>OW052066.1:5012500-7512500 GCA_932526445.1 Phragmatobia fuliginosa | reverse complement strand
AGAAAACGGCGTAGCGATCGTTTTGAAACACTTTAAGCACGTCATCCGAGCAGTCAACTCTTATAAATTACAAGCTGACTCTCGCAGTTCCGTTTGATTCCCTCAAAAGAAAAATATTTTCTAAATCTTCGCAATACTTTCGTTTGTTTCTTGACTCCTATTAGTCATGGTCTATATCCTTTTTTGATAAAAGGGCTATCCAAACTTGAAATAATTTTCGAAATGAAACTAGTAGTTTTTTACATACCTCGAATACAGAAACTTACAGACTTTATCAATCTCTTTGTTATATAGGTAATATTGATATAGATTGGGGCAAACGTCATTACTTTTTTAGGAAATCACCATCCACCTATCGCAGTCCATAGCTGAATATATGTCTATAATAAATTAAAACATAATCTGGATCATCGTTCTTCATACCGGAATTAAATGAAATAAATTTATAAATATCCCGTATATACTATATTAAATACAGTACTCGTTTGAATAGAATAATGTTTGTACTTAGTTAGGTAAACATGGAAAATATAACAACCGACCTCGGATTGTACAATGACGTACCAAAGCTTTTAGTTATCAAGTTATGCATTAGCTACTACCGTTTGTAGTTTATCCAATATGTGTTCGTAGAGATTTATCACTGCATTTTCATATCTCTCGCTGCGAATAATGAATTCTCTGAGTGAATCTCGAATAATATATTGCAGGGTTTGAAACGTGGAATTGATGTAAGGAGTACTGTGATAAAGCGTGTGTAAATAGCACTAATGTCCGCCACTAATGTGTTTTCATATAGAAATGGTTGTTTTAAATATTAAATTTGATCTTATACAACTTTACTATGAAATAGTTTTTACCGAAAACTTTGTCTTGATAATGTAGATTTTTGTCAATTATTTGGGTTTTCGTAGAGCCTGTAGTTATTTAAAATAAAAGTTTTTCGGTAATATTTATAATAGAATAACGCTATACATTTTGTACATGTATCATCAGCGTAAATCTTAGTAAATGTTCATTTTTTTTTGTTTTATATTACAAAATTACGGGCTCAATTTACTATTTTACGTTGTTTTACAATACATCCTTACTAATATTATTAACGCGAAAGTTGGTGATTATGTATGTATGTTTGTTGCTCTTTCACGCAAACACTACTGATTTGGAGATGGATGAAACTTTACAGTAAAATAGCTTATATACTAGTTAACACTTAAGCTATTTTTTACTGCTATAATCGAGATACACGCGGGCGGAGCCGCGGGCAAAAGCTAGTAACTAATAAAGTAAGCTCAAATTGAAGATCATTGAGTTTCATGCTGGTTGTTCTTGATAAGAATGCAATTTTGGAACCGATCAACTTACCATCAATGTAACGTTTTGAAAGTGCCTCAAAGTGCCTACTTGAAACAAAAGGTATTTAATACTGATCTTGAATAATTGACTCCAACTGAGCTCCTATTTGGCATGGCTCTTTCAAAAGAAAGCATGGGTCTCTCACGAGAAATTAATTCATGGTTGAAATAATGTAAAATTATCTATGTGTTTTTGTATGTCCGATCTACAGAATGCTCGCATCTGATACTTTCAAGATTCTGGATAGACATAAGGTAAAACTTAAGAAATTAACAATAATATGTTACTCTTTGAATTTTATAGGGGACAGTGGAGGTATTTTAAGTCATTTCATATTTATTAGTCACATAAACCGAAATTTATATTTTGTATTACAAACTATTCCCAGTTTCAAACACAAACAAACGCCATTACAAACGAAACTTGCAACTTCTGATCTTCCCGTATAGATAACTTTGCACAAATTGATACCCGCTCTGTGACTCCGCAATCAACTTTGATAACCTGCCTGACAATTGTTATCACGCAGGCTTTGTGACTGCCAACTACAATTTTGCTAAACACAGGAACTTCGACTTCCGACCCGAAAGGATTTTGTTACGAACGAATGCTCGAAGCCCTAGTTTAGCGTGTTTTGTATGGATTTTCAGATACATTTTCTCGTTAGATGTACTTAAGTGTGTCAGATTGTAAATATAAAAGTCATTACAAATTATGTATATGTATATTAAGATAGCATAAGTATAAACCTTGGTGGTATAAACTTATGCTATCTTAATATTTATAAACATAAATAAACTAAAAAAAAAAAAAAAACAAGTTTCGCCTTCTTTAGCACATATTCTGCAGGAGATATTCTGTCTAGCTTTGTTTGACATTTACGCCAAGTCAGATCACACCGACTGATTTTCAGTACTATTATGAGGAGACAATGACATGTAGAATTCTCGGTTACTCTCAAGCTCAGCACATTTTTGTTTGGACAACTAAAACGTCTCCGGAGTAGAATATCTGTGTAAAAGTTTTATAAAATCAAAATTGATTTGAAAATATATAAGTATTGTATTAAATTAAGGTCATTCATCCCTTTTAAACCTTTTCGTTGTGTTTTTAAGTAAGTACCTTAAGTAGGTACTTTATTTTCCCATTAACATTCTGCTTTTACTAAGAGAGTGTCCATCCCATTTGAGCGTTATTTGGTAATTTAGAGAATTTTATTCAAAAAGGGATAAAGTTTACTAAAGCGAAAAGTAAAGTGAAATACAAAAAACATCTTCCCAAATGTATCACTTATGTTAATTGTGATGGATATGTATAATGCTACATTGAAAGTCTTTTACACAATAATATTAAATTTAGATTTGACACAAAATTCAATTTAGGTAAATATATTAATGGTTTTAAAATTTTTAAGTATTTGTACATTTTTATGAAAAACAATGTTTAACTATTAGAGAAAATAATTGTGGCTAGATTTTACAATTAATATATTTTCAGATCGAAATTTTCTTTATACAACAGTATTTTGAAGCATTTACCATTGTTACAAAGTTATTACAAATAAATAATCATGTTTGCAGTTTATTTGAAATTTATCTCTCTCAAGGTAATATCAGTATTCATATTTTACGAATAACTTGGCAAGTTATACCTGTTTGCAGCGTGTAATATTGATGTGAATACGGGCCAAACGACCTGCACTTAGGTGCTGTATGAGATATGTAGTAGTAGATGCATAAAAACGCATACTTGTCTGGCTAAGATTAGTTGAGCCGCCATTTTGAAAGAATTTGGACAGTGTTTAAGTAAAAGGGATTGATGAAAGTATTTGGTCTATTATAATATTCGTTGATCTTCTCTTTTCTCTTTCTTTCTCTGTCTTATTTCTAGCCCTAGTACTACTCTGTCTTAGCTGTAGCATGTAGCTATACAATCATAGTAATGAGACCCCAGTCTCAGCTAGTACTTAACTCAGCGTTTTAAATCGTACTTCGTTCTGGTTTTGGTGGTTTTGGTGCTAGAACTACCCTGTGTCCATGATAATAAATAAATACAAACATTATTCCTGAGTGGCAAAGTTCTGTTATGTTGAAGTTGAAATGTTCAAATTAATATTACCCGTTTGTAACAACTTCCTAACAACTGTGATTCAACCACATTTTCAGTAGCTTGTTAATGGTACAATAAAAAATGTTACGCAGAGTAAAAAGTTCGTGTTAAAAGTCATTCACAATTTTTCTCATTCATTTTTACACGTCTGCGGCCACGCTGATTTCAGTAGTAGTACCGTAGTAGGCAGTAGTACCTTCACACAGAAGATCATCCTAAAAGGACAGTAATCGTGCTGTCGTTGTCTCTCGTTGGTGAGTGTGAGACAGGAGACCCAATCATTCTGCTTCATTCATACAGGAACATCTCACCAAGCAACTATGGGTCACCATGCTGTATTATATGCACTCACAATGAGGATGGTGGCCCCAATTCCTGGATTCTATTCATGCTTTCCATCAGGCAGATTAGAGTCACTTTGATAGGAATACACATTTTATTACAGTAGAATGTAAACTATCTTCTAATTGAATTTAATGATGGCTAAAAAGACAGTCTTTTTCAATTAGTTAGTCTTTGGTAAGTTGGTAGCAGATTCAGATATAACTAATTAATAGGTGCTTCGTCACTTAATTTTTAAATAGGTATTTTTAGTGTACATTTTATTTCACACTAAGGTTCTATGCAGGTTTGGGAATTTACGTTATGACTTTCCTTATTTTAACTCATTATGAGTTATCCGTTATACGACACCGATTAGTATGACTTAAAAATAATGCAAATACAAGTCGAAAAAACTATAATTACTTCTTTTATAGGAACGTTTATGTGCAAAGAGTACGAAAATGACTACAAAATCGAATTCACGATAGCTGCCTCAGGCATTTTGTTGTGTTTCAATTTGAGGGTAAGTAAATTGTTGTGACTAAAAACAATATTGCTTATTTGTTATGTATTTATTAAGATATACCTAATACAATTTAAGAAGTGTATAGTAAATGAACATTAGTTTATTCAAAATATAGTTAATTTAGAAGTTTGCGCTGATTCTATATACACTAATACATTTACAACCATATGCTTTTTATCTCACAAAATTACAAGGTGTTTTATTCTTTCCAGTAAATAAAACAACAAATAAAATTGCATGTTAATAATAATAGAGTTATAACTTTGTGCCTATCTACTTACCTACTACCATTCTCAATGCAGGACTAACAATAATAATGTGCTTTGAGTAATATAAGTTCTATTACATCAATTTCGGTGACTTGAACCTCAAAGTTTTATTTAGAAACTTAATTCCTGTATAATAACCCTAGAGGCTTTTATTATATAAAGAGACTGCTAACATAACTTTACTCTTATGTAAAACATTTATAGAATCTGAGAGGTCGCCACACTCAGTGCGAATGTAGACAATGCAGCCACTATGATGAGCCACACTATTACGGTCTATTGAGAAGTTTCTGAATCATAGGCTATCCGGTTTAATACTTATCAAAAAAAATAATCAATTCAAGGAAGGAATTCTGTCATTTTAGATTGGTTTTCTGTAAAAGGGTAGTCGAGCCAGTCCTTTCGTGCTATAATCAGTGATCGTCATTATACTACTTACAAAAGGACTCTAAAATATACTATTTAGAAATTGATATGTCGGATCTGATTAATGAGACAGATAATCAATCATCAAATGAAATAAGAAACACTAGCAATTGTTTTCTTCGCATAATTTATTCACTATTTCTGACACAAATGAAATCTATTAAAATATTTTTATGTTACAAAAGTATATCAACAGTAACAAAATTCGCATAAACGAAACATACATTTTGTTTATATAAGAATCACCATCGGACTTCGCCAATAAACGCCAGAAATCGTGAATGTTTATTTTGAAGTCGTATTTAAAAATGTTTAACAAGTGATATAATGTCTCACGTCACTATTTCTCCTACGCTTCTATTTATTTCAATCTAAACTCAACCTCTGTTCTCTGTTCTTTTAGACTAGAAAACGATGCTAAGCAAAGTAAACTGAATTCGACATAAGTCCGTGATTCATATTCATCGGGAGGTGTATATGTAAATTCAAAATGTTGTATCATCATATTATTATTAAGAGATTACTTAAACAAGACTTGATATTTTAACGTTTTGGGATTATGATTTTAGTATAATATACACATTGGCCTTCAATTGGTGTAACATGGCATTTATACTTCAAGTAATTATTAAAACAGCTTAGATAATTAATACTACTCTCTCTATCGAAATGTTAAGCTATTATGTATTGTGCAAGCTTTAAGTAGGTTTCAAAGCAAAAAAACAAGCTTTATAAAGGATAAGTTCTGTAGCTTATTGAAAAATATACATTTTTTAGATTGAAAAAAACCCGCTCCCAAAAGGGAAAACTAAGCAGAAGCCGTTTAAACAGTTTCAAAGCTTTCTTTTTCATTGCATAAAGTTTCATACACATTTTTGCTATTTTCGAGTACAATGCAGTTTTTGAGGGTAGTCTGTTTCTTTTTCCCTTAAACAAAATTTCATTTATTAAACTATTTTTTTATGTGTCGTTTTCAATGTCCTGATTCAATATATATATATTACATTAGCAAAACCTTTAATATCTTTAACTAAGTATAAAAGTGAAAATATCAATAAATATCCTTCGCAATATATTGTTTTAAACTTTCATGGTCAGTAACATGAAAATATAAATCTGCGGGATTGCTACCATGTACCTTTTTGTTATATAAGATCTTCAGTTACTCCGTGATCATGGCGCTTGCAACAGCGCTGAAATATCGGATACTCACTAACAAAATGATATATGGTAGCAATCCCGCAGATTTAAATAAATATATATATAAATATCCTTCGCAGCTATAGAAAACATGAATGATACTAAATTTCACTCCATAGGAAGAAGGACTTCCCGTAGCAAGAGACTATAATTGTTAATCTTTTACTATCTTAAATAGAACTATCAGTCCTTAGTTTCATTCTGATTTAAATAAATGGGATTTCTAAAATTTATTTCGACGATGATTATTTTCATTTCGACTTTCTGTTATTTCTCCTTATCTATTATATTTTTCATAACAGCTAAGATTTATATTAATCACTTTCGAAATTATTCATGAGCAATCACACTTGATTCCGGCAATACATCAATTAAATATATTCCTTTTATTATTGTTTTTTTAAAGCATACGGGAAGTGTTTAGTGTTTTGGGAAAAAAAAGTGTACGATAATATTATATCACAATGGATTATAACTAATTTAAATGTACTATATTTTCAGTCAAGCACAGAACAATAAATATGTTGTGTTTCATGGTATTAAGCTCATGTCGTGAACACCTTGTAGTGTGACGGGAGCGTAACATTCGCGTGTCGACTGTGACATGACGCTCAGTCAAGCGAATGAGCAATGATGTTCTGCCTTTGTTTTGTATCCAAGCAGAATTGATGTTTGTCAGTTATATTGTTATGAACTTAACAATTATTTTAAAAACTCGAGTAAAACTCTATTATTGTTTTCAGACGATTCATTTATTATAATGTGTTCGAAAATGGTTACCGATGTCTATAAACTCTGGCGGGTGATTTTTTTACTATTTTTGGGACTCCATCAGGACATAAATTAACAGGAAAGGACTGGCTGCTGATTCTTATGAATACTTCTTTTTAGCAGAGTGCTTTCTATATAATCTAAAAAATCTAAACTAGTCAAAAGTTACAAATATGGTTAAAGGTTTTTAGGCTTGATCAGCGTTGGCTTTGAAGTATGTATGCTCCCTAACAGAATATAGTATGTACGGTGCTTATTATAAGTTGACAATGCTGACATAGCATTTACTTATTAACCCCCATCATCACAACTTTATCTATCTCCATAATAGGCTTCCAAGAAATTTATTTTTGACTATTATCAATTTGAAAATCCTATAAAGCAAAAAGTGAATGTAAACATAGTATAGAGATAACATCCCTAAAGAATTTATTTTGTATGCCAATGTTGGGACTACAACTTTATCGGAATATCAGATTATACTCGCTCTATTTGGCAAATACTTGTAAATGTGAGTAAGTGATGCAAGCACTTGTATAAGATACTAAAACTAATAAAAACATTGTGATGTCTTTGGATTCTCTGGAACCCACTAAAGAATCTTGAGTTTAGACCACCTTAAATGAACCTCTTTTTTGTGAAGTTGTTGAAGAACCTAAAGTTCTAGACGTCTATTGACCACCACCTGGTCAATAGACAGTCAATAGATAGTTCCTACGGTCATAAATATGAAACAACTTACAAAACTCCTACTAAATAATTATTTTAACCAGGATTATTGTTTGATTTTGTTTTCACTGATATACCACTATGATCTTTACTACATAACCTTAACAGTGGCGATTGTTGTTGAGATACAATTCTATCACGCTTCGCTGAATTTACCATGGCTGTCTACACAATGAACCCTTAGGGCGAACTCGCACGGATGAGTTTTTTCACTGTACTTTTTGTTACTATAACCATCAATGGACATGAAAGGAGATACGCTTTTGTGAGGACATGGCAATGGCTACATTTTCTACATTTCCATAGATAAACACTGAGGAGTAAAAAAGTTAGAAAAGCTGTAAATTGTGTTGGTTGACTTTTCATCACTTTTAAAAATCTCAAAATGGAATTAAATGGAAAATATTAGTAGGTATTGTTATTACTATTGAGAAATAAAAGTACTTTTAGAAAAAAAACAAAATACAGCACAAAGTATTTGTGTTTTAATTTATATGAAATTATATAGATGTACTTAATTTTTATATGAGACAACTTCCGCATTAAGAACATATGTAGTGGTAAACTTTACAATGGCTAACATTTTTGAAGATGACTCAGAGGATAGTAGAAGTATTTCTGAGAAAATATGACACTTTATTAATCCATATTATATAATAAGAATTATAACTTATAAATAGTCAACTACACAAAGTTCATAAAACTATAAACATACGTCTTAATACGTAATAATACGTAATACGTATACATTTTTCGAACGGCATAATTATTAGTAAAAATCGTTTCTAGTACAAAACGAGATTTACGAAAAGCATAGTTTATGCTCAAATAAAAGTAAATATAACATTTGTTCAACAGCCCTTATACCATTGAAATCGAGATTTCACTCATTGTGACAACAAGCACGTTCTCAACACCAAGAGAATGGACTTCTTTCAGAGAGTAGAACCTTATTGATACCGATTAGAAAACTGAATACAAATTGAGTCATTTGTATCACTTCTGTTTTATCTTTTACACGTGTATTTCTTATTTTATTATATTTATTTAAACTTAATGCAGATGTCGTACAAAGGCGGACTTAATGCCATGAGGCATTCTCTACCAGGCAACCTTAGGGTAATGTAGAAATTTGATGCGGTAGGTGCAAGAACTTATTTTATTATACTATTTCGTTTTTAGATGTAGTTGATTTATTGGGTTGAGGAACTTTGTGTTTCAGTTCATATATTATAATTTCTACACGTGTAGGTACTCCAAATAAAAGATCTAAGTTTTATTGTAAATAGAAGCGAGGCGTGAAAAAGCGTTGCTAGGCCGCTATACTGTTGAGGATCGTGACCACTATTCTTGGATTATGTTCATACTTTCCATCAGGCAGATTTGAGTGATTTTGACAGCTTTTAAGGTAAAAATAAAGTAATACTAATTATTAAAAAGTTAAGACCATTTTTTTATTCATTTACTAAGAGTATTTATGTAATTTTTTATTTTTTTTCAATTAAAAATATCATTCAATATTTTAAAAACTAATATTTGTTTAATAAACCACCTTTATAAAAAAACCTTACTTTAAGCATACCTAATACAATTCCGTACGTCAACAGCTATAAGAAAACTGAATAATACATTGTTTCTCCACTGAAAATTTTTCTACCACGTGTAATCCAATCCTGCCTTAACATTCCCGTCAAATTGATGCATATCGGATATATACTTTGAAATTCAATGAAAGGAAGGTAAATGTAATACAACATTTACGGTAAAATTGCTTTAACTTTGTCAACTTCATTCTACCTTTTAAAATTCAATCTCCCTAGTCGTAAAGGCGGGCAAAAGTCCATTTTCATCCACATAATGTTTTTTCATAATACGTATCTTACAGGACAGTGGAATAAAGTAGGATGTGTGGAGACTACCGCATTATCTCGACTCGTCAATTTCATAATAGAAACATGAAAAATTTTTATTCTTCGGCTTCAACCATTACTTGTTTTCCTATCTTTCTTGGAGGCTTGGTTGGTTTTAGCCTTTGTGTTTCACGGCCTAAATAAAAAGTAGGAGTTCTTGAATTTAACTTGTTATATTAATATAAAATTATAGCTTTCTAATATAAGGTGGGACAAATAAACTACGTGAAGCTTTATATATAAGCTTATACTGGACGTTTCATGAAAGCGATTTCTTAATCAAAATCCTGAGTGCACATTCTTATTCTACTTATTATTAATATTTTTTTACAGGTAATTACACTTAGTGATGATTCTATTCATATAGCCGATTTCGGCCACAGCGGCTACTACTACCGACTCCATTACGTACTCCCCGAGGCACGGCGATTATTACCCTAACTTTAAAACTCCGGGCTGTTATTAATCACTTTTATAGTCAGAAAATTCAATTCACATTTTTGGCCCGACCCGGGAATCGAAACCGAGACCTCTTGATTGACAGTTGAGGTAACGAGGCATTTATTATATTCCACTCAGTAAAACTACTTATAAAAAGTAGTAAAAACGACTTTAGTTTCATGTCATTTCAAATTAAATTGAATTGAAATAAGCATAGTTGCTATTTGTAAATGGTTTGATATAATGTTCAGAGAGATACTCTGTCTGCTCTCAGTATTACAACCCTCTGAGTTTCGAACTTCACTAGCATTTAGAGTCCGTTCCATTTTGCTGCACCGTTATGTAGGTTAACAAATAAAATAGTTTAGTAGGTCTGCAAATAGGCGTTGCTGTCAATATCTTGATATGAACAGTAGATTATGTCCATAGTGATTATAACTGTCTTATTGGTCTAGTGGTTAGCGAATGCGGCTGCTGATCAAGAGGTATCGAGTTCTATTCCCAAGTCGGACCAAATGTTTGTGTGATCAGGAAATTTGTTTCGGAGTTTGTGTTTTCTACGTATGATATGTATGTATCTACAGAAAAAGCATGTTTATGTATTTATATTATTGCCTAGTACCCATAATACTAGGTCTGCTTAGTTTGGGACGAGATGACTATTATGGATAAGATGTCGGAAATATTTAAAAAATAATTATTTATTTATCGATTCATTTCTTCAGGTAAGTACGTGAATTTATGCCTAGCCTTGAAACTTTATTTTATACCCATAGCAATGAAAATGATTTCAAAAATCACTTAATGTACTTTTAATATTACAAAATCATCCTCATTTTGGTTGATATGAATTCTTGAGTAGCAGTTACAATATTAATTTATGATGCTCCACATGAGATCTCACAATAGATAGGTACGGTGGATACTGATCCCCATCTTTACGGGACAAATGACGTGGAAATCATCGTTCCTATCTCGACATGGAGGATTCAGAGTCACAACTTTTTATTATTGAATTTTTGTACGATATTTTCTGCTCGAATGGTCGGGTGCGGTGAATAGTAATGGCAACCTTTTTACTTTTTATATCAAGTAGAATTCTCGTATGTGATACGGATTAATTTTCCTTGTGGCATTTAAGTAATTGCCTTCTATGAATGTTGAGGTATTCAAATTAGTTTGAAAGATGTAGGGGATTGTAGCTCAATGTGGAAATTACTGGCCGCTTGTGCCGAGTGTAGGTTGGGGACAGGCAGACAACGTTGTAGCTACGTAATCTTACCGTTTTAATAAAAATCTATTTTTTTAAATCTATCAAAACATAATTTAAACACCCTCAGAGACGAAACAGTACATTGTAACAGTAGTTAGTTAGTTGTAACAGTAATAGTGTTAAGACAGAGACAGAGTTAGATAAGTTGATGGGGGTGATTACAGTGGAGGCCTGGAGATCTGTCACACAGGTTTCGAACCTAGCTCAGACTCCAGCTCTCAACAAGGTTCAATATATGTATCTATCTGTATGCATAAGATTGTAACTGTACCTTTTGAGAGAAATAAACAACATTTATTTATTATTATTAAAAAAAAAACCGTTAAAAGTTTTTAATTAGTTGCGTTGATCTCTGATATAAACAATAGAGTTTTTACCATAGTTCTTATAGCGGTAAAAAGTAGTATCTGTCCTTTCTCAGACGCCAGACCATCGGTGTACCAAATTTCATTTAATTCGATTCTGCAGTTTTGCCGTGAAAGCCAGACAAATAGACAGACAGAGTTACCTTCGCATCAATAATATAACTAGTAAAGATGCAAGACAATGGGATCGTACTCCTACAACATACGGTGTAGATACAGATAAAATAATCATTTTTATATTAATAACTTAAACGCCTTATATATAATTTATTTATTGTTCATTCCTGAATAAACCGAAATATACTTAGTTAAAAAATGCTTTTGGTGAAAATGGACAGAGAGACGAAAAAAAAATGTCGTTACTCAGTATTTTGTAAGGTAAACAAAAAATTGCCAAAAATTAGTCCCATCAGAATACCTTTGTCATATACAGTGTTTACCCGTTTCACTTAGCTAATGGTAATCACAAAGTTGAATTTAAACTTGAAAATTATAGCCTGTGTAAATGTTGTTAACAAGAGCAGCACTTTATCTGTAGAAAGTCAGAGTTAGAGTTACACAGGGAGACAAAGGGGGCAAACGAGCGGACGTGTCACCTGACGATGAAAAAAATCTGCAAATGTGTTGTCTCCTTTCAAGTCACCTCTTTATTATCAAAGGTGACCTCTGGTAACTTCCTCAGTCTGTGTAAAGCTACGAAATAAGTAATTACTATCGGTTTTTGCATAAACTTCACGCATTAAATTGTAAAAAGAAAGATTCAATAGTTAAATAACATAAATGGAATATTTTCTCGACTTTCTTATTGATTACGATTGAATTTCGGTTTGCTAGTGTGACTAAAATAATAAAGACATGTTAATAACAAAGACTGTAGTTGTAACTACCTAGTAGTTATGAGGTAAAGATTTGTACAAATTCAAACACGCGAATAATAGTCCCGAGTCACTACTTTCACAAACCTACGATTGTTCTTGTTTGTGTAGTGTATATATGATTCACATACCACTCTGGTTTTAAGGTTGCATTTATAGTTCTTAAAACCATAATTTATATTCATCTTGGAAATTATTTTAAGACTATTAGCGGTAAGATATATTATAATATATCATATTCATTGGGTATCGTAAAGCTGGTACACTTTTACTAGTCCTTATTGCAATGAGTGTATTACCACTTAAAAAGTGAATAAAAGTTTTATTCCCCAATCATTCACCATCTGCTATCGTCACCTCTCAATATATTCAGTAGCAAAAATAATTCTGTATCATTTTATGATGTGTAAATACTGCGATGGAGGGCGTAACGACTAGCAGTCAATGTAGCCATCCATCTATAACATACGCACTTGAATCCAACGCTTGACCCTAAAACCTTGTTGGCTTGTTCCAGAAAATAAATCCAATAATATATCTGAAGCATTGTTGTCTGGCTGTGAAAGGTTCAAATGATGCCGCTGATGTATGTTCTTCACTTTTTAAACATTAATTTTTATATTTATTATTTATGATTTTGCAAAAACATTGTCTTTCTTATAATAATTACTACTCGTTGGTTAAAAATGGAAAACGCCACCCATATTTACTTTACTAAGACTAAGAGAGTAAACTACTAAGACATCACTGCGAAGAAAAGGAGCACGTAATACCAACACGGTTGGTAAGCGTAAAGCTCGGTTTCCACCGCGAAAGGGTAATGAGCGGGAAATGGCAATCGGAACGGACTCCTTTCGGAATCCTTTTAAACAAAATAGGTTTGCATTTCCACCAAAAAAAAAGAGTTTTACCACTGCGAGCGAATTATGACAGAGCGGACTCACATTTGAGAAAGTCCCATAAACTGGGTATTGTCGTACAGCTTCTATAAATTTAAATCATATTATTACCACAAACAATGTCAACAATGCATTGACGCCTGCGCCGGCAGCGGGTGAGGCAGGGAAAGGAGCGAGGGGGGTGGTGGAAACAGTAGCGCGTCCGTTCCAAATTCAAACTAGTCGGCGAGACAGCGGACACATTTTACTCGGTCCGCTCCGCACAACTCTTTTTCGGTGGAAATACTACTAAAATTCAATTGCGAGTTGAAAGGACTCATTAATGACTCCGCAGCTCATTTTTAATCTTTTCGCCCTCGTTGTCAACTCTTTGTTGGTGGAAACACATGTATGCAGTTTTGTATTGCGAGGTAAAAGGGTTAATGAAATGAAAAATAGTTAATGGGTCCGTTCCGCTCGCGGTGGAAACCGGGCCTAAGCGTCTTACGCGTGGTATTATAGTCGACTATAACCTCTTAACGAAGGAGAGACTCAAACCAGTAGTAGATTGGAGAAGAGAGAATGATATGATGTGATTCATATATTACAACCTGGATACATCTGGTATCACTTATTACGGGCTACTATCTCTATCTAGTAAACGAATATTACGGGCAACGTACGTTCTAGGAAGTAAGGTATCATGAAAATTGGCGTATAGCTCCTTTATTTTCTTTTTTAAAAGTTTAGCCATATTTTTATGCTAAATACAAACAAATAATTTCAAGTATCAAATTGCTTTCAGAGCTTGACTCCGGGTTTGAAAAAATAGTTTTTTTATGAAGACCTTGTTTTTAAAAAGCCTTCTGTAGAACTTAATAACAGTAAGACATTTACGACTTACCATTTAGGTTTAGGTTATGAAAATGACAACCAGGCTTAACATAAATTAAAAATTTAACGACGTACAGCTTACAATGTCATTTAATGTCTTTGCAACTTTCTTAAATATGTTTCAGTGCTATTAATGCAGGGCTTTTATTTTTGTTTAATACTATCTGATGCTCCACTCGCGTCCTAGGGGTATGAGAATCGGCCAACATCAAACAGATGTTGGCCTAGGATTCTCAGACTTACCCAATGTGCACACAAAATTTCATACAAATCGGTCTACCCGTTTAAGAGGAGATTGCTAACAGTCACCGCGACACGAGAATTTCATATCTATTAGATAGTAGATGCAACATAACTTAATTAAAGAATTAATAAGTAACTTTATCATAAAAAAGTATTTGTAGGTTAATCATACTTATATTTTTTTAATTTTATTGGCTAACTACTATAATAATTTGAGTGCACGGAAAAAATGTGGTATTATAAATTGAGCATTTTTTTTTAAAGTCTTTATAGGTGCATTAACCAAGCAATGCAGGTGACAAAAAAATGTTTTACTGGGATAAGAATAATTGAAAAAATATTGTTTATCCATTAATCTTAGCATTATAATCATTATAAAGAGAAAGTCTATCTAAATTACGGAAACCAATTAACGGAAACTTTTATTTTGTATTTTTAACCGAATTCAAAAAAAAGGAGGAGGTTATCAATTCGTCGGAATCTTTTTTTTTTATATATGTTCAGCGATAATTTCGTCGTTTATGAACTGATTTCAAAAATTATTTTTGCATTGGAATGGGCGTAGCTCACAGGTGGTCCCATCGTCACCATATCGAGATCTGATGACGGGATCCCAAGGAAATCGAGGGAACTCCTCAAATATCATAGGCACAATTGTCGCGATTTGGGTACTCGAAATAGTTTTCATCGAAGTCGGTTCCTTTTTGTTAAAATTATATTTATTTCTACATTTTCCTA
Organism: Phragmatobia fuliginosa; assembly: GCA_932526445.1. Taxonomy (NCBI): domain Eukaryota; kingdom Metazoa; phylum Arthropoda; class Insecta; order Lepidoptera; family Erebidae; genus Phragmatobia; species Phragmatobia fuliginosa. The sequence continues at coordinate 7,497,173 of OW052066.1, read as the reverse complement.
TACTTTACAAGAGCTTCTCCAATTAAAAGAAAAAGCAAGGCCAGGTGACCACAACCTACTCATGTTTCCTCATTCTACATAAGCTTTCCTTCTTCGATTTTACTTTCTTTCTTTGCACCATCAAAAAGCGATTTAATCATCAAGAAGATTGAAATGTCAGTGTCAGTCAAGGCTGTCCTAACGCTGGGGGGTGTCGTCTAAGGTGGGTTAATGTTCCGCCTCTTAGTGCACAGAGCAGTGAGAGGCACAACAACGTCCTGCTCCGGAGGTGAGTCTCGGGATGTACCACAGTTGTGGGGTATGGCAGGGGGGACACGAGAAGCCGCTGTTGCGATCCTGGTGTTCCTCCGGACTGCCGAGGTAGGCCGCCGCGGGGTTTAGTGGGTAGACCGGTTGCCCGGGAGTCCCGCACAAGCCCTTCATTGTCCCCCAAGAAGGGTATGGTGCGAAAAAAGAAGGCTATGCTAACGGAACAATATGACATTACGATTATATTATTTAATAAACTTCAAAATATTTACTTATTACAAGCATTTTTCATTAAACTTTTTGTTTTAAAGCAAAAGTTCCTCGAAAATATAATCAAATAAAAATCATGTTTGCTTCGATGAAGTCGTTGCGAGAGCGTTGTCGAGTCATTAATCATTTCCAACATGAGCACAATAGCGGTCGGTGAATATGTCAATCGATATGGTATCGCAACACCTTGCTACCTTTATTTACCCAACCTGATTGCACTAAATGGAATCTAATTTATCTTCTTTCTGTTTATAAAAAAAATACTAATTTCATCTTCCTAATCTTTTATATTTCCTAGATTATTTAGAGTCGATTACTAGTTCAACCTGTTTTGTCTGAATTTCAGTTTTCCCACAGAGCGACTGGCATCGGACCGTCGTTACCCTGAGGGCGAAACGAATTTAAAGGTTGAACTGGTTGTCAGTATATTTAAAGCTACTGACGTACCAATAACGATTGCCATTGATGTTAATGATAAACTAAACCAATCGTTTAACGTGCTCTCTAAGACACGGGCGTGAAATACCACCATTTTTCATACTCCGAGCTACTATTAAGGATTTCTTTGACCAAAAATCCAATAAGAGCCAGACCCAGGATTTGAACACGTCATCTCTTGATCAGCAGTCACATACGATAACCACTAGACCAACGAGGCAGTCGGTAGGCATTAAAAAAATACAAATAAATTACAAAAATATAATGTTAGTCCACTTTTCATGGGGACAGCCGTTTGCCTTTCAACTAACCTATCAATGTGACCAAAATTACGAGAAAGACTGTGACGATACTATTAAAATGTTCTCATGACTTTTTCTCTCTAGTGTTTCAGACTCTATGGAGAAGAGTAATTAGAAAAGAAGAGATTACTATTATGTTGAATAAGAAACAAAGAGAGTTCGTTTCTGACTTAAAGGACAAGAGCCAAAAAGGCATTTTTCATTCAGTTTTTTTACATTTAAGTGCTTCCGAAAGGCAACTGCGAAAATATTTCTACTTCGAAATACAGTATTGTACCTATAGTATTCTAAAAACGGATTAGAAAACAGATTTAATATTTTGTAGCGTTTTGGACAAGAGAATCATATGTTTGAAATCTACTAAACTTTTTCATCAATCGCGTAGTAGTCATGAAAGCCAGCTTCTCCAAAACTGAATAAATACATATATATTATTTAGATAATGTTTCTTCTTTCCTGCGAATATCAGGACTTCGTTTTATGGGAGTAATTCGGTTCTGCAAAGGGGATTATACTACATTTTCAGATTACTAAATTTTATGGTTAAATCAGTATATATTTGAAGGTAAATCTTCATGTTGACATATCTAGTTTCTAATGGATATGTTAGTTTTTTTATCTGACTACTGTATAGTGTAATCTGCAAGCCGAAATACTACAAAATGCTAAAGAATAAATCAACACCAAAGACAATGAATTTGATCTGCCTGAAAATTGTAAGAAAAGCTCAAAAACAACTAAATCTGTTCATGCATCGACTAAAACTAAAAAAATATGATTTTCGTAAGTCTAATAAATTGTTTATAATATAACAATAGTTCATTTGAGTTACGAATATACAGTATTTTTTTAATGAAATCTTTAACGTGAAAAAAATTATCACGAAGTTGTGTTTTTAGGGTTCCGTAGCCAAATGGCAGAAAACGGAACCCTTATAGATTCGTCATGGCTGTCTGTCTGTCTGTCTGTCCATCCGTATGTCACGGTATGTCACAGCCACTTTTTTCCGAAACCATAAGAACTATACTTTTGAAAATTGGTAAGTAGATGTAATCTGTGAACCGCATTAAGATTTTCACATAAAAATAGAAAGAAAAACAATACATTTTGGGGGTCCCCATACTTGGAACTGAAGCTCAAAAAAAATTGTTTCATCAAACCCATACGTTTAGGGTATCTATGGATAGGTGTTCAAAAATAATGTTTAGATTTCTAATACCATTTTTTCCTAAACTGAATAGTTTGAGCGAGAGACACTTCCAAAGTGGAAAAATGTGCCCCCCCCCCCTGTAACTTCTAAAATAAGAGAGTGATAAAACTAAAAAATATATATGTTGTACATTACTATGAAAACTACCAACGAAAATTGGTTTGAACGAGATCTAGTTTTTTTTTAATACGTCATAAATCGTAAACTGCAATTTTTAGGGTTCCGTAGCCAAATGGCAAAAAACGGAACCCTTATAGATTCGTCAAGTCTGTCTGTCTGTCTGTCCGTCCGTATGTCACAGCCAATTATTTCCGAAACTATACGAGCTATAGTGTTGAAATTTGGTCAGTCGATGTATTCTGTGAACCGCATTAAGATTTTTACAAAAATTTAGAAAAAAAACAATACATTTTGGGGGTCCCCATACTTGGAACTGAAACTCAAAATTTTTTTTTTCATCAAACCTATACGTGTGGGGTATCTATGGATAGGTGTTCAAAAATGATGTTGAGGTTTCTAATATCATTTTTTTCTAAACTGAATACTTTGCGCGAGAGACACTTCCAAAGTGGAAAAATGTGTGTCCCCCCCCCCTCTAACTTCTAAAATAAGAGAGTGATAAAACTAGAAAAAATATATGTTATACATTACCATGTAAACTACCAACGAAAATTGGTTTGAACAAGATCTAGTGAGTAGTTTTTTTTTAATACGTCATAAATCGTTACACGCAATTTACTTTTCATCCAGTCAATACACTAGTATAAAAACATCGATTAAAGTTACAACGAACTACAAGAACTTTTATATGATGTTACTTGCTGATACGGAACCCTTCATGGGCGAGTCCGACTCGCACTTGGCTGCTTTTATTCTTTCATTCAATCAATACACTTTTATATAAACATCGATCAGAGTTACAACGAACTACAAGAACTTTTATATGATGTTACTTGCTAATACGGAACCCTTCATGGGTGAGTCCGACTCGCACTTGGCCACTTTTTTCTTATTAGAAATATAAAAATATCAAGCAGGTCAACCGGCTGCATGGTTAAAATATTACAATAATCAAACGTTATTGGTGCATACTTTATGTCCTGATATAGGTATATTGTTTATAAGATCAATACCAAAATCTATATAAATTATATGGCAATAGAACTGTTTAAGCCCCTGAAAGAAACCTCTGACTCATGTGTATTCTAGTATTGAAATGTCAAATTAGTGTATTCCGAATTACATGATATAAATAAAAGTTATTTATTGTATAATTATATTTGTAAAAAATAACAAAAAAAAGTACCTACAATTTTGTCCAAAAACTAAAATGAGTACTGAAACGTTATATAAATATACTCATATTATTACGTGAAGCAAATAATTCGCATACTTATAGTTAATGTGAAGGAGGAGTGTTGGAGAGGAGATGAGTGGAATCTTTTTTTTAAATATGCATAAAAAATACATTAAATCAATGAATAAAACGTCACACACACATGGTCTTAGGTGGTCACACACCAATACATGGTAGTATTTGATACGCACCCATATATACTCTTTTGTCAAATTAACATTGTAGCACAGCCTTGGAAAAATTCGTGATTATTGAAATATAGTCTTTGACAATAGAACCTTAAATCTCGGGTTCGATTCCCGGGTCGGACCAAATATTATTTGTGTGATTCACAAATATTTGTTTCGGAGTCTGGGTGTTTTCTATGTATAATATGTATGTATTTATTTATATCAGTTATCTAGTACCCATAACACAAGCTCTGCTTATCTTGGGACTAGATGATGTTGTGTGTCAGATGTCCAAAATATAAATATAGAATACACAATCGATTTGGTATTGAGTGCTGGTCAATCCATACAGTTAATTTTTATTTCTGGAATGAAATAATGCAAAACACAACCCAGATTTTAGTATACTTTATGATTTTTAGGTCTCAAGGAAAAATAGATAGATGACGTTATTTATCTTTAGAAAATCTAGTTTCTGACTAGAATACGTGGAACAAGATTAAACGAGACTAAAATTAACAACGTCGCTTATCATCGTCGGCACAATAATTTATAATTAAGTAGCAGCAACTTTTTGACAATTTCGAAGAACTGATCGCTCAACTGATTAAGTATTTATCAATTAAAGTTACCAAGTTTGTTTGACAACAGTAATAAGAAAGTCTGCCGTTTATTAATAATATATGCCCATTTTAGTTTGCAAAACATTAATAATTTATTAATACTGCTTAGGTTTAGCAAAAGGTTTCGCTAAACATTTCAAATTGTTGATATAAATTGATGCAACATTTGAAGCGTCTAGTGTTATGCATTTTACAATTTAAGTGTGTAGAGAACTGAAATGTATAGAGAAATATCTTATTGACTAAGTGTTGCAGTATGAGTATAATTAGAAGAATTTGAATAACATTACAGACAACAATAAGGCCAATAGCTTGTGCAGCTAGCTCCACATAGAACAGTTTAATTATTTTAAGTAAATTTATAAAACAATACATTGCTGTTCATCTGTTTCAGTACACTCAACAATGATGGTGTCAGGACAAATTGTTAACATTCCAGATCAATTTTCAAATAGCATTTTAATTACAAGACAAAATTCTTTGCAATGTTCTTCATATTCTGGAAACATCTGAGTTGAAATGTTAGTCAGTAGCATATTACGTTAAGTATCATTTTAATCTATTAGATTATAAACATGATTCTTTTTAAATTGAGACGCAGTACAGATTTGTAATTTTGACATTGTGAAACATGTAGAAGGGAGCTGGCTTGAACTCTGTTTCAAATACGGATTTGTACTAAAATCAGCATGACTCTACTACCTTCTCTGTATGCCTTAATTAAATCGACGATCACCATTATTTTTATAGCCTTAATAAATCTTTGTAGAGCTTAAACTTAATAATTGAGGTGTTTAAAAGTGCGCGTATCGTTCCCTAATGAATAAGTCACAAATAAGGGGTAGTTAAAATTTAATTTATGTTCATTGTTGTGTCTTAATAATAAACACCCTATTAAAATTCCTGAACGGTCGTGGTAGGCATTTGTGAAATATGTGGTACCTTAAAAACATGAAAGTAAGATTTTTTTGAGAATGAAATTTTTAATACGCAGCCCTTTTCAATGCAAACTCATCGGGGAATTATATTTTATGATATTCAGGGGTTGGTATTATCATTTTAAAAATTCGTTTGGATTTCGTCTAGGGAAAAATAACCTCCAATTTAACTTTCTTTTCATACATACCGGAACATAAGACGTCCAAAATAATTCTCCCTTAAAATTAATTAAACAAATATATTTTACTATTTACATACAATAAATAATTGATGTTCCTAAGACCTCCTATCTAGATAGACACTATGTGTGTTTATCTATATACCGACTATGTGTGTTTAGTAATGTGTTAGTTAATGTAGGCCCAATGATGCAGAAGCATCTCACAAGGCCGTTATAGTGTAGGCCATTATGCAGCATGGAAAAAAACTGAAGCATGGAAAAAAAAATGGTGACTACTTCTCTTGAATTCTATGATTAGATTTCAATAGTAATTTCGAGTAGTTTATATCAGGCACATGTGAATATGTGAATAAGTATGCTCTACTGTTCACATATTTTGATAGCAACTGCACAAGCTATTTGCCCTAGTTACTTGCTGACACCTTTTAAAGAAAGCAATGGAAAATGTGCGCTACTAAGTGTATCGACAATGAAACCAAAAAACAAATGCCACAGTTCTTCAAGGCGTTTAATCTAATAGGTCTCCATTAATTATATATTATTATTATTATTTATTATCATTATTATTAATAAAACTTAAACAAACTACCTGTATAAGTAATCGTTATTTAAAAACGTTAACTTATTTTGTCACTTATTTTTCCTTAAAAATCTTACTTCAAGAGTAGGAAACACTCATAAAAATATTATAAGAATTTGTTTAATAATGGCCATAAAAAGAATACCAACTTTTCAAAAATTATTTTTTAATTTGTGAATTCTGTGAACAGACTTAAATGATATTAGGGCTCTCGGGTGTAGGAGTTTTAAAGAAGTTTGAATAACAATTTGACTTCACTGGAATTTGTATACCATTACAAGCGGGAAATAAGTTTTGTACAGACCATACATACAATATAAGAATAATTATACGCGTAAAAATACTTACATATGTAAATTAAGGCATTATGTTTATTTATTAAGGCATTGAAGTTATGCTTTTTGGATAACTTCCGCACAATCCTGCGTTTCATAAAAACAGTAAGATTTAAACAACACAAAAATGTAAGAAACAAACCATTATATAATGTCTAAAGCATAAATAGCTATGAAACTTGCAAGGCGGTCGCATTTTTAAACGCTTAATTTCAACTGAACAACATCTATAGCCCGAACCAAAGATCAGGCTTTCAACCAACAATTGTTTGTCCCGAGTCAGCATTAAGTCCACAACTATTGAGCTGTCAGAAACTCGTATTAAAACTTGGTTACCTTTTTAAAGCCTTAGTAGGTATATTTTAGTACTTTATACGTTTATGACCGTAAAAGTTACTATTTCCCTCGGGAGAAATATTCCGCCAATGTGTACATTAGTAATGGCGAACTTTATTCACCTCCCGATAAAAATGAAAAAGGTAAACTGAGCAATATTTCCGTCGCGCGACTCGTTTAGTATTAAATAATTTCTTCCCCAAATGTAATTCATTTTTAATAGAAGCCGTTTAAAACCGCTCAAAATTTAATATTAAATATTTCATAAAGTTTTTATGTAAGGATTCTCTGAGAAATACTCGTAAGATTTTTTTACGTTTAATTTTTTTCAATTTTAGTTTCAAATTTCAGGTGGGTGTAGACCGTTTCGACTATCAAATTAAAGAGGACTTTCTTAATCTCTTAAATATAAAGATGTAAAAATAGTCACTTAGTTGTGAAATTGTATGTACTCAAAAATGTATTTAAAGAAAACTTTATTAAAAAAGTTTATTTAAGTACACAGTGGCGTGCAATTGGAGAGGCCTATGTTCAGTAGTGGACTGCTATAGGCTGATGATGATATTTATATTTATATGGTTTTCTTTTACCCAAACTCCGAAACAAATATTTGCTGATCAAGATGTTTGTATGATCTATACAAACAATTGGTCCAACCCGGGAATCGAACCCGAGACCTCTTGGTCAACAGCCGCATACACTAACCACTAGAGCAACAAGGCAGTTATGAAAAACAGGAAGGTTAAAATAAAGTTTTTCCGTCTACAGTTGAGCTAAAGGAGGGCACACGTTGCTAAACTATTATGATACGTTTCTATGTAAAGCGTGACTACGACTTTTCAAACAAGTTCTTTCGAATTGAGTTCACACCCAGAGTTACATAGGTTTGGTTCAAATCGCTCTGTCGTAAAACTAAGATGGAAAGAATTAGTATCATTTAAGAGTAGTGGTAATCACCATACTCATAATGAATGCACACAATGCAGTTTGGTGATCCACATAGTAGCGACCTACTGAAGTAGTTCTGCAACATGGGGTCTCACGTTCACCAATGAAACAGACGAATTCTGTTATTTACACTGTCTTCTGTGGGAGGGTTGCACCACCGCGGTCGAACATTCCCAAATGTTTTACCTATTTAATTTTATTCGACATTGTTAATGTTAAAAACTAAATTAACTATATCACTTTAAATTTACTAAATTTTTTTTATAAAGTTGATTGAACTTTATTGCCACGTGCATTCAAAAATGGTATTCTCTTAGCTGTCATATAGGAGTAGCATTCCATTAGATGCATTTCATAAACATATTCACTTTGCAAAGTGTATACAGTTGTTAATAATCATCCTCCTCTTCCTATTCGGATCCTTTCCATGCACCTATTCCTATTAAATTAAATAACATTATATAAAATGATTGCTTAGTTTACTTGTAATAGTTTTCTTTGTACTCTTCAGATGTCACAGATGTAATACTGATTTATTTATTTATTTGTCCGAAATATTTAGTTATTATAATTTTCAATAACAATTAACTACTTTCAGTACGATACATTATATTATTTGTATGTAACCTTATACAAAATATGAACAATCTGAGGGCTTTATTGGTCAAGGTTTGTTGTAGGTTTCAGCTTCACTATTCATAATGACAATCGTCAATGTGAGTGGCACGTATATCATATAAGTCTTAGAAGTATAGGACTACACATTGTTGTCAATTCGAAAATGTTAAGCTAAATATATAGAACTGGAAACCGGCTTACAACCTTTAGCCAAAACAGTAAAAAATATGTATAACAGTCAGTAAAGAAACGTTAAAAATTGTCATTTTCTTGATAAAAACGTACTGGAACATTCGGTGCATGAAAATGTGCACTTTATTTACATAAATAAGTCCGGAGAGGCTTCCTTACTCAAAAGTTCCTCAAGACAAATTCATTAAGAACTTTACTAACATAATTAACTACCAGATAACAGACGGGGTCAGCGCTTAAAACTGTCTGCAGACTCTAAAGGCATGTTTTCACTACGTTCACTTTAATTACCCGATGATTTTCTGTAATCTAATTAATTCACGATCAGGGTAATTATGTGTGAATGTTACATATGTATTACTTTTTTGATATATTTAAAAGTCAGTAGTAATGCAGGTTATCTGAACACATGTGAAGAGATACAACAACTAATAAAAAAAGTACAAATACTTATCAATGTATCGATAAAATAACAACATTTATTTTTTGGTTTAACCTTGATATTTTCCGTATACACCAGCATACTCACATTGTTTAAATTAAAAAGTAATCATATCTTTAAGGCATCATATTTTTGTTCGTTAGAATCAAAGAACTTCATATTAATAAACAATGCTCGAGTACACCCATCGGGATAAATCGAAACGCCGGTACCTTCAATCCTCGAAGGATTTCCTCTATCATTCATAATTTAGCCAACAAATAGTTGAGTACGAACGCTTTCCGAATTTAATAATCTGGATTCGGTCCTGAATAGAAAAAATATATTCTCATAAGTTTATATTGTATACCCTACGTCACACTTCATGATAGGATGTCAATATTTTCTTATGTTGTCTGTATCTACTCAGGCCTCGAAATCTGATTTAGGTCTCTCGAGATTCGTGAACCCTTCTCTTGCACTCGTTTATGTAATGTAATTTTTCTTTCATCTCATAACAGTAAAAAAAAAATTATATGGAAAAGGTTACCTTTATATTATTTACATTTGGAACAAAGAAATATGACGACATGATATAATTTTTTAATCACACATTTTTCTTGGGAACAATAACGAAAAACGTTTTAGCATGAAAATACCAAACTCTTTATCTCTAACATAAAATGAAGCCATTAAAATTATTTTTATTACGATTTTGCGCAAAAACTCTCTTTCATAATTCAAATGAAAAGGTTTCTAAATTGGTTGAATGTAAGGATAAAGCTTTAGAAAATAATTATTGGCTCACCAATTTATTGAAGGCGATGAAATCTTGGCATGGATAAGAAATGAAACACCAATCTATAGCTCTTGTTTTGAAGGTTTTATAATTTAGGCACTTATTAGTTTTTGGGTCCGCTTTGAAGCTACCAAATACTCAAATAAATTTTAGCAAAAGTAAGACTAATATTGGTAGTTAATAATACCTTTGGAAGGATTTCTATTGTAAAATAAAAGATGAATGGTTATATGGAAGCTTGACACTTTCAATGTTACAGACAACACTGGTGTTTTCCTAGGTAGTAGTTTCACGCTATGTCAGAACGAATGCGTCGGCTCGACACCCGGGCAGTACTACCCTCACACAGAAGACCAGCCTAAATTACAGCATTAGTACTATCGTGTCTCGTTAGTGAGTATGAGACCGGATGCTCAATGATGCAAAGCGTCTCACGAACTGTGGGTCATTATCCACATGCTGCATTATCCGCTCTCACACTCCTAATCTCGAATTCTACAGATGCTTTCCATCAGGCAGAGTAGAGTCACTTTTGCTAGAGGCTTATATTTATTTGTAAAACAGAGAAATAATACGCCGTAGGCAATAAATAAATAGCTGCTATTAAAACATATAACCAAATCTACAACAACTATATATCGGTAAATAGATGCTTTAATCATTTAGTGTCATTTTCCCTTAGTCTCTTTGAAATAAGTCACGTTGGTTTAAAACTAAAGTCAGTGCTGTCAAAACATTCTCGTGGGCGTATATTTTTAATTGACCTACTCTGTGCCTTTGTGAGCCAAATATGAAAGGATTCAAAACTCCTATCACTAAACATATACGACTGTAGTGTTCTAGTTTTATTGCACATTGTCAGTTGTATGTATGCGTAGATAAACATATATCTACATGCAATTATTTATACGTAGTTTTAAAAATAAAATGTATAGAAGTTTCTAGGTGTAATTCCACACATTCGATTCATGTAGTAAAGCTCATCTACAAATAAATTGTATCGTACCAGAAATGATGGGGAAGTTTTTTGTTACTGAGAGGGATCTTCTGTGTCAGTATGTAAATTCTGTCACACTGACCTAGAATGCAAAATGTGTTTTGATTACTCCTCTCTCGAAAGACTGGGAAACGCATCATAATGATGGACTGCATTATTCATTATTGCTTTAAGAACAACTGTTCTTGAAGTGAAAGTATGAAATATATATTATGTATGTAATGATCTAGTTGGACCTGTTGGGCTAATGTACCTACTTAGCGATGTGTATGATATCAGTATTCTGGTAAGCATAGCACAGCTCGGTCTAGTTAGATCAAACGATTATGTGTGACATGTGTTACAGTTAGTCTTGAATTTTCATCGTCATCGTTTTATTCTTAAAATATTAGTATTAGTAGATATAAATAATTATAATATTTATTATATTATATTACTTAATAATTAATTTTAAAATAATCAATTAGCATCTCTTGAAAACTTGAGAAAATATAAATTCTTTAACATACAAATGCGGTCAATATTTAAAGTAACTGTCGCACAATTCTAACAGAAGATTCTTTTCTCTCGTAGTTGGTCTTAGGAGACAAAACACAAAAGAGCGTGGGTGTCTTTGCTAGTAAGGCTATTTTACAAACCTCCCAGTATAAAGAAATCTAACCCTCCAAATGTAGTGAAAAGATTTAGATACCCAGAATAATGTGTCTTTTGTAATGGACGTTTGAAAACTGTAAGCCTGTAGGCTGTACAAAAACTGTTTCTTTTTTTCCTAATTTATATGGCTGAAAAAAGCAGGACATAGCATTATTTACAGAAAAAATATATAGCATTATCGATATCTCGTATTTAAGCTGTTTGTGCTAAGATCATCTCAGAATATTTTAACTGGTAGCAAAAGTCACTATGGCTTCAAGAGTGGATGTTGCAGGTCACACGCGAGTTATAGAAACCACACAATTATTTATAGATACCGAATTGACCCTCGTACAACAACATAAAAAAGACAAGGTGTACACCTTATTATTCGTTAATATACATGAATAATACATTTTGTACACATTTTTAAATCCCTTAATTTTTCATTTGTTAACTCTTTTACCGGTTAAACCCGGTTATTATCTGAATCGATTATAGTCTCGGAAAGGCAATAGACTCCTACGCTCTTTCCCCATTTAACTATTCACTTAAACCAGTGACTATCGGCAAATTATGTCAGCAGATGTGGCAGGCCTATTGAATTTTAACATTTCGGATGATCCACAACTTGTTATTCTGAGTCTGGGTGTTTTTTTGTATCCGTTTTCACGTGACACAAGATGTGTATTCAGAAAGTAGGAGTTGTCTTGTAAAAAACAAGAACAGTTCCCGGATTTCTCCTATTTCCGGCGTAGAGTGTTCGCTACCCTGCTGCCCCGGTAAGCCGGCCCTAGGGGGCTTGCACACGTTGAAAAAAGGGCATTCCATATTTTATATATATATTTTTTTAATTTTAATGTTGCATACACGTACCACACAATCAGAATTTGATTTTATTCTGAGTTGGATTTAATTACGTGCAAATACAATAATTTGATTTCTACTCAAACTAAAATCATAAACTCCTACGTTCCCACATCCAGCAACCCTCTCACGTACCGATTACAATTTGCACGAGCTAACAGGGTTAAGTGGAGTGGCAATCTGTTTACTGCAAATTCATAATAATCACTACATTACGCTGTTACAAGTCGGGCATGAAAGCTAGAACTCGTAAAATAAAAAAAAAACCCTTAAGCTATTAGTTTTCTATACTTTTTTTACATTACCAATTTATGTATTTTAACGGATGCGTGCTAACGTATACGTATAGATGGATTTCACAATGCCTAGTCGTCTATGAACTTGGGATCTAGTCGTAGTAGAATTTTAATATATTGAACTCCATAACCTATTGAACGATTACAGTTTCAATTCATTTACAACTACAATTTTAAAACATTTTTGTAACGTAATCTCATTAGAATATTTTGTGGTACAAGAAAAGTAGCTTAACGTTCTCGGAATCAATCTTTCATTAGATTTTATAACATCGTCTACTAGGTATTTTAATTTGGAATGTACAGTACCGCAAATAGATGAATAGAAATTCTCCGTAAATGTCATGAAGAACTTATACAATACAGCGTTAATCTTCCAATGACTTTATATTTAGCGACAGTGAAATATTCGTTAAAATTGTAACAATTATACCTAAATCATTTTAATTAGTTAAATGCATACACTTTATGACGTAATGACTTGCGTGAGAGAGCCGGCGGCGACTGGATGCAGAAAATAAGAGACCGGGCTCTGTGTGTGGATAATGGACTGCAACGGGCACATGATGATGATGATACTTTTAATATTGATATAATAATATCAGTACTTAAATGCAACCCTTATGGAAGACCAAATTTTTGAAATTACATAAACTACATTGAATATCGTTGAAAATCTTTTAAATTAAACGTATAATTCAAGAAACAGAATAACTATGGTAATATTTTAAAACAATTTGGAATTTACAAACAACTGAACTATCATGTACACATAATTCGATACTGATTCTACGAGAGGTGTAAAGCAACTCATTCTTCGTGAAGCTTTGTATGTTTGTCCCATAAATCCCTAGCTCAGTGAGCAAGGCAATATAATACTCCATTTTTGCATCGATAGTCTGACAATAAGATGAGTTGGGGCTAAATTGAAATTGGATGACATATATGTATTTCCATATACCAAAAATAAGAGTATTTAAGTTGTAAAATTATCTAACTACAACATAGAAAGATATAGGGAGCTAATTAAAAAGAACTAGTTATTACTAATTTGAGTTAAGGTTAATAAGACCAACTTCACAAAAAAAAATTAAAAATGTGTATTTGTTATTTCAGTTTTCTGCCAGTTTTAAATCTAATGATAATTTAATAAATATTTGGCCTTTAGTGGTATTAAGTTAAAATATTATTAAAAGTTTAATAACATGAAAAACAGTTAACAAAATTACAAGTGCGTTGCCTTCGGTGAAAATTTGGAGGTTCCTTTTCCAAAATTCTACTGGTTTTGGAGAGTGATAACCTGAGTGATGATGAAATATAACGACAATATTAAAACACAACTCTCTTAAGGTAATTTCTAAAGTTTTTCTTCTATTTCAACTAAAACTAGGTGAACTAGAAGTATGACAACAAGGGACTCAGTGAACCATTGCTATGTCTAAACTCGTCGAATCTTGGAACACTGCCAAAATACAGATTAACAGTCCCCTAAGAAATACCCTTTGTGGCCGCCAACTTACAATCCGGCCGGAGTTTAATAACAACTTGACTTGGTTTTGTTCAACTGAAAATTAATATCGTTGAGTATTTGACCGCTACTGTTTGAGATTGGAAGGTTATGAGTAGGTTGTTTGAAATTTATTTAACAACTTTTATTACTTTGCTTAATAGGTAAGCTTTAGTTAGTATTCTAATATCGTAAGTATGTATTGTCAAAAATCATTTAAATTTATTACTGTTATTAAAAGGTATACCAACGTAATGTAGGACGCCCACAGGCGAGGTGGAGTCATGACTTGCGCAGGTTGGCTGGCAGGAGCTGGATGCGAGAAGCCCAAAATCGATCAGAGTTGTGTGCAATGGGAGAGGCCTATGTCCAGCAGTGGACTGAGATAGGCTGATGATGATGATGATAGGAATACAATTTTACATAGGTACTTACTCAAATTATTATAAAATCATATTTAACCAAAAAAAGATTAAATTGAAGAATCAATCAATTGCACAAATTAAATGTAACTTATGTGTTACTACCTTCATGAATATATATTTTTTAAGTCGATATGCAAAGTACGGAGCCCATAATATATTCTACGAAAGTAAAAGCATTCGATTTACACTGTTCATATTTCATTGCATATTTTGTATAAAGCTCACTCACATCCATTACGGCCATATTGAGTTCTGTAAGTACATGATAAAATATAGGTAACATTTTCACAATGGAATTGTATGCAACAAGTTAAGCTGGCCGATCCGCAAGCCTTTTGTTACAGCTGTGGTTTTTATACATGTTTTAGATCTCAATTTCAGCTTACGTTTTGTACAATATTTAAATAATTTTTTAAATAATACTAATAAATAGTGTAGTTTTAACCCTTTTGTCTTATAAATATATTAAAATAATTACCTATAAAATAATTTTGATATTTAAAGGGTTTTTTTGAAAACAATCAAAATTATCTAATTATATTTAAATCTAATTTTTTTTTAATTTTATATATATAAATACATACCTAAGTAAATAACCAACTTCGAAGCCGAACGGAAACTCTGGCAAATGCCATATGAAAAAAAGTAAAATCTAAAAAAAATACACTTTTGAAAAAAGAACACTGATAAACAGTTCACTTTGTGCACTATTAGATTGTCGGTAGTCTTAGTAGGTACGTGAAACGCGTGTTGTGAGGCCGGAGCGCGCGAAACGTCCACGGTGGGCGGTGGCGGCGGTTGCACTGGTCCTGCGTTCCCGCCCGCCCTGCCTTCCCCTATACCTGTTACAGGTACGGTGAGCACCGTCCCCATACATCCAGAACTAAGTAGCTGTTATTGATGAACAAACCGAATTGATTTTCTCATCTTCGCGCTGCTCCCGATTACCGTATGTTCGAATTAACGCAGTAATGTTATCTTTTTTGCTCATAGTGTTACATTTCCCGGAATTTCTGTAGATTCATAAATTTTCTCCTAACGATCAACATCAGCTAGACCAGTGGAATTTACTGAAAAAACTTTGGATATTACAAATAATTACGTAAGTTCAACATGACTTTATTCGTCATCGTTAGTTTGCGCTTAAAATCTTTTTGTTATCTGACGTTCTATGTCTATTTCTGGAACTTGTTTCACTATGCAGCCGACATTTAAATATCAAGTATATTAAATGTCAGATGCATAGTAAAACAGATTCATTACATTGCTGGACACCATAGGTATGAGTACATTTCTTATATTTTCGTTACCCAGATTCACCAGAGTGAGTTACGGATTTAATATTTTTAGGGTTCCGTAGCCAAATGGCAAAAAACGGAACCCTTATAGATTCGTCATGTCTGTCTGTCTGTCTGTCTGTCTGTCTGTCCGTCCGTATGTCACAGCCACTTTTTTCCGAAACCTTAAAAGCTATACTGTTGAAACTTGATAAGTAGATGTAATCCGTGAACCGCATTAAGATTTTCACACAAAAATAGAAAATAACCAATACATTTTAGGGGTCCCCATACATGGAACTGAAACTCAAAAAATTTTTTTTCATCGTACCCATACGTGTGAGGTATCTATGGATAGGTATTCAAAAATGATGTTGAGGTTTCTAATATAATTTTCATCTAAACTGAGTAGTTTGCGCGAGAGACACTTCCAAAGTGGAAAAATGTGTGTCCCCCCCCCCCTCTAACTTCTAAAATAAGAGAGTGATAAGACTAAAAAAAATATATGTTGTACATTACCATGCAAACTACCAACGAAAATTGGTTCGAACGAGATCTAGTAAGTAGTTTTTTTTAATACGTCATAAATCGTAAAACGCAATTTACCTTTCATTCAATCAATACACTAGTATAAAAACATCGATCAAAGTTACAACGAACTACAAGAAATTTTATATGATGTTACTTTCTGATACGGAACCCTTCATGGGCGAGTCCGACTCGCACTTGGCCGCTTTTTTATTTGTGTCATTACTAAAACTCTGTTCGATGTTAATACGTATGTAATATATTTATGTATGTTTATAATATAAAGTATTCTATAAAAGAGTAATCTTCAGGTTTCATCAATTTGTTACGTTAAATACCAATTGGTATTTATATAAAAGTCGCAGTTTTATTGAGGCTATGCTTTTAATTTCATCCAAGTTTGGTAGTTGGAACTGTCAAATTTGGTACAGCGTTTGAATAGCAGACGTTAAAAAAGGGTGGCATGAGGCGCTGTTATGAGCGCCTCTGCCACCCGGTTCGCGTTGACCACGAGTTGACCACGATGAATGCGCCCGGGGGTAGTCCACGACGGCACCCAAGGAACAATAGGACCTCCGTCTTATCCAGAGTCACCCATAAGCCAAGCGCCTCTATACATCCTACCACCAGGGAGGCGCGCCGGCTCCTGATATGATACTCATGGCCTAAGCCAGACCATAAAATATATTTTCAATTCTGTTCTGACATTTCAGTTTCTGTAATAGCAAACGTACTAATTCACACTCAAGAATAAATATGAGAATATGTAATAGCTTTATGGAAAATCTATGATAACTGCTACGAGGATTTCGATTAACAATAGTAATAAGATATACATATTAATGACAATATACGAGAAGAAAATAAGTACTATTTTCTAGGCAAAAAAAATGGTTTTGTCGCATCCACTTTATTAATTGCAGTGCAGGGAAGTTATAGGAGATTTTATGCCCAGTTCTGATATCGTAGAGCTTGTTGTACACCAAATTTAATGATATAAATAAATAAATAAATATTGCAAACAGCTGATGCCCAAGGCGGTTTAGTCAGTCAAGGCAGTCCCAAACTAAGCAGAGCTTGTACTATGGGTACTGACATAATTACATATATACTTTTTTGTAAGTACATACTTACATTTTATATACATTAAAAAACTTAACTCTGAAACTACTATGTACAGACCATATAGACATTTGGTTCAACCTGGTAGTCGAATCCGAGACCTTGAGCACAACAGTCACACACGATTACAATACCATTGCGCCACTGAGGCAGTAAAATCCAACTTAAGAATCTTTATAAGTAAAAGAAATACCTATATTCTCTTGAAACGGAGTTTTTTAACTTGTAAAATTTAGGGATAGAATTCGTGTAATACCATTAGTAGCGATAATACGGTACGATGGTATTTTTAGGGGTCGACATTACATTCCTGCACATCTACTTATAAATATCGCTCAAATCACGACTTTTCGCTTCCCAGTTCCGAATGCAAATCACTTCCCGTCCGTATATTGAATTGGAACCATTGTGCCAATCGAATAGTCTAATAAATTTTGCGATATTCATTTTAACTTATTCCTTAGCAACGTTTGATACCATCAATTTATTCATTTTATTGTGATTTCGTTTTAGAAATTCCGTTATAGAGTATAATCTTTACTAATATTATAAATGCTCAAGTACTGAAACAACTGAATCAATTTAAATGAAATTTGGTACACACAGTATAGAGTCTGATAAAGAAGATAGGCTACTTTTTACCGCGATAACCGCCATACAATTGTGCGAAACCACCGGCAAAAGCTAGTATTTATGTAAAACATGAAAACAAAATGATCATAACCATTGAACTATAGACATCATATACATATTAGCTTCCAATGTAGTCCAATTGCATTTGTGATGATCTCTATCCTTTAATTAAAATAAAATTCCCATTTTGGTCTGTTACTGAGAAAAAGGCAGATGGGTAATCTGGATATATGCACATAAAATGTATTTAAATAACATTGATATTTTTATACAACAGATGCTAAATGACCTGGCTGACTCTTCTGTACGCATCGGCCTACGGATGAACTTGGACAAAACCAAGGTCATGTTCAACAAACATGTACTACCGGAACCGGTTGCGATACACGGTACCGTTCTCGAAGTTGTTCAAAAATATGTGTACCTCGGGCAGACTTTGCAGTTGGGTGGAAACAACTTCGAGGACGAGGTGAACAGGAGAATTCGGCTGGGTTGGGCGGCGTTTGGGAAGCTTCGTCGGGTCTTCTCATCATCGATCCCACAGTGCCTAAAGACGAAAGTCTTCAACCAGTGCGTCCTACCCGTCATGACATACGGAGCCGAAACGTGGACACTCACGGCACGGCTGGTCCACAAATTCAAGGTCACGCAGCGTGCAATGGAGAGGGCTATGCTCGGAGTTTCTCTAAGAGATCGTATTAGAAACGAGGTAATCCGGCAGAGAACTAAAGTTATCGACATAGCCCACAGGATTAGCAAGCTGAAGTGGCAATGGGCTGGCCATATTAGCCGCAGGACCGACAACCGTTGGGGTAAACGTGTTCTTGAGTGGAGACCGCGTCTCGGCAAACGTAGTGTAGGACGTCCACAGGCCAGGTGGAGTGATGATTTGCGCAAGACGGCTGGCAGGAGCTGGATGCGAGTAGCCGAGGATCGAACTAAGTGGCGTGCAATTGGAGAGGCCTATGTCCAGCAGTGGACTGCGATAGGCTGATGATGATGATGATGATGATATTTTTAAAAATCAAACAATAAAATCTAGTTATCGTATCTTTTACATTATTGTTGTATTACAAATTATAACACAAACAAATCAACAAAATATAAACTAGCTTACTAACGCTTCTGTAATGTCAATGGTATCGCTGAAAAAAATCACTTTTCACTGAAATGTATAATTACATTTCGAAATTACAACAGATTTGCATCTCTGCACGACGCGACCTTTGCACAATTCATATGTAAATGCATGTTGAGATTAAACAAGCAATCTGGCTCTTTAACATCTCTCAGTAGGTAGCTAAATCGGTAACAGTCAGATGATATTCTCCAGGTAAATACTGTCGTTAATTTAGAACCTCAACCTCGCTTTCACTTTCCTATTTCACTTTTCTCCCGCTGTTTGACTGATAAGCCAATTACAGTTAATATTGCGATCATTGAGCCCGGTTTGTTTGATTTCTCTCGATTTCAATTTAATTGATTTTGTGTGTATATAATTTTACAAGCTAATGTCTGGGGCTTCACTCGAGTGATAAATGATTTCTCAATTGTTAGTCCTATTTTTATTTATGAGGAACTTAAATACAATGGTTCATTCTTTCAGAAATATAATTTAGTTAATGTTTCAACTTAACTTGATAAAAATTTAAAATGTTATTAACCCCAGTGTATGATTTGTTGCCACTGTGTTGACTGCGCTGTGATGTGAATGTGATGTGTGAATGTGATGATGAACTAATCAATTAAGACTAGTTTTTTCATCATCATCAGCCTATTATTACAAGCATGCAACAAGCATGACACTAAATTAACAAACAACAAAAGAGATTAAAAAAAAATCTTCATAATAAAACGTAAAAGAGGTGAAAATTTAGGTTAAGATTCTATTAAATAATGTGATAATTTACTCAAACTCTTCTTAAAATAAGATAGAATTCACTAAACAGACCTTTGAAATATAATATAATTGAAACAGAGAATATCCTTAAATGGGTGTGAAGTCCTCATGTAGGTGACATTGAAATAGATAGGTTGTCATTGAGGTGTAGTGAAATGTTAGTCATTTTAAGCATGTAAAGTTGTACACTTCATTTAATTTGAAACAAAATGAAGTTTGAAGAAAGATTTTAATTTGTGATGACTAGGTACATATTTCATTAAAACATTTTGTCACCGTACTTATAAGACAAAGCGACAGAGAACTTAAAACAAGACCCAAAACCTTTTTTTACGTTTAGAGATACCCACGAGCCATCACTCCATTGTGGTTTGTGGCGTCCTGGTGTAACGGAATCGTACCGACTAAGACCACACGATATGAAACTCTGCGCCTGAAATGGGAGGGGTCCGGGAACTACTATTTATTAATACATACATCCTAATCCACGTGACACAAATTTGAGTCCAATCCGTTTGGTACCGTGATTCCCGTGAGTAACGGGATAGCCCTAGTGCTGTTCTTTTTGTAGACAGCAGCTGTCTATAGAAGGCCGTTAATACCATCTTATTAGACACTTACGTAGTAAATATTAGATAACAAATTTAAGCTTATCAATTTCACTCACTAAGCAGACTTTATTAGATAATAAAGATAATAATCAAACTGTTATTTCAAGAGTATCTCCTTACGGTCAGTTAAGAACATTTAGATACCAATTAAACGCTTAGACTGTACAAATTAACGTAACTGCGAATTATAAGGGGTTAAAGTATGAAATTGTCCATTTATACTGAAAAATTAAAAATGCTTTTTTTTTTCATTTAACTTGTTTATTTAATCAAAATATCTACCATTATTATCTATACATTGCTACCATCTAAGGAAGGAAGGTCATTTATGCCTTTGCGATAGAACTCTAGTGATCTAGATTCTACAAACTGTGTGAAAGCATTTTGTACTGCCTCATGAGAAGAAAACTTTTTATCATGAAGAAAATTGTCCAATTCACGAAAAAAATGGTAGTCCATTGAAGCAAGTTTTGGAGAATACGGAGGGTACTGAATGGTTTTTAATTGCAGTTCCTGTGGAGTTTAAACGGTTTCTCATGCTATATGAGGTCTCGCGTTATTTTGGAGCAATAATGGTGGAGGTCGATTCATGAGTTGGGGCTGCTTCACTGCAAGTTTTGTAATAATTGTTCGGAGTTCGGCACAGTAGACATCTGCCATTATTGCTTGACTAGATCGGAGAAAGTTATAGTGAATAACACCATGCTGAGACCACCAAACAATTACCATAACCTTTTTATTGGTAAGGTTTGCTTTAGGACACTGTTGCGGCGTTAGACCTGGGGTCAGCCATTGC
This sequence comes from Phragmatobia fuliginosa, assembly GCA_932526445.1. Classification (NCBI taxonomy): domain Eukaryota; kingdom Metazoa; phylum Arthropoda; class Insecta; order Lepidoptera; family Erebidae; genus Phragmatobia; species Phragmatobia fuliginosa. Next base: position 7,475,613 of record OW052066.1, on the reverse strand, counting down.
ATTTTTCGCTTACGGTTATTGTAAATAATCCACTTTTCTCTCATATAATAATAAAAATAATATCTCACAAATCGATATATTCTGTCATTTCTGTATAGATTCAACAACGCAACACAAGTTTCAACACGCGTTTCTTACAGCAGATCACGCAAATAAGTCAATATTATTAGGTAAGGTAACGTTAAACCATGCCGCTAATTCCTGGATAGTTTGGCTCGGATTGGCTTTCATCATCTCTTTCAATTCATTGTTATTCACATGTGTGGGCGGTTTTCCACCTGGTTCCTTCTTCAAATCAAAATTTCCATCACGAATGCGTTTAAACCAAAATCTATTAATTCTAAAAAGTTTCTATCAAAAATCTCAAACCATGAAGGTTCTATGTCAATTCGAACGATGTACCTATTACAATAAAACGGTAACTTCATACTTTAACCCCTAACTTTATCTTCATTCTGAGCTCACCTAAGCTATAATAGAGCTGTGTTCTAAGCGAGGAGTTTTTAATTAGGCTTTCTGTTGACGCATCTCATTTCAGAGGCAAACTTGTTTTAGAACAAACAGTTTTCTACTGGTAACCCCTATATGTAAACCCCTTTTAGTTTAAATATGCAAGCAGTTGTAGCAGAATATATGTAATTTATATGAAAATAAATAATTAAGTAAATTTGAAAGTAGTTCTAAAGTCGAAGGAGTAATATTAAATCATCATCAGCCTATCGCAGTCCACTGCTGGACATAGGCCTATCCAATTTCACGCCACTTGGTTCCATCCTCGGCTTCTCGCATCTAGCTCCTGCCAGCCGTCTTGCGCAAATCATCATTCCAACTGGCCTGTGGACGTACTACACTACGTTTATCGAGTCGCAATATTAAATACTACTACTACAACTATGAAATAGTGAAAACCTACTTAAATTTGTATTTTTTTCACCCTGAAAGGAAAGGAACCGATTCACAATTTTAGTAGCATTGTTCTTCGTACATACAATGTAATATAGCGAAGTAAACTTCAGTTTAATGAGGTCGATCGTTATAAGGCTTATTTCGATAAAACATTTTAACTATACGGCCTGCAACGATGTAAAAAATGCAACATACACGCGAACCAAAATGCTTATTTTACTGCCCGACAGTATGCTCAACATGGTTAGTGAAATATAAAAAAAAACTCATGCAGCACGTGTATTGCAGTGAAGTTTATAGCTTGGACGATGAACTTTTCACTGTGACGTTATGCAGAGCAATTCATATAAAATTAATAGAATATTTAGGTAGCTTGACATAAATTCAACACAGTAGCACTATTGTACCACTTTGTAACGCCTGCAAATGGAAGATTACAAGTTTTTGTTCTTTAATAATCTAGGTATGGCTATATAGCCGAACGCCGTCTTAGGAATTAGTAGCCGGGGAACATGGTGTACTCTAGAAAGAAAATCCCTGGGATCCCGACACACCTCTGGCCGTCCACCTACGGCTTATAAATGACTTCCTCCAGGGTGGCAACCCCGATCTTGCCTTTCTGCCTTTAGAAAAGCGCACACGTTCCTTAGTACGATGCGCTGCCTCCCAGACTTGCGGTACTAGGCCCGTTTCCTGAAGGACCGGAAGATTTTAAACCTCTCTGCTTGGCAAGCATAACTTGCTCGCAGAAGAAGACGGTATTCCACCCCTTCTTGCTCTCCGTATCATGGCCGCAATTATGTTCATCGCAAAGTAAAAAGCTGAAAGGGCTCTCGTCTGATATTATAAAAAGACACTTAAATTTTATTTATTTGTATGTATAGATGCTCATAAATAATAAGTTATTATAATAACTTATTTATTTTAATGTGTGAGCCGACGAACATGAAACTGACAACAGGTACGTAATACGTATCAGTACTATTACTATCGATTGCGTGACCGCTGTTGTGTCAATGACATTAGATATAAAAAAAATATAATAGACACAATGTCGGCATTTAATTTGCTCTGTTTATTCGTTCTAGAATACGTAAGTATATGACGTGTAAAACGAAGTTTTCAGAATAAAATACAATAAAAAAACCGCCCAAGTGTGAGTCCGGCTCGTGCACGAAGGATTCCGAGTAGAATCCAGGATTATGCGTCACCGTCCTCATTATAAATGAGAAAATGCAGCATGGTGACTCCCTTATATTTATTTTAATGTGTTTTTTTGGTATGTATTGTTATAGCGGTAATAGAAATACATTATCTGTGAAAATTTCAAGTGTCTAACTATCAAGGTTCATGAAACGTCCTGGTAACAGACGGACAGAGGGACAGACAGCAGAGTCTTGGTACAGAACACATAAAATTTCATAAGAATCGATCAAGCTATTTTGAAGGAGTTTGCAGCTAATATTGTGACACGAGATTTATTTCATTTTTTAGGACAACAGTAATCCATCTGTCTGCATTCTGACATTTAGATGTAAGTAGCTATGCTTTCTCTACGACTCTTGATTAATTACGAGATGAACAGATAGTGTGCTAAATTGAATGCGATATAGTTTGATTAATTAAGCAGAAAAAGAGGGCTGATAATATTTCAGCTTCTTACATGTCAACCTACACATATTAAATCTTGCATTTATAAATCAATTGTACCTATATTATATTGTTAAACAGAGGTTATATTAAAATAAAAATTCTTTAACATAATTTAGAAAGTACAATATTTATTTTGGTGTGGTTTAATTAACCGGCAAATGTTATATTGACTTCAATTTTTGGTTTTGATTTAAATTAGACTATTTAGTTTAATTTTAACTTAGACTCCTATATTCTTGTCTGAATTTTGTTTTAAATTTTAATTTGAGATTGTGATTCTTTTATTTCGTTTAGTTTTCAGGGTGTATCTGTGTTTTACCTAATACATACAATTATTATATTATCGACCATTCAGCTTGGGAACATTTACAAGATAGTTCGTTGTCATTCTTGCAAACATTGAATAACACAGTTTTATCTATGTTTTACTCAAGAAAAACTAGTTATATTTACAAAAATTAAGTGCTCTAAAAACTTATTTGTCGGTTGTGAAAAGAGTGAACGATTTATTATTCATACAATGTACAACCAGGGGGGGTGTCACTCCGCAGTTTAGGTATAGTCGGCCGGCTGCCTGCCGGGTAAGACACGCCGGTTGAACAGACATCTTCAGAACAGGTTAGAGTTACACGATAGAAAGAGACGCAATTGTAGGTAAATATAATCGTAGTGATTCGGCGCTGTGCAATCTGAATTGAACTTAATCTTTTGACACCGAGGGTATCTATAACTTTAATTTACTTTTCGGAGTGAGGCTTCTGTACTGGTACAATTATGTATTCTGTGGTACAACTACATCATAGAGGGCACTACTAACAAGTTTGATACCAAATCAACAGTATGCATGCCATGGACATGGACTATCTAATTGTCTAAAATAAATGATTATTATTATTAAATGCAATTTGTAAAATTAAATGTTACAAAAATATCTACCATACCTCGATCATAACAAGAACTTATAATTTTGGTTTGTATGTTTTGTTTTGGGTAATTACTGAAACGACTGAAGAGATTTTAACGGAACTTTCACTACTGGATAACTCATGATTAAGGAGTGATTCAAACTACGATGCTTTTTAAACTAAATGATATTATTTTCATTGCGTGTTTCTTGTATTTATTGTTGCTAAGCTTCTTGTTTGCATTTCATTTGATTTAATTGTTTTGGTTCGGTGGTGTTTGGATGTGATTACATTTATATTTAGTATTGATTTTATTGTGACCTTATTTTAACAGTTTAGTTTCTTATTTCTAAAGATTTAAAATAAAATTGAGAAATGAAACTGAATGTAAGTAATAAAGTACGTTTAGATTTTACTTACGCTTTCCATCAGGCAGAGTAGAGAAGGCCGGAAGAATGATGAAGATACATCTCACTAAGCTGCCATGGTATGGGTCACCATGCTGCATTTTTTGAACACGCAGTAAGCATGGTGGCCCCTACTCCTAGATTCTACTCATGCTTTCCATCAGGCAAAGTAGAGTCACTTTGGTGGGCTTAAATATAATAAAAAGAAAATAAGTATTTAACAGAATTTGAATAACCAAAAGTAGTAGTAGTTAATTTGAGATAAAATTAAAGTCAAACAGCTATAATAAACTTTTGAAAAAAAGCTCAGTTCAGCTCTAAATCGGTTCAGAAAATTAAACAGTACGAGTTCAAAAAAAGCATTAGCAAAGGTCAAGTAGATTTATGTTTTAAATACAAAAAAAATATTCAACCTGTCATTATTTCTCGACTGCCGCGGTGGCGCAGATTGAGATCTCAGGTTCGATTCCTGGGTCGGACCAAATGTTTGTGTAATTCGCAAATATATATTTCGGAGTTTGGGTGTTTTTTTATGAATATTTAGGTATTAAAAAAAAGTATGTTTATGTATTTATATCAGTTCATGTCCGAAGTATGTATATTTTTTTATTCCGTCTCAAAATTTACTAACCTGTCTTATCTTTATGAGCACAACTGCCGATCATCGAACACGTCTATATTTCAAAACCGCCTATAATTTTACCAATATGTTACAAAGTATTAGGTGATTTACTTTCCCAACTTTTCTCCAGCCTAATCACGAAATCTGTTCACGAGCCATGCAGCCTTGGTGAAGAGAAAATGAGTTGATTTATTAAACTGTCAGTGACGACTACGGTGTAATATTTTTTACAGGCCCGGGAAGTCGCCAGCGATGACAACGCGCTTTACATTCAAAATTTTATCATTCTATCGGTATATGATATCCCCATCCCCAAATGTTTGCATAATGAATACGTACTTTTTAATTGTATAATTCTATGAGCTTATATTGTGACCTGTTGTGAGATTTTTTACTGAATGTTGGATGAAAAAAATAAAAGCGACATAACATGTCGCTTCTAACGTTTTTTTTTACAAATCCTGAACGTGGGGGAAGGGACGATTGTTATAAACCCGTGAAATAAAGTCCACATGACCGCAGGGAAGAACACATGAGCACAAGGAAGGTTACATGAGGCTATTGCAAATTATAAAAATCCCTTTGAATTGCGCTAATCAGATTAATTAATGACTACTAGGTTTTATTCCTGGGGCAAGTGGGACACTATAAATACACGAAAAGGGGACTGGGGAACACATAGACTCAGAACAACAAGTTGTGAGCTTTGTGTTCCATTATTTTTCAAAGCTTTTTTTGTAGGAAAATTCTATTTATTATGTACATAACCAACGCAGAATAATTTTAACGAAAAAATGAAAGTAAATGCCAAGTAAAAATTGACAGGAAACGGGGCCGTTACGAAAAAAAATCTCATAATTTACTTGAAATATTTTCAACACCCCAAAACTTTGTGATATTATCGGTTTTGCTTAACATTAAAATGTTAAAGCTTCGCGAGAAACCAACCACATGTTGCCAGCAGACTTTGATAAGAAACTTTAGTTATATTTTCCAAAATAATATTAGAAATAGGAAAGTAAAATGTTTCCTTATTACTATTATGAATAAGATTTTATTGAAGAGTAGTACTTAAGCGAATAGTACAATTCTTTTGAAATAGAAACTGATTTTTTAAACAACTTCAAATGGAACGTAGTTTAATCCATACTAATATTATAAAGAAGTAAAGTTTGTGAGGTCGTTGGGGGTAATGTCTAGGTTTACTGTATCAATTTTAAATATTATTTTACTAATAGAGAGCCACACTATTTGTAACTCAACATACTATATATTATTATACACTTTATATTACCACGAATAATGATATCCTACTCACACGCGGGCTGGTAATATAGAGAGTATAATTTCAAAGTTTAAAGAACTCTGTAGTCAGTGGCGTAACAATAGGGTGGCAGGGCTGGCAAAATGCCACGGGCCCCCGACCCAAGAGGGCCCCGGACCAAGAGGCTGCGAGCTGAAAAATATTTTTTTACACTGTACCTGAGTATTTTATTTGAAAGGTAAATTGAGGGCTATGACGACTGGAAACATATTGTAGATGCCATACAAAGACTGACATCAAAAATTGATCTGAGTCCATGATCAAAAAAACAAAATTGGCGCCAAGTACTTTCTATACTCCTTGATGTTACTCTGACACTTTAAACGTATTCTTTAGCTTTTTGTGGCCACTGAGAAAACGCAGATAGCAGTGATCCAAGCCGCAAAGGAAACTTTTTGAGTATGGTTGAGTTATTAGGAAAATACGATGCGATTAACAAGAATTGTTAAGTAAACCAAAGGGCCAGAAAAAATATTTAAGTCCAAAAATACAAAATAAGCTAATTTCTGTCCTGGTTCTAAAAATAGAAAATTCACAGATAAATGAAATAATTCACCATTCTACTCTATCATATTCGATACAATTCAAGATATTTAAAAAATTGATTAAATTTATATATTAGATTTATAAAAAATCTGCCGAGTGAGTGTCAGGCCACGCACAGGAAAGGGTTCCTCAGTCACCCATAATGGTACATGGATTGGAAATCGTATCCAATGGATAATTGTTATGTTTACGTATTAATGCGTTAATTTTGTATGACATTTTCTAAGTAAGCGCATTGTAAAAGTTAAGCCTCTATAACTCCTGAACCAACTAAGTTATCTGATCCATTATAGTTTTCCTTTAAAGTTCATTATATGGACCACTATCACAAATTTTCCGAGAATTTTTGAGCCCGCCGTTTAGCTTTTAGAGGGCCACAAGAGGTTTTTAAAAAAAAGTGGCCTTGAAAGTGAAATTTCTCGCAAACGGATACCTAAATCAAAAAATCGTCTTAGAAACCCTTTATTGTTTTTAAAAGACCTATCTAATGATACCCCACATGATGGGGTAGCCGCAAGAAAAAAAAACATCCCCACATTACGTGTAGGGGAGATCCCCGAATAAAAATATTTTTCATAATTTTATTGTAGCACTTTGTCGACGTAATTACAATACATATTCATGCAAAGTTTCGTCTTTCTAGCATTTACCGTTTGAACAGTAAGTCGAGGACGGAGGGACGGACGGACGGACAGACGGACATGACGAATCTATAAGAGTAAAGATGGTTATGGGATCCCAAAGGCACTTGTCATTAAAAAAACATTTATAGGATTTCATGAAGTTAAGGATCAAAATGCCTTAGCAATGTCCAAACAAATTATTAAATCCATAAATGACAAATATATTCCACTAAATAAGTGTCGAGGACAAGGACAGATGGTGCTAACACAATGAAAGGTACTTATGGTGGAGTTCAAAAATTTTTTTTGGGGCATAGTATTATAAGATATTCCATATATTTTATCAGGTTATAAATATAATAAAGAAAGTGAGTCTTCAACTTCAATAACATTAAAAAAAACTCTACTAAATGGGCAGGACGTTATGATGCCGTTTTTGCTTTAAAAGTTCGGTTTGTTGAAGTACAAAAAGCGCTAACTCTTCTATGGATGAATGTGAAGTCTCCAATACGCATTAGGCTAGCGTTAAGACCATTGCCTCTCGCCTAAGAGAGGAGGCCTATGGCCATTAGTGGGATATTTACAACTTGTAATTGAGTACGCTGAAAATCTCAAAGTTTATTAAAATTACAACTGAGTACAACGTGACGATTTTTACTGATAGGGCCCCATCAAAAGAACTTGCTACGGGCCCCAAATGGTATTGTTACGCCACAGTCTGTAGTTTAGCTTTTTCCCTCTGTTCTGCTTGAAATTTACTAGTAATAGGAATCTTTAATTTCTTTTAAGTGTATGTAATAATCTTATTACGTTTGTATTTTTGTTGTTTGTATGTATATTAAAAGAAATTCATTTATTGTTTCTTTGAAATAGTACAACTTTACATAAGGCATTAAAAAACAAACTTAAATACAAGATGTTATGTGAGAGACTGGTATCTGTATTCATACAGGCTTATAGACAGACTTTCAATCTCTCCCAACACTGAATTGTACAGTTCAAGATCTCAGGTAATTGGTATTGTTTACTAAAACCGAGTGGCAGTGTGCACGTCTACAGATGCGAGAGTGTGTTTTTGGCATGCCTATTTGTGTGTGATTATGTACTTTGTGTATAGCGTAAACATGGCAATTTGTGTGTCAGAATTCAAATGATATACTGTAAATAGGAAGAATGTAAAATTTTCTAGTATGTGCATCCATATAATATAATATTTTGAATAAAATTGGGAATATAATAATAAAAAATTAAGAATGTAAGAGCCCGTTGCATTATGATGAAATATATGAAAGATTTTATTTAACTGAGTAACTTGAGCCAAAACGTGACAGCTGTATTGCAATGGCAACGTGTGCAAGAGTATATTATAAAAATAGCCTCCCTTTCTATAATAGCCTTAAGCTTCACTACATAACCCTCATATAGAAAACACAATTTTAGTAGTACATAATTTGTAAGTAAAATGTCTGCAAGTTAATTAAACTGCCTATTCCAGGCCTTAAGAACTTCTCATTATAGGAGTATGAATTATATTGACATTGGTAAACGTATAACGCTGACAAAGTTAATACACAGTATATTAATTAAGTTTCAAACTATGCCTCGACATTTGATGTTTACGTATAGTCATTTAGTTTCCTATTGATCTTACAAATTATTATATTAAATTTACGTCACTCAAATATTACATACGAGTAGTAGATCAATGTACAAAAAGTTTTAAATACTTAGCAGAAGTCTACGGTTACTGAATTTTCTTAAGTAAAAATCTGAATCTAACAAACTAATGCCAAGTATAAGAAACATTTTACGTTACGAGTAAAAAAGCATAAAATTAAAGGTGCACATAGAGGTTAAACATAACACTAAACTTTTTATTAAAATTAGTCATTTTCTTCAGGAAGTTCTGGTTTAGCTACAATATTGTACACGAGAGCAGTTAGTTTAAGAATTAAGTTATACTTTTATTAGAATATTTCACTATAAAATAGTGTGAAAATTCAGAAAATTCTTTGATGAAATGAGAACCAGGTGAATCTTAGTAGTCTTTAAAATCTCAATTTACCATAGTCAATCAGGATTAATTGGGAAATCAGATAGTTTGTCAGGTATCACTTCAAAATATTTAGGCAGTTTATTTTTATTGTGTTATTAATAAATATTATAAATCTTTAATGATATTGAATTATTTTATAATAAATTTTTTTATGCTACTTTAGAGAAAAGTTTTGATTGTTTTAAATATGTTTAAAATTGTGTTTAGACTTACCGAGTGACGTATGGCTTAGAAACTTTAAATATAAAATATCTATAGAACACGATTATATCGAATATGATTTACAGATAATTAATTGGTTTGGCAAAGATTCTACCTACGCAATAACGCAAACCAATGATGCGTCTATTTCGAATCCCAGAGAGTAATGAGGTCCATTGTTTTCATGTAACTATAGTACTCGAAGCTTTGAAGATGTAAAGCATTCACTCATACGACAACAAAACAAACGTGGGTTTACTGGGAATTTGAATTCAATCGGTCTTCGTTATTGACTTGTCATGGCACAAAAAGCTATACAAGTATTGTTAAAGTTTTATTAGCTAATTTAATAAAGCAATACGAGATTTTTAGTTTTCCGCCAAATTTGTGTACCATATTAAATGGAAATAAAAGAAAAAATACAAAACCAAGTTTAAATTATTCATTACAAATTAGTCATGATAACAAGCATAGAGTTTCTCGGAGACGGAGGAGACAAGGATTTTCTGAACATTTTCTTAACCGTAGCAATAAGAACTAAAGTGAATTTTATTATTAAATTAGGCCTTAAATAATCGCCGAGGTAATAAATATAATATGTCACTGCTGGACAAATAAAACTATTACATCATCATCAATAGGCTTAGTCAACTTAAGAGACTGTAATCCTGAATATACGGTTTAAATTTAACTTCGACACCTATACGCATTGTTAAAATAAAGAGTCTGGATAGACAAACGGACGGGCAACGAAATGATCTTTTAAGGATTCCGTTTCTTACTTTTGAAGTAAGAAACCCAAAAAATTACAGCTAATAAAAAAAAAACTTGGGTCAGTCAGTCTTTGATTTCAAAGGAATGTCTAAAATTCAACCTAAATAAACTGAACTTTAGGCATAGTTATTCAGTAAATGAGACTTATTTCACATAAAAGAACAATGAAACCTTTCTAATCTATTTATAATGTACAATTCTCATGTCACTTTGCTTCTTACGATGAGTATCTAACCAATTTTATGTGATCATATAAATGATTGTAATACAATTGGTAAATATCACGCGTAGACTGATAGGAGCTAAACATAGTTAAGACACAGACGAAGGTACTAAGCTCACTTGGCCCGAGATTTGGACTCTTGATCGGCAGTCACAGACGCTGACAGCTAGACCGACGACCAAGTATTGAAAACTTAATTGCAAGCAGCAAATTGTAGCACATCATTTAATTTCTATTAACTTCAGGGTTTTTAAAGCCGATTATCGCACCGGGTGTGAATGTATCCTCAATTTGCATATTCGATTTTATCAAATATTCCTATTGCAGGCGTTGCAAGTGCATTTAAAATAATGATTTAGTTTACCATATAAACGAGAAACATAGTTTTATGCAAATGTGTCATACAGTATTATATATTTACATACATCGTTATATTTCTACTCAGTAAGGTAATAACGCAAGTGATATGTTCTAGTTATTCAGATTTGTTTTGTTAGTTTTATTATTTATTTATCACAAACTAAAATTACATTCCGATAACTGCAGTGTAATAAGTTTTGACTGTAAAAATAGGGCAAGGAATGTATTTGATTTGAAAATACTATAACTATACATCATAGCTTATTCTGAGACAGAACTAAATTGTTTACTAATTACCTCATGGTTCCCTCACCAGAAATTAGTATATGCAAAATTTAAAATCTGCACATAACTAACTTTTGTATGCATATAAATTTAATTGAACTTTTAATTGCACCTGGATTGAGGTAGACTCATTTAGCTGGATCAAATAAACAAATGAATTGGATTAAAGTAGAAGATATGGAAGATCCACTTCAAAATATAAAAAAGCTGCCAAGTGCGAGTCGGACTCGCCCATGAAGGGTTCTGTAGCAGCAAGTAACATTATTTATAAGTTTTTACAATAGTGTATTGATTGAATGAAAGGTAAATTGCGGTTTACGATTTATGACGTATTACAAAAAAACTACTTACTAGATCTCGTTCAAACCAATTTTCGTTGGTAGTTTGCATGGTACTGTACAACATATTTTTTTTTAGTTTTATCACTCTCTTATTTTAGAAGTTAAGTACACATTTTTCCACTTTGGAAGTGTCTCTCGCTCAAACTATTCAGTTTAGAAAAAAATGATAATACAAACCTCAACATAATTTTTGAACACCTATCCATAGATACCCCACACGTATGGGTTTGATGAAAAAAAAATTTTTGAGTTTTAGTTCCAAGTATGGGGACCCCTAAAATGTATTGCTTTTTTTCTATTTCTATGTGAAAATCTTAATGCGGTTCACGGATTACATCTACTTACCAAGTTTCATCAGCATAGCTCTTATGGTTTCGGAAAAAAATGGCTGTGACATACGGACGGACAGACAGACAGACATGACGAATCTATAAGGGTTCCGTTTTTTGCCATTTGGCTACGGAACCCTAAAAATGCTTGATTTGTGTCTAATTATTATTATTATAGTAAAAGCTTCAGTGGGATATTTCTGCGGTTACTATGAAGGAACGAAATTAAAACTTAACCTCAACTTGTATAAAAGTTGTGGTAATAAAAGTTTAGGAGGAACAATAGTGATTGTTACAAATTAATAAAGGTCAATTATATTTAATCTTTAATTTGAAAATAGCTTTAGTGAAACAAGGAAAGAAAAACTAACAAAATAGTAATTGTTTGCATTATCACCTAAAATTACAGTTCTTCTTTTGTATTAGTTAGAACTTATTTAATCCAGTGTATGAAATCTAGTACGAGTCAAACATGAAACAGAAAGTAAAATAAATTCAAACAATTTTCTTGATTCTTTCCAGATTTGTACCCTAGAATTTTTTAAATGTCTAAAAATTAGGACCTAAGAAATTCTCAGAAAAAAAAACACGTTAGTAATCCTACCGAAAATTTAAAATACTTTAGACGTAAATGACATTAGAGTTATCTTGAACTGGGTTTGAGTGTGATAACAGATTCGCATTGCTTATTCTGTGCCATCTTGTATGATAAAATTATGGTGAAATAGACATCGTATAAACGAACATAGAACAAATACTGACCGTGGTTTTGTGACATTAAAAATAATAACACACACACCCATACAAATTAATGATAGATATTTTCACGACTAAGTGAGTCCCAGGCTAGAGATCTGTTTCTCATTCGAAACGAAAAATTAAGTCATGAACATGTTCTATGGCTATTATCACTTCCACACGATTAGGAATTGATTGTCTTTTTTTTACTAATATAATCATAGTAACAGAATGTAAGTAAGCATAATTTATACTTCGATATACAGAAACAAAAGTAATAAAACGAGTCAGGTTGAGCCAGTTAATCTTTCCTGGTCCACGTAAGCCTTTATATCAAGCTTGTGCCCTACAAAGTTTGTACATAAGACTGAAATCCTTGCAAATCTACATAATGATTTGTGTACGCATCTGTACGTCTCAGAAGATGTCTATTTGTCTGAACTTAGTGTCGTTACCATGTCGGTATTGAGAGAACAATGGGTTGTTCGTAAACAGGATCTTATTAAAGCAAAACCAGAGATCACCACACTAAAGATAATTTATGAGAGGTACGCGCCTAATATTCGCGAGCTTTTGATGAAACTTCTGAAGAACGTTTGTTTTGTTTGACGAACGGTGTCTGGTTTCGTCATGTTGAGCGTTATTACAAAATATAATTATGCATGGTTGTTAAATTATTCATTTAAATTAGATACGTGATCCTGCTGTAGGTCCAAAATATAATACATACATTGTATTACATGATTTAGCACAACTTTTTAATACAATTGTTGCTTACTAATAACCAACTAGTAAGTTCTGCGGGTTCAAGGGAATCCTTCCCAAAACAATCTTGAGTTCTTTGAGTCGTATTGCAACTACTTAATACTTTATGAGAATTAATTTGATGAATGTTTTATGCCATACTGAGTTATAAAACTAATAAGCTAATATTACTGACATTGTCACATTACTTTATCTTGTTTTTATTTTGAGTAAACCCCATTTAGCCTTTGGTATAATTACCAAATATACTTGAAAAAGGAAATTTACAAAATTTTAAAGAACGTACATATAATAGCAGCCCGGAGAATGAAAGTTTATCAGTGTTTCACATCCGTTAAGAAACAGAACACGTTAAACTTACTCGGTTGTCACGAACATCTAAGGCAATCGGTATTGGGAAGTCAGTGGCCGATGCCAATCGCTCCGTGGAAAAACCTATTTTCAGGTAAAACTAAGAAGATAGATATATACAAGAGAATGCTTAGTAATCTATTCATATCAATATCTCAGAAAATCGTGAGCCGGCTTCTTTTCAGGTGTGTATTATTTGTATGTGTTAACATAAGCTTATAAATACACACCACATCGTTCATAATATCATAATATATATTATTTAAGTAAATTAATATTCCTCTAACAAATTAGTCGTAATATATAATAGTATAATGACTGCCCTGCAGAACTTGCTGTAGCATTCATAAAATCGCGGTTGACGGCTGAATGAACAGATACATACAGAAGGTTAACATACAGAAGGCATAAAAACCAACACTATTAAATAATAATTAAATTAAAGTAACGATAATATAATACTACTAGAGCAATATTAACTACTTCAAAGCATATTAAGGGTCTATTTTGGCATACCTATAACACAGGTCCCTCGACGTTAATTACTATCTCAGGTGTCATGTTACTTCATTACTTACTAGGTACAAAATTTATCAACCAACGCCTCATTAATAAATATAAAGTATATGTAGTATTGATCACAAGTTTCCTAATGGCTTAATTATGTCATAAACGTTATAATATGCTTTATATTGGAGTACATATGTAGTACGTACGTAGTATGTAGTATGTGTACTGTAAGTAAATGGGGTGCAATATCCCTCTAGCACAAAAGTAAGCGCAAACTGACAATTTGACAATTTTATTTGTTTAGTAAAATCATTTTACTTTAACATTAAAAGAAAAGGTACTTCCAAAACACTCGTATATAATTAAATATAACTTGATTATTAAATTTGATTTTCAATTTAACAATTAACTTTTGTACATTTCAAATAGCATTTCATAATGCAGTACGAGTATTATTTTATCAGCCTTATTAAATTTGTACAATATATTAAAACTATCTTCTGATGCACACTTGTTACATTAGTTTAGTATAAAGACAACGATGAACAAAATTTGTGTTATTATGCGCTTATACCAAACATATGTGTTAAAAGTCTTTGGGACGCTATAGAGTAATAATTTACTTCAGTATTGTATGTGTTAAAAATTATCGAGAGTATAATAATCATAAAACCCACACAGACTGCTTACCATTGGAGTGAAGCCGTTACTTTTACGCTACAAATATTTTATAACTTTACACAGTTACCGTGAAAGAACAGTTGTAGAGTGTCACATACAAACAACGCTCTGTAAAAATAAGAAATTGAATTTTTCCAGTTAATCACGTTTCACAGTTCACTTTGATTTCACTCGTTTCACAAATCAATTTTAATGGAATCTTTTCTTGCCTTGAGTAGAATAGCTCTACGTGTGATGTGTTTACTTACAGTAGTAATTTTATTGAGGCACATTTTATACCTTAAACCTAAATCGTGGAAATTTCTACCGAGTCCATTTTTTGACACTAAATATATTCTATTATGGACTAATCCATTCCATATACCATTCAATTATATGGGAATTGGAAGAAGTGGATTTGTTTCAAGAAAATGTGTTCATACGAATTGTGTGGTTACTTCCAACAAAAATTTCTTGAGTGATATTGGAATGTTTGATGTAATCGCTTTTCACGGACCAGATATTATATACATGGAATCATATGAATTACCTCAGAGAAGATTGTCTCATCAAAAGTACGTATTCGCGAGCATAGAATCATCTGATAACTATCCGTTATGTTCTACAAACTATGATGGATTTTTCAATTGGACTTGGACATACAAGTTGGATTCGGAAGTCCGTTGGGGCTATTTTATTATACGAGATTCTAACAAAAAAATTGTTGGTCCTGAAAAAGACATGAATTGGCTCGATTGGTCTGATATGGATGAAGTCAGCAATGAGACGAAGAAAATACTTGGGCATAAAACAAAAGCTGTAGCCTGGTTTGCCTCCAATTGTATGACTAAGAGTAGACGCGAAGGGTACGTGATGGGTCTTCAAAAGTATTTAAATAAATATAACTTATCAATAGATATATTTGGTGCATGTGGGAGTCTCGAGTGTAGTCGCGATAAGGAAGAAGAGTGTTATAAAATGATAGAAACTGATTATTACTTTTATTTGGCTTTTGAAAATGCTTTTAGCGAAGATTATGTAACTGAAAAAGTGCTTATACCCTTACAACATAATGCCGTACCTATTGTATATGGAGGAGCTGATTATTCCCGGTAAGTAGCATCAACGTATGATTAATGGAGTAGTATATTTATACGACAGTGTTGATACGATGTCTTAACCATCTATTATCTAAAATCCTAACCATAATAATATTATAAATACTAATGCTAGTATAAAAATAAATGACAACTACTGTAACTTCTTAAAGCCAATGTGTCTATATAAAGTTGTTTAATAAAATTCCATGAATCGAAATCTTTATAATAAAATGCATGGAGACATATCTAGTACTCATGACCCGATATTACTTGTGACAAATTTTATAGTTACAACCTATTAAATGATCTTTTGACATTTCGATGTGGGTGCAGGTTCAATATTTCATGATTCGACTGAACAAAAAAAGCTTCGACACTAAATCCACATTAATGTTTGTTTCGGAGTCTGGGTGTTTTTCTATATATGTATGTATTTACAAAAAAAAAAGTATGTTTATGTATTTATATCAGTTATTTAGTACCCATAACACAAGCTTTGCTTACTTTGGGACTAGATGATGTTGTGTGTAAGATGTCCAAAAATATTTATTTATTTATTTATTTATTCAGTCAATTTATTTGTAGGAAGTTATAGTAAATTATACAGTTTATTGTTAAAACATAAGAAATACTTCACAGGTTTCTCCCACCGGATTCCTATTTGGATGCACGAGAATTGGGCGTGTATGAGCTAGGTGATACGATATACAATCTCATGCAAGACCCTGAATTGTACGCCAATTATTTCAGATGGAAGAACCATTATTCATATCATAGAATGTCAGAAAATGTAGAAACTGATGAATACTGTCAAATGTGTGCATTGTTAAATAATGAGAAGAAAATGAAACAGACATCAATTTATAAGCAATTTCGTGAGTGGTGGGACCCACCTTCTGCTACCTGCGGTTTTGAACAGTTTTAAAAAGAACTGCAACAAGAAGAGAACTATTTTTACTGTAAGACGCTTTAATATTGTTATATTTTTAAGATAAATTACAAAATTAGATTTTTTATAACATTGAAAATTTTGACGTGGATTAATTTTTATTGTTCATTTGTGACATTTATTTTGTGTTATTATTACGTAAGTATTTTTGACTGATAAATAGTTTAATTTATAAATATAGTAGAAATTTATATTGAAACCGTGTTTATCTAAATACTAAAGTAAAATATCATGTTTTAGAGGCAAACTATATAGTTTGACTAACATCATAACATCAATGAAACTTTGTTTATAACTTTATCTTGGCACTAGGCTCGAAGTACTGCCGAGTCCTACAAAAGCTTAGAGGTTCTTCATCCTTTCACAATGAAAAATACAGTGAATAAGGTATTGTTATCCATGTAATTTATTGCACTGATTTTTTAAGAACATAGCTATACTCTTAACTACGTTTGGGTGATATTTATCACTAAAAACTGCATTGAGCTACTAGTTTATCACAAATATAAAGCACAGCAAAATTTTGAATTTTCTTATCTTATTACTATATTACTGCGAAATTTGAATAAAAAATAGACGGCATTGTACTCGTCCTAAATTACAAATTAAGTACAATGTTGAATCCTACTATCGTCACTTATGGTACAGGTGTGAAAATAAAGTTTAATGACCTCATGATGTTATATTGTCATAAGGCGATGTGTCTAGAATTATACTTAGGTCTATTATCATTTTTTGCTTTATATATTTGGCAAATAATTGACATCTCCAAGAGTTTCTTGTGACAAAACTCAAGAAAGCTTATAAGCTCGAGTGCTTCTTTGATGAAATGCTTGTGTATGCGACTATTGTGCTCGAGCCGATTTTCGGGTCGGACCAGATATTTCTATGACCTGGAATTATTTATTTCAAAATTTAAAATAATTTTGTAATTAAATAAAAAAAACACCGTATTTATTTGCAATAAAACTAGTTTTTATAAACTATAATTTTAAACTAGATTGCATAGTGTCAGATATCCTAAACAATTAATATAATTAGTATCAAAACGTAAAAATACATTATTGTAGCTTTGATTGCGAATAATGATCTAAAATTGAATCAAACCCAAAAAGCAACATTGTTATCAATTTCATTAAAAGTTCGAATGATTTACCGACCTAAGTATTGGGGGTACGACTTGGAAGTTACTGGTGACAAGTTACTTTCTACTTAGAAAGGTATTTAGCAAATTGAAATTTAATTTAGACATATCTTTCTTGTGCTGGTATTTTATTTTTTTTGCTCACATTATGTTTATATATAAACTATTTCCTACTACTAGAGCAGACTCCTCTTGTGGTTCCTCGCATGCTGAGGATCGTGATCTCTAATTATCATCCTTTGTATAACTGCTGTCCACCTACATAGGTCCATAGTGGTATGTAATGCAGGGTAGTTTTTTTTATAACTAAGAATTATAGTTATTTAGAAACCTGTCAATTATTTAGAAGTCGTTGTCATCGATGAAAAACAGATTTAATCCCTACTTAATATTATAAATGCGAAAGTAACTCTGTCTGTCTGTCTGTCTGTTACGCTTTCACGCCTAAACCACTGAACCGATTTTGATGTAATTTGGTATGGAGATAGAACTGAACTTGGGAAAGGACAAAGGCTACTTTTTACCGCGATAACTAGCTAGTTGAAATATAAAACTTAAAAATATATGTTATAAATAACAAGTAAATAATTGTTATCTTAATATTTTTTAGCAAATTAAAAGTATTCAAAAAAACTTTGTTTTTAAGAATGTTTAATTTTAATTTAGGGAATTAATGGACTTTTTTTTATTTATTTAGGTGACACAACTTTAGGGCATACCCTTTTGGCTGAGGTGATGATAATCTGATATAACTGATTCTTGAAACACGAAGATTACATTTTTATCCACTTACGGTAGAACAATGTCCATTTGTTTGTTTCTAAACTACTAAACCGATTTTAATGAATGTTATGTTAATAAATTCGTAACGAGGGTGAGATAAGCTATAGAAATGTTATCAAAAGTTTTTATTGTATTGCTTTTAAGATTTTTTTTCCTTGTTTATTCATTAAAAAGCATTAATTGTTGAAATGTTTTTAGTTTATTTATTTACAACTTCATGCACTTTAGTACATCGGCGGACTTAATGCCCAAGGCATTCTCTACCAGCTAACCTTTGGAGGGTGTAGAGATATATTATGGTAGGTGCAATTGTTGCTTAATCCCAATTGTATTCGCAAACGACTTCATATTCACATAATAATATACCACAAAAGGCTACCTACCTACCTACCTACAGAATACATTGCCATCCCTCGAGAATATTATTCTTTAGGGTACCGTAGTTTACGTTTTGGGAACCCTTAAAGCTTGCTAACGTCGGTCCGTCTTTCCCACCGTCCGTCCTCGCCTTACCTTACAAAAGGTTAGTGCTAGAAATTTGAAACATCGAGTAGTTACGTGAATTTATCACGTTGACAAATTGCTAAAATGAATTCTCGCAAAATATATTTTATACAGCGATTTTTATACTTTACTAAACAGAAACTGTGATGTAACTAAAGCGCAATGGGACCAATTAACAAAATATTTTTTTATAAATCTATAATCTAAATAATAAGATGAAAGATGATTTAACTTTCTGTTAAATCGGTAGCATTTTTATTGCATGAATTTCAAGACATAAACCGTAACGCATCCCATCACTACAACCTCTTACCAAAATTCAATCCTACAGAGGTTGCCAAAAAAGTTGTGTGTAATAAAATGTAACAAAGATCACGTCGTATAAAACAAAGAAAGTGTGGTCAGCAATTATTTAAGACGACAATTAAACGACAGTATTGGTATCAGTGACCGTAACGGCCATCTGCCGGTCTGCCCACAAGGAAAACAACATTACATCTGCCGCTCCCGACAGTAGGGTATCCATGAAATATACCCTTGAATGAGAAGAAATGTTCTAGTAAATATGGGTAATGAGAAATACAGATTAATAAAAAAAAACGTTTTACTTAAAATTACTTTTTGTGTTTAAATAAAACAAAACAGTGGCTACCAAAACGAGCATTTTTAAAGCTAGACAGATACGTATTACTATTATTAATTGCTCTTAATAAATCACCATTTAATAGAAGAAAAGAACTATTAGCATCATGAGCGGCCTTTTAGATTTAATTATTTAAGAATAATTAAATCGAAAAGGCCGCTCATGGTACTAATAGCTTACCATTTTGGCCTCATATTTTTTATTGGCAACCATTGAATTAACTATACTGTATACTAGTTAGTGCCACATATTTTTTTTAGTAAGCTAGGTAATACGTGTGAAATCGAATGTAGGAAAAACTAAGGGTTTCAATACATCGTTATATAATCTTTAAATGTAAAATTATATTTTCTAAAAGTATCTATTTCTATTACGAATTATAAGTCATAATTCTCAAAGCGTCGTTACCCTAACAGTACTGTCGTTTTGGGAGACGTAAAAACGTGGTTCTGTTGTTTAAATATTTCAATTTGTTGTTTTTCCCCCGTATTGTTTACTTGGCCTGTTTAATATGACAAGTTGGAGTTCCTATGCTCACACTGTAGTTATTTTGCCGTAAAATGTTTAATGGTTCCGTAAATAGCACCTAGTAAATGTTTTTATGGATGCTGTAGATTTTTATTTCAACGGTGAATCTATAGGGTAAAATTCAGTTCACTGTATGGAATAAAAAACAATGTAATAAAATAAAAAGCACATTGAAAACCCCTATATGCATGCAGCCCATGCAAATATTTGCTACGATCGATATTTAAGCCTGTCGAATTCGGTTTTTTTATAGATTCCAATTGGGAAATTTCTTGACTTTACACGTATGTTACTACTTATTAATTTAAAGTAGTGTTTCTTTTCTACGGTATCAGAGTCATTGAAGAAATCTTCTATAGATAAATAAAACAAAAACTTTTTCACCTATTTTAACACAGTAGTAGTATTTTAACACAGTACATCGTAAAAATGTCAGAGATGTAATTTAAGCAAGTACTAATTATAACGGTGTTAACAGCTTTTTGTAATTAGCATATGATATAAAAAAATATTTTATATTCTGCGTACTCTCTCTGGTTTATAAGATGCAAATACAAACCTTATTTGATGTATAGGTGCAAGGTTTTAATGTATAATATAAGTGTATATTGTTGTCAAAATTTATAAAAGATAAGAGTGAACTTCCGACCTTGTGTGGACTTGAGTTGACTCTGAATTGAGAAAGTATCTGACGCGAATTCACGCCAAATCTGCCAAACGGCCTTAAATGAAATTTGGTACTTGATCACGATAACCGACATATAAAAGGGCAGAGACGACGGCGAAAACTAGTTCTAAATACAATATAAAAAAGAACACCTAATAAAATCAACCGCGTATTGTACAAAAAGGAATGAAAGAACGAGTGTACATGTTGTTTGATTTGTGGTAGGTACGTCATATGTATATGAAAAGTATATATTTGTATATGTATATATTTGTATTTTCTAACCAAAATTGAGGGTGTTCTTTTATACCGACGGTAACTGTTGTTAGGACGTAGAAGTTAATCTAAAAATAAAGTAATCTAGTTACTGCTATTATCAGCCCTATATGTCAGTGAAAGTCCTGTCAAAATGAGTCTAGTCTTATTAGAGATTAGCTGGAACAAACCGATATAGATATTGCATGAAACAGTAACACAAAGAAGAATCCATATCATACAAAATATTTACAAAATCAAAGCCAAAGTTAGGGTGTGTCTGCTATGCAATTTCTTAAACATTTTACGTACTCATTTTGAATACCAAATAAAGTTTTAAATAGACAAAATATTTAACTTAAAAATAATAGCGAAATTTGTCAGCAATAGCTGTGTTGAAAATCTCATCTAATCCTAGTTGCTTATGTTTACGTGTTTCACAGCTTTCAAATTAATTGAAAACAAACAACCTGTACGATAACGCTAAGCTCCTGAACGAGGTTTTGAAGGGGTTTTGGTACTTTTACATTAAAACGTTGGTTTTTAAATAAATTGACTACATAAATTGTCAGGTCATCTATTTTAAAAACACCAGAGGGTCGACAACATGTAGCCCTTATAGTAATAAAATGGTTTGTGTATTTCAAACTAATATTGTATGATAATTATCATTATAAAGATGATTGATGTACCTAAGTACCGTAGGTATATACTTTCACATGTATTTTTGAAAAATCTTGTGTATGATTTTTTGTTGTTTTCAACATAAAATGATTTTTTAAGTTTAAATTTTTTTAATCGATTTATCGATCGCTTGATAAAAATATAATCATCAATTATTGAAAAGTCTATGTAAATTCCTTTGGTGACTGATGACTTTTGTGAGGTCATAACTTAGTTTCTTTTTCTAATACTTAAATATACCAATGTAGGTATATACCAGTTGTATTCCAGTGTTATAGTTTATATAAAAAAAGCGGCCAAGTGCGAGTCGGACTCGCCCATGAAGGGTTCCGTATCAGCAAGTAACACCATATAAAAGTTCTTGTAGTTCGTTGTAACTTTCATCGATGTTTTTATACTAGTGTATTGATTGGATGAAAGGTAAATTGCGTGTTACGATTTATGACGTATTAAAAAAAACTACTAACTAGATTTCGTTCAAACCAATTTTCGTTGGTAGTTTGCATGGTAATGTACAACATATTTTTTATTTAGTTTTATCACTCTCTTATTTTAGAAGTTAGAGGGGGGGGGGGGGACACACATTTTTCCACTTTGGCAGTGTCTCTCGCGCAAACTATTCAGTTTAGAAAAAAATGATAATAGAAACCTCAACATCATTTTTGAACACCTATCCATAGATAGACACACGTATAGGTTTGATGAAAAAAAAATTTTTGAGTTTCAGTTCCAAGTATAGGGACCCCCAAAATGTATTGTTTTTTTTTCTATTTTTATGCAAAAATCTTAATGCGGTTCACAGAATACATCGGCTGACCAAATTTCAACAGTATAGCTCTTATAGTTTCGGAAATAATTGGCTGTGACATACGGACGGACAGACAGACAGACAGACAGACAGACAGACAGACTTGACGAATCTATAAGGGTTCCGTTTTTTGCCTTTCGGCTACGGAACCCTAAAAAGCCTTATTTGTCAGGTTGATGCTAATACTTTGCCATCGATAGGCGGTGGCAGGTTTTGTTATCTCGGGACACGGCAGTGTCCCCGCCAAGTCGAGCAAAAAAGCGGCACGATCGTACCATACCTTTCTCAAAGCAATTCAGGTCATTTTTGAACCCCTATAACTTCGTTGTGGATATAGCCAAAAGCTTGAGTTTTTAGTAACCAAGTAGTGGGATGTGTTTACATAATAAATATAAACCACTAGAACTCGACCTCGACTACCTCGTTGATCTACTGGATAGCGCGTGCAACTGCTATAATAAAAGAGGTCTCGTGTTCAAATCCCGGGTCGGGTCAAAAAGTATCTTTGAGTTTTTCTTAGGAAATTCATAATAGCAGACCGGAGTTTGGAATTTCGGAGGTGATTTACACCCGTGCCTCGGAGAGCACGTAAAGCCGCCGGTCCCGATTGTCAAGAACATCTATGGCAATAGTTATTTGGAAGTCAGTGCCTTCAAATTTATTGACAACTAGTTTAACCTTTGAATTTCAGTCCTCCCTTAGGGTTAGTAAGATCCGATGCCAGTCACTCCGTGGAAAAACTGATATTCAAGTAAAACCGGTTGAACTAGTACCGGACCACAAATAATATTGGGAATAAGGCTAGAAGAAGAAGAAAATAAACTACTGCAACTAGTGTATAGAACGAATAATAACCTAACTTAATATCATATGTATGAATGGATGGTTTTCATGCGATTGCCGAATCATCCTATTTATTTAACACATAATAGATTTTTAATGTAAACATGATATATGTTCATACATGACTATAAGATATTGCTAGGTTAGCTAATTACATAATAACTTAAGACAGAAGTTTTCTTACTTAGGAACAAAATTAGTTAACCGACTTGTACTTATTATATGGATCTTACAACTTTTTGCGGTAGAAGAACTGGGTTGTGCTCGACTTGGATTTTTTACAAGTCATGTTTTTGATTCAGTACAGTACTGTTAAAGGAATATTACGAAAATCACTGTTTGTTTTATAGTCAATAAGAAATACATAATCTGGATTTTTTGGACCTTGGTATAAAATAATTCATGTCCTTGTCTACGGGTCAAAAACACTTTGAATGACATAGTACTATGTAGAAAACCAGCGTTATTCGAGCTACACATACGTATTGATCTTTCCATTTGTATTTCAACAAATGTTTCTTCTGAAAATAGACAACCATAAATTTGGCATTAAAGTGAGAAAGTCACAAGATTATGATACTTTGGCTAAGTTCAGTTTTATTGGTGTTTTAGGTTGTTTTGTTTATACTCGTAGTTCGTATTTGACCCGTGCTATTAATATTTTTGTTTTTCATCTGAAAAAGTACTTTCTTTTATTTAATACTATATATCCATGTCTATGACAGCATTCGTAGTGTTGTATTTGGTGCGAAACCGGAGGCCGAAGGAAAACTTCTCACTAGGCCGTTACGGTGTGGGTTACCATGCTGCATTGTATGCTCTCACAATGAGGATGGTAACTACCACTCTTGAAGTCTGCTCATGCTTTCCATCAGTCAGAGTAGAGTAGTCACTTTATCAGGCTCATCCCGCATCAGGCTCATATAAAAAAGTACTTCAAATATCATCCTTTACTAACTTTGGAGGCATTTAAAAATAACTTTAAAGCAACTAAAGCCGAGACAAAAGCTTATAGAAATATAACGAAACATATTTATTGTTGTGTGATTGCCGTAAATGTCAAGTGTTCCAATTACTTACATCAAAGAATTGTTGCCTTGTAAGGCTTCTTTCGATCCTCATTAAGGTAACAGGGTTTATTGTCACAAAACATTTTGATAAGAGTTTCTATTTGGACAGTAATTGGTACGAATTGTTTTGACAACCGAATTCTATCAAAAAATTTCACGGACCAAAAGGTAACATTTTATCTAAGAATTTATATAAGTATGAAATAAGTATAAAAATGTTACGATATTTCTAAGTGGACATTGTTTAAATAAAAAGCTATATAATTCTGAAAAAATAAAACTAAAAATTGAGAGCGTATGTTATTTTTTTATTAAAACGAAAAATATATTTTCTTATTTAGAACCCCCTAGCAAAGTTGCACACTTTTTTCGTTTTCTATTCTATTCTCATGTTTCATTGGCTAATATTTTGTTTCGATCACGTGACTGAGTGACATTAGCCACAATGATCAAGAAAATAGAGAAATGGAATAAAAAACCAAAAAACGTTTGCAACTTGGTTAGTGTGACTGATTAGTTTCTTCGAAATTAAAGTTGTAAGGTGGTTCGAGCGTTATGCGTGTGTGTGTCAATTACATGACATTTACAATTAGTGTATACATACAATTAGCGGCAGTCAGTTCCTACTCACTGGAACTACTCACTCCTGGCACTGGCACGCTCCACAATAGAGCAGAGACAGCTGACTCATCCTATCGACCTCATACAGTATACTCCACACGTATTTGTATATATGTAGCTAAAATAACAAATCTAAAAGGTTATTACACATTTTGACAGAACAATCAGAAAGTTTTAATAAAAGCTAATACAATTTCCAAATTATTGTGGAAATAAAAACATTACGTAAGTATCTTTAAATTATTTTCCCATTTGCTAAATACCTATCTTAATTAAATGAAACATTTCACCATAAAGTTTGAAGTCGTATCTCCCTAAACAGAAATACTTGGGTCAGTAATTCATTGGAACTTTTAATTAATTTTATATCTCTGATATTTTTTAAAGGTT
The DNA here is from genome assembly GCA_932526445.1 of Phragmatobia fuliginosa. Taxonomy (NCBI): domain Eukaryota; kingdom Metazoa; phylum Arthropoda; class Insecta; order Lepidoptera; family Erebidae; genus Phragmatobia; species Phragmatobia fuliginosa. The sequence goes on along the minus strand of OW052066.1, from coordinate 7,450,045 downwards.
TGACTTATTTTCCGTTTTTACTGTTAAATGTTTTCATATTTTTTGTTTGTGCATATTTTTTGGCACTTTCTACTTTCCTCTTGTTCTTTATCATCCACAACCCATAATGATCCACTGCTGGGCTCGGGTCTGCTCTCTGGAGAGGGTTAAGGCAATACGTCCCCACACTGGTTGAGTGCGGGTTAGGGTATAGTAAGACACGTGGCTACGTAATCTTGCCGTTGAAAGTTTTTAAGCCGCCCGAAGGCCTCCAACTAAACTTCACGACTGTTATCTTAAGATAGCATACGGGACCAACTGCGTTATCGTGACAGTGAATCACGGAAATGCTTATAAGGTATCATGCCACTAACGGTCACCCATCTACGTACTGACCGTGCTGTCGTTGCTTACCTTTGGTCACTATAAACGCTTCAATTTCACGTGCCAGTTGTAAATTTATACTTAATAAAACATTCGTTGAGTTCTATAATTTCATTTTAAACTTGAAAAACTTAAAAATATGCTCCAAAATAATTCAAAACTTCGGTGGAAACTGCTACAGTAAGAGATGCTGAATTAGTTGAATTTAATTCACTTCGATGAATATATTACAGTCCACTTGTTACAGTTATTGCGTTCCATTCTTTAGCACTAAATCAATTTCAGTTACTTACTTACTTATCTAGTTGTACCTAGTCAAAGATATTGGTAAACGAAAGTTTTCAACTATGCCATAAATTATGGTTAATATTAGCAAACCCCTCACGTATAGTTTCTAATATCATGTAATGCTATGTAGGAGAATAGTTTTTACATTACACATAAAACCAGTTGTAGTTCAGTCATAGTAGAGATTTCATTTTAGACTGATTCTATATCAGTTAAAAATTTGTATAAACCTTAGTCTCACCTAGTCTTTAAACGTATAAGCAATAATATTGACGCCAGTATAATCAATAACACTAATTAAAATAATCTTAGGTAGGTACTTAAATATATACCTACATAAATAAGTATTAAATATAAATATTAGAGCTATTAACAAAATATGGTTTTATTAATCAATATTAATTGTTTTAGTACTTTCGTCATCACTTGTGTATCATTTTCTTAGTTATTTGTGGTCCGTGTGTTGAAAGAACATAACTCGTTCCTCCATATTTAAAATATAAAATATTCGCTACGAAATAAAGAATCTGACAACTGGTTTTTGTGGAACTTGACCTATTTTTCGACTCTAACGAAGTTTCACTCTTATTTTGTGTATTCAACTCAGTTTTGAATATTCAAATAGTCATGAAATAAGCTTTGTTTCCTTTCCATATTAAAAATAAGAAAATTAAGTAAAGACCTGTCATAAAAATTTCACTTGCATGTTTCATAGTTCAAATATAAATACTACAAAGATGGGTATAGTTATATCTGAATATACAACATGTTAAAATTTGAGACAACTATAATTTACTTATTATTATAGTCTAACTTTCATTAGATACTAATGTTTCATAACAACGATTAATTTTACAAACACAGTGTAGCTTGGTTACTGAAGTTGCAAGGTTTACAAGACGCCTGCACTTCATTGCGTGTCTTAGAAAGTTCATGTCCGATAAAAATATCTGTAGCTTGCAGATGTCTTAAGCATATTATAGCACGGGCGTGCTTATCACGACAAAAGCAATCTGTTGCTGACGATATTATAAGCATCAAGTATCGCTTTAATTTAAGTTCGCCTTATTCGAGACAGATTGGATATTTAACAAAGGTCTAATTATGGAATGGACTGTATTCTCTTTCAGTACCATTGCTTAGCGAAAATATAATAATATTCTCTACAGTAAAGCTAACGCTATGATCAAGATTAATGTCGAGTCGTTCATTATCTCGCACTCTGCTTATTCGAACGCGCCAAGATGGAAGGGTTAGGCTTCACATTTAAATATCATTGGAAACTCACATCCATGATATTTTAATTTCCATTAATGAAAAAATACTTTTATATTTATAAATCCTATTCTATTACTTCTTATCTTTTTCTATGTGTAATATTTTTAGGTTTTTATATCAGGTTTCTAGTACTCATAAGACGAGCTCCGCTTAATTTCGGACTAGATGGCGTTAAGGCTAGATGTCCGAAATATTTAGTTATTTATATATATTATTTATTTATATCAGAATTTCGAAAGTTTGTATGGATCGATCGATGTTTGTTAGTTTTTCATGCAAATTTACTGAACAGATTTCGATAAAATTTAATATTAATATTGCTTGTACATCAAAAAACACATAGGCTACTTATTATTTATAGCGATGACCTACATACACACGAGCGGATCCGCTTATAAAAGCTAGTATAATAAATTCTGACGTCTAAAATATTTTAGTAACACATTTGTAGACCTTAAGTAACCTAGGATTTCGGGCGGCTTAAAAACATTTAACGGCAAGATTACGTAGCCATACGTGTCTTGCCAGACATCACACTCGGCCAGCGTGGGAACATATGATCCTAACTCTATGCTGAGAGAAGACCCAAGCCTTGCAGTGGGACATTATGGGAGAAATACTAGGACAAAGTTTAATGACATATAAAAGTTTTGTCCGTGTGGTGACGGATTAAGAATACAAAGTGTCACCACCCCTATTCATTTCATGGGTGACGTAAGAGGCGACCAAAGGAACAAAATAAGCAGCTAACATCACTGCCAAGCGAAGGAAAACTTGAAACAAACCCTTTACCAACCCGTCTGGCCAGCCTGGTATAGTAGGCCAAAACCTCCTTTCAATGGAGAGGCCTATGTCCAGCAGTGGACTGTTAAAGACTGTTGATGATGAAAACTTGTTTTATAATGTTTTGATTAAAATTTAGTTGGCACTATACGATCCTTTCTGTACACCCTAATAATTATTTAGTATATTTTAATATTTAACAATGTAAGACGTTAACAGCAAGCGAGCATTATAACAGATACGAAGTTTACATAAAAACTTTGTGAAAAGTTTCAAACATGGGGTATTAAAACATCAAACAAGGTTTTGTAAACCTTGTAAGAGTTATTTACAAGTTTTCATTTGTTTCAAAGAAACATGATTCCTCCAAAGTCAAAACTTTTCTTCACTAGGTTTTAATTATTTTGTGTTTGTTTAATGAGTGATTATTATTTTGTTTGACGTAATTATTAAAACCGAAGGAAAAATAGAAAAAGAGTGAGCTTCAAAACTGTCCCGTTAGTTCATCGTTATTCCATCATTAGCACCATGCTACGACCAACTCTTTGACCAAAAGAAAAACATTTACAAGAAATCTATACCGCGTATTATGGGAGCGATGGTTACAAACATGAAAAACAAAAACAAAAATGTAAAACTACGTAAAATATGTGTATATATGACTCTAACCTAAATGAACAATGTAAAGTATATATGTATTACAGCTTACCGTCTGTATACGCTAGCGATAGGTAGTTTTCGCTGATGCCATAATTGCTCATTTAATTAATTAACACGATTAACATAACACTATTCACTGCATTTTGATTTTTTATTTCATATATAAGATAAGGGGTGGTTAGTGTAGTTGACCCTAGTGGTTCTGGGAGGGGTCCAGAAGGAAATCCCTTCCCTGGACTCCTCCCAAAATACAGGCGCAAAGAGGCCGTGTGGTATAAGTTGGTACGAGTCAGACACACCGCCCCTCCGTAAGCCCTGGCGGGGTGACCCTGAGCAAATACTCTGAAGAATATTGTAGTTCCTTCTGAATAGTATATAGAATTCGATACATATCTAAAAGCTTGATTGATTTGTTGAAGCATAAATAAATTTGTACAATGTATATACATTCGGTAAAATGTTTATTACATTATTAAAGGAAAAAAGGAATAATATTATTGAGACAAGTCTTACACCGGTAATAAGTATTGCATCTGAGTTGAAAAGAGTGGATTAAATATGCAGTAGGTATATCATGATGGACTGGTAGAAATAGATCAAAGAGTTTCTGATTTCTTATCTGGGTGTGCTCAGCGTGTCGACGACACAGCTTTTGTATTAGAAAATCGATGGGCGATGTAAGATCCCTATCTTACTCGCAAGGTTACTTGAGTTAACGCTGAGACTCATTTTTTTTCTAAAATTATAACACATACATTTAACGTTATGACGGGACCTTTACTGACAGATAGCTGATGACATAAAGGGTAAATTAGGCAACATTTTAGATTAACCTCGCCCTGTGGTGCTACCCGAGTAACAGTAATGTATAAATATGTTTGGATGTAATATGATCTCAGTGATCACCAGTGTTCGACGTACTCCTTTGAATATGCGATTTTTCTCATTTCCCCATTTTTGTCGCAATCAGAATTTTTAGATCTACAATTATTGACTACCAGTGTTTGCCCGCGGGTCCGTGGTTAAAAGTAGCCTATGTTCTTTCCCAAGGATCTATCTCTATACCAAAATTCATCAAAATCGGTTCAGCGGCTTAGGCCTTAAATTAAGGCCTAATTTAAATGATGCTCAAAAATGATCTGACCTTTTGTTTTTATAAACTGCTCCATGCAAAAGTATGTATATAACAGGAGAGGTCTATAGTAAACAAGGCCACGTCCTGACCTGTTGCTTTCTCCGGGCTAAGGTCAAACAGAGACCCCGCTAATATAATAACCAAAATGTATACAAATAATTAAAATTGGAGTGTCTGTATGTAAATTAAAGTTTTTTATCAAATACATATGAAATTAAATACATTACTTACAAAAAAACAAGTTTTTTTTATATATCTACAGAGACATACATGTCTCTTTATTCTGAGTTATCTCTGGACTGAGTTTGACCGCGGGATTCAGCTAGAATTGAAGATATTAATAGTGTATGTGAAAATTGTGGAACCACGCTGATTTCAATACGAGTCTGGTTCAGCTGGGGCGACACAGGTGGGGGTCACCATGCTGCATTGCCTACCCTCAGAATGAGGATGGTGACCTCTACTAATTTCCATCAGCTCTGTATCATAGAGTCACTTTGGTTGGCTTCAATACAAAGAAACAGAACAGTAGACCAACTTAAAATGACAGCATTCGTGTTTCGTTGGTGACTGCAAGACCCAATCATGAAGAAGCATCTCAATGAGGCATTGTATGATCAACCATGATTCATTGCCTGTACCTGAATTCAATTCATGCATTCCACCGAGCAGAGTAGAGTCACTTTCGCAGTCTCGTAAATAAATTAATGTGACTTTTTTTTTTACACAACGGCATCTAGTCCCACACTAAGCAGAACTTGTATTATGGGTACTAGACAACTGATATAAATACATGAACATACTTTTTTTGTAAATACATACATATTATACATAGAAAACACCCAGACTCCGAAACAAATATTTTTTGATGACAAAAATAATTGGTCCGACCCGGGAATCGAACCCGAGACCTCTTCGTCGGCAGTGGCATACGCTAACCACTAGACCAACAAGGCAGTAAATTAGTTTAGATTTAGATTAGTTACACACAATACACTAAATCCGCCCATGTTGCTCTATGCAGTACATTTGGTTAGGTAGTTTCAGCTTTAATTCTCTGTGCTCAATGTGAACGGGATTAGTCGCTTCAATTAATTTGAAATTAGCTACAGTTTCATTTATAAAATTACCGTTACAATTTCTACATAAATTTTATTCGGTAAATTTACAAGCCATAAGTTTGGTTAAGTTACAAAATGTATGGCAATCCTGTTGTCCTCAATTAGGTCTACACATATTTATGAATATACATTCATATATAAAACTTATACCAATATCTATTCTACCTTATATATACGTGTAACCAGGATAGTTATCGTAAAAGACAAAAACTTAATGATACCTTTCAAATCTATTTGTAACAAATCCCTTTGTTACACTCTAACGAATATTGCAAACTTGAAATATGTGTATCACAACATAATTTTAGAAAAGCACCTCGAACACCCGTATCTTCTGTTATCAATATATTTCTGAATATGTGAATTCTCCGATACAGAGTCGCAGATGCGGTATGGATATATTCTGATTTATTAGGGTTCCGTAGCCAAATGGCAAAAAACGGAACCCTTATAGATTCGTCAAGTCTGTCTGTCTGTCTGTCTGTCTGTCCGTCCGTATGTCACAGCCAATTATTTCCGAAACTATAAGAGCTATACTGTTAAAATTTGGTCAGTCGATGTATTCTGTGAACCGCATTAAGATTTTTACAAAAATTTAGAAAAAAAACAATACATTTTGGGGGTCCCCATACTTGGAACTGAAACTCAAAAATTTTTTTTTCATCAAACCTATACGTGTGGGATATCTATGGATAGGTCTTCAAAAATGATGTTGAGGTTTCCAATATCATTTTTTTCTAAACTGAATAGTTTGCGCGAGAGACACTTCCAAAGTGGAAAAATGTGTGTCCCCCCCCCTCTAACTTCTAAAATAAGAGAGTGATAAAACTAGAAAAAATATATGTTATATATTACCATGTAAACTACCAACGAAAATTGGTTTGAACAAGATCTAGTGAGTAGTTTTTTTTTAATACGTCATAAATCGTTACACGCAATTTACCTTTCACCCAGTCAATACACTAGTATAAAAACATCGATTAAAGTTACAACGAACTACAAGAACTTTTATATGATGTTACTTGCTGATACGGAACCCTTCATGGGCGAGTCCGACTCGCACTTGACTGCTTTTATTATATTGAGTCGAGGTATCATCATTTTATCGAACACGTTAAGCCGTCGGCCCGGTTGTCGTGAACATCTCTGGCAATTGTTATTGGTCAAGTCATTACTCTCAAAATATATACCGACAACTAGTTCAACCTTCGAATTTCAGTTTCTCCCTCAGGGTTGCAGAGGTCCGATTGCCAGTCGCTCCGTGGAAGAACTGAAATTCACTTAAAACCGGTTGAACTAGTAGCCGACCCTAAATAATCTTGGGAATAAAGACTACATAGATGATGAGTACGTATCATATCACAATGTATTCTTCTGAAATTGTAGTACTTGTTTTTGTTATTACTTTTTTTGCAGGAATACATTAACTTTCGCCATTCCTAAAACATTACAGGCGATCTTAACTATACCTATGATAACATCACCCACACCTGACATGGACAACCTCTAATAGTTCACAACTGGACATAGGCTTCTCTTTAGAAAATAAAACTTGTAAACATTTCAAACATATTAAAGTCATATTGCTTTTGGTAATATTATGTACAGTATATCATCCGTTTAACTCATCACTTTTGTGTCGGCATTTTATTACATTTTCTGTATTTCTTCTAAGCATTATTTATTTTTTCCGTTTTCCAATTCGATATTTCGTATTTTGTGATTTGCCAAGCGTTAACACACTTCAATATACTGTGACAAGCACTTACCTTGAAAGAAATATTCAATTGTATTTTGTGTGTATCTATAAAGACACCACTTTCGTCGGTAGTCCAAGATCAATATTGATATAGGCACGGAAATTGATAAATCAACATTTTATAAATGTACCTACCTCTACCAAGACTTATAACTTAGAATACCACAAAGCAAATATTAACCAGTTTCGTTCAAATACTTTATGTAAAAGGTTTGATAGTGATGTTATCGCATGCTATGGCTTGTACTCATACAAGTGACTGTAATTTTCATTAAAATACTGTTATAGCAAAGTGGATTAAGTTTGTGTAGTTCTTCTCTGTAGAAAATAAGAGCCCTGCACTATGCTTGATAACTGCACGGTAACTATGATTACATGGTGTTTTTTTTACATAATAGCCAAACATTGGAGATACAATTGAGACTTCCTCGGATACACAATTGACGAATGCGACTGTTGTCTTGACTGTTGTGGCGTATCGGGTTTGATTCCCGGGTCGGATCAAATGTTTGAGTGATCCGCAAATATTTGTTTCGGAGTTTTGGGTAAATTCTATGTAGAATATGTATGTATTTACAAAAAAAGTATAATTTATGTTATTATAAAAGTTGTTATTATAAAAGTAGTTCTATAGTACAAGCTCTGCTTAGTTTGGGACTAGATGGCGTTGTCCGAAATATTTATTTATTTACATACATGAGATAAGATATATATATAACCCTTTATAATATGTACTATTTACTATTTATGTGTATGAATATGTAGCAAGTGTATCGTAAATAAATGTTGGTGAAAACGCGAGGATGAAGATGATACGAATCTTTATAATACATAAAGGAAGAAATCCGAATATGAATTTATTTTTAAATATTTCTTTCTTGCTACATTAAATAAATATACACTGTGAGATACTTTAGGAAAGTTTGAAGGAATCAGTATTGAAACATTTAACTCGGTAAATTGGCTGGTTCAGAAAGAAGTTTCTTAACATTTAACAAGGCAAGTTAGCGGCTGAGGGCCAACAATTACAGTGAGGTGTATTGTTATGCCGCAACTGGTTTGCAAAAGATATACTTCTTTGTTTTTTATAACACACCCACAGAATTTGGTCCTATAATTTTTAAGCAAATATTTACATTTATTGTATTATCCTGCGAATAAATAATCAAAAAAAGTTATACAGTTAAAAAGTGTGGAATCACCTTTGTATGAACAAACGGAAATTTAAAACTGTGCAATGAATCACCATTGACAACTCCCAAGCTGTTTTTTTTTGCAATATCTTATTTCTTAGGCCATTATAATTATATTAAATATCCGTTTCAGCTATGAGACTTTTACATCCACATGACAACTACGAGTATTTTCGTAGTATTTCAGTTGCGCTATTTTAAATCAATTGTGTATCAGGTCAAAATTTACACTCAATCAACCACTTTTGTTGCGACAATGCTTTATTGCCGTCGCTATTCATAAGGAATTCTTAGAAATGTCACTGAAAATCAGATATTTGTAAAATATAAAATTTAAGCTATTGTTAGTTAATTTAAGTCTAAATAAAATTTCCTCTATTCAAATAATAACCTGAAAAAATAATCAAATGAGCATAACAATGAGGTCTATTGTTTTCTGTTCCCATAGAAATGCGAGCCCTCATTATAATTAGGATACAGTATTATTTTTCACGTATAATAAAACTTATAAAAAGTTACTTCATATTACCTATCCTTGCAGGGAAATTAATCTTTGCATCTGTTAATATTCAATTTTCTGCTATTACAGTTGTCTAGTATTGCATAATTCAGTAGTGGACTATAAAGGCTCTTGAAGTAATGACTACACTTAATAATGATTTACACTTCTGGAAGTATCAAAAACATGAGTTCCGAATCGCACAAGTCTTGTGACAAACGTTTAATTAATTGATTTCTTCTTAGAAGAAGCAAGTAGAATAGCAAAGCTAGTAAATTTTTTATACTTGAGACAAGTAAGAATAGAAGTTAGTTTTACTTTTAATAAACCTATTTAAAAATTGATTTGGTTGATGAACGCTTTTTTGTTGGTATAAATCATTATAAATATACTAAGTGAAAACTTCGTCGTGTTAAACATTTTTAAGTAAATACAACTACCAAAACATGTTTTTTTTGTTAGGGTTAATGTATTCTACCATACTCGCAGATAATGGGGCTTTGAAAGAATTTTCGTAATTGATTGATCCAGATGTTTTCCATAAGATATGATTGTCAGATCCAGACTTGCTGGTGTACATATTAGTACATTACATATTAATTAGTGCGTCCATCCGTCCGTCCTCGACTTACCGCTCAAACGGTTGGTGCTAGAAAGATAAAACTTTGCAAGAATATGTGTTGTGATTACATCGACATGGTGATACAATAAAATTACGATTACAATAAAATTAATAAACAGGCTGCTAAAAGTACTTTAGCTTAGATTAATGCTCTTCCTAAAAACAAAAAAATGTAAAGGGCAGGCTCAAAAAATCTAGAAAAATTATGATAGTAGCCCATATATTGAGCTTTAAAGGAAAACTATAGTGGTTTAGATACCTTTTTTATTTCAGAAGTTATAGGGGCCTAACATATAATATGCACTTACTAGGAAAGCTTCGTACAAACATAAAGAAATCAGTAAATATAACAATTATCTTTAGGACACGATTTTAAATCCATCTACTGTTATGGGTGACTACGGAACCTATTCCATGCGTGGTCTGCGCGCAATTGACCGACTTAATAACTTTACATCGCCCTTACTTTGTATTGAATCAGTGTTAGTACCATAAATTACCCGTAGTATTTATACTTAACCGAATAACGTCAACGTATTTGACGCAAATAGGACTGACAAACAACCGATCTATGAACAGTCAATCTTGCACCCCAGGGGCAGACACAAAGCCAACTGAATCTGTAAATTGGCCATGGCCTATAAACTGCAATGCCCCAGAGCATGTGAACTAATACCAATTATTGTAGACTAGGTAACTGACGTTTTGGTCTCCGAAGGCGACTTTCTCAAGTTACTAGCTTTGTGTTTTACTTATCCGAGATTTTTCGTCGTTTCAATTGTTTTGTATACAACAATTTTTTTTTTGAGTTGTTTGCCCGGTAAAATATAATATCGAATTTTCTAGCTACATTTCAGAAAAAAATAAGTTTAGTATTTATTAAGTCGTTTGATTGAAAAACACCAAAAACTGTTAAATTAAGCCTCTATGGTCCCCCATTTGTCTCTACTAAAAAAGGTTTTTTTCACTACATTGAGTTTAGTAGTAAATTTTCATTTAGGTAAGTTCTGATCACATGCAAAATACTGTTTTCGTAACAGGTGCAATCCGAGAAACAGAATCTGACATCAGAATCAGCTTATCTTTCTGGGTCTCAATTAACAAGGAGAGATTCAAAGGCGTTATGAAATATTAAATTATTATTTCAGATCTCAGATAAAATCGTCTAATAATATCTTGTATAAAATTATCATAATATGTACTCAAAGAGAATTAATGCGATAACATAATAGGTGCTGACTTTGATGTACAAAACGTTTTAATCAGATTATTCTGGCCATACTTACAGACAGACTGTCAATTCCTGTTAAGTTGTCACGTTAACATGTTTACCTAATTAGTTTCTTGTGTTCTATTCATTGATACACTCAATCCAGCTGATACAAAACAAATTTAATACGAATATTTTGTTTCACACACATGTAAATACTATTTTTCAATATAAGGAAAAAAACTTTTATATTTATTTAAGCCCTACCTTATGAGTAGAATCCAAGAGTAAGGAGCCACCATCCTACATCACGGCGGCTTAGTAAGATGTTTCTGCATCATTCTCCCGGCTTCCGGAGTTCGGAATAGAATGATTAGAATGGTAGAATGATTAGGTCTCCGGTCTCACACTCACCAACTAAATCGTGCAGATTGCTGTCATTTTAATTGTAACTTCTGTGTGAGGGTAGTATTGCCGCGGCTGAGCCGGCCCATTTGTGCTGCAATGAGCATGTGAGCGTCTAATACCTCTCATGTTAAGTAGCCTTTTGAGGTATTTTCGGTGTCATAAAAGAAAAAATGGAACCAATTAAAGAAATCGTTATATTTAGTAAGATTTGCGCTGTTTATGTAAGTACAAAGATTATTGCACCATCATGTAAAAATAAAAAAGTATAATAAAATTAAACACATACAATAAATATGTAGTCCTAATTAAATCCTAAACCTAAATTAGGATTATTAATCCTAAATTAAATCGGAATATAAAGGCATATCAAAACTTCTAGAAACAAAGGTGATGTGCACCGTACCTGGGAGACCACTTAAGAAAAAATATTCCAAGTAATCACTAATTTTATAATAAACTTTATTTATTATAATCACAGCTTCTATAAATATAAACTAATAAAACTATCTGGCAGTTGCTTATAAGAACAAACAATATTTCTTAGATAGGTACTGATTATAAAACGCTATTCTTATAATACTATGCTCATGATAAAATGCTGTAGGTATAGGTTGTGTTTATTATTTTAGATTTACCATCTGATGATGCCTTTATACAATACACTAAAAGTCTCTGAATTAGAATTGATTTTCCTAATGCACTATGAGTTGTAGCATATGTTCGCATCTGCACGTATATAAGCTTGAAGAAGAGGTTCTCCAAAGTTTCTCAATCACGATTTACGACTTGGAAAGACGACAGTCCCAAGTACGTTATATTAAAGCCAGTATTAGTCTGCTCCCAAAACTTTGATTGGCCTTGGGAAATTCGAAATAGGAAACGGTAGGTATGTTTTTTATTGGCATTAGCAAGGTAGGTGGAAAGTGTAGTGCCAAGGGCATTCAGTCGGTGGACATGGAAATGAAACTATAATTGCCAATCTAGGCGTTCATTTGGCAGCGGATACGAACTGATGAAGCCAACGAATGTTTGATTTTCAAAGTTTCATTGTAAGATACAGACTGAGTTTGGCAGGCATGTTTAAATTAAAATCGTGTAGCTTAAGTACACATTAAAAGTTGTGGTTCATATTAGTTTTGATTATGTTATGACAGTTATATTAAGCCAGCAATATATCCCAGCCATATATCGTACGCTTGTCTTACTTTCGTTCATTTTGTAATTATGTAATCGATTTATAACTTACTGATATATGAAACTAGTATCAAAACTTTATAAGAAACCCCTATTTAAACAGTTATAAAAGAAGCAGAAGCGATAAGTTATATAGCCCAATGAATATCGATACCCAAATAAGCCTAAAGTTTCCTAATTAAAATCTCAAAGACTTCATTTACTTGGGCGCACTCTATCCTATCTTTGCATAATTCTAAGAGCGATTCGTAGAAACTTTCACTATTAAGTCCATTTTACCATTTATTGGAATTGGAAGCTTAAAATATATCGAATCTTTAAAAAATTTCCTTAATAACTTACTACGATCGAAAGTGAATTTTTCATTTCATTATATAATTTTAATTGAGTTGCAGCGAGACCACTCCATCAGCGACCGTTTTCTTTCCGCTATAAATAAAGAAGAGAGAAACTTTATACTTTGTGCCGTCTTCGCAGGATCTGCCTGTTGCTTCAACGGATTAAACTTTCTGAATATCTATCGACCACTTCTCAAATACTTCCCAAGATATCGCTTGGGGCTTTTGCGGGAACTGATGGAATTCTGAATTTCTTTATAAACTTGTACTCGATTTTTTTAGCAGAACTTTTTCATCTACTGACGTTGTACATTTTCTAAGCTACTTCCATTGAAGAAAAGATAGTATTTAACTAGTGTGACGTTGTAAGTAATACATAATTATTATAGACAACAGTCTTTAACAGTGAATTCGTAAACATAGGCTTTTCCTTAGCATTAGGAACTTATATAAAAGCGGGGTATTTCAGCTAGCAAATCTTAAGCTTTTATACCCGCCTTACTTTGGTCAGATTTTCGTGGGTGGCTAAAGAAAGTCAAAAGACGATTAAAAGAAAAGAGGTAAAGACAATCCGTATTTTTTATCCGTAATCACACGGATTAGTAAGTAACAATTATTTCTTAGAAAAGAAAAAATAGCAATTTGACGCAGTGGCATTTGATCCGAAAAATGAGTTATTAATCACCAAATGTGGTTATATTATTTGACAATTGTTGCACAGCAAAGTAGTCCTCTAACAATTTAAATACCTAACCAAAAAAAGAAATATCGAGTTGTTGGTATAACATAATAAAATGAACAAACCTCATGTAAGGACTCTTGTAAGATTTTCATTATGTTAAAAATGTTGAACATATTCCCAATAGGAAGATAAATGTTAAACACTTTTATTATTAAGTTTAAATATTGTGATCTCATAAAATACAACAGTTACATGTATATATCGGCGCAACACAACATTCAAAGAAATAAGTCATCGCTGCACGTGTTCTTAGTGACGTAAACAACTCGCAACGATCGACCGCCCCACTACAATGCCTATAAAAAGCCGCCCGCTACAGCGGAGCGAGGATTCGTTTGGCTGCGCTCGGACAGCAAACATCTAACTTATTGTGAAATATTCGAAGCTTTGTAATCAATACTAATTAAAAGTGAATTCCGGTTGAAGTAAAGTTTATTTTAAGTTATTTCTGAAAATGAAATACTCCAATAAGAATAATAGTAGTGACGTCACTGTTCTTAAAAACATTAACGGGCACACCGTTTCGTTATCAGAAGTTGGGATTACCATGTGTTCTAGACTGTTCGCTATCTAGATTCAGTGTTCGTTGTATTTCTTCATTCAAATCGATAGTTAAAGTTTTTGTAGTAATTAATTACCGACAACAACAAGAAAAATAAAATGGAAAGTTAATTGACAGTGTCGGAACATAGAAATCGTAAATTAAGTGACATGCAGCCTATATCAGGGTTTGAGTAACAATTGCAAACGAATTTCAATCGGTTTTGTTTTCAGAAATGTTATTAAACGTGTGATACTTAAATTAAAAAAAAAAAAAATGTGGGTACTTCATTATGTTTCGGTAAGTTCGTGGGTATAACGCTTTCTTTCCAGCTAGTAAACATTCCAAACGATAGAAGATGCATCCGTGCTTATACGGGAACAACACAGAGTTCAATGTTAAGGAGTTGTAATCCAGTTCACCAGTATCGATACGGTAATGAAGTGAGGTTACCGAAAGGCTTGTGAGTTGTAATTGGAGCTACACTGGTAAGGTTGAATCATATTTTCATATCAAGTTTTGATTTATTTTTGACATAGTTTTGATATTACTGTACGAGGGTTAGCCGTGTGCGCGATTTAAAGCGATAAACCGATCGTGGCAATCGATGGCGCGTGTATAAAATTGCCAAAGGCTAAGGTGTAAAGCTGTGACATAAGAAAAGGGTTAGTAGTAATAGTAGTTGATCGAATTTTAAGGGTTAATTCATACTTTTTGTCTATCACGGTTTCATATTGCGAATATTTTGTTTGACGTAATAAAAACAAACTTTTATAACTACCCCCACTGGTACGTAAAAACTAGGCGTTCCTTATTGCGATTACACATTGTTTACCGAATAGGTGATGAATTAATAGCAGTGGTAATTATAGTGGCAGTCTAATGCAACGCTAACCTTTTACTTAAAAGTAAAGTATTGTATTAATTGTTTTACTTAAAATCAAACAAAGTTGCAATAATAATCAAATAAACTAATACCCACTACGTTGTGTGATTTGTTGAATTATTTTAGAACGGAAAAGAGATAAGGTTCAGTGAAGGCCGAGCTTATAAAAGGTTTAAGCAGTAGTCAGTGCGTTCTACAGTGTGAGAGTACAAGTCTGTACCTGGCTGACTATTTTCTGGGCCAAGTTTAAAATTCTTTCGTTATAATGACCCCAGTGCTGGTTATTTTTAATCCTTCCTTCCCCACAGAATGCTCGAGTGTTTGCACACACACTTGCATACTACAGTATCCTATCAACTAATGACGGTGATCGTAAGCAGCCTAGTGCTTAACTCAGCATCGAACTTCAGTCTTCTCGCTGTCTACCGAGCTGAGCGCGTGCTGTGATCTGCGGTCTGCTGCTGCCTGGTGAGGCGCAGATCTGCGATCTACTCACCGCCTGGTAAGGTGCGGACCTACGGTCTGCACACCGTCTACGTGACGTATGACCTATGGCCTATTCGCCTTATGTACGAGGCGCAACCTGCTGGCTACTCACTGTCTGAGGGAAGTAAAACCTTTGTTCTGTTCGCCGTCTAGCAAATTAACGCTGGATGCGTGCTCAGCCTACTTCGAGAAAAGTGAGTGACGCCAGTGGTGCTAATGTGTTTAGGCCTTTGAGAGCACATACGAGAGTATGGGCTTCTGTTTCAACAGCTTAGCTGTTATGAGAAAGTGTATCAGTGTCACACATTCATAGTTTGCTTGCTGTTCGTTAGGGTCTACGCTATTAATGCGTGAAAATGATGGGCTAACAAGGGTGTCTCTACCTGGGTGGTGTATCACTCTAGGGTGATCACACATCACGAATGACGCAGGTTGTCATGATCACAGCTATCTATTAAAGCTTTTATTCTTTTTGCTTTTATTATCATTTTAAATTTGATGATAAAAACTTTTGTTTATAATTTACTAGTGCAATGACACGAGAGACAGAGCTATGTGATGCTGTTTCTTAAATGTTGTTTCAGAGTAGCACACAGAGACGTGTGTCCTGCTACTTCCGCTCAACAACCTGATTATACAAGGGAATTGCAACCTGAATGCACCGGTTGGCAGCTTGCTTAAAGGAAGAGCGAAGCTACAGGAACCGTATCGGCGTTAGAAGAGTACACTCCAGTATCGGTTAATGAGCCTGCACCATCCACTTCACAAGCCAATGCAACAGAACAAAGAAAGAAAGAAAGAAAGAAAAAAAAAAAAAAAAAAACCCAGGAACTCAGGTTATGTTTTACAAACCTATTTTACGCAATATCATTGTACCACAGTGTACGTTATAACTTAGTACCACAGTGTACGTTACGACTAAGTACCACAGTGTACTCTACGACTAAGTACCACAGTGTACTCTACGACTAAGTACCACAGTGTACTCTACGACTAAGTACCACAGTGTACGCTACGACTAAGTACCACAGTGTACGCTACGACTAAGTACCACAGTGTACGCTACGACTAAGTACCACAGTGTACGCTACGACTAAGTACCACAGTGTACGCTACGACTAAGTACCACAGTGTACGCTACGACTAAGTACCACAGTGTACGCTACGACTAAGTACCACAGTGTACGCTACGACTAAGTACCACAGAGTACGCCACGACATAGTACCACAGAGTACGCCACGACATAGTACCACAGTGTACGCCACGACATAGTACCACAGAGTACGCCACGACATAGTACCACAGAGTACGCCACGACATAGTACCACAGAGTACGCCACGACATAGTACCACAGAGTACGCCACGACATAGTACCACAGAGTACGCCACGACATAGTACCACAGAGTACGCCACGACATAGTACCACAGAGTACGCCACGACATAGTACCACAGAGTACGCCACGACATAGTACCACAGTGTACGCCAACACATAGTACCACAGTGTACGCCAACACGTAGTACCACGGCGTACGCCACCACACATAGTACCACAGTGTACGCCACCACACATAGTACAACAGTGTACGCCACCACACATAGTACCACAGAGTACGTCACAACACATAGTACCACAGAGTACGTCACAACACATAGTACGCTATGCTCATATCCTACCACAGTGTAGACGTCAATATAATTAAAGGTACACAGATGCCAATTCAAAGAAAAATATTTACGTTTTACAGATAAACTCATCGGAAAAACATCAACAACACGGCTAGTGCAGAGCGCGCACTGCCGGTCAGAATGGTCGTATCGGCGCAACACAACATTCAAAGAAATAAGTCATCGCTGCACGTGTTCTTAGTGATGTAAACAACTCGCAACGATCGACCGCCCCACTACAATGCCTATAAAAAGCCGCCCGCTACAGCGGAGCGAGGATTCGTTTGGCTGCGCTCGGACAGCAAACATCTAACTTATTGTGAAATATTCGAAGCTTTGTAATCAATACTAATTAAAAGTGAATTCCGGTTGAAGTAAAGTTTATTTTAAGTTATTTCTGAAAATGAAATACTCCAATAAGAATAATAGTAGTGACGTCACTGTTCTTAAAAACATTAACGGGCACACCGTTTCGTTATATATTATTATGATGATTGCAAAGATACTATAGGACTTAACACCAAAATTGTAACAAGAAATAAATCACTGCAAAATCTGCGGTCACCTTAGATCTTCCTACTCTGAATTCTGTAGGTTTGCTACCAACATTGATGCATACTTTGTGTTATCCACAAATTGTTGATCTGAAGCGATACAAGTTATTATGGCCATGCCGAACAAATAGAAAAATAGATCAAATAATTGTGAGCATTCCAGCAGATGGTGTGGCGGTGCAGAATTAGGCGTGGCGACTTAGTAATAATTTAATGTGTTAGTCTGTGTTCATGGCATCAATCTATTAATGTATAATTGTTGTGATGACTTTACTGAACTAATCATTGACAATGTTTTCAGCAACAACAACTGTATCCTTACCAGTGTGGAGTGATTATTGTTATGTCCGTGGTCGGGATGTTGGATGAGTGGCTTGAACAGAATAACAGCGGCTGTCATGCATTGCATTTTCATCCATATGCTGAGTCTAAGGCCATTTTGTCTTTACATTGTGAATGTTTAAGTATTGTTGTTAATTATAACTATGTAATTTAGAAGCCATTAAAGTTTTTCTTATTCTTATAATGTGTCTGGGTTCATTTTGGTTAAAATATGTATGCACTTATTATAAATAATATACTTTCATATTTTTTGTTATATTTAAAAAAAAACATTAGATACAAACTCCGAATTGCAGCAAATTACCTAACAAAACAAGCAGAAGTTAATCGTTATGACATTTCATTATCAATATCGTGAGCTTATTGCAGTCCACAGCTGGACATAGGCCTCTTCCATGGTAGGCACTCCCATCGACTTTAATACATATTATAAAAAAATGAAACAAAAGTAAATTATGTAGCAATAAAAGAAAACAATTTACGGAGAATCAAGATCTAGTTTATTACGCTGATTTTATATCTTCAACACGTCAAAGTTTAAACTGTTCATAACTCATTAAAAGTGGGCCTGATGAGGTGCGCTTCTTAGTTAATCTATAACCGATGGTCGTGATTCAATTTGCATTGTAAGCATTTTTCCCACCGACTCAATTTTAATTGAAAAGTGAAATAATTGGATTTCAAATAAATGCTATTCATATTTACAAGCTCTACTTGCAATATTTTTATGAATAATTAAGATGACAACATTTAATACAAAAAAAGTACTACAGAGTTATTCTTTCTCATAAATACTACTTATCATTTTTGTAGTTAAATATTTAGTATTATGGTTTCTTGAAAATGAGATGACTAAAAGTTTTTAAAAATACAAAACTAGTCTGGAAATGTTAAACAGTAAATGACGTTGGCTTTGATACGGACAATCTGTGGCAAATAGCGGCTTTGAAGGCTGGTGAGCGGGTGAGAGGCGTCACATCTACATAATAGGATTACCTGTCGAGATCCAACTACGAGTACCTATGCCATATAAAGTATTCTAAATGCGACCTACGAATTTCCTTCTAATTACCTAGTGTTGAATATTTTAAGCAAAGTAAGTACTGAAACATGTTAGTGACGATTGATATCAATTGATGATGGCTCGAGTCTCCTCTCAGGAGATGGTTAAGGATCTTGATAACTACCGGGACCGATTGCTCAACGTGACCTCCGAGTCGCGGAAACGCTCATAACATATGCCACAAACGGTCACCCATCTAGGTATTGACGTTACTTACCCTCGATGATTGTTTTCAATCACATAAGGCCACTTGGCCATGAGTGACGATTGACTGCAATTATATTGTTTATTGATGTACTTACACCTAACTCCAACAAACTGGGAGGAAGATATTATAATCTATAACACTATATAACACTTGTTTGGTCCGACCCGTTGATTGAGGTCGATTATCATTGAGATGTCATGTAAAGTAGAAAAGAAAATATGTCTGTATATTCTTAGATTATTAGTATATAGCAGTTTTGGTCCCAAGTGTTAAGTTTTTTGTTATATAATTACCTGTGTACTTCCACATCACTATCTTAGAAGAGGTTAAATTAGAATCTTTGAGATTAAATTAGATTGCCTCCAAAAATTTTAATCATAGGTCAGCAGATATAGATTTGTACTTAGGCAAATGTCTCATGTAGAATGAACATAATGAAATTGAGCAGTTTTCTAATGGATAACAGAAACATTATACCTTATAATAATTGCAAGTATATCGGTATATAAATATATTGCCTACCTAATTTAAGTACCAAATTGCAGAAATACAGTGCACGGTTTGCTCGCTTTAATATTTTTTAAGGCGCTTTTATATTTCATTGTCGGGCCTGTACACGTATATGATGACTGCAAAGATAAAGTTAGTTGTGTACAAATACAGGTATTAATCGTTTGTTTGACATTTTTTGAAGTCTACCAAAGTATCTTTACTCTGCCTGATGGAAAGCATGAGTAGAATCCAGGAGTAGTGATCACCATCCTGGTTACCCTCACCATGGCCGCATAGTAAGCAAATGCTGTCATTTTTAGGTTGGTCTTTAGTGTGAGGGTACTGTACCCCGAAGCTGAAATCAGTATATCTCTACTACCTTTCTAAACCTTTCTTCGAGAACTCTCCTTAATATATCCAGTTCTATAAATAATTTGAGTAAATGTCTTCCTATAATAATATTTATGTAAAGCTTTGATTTAAGAGTATATACTATAGTGATAAACTTATATATCTTGATATCAACACTTTTGTTGATAAACTTAGATCGACTCGGGGTAAAGTGCATCTACCTATTAGTTGTAGACACAAAATAGCTAGGCTATTAGCTTTTAATATTCACACAGACATAAGTAGTATGTCTAAGTTTAGTTATATTATTAACACGGCGACTATTACTAATAATAGTAATGTACAGGTGACTTTAAATGAATATAGCATTAGTGCTATAAATGTTTACAAACATTGTACTGAGGAGAATCCATGTGTCACCGTGGAAAATCCTCAATTAGGGTCTATTAGTAATAGGGTCTTTTTGTCTGAGGATGGCACGGGAGTCTCCGGCCTCACTCCAAATATTAATATTAATTTAAACTAGAAAGTGAGACAATGGAAGGTACCATTAACAATATTGTTAATCCTACCAACAGTAAGGTACCTTCTTGCACTCAATTAGTTAGCAAAAAGGGGCCTCATCAGAACACCTTAAAATTATTCCACCAAAATATCCAAGGCATTTCTTCCAAATTATTAGAAATTGAATTGTTTTTAGAAAATAGTAAGTTTGACATTATTTGTTTTACTGAGCATTGGCTACAGGATTACCAAATGCTTATTAACTTTGAGATCTATATGGTGGGTAGCTGCTTTAACCGTAAAACTATGCTTCGTGGAGGTTCCCTAATTTTAATAAAAAATAGTTTTAAATTTAAGCAACGTGATGACATAGTGGATCTTTCGGTTGAACATTGTGTCGAACTGTCCTGTGTTGAGCTAGATAAGCATGTAATTGTGTGCGTGTACAGACCCCCAAACTATCAAAACTTTACCTTATTTGAATCGATAATGGAAGATGTCCTGGCAAAACTTGCAGCCAGTAATAAATATACAATTATTTGTGGTGATTTTAATATCAATATTTTAGAAGAAAATTCAAATAGTAGTCGGTTAATAAATCTTTTTAAGTCATTTGACTTGACCAACACTTTTATAGAACCTACTAGAGTCACTCCATCTTCTGCTACTTGTATAGATAATGTTTTCTGCAATTGTAATTACTTAGATAAAGCCATAGTAAATTGTCTACCGTCTGACCATAGTGGACAAACAGTAACTTTTAGGTGTAACACGCCATTGCAAAAAGTTCAGATTAAATTTAGACCTATAACTTCCAGCAAATTAGATAGATATAATAATTCCCTACAAAACAAATTAAGTGTTATGAGCCTTGACGATATTAATATAAATCAATTGTATGAGCGTTTCTTTTCAATAGTTCACACGGAATTCAACAAAACTTTTGAAAAGAAGACAAAAAGTATTTGCCCTAAATTTATATTTAGTGATTGGGCAACTAAAGGTATCAGAATAAGTAGGGAAAGACTATTTGAGCTTTATGGCCTTAAGCCTTTTATAAACTCTGAAACTTTTAACAAGTATGTTGCTAAGTATTCAAAAACTTTTAGAAATACATGCAAGGTTGCTAAAGCCCTGCACATTAGCAACAAGATCAAATCGGCAGAAAATAAAATAAAGACAGTTTGGAAAGTCATAAATAACGAGACTAACAGGAAGAAAATACGTAACACTAGCTACACATTAGATACAGCATGTGGTCCTAAAAGCTCAAATCAGGAAGTAGCTGAAGAATTTGTAAATTTCTTTACCAATATACCATCAAAAACTACTGAGGCTCTTAATTCCTCACCTGATGTCTCAATTGATTTATTAAAGGCGAATGTGTCTAGCTGCCTGGCTGAATTTAAATTTAAACACATTAACCCTATGATAGTTATTAAGGCTTTCCGGCAAATAAAAATCAAACTGACCGAAGATCTATGGGGAATGTCTATCAAAGTTTGTACATCCATACTTGAGACTATAGCCCCATACTTAGCTTTAATTTTTAATTTATGTGTTGACCAAGGAGTTTTCCCTGATTTAATGAAATTCAGTAAAGTAATACCTCTTTTCAAATTCGGGGACAGTAAAGATACTAATAATTATAGACCTGTATCCGTGTTACCAGTTTTTAGCAAAGTTTTTGAAAAGGTAATGCTTAATCAAATGCTCGATCATTTTAACACCAACAGAATCATACATGATCAACAGTATGGTTTCACCAAGGGACGTTGTACAACTGACGCCGGTGTAACCTTATTAAAGCATATATTTACTGCGTGGGAAGAGTCCCAAGACGCCATAGGAATTTTTTGTGACCTCTCCAAAGCATTTGATTGCGTAAATCACGACACATTACTTTTGAAACTTGAGCATTACGGACTAGGAAAGCTTGCACTGAATTTGGTTAAATCTTATTTGAGTGATAGACAACAATATGTGCAAATAAATGGTGTTAATTCACAGGGTTTAAAAGTAAAAATGGGGGTTCCTCAAGGCTCAATATTGGGTCCTTTCCTCTTTCTAGTATATATAAATGATCTACCATATTTATTAAAAAATCAACCTCAAAATATGGTGTTATTTGCTGATGACACTTCCTTAATTTTTAAGATAAATAGACGGGCCCAAAATCAGCAGCCCAAAATTGAGCAGTTTTCTAATGGATAACAGAAACATTATACCTTATAATAATTGCAAGTATATCGGTATATAAATATATTGCCTACCTAATTTAAGTACCAAATTGCAGAAATACAGTGCACGGTTTGCTCGCTTTAATATTTTTTAAGGCGCTTTTATATTTCATTGTCGGGCCTGTACACGTATATGATGACTGCAAAGATAAAGTTAGTTGTGTACAAATACAGGTATTAATCGTTTGTTTGACATTTTTTGAAGTCTACCAAAGTATCTTTACTCTGCCTGATGGAAAGCATGAGTAGAATCCAGGAGTAGTGATCACCATCCTGGTTACCCTCACCATGGCCGCATAGTAAGCAAATGCTGTCATTTTTAGGTTGGTCTTTAGTGTGAGGGTACTGTACCCCGAAGCTGAAATCAGTATATCTCTACTACCTTTCTAAACCTTTCTTCGAGAACTCTCCTTAATATATCCAGTTCTATAAATAATTTGAGTAAATGTCTTCCTATAATAATATTTATGTAAAGCTTTGATTTAAGAGTATATACTATAGTGATAAACTTATATATCTTGATATCAACACTTTTGTTGATAAACTTAGATCGACTCGGGGTAAAGTGCATCTACCTATTAGTTGTAGACACAAAATAGCTAGGCTATTAGCTTTTAATATTCACACAGACATAAGTAGTATGTCTAAGTTTAGTTATATTATTAACACGGCGACTATTACTAATAATAGTAATGTACAGGTGACTTTAAATGAATATAGCATTAGTGCTATAAATGTTTACAAACATTGTACTGAGGAGAATCCATGTGTCACCGTGGAAAATCCTCAATTAGGGTCTATTAGTAATAGGGTCTTTTTGTCTGAGGATGGCACGGGAGTCTCCGGCCTCACTCCAAATATTAATATTAATTTAAACTAGAAAGTGAGACAATGGAAGGTACCATTAACAATATTGTTAATCCTACCAACAGTAAGGTACCTTCTTGCACTCAATTAGTTAGCAAAAAGGGGCCTCATCAGAACACCTTAAAATTATTCCACCAAAATATCCAAGGCATTTCTTCCAAATTATTAGAAATTGAATTGTTTTTAGAAAATAGTAAGTTTGACATTATTTGTTTTACTGAGCATTGGCTACAGGATTACCAAATGCTTATTAACTTTGAGATCTATATGGTGGGTAGCTGCTTTAACCGTAAAACTATGCTTCGTGGAGGTTCCCTAATTTTAATAAAAAATAGTTTTAAATTTAAGCAACGTGATGACATAGTGGATCTTTCGGTTGAACATTGTGTCGAACTGTCCTGTGTTGAGCTAGATAAGCATGTAATTGTGTGCGTGTACAGACCCCCAAACTATCAAAACTTTACCTTATTTGAATCGATAATGGAAGATGTCCTGGCAAAACTTGCAGCCAGTAATAAATATACAATTATTTGTGGTGATTTTAATATCAATATTTTAGAAGAAAATTCAAATAGTAGTCGGTTAATAAATCTTTTTAAGTCATTTGACTTGACCAACACTTTTATAGAACCTACTAGAGTCACTCCATCTTCTGCTACTTGTATAGATAATGTTTTCTGCAATTGTAATTACTTAGATAAAGCCATAGTAAATTGTCTACCGTCTGACCATAGTGGACAAACAGTAACTTTTAGGTGTAACACGCCATTGCAAAAAGTTCAGATTAAATTTAGACCTATAACTTCCAGCAAATTAGATAGATATAATAATTCCCTACAAAACAAATTAAGTGTTATGAGCCTTGACGATATTAATATAAATCAATTGTATGAGCGTTTCTTTTCAATAGTTCACACGGAATTCAACAAAACTTTTGAAAAGAAGACAAAAAGTATTTGCCCTAAATTTATATTTAGTGATTGGGCAACTAAAGGTATCAGAATAAGTAGGGAAAGACTATTTGAGCTTTATGGCCTTAAGCCTTTTATAAACTCTGAAACTTTTAACAAGTATGTTGCTAAGTATTCAAAAACTTTTAGAAATACATGCAAGGTTGCTAAAGCCCTGCACATTAGCAACAAGATCAAATCGGCAGAAAATAAAATAAAGACAGTTTGGAAAGTCATAAATAACGAGACTAACAGGAAGAAAATACGTAACACTAGCTACACATTAGATACAGCATGTGGTCCTAAAAGCTCAAATCAGGAAGTAGCTGAAGAATTTGTAAATTTCTTTACCAATATACCATCAAAAACTACTGAGGCTCTTAATTCCTCACCTGATGTCTCAATTGATTTATTAAAGGCGAATGTGTCTAGCTGCCTGGCTGAATTTAAATTTAAACACATTAACCCTATGATAGTTATTAAGGCTTTCCGGCAAATAAAAATCAAACTGACCGAAGATCTATGGGGAATGTCTATCAAAGTTTGTACATCCATACTTGAGACTATAGCCCCATACTTAGCTTTAATTTTTAATTTATGTGTTGACCAAGGAGTTTTCCCTGATTTAATGAAATTCAGTAAAGTAATACCTCTTTTCAAATTCGGGGACAGTAAAGATACTAATAATTATAGACCTGTATCCGTGTTACCAGTTTTTAGCAAAGTTTTTGAAAAGGTAATGCTTAATCAAATGCTCGATCATTTTAACACCAACAGAATCATACATGATCAACAGTATGGTTTCACCAAGGGACGTTGTACAACTGACGCCGGTGTAACCTTATTAAAGCATATATTTACTGCGTGGGAAGAGTCCCAAGACGCCATAGGAATTTTTTGTGACCTCTCCAAAGCATTTGATTGCGTAAATCACGACACATTACTTTTGAAACTTGAGCATTACGGACTAGGAAAGCTTGCACTGAATTTGGTTAAATCTTATTTGAGTGATAGACAACAATATGTGCAAATAAATGGTGTTAATTCACAGGGTTTAAAAGTAAAAATGGGGGTTCCTCAAGGCTCAATATTGGGTCCTTTCCTCTTTCTAGTATATATAAATGATCTACCATATTTATTAAAAAATCAACCTCAAAATATGGTGTTATTTGCTGATGACACTTCCTTAATTTTTAAGATAAATAGACGGGCCCAAAATCAGCAGCCCAAAATTGAGCAGTTTTCTAATGGATAACAGAAACATTATACCTTATAATAATTGCAAGTATATCGGTATATAAATATATTGCCTACCTAATTTAAGTACCAAATTGCAGAAATACAGTGCACGGTTTGCTCGCTTTAATATTTTTTAAGGCGCTTTTATATTTCATTGTCGGGCCTGTACACGTATATGATGACTGCAAAGATAAAGTTAGTTGTGTACAAATACAGGTATTAATCGTTTGTTTGACATTTTTTGAAGTCTACCAAAGTATCTTTACTCTGCCTGATGGAAAGCATGAGTAGAATCCAGGAGTAGTGATCACCATCCTGGTTACCCTCACCATGGCCGCATAGTAAGCAAATGCTGTCATTTTTAGGTTGGTCTTTAGTGTGAGGGTACTGTACCCCGAAGCTGAAATCAGTATATCTCTACTACCTTTCTAAACCTTTCTTCGAGAACTCTCCTTAATATATCCAGTTCTATAAATAATTTGAGTAAATGTCTTCCTATAATAATATTTATGTAAAGCTTTGATTTAAGAGTATATACTATAGTGATAAACTTATATATCTTGATATCAACACTTTTGTTGATAAACTTAGATCGACTCGGGGTAAAGTGCATCTACCTATTAGTTGTAGACACAAAATAGCTAGGCTATTAGCTTTTAATATTCACACAGACATAAGTAGTATGTCTAAGTTTAGTTATATTATTAACACGGCGACTATTACTAATAATAGTAATGTACAGGTGACTTTAAATGAATATAGCATTAGTGCTATAAATGTTTACAAACATTGTACTGAGGAGAATCCATGTGTCACCGTGGAAAATCCTCAATTAGGGTCTATTAGTAATAGGGTCTTTTTGTCTGAGGATGGCACGGGAGTCTCCGGCCTCACTCCAAATATTAATATTAATTTAAACTAGAAAGTGAGACAATGGAAGGTACCATTAACAATATTGTTAATCCTACCAACAGTAAGGTACCTTCTTGCACTCAATTAGTTAGCAAAAAGGGGCCTCATCAGAACACCTTAAAATTATTCCACCAAAATATCCAAGGCATTTCTTCCAAATTATTAGAAATTGAATTGTTTTTAGAAAATAGTAAGTTTGACATTATTTGTTTTACTGAGCATTGGCTACAGGATTACCAAATGCTTATTAACTTTGAGATCTATATGGTGGGTAGCTGCTTTAACCGTAAAACTATGCTTCGTGGAGGTTCCCTAATTTTAATAAAAAATAGTTTTAAATTTAAGCAACGTGATGACATAGTGGATCTTTCGGTTGAACATTGTGTCGAACTGTCCTGTGTTGAGCTAGATAAGCATGTAATTGTGTGCGTGTACAGACCCCCAAACTATCAAAACTTTACCTTATTTGAATCGATAATGGAAGATGTCCTGGCAAAACTTGCAGCCAGTAATAAATATACAATTATTTGTGGTGATTTTAATATCAATATTTTAGAAGAAAATTCAAATAGTAGTCGGTTAATAAATCTTTTTAAGTCATTTGACTTGACCAACACTTTTATAGAACCTACTAGAGTCACTCCATCTTCTGCTACTTGTATAGATAATGTTTTCTGCAATTGTAATTACTTAGATAAAGCCATAGTAAATTGTCTACCGTCTGACCATAGTGGACAAACAGTAACTTTTAGGTGTAACACGCCATTGCAAAAAGTTCAGATTAAATTTAGACCTATAACTTCCAGCAAATTAGATAGATATAATAATTCCCTACAAAACAAATTAAGTGTTATGAGCCTTGACGATATTAATATAAATCAATTGTATGAGCGTTTCTTTTCAATAGTTCACACGGAATTCAACAAAACTTTTGAAAAGAAGACAAAAAGTATTTGCCCTAAATTTATATTTAGTGATTGGGCAACTAAAGGTATCAGAATAAGTAGGGAAAGACTATTTGAGCTTTATGGCCTTAAGCCTTTTATAAACTCTGAAACTTTTAACAAGTATGTTGCTAAGTATTCAAAAACTTTTAGAAATACATGCAAGGTTGCTAAAGCCCTGCACATTAGCAACAAGATCAAATCGGCAGAAAATAAAATAAAGACAGTTTGGAAAGTCATAAATAACGAGACTAACAGGAAGAAAATACGTAACACTAGCTACACATTAGATACAGCATGTGGTCCTAAAAGCTCAAATCAGGAAGTAGCTGAAGAATTTGTAAATTTCTTTACCAATATACCATCAAAAACTACTGAGGCTCTTAATTCCTCACCTGATGTCTCAATTGATTTATTAAAGGCGAATGTGTCTAGCTGCCTGGCTGAATTTAAATTTAAACACATTAACCCTATGATAGTTATTAAGGCTTTCCGGCAAATAAAAATCAAACTGACCGAAGATCTATGGGGAATGTCTATCAAAGTTTGTACATCCATACTTGAGACTATAGCCCCATACTTAGCTTTAATTTTTAATTTATGTGTTGACCAAGGAGTTTTCCCTGATTTAATGAAATTCAGTAAAGTAATACCTCTTTTCAAATTCGGGGACAGTAAAGATACTAATAATTATAGACCTGTATCCGTGTTACCAGTTTTTAGCAAAGTTTTTGAAAAGGTAATGCTTAATCAAATGCTCGATCATTTTAACACCAACAGAATCATACATGATCAACAGTATGGTTTCACCAAGGGACGTTGTACAACTGACGCCGGTGTAACCTTATTAAAGCATATATTTACTGCGTGGGAAGAGTCCCAAGACGCCATAGGAATTTTTTGTGACCTCTCCAAAGCATTTGATTGCGTAAATCACGACACATTACTTTTGAAACTTGAGCATTACGGACTAGGAAAGCTTGCACTGAATTTGGTTAAATCTTATTTGAGTGATAGACAACAATATGTGCAAATAAATGGTGTTAATTCACAGGGTTTAAAAGTAAAAATGGGGGTTCCTCAAGGCTCAATATTGGGTCCTTTCCTCTTTCTAGTATATATAAATGATCTACCATATTTATTAAAAAATCAACCTCAAAATATGGTGTTATTTGCTGATGACACTTCCTTAATTTTTAAGATAAATAGACGGGCCCAAAATCTAGATGACGTGAATAATGCCCTAGTTCAAGTCCAGAATTGGTTCACAGCAAACAATTTGGTATTAAATGAAAAAAAAACCAAATGCATAAGATTTGCTTTACCGAATGTTAAGAGTAGTGATTGTGATATAATATTGAATAAAGAGAAACTTGAATTCGTAGATAAAACTGTTTTCTTGGGGATTACGCTTGATGCAGGGCTACAATGGGGTTCTCATTTAACATCTCTTGCGGGGCGGCTAAGTTCAGCAGCATATGCTATTAGAAAAATCCGTCAATTTACTGATGCAGATACCGCTAGACTGGTCTATTTCAGCTACTTTCATAGTATAATGTCTTACGGCATCTTGTTATGGGGACGGGCTGCAGATATTGAGTCTATATTTATTCTGCAAAAAAGAGCCATCAGAGCCATATATAATCTTCGTAGGCGCGATTCTCTAAGGGAACTGTTTAAGAATATTGGCATCATGACGGTACATAGTCAATACATCTACGAAAACATAATGTACGTCAGGAAAAATCTTCATCTTTTTGGCAAAAGAGGTGACAAACATAATTACAGTACTAGAAATAGGGACCAACTAGTTCAGCCAGGCTTTAGACTCGCTAAAGTAGACTCTTCTTTTATGGGGTACTGTTTGAGATGCTATAATAAAATTCCACAAAGTATTCTTGAACTGAATGAGACAAAATTTAAAACTTGCATTAAACGCACACTATGTAAACAAGCATATTACAAGTTGAGCGATTATATCGCTGATAAAAATGCTTGGCTCAATGCTGGTCCTGCTTCACAAGGACAGGGGCGCATAAATTGATAGCATTAAATGGTATTGTTGGAGCTGCTGAAGATTGTACAACTTTCTTTGCATTGTATAGATTCAATCTCTTTAGTATTATATAATCGCATGGCCCATATTGTGTGAGTACTATGTACTAGGAAGCTATTCAAGCTATCATTCACTGAAAACCTACGTCTTTTCTTGACTTGAATCTGCCCTGGCGGTTGAGAGTATGTCATGCTCACTCAAATGTCACGCTGATGGTGGCGCGTGTGTCGGATCATTTAATTCCCTTCAAAATGGTTGAGTTGAATGGTGCGGATCCATGCGTCATGTTCGTGAACGGGCGCTGTCAGTTGTGACTGGTCATCTCTTAGTTGCCACGGCTTATTTGAATTAATTATTTTAATTTTCAATTGTATTTTTGTTGTACTATGGACACTTTTAACGTGCACGTCTTGCTACATCGTTCTCACATAATGTACCATCTCAACATGAATGATGTAACCAAGATTTTGTAAAAAACATTTTGATTTAAAAGAGTGTCCATGGAGTTTCTTGCCCGTTCTTCTCCATAGAGATCTACGCTAGGGAATGGGCAACTACAGTACTTTCACAGTTTTTATGTCTTGTGACTGGGACTGTAGCTACATTTTTGTTTCGACAATTCAAAAGTGCCTGTAACTGGCCTACTTGAAATAAATGCTTTGATTTTGATTTTGATTTTGATTTATAATAAAATCAAAAACTATTTTAAAAAGACAAAAACAAAATCTTATGTACAAAGGTGCTACAAGAAAATGGTATGACGCTTTTAAGTTCCTTACCTATATTAAATTAACATTTTATGACAAAAATGTCTAAAAAAGAAGGTGAAATTCTTGAACGTTGTAAATTGAAGCGATATTTATTACATAAAGTAGTATAAATGGCAATGATGAATATTTAAAAAAAGTTAGAAATTACTTTCACTTTCTATTTTTTTTAAATATCAGTTTTTGTCCCTCATTTATTAAGTCTCCTCCCCTGCCTATTTTTCGTCCATTATAAATGCCGGTAAAATACATTGGCGCTACAAATTTCAATAGGCAGAGCATTTGCTTTAAAGTGAAGTTAGCAGTAAACGTCTCAATCGTCATTTGCGTGCTCTCATTGACCCATCGACCACGAAACTCGATTTACTAGGACGTATCAGTGATTGCAGTATCTCCACTGGTAACTTTTATTTACTTGTTATTTACCTTAAAAGTTTGTTTGTAATATTTATTTACTTTAATTTAAGCTTAGTTTACGGTGTTAGTTTGTTTTTTTGTTTCAACATAGTTTATCCTGATGAATCTTAGTTTTTTCATGAAAATGTCTCTTCCCTGCCGTATTTCCCCTGCTTCATAAGACGCCAGGGTAGAGACTTTACGTCCAGGGTAGATAAGGAACTGAGATATTGCTGCTTTCTTAGCAGTCATATATTTTTCTCAGTATATAAATTTTGTTTTGTACTATTTAGCAATTAGTTAATTGTATTTTCAAATGTTTAAATAAGCCTTTTATTTTTTTTAGATCATGCCATCTCAAAAAAAAACTAACTTGTGAAGAATGTCTTGAAAAGCGTCAGGCAGAACGATTGAAGGAAGAAAAAGAAGGAAAAGAAAAAATAATAAAGAAAAAAAGGGAACTATTAAGACTGTAAAACAAATAAGATCCAGAGAAAAACGAAAAGCTAGAAAAATATGGAGAGAAAAAGCAAAACAGCGGAGACGACGTTTAGATCTTCAAAGTATTAGAAATGCTCCTGCTACCCTACCTAGTTCGGACAACGAAGTTCCCCCTAATGAAAACAGAAAAGACTGTTTCAGAGAATGAAATCTACGAAATAAGTGGAAAACTGTTTCAAATTATCAAGTTTTAGAAGAAGAAAAGCTATTAAAACCTATGCTGAAAAGAAAACCTAAATTAACTTCAATAGAAGCAAAGAGAAAGAAAAGAAAGAAATAGATAACTTTGAGAAAAACGATTGAAATTTTCACGTAAAAAAATTCAAACAGTAGATTATGTGCTGGTAAAACAAACTTACGCAAGCTTTTCATGGAAAAACAAAGAGAACAAAGATATTTCTTTCGTCACATGGGACCAGGTTATTGAAAATTTACCAGCCATAAATTAAAAAATGAAACGGCATAGGATTATTAACATCTTTGAAAAAGTGTGATCTCAATTGTGATATTTTTGTTTATTTTTATAAGTAGAAGTTCTTGTATAAGTTGAATCCTTTTATCACAGCGTTGATTCTCAGATTTTCCTTATTTTTATAAAGACAATATTCAAGATAAGTAGTAGTAAATTAATTTTATTTTATAAAAACGGGGCCAAGTGCGAGTCGGACTCGCCCATGAAGGGTTCCGTAGCAACAAGTAACATCATATAAAAGTTTTTCCTTTTTTAACTTTCATCGATGTTTTAATAATAGTGTTTTGATTGAAAAAAATGTAAATTGAGGTTTATGATTTATGATGTATTAAAAAAAAAGTACTTACTAGATCTCGTTCAAACCAATTTTCGTTGGAAGTTTGCATGGTAATGTACGTCATATATTTTTTTTAGTTTTATCATTTTCTTATTTCAGAAGTTACAGGGGGGGACACACATTTTAAAACTTTGGAAGTGTCTCTTGCGCAAACTATTCCGTTTGGAAAAAAATGATATTAGAAACCAAAATATAATTTTTGAAGACCTATCCATAGATGGTTTTGACCCCACACGTATGGATTTGATGAAAAAAAAAAAATTTGAGTTTCAGTTCTAAGTAAGTATGGGGACCCCCAAAATTTATTGTTTTTTTTCTATTTTGGTATAAAATATATATATATATATATATATATATATTTATACCTCTTAAATTATATAGCTCTTATAGTTTCGGAAAAAAGTGGCTGTGACATACGGACGGACAGACAGACAGACAGACATGACGAATCTATAAGAGTTCCTTTTTTTGCCACTTGGCAACGGAACCCTAAAAAGATGTTACTTTTGTGATTTTCGCAAGCAGATATTAAATATTTTTGTTTTCTAATTTTAATTCCTAATTCAAGTTTGTAATAAAATTTGTAATAAAAGACTGTTTGAAAATTCAAGTCTGAATTTCTATATTAGTTATAAAATAAACTATCCTAATTAGTGAATAATTAAAGTTAATTCTTACGAAATTAAGGTTTTTTTTTAAATTTATCTTGCCCCTGTAAAGTAAGGTATCCTGCCCTGGCCTTCATGTCTCTACCCTGTCTAAATTATCTTCCCTGATCCTTTAAAATACTCGTAAAAGTAAATACATTGACTGGCCATTCATCTACAGCATACAAAATACCTGATTACACAGTATAATGTAGGAAATTATATAAATTATAAATATTTTTAAGGCGGACAACCTGCCTTATATCAGATGACCTCTTAACGTAGAATAACCCATATTTATATATATGTCTGTCTGTTATATTATGTTTTACACATAGGTATTTTAACTGCCTCGTTGGTCTAGTGGTTAGCGTATGCGACTGCTATTCAAGAGGTCTCTTGTTCAAATCCCGGGTCGGGACAAAAAGTGTTTATGGGTTTTTCTTAGGAAATTCCTAATAGCAGCCCGGAGTTTGGAAGTTTGGCGGTGATTCACGCCCGTGCCTCGGAGAGCACGTAAAGCCGTCGGTCCCGGTTGTCATGAACAGATGTTCTATGGCAATCGTTATTGGGAAGTCAGTGCCCTCAAATATACTGTCAACTGGCTCAATCTTCGAATTTCAGTTCTCCCTTAGGGTTGCGGAGGTCCGATGCCAGTCGCTCCGTGGAAAAACTGAAATTCAGGTAAAACCGGTTGAACTAGTAGCCGACCCCAAATAAACTTGGGAATAAAGGCTCGGAAGATGACACATAGGTATTTCAATTATAAGAAAACAGCGGTTTCGCCTAAAAATATTAATTTAATCCTTTCGAAACATTACTATATTTACATATTATATGTATGTCTGTTACATTATATTTACCTAAATAATTTCTTAAGTAGCTACGGCGTAATAGTGTAACAAAGAAATTTATTTACACGAGCATAATCATAAATGATCACTCAATTGTGCGATTACTGGACTGGACGAGCAACCTCATGTAAATAAAATATCATTGAAAAGGCAAAAAATATATGTAACTAAACAGTGTTACTGTAATAACTATTTTTCAGAGTTATATATTTATATTTGGAAAAAACTCCATAACATTCACACAAACAGTGGATTTTCCAGTGGAACAGAGGTTCTAAAAGGATAAACTACTATATATTCATAGGCACCGTAATCTTGTTTAATAGATAATATGTTCATCTATGTACTTACGTATGGGACGAGTATATTAAAAAATAAAACATTCAATTGTAATCCTTTAAATAATTATATTAATTATTCCATTGTCCAAGTAATGTTTTGAATATGCTTTAGAACTTGCATTAAATTTACCTAAATTATAGTATAACTAGCTGACCCGGCGAACGGCGTAAAGGGCCATATTAATCTATATTGAATACACAATGTATTTAAGGTACTTAATTGGATAAGGATTAATACGGTATAGCTTAAAATCGCTTCGTAAATAAAACATCATTTCTCGTGAAAATAAAAAATAAAAAATGGTTATTGTGGGTTATCCCTAAGAGATAGACATATACCATCACGGACTCTTTTGTAGACCTATTTAAGTTGTACTATACTGTAGAACATTGTTTTGATCTATATCGTAGGGTACAGCCAGCGTTTGCAATGTAAAAAAATCACATTAGAAACCTCTAAAATTATTATCTTCTATATTATGCATGTATTATACATAAAAACCTTCCTCTTGAATCACTCTATCTATTAAAGAAAACGGCATCAAAATCCGTTGCGTAGTTTTAAAGATTTAAGCGTACAAAAGGACAGAGAAAGCGATTTTCTTAATTCAACTCATAGTTTTACATAAAGCACATGATTTGACATTAGTTAAATGTTTTCCATAAGTAAGAAAATCATAATTCTATTTTAATCAGGAACAAAGGGGAAAAAACCTATCATGGTCTACGGAGTAATATTCAAGTTGTATTCATAGATTTACTATGATGTATGTATATGTATTATGTTAATATATAGTATCAAAAGATATTTCAAATTATTCAAGTTGGAATTAAAATCACTCCTTTTTTGGTGATTTTGGGTCAACCTATTTCCTATCTTAGGTGATACGCTAGAAAACCTCCCCGTGGTGCACCCTGGTAACGCTGGCGATGGCACTGTTCCTCCTCATTTCCTCCTTGGTATTTGGAGAGGAGGATTCTAGCAGAATAGGAAGCCATGTCGGCCCTTAGTCGCGATTCTGTCCAGCAGTGTGGGCGTGTTTGCCGGTTGCTCTGCTATCTCTTCGCTCTCCGGAGCAAGGAGGGGGAAAAATCAGTAAAAAACCTCAAGGCGGAACCCTGTAGGGGTCGTAGTTTCTCCGCTGCTAGCGGTGGAGAAAGGAGGACGGGCTCGGCATGTACTAACACTACCACCGAGCAGCCAGGGGGACGTAGTCTACCTACTACCGTCGGCATAACGTAATTCTGAGAAGAGTGCTGTGGTTATGTCTCGCGGCTCTGATTGGGGGCGTGGGTCTTGGCTTAACCGCTCGGACCGCGAGGAAGAAAACCTCTATAAATAATTACCCCGAATCCCAAGTTCTGGTGCGTGACTAGGGGATGTATGGCTGATGGGAAGTTCAGTCTCGAGCGCACCCCAAGCCGAGGTACCTGTGGACCCCTCGGTTTGGTTAAAAACTTACGCTTGCCAAGGGTAATGGGGGATCTCTGCCCAGGTGGACCTTGTAGTTCTTCCCCACTCGTGGGTTTAGATATGAATATTGATAACATAAATTTAAATAGAAACGGATCGGCTAATAAAACTGACAACAAGGCAAGCATAAGGACAGGAAAGCAATCGAAGGAAAGGAAGAGAAGAAAGGCACCCTCGAGGGGAGCTCTTCGGGAGTGGACGGTGTCTGCTCCAAGGATGCCGTGGTTGTACTCGGACCGCCCATCTCGAATAGGCTCCCAGAAGTCAAATAAGTAGGTTAGTTTAGTAAATGTATGTCGGTAACTTGTTTTAAATTTAATAACAAACATGGTAGTTAAATGAAAATTTAGGATAGATGCCTATTACGAATTTTTCGTTGAGAGTACCATCTTGCTTATTAAAAGATATGTAGGTTGTCCAACCACGAATGACCTTCCTTGTTTATCTTTCAGGACTAGTGTGTTTTTTAGATAACTCACGTTCTTAGTGTACTTTTAAATGTTAAATATTAAAAGTAACGTGAAAGTTAAAATTCAATTCATTGCATAAATAAGTTAAAAAATAAATATTTTGGACATCTTCCACACAATATCATCTAGTCCCAAACTAAGCAGAGCTAACTAAGGTGACTTGTAAGTAAAAAAGCCTATTAAAATTACAAAAATACACGAAAGAAGAGAAGAGAAAGACAAGGACACAGAAGATCAGTTTACATGATGAACAATGCTTATTTGTGGGCTCTTGCTCTTGCCACCATCAATTTCGCTATTGGAGGATCTTTTTTGTCGAAGTTAACATTAAATTGTTTTCCCAATTCTTCAAAACTATATTCAGCTACTGTTTCCCAACCGTCCTTTTCAGCAGCTTTCTGAGTACCGTATGCTGTCATTAACGCAGCCGTTAGGGGCACACCAAATTCTTCACATATTAGACGCCTAAAAATAACAATGATTATAGTTTCACCAAAAATAAATAGCTAATAACTTATTAAGGTTTTCATTAATTTATTGCTTAAATTCAATAATCTGCCTAAATATATTCTAAATATCTTACGAAATATATTATAAATATCTTACGATATCATTAGATGAAACTAGGTCTGTGAATAAACAAACGCTGTAGCACTATTTTCTAAAATCTGAAGGTGGTGATTAATTTTTCTAAACCAAATTTAAATATCACCATTATTTTGACAAATCAATTTTCCATAAGATATATTTAATTCATACAAAGTGTTTACCTTGTTTTAACTAACTCGTATCCCATACCAAATCTTCTGTAGTTTGAATGTACTACTACACCTCGATCGTCATAGTATTTATCAACTCCTTGTTCAGTGATCATATTATACAATGCAGCTAATCCCGCTATTACTTCAAAAAGCTTTTGTAATTCTTCAGATTTTAGCTGAAACTAATAAATTTACTTTAGTCATTAACATTAAAATTCAGGAATATTTCTCACTTATAATGTTAGAACTATTTTTTAGATAGCATTCGTATACCTTTAGTTCGAACGGTTTATCTTTCCTTATCAACGCCATTAATGATGCTCCAACAATTTCGCCTATATCACCATTGTCATTATCCAGACAACATACAACTATATGTGTATCATTATCATGTATGAGTCCTAATATAAGCTTTTTATACTCGGCAATGGCTTCATCGCTTTTTGAGATTCCTTTAATATAATATTATAATAAATTTATGTTAGTACACATTTATTATGTTCATTATGTAAAACCTTTAAACATGTTGCCTAAAGTGGAATACCTGTAGTAGCCCACGGTTCCTAATGTTCGAATTAGATATGACGAAATTAACTATACATAAATTTGAATGACTCCTCTGTATCGTAAAACAGACTGAGACCTGTGGCTGTGGCTGTACCAGTGGCTGCCAGTAAAACATCTCATTCAACAATGCCAAAATATCGTTTAATGATACGGGAGAAATGCAATTTAATTTTTAAATAAAATAAAAAGAAAAATATTGTATCTCTGAACAATTTTGCCAAAGGCCAGTATATTACTTTATTCCATTCACTATGATGCATCTTTAATAGTTTTTTTTATATATATTTTGTATGGGGATGTGATTATATTCTGGGTAGAATGGCACTTTAAGTTTTGATATTATTTGACGCATCTGATATTATTTGGCACTAAGTTTACAAAATGTATTACTTCCTGTTCCGAAAACTGTAGTTTCAGCATAATTGATAACATGCGGCCACAATGTTCCTTTTTGTATGTCGGTGATAGATTTCTAACCTAATTTAAATGAACTGTATAAGACGAAACGTTTTGATATCACGAGAAAATCAACGAGTTCATGTAGGCACTGAGTTAACACGTTGAGTGCGAAACGAGGCTTAAAACACCTCGTCCGTGTCTCGTCTTTATAGCGGTAAGGAAAAACTTAAACTTCTCTGTCGTGCGAGAGGCGTAACTTCCGTCTGGTTCAGTCTAGGAAAGAGATAACTATATATCTGAGATGTGCTATTGATGCCGAGTTTTTTGGTATACCTACCTTAATACCGGGTTTTTTAGGCCTCGTACCGCACTGAATAAATAAAAGTTTAATACAGTGCGTTACGAGGTTGCGAACACCTCGTACCCCTGCACACCTCGTACCGCACCCTACGCTAGCTTCACGCGGTTAGTGTTGTGCAAAACGTTGAACGCTGCGCCCGCGACGATATATGTAATAAGATTTCGAAACGTTTTTTTATTTTCAGAACCCACTCCAAACAATCCACATCATCTCGAAAAAAGATCAAAGAAGAGGAGATGTGTAGGATGCTACGAAAAACTTCGCACCTTCTTATCAAGTCGTGAGGCTGATAAGAAAGCAAAGAAAATTCTCACAGAATGTATCGGTTGCAAAAAATATTATTGTTTGACCTGTTTCAATAAAAACCATCCATAAGTACAATTTTTGAATGTGTAATGAAATCGATATTTTTTTTCCCATCACTAAACAATATGAAAATCTGCCCTTTTTCAGTGCGGTATGGGGTACATAAGACCCCCACACTAAATAATCTGCCCACAGGCGGCGGCAGATTTAGGTTAATCAACTCATTGATAATAATAATCGCGAACAAAAACCATACAATTCGCCTTATTTGGCGCCAAAATAGGATTTTTGTCTCCTGCGGGCGGTGGGGTTTATTAAGCCTCGTGCCGCTACAACCTCTGGTTCAGAACGAGGTTTCAAACGCCTCGTAACGCAGTAATGGAAAGTACAGATAAATCAGTGCCGCTGGGAACGTGTTAAACGTCATTACCATCAATCTTTATGATACTTTGAGATTGACTGAACCAAATTGCCGTTCGTGTATGGGTACTTTGTACATGATTATGGCAGAATACACCTATGATTAGTAAATTATACATATAAATATTTTCGGTTTCTTCAGTAGACATCCTCACGAATTAGAGTAGAAAATGGAAGTGGGTTTTTGAATTTCTTTTTTTGTTATAAATGGAAAGATCATATAGGTATAAGTTTTGTAACAAAACTATTTTTTTACAACACTTATAAATTCAAATTTTTTTGGAAACCAGTACCGAAGACACGCCGACAGCTCCCGAACAAACCAGAGCGTCTGTGACGTCATAGTGTTAGTTTTCACTTAATGCAGTTTATTCAGAAATAATAAGTACAGTGTTTTGATCTATTTAATTCTATTGTCATTGTTAAATACTCAAATTTATATTGAAAATGTGGAACTTGGAAAGTGATCGTTCTTGTTTTGTACCATTATGTACGAATACTCCAAAAATAACTCCTGACAAAATGTTTTAAAATGTTCCCCAAGATGAAAAACGTCGAAATAAATGGTTTCAAGCAGTGCACCGTGATAATCTCAATACAAAATCGTTTTTTTTTTCATATCACGAGTATTTCATAACACCGTTATTATTTATCTAAGTATACAAATAAAAAAGTATAGTTCAGTCATTATTTTTTCTATCTGTACTCCAAATAATAACCTTTAAAATCATTTCATTAAAAAATAATAATTGATATTCATGTATCTTTATCTAATGATTAGGATTCAATTTGATATATTTATAATTTTATATTTGACGTGGTTATGTACTTGACAAGTTTTTTTTTTTATTTTATGTTAAACCTACCTAGAGATGTTTCTGTTGTTTTAATGACATTTAAATAATTCATATGGTTTCTGTTTGTTCTCCTAGCTAAAAGATCACATGGAAAATTATATTTATTATACAACTAGCTGCGCCCCGCGGTGTTACCCGCGTATATCATTATGGTTGCTATGCAAGTGTGTTATGCATAGCAACCTGTGAAGTTTTGACAGGAGATAAACAGTGATATGTATTTTTATAATCACTTAGCTTTCGCCCGTATATCTCGATTATGTCACATGTAGCCTATGTGTTATTCTGATATATAAGCTATATTTTTGTAAAGTTTCATCCAAATCCGTTCAGTAGTTTTTGCGTGAAAGAGCAACAAACATACACACATACATACTCACAAACTTTCGCGTTTATAGTATTAGTAGGATAACAGCTAATCGTAATTAACTAACAAATCGTTTTTTAGCAGTAAATTTTCAATATTATTATTGACAAGTCACGCGTATTATGACGTCACAACTATGGTGACCAATCACACAAGTCACATAATTTCTTTTAAAATTTTATCTATTTTTCAATGTTTCCATTAAAAAAAAGTTTTCAAGTTTTTCGCTTTAAATATCAATATTATTAACTAGCTGCACCCCGCGGTGTTACCCGCGTATTTTCGGGATAAAAAGTAGCTTTTCATCATCATCATCACCATCAACAGTCCACGGCTGGACATAGGCCTCTTCTTAGAAAGGATGTTTTGGCCTACTATACTACGCTGGCCAGACGGTAGCTTTCAAATTAACCTTTTACAAACTATCATTATAGTTGTTATGCATTTGGCAGGAGATAAACAGTGATACATTTTGACATCTACGATTTAATGTATTTTTATAATCACCAAGCTTTCGTCCGTTTATCACGATTATTGCAGTAAAAAGTAGCCTATGTGATATTCTGATATATAAGCTATATTACTGTAAACTTTCATCCAAATCCGTTCTGTAGTTTTTTGCGTGAAAGAGCAACAAACATACGTACACACATACATACACACAAACTTTCGCGTTTATAGTATTAGTAGGATAACAGCTAATCGGAATTAACTAACAAATCGTTTTTTAGCAGTAAATTTTCAATATTATTGACAAGTCACGCGTAATAGCCGTAAATGCTGTACTGTTATTAAAAAGCTATAACATTATGACGTCACAACTATGGTGACCAATCACACAAATCAATTAATTTCTTTTAAAATTTTATCTATTTTTCAATGTTTACAATTAACTTTAAAAAAAAAGTTTTCAAGTTTTTCGCTTTAAATATCAATATTATTAACTAGCTGCGCCCCGCGGTGTTACCCGCGTATTTTCGGGATAAAAAGTAGCTTTTCATATTCATCATCATCAACAGTCCACTGCTGGACATAGGTCTCTTCTTAGAAAGGATGTTTTGGCCTACTATACCGCGCTGGCCAGACGGTAGCTTTCAAATTAACCATTTACAAACTATCATTATAGTTGCTATGCATTTGACAGGAGATAAACAGTGATACATTTTGACATCTACGATTTAATGTATTTTTATAATCACCAAGCCTTCGTCCGTTTATCTCGATTATTGCAGTAAAAAGTAGCCTATGTGTTATTCTGATATTTAAGCTATATTACTGTAAACTTTCATCCAAATCCGTTCTGTAGTTTTTTGCGTGAAAGAGCAACAAACATACATACACACATACATACTCACAAACTTTCGCGTTTATAATATTAGTAGGATAATAAAGTTTTAAACTACATAAAAAAATTTTTTTTTATCAAATTCCCTATCTAAGACTCTTACAATACTATTCTTGTATGCTCTGATCTCTGATCAAACCACAGATCTGTAATCAGCACTGCATAATTATGGTCCTTAGAGAGGACAAGCAAAATAATGTTGTGGCTACATATTCTTGTCATTGAATATTTTTTTATCCAACCACTACTGGTCATGCGTCCAAATACCGACCGCGCTGGGGCATCTTGTCTATGAGCACCTTTACTCAAGTATTGTACCTAATGCTACCTGATCAAAGCATAATTAAGTTTATCGAACAACAATTATTTTTAAATTGTATTAAAGAATCAAAATTTATATGTACCTGCTGCCTTGGAAATTGATTCGTCTGTCATAAAGTGATTAAAAAATAACTCAGCGATATCTTCCACACGATCGCGGGGTGCATCAATGATTTGAAAATTTATTGCACCAGATTCTGTGGTAGTAGAAAATTTGGACCAAATTTTAGGAGACTGCGTCATGGCAGCGACTGCAACAACGTAAAGTTGCTAACAAAACGTCTCACACTAGTAACACTCAAAATGTTTCTGTACCGAACCAATATTCATTACAAGGTAGACTGTTATCTGATAAGTATATCTCTTTTTAATGTTATGTTGTAACACTCGTATAATTTTTTATTTATCATTTTGAAACTGTACAATTTGTTCTTTTCTTCTTCCGAGCCTTTAGTCCCAATTTTATTTGGGGTCGGCTACTAGTTCAACCGGATTTACCTGAATTTCAGTTTTTCCACGGAGCGACTGGCATCGGACCTCCGCAACCCTAAGGGAGAACTGAAACTCGAAGATTGAACTAGTTGTCAGTATATTTGAGGGCACTGACTTCCCAATAACGATTGTCATAGATGTTCATGACAACCGGGACCGACGGCTTTACGTGCTCTCCGAGGCACGGGCGTGAATCATCGCCAAACTTCCAAACTCCGGGCTGCTATTAGGAATTTCCTAAGAAAATCCCAAAAACACTTTTTGGCCCCACCCGGGATTTGAACCCGAGACCTCTTGGTTAGCAGTCGCATACGCCAACCACTAGACCAACGAGGCGGTTTAAACTGTACAATTTGTAACTTTAAATATTTAAATATAGGACTGACAAACAACCGATCTATAAACAGTCAATCTTGCACCCCAGGGGCAGACACAAAGCCAACTGAATCGGTAAATTGGCCATGGCCTTTAAACTGCAATGCCCCAGAGCATGTAAACTAATACCAATTATTGTAGACTAGGTAACTGCCGTTTTGGTCTCCGAAGGCAACTTACTCAAGTTACTAGCTTTGTGTTTTACTTATCCGAGATTTTTCGTCGTTTTAATTGTTTTGTATACAACAATTATTTTTTTGAGTTGTTTGCCCGGTAAAATATGATATCGAATTTTCTGGCTACATTTCAGAAAAAAAATAAGTTTAGTATTTATTAAGTCCTTTGATTGAAAAACAAAAAATGTTAAATTAAGCCTCTATGGTATGGCCCCCATTTGTCTCTACTAAAAAAGGTTTTTTTCACTACATTGAGTTTAGTAGTAAATTGTCATTTAGGAAGGTTCTGATCACATGCAAAATACTGTTTTCGTAACAGGTGCAATCCGAGAAACAGAATCTGACATCAGAATCAGCTTATCTTTCTGGGTCTCAATTAACTAGGAGAGATTCAAAGGCATTGTGTAGGCATTATGAAACATTGAATTATTATTTCAGATCTCAGATAAAATCGTCTAAAAATATCTTGTATAAAATTATCATAATATGTACGCAAAGAGAATTAATGCGATAACATAATAGGTGCTTACTTTGATGTACAAAACATTTTAATCAGATTGTACTGGCCATACTTACAGACAGGCTGTCAATTCCTGTTATGTTGTCACGTTAACATGTTTATCTAATTAGTTTATTGTGTTGTGGTCATTGATACACTCAAACCAGCTGATAAAAAATAAATTTATTAGGATTTTTTTTTCAGAACCATACAAATACAATTTTATAATATATGGAAAAAACTTTTTATATTTATTTAAGCCTACATAAGTGACTCTTATCAGCTTGATGGATAGCATGAGTAGAATCCAAGAGTAGGATCCTCATTGTGAGTGCATACAATGCAGCATTGTGACCTACATCTTGGCGGCTTGGTAAGATGTTTCTGCATCACTCTCCCGGCTTCCAGAGGTCGGAAGAATTATGTAGAATGATTAGGTCTCCGGTCTCAAACTCACCAACGAAATCGTGCTGATTGCTGTCATTTTAGGTGTAACTTCTTCTGTGTGAGGGTAGTATTGCCGCGGCTGAGCCGGCCCATTCGTGCTGCAAGCAGCGTGGCTCTAATACCTCTCATGTTATGTAGCCTTTTTGAGGTATTTTAGGAGTCATAAAAGAAAAAAAATGGCCAAGTGCGTGTCAGGCAACGCACAGAAAGGGTTCCTCAGTCACCCATAATGGATTTTAAATCGTATCCAATAGATAATTGTTATGTTTACGTATTAATGCGTTAATTTTGTATGACGTTTTCAAAGTGAGCGCCTTTTACAAGTTAAGCCTCTATAACTCCTGAACTAATAAATGCATTTAATCCGTTATAGTTTTCGTTCATAGTTCATGATATGGACCACCATCACGAATTTTTCCAGATTTTTTGAGCCAGCCGTTTAGCTTTTAGAGGGAGGGGGGACCCTGTTTTTACATAAAAGTTGCCCTTTAAAGTGGAATATATCGCAAACGGATACCTAAATCAAAAAATCGTCGTCTTAAAAACTTTATTTTTTTAAGAGAACTATATAATGATACCTCACACGAGAAAAAAATATCATCCCCACTTTACGTGTTGCGGACGTACCATAAATAAAAATATTTTTTAATAATTTGATTGTGGCACTTTGTCGACGTACTTACAACACATATTCATGCAAATTTTCATCCTTCTAGCACTTACCGTTTGGACGGTAAGTCGAAGACGGACGGACGGACACGACGAATCTTTATGGGTTCCGAGTCATAAACTTCGGAACACTAAAACCTGAGAGACCACATAAGAAAGAAGATTCCAAGTCAACGCGCGTTTATCCTCTAAGTAATCACTAATTTTATAATAAGCTTTATTTATCAGCATAGATTTTACGGTCTCTTAAAGCGTCTATAAATATAAACTAATAAAACTATC
Organism: Phragmatobia fuliginosa; assembly: GCA_932526445.1. Lineage (NCBI taxonomy): Eukaryota > Metazoa > Arthropoda > Insecta > Lepidoptera > Erebidae > Phragmatobia > Phragmatobia fuliginosa. The sequence continues at coordinate 7,405,244 of OW052066.1, read as the reverse complement.
TGGCAGTTGCTTATAAGGACAAACAATATTTCTTAGATACTGATTATAAAACGCTATTCTTATAATACTATGCTCATGATAAAATGCTGTAGGTATAGGTTCATGGGCGTACCCAGGGGGGGGCAGGTAGGGGCAGCTGCCCCCCCCTGGAAATCTTGCAGAACATGTATGGACTCGCCTAATTACTAATCAAAGTGTAAACGGGGCCTTATGCTCTAACTTTTAATTAAGGGCCACAGCACACTAGCTACTTTTAGCCTCGGCGATCGGCGCTTTGGCGACTGCATCGATGCTGCATCGCATTTTAGCGACTTCCTGCGTTCGATCGCGGTATCGGAAACGCACGTTTTAGCGACTGCTCAGATTCCAAATCGATGCTACCGGCAACCGAATGTGTGCGGGGAGTAGCGTTCAGCTGCTGTGTCCTGCTTCTAAAAAGCAACTCAATCTCCGCGTTTGGCGTTTTTAAGTGTGCGGTGTAGAGCGTTCGGTCGTCGTATTTAGCTTCTAAAAAAGCGGCCAAGTGCGAGTCGGACTCGCCCATGAAGGGTTCCGTATCAGCAAGTTCGTTGTAACTTTCATCGATATTTTTATACTAGTGTATTGAATGGATGAAAGGTAAATTGCGTGTTACGATTTATGACGTATAAACCTGTTATTACGCCTTCTGAACCCCTGCCAGTGCCTCCTCTTTCTTAACTCCCTATGGTGACGTACGGCAAACGACGTCGCTTCCTCGCGTCTGGCCACTGAAATGGATGACGGTGTCAAGAGATCTCCTCCGATGACTACCGTGAGACCCGAAGCTGCACCGCCCATGGGGGACAAACCACCAGCGTGTGCTGGGCTGAGTCCCGGGGGTGTGCCGGCAAAGGCGCACGCCGCCTCGGTCGACACGGTGGGGTAACCGTGTATGACTCTAACCGCCAAAATTCTTTGGGGTCACCACCCTATTTGGGCGATCTGAGCCACCACCCTATTTGGGCGGTCTGAGCCGCCGCCCACAGCTTTGCATCGTACAGTGCCATAGACCGGACAACTTTCGTGTACAGTTGTCTCGTCGCGATACTGACTCCACCCAAACTGGGCAAAAGTCGGCCAAGAGCGGAAGCAGTGTCGACCAGCTTCAGAGCAAGCTGTCGGTAGTGCTCGTCGAAGAGCCCCCTATCATCAAGGTTCAGGCCCAGATGCTTCATCTGGGCCCGGACCAGTACGAGGACCTAGTTGAACACGATGGAGACGCCGGCCGGGGAGTGGCCCATGACGGGGCCCATCGAACAAAAAGGACTCTATCTTATCCAGGGCCACCAGTAAGCTCAACGCCTCAAGGCACCCAGCCATCAGGGAGACTCCTGTGGCGTAAATAAAGTTTTAATAAGGATCTAATGAAATAATCTAGTTAAGATTGTTTCTCAAAACAAGGGAATTAACTTTATTGTGAACAGTGTGCCTAAATTTTAGTTCAGAAGTCAGTAGGGGCTGGCAAAAATTTTATAGCTTTGGGGCGGCAAATGTGTAAATGTGCACTGAGTAGTTGTATAACTAAATTTAGTAGTTTTTATCGTTTCCGCCATATGGTTTTTAAACATCGAAATACTTTTGTATTTATGCGACCACCTTGTTTCACAAAGCAGTAGTATTTTCGGTGCATATTTTTGATGCAAAACTGATTCCCTGAAACTTTTATCGTATCTTTTACAGTTCCAGATCTCAGGCACATTATTTAAGTTGTTCACTACTAGGTTTAGCTTGTGGCAGACGCAGTGAAAATATAAACTTTTTGAACTTTTTTTTTTTTTTTGACATCTATTCTCGCCATGGTAGCACATCCGTCGTAGCCCTGTCCCACGCATTTGTTACTAGGCATGCCTTTTAAGTTCTGTCGTTTCCTGTCGATTGGAAACTGTCAGGTTACGTACGAAAATGAATCTGTCTAAGGAAAATGTTCGTGCAATTATTTTCTACAACTTTATATATTGTGTTTTGAACAGCTAACATCTGTGTTCAGTGATGAAGCCCCATGTCTGCGGACTGTCGAACGCTGGTTTTTAGAATTCAAGCGTGGACATACTAGTGTTAGTGACAAATCTCGCGAAGGACACTCAAAATCCACTATCACTAAAGATAACATTATTGCTGTGAGACAACTAATTCTTGTAGATCGCCATGTGACGTATCGAGAGATAGAGGCTCTATTAGGCATCTCAGGGACAACCATTCAGAAGATCTTGCGTGAAGCGCTTGGTGTGAGAAAGCTAGTTTGCCGTTGAATACCGTATCTGCTTTCCGACGATCACAAGGCGACCAGCGTGAAATGGTGTAAGAAAACTCTGCAAAGGTTCAATCGAGGAGAGTCAAATCACATCTACGACATCATCAGTGGTGACGCATCTTGGATCTGTACCTACGATCCTGATTCCAAACAACAATCTACAATCCGGGTCTTTTAAGACGAGCCAAAACCAACTTAAGTTGTTCGTTTTCGAAGCAATTCAAAGAAGATGGTGGTCATGTTCGTTGGAAAAACCGGCCATGTTGCGACTATTGCAATTGAAGATCGTAGAACGGTTAACGCAGAGTGGTATGCCACAGTTTATTTACCATAAGTCATCGCCGAACTTAAAAAATCTAGCTCAAAGCGACGCATCATCCTGCAACATGACAACGCAAGCTCACACAGCGCTCGTCAAAGATTGGGTATTTGAAGCAGGCAAAAGTAGAAATTGTTGACCATCCTGCATACAGTCCTGACCTAAGTCCTAACGATTTCTTTACATTTCCTAAAATTAAGAAAAGTCTTCATGGTCAAAGGTTCCAGTCCGGTGAAGAAGCAGTCGACGTTTTCAAGTCCGCCATTTTGAACACCCCCCACTTTAGAGTGGAAGAAATGTTATAAATGTTATAAGTTACGCGGTGAAGATAAAAAGAACGATAAAACGTGAACGATAAAAAGTACTATTTGGTTCTAGTTGTGTTTTTTTCTTCAAACGACAATACTTAAAAGGCATGCCTCGTAACATATATGTTTAAGGAAATTCATTAATTTCAGTAGCTATTGTTTGAGTATTCATTATTTGTAACTCGACAAAACCGATTGCAGCCTTAACATCATCAACCAATTTTTCTCTAATTGGAACTCCACATGTATTTTAAATCTCATTTAGTATTTTTGGGGACGAATATTGATCATTTTTATAGACTTTTTCTGTTTTCGCAAAATTTCATCACCAGAATCAATTTTCAGTGAAACAAATCTCGAGAAACGCCTTCATCGTTTTCTCCCTCACACTGGCAAATCGTCAGTACAACAAAAAAATATTGTATTAACTATAGGTTGTGGGCGTCGCCTATTTGCAAAGCAACCTGTACATTATTTTTGCATTGCCAAAACATGATTCTATTGATTCTCTTTGCCATTGACTATCTATATGTGCTTTACAATATTTGTGTATATTTTTATATTTAGTGAACGGTCTGACAATTATAGATCCCTCTACACCACATACAAGTTTCAGTGGAAATAAGACGCAAAATTTCGTTATCATCCTCATTGGAGGCGAGATTCGGTAAAGAGAACATTCACCAGCGTAAGCTCTTCCAAAATAATAAAAATAATACCCTGCTAAAATAATAAAAAAAAAATGTGAGCCGTCACGGGACGCCAGGCAGATGTGAAACATCGCCATTATTTTGTAAAAGTAATATGCAGAAAAGAACATATTGTAATAGGAACTAAATATGTCATAATGATAAAATAAAATATTACTAATTATTAAAATAGTAGTCTATATGCAGTAGTGTGTACACTACTGCATATAGACTGTATATATATACCATCGTATAGCGTGCCGTGGCGACGCGTCGCCAGGCCGCACGCGTCGCCAGGCCGCACGCGTCGCCAGGCCAGAAATCTGTTTTACGTGCGGCTATAGATGTTTCACATCAAAATTACAGCTCCAAAATTTGGAAAATGTATGGACGAAGTATACAAATTTTAGTAATTAGAAGGGATCACATCTGAAGCTTAACTATGGCGCCCTTTTTGGGTTAGTAAGCAGACGAAACAGCAGCGAAAACAGCCCTAGAAATTTTACTGACAATGCCTTATTCCACGACTACAATTGAAAGATCATTCAGTACACTCGTAAAAACGTGGCTGTGTTCAAAAATGATTCATCATCATCAATCATCAACAGCCTTTAACAGTCCACTGCTGGACATAAGCCTCTCCTTGAAAAGGAGGTATGATTGAAGACAGATTAAACGGACTTTGTTAACTTTGTTGACTTTGTCAACTTTTTTTGTCTCAGTGAACATAAAAAACTTAGAAACGCATAGTCACTTTGATTTATTTAACTACCTATAAAGCACGATCATTTGCGGCTGTTTGCTCTACACACTACACTACATATACCTTTTTTTTTTTCTTTTTAACGCGGGGAATGCTTTTCGCACCATACCCTTCTTGGGGAAAATGAAGGGCGTGTGTGGGACTCCCGGTTATCCCGGTCTACCCACTAAACCCCGCGGCGGCCTACCTCGGCAGTCGGGAGGAACACCAGTGAACTCACCCCCGGGGCTGGACGCTGTTGCGCCTCTCACCGCTCTACACACCCCCGGCCGCACCGGGGTGTCAACTGTCTCGGGTCGTTTGCAGCGGTCGCATCTCCCCAGGATGTGACCGCAGCGACCCTTAGGCGACGGTCGGGGAGCTAGCGGCCTCTGCCGCGTCCCCTTCGCCGTTTCCTTCGAGCGGGATCGGCCCTTTCCCGATCCCGCTCTGCGGACTCCTTCTGGAGCATAACGTTCTCACAGAAGGAGACCGCGGCTTCCCATCCCTCGCCACTCGCCAGCATTGCCGCGATCAATACTGGCGGTGACAGATTTCGTCCGATCTGTTCGACCAGGACTCGGCGCTCGGACTCCCAAGCAGGGCAGTCCTCCAGCGTGTGCTGGGCGGAGTCCAGGTCAAACCCGCAGTGGTGGCATTGTGCTGTAGCCTCTCGTCCTATTCGATTCAGATACTCACCGAAGCAACCATATACCTACATATACCTAATGTTTCATATAGGTGTCTTTGTGTAGTGTTTAGGAGAAATCAGCCGCGGAAGATTCGACCTAAAAAAATTAACTTGCCCCCCCCTAGGCCAGAAGCTGGGTACGCCCATGTATAGGTTGTATTTATTATTTTAGATTTGCCATCTGATGATGCCTTTATACAATACACTAAAAGTCTCTGAATTAGAATTGATTTTCCTAATGCACTATGAGTTGTAGCATATGTTCGCATCTGCACGTATATAAGCTTGAAGAAGAGGTTCTCCAAAGTTTCTCAATCACGATTTACGACTTGGAAAGACGACAGTCCCAAGTACGTTATATTAAAGCCAGTATTAGTCTGCTCCCAAAACTTTGATTGGCCTTGGGAAATTCGAAATACGAAACGGTAGGTATGTTTTTTATTGGCATTAGCAAGGTAGGTGGAAAGTGTAGTGCCAAGGGCATTCAGTCGGTGGACATGGAAATGAAACTATAATTGCCAATCTAGGCGTTCATTTGGCAGCGGATACGAACTGATGAAGCCAACGAATGTTTGATTTTCGAAGTTTCATTGTAAGATACAGACTGAGTTTGGCAGGCATGTTTAAATTAAAATCGTGTAGCTTAAGTACACATTAAAAGTTATGGTTCATATTAGTTTTGATTATGTCATGACAGTAATATTAAGCCAGCAATATATCCCAGCCATATATCGTACGCTTGTCTTACTTTCGTTCATTTTGTTATTATGTAATCGATTTATAACTTACTGATATATGAAACTAGTATCAGAACTTTATAAGAAACCCCTATTTAAACAGTTATAAAAGAAGCAGAAGCGATAAGTTATATAGCCCAATGAATATCGATACCCAAATAAGCCTAAAGTTTTCTAATTAAAATCTCAAAGACTTCATTTACTTGGGCGCACTTTATCCTATCTTTGCATAATTCTAAGAGCGATTCGTAGAAACTTTCACTATTAAGTCCATTTTACCATTTATTGGAATTGGAAGCTTAAAATATATCGAATCTTTAAAGATTTTCCTTAATAACTTACTACGATCGAAAGTGAATTTTTCATTTAATTATATAATTTTAATTGAGTTGCAGCGAGACCACTCCATCAGCGACCGTTTTCTTTCCGCTATAAATAAAGAAGAGAGAAACTTTATACTTTGTGACGTCTTCGCAGGATCTGCCTGTTGCTTCAACGGATTAAACTTTTTGAATATCTATCGACCACTTCTCAAATACTTCCCAAGATATCGCTTGGGGCTTTTGCGGGAACTGATGGAATTCCGAATTTCTTTATAAACTTGTACTCGATTTTTTTAGCAGAACTTTTTCATCTACTGACGTTGTGCATTTTCTAAGCTACTTCTATCGAAGAAAAGATATTATTTAACTAGTGTGACATTGTAAGTAATACATAATAATTATAGACAGTCTTTAACAGTGAATTCGTAAACATAGGCTTTTCCTTAGCATTAGGAACTTATATAATAGCGGGGTATTTATGCTAGCAAATCTTAAGCTTTTATTCCCGCGTAGTTTGTTCCTTTAGTCAGATTTTCGTGGGTGGCTTAAGAAAGTCAAAAGACGACTAAAAGAAAAGAGGTACAGACAATCCGTATTTTTTATCTGTAATCACACGGATTAGTTAACAATTATTTCTTAGAAAATAAAAAATAGCAATTTGACGCAGTGGCATTTGATCCGAAAAAAGAGTTATTAATCACCAAATGTAATTATATTATTTGACAATTGTTGCACAGCAAAGTAGTCCTCTAACAATTTAAAGACCTAAGCTAAAAAATTGTGTAAATAAATTACAGCGTACTTTTGTAGAAATAACGAGTTGTTGGTATAACATAATAAAGAAATAAAATCTGCCAAGTGCATGTCAGGCCACGCACAGTAAAGGGTTCCTCAGTCACGTGGATTTAAAATCGTATCCAATAGATAATTATTATAGTCCAAGATCTCAGAGCCGCCAGACCTACGTCATTTGTGCAAAGCTGAAATATTCATGATTATTAGTACAATGTCTTGTTAAGATGTATGCGTACCCATTAGCTTGAAAGCGGGGCCGGTTCTGAGGTAGCGCGAAGTACAGATGGATAAAAACCTTACTTACCTACGTTAAAGGTGCAAAGCTAGTATTTACAATTTTTATAAGAATATTATTTAAAATTAAAATTCATTACTGCCAGACACTTTCCGTGGGCCATTACTTCTGCCAGACGTCTTGTAAGTTGTGAAAAAATTAGGTAAACTACGTTATAGTAGCAAACCTAAATTTTATACATATTATCTAAGGTAGGTACTATTTTAAGACCCTTTGTATGGGGCCAGACCAGTCCGAAAGGTCAATCATCCCCCCAGATACCTTTAAATATTTGTAGTAATTAGGAAGCTGAGGTATATCATCTTTGGTATTATTTCAAGAATATAATTGTAAATTATTAAATGGTTTTTACACGCTTTTTATTAGCTTCACCTGTATGTTTGTTTGCTTGTAACCAACTCCTATGGGTGCGATATTGACCCACTTTAAACGGCTAGATTTCGTATACTTGTATTTACTTGTAGCTATTCACAACATCATTCATATTCTTAAAAAAATATGTGAATACTAGCTTTGCACCTTTAACGTAGGTAAGTAAGGTTTTTTACCATCTGTACTACCTCACAAGCGGCCCCGCTTTCAAGCTAATGGGTACGCATACATCTTAACAAGACATTGTACTAATAATCCTGAAAATTTCAGCTTTGCACAAATGACGTAGGTCTGGCGGCTCTGGGATCTTGCTCTATTATGTTCACGTATTAATGTGTTAATTTTGTATGACGTTTTCCAAGTGAGCACATTTTACAAGTTAAGTCACCATAACTCCTGAATTAATAAAGTCATCTAATTCGTTATAGTTATAATTTTTTAAAAATATTTTTCAAAATTTTATTATAGCACTTTGTCGGCGTAATAACAATACATATTCATGCAAAGCTTCATCTTTCTACTACTTACCGTTTGGACGGTAAGTCTAGGACGGACGGACGGACAGACGGACGGACGGACGGACAGACGGACGGACGGACGGACGGACAGACGGACATGACGAATCTATAAGGGTTCCGAGTGATTTACTTCGGAACCCTAATAAAATGAACAAACCTCATATGGACTCTTGTAAGATTTTCATTATGTTAAAAATGTTGAACATATTCCCAATAGGAAGATAAATGTTAAACACTTTCATTATTAAATTTAAATATTGTGATCTCATAAAATACAACAGTTACATGTATGTGATGATTGCAAAGATACTAAAGGACTTAACACCAAAATTGTAACAAGAAATAAATCACTGCAAAATCTGCGGTCACCTTAGATCTTCCTACTCTGAATTCTGTAGGTTTGCTACCAACATTGATGCATACTTTGTGTTATCCACAAATTGTTGATCTGAAGCGATACAAGTTTTTATGGCCATGCCGAAAGTTTAGATTCTCACTTAGGACAAATAATTGTGAGCATTGCAGCAGATGGTGTAGCGGTGCAGAATTAGGCGTGGCGACTTAGTAATAATATATTGTGTTAGTCTGTGTTCATGGCATCAATCTGTTAATGTATAATTGTCGTGATGACTTTACTGAACTAATCATTGACAATGTTTTCAGCAACAACAACTGTATCCTTACCAGTGTGGAGTGATTATTGTTATGTCCGTGGTCGGGATGTTGGATGAGTGGCTTGAACAGAATAACAGCGGCTATCATGCATTGATTTTCATTTTTTTTTTTTTTTTTTTTTTTCATCCATATGCTGAGTCTAAGGCTATTTTGTCTTTACATTGTTAATGTATAAGTATTGTTGTTAATTACAACTATGTAATTTAGAAGCCATTAAAGTTTTTCTTATTTTTATAATGTGTCTGGGTTCATTAAAATATGTATGCACTTATTATAAATAATATACTTTCATATTTTTTGTTATATTTAAAAAAAAAACATTAGATACAAACTCCGACTTGCAGCAAATTACCTAACAAAACAAGCAGAAGTTAATCGTTATGACATTTCATTATCAATATCGTGAGCTTATTGCAGTCCACAGCTGGACATAGGCCTCTTCCATGGTAGGCACTCCCATCGACTTTAATACATTTAAAAAAAAAACATTAAACAAAAGTAAATTACTTATGTAGCAATAAAAGAAAACAATTTACGGAGAATCAAGATCTAGTTTATTACGCTGATTTAGTATCGTTTACAATAATCTTCAACACGTCAAAGTTTAAACTCTTCATAACTCATTATTATTGGGCCTGGTGAGGTGCGCTTCTTAGTTATTCTATAACCGATTGTCGTGATTCAATTTGCATTGTAAGCATTTTTCCCATCGAGTCAATTTTAATTGAAAAGTGAAATAATTGGATTACAAATAAATGCTATTCATATTTACAAGCTCTATTTGCAATCTTTTTATGAATAGTTATGATGACAACATTTAATACAAAACAAGTACTACCGAGTCATTCTTTCTCACTACATAACATTTTTGTAGTTTAATATTTAGTATTATGATTTTTTGAAAATGAGCTATAACTAACGGTTTTTAAAATACAAAAATAGTCTGGAAATGTTATACAGTAAATGACGTTGGCTTTGATACGGACAATCTGTGGCAAATAGCGGCTTTGAAGGCTGGTGAGCGGGTGAGAGGCGTCACATCTACATAATAGGATTACCTGTCGAGATCCAACTACGAGTACCTATGCCATATAAAGTATTCTAAATGCGACCTACGAATTTCCTTCTAATTACCTAGTGTTGGATATTTTAAGCAAAGTAAGTACTGAAACATGTTAGTGACGATTGATATCAATTGATGATGGCTCGAGTCTCCTCTCAGGAGATGGTTAAGGATCTTGATGACTACCGGGACCGATTGCTCAACGTGACATCCGAGTCGCGGAAACGCTGATAACATATGCCACAAACGGTCACCCATCTAGGTATTGACGTTACTTACCCTCGATGATTGTTTTCAATCACATAAGGCCACTTGGCCATGAGTGACGATTGACTGCATTTATATTGTTTATTGATGTACTTACACCTAACTCCAACAAACTGGGAGGAAGATATTATAATCTATAACACTATATAACACTCTTTTGGTCCGACCCGTTGATTGAGGTCGATTATTATTGAGATGTCATGTAAAGTAGAAAAGAAAATATGTCTGCATATTCTTAGATTATTAGTACATAGCAGTTTTGGTCCCAAGTGTTAAGGTTTTATTTTTGCATAATTACCTGTGTACTCCACATCACTATCTTAGAATAGGTTAAATTAGAATCTTTGAGATTAAATTAGATTGCCTCCAAAATTTTTAATCATAGGTCAGCAGATATAGATTTATACTTAGGCAAGTGTCTCATGTAGAATGAACATAATGAAATTGAGCAGTTTTCTAATGGATAACAGAAACATTATACCTTATAATAATTGCAAGTATATCGGTATATAAATATATTGCCTACCTAATTTAAGTACCAAATTGCAGAAATACAGTGCACGGTTTGCTCGCTTTAATATTTTTTAAGGCGCTTTTATATTTCATTGTTAGGCCTGTACACGTATATGATGAGTATGATGACTGCAAAGATAAAGTTAGTTGTGTACAAATACAGGTATTAATCGTTTTTTTATCATTTTTTGAAGTCTACCAAAGTATCTTTACTCTCCCTGATGGAAAGCATGAGTAGAATCCAGGAGTAGTGATCACCTTCCTGGTTACCCTCACCATGGCCGCATAGTAAGCAAATTTTTAGGTTGGTCTTTAGTGTGAGGGTACTGTACCCCGAAGCTGAAATCAGTATATCTCTACTACCTATACCTATTCTAAACCTTTCTTCGAGAACTCTCCATAAAATATCCAGTTCTATAAATAATTTGAGTAAATGTCTTCCTATAATAATATTTATGTAAAGCTTTGATATAAGAGTATATAATAAAATCAAAAACTATTTTAAAAAGACAAAAACAAAATCTTATGTACAAAGGTGCTACAAGAAAATGGTATGACGCTTTTAAGTTCCTTACCTATATTAAATTAACATTTTATGACAAAAATGTCTAAAAAAGAAGGTGAAATTCTTGAACGTTGTAAATTGAATTCTCTAGTTAGTTGCGAAAACGAGGCAATGTGGGACATTAAATTTCATAAGACCCAAGGTGGCGCAGTGGGAGCGTAAGCAACTGCTGTGCTTGAGTTCTCGGTTCGATTCCTGGGTCGGGCCAAATATTTGTGTGATCCGCAAATATTTGTTTTAAAGTTAGGGTGCTTTCTATGTATAATATTTATGTATTTCCAAAAATATATAAACTAAATATGCATTTATATCGGTTGCCTAGTACACATAATACAAGCTCTGCTTAGTTTTGGACTAGATGTCTGATCTGATAGTAGTGTGTGAAAAGAAGTTAAGATATATGTACTAAGACGTTATTTTTTTATACAAAAGTTGTATAATCGTAAGTGTTTAAGAAAATAAATAACAATTATAAGGTACAAAACTTAATTTTAGAAGCCAGGATCCCCTTTCTATATTTAATTAATTAAAAATTAATTGTTTATGTTTATGTTAGCGAAATGCGATCATCATCTTCAAACAACAACAGCTTTAATACTCAACTGTTTGATGTTCTTAAGACAATCAAAACTCTATATTTTTAATCTGTCTTCACACGAACAGACCCCAAATTATACCACCAATCAAATCAAATGATTTTATTAATCACAGTTATAACTAGCATTATTAAAAACACAAAGTTTTTATGTAAAATGTCAAAACCTAACCCCACACCACTTATCGGAGCGGAGGACAGGAGCTTGATGTATTGTCAACAACTAAACACGAAAACAATAGTTATTACAAGATGAGATTTTGAACACAGCTATTACTGACAAATTATATACTTATTTTAAATTTTTTATAGTTTTTGCTACAAACTTTTAAGAAAATACACAGTTCTCATCACAAGGCGTCCTCCTTAGCGACGATCCCGAATAATTTTTGTTACTATTTTTTATTATTATTATTATTATTTTAAAATTTAATTTCTCTCCCTTATTAGAGGGGTAGTATGCGTGTCATGCGGGCCTAAACCAAGCATGATACGTTAAATAGAATAAGTGGATGATACAGATGATGACGTTAAGAACTTACGTGTTATGCGGCAGGTATTGAGTACGGTGGCTTTTTGGAGTAGATAGAGAGAATGTGAAGGCATTTGAAGCAACTCAAGATTTTGTGTGAGAGTTTTAGGTACTATACCTGTTGATGATAAAACTATTGGAACTATGTGGACTGTGTGAGCTTTCCATTGGGTTTTGAGTTCTATTTCTATATTCTAAAATAATTTTTAATTACAGAGTTTATATTACAGTAGTAGAAGATTGAACAATCAATAATAACTAATCACTTCCATATAAAACTAAAAGCGGCCAAGTGCGAGTCGGACTCGCCCATGAAGGGTTCCGTAGCAACAAGTAACATCATATAAAAGTTTTTCTTTTTTAACTTTCATCGATGTTTTAATAATAGTGTTTTGATTGAAAAAAATGTAAATTGAGGTTTATGATTTATGATGTATTAAAAAAAAGTACTTACTAGATCTCGCTCAAACCAATTTTCGTTGGAAGTTTGCATGGTAATGTACGTCATATATTTTTTTTAGTTTTATCATTTTCTTATTTCAGAAGTTACAGGGGGGGACACACATTTTAAAACTTTGGAAGTGTCTCTTGCGCAAACTATTCCGTTTGGAAAAAAATGATATTAGAAACCAAAATATAATTTTTGAAGACCTATCCATAGATGGTTTTGACCCCACACGTATGGATTTGATGAAAAAAAAAATTTGAGTTTCAGTTCTAAGTAAGTATGGGGACCCCCAAAATTTATTGCTCTTTTTCTATTTTGGTATAAATATATATATATAGCTCTTATAGTTTCGGAAAAAAGTGGCTGTGACATACGGACGGACAGACAGACAGACAGACATGGCGAATCTATAAGAGTTCCTTTTTTGCCACTTGGCAACGGAACCCTAAAAAGATGTTACTTTTGTGATTTTCGCAAGCAGATATTAAATATTTTTGTTTTCTAATTTTAATTCCTAATTCAAGTTTGTAATAAAATTTGTAATAAAAGACTGTTTGAAAATTCAAGTCTGAATTTCTATATTAGTTATAAAATAAACTATCCTAATTAGTGAATAATTAAAGTTAATTCTTACGAAATTAAGGTTTTTTTTTTCAATTTATCTTGCCCCTGTAAAGTAAGGTATCCTGCCCTGGCCTTCATGTCTCTACCCTGTCTAAATTATCTTCCCTGATCCTTTAAAATACTCGTAAAAGTAAATACATTGACTGGGCATTCATCTACAGCATACAAAATACCTGATTACACAGTATAATGTAGGAAATTATATAAATTATAAATATTTTTAAGGCGGACAACCTGCCTTATATCAGATGACCTCTTAACGTAGAATAACCCATATTTATATATATGTCTGTCTGTTATATTATGTTTTACACATAGGTATTTTAACTGCCTCGTTGGTCTAGTGGTTAGCGTATGCGACTGCTATTCAAGAGGTCTCTTGTTCAAATCCCGGGTCGGTACAAAAAGTGTTTTTGGGTTTTTCTTAGGAAATTCCTAATAGCAGCCCGGAGTTTGGAAGTTTGGCGGTGATTCACGCCCGTGCCTCGGAGAGCACGTAAAGCCGTCGGTCCCGGTTGTCATGAACAGATGTTGTATGGCAATCGTTATTGGGAAGTCAGTGCCCTCAAATATACTGTCAACTGGCTCAATCTTCGAATTTCAGTTCTCCCTTAGGGTTGCGGAGGTCCGATGCCAGTCGCTCCGTGGAAAAACTGAAATTCAGGTAAAACCGGTTGAACTAGTAGCCGACCCCAAATAAACTTGGGAATAAAGGCTCGGAAGATGACACATAGGTATTTCAATTATAAGAAAACAGCGGTTTCGCCTAAAAATATTAATTTAATCCTTTCGAAACATTACTATATTTACATATTATATGTATGTCTGTTACATTATATTTACCTAAATAATTTCTTAAGTAGCTACGGCGTAATAGTGTAACAAAGAAATTTATTTACACGAGCATAATCATAAATGATCACTCAATTGTGCGATTACTGGACTGGACGAGCAACCTCATGTAAATAAAATATCATTGAAAAGGCAAAAAATATATGTAACTAAACAGTGTTACTGTAATAACTATTTTTCAGAGTTATATATTTATATTTGGAAAAAACTCCATAACATTCACACAAACAGTGGATTTTCCAGTGGAACAGAGGTTCTAAAAGGATAAACTACTATATATTCATAGACACCGTAATCTTGTTTAATAGATAATATGTTCATCTATGTACTTACGTATGGGACGAGTATATTAAAAAATAAAACATTCAATTGTAATCCTTTAAATAATTATATTAATTATTCCATTGTCCAAGTAATGTTTTGAATATGCTTTAGAACTTGCATTAAATTTACCTAAATTATAGTATAACTAGCTGACCCGGCGAACGGCGTAAAGGGCCATATTAATCTATATTGAATACACAATGTATTTAAGGTACTTAATTGGATAAGGATTAATACGGTATAGCTTAAAATCGCTTCGTAAATAAAACATCACTTCTCGTGAAAAGAAAAAATAAAAAATGGTTATTGTGGGTTATCCCTAAGAGATAGACATATACTGTCACGGACTTTTTTGTAGACCTATTTAAGTTGTACTATACTGTAGAACATTATTTTGATCTATATCGTAGGGTACAGCCAGCGTTTGCAATGTAAGCGTAAAAAAATCACATTAGAAACTTCTAAAATTATTATCTTCTATATTATACATGTATTATACATAAAAACCTTCCTCTTGAATCACTCTATCTATTAAAGAAAACGGCATCAAAATCCGTTGCGTAGTTTTAAAGATTTAAGCGTACAAAAAGACAGAGAAAGCGATTTTCTTAATTTAACTCATAGTTTTACATAAAGCACATGATTTGACATTAGTTATATGTTTTCCATAAGTAAGAAAATCATAATTCTATTTTAATCAGGAACAAAGGGGAAAAAACCTATCAATATATGTTGTACGTAGGTACTGTTAACTAAAAAAAAAAAAAAAAAACGGTTTTAAATAAGTATATGTTGTGTCTATATATATAATTTTAAATTGTGTTTCAGATTGCTCTCTTAAATAATCTTAATATTTTCTTGTGTAATATTGTAGTTTTTCTGTAGGTTTACCATTAGTTTCACTATAATTAATTTTTTATTTTTCTTATTTGTCTGTCTGCTTTTGTATCTGTCATGTATATAACCAAAAAGTAACTTATAATTATATAAGTACCACTGAGACCAGTGTAATATGTACAACATACATACGGAGGCTTGTTGTTAGCAACTTAAAAACTTAATTGTATTAACCATAAGTATATTAGTCTGTAAGCCTTCTTCAAAAATAAATAAATAAATAAAAATAAATAAATGTCGGCCCTTAGTCGCGGGTCTGTCCAGCAGTGTG
The DNA here is from genome assembly GCA_932526445.1 of Phragmatobia fuliginosa. NCBI lineage: Eukaryota > Metazoa > Arthropoda > Insecta > Lepidoptera > Erebidae > Phragmatobia > Phragmatobia fuliginosa. Next base: position 7,389,557 of record OW052066.1, on the reverse strand, counting down.
GGCGTGTTTGCCGGTTGCTCTGCTATCTCTTCGCTCTCCGGAGCAAGGAGGGGGGAAAATCAGTAAAAAACCTCAAGGCGGGACCCTGTAGGGGTCGTAGTTTCTCCGCTGCTAGCGGTGGAGAAAGGAGGACGGGCTCGGCATGTACTGACACTACCACCGAGCAGCCAGGGGGACGTACTCTACCTACTACCGTCGGCATAACGTAATTCTGAGAAGAGTGCTGTGGTTATGTCTCGCGGCTCTGATTGGGGGCGTGGGTCTTGGCTTAACCGCTCCGACCGCGAGGAAGAAAACCTCTATAAATAATTACCCCGAATCCCAAGTTCTGGTGCGTGACCAGGGGATATATGGCTGATGGGAAGTTCAGTCTCGAGCGCACCCCAAGCCGAGGTACCTGTGGACCCCTCGGTTTGGTTAAAAACTTACGCTTGCCAAGGGTAATGGGGGATCTCTGCCCAGGTGGACCTTGTAGTTCTTCCCCACTCGTGGTTTTAGATATGAATATTGATAACATAAATTTAAATAGAAACGGATCGGCTAATAAAACTGATAACAAGGCAAGCATAACTGATAGGAAAGCAATCGAAGGAAAGGAAGAGAAGAAGTTCCCTCGAGGGGAGCTCTTCGGGAGTGCACGGTGTCTGCTCCAAGGATGCCGTGGTTGTACTCGGACCGCCCATCTCGAATAGGCTCCCAGAAGTCAAATAAGTAGGTTAGTTTAGTAAATGTATGTCGGTAACTTGTTTTAAATTTAATAACAAACATGGTAGTTAAATGAAAATTTAGGATAGATGCCTATTACGAATTTTTCGTTGAGAGTACCATCTTGCTTATTAAAAGATATGTAGGTTGTCCAACCACGAATGACCTTCCTTGTTTATCCTTCAGGACTAGTGTGTTTTTTAGATAACTCACGTTCTTAATTTACTTTTAAATGTTAAATATTAAAAGTAACGTGAAAGTTAAAATTCAATTCATTGCATAAAGAAGTTAAAAAATAAATATTTTGGACATCTTCCACACAATATCATCTAGTCCCAAAGTAAGCAGAGCTAACTAAGGTGACTTGTAAGTAAAAAAGCCTATTAAAATTACAAAAATACACGAAAGAAGAGAAGAGAAAGACAAGGACACAGAAGATCAGTTTACATGATGAACAATGCTTATTTGTGGGCTCTTGCTCTTGCCACCATCAATTTCGCTATTGGAGGATCTTTTTTGTCGAAGTTAACATTAAATTGTTTTCCCAATTCTTCAAAACTATATTCAGCTACTGTTTCCCAACCGTCCTTTTCAGCAGCTTTCTGAGTACCGTATGCTGTCATTAACGCAGCCGTTAGGGGCACACCAAATTCTTCACATATTAGACGCCTAAAAATAACAATGATTATAGTTTCACCAAAAATAAATAGCTAATAACTAATTAAGGTTTTCATTAATTTATTGCTTAAATTCAATAATCTGCCTAAATATATTCTAAATATCTTACGAAATATATTATAAATATCTTACGATATCATTAGATGAAACTAGGTCTGTGAATAAACAAACGCTGTAGCACTATTTTCTAAAATCTGAAGGTGGTGATTAATTTTTCTAAACCAAATTTAAATATCACCATTATTTTGACAAATCAATTTTCCATAAGATATATTTAATTCATACAAAGTGTTTACCTTGTTTTAACTAACTCGTATCCCATACCAAATCTTCTGTAGTTTGAATGTACTACTACACCTCGATCGTCATAGTATTTATCAACTCCTTGTTCAGTGATCATATTATACAATGCAGCTAATCCCGCTATTACTTCAAAAAGCTTTTGTAATTCTTCAGATTTTAGCTGAAACTAATAAATTTACTTTCGTCATTAACATTAAAATTCAGGAATATTTCTCACTTATAATGTTAGAACTATTTTTTAGATAGCATTCGTATACCTTTAGTTCGAACGGTTTATCTTTCCTTATCAACGCCATTAATGATGCTCCAACAATTTCGCCTATATCACCATTGTCATTATCCAGACAACATACAACTATATGTGTATCATTATCATGTATGAGTCCTAATATAAGCTTTTTATACTCCGCAATGGCTTCATCGCTTTTTGAGATTCCTTTAATATAATATTATAATAAATTTATGTTAGTACACATTTATTATGTTCAATAAGTAAAACCTTTAAACATGTTGCCTAAAGTGGAATACCTGTAGTAGCCCACGGTTCCTAATGTTCGAATTAGATATGACGAAATTAACTATACATAAATTTGAATGACTCCTCTGTATCGTAAAACAGACTGAGACCTGTGGCTGTGGCTGTACCAGTGGCTGCCAGTAAAACATCTCATTCAACAATGCCAAAATCTCGTTTAATGATACGGGAGAAATGCAATTTAATTTTTAAATAAAATAAAAAGAAAAATATTGTATCTCTGAACAATTTTGCCAAAGGCCAGTATATTACTGTATTCCATTCACTATGATGCATCTTTAATAGTTTTTTTTATAAATATTTTGTATGGGGATGTGATTATATTCTGGGTAGAATGGCACTTTAACTTAGCTGCATTTGATATTATTTGGCACTAAGTTTACAAAATTTATTACTTCCTGTTCCGAAAACTGTAGTTTCAGCATAATTGATAACATGCGGCCACAATGTTCCTTTTTGTATGTCGGTGATAGATTTCTAACCTAATTTAAATGAACTGTATAAGACGAAACGTTTTGATATCACGAGAAAATCAACGAGTTCATGTAGGCACTGAGTTAAACGTCATTACCATCAATCTTTATGATAGTTTGAGATTGACTGAACCAAATTGCCGTTCGTGTATGGGTACTTTGTACATGAGTATGGCAGAATACACCTATGATTAGTAAATCATACATATAAATATTTTCGGTTTCTTCAGTAGACATCCTCACGAATTAGAGTAGAAAATGGAACTGGGTTTTTGAATTTCTTTTTTTGTTATAAATGGAAAGATCATATAGGTATAAGTTTTGTAACAAAACTATTTTTTTACAACACTTATAAATTCAAATTTTTTTGGAAACCAGTACCGAAGACACGCCGACAGCTCCCGAACAAATCAGAGCGTCTGTGACGTCATAGTGTTAGTTTTCACTTAATGCAGTTTATTCAGAAATAATAAGTGCAGTGTTTTGATCTATTTAATTCTATTGTCATTGTACTCAAATTTATATTGAAAATGTGGAACTTGAAAAGTTATCGTTCTTGTTTTGTACCATTCATTATGTACGAATACTCCAAAAACAACTCCTGACAAAATGTTTTAAAATGTTCCCCAAGATGAAAAACGTCGAAATAAATGGTTTCAAGCAGTGCACCGTGATAATCTCAAAACAAAATCGTTTTTTTTCATTTCACGAGTATTTCATAACACCGTTATTATTTATCTAAGTATACAAATAAAAAAGTATAGTTCAGTATATTTTTTTTAACTGTACTCCAAATAATAACCTTTAAAATCATTTCATTAAAAAATAATAATTGATATTCATGTATCTTTATCTAATGATTAGGATTCAATTTGATATATTTATAATTTTATATTTGACGTGGTTATGTACTTGACAAGTTTTTTTTTTAATTTTATGTTAAACCTACCTAGAGATGTTTCTGTTGTTTTAATGACATTTAAATAATTCATATGGTTTCTGTTTGTTCTCCTAGCTAAAAGATCACATGGAAAATTATATTTATTATACAACTAGCTGCGCCCCGCGGTGTTACCCGCGTATATCATTATGGTTGCTATGCAAGTGTGTTATGCATAGCAACCTGTGAAGTTTTGACAGGAGATAAACAGTGATATGTATTTTTATAATCACTTAGCTTTCGCCCGTGTATCTCGATTATGTCACATGTAGCCTATGTGTTATTCTGATATATAAGCTATATTATTGTAAAGTTTCATCCAAATCCGTTGAGTAGTTTTTGCGTGAAAGAGCAACAAACATACACACATACATACTCACAAACTTTTGCGTTTATAGTATTAGTAGGATAACAGCTAATCGGAATTAACTAACAAATCGTTTTTCAGCAGTAAATTTTCAATATTATTATTGACAAGTCACGCGTATTATGACGTCACAACTATGGTGACCAATCACACAAGTCACATAATTTCTTTTAAAATTTTATCTATTTTTCAATGTTTACATTAAAAAAAAGTTTTCAAGTTTTTCGCTTTAAATATCAATATTATTAACTAGCTGCACCCCGCGGTGTTACCCGCGTATTTTCGGGATAAAAAGTAGCTTTTCATCATCAACAGTCCACGGCTGGACATAGGCCTCTTCTTAGAAAGGATGTTTTGGCCTACTATACCACGCTGGCCAGACGGTAGCTTTCAAATTATCCATTTACAAACTATCATTATAGTTGCTATGCATTTGACAGGAGATAAACAGTGATACATTTTGACATCTACGATTTAATGTATTTTTATAATCACCAAGCCTTCGTCCGTTTATCTCGATTATTGCAGTAAAAAGTAGCCTATGTGATATTCTGATATATAAGCTATATTACTGTAAACTTTCATCCAAATCCGTTCTGTAGTTTTTAGCGTGAAAGAGCAACAAACATACATACACACATACATACTCACAAACTTTCGCGTTTATAATATTAGTAGGATAATAAAGTTTTAAACTACATAAAAAAATTTTTTTTATCAAATTCCCTATCTAAGACTCTTACAATACTATTCTTGTATGCTCTGATCTCTGATCAAACCACAGATCTGTAATCAGCACTGCATAATTTATTATGGTCCTTAGAGAGGACAGGCAAAATAATGTTGTGGCTACATATTCTTGTCATTGAATATTTTTTATCCAACCACTACTGGTCATGCGTCCAGATACCGACCGCGCTGGGGCAACTTGTCTATGAACGCCTTTACTCAAGTATTGTACCTAATGCTACCTGATCAAAGCATAATTAAATTTATCAAACAACAATTAATTATAATTGTATTAAAGAATCAAGATGTATAAGTACCTGCTGCCTTGGAAATTGATTCGCCTGTCATAAAATGATTAAAAAATAACTCAGCGATATCTTCCACACGATCGCGGGGTGCATCAATGATTTGAAAATTTATTGCACCAGATTCTGTGGTAGTAGAAAATTTGGACCAAATTTTAGGAGACTGCGTCATGGCAACGACTACAACAACGTAAAGTTGCTAACAAAACGTCTCACACTAGTAACACTGAAAATGTTTCTGTACCGAACCAATATTCATTACAAGGTAGACTGTTATCTGATAAGTATATCTCTTTTTAATGTTATGTTGTAACACTCGTATAATTTTTTATTTATCATTTTGAAACTGTACAATTTGTAACTTTAAATATTTGAGATGATATGACTATAACAGTCGTGTGTGTTGTATGTATATGTTACGTTGTCATACTGCAGGGTCATTCCTAGGGCTAAGCTTATAACAAAGACCCATATGATTAGTTTAAATATTTTTTTACAGCCTAATACATTTATTGCAACATCTAATATATAAAATTCTCGTGTCACAGTTTTCGTTGCCATACTCCTCCGAAACGGCTTGACCGATCTTTATGAAACTTTATATGCACATTCAGTAGGTCTGAGAATCGGCCAACATCTATTTTTTATTCCTCTAAAACGCGAGCGGAGCCGCGGGCATCAGCTAGTATATTATATAATTATCTTGTCGTGGTGTTTGTTACCAAACTCCTCCGAAACGGCTGGCCCGATTTGTCTGTAATTTTGTTTGCATATCGGGTAGATCTAATAATCGGTCAACATTTATTTATTATACCTCTAAGAAGCGAGCGGAGCCGTCGGCATCTGTTAGAGATCATTACAGAAAAGTAAAATAAAAAATAACTAGGAACGGTTGGTACTTCAACCGGTTTCACCTAAATAAAAGTTTTAACACAGAGTGACTGGCATCAGGACTCGCAACCCTGAGTGCGAACTGAATTCGAAAGCTGAACTGATTGTCGGTATATTTCAGCCTTGGGCGACTTTTGTCCAATTTGGGTGGAGCCAGCATCGCGGCAAGACAGATGTACACGTGGATCATCCGGTCAATGGCGCTGTATTATGCACCGGTGTAGGTGGGTGACGGTCCGTGGGGTTTCCATACGTAAAGAAAATCGGCCAAGTGCATGTGAGGCCACGCACAGGAAAGGGTTCCTCAGTGACCCATAATTTTACGTGGATTTAATCTCGTATCCAATATATAATTGTTATGTTTACGTATTAATGCGTTAATTTTGTATGACGTTTTCCAACTGAACGTATTTTACAAGTTAAGCCCCATAACTCCTGAACTAATAAAGTCATCTAATCCGTTAAGTTTTTCCTTCAAAGTTCATTATATGCACCAATATCACGAATTTTTCCAGATTTTTCGAGCAAGCCGTTTAGCTTTGAGAGGGGGGGGGGAACGCCCGGTTTTTACAAAAAGCGGCCTCTAAAGTGGAATATCTTGCAAACAGATACCTAAATCAAAATAATTTATTTCCGTTGTAAATTTTACTTAAAGTAAATTTTCAACAAGTTAAACAATTGTTAACTAACAAAATTTTCTCGATCCACTGTCTTAATCATAAGTGAAAAAAATGTTTAAATAATGGTCGTGAAAAAATTTCGCTTCTTAGAACCATTTTTACATACAAACTTAACAAGATCGCGCCATAAAAGTTAAAAAATTATTTATACTTTGCTTTGCATAATAATTTTTGTAACTTGAACAAAAACAAAAAAAAATATTTATAAACAAAGTATAAATATTTTTTTAAGAACGCCTCATTCAGATAAAACAATTCGTGATATTATTAATAAAGATATAGCAAAATGACAAAATGATGAAAAAAAAAGATTCATTCTTTGATTTGATTTTGGATTACCAACTTTAGCATCTACAATAGTCTCCATTCAAAATGTAGCAAGTGTATCGTAAATAAATGTCGGTAAAAACGCGAGGAGGAAGATGATACGAATCTTTATAATACTAAAGCCGGTTCCAAAAATAACGGGTCAGTCACATAAACCCGAATATCTCCCGAACTACGTATGCCATCCTAATGAAACGAAGACTGTTCAATTGAGAATTTAATTATACAGATAAAAAATAAAATAAAACTTAGTTACACAAACAATATTAATCTTAAATTAAAAAAAAACTAAAGTAGTCATATTTTTCTTAAGATTACATTTTTTTTATGATTGTTTTTTTGCTGTTTTTCATCACTTTCTTCATTTAATACTTTGTATTGCCTCCACGAGCTCTTCTGACAGCTTCCAGGCGATTAGGCATGCTGTACACCAAATTTCGGAGCCGGTGCTGAGGAATACCTTCCCATTCCTCCACCAGTGCTTGTATGAGCTCGGGAAGCGTGATTGGTGGGGGGTTTCGACCTTTCACGCATCTCTGAAGCTCGTCCCAGGCGTGCTCGATGGGGTTTAAGTCCGGGTTTCGCGCTGGCCACTGCATGAGTTCGATACCGACCTCTTCAAGGTAGTCATGTACAATTCTGGCGGTATGGGGACGCGCATTATCATGCATTAATATGCCATGCCGGTCCATCCTGGCCATGAAAGGACCTACATGTTCATTGAGGATCTCTTCCACGTACCTCTCTGCATTTAGAGTTCCATTTTGAATGAGCACCAGCTCGGTGCGGGCCTCAGCAGAAATCCCAGCCCAAACTTGTACGGAGCCTCCACCGTACGCCACTTTTTCCTCCACACACGCTTGATGGAAGCGCTCCCCTGGTCTTCTGTACACCAACTGCCTACCATCATGCTTATAAAGCATGAATTTAGACTCGTCCGTGAACATTACCCTAGACCAATCGTCTAGTGTCCAGTTTAGGTGTTCGCGCACGTATCTCTGTCTTGCAATTCGATGTCCCCGTTCCAGTTTGGGGCCATTTGCGGGCCTCAATGGTTTCAAATTTGCTTCAGCAAGACGTCTTCTTACTGTTTGAGCGCTTAAATTGCCACCTCCAAAGCGAATAAAGTGAGTTTTTAGACCAACAGCAGTTTGAAAACGATTTCGGAGCATTGTAGCCACCAGTTGTCTGTCTTCCCTGGCCGTTGTGCATCTTGGTCTGCCATTTCCTGGTCTTCTAAGGTGTGATCCGGTCTCTTGGTACCGCTGGACTACCCGCTGAACAGTCGACAAAGATACACCAATGTTTCTGGCTGTTTCACGCTGGCTCCGCCCAAGTTCCAAAAAAGTTAGGATTCTGGTACATTCCTCTAGCGTGACTGCCATGCTTCACCTCACAGAATAATAATTATGCACGTGGAAGACGTTCACGATAATTTTTTTTGTGACAGAATAGAAATGGAAAGCATCCATAATGACATGAAACAAAAATTTTGTTTTTAAAAATAGTCATTTTTTTAAATTTTGTTTTTCTAATGAAGTTTTTTTCATCAACCAGTTTAAATAATATGCTATTAGAAGCGCAACTAAAAAGTCTTTATTCTGTTTTTTATTTCATTGATCTAGCTTTTACAGTTCTGGAGGTATTTCAATTTTTGTGACTGACCCGTAATTTTTGGAACCGAGTGTATATACAGGGTGAATTTTTGAGACGGGACAGTAAGGGTAGGTACCTTAACCGTTATAGTTAGAGGAAAACGCTTTTAGAAGACTATCCATATTTTTTTAAAATATTCTGAACGGCATTTACAGATTTTGGAAAAAATGTACAGCCAGCAAGAAAATGGCCATTTTAAACAAAAACTTTTTTTGATGCCAATCGATCCTGTTTCTTATAAGGATCAAAAGTCTCTACTGGACCGACTGAGGTTTGAGTACTAGAAATGTCAGAAATCGCAAAAAACTTTTCCCATACATTTGTACGGAAATAAATCATTTTAATATGTATTTTATCCTTTTTTTTATTATTTAAGCGTATTTAGTAAATAACAGGAACACGAAATTTGCATTGGTGTGGTACACGAATAAATTTCCACTGCGACAAGTATCGAGTGGTAATGGTGGAATTTTATGAAGGTACTCTTAATTCTGCCGTGTATTACGACGTCAGAGTTAGAGAATCTCCAAAACCAGTTGGATGAATGGCTCCTGTCAGAATTGCAAAAAGTTTATTTTCAGCAAGATGGCGCTCCGCACAACAGCTGCGTATTCTAGTTTGAATAGGCAGTGCGGGTCACAGTGGGTAGGTACATATGGTTCAACCAAGCGGCCACCTCGTAGCCCCGATATTTTTCTGTGGAGCTACCTAAAAACGAAGTCTCCAAAAAAATACAACAGTATTCAGGAGCTGAAAGATGCATTAACCAGGATTTTAAATGATATCCATCCAAGAAAAATATCGACTGCTATTAGCTCAGTACAAAAATGAGTGAACTTATGTATTCCTGAAAACGGCGGTCGTTTCGAGCAACTTATTTCGTAGATCATCTAAATGTAAGCTATGTTAGTCTGTGTCTAAAATACATAATTAAGAGTACCTTCATAAAATTCCACCATTACCACTCGATACTTGTCGCAGTGGAAATTTATTCGTGTACCATACCAATGCAAATTTCGTGTTCCTGTTATTTACTAAATACGCTTAAATAATAAAAAAAAGGGTAAAATACATATTAAAATGATTTATTTCCGTACAAATGTATGGGAAAAGTTTTTTGCGATTTCTGACATTTCTAGTACTCAAACCTCAGTCGGTCCAGTAGAGACTTTTGATCCTTATAAGAAACAGGATCGATTGGCATCAAAAAAAGTTTTTGTTTAAAATGGCCATTTTCTTGCTGGCTGTACATTTTTTCCAAAATCTGTAAATGCCGTTCAGAATATTTTAAAAAAATATGGATAGTCTTCTAAAAGCGTTTTCCTCTAACTATAACGGTTAAGGTACCTACCCTTACTGTCCCGTCTCAAAAATTCACCCTGTATAAAGGAAGAAACCCGAATATTAATTTATTTATTAGATATTTCTTTCTTGCTACATAGAATAAGTATAAACTGTGAGATACTTTATGGACCAAGAGCCCAGAGTGATCAGACATAACTTATTTTCACATGGATGAAACCTTAACTACTCAGTAGCGTCTAGTGTACTTTTAAATACCTGCGTGTTTGTGGAACTAGATTTGTGACACCTGGGCAGATATCAGGTGAGAAAGGTAACTAAAAATAAGAGTTATCTAACTTAAATTAGTATGGCTGATCTTTATATATATATTGTAGAATATTATTCTAAACTAGTTTCATAAAGTGTCAGACACTTTTCATGGACCAGAGCTTGTGTCAGACGCTTTAAAGATCGACAAAAAATTTATGAACTTTACTTATTTTTACATGTCTGATTTTTTAATATGTTATTATAGTAACTATTACAAAGTTACATTTCATCAGTCAGACAAATTCGAGTGACCAAACATCCCTTAAACACAAAAAATATTCAGCCGGGAGTGCGATCATCATGCTATTTCAGAGCGAGTGAGACGTCCACAGCAATTTGGATCCCGTTTTTTAGGGTTCCATAGCCAAATGGCAAAAAACGAAACCCTTATAGATTCGTCATGTCTGTCTGTCTGTCCGTCCGTATGTCACAGCCACTTTTTTCGGAAACCATAAGAGCTATACTTTTGAAACTTGGTAAGTAGATGTAATCTGTGAACCACATCAAGATTTTTACATAAAAATAGAAAAAAAACAATACATTTTGGGGGTCCCCATACTTGGAACTGAAAATTTTTTTCATCGAACCCCTCGAGTAAAAAAATTAAATGTAATGAAAATACTTACTAATTTCAATCTAAGATTTTCGCATTCTTGTTTCAATAACATGGGCTTCAACATTAAGTTGTTAATTATTAAATATTAAAGTGAATTCATTTATTGCATGTATTTGTGATAGGTGAATATATGAGGATCCATTTTATTTTATAAGGAAATATCTTTATTTTATTGTAAAAAAGATACCAGTTAGAAAAATATATAAACAAAATATTACCACTACCACAAAAATATCACTATGATTAATTACAGCAAATATCTTCTAATCATCGCAATCATCGACGCAGTCATTAGAATAAATATTAATAAATAAATTAAAAAAAAATGCAGTAAATTGCAGTTTACGATTTATGACGTATTAAAAAAAACTACTTACTAGATCTCGTTCAAACCAATTTTCGTTGGTAGTTTGCATGGTAATGTACAACATACATTTATTTTACTTTTATCACTCTCTTATTTAAGAAGTTAGAGGGGGGGGGGACACATTTTTCCAATTTGGATGTGTCTCTCGCGCAAACTATTCAATTTAGAAAAAAATGATATAAGAAACCTCAACATCATTTTTGAATACCTATCCATAAATACCCCACACGTATGGGTTCGATGAAAAAACTTTTTTTCAGTTTCAGTGGGACCCCCAAAATGTATTGTTTCTTTTTCTATTTTTATGTAAAAATCTTAATGCGGTTCACAGATTACATCTACTTACCAAGTTTCAAAAGTATAGCTCTTATGGTTTCCGAAAAAAGTGGCTGTGACATACGGACGGACAGACAGACAGACATGACGAATCTATAAGGGTTCCGTTTTTTGCCATTTGGCTATGGAACCCTAAAAACGGGATCCAAGTTGCTGTGGACGTCTCACTCGCTCTGAAATAGCATGATGATCGCACTCCCGGCTGAATAATTTTTGTGTTTAAGGGATGTTTGGTCACTCGAATTTGTCTGACCGATGAAATGTAACTTTGTAATAGTTACTTTAATAACATATTAAAAAATCAGACATGTAAAAATAAGTAAAGTTCATAAATTTTTTGTCGATCTTTAAAGCGTCTGACACAAGCTCTGGTCCATGAAAAGTGTCTGACACTTTATGAAACTAGTTTAGAATAATATTCTACAATATATATATAAAGATCAGCCATACTAATTTAAGTTAGATAACTCTTATTTTTAGTTACCTTTCTCACCTGATATCTGCCCAGGTGTCACAGATCTAGTTCCACAAACACGCAGGTATTTAAAAGTACACTAGACGCTACTGAGTAGTTAAGGTTTCATCCATGTGAAAATAAGTTATGTCTGATCGCTCTGGGCTCTTACTCTATTAGGAAAGTTTGAAGGAATCAGTATTGAAACATTTATTAAACTCGGTAAATTGGCTGGTTCAGAAAGAAGTTTCTTAACATTTAACAAGGCAAGTTAGCGGCTGAGGGCCAACAATTACAGTGAGGTGTATTGTTATGCCGCAACTGGTTTGCAAAAGATATACTTCTTTGTTTTTTATAACACACCCGCAGAATTTGGTCCTATCATTTTTAAGTAAATATTTCCATTTGTTGTATTACAGTTCCTGCGGGCGAGAATATGTAATAAAAAATGTTATATATTTAAAAAGAGTGGAATCACCTTTGTACGAACAAACGGAAATTTAAAACTGTGCAACGAATCACAATTGACAACTCCTAAGCGTTTTTTTCAGCAATATCTTTTTTCTTAGGCCATTAAAATTATATTATGTTTCCGTTTCAGCTATGAGACTTTTACAACCATACATGACTACTACGAGTATTTTCGTAGTATTTCAGTTGCGCTATTTTAAATCAATTGTGTCTCAGCACAAAATTTACGCTCAGTCCACAACTTTAGTTCCGACATTGCTTTATTGCCGTCGCTATTCATAAGGAATTCTTAATAATGTCACTAAAAATCAGATATTTGTAAAATATAAAATTTAAGCTATTGTTAGTTAATTTAAGTCTTAATAAAATTTCCTCTCTTCAAATAATAACCTGAAAAAATATAAGTATGAACCCATTCAAATGAGCATTAACAATGAGGTCCATTGTTTTCTGTTCCCATAGAAATGCGAGCCCTCATTATAATTAGGATACAGTATTATTTTTCACATTCAATAAAACTTATAAAAAGTTACTTCATATTACCCTTGCAGGGAAATTAATCTTTGCATCTGTTAATACTCAATTTTCTGCTATTACAGTTGTCTAGTATTGCATAATTTCAGATTAGATAGATAGATTTTTTCAATCAAACTATACTTGATCTGCAGCGGAAACATATCCCACAAAAACGGGCAAATAATAAATGTTATCCGGTATGGTATAGTTCCTCTTTGATTAAAACAATAAAAGAAAAATTCAAGTACCTTAAAAAGTTTAAGACGTATGGTAACAGGTCAGATGAGTTGACGTTTAAGCTACTCCGAGCGCGTGTTAAAGCACTAGAGTCAAAATGCTATACGACATATATGGAGCTAACTGAGGAATCAATCAAAACTAATCCCAAGAACTTCTGGACATTTGTCAAAAACCGTCATAAATGTAACTCGATTCCTAGTTCCTTAACGTATAATAATCAAACTTTGCAAACAGGGGAAACAATATGTGACGCGTTCTCTAATTACTTTGAATCAAACTTTCTTAAAAAGTCTTCTGATACTCATGCCAATAGCTGTAAATCCGCTAATTCTCTTTCTACTTTGGCACTCTCCGGGCCATCTGATTTGTGTAAAATTGCAGTGAATGTCGAGTGCATCGGCAACTTACTTTTAAAGCTGGATACATCCAAAGCGCCAGGACCAGATAATATATCTCCAAAAATCCTTGTGCACTGTGCGTCGTCTCTTGCCCAGCCTGTTTCCATACTTTTTAAGAAGTCCCTGTCCTCTTGTTTTGTTCCTAAAATTTGGAAATCATCTTTCATAACACCTGTCTATAAAAAAGGACCCAAAACAGAAATAACAAATTATAGACCTATATCCAAACTCTGTATACTAGCTAAAGTTTTCGAAAAAGTAGTCTATGACCAAGTATACTCGGCCTTAAAAAATTCTTTCAGCCCTTGTCAGCATGGTTTTCTAAAAGGGAGATCTACTGTCACGAATCTTATCTTGCTAAATGATTTCATCACAGACACTATGGACAAGGGTAAACAAGTTGATGTGGTCTATACTGACTACAGCAAAGCCTTCGATCGTATAGATCATGATACTCTATTATCGAAATTAAACAGTATGGGTATTCATGGCGACTTACTGAGGTGGTTCTCTTCGTACTTGGAGGACAGGACTCAAGCTGTAGTCCTAAATAACTATATTTCTAGCTGGGTTCCTGTTTCCAGCGGTTGTCCGCAAGGTTCTCTGCTTGGGCCTCTGTTATTCACTGTATACGTGAATGACATCGAATCATGTTTTCGATCATCGAGACTACTATGTTTTGCTGATGATATGAAGATATTTGCAGCAATATCATCACTTGAGGATATGATTGCGCTTCAAGCTAATTTATCTCGTTTGGAGGAGTACTGCCGAAATAACAAACTCGATCTGAATGCCACAAAATGCTCGGTGGTAACATATTCACGTAAACGTTCTGCTCTTACCACAACTTACACGTTAAAGGGCGAGTCACTGCCTAGGTGTGCCTCGGTTCGCGATTTGGGTGTCACGCACGATTCGAAGCTGATCTATGAGGAACACATAGACGCAATTGTCGCCAAAGCTTCAAAAGCACTAGGGTTCGTAATGCGACTGTCTAAGGGCTTCAAACAGGCAAAAACTCTAAAAAATTCTTTATTGCACTTTTGTTAGAAGCCATTTAGAGTACGCATGTGAAGTATGGAACCCTTGCTACCAAAAATATGTGGACCGAATAGAAAATATTCAGAGAAGGTTCATAAAGTATCTATGCTTTCACCAAAAGGTGACGTATCACCCGGAACTTTACACTAGTCTCTGTAAGAAGTACCATTTACTACCGCTCACAATTCGGCGTGAGATAGCTGACTGTACCCTATTAGTAAAAATTTTTGAGGGTGAAATCGACTGCTGCGAACTTTTGAGTAGGTTTAATTTTAATATTCCGTCCAGAACTCGCTATAACCCACCGCTGAGCATACCTTTTGCATCGACGAACTACAGAAAGAATAGCTTTATTATCCGTGCAAGTAGAAGCATTAATGGTGTGTGTGAACAATTCAATATTGATATTTTTAATGATAGTGTATCGAGAGTGAGAAGGTGTTTAAGCCTTAAATTCTTTGGTGGCAATGATGAGCGGTCCGAGTGACTGATGTTTGTGATCAATATAAATGTCTAGTTGGTGTTGATACATACACTCCACAGACACTGATGTGTCTGTGGAGTGCTCTATTATTGTATCTCTTTGTATTGTCTTGTACACTTTATTTATTTGTATTCTGTTTCTATATGTGAGGATTTGTTATTGGCTGTCTATTTTTTTGTCTGCTCGTATTCTGAATGTAAAAGCTGTAAATTCTCCATAGTATATAAATAAATAAATAAATAAATAAATAAATAAATAATTCAGTAGTGGACTATAAAGGCTCTTGAAGTAATGACTACACCTAATAATGATTTACACTTCTGGAAGTATCAAAAACATGAGTTCCGAATCGCACAAGTCTTGTGGCAAACCTTTAATTAATTGATTTCTTCTTAGAAGAAGCACGTAGAATAGCAAAGCAAGTAAATTTTTTATACTTGAGACAAGTAAGAATAGAAGTGAGTTTTACTTTTTGTAACATCAATGAAACACAGAGGCTGATGGCTGACTAACTGCTTTATTGACAACGTCAAATCATATACATTCATAAAGGTCAATAGGCAAAGGTGTCTATAGTTATAAATCCTAACACATATTAAACCTATTTAAAAATTGATTTGGTTGATGAACGCTTTTTTGTTGGTATAAATCATTATAAATATACTAAGTGAAAACTTCGTCGTGTTAAACATTTTTATGTAAATACAACTACCAAAACATGTTTTTTTTTTGTTAGGGTTAATGTATTCTACCATACTCGCAGATAATGGGGCGTTGAAAGAATTTTCGTAATTAATTGATCCAGATGTTTTCCATAAGATATGATTGTCAGATCCAGACTTGCTGGTGTACATATTAGTACATCAGATATTATAGTGCGTCCATCCGTCCGTCCTCGACTTACCGCTCAAACGGTTGGTGCTAGAAAGATAAAACTTTGCAAGAATATGTGTTGTGATTACATCGACATTATGATACAATAAAATTACGATTACAATAAAATTAATAAACAGGCTGCTAAAACTACTTTAGCTTAGATTAATGCTCTTCCTAAAAACAAAAAAATGTAAAGGGCAGGCTCACAAAATCTGGAAAAATTATGATAGTAGCCCATATATTGAGCTTTAAAGGAAAGCTATAGTGGTTTAGATACCTTTTTTATTTCAGGAGTTATAGGGGCCTAACATATAATATGCACTTACTAGGTCTGACCCGGGAATTGAACCCGAGACTTCTTCTAGTCTCGGGTTCAATTCCCGGGTCAGACCAAATATTTGTGTGATCCACAAATATTTGTTTCGGAGTCTGGGTGTTTTTCTATGTATATTAAGTATGTATTTACAAAAAAAAGAATGTTTATGTATTTATATCAGTTGTTTAGTACCCATAACACAAGCTCTGCTTGCTTTGGGACTAGATGATGTTTAAGTTGTCAAAAAAATATTTATTTATTTAAAAAAAAAAAAACATATAAAAATGAATTGTTTAATAGCGAAATGCAATCATCATTTTCAAACATCAACTGCTTTAATACTCAACTGTTTGATGTTCTTAGGACAACCAACGACTCTATTTTTAATCTGTCTTCACACGGACAGACACTAAATTATACCATCAATCATCAGCAGTCTTCAATAGAACATACAAAATACTACCAATAGTTGTAATATTAGGTATTTGGTATTTACCAATTAGTAAGATTTTATTAATCACAGTTATAACTAGCATTATTAAAAACACAAAGTTTTTATGTAAAATGTCAAAACCTAACCCCACACCACTTATCGGAGCGGAGGACAGGAGCTTGATGTATTGTCAACAACTAAACACGAAAACATAATAGTTATTACAAGGTGAGATTTTGAACACAGCTATTACTGACAAATTATATACTTATTTTAAATTTATATAGTTTTTGCTACAAAACTTTTAAGAAAATACACAGTTCTCATCACAAGGCGTCCTCCTTAGCGACGATCCTGAATATTTTTTGTGACTATTTTTTAATGTTTTGTATTACAATCAAAGACCAGTACGATTTCAAAACTCATTACTTGCTATATGGATGTAAGTTGTTAAGATGTAAGATTTGCAGAATACTCAGTCACCGGGAACTACATACCGCAGAAACAATTTGAGAAGTTCATGTCTGCCGCCATTTAGTCAGAGAACAGATGATCGTGTTTATGGAATTTTAACTTAGCTGTCACTAATACCTACAGAAAACCGTAATAATTAATTAGTCCCTTAAATATACATTACAATCAATCTGTAAATTTTCTAACTCATTATTTATTTATTTTGGATCAAAAACAAGCAATAAACACATCATCTAATGTATAAAATTCTCGTGTCACAGTTTTCGTTGCCATACTCCTCCGAAACGGCTTGACCGATCTTTATGAAACTTTATATACATATTCAGTAGGTCTGAGAATCGGCCAACATCTATTTTTGATACCTCTAAAACGCGAGCGGAGCCGCGGGCATCAGCTAGTATACTATAAATATTAAAAAAAACAAAATACATGCATGCACTTTCTGTTCGAATCAGTTAATCTTCAAAAAAGTAAAACCGCCCTAGGAAGACTTACACTCTGAAGTAGCTGATAATAAGATATACCTTTTTTTTACGTGTGGAAATCCCCTCGTACCGCCACCCCGCCGGTGGACGGAATGATACACTTTTAGAGATCTTTGAGTTCTAAGATGCTCTATAAATATTTAATCGATCGACCAAAAAAACTGAAAGTTTTATTATTAGTCCCCGTTAGACTTGGATTAAAAATTTAAAACCACCCGAACAGAGACTAAATTAAAACAACTCCGGGAAAACCCGAAGGATTGGCAGCCCTGGTTTAATCAGCATGAAGCGTGCATGCTAATGCAAATTATAATGTACTATGTTATCCTATTCCGATTTAATAAAGGATGACGTGGGATAGGAATAGCAAATAGGAATAGCCCTGCGTGCCCAGACACCTGCACGCAGGACGACCTAATGGCTGGCACCGATAACGCTATCAAAGTGGCTGAGTTCTGGGCTAAAAAAATATATTTTTTCAGACACGTTACGTTTGTCATCGAAACGCTAAGAAGAAGAAGAATAGGAATAGCTTCATATATTTGAAGTAAGGTAAAACGTTCAGGGTAATATTTTGTTCATCGTATCGTATTCCATACCAAACGATTATTGGCAAGAGCGTTACTATTTAGTTCAAATACACATATGTAGGTATTTCAATGATGAGAAAACAGCGGTTTCGTCTAAAAAATGTTAATTTAATCCTTTCGAAACATTACTATATTTACATATATGTATGTCTGTTATTGAAAATAATTTCTTAAGAACAAAGACATTTATTTACACGAGCATAATCACAGAAATGATCACTCAATAGGGAATATGCATAAAATTTTAATTTGGCTCAAACTTTTTTTTAAGTTCTTTATTGTCGTTACATTATACTTCAAAAGATTTTTTTTTATTTGGTTATTATTTAAACCCAGAAAATAATAAATAAAAAGTGAAAAATAAGGGAGGGAAATTCAAGCTTACAAAACGCGCCATGATTGGTCGAAACGAAATGTGACGTAGACATTTTAAGTAGGGTCACCATCTCTAAAATTTGAAAACTAGGACAAAAGTGCAATATCCTCCCGAAAACTGACTGATTTAGTGGTAAGCGAATGCAACTGCTGATCAAGAAATTTAATGTCGGGTTCAATTCCCGGGTTGGACCAAATGTTTGTATGATCTGCAAATATTAGTTACGGCCCGTTTACGACCTTACCGCCGTGAGCGGTAGCTAAGAGCGAAACGCCGAGCGGTAATATCAAAAGTATAAAAATGTACGAGGCACGCCACGAGTCGCCGCTCTTAGCTATGAGCTTAGTTATGAGCGGCGACTCGTGGCGGGCCGTTAGGGAGTTTGGGGGTTTTCTATGTATAATATATATGTATTTACAAAAAAAGTTTATATGTGTTTATATCGGTTGTCTAGTACCCATGGTACAAGCTCTGCTTAGTTTGGGACTGTAGATGTTGTGTATCATTTGTCCGAAATATTTATTTATTATTAGAACTCGGAGACGTCAAGTTCTTTTTTTTCAATTTAGTGAATTGCTGATTTATTGGGCCCTAAATTATTTATTTCCAGAATAACAATTGAAAGACAAATTACCATATATTTTTATATTTATTTAAATAACGGCAATTTTCATGCTTGAAGATGTTATTTAAATGTTTGAAGATTTTAAATGACATGAAAAGGTAGCGATATTTGAAAAATGCAACAAAAAAAAAATTTTAATGGACACGCTCGACGTGTCAGACTTTTACGTTGAGAATTAAGTTTATGTTGAGAATAAGTGTCTAAGTATCACTAAATTTATGGTTAATAGTTTTAGTCAAGCGTCGATAGATGGCGTTATGCCCATTTTCTGTATCGCGCAAATTTTTGTCTCCAAGACGAGTATATAAGCTCGAGGAACATTTGTTCAAAGACGATTCCACACCCAATAAACATTTAGTACAGAGTTCTAGTGTTTTATTGCGGTTCACACCTGGCAGACCCTTGGAGTCGTATTCAATAAGTTTCACATCGTATATTTCTAATAACATAAATTGCACCATTTTACAATTTCACTCCTTAAATCTTTAACCGACCGACCAAAAACCAGAAAAATTCATTAGTTATGGTTCGATCCGGATTAAAAATGAAACCCTGCCGGATGTTCCTCAAACGGTCTCTAAGGGCCACCGCAGACTAGCTACTTTTAGCATCGGCGATCGGCGATTTGGCGATTGCATCGATGCTGCATCGCGTTTTAGCGACTGCTCAGATGCCAAATCGATGCTACCGGCATCCGAATGTGTGCGGAGAGTAGCGTTCAGCTGCTGTGTCGCGCTTCTAAAAAGCGACTCGATCGCCGCGTTTGGCGTTTTTAAGTGTGCGGTGTAGAGCGTTCGGTCGCCGTATTTAGCTTCTAAAAAGCGACTAGTTGCCGATCGCCGATGCTAAAAGTAGCTAGTCTGCGGTGGCCCTAAGCTAGGATTAATCCACGAAAACCCGGACGAATGGCCACCCTACGTATAATGATATCCGAGCCGGTCGGGACACGATCGGCGCGACAACTGACGTCATCAAAAGCGCGCGCAAAATGGCCGTTTGAATGTCTCAAATATAATCAATGTTTTTAATTTCATTTTAAAAAATAATTTGACTCTTTTCAAGACTATTTATATTTTTTTCTATGTTTAATAGACCTAAATAATCGATTTATAAAATAAAAAAAAATCATGCATATTCCCTATTGTGCAATTACTGGACTGGACGAACAACCTCATGTAAATAAATTATCATTGAAAAGGCAAAAAATATTTGTAACTAAACAGCATTACTGTAATAACTACTTTTCGGAGTTATATATTTATATTTGGAAAAACTCCAAAACATTCACACAAACAGTGGATTTTTAGAGAGCTTCTAAAAGGTTAGGTAAACTACTATATATTCATAGACACCGTAATCTTGTTTAATAGATATGTTCATCTTTGTACTTACGTATGGAATGAGTATATTAAAAAATAAAACATGCAATAATTCCATTGTCCAAGTAATGTTTTGAATATGCTTTAGAACTTACATTATATTTATCTAAATTATAGTATAATTTGAATAACACAAAAAAATTGACAACGTCTTCAATTATCATTTTATTAATTTCACTCTTAAGATTACTCATTGTTTTACATATAGCACATGATTTGGCATTAGTTATATGCTTTCCTTATGTAAGAAAACCATAATTCTATTTTATTCGGGAACAAAGGGGAAAAAACCTATCATAGTCTACGAAGTATATATTCAAGTTGTATTCATAGATTTACTATTATGTTAATCTCATCTTCATAGCCTTTATGTTAATATATTGTATCAAAAGATATTTCAAATTATTCAAGTTAGAATTAAAATCACTCCTTTTTTACTGATTTTGTGTCAACTTAGATATTTCTTATCTTAGGTGCTACGCTAAAAAACCTCCCCGTGGTGCATCCTGGTAACGCTCGCGATGGCACTGTTTCTCCTCATTTCCTCCTTGGCATTTGAAGGGGAGGATTTTTGGAACGCCCCATTTTTTTTATTAAAGGACCCGTGATCATAGTGAAAAGGAAACACGTGAACTGTAAGTCAGTTTTAGTTTTTTACTGTTCGGCATAGGAAGGAAGAGCCTAACCGTTTCGTTCTCGTGCGTATTTTTTCCACTCTTATGCCTTGATCACACGTCCCGAGCAAACGGTCGAGATATTGCTCTCTGCCGAGTACTCGGTGCGTATAAACATACGCCTTGATCACTCGTACCGAGCAAACGGGCGAGACAGTGCTCACGGCCGAGTACTCGGTACGTATAAACATAGCCTCGAGCGCTCGGCCGAACAAAATAGCGAGATAGTAGCTCGGCGTCCGTTTTACTTACTAGGCCGAGTGTCGAACAAACCATCATCGTGTGTAGCACCAAAATCAGATGTCAACATCCATGATCTTGTCCAAATCTGGCGTTGCTCTTTTTCCAACAATTCCTTTTCATTTTAAAATTATATATGTATATTATTATTTTATATTTAATAATATCTTTGTATATTATCTAATTATCTTTTTACGATCCATCGTGTCCGAAATAAAGTCTCAACTGAACTGACTGTGCTAATTTCAAAACACGTGTGAACAGCTACTTACGCCTACATCACTGTCTCGGCCGAGCAACATTTTACTGTCTCGCCCGTTTGCTCAGTACGTGTGATCAAGGCATAAAGCGGTGACTTTCAAGTCCAAGACGTTTTGTCCTGTAAAGGAAGGGAGAAGTAGGGACCAGTTGGATGAGCTTGTCAGAACACTACATGGTTAAGGCGATAGAGGACCGCCATAGAGGCGATCCATCGCAGAGGTGAGAATGATACGGGACGCCCACGAACCTGGGTCTTGTAGAGAAGACACAGATGCCCCGGCGAGAAGAACAGTCTCAATGAGGCCGCCTTAGTGACGCTCTCAATGAATCTACATTCTAAATCACATTATATCAATTATACAAGTTCGTATGTGACATGTATAGCCCAAAGTAATTTCAAATCAAATTGAAAGTAACGTGAAAGTAAAATTCAATTTATTGCATAAAGAAGTTAAAATAAAATATTTCGGACATCTTCCACACAATATCATCTGGTCCCAAACTAAGCAGAGCTAACTAAGGTGACTGTATTGTGTGTTTTGTTAGTAAAAAAGCCTAGTTAAATTAAAAATATACACGAAAGAAGAGAATAAAAAGACACAAGGACACAGAAGATCAGTTTACATGATGAACAATGCTTATTTGTGGGCTTTTGCTCTTGCCACCATCAATTTCGCTATTGGAGGATCTTTTTTGTCGAAGTTAACATTAAATTGTTTTCCCAATTCTTCAAAACTATATTCAGCTACTGTTTCCCAACCGTCCTTTTCAGCGGCTTTCTGAGTACCATACGCTGTCATTAACGCAGCCGTTAGGGGCACACCAAATTCTTCACATATAAGACGCCTAAAAATAACAATTATTTTAGTTTCACTAAAATAAATAGCTAATAAGGTTTTCATTAATTCATTACGAAATATATTATAAATATCTTAAGACATCATTAGATGAAACTAGAACTGTGAATAAACAAGCGCTGTAACACAATTTTCTGAAATCTGAAGGTGGCGGTTAAATTAAATTTAAAATATTACCATTATTTTGACAAATCAATTTTCCTTCAGATATATTTAATTCATACAAAGTGTTTACCTTGTTTTTAATAACTCGTACCCCATACCGAATCTTGTGTAGTTTGAATGTACTACTACACCTCGATCGTCATAGTATTTATCAACTCCTTGTTCAGTGATCATATTATACAATGCAGCTAATCCCGCTATTATTTCAAAAAGCTTTTGTAATTCTTCAGATTTTAGCTGAAACTAATAAATTTACTTTCGTCATTAACATTAAAATTCAGGAATATTTCTCACTTATAATGTTAGAATTATTTTTTAGATAGCATTCATATACCTTTAGTTCGGACGCTTTATCTTCCCTTATCAACGCCATTAATGATGCTCCAACAATTTCGCCTATATCACCATTGTCATTATCCAGACAACATACAACTATATGTGTATCATTATCATGTATGAGTCCTAATATAAGCTTTTTATACTCCGCAATGGCTTCATCGCTTTTTGAGATTCCTTTAATATAATATTATAATAAATTTATGTTAGTACACATTTATTATGTTCATTATGTAAAACCTTTAAACATGTTGCCTAAAGTGGAATACCTGTAGTAGCCCACGGTTCCTAATGTTCGAATTAGATATGACGAAATTAACTATACATAAATTTGAATGACTCCTCTGTATCATAAAACAGACTGAGACCTGTGGCTGTGGCTGTACCAGTGGCTGCTAGTAAAACATCTCATTCAACAATGCCAAAATCTCGTTTAATGATACGGGAGAAATGCAATTTAATTTTTAAATAAAATAAAAAGAAAAATATTGTATCTCTGAACAATTTTGCCAAAGGCCAGTATATTACTGTATTCCATTCACTATGATGCATCTTTAATAGTTTTTTTTATATATATTTTGTATGGGGATGTGATTATATTCTGGGTAGAATGGCACTTTAAGTTAGCTGCATTTGATATTATTTGGCACTAAGTTTACAAAATTTATTACTTCCTGTTCCGAAAACTGTAGTTTCAGCATAATTGATAACATGCGGCCACAATGTTCCTTTTTGTATGTCGGTGATAGATTTCTAACCTAATTTAAATGAACTGTATAAGACGAAACGTTTTGATATCACGAGAAAATCAACGAGTTCATGTAGGCACTGAGTTAAACGTCATTACCATCAATCTTTATGATAGTTTGAGATTGGCTGAACCAAATTGCCGTTCGTGTATGGGTACTTTGTACATGAGTATGGCAGAATACACCTATGATTAGTAAATCATACATATAAATATTTTCGGTTTCTTCAGTAGACATCCTCACGAATTAGAGTAGAAAATGGAACTGGGTTTTTGAATTTCTTTTTTGTTATAAATGGAAAGATCATATAGGTATAAGTTTTGTAACAAAACTATTTTTTTACAACACTTATAAATTCAATTTTTTTTGGAAACCAGTACCGAAGACACGCCGACAGCTCCCGAACAAACCAGAGGGTCTGTGACGTCATAGTGTTAGTTTTCACATTATGCAGTTTATTCAGAAATAATAAGTACAGTGTTTTGATCTATTTAATTCTATTGTCATTGTTAAATACTCAAATTTATATTGAAAATGTGGAACTTGGAAAGTGATCGTTCTTGTTTTGTACCATTATGTACGAATACTCGAAAAACAACTCCTGACAAAATGTTTTAAAATATTCCCCAAGATGAAAAACGTCGAAATAAATGGTTTCAAGCAGTGCACCGTGATAATCTCAAAACAAAATCGTTTTTTTTCATTTCACGAGTATTTCCTAACACCGTTATTATTTATCTAAGTATACAAATAAAAAAGTATAGTTCAGTATATTTTTTTTAACTGTACTCCAAATAATAACCTTTAAAATCATTTCATTAAAAAATAATAATTGATATTCATGTATCTTTATCTAATGATTAGGATTCAATTTGATATATTTATAATTTTATATTTGACGTGGTTATGTACTTGACAAGTTTTTTTTTTTTTATTTTATGTTAAACCTACCTAGAGATGTTTCTGTTGTTTTAATGACATTTAAATAATTCATATGGTTTCTGTTTGTTCTCCTAGCTAAAAGATCACATGGAAAATTATATTTATTATACAACTAGCTGCGCCCCGCGGTGTTACCATTATACCATATATACCATATCATTATGGTTGCTATGCAAGTGTGTTATGCATAGCAACCTGTGAAGTTTTGACAGGAGATAAACAGTGATATGTATTTTTATAATCACTTAGCTTTCGCCCGTGTATCTCGATTATGTCACATGTAGCCTATGTGTTATTCTGATATATAAGCTATATTATTGTAAAGTTTCATCCAAATCCGTTCAGTAGTTTTTGTGTGAAAGAGCAACAAACATACACACATACATACTCACAAACTTTCGCGTTTATAGTATTAGTAGGATAACAGCTAATCGGAATTAACTAACAAATCGTTTTTTAGCAGTAAATTTTCAATATTATTATTGACAAGTCACGCGTATTATGACGTCACAACTATGGTGACCAATCACACAAGTCACATAATTTCTTTTAAAATTTTATCTATTTTTCAATGTTTACATTAAAAAAAGTTTTCAAGTTTTTCGCTTTAAATATCAATATTATTAACTAGCTGCACCCCGCGGTGTTACCCGCGTATTTTCGGGATAAAAAGTAGCTTTTCATCATCATCATCATCATCATCAACAGTCCACGGCTGGACATAGGCATCTTCTTAGAAAGGATGTTTTGGCCTACTATACCACGCTGGCCAGACGGTAGCTTGCAAATTAACCATTTACAAACTATCATTATAGTTGTTATGCATTTGGCAGGAGATAAACAGTGATACATTTTGACATCTACGATTTAATGTATTTTTATAATCACCAAGCTTTCGTCCGTTTATCACGATTATTGCAGTAAAAAGTAGCCTATGTGATATTCTGATATATAAGCTATATTACTGTAAACTTTCATCCAAATCCGTTCTGTAGTTTTTTGCGTGAAAGAGCAACAAACATACGTACACACATACATACTCACAAACTTTCGCGTTTATAGTATTAGTAGGATAACAGCTAATCGGAATTAACTAACAAATCGTTTTTTAGCAGTAAATTTTCAATATTATTGACAAGTCACGCGTAATAGCCGTAAATGCTGTACTGTTATTAACAAGCTATAACATTATGACGTCACTACTATGGTGACCAATCACACCAATCAATTAATTTCTTTTAAAATTTTATCTATTTTTCAATGTTTACAATTAACTTTAAAAAAAAGTTTTCAAGTTTTTCGCTTTAAATATCAATATTATTAACTATACTTCGTCCATTCGTTTATTGTCTTTTTGACAGGTCACGCCTATAAATTACCGGTATTTTTTTTCGTAATAATGTACTACAGTAATGTCTAACTTTATAGACGGGTAGGGAAGTGGGCAGTGTGCATAGCTAAAAACAACATGTAAAACAGTTTTTGAAATACGATAAATCGATTAAACGATTAAAATAATCTATCATATTATTATGATCAAAATAATTTGACTTCGTGTAAGCGTTTCTGTAAATATAATAAAATAACAAGGTAATTAAAAAAGTATGACTTTAAGATTGATTATTTGCAAGGAATTAAGTCGAAATTTTGGAATTTAAGTTGAAACTTAGAATAAAGAACAATACCTCTGTGCATTTTTTTTTTTTTGAACCACTGACTTAAAATGTAACTATGCACGTGTTAGTTAAATTTAACTTCGAAACGCGTGGTTAATAACGTTTAAATCCAGAGTTATAAGATAATACATTTGAAAAATCACATAATACTTACCAAACCGACCTTCAAGTGACTGTGTTAGGAAGTTTTTGTTCTGGGCCCTTTATATATTATAATAATGCACATTTTATTTATTTACAATACTGACTTTAAGAAAATTATATCGATTGATTTTGATTTCAAATCGAATCGGTGACGTGTGAGGGCGTCACTAATTTCGAAATTTGTTGAACTGTCAAAAAGATAATAAAGGAATGGACAGAGTATAGCTGCGCCCCGCGGTGTTACCCGCGTATTTTCGGGATAAAAAGTAGCTTTTCATATTCATCATCATCAACAGTCCACTGCTGGACATAGGTCTCTTCTTAGAAAGGATGTTTTCACCTACTATACCGCGCTGGCCAGACGGTAGCTTTCAAATTAACCATTGACAAACTATCATTAGTTGCTATGCATTTGACAGGAGATAAACAGTGATACATTTTGACATCTACGATTTAATGTATTTTTATAATCACCAAGCCTTCGTCCATTTATCTCGATTATTGCAGTAAAAAGTAGCCTATGTGTTATTCTGATATATAAGCTATATTACTGTAAACTTTCATCCAAATCCGTTCTGTATTTTTTTTGCGTGAAAGAGCAACAAACATACATACACACATACATACTCACAAACTTTCGCGTTTATAATATAAGTAGGATAATAAAGTTTTAAACTACATAAAAAAAAAAATATATCAAATTCCCTATCTAAGACTCTTACAATACTATTCTTGTATGCTCTGATCTCTGATCAAACCACAGATCTGTAATCAGCACTGCATAATTATGGTCCTTAGAGAGGACAGGCAAAATAATGTTGTGGCTACATATTCTTGTCATTGAATATTTTTTTATCCAACCACTAATGGTCATGCGTCCAGATACCGACCGCGCTGGGGCAACTTGTCTATGAACGCCTTTACTCAAGTATTGTACCTAATGCTACCTGATCAAAGCATAATTAAATTTATCGAACAACAATTAATTATAATTGTATTAAAGAATCAAGATGTATAAGTACCTGCTGCCTTGGAAATTGATTCGCCTGTCATAAAGTGATTAAAAAATAACTCAGCGATATCTTCCACACGATCGCGGGGTGCATCAATGATTTGAAAATTTATTGCACCAGATTCTGTGGTAGTAGAAAATTTGGACCAAATTTTAGGAGACTGCGTCATGGCAACGACTACAACAACGTAAAGTTGCTAACAAAACGTCTCACACTAGTAACACTGAAAATGTTTCTGTACCGAACCAATATTCATTACAAGGTAGACTGTTATCTGATAAGTATATCTCTTTTTAATGTTATGTTGTAACACTCGTATAATTTTTTATTTACCATTTTGAAACTGTACAATTTGTAACTTTAAATATTTAAATATAGGACTGACAAACAACCGATCTATAAACAGTCAATCTTGCACCCCAGGGGCAGACACAAAGCTAACTGAATCGGTAAATTGGCCATGGCCTTTAAACTGCAATGCCCCAGAGCATGTAAACTAATACCAATTATTGTAGACTAGGTAACTGCCGTTTTGGTCTCCGAAGGCAACTTACTCCAGTTACTAGCTTTGTGTTTTACTTATCCGAGATTTTTCGTCGTTTTAATTGTTTTGTATACAACAATTATTTTTTTGAGTTGTTTGCCCCGGTAAAATATGATATCGAATTTTCTGGCTACATTTCAGAAAAAAAATAAGTTTAGTATTTATTAAGTCCTTCGATTGAAAAACAAAAAATGTTAAATTAAGCCTCTATGGTATGACCCCCATTTGTCTCTACTAAAAAAGGTTTTTTTCACTACATTGAGTTTAGTAGTAAATTGTCATTTAGGAAGGTTCTGATCACATGCAAAATACTGTTTTCGTAACAGGTGCAATCCGAGAAACAGAATCTGACATCAGAATCAGCTTATCTTTCTGGGTCTCAATTAACTAGGAGAGATTCAAAGGCATTGTGTAAGCATTATGAAACATTGACTTATTATTTCAGATCTCAGATAAAATCGTCTAAAAATATCTTGTATAAAATTATCATAATATGTACGCAAAGAGAATTAATGCGATAACATAATAGGTGCTGACTTTGATGTACAAAACGTTTTAATCAGATTGTACTGGCCATACTTACAGACAGACTGTCAATTCCTGTTAAGTTGTCACGTTAACGTATTTATCTAATTAGTTTATTGTGTTCTGGTCATTGATACACTCAAACCAGCTGATACAAAATAAATTTATTACGATTTTTTTTTCAGATACATGCAAATACAATTTTTTCATATATGAAAAAAAAATAATGTTTATTTAAGCCTACATAAGTGACTCTTCTCAGCTTGATGGATAGCATGAGTAGAATCCAAGAGTAGGGGCCTCATTGTGAGTGCATACAATGCAGCATTGAGAACTACATCTTGGCGGCTTGGTAAGATGTTTCTGCATTACTCTCCCGGCTTCCAGAGGTCGGAAGAATTATGTAGAATGATTAGGTCTCCGGTCTCAAACTCACCAACGAAATCGTGCTGATTGCTGTCATTTTAGGTGTAACTTCTTCTGTGTGAGGGTAGTATTGCCGCGGCTGAGCCGGCCCATTCGTGCTGCAATCAGCGTGGCTCTAATACCTCTCATATTATGTAGCCTTTTTGAGGTATTTTAGGAGTCATAAAAGAAAAAAAATGGCCAAGTGCGTGTCAGGCCACGCACAGAAAGGGTTCCTCAGTCACCCATAATGGATTTTAATTCGTATCCAATAGATAATTGTTATGTTTACGTATTAATGCGTTAATTTTGTATGACGTTTTCAAAGTGAGCGCCTTTTACAAGTTAAGCCTCTATAATTCCTGAACTAATAAATTCATCTAATCCGTTATAGTTTTCGTTCATAGTTCATGATATGGACCACCATCACGAATTTTTCCAGATTTTTTGAGCCAGCCGTTTAGCTTTTAGAGGGGGGGACCCTGTTTTTACAAAAAAGTTGCCATTTAAAGTGGAATATATCGCAAACGGATACCTAAATCAAAAAATCGTCGTCTTAAAAACTTTATTTTTTTAAGAGAACTATATAATGATACCTCACACGATGGGGTAGGCGCGAGAAAAAAATATCATCCCCACTTTACGTCTTGGGGACGTACCCTAAATAAAAATATTTTTTAATAATTTGATTATAGCACTTTGTCGACGTACTTACAACACATATTCATGCAAATTTTCATCCTTCTAGCACTTACCGTTTGGACGGTAAGTCGAAGACGGACGGACGGACACGACGAATCTTTATGGGTTCCGAGTCATAAACTTCGGAACACTAAAACCTGAGAGACCACATAAGAAAGAAGATTCCATGTCAACGCGCGCTTATCCTCTAAGTAATCACTAATTTTATAATAAACTTTATTAATCAGCATAGATTTCACGGTCTCTTAAAGCTTTTATAAATATAAACTAATAAAATTATCTGGCAGTTGCTTATAAGAACAAACAATATTTCTTAGATACTGATTATAAAACGCTATCCATAAAATGACTGTAGGTATAGGTTGTGTTTATGATTTTAGATTTACCATCTGATTATGTCTTTCAACAATACACTAAAAGTCTCTGAATTAGAACTGATTTTCCTAATGCACCATTTATTTATTATTTATTTATTTATCAGCATAGTTTTCACGGTCTCTTAAAGCTTTTATAAATATAAACTAATAAAACTATCTGGCAGTTGCTTATAAGAACAAACAATATTTCTTAGATACTGATTATAAAACGCTATCCATAAAATGACTGTAGGTATAGGTTGTGTTTATGATTTTAGATTTACCATCTGATGATGTCTTTCTACAATACACTAAAAGTCTCTGAATTAGAACTGATTTTCCTAATGCACCATGAGTTGTAGCATATGTTCGCATCTGCACGTATATAAGCTTGAAGAAGAGGTTCTCCAAAGTTTCTCAATCACGATTTACGACTTGGAAAGACGACAGTCCCAAGTACGTTATATTAAAGCCAGTATTAGTCTGCTCCCAAAACTTTGATTGGCCTTGGGAAATTCGAAATACGAAACGGTAGGTATGTTTTTTATTGGCATTAGCAAGGTAGGTGGACATTGTAGTGCCAAGGGCATTCAGTCGGTGGACATGGAAATGAAACTATAATTGCCAATCTAGGCGTTCATTTGGCAGCGGATACGAACTGATGAAGCCAACGAATGTTTGATTTTCAAAGTTTCATTGTAAGATACAGACTGAGTTTGGCAGGCATGTTTAAATTGAAATTGTGTTGCTTAAGTAATCATTAAAAGTTATGTTTCATATTAATATTGATTATGTCATGACAGTTATAGTAAGGCAGCAATATATCCCATCCATATATCGCACGCTTGTCTTACTTTCGTTCATTTTGTAATTATGTAATCGATTTATAACTTACTGATATATGAAACTAGTATCAGAACTTTATAAGAAACCCCTATTTAAATAGTTATAAAAGAAGCAGAAGCGATAAGTTATATAGCCCAATGAATATCGATACCCAAATAAGCCTAAAGTTTCCTAATTAAAATCTCAAAGACTTCATTTACTTGGGCGCACTTTATCCTATCTTTGCATAATTCTAAGAGCGATTCGTAGAAACTTTCACTATTAAGTCCATTTTAACATTTATTGGAATTGGAAGCTTTAAATATATCGAATCTTTAAAGATTTTCCTTGATAACTTACTACGAACGAAAGTGATTTTTTCATTTAATTATATAATTTTAATTGAGTTGCAGCGAGACCACTCCATCAGCGACCGTTTTCTTTCCGCTATAAATAAAGAAGAGAGAAACTTTATACTTTGTGCCGTCTTCGCAGGATCTGCCTGTTGCTTCAACGGATTAAACTTTATGAATATCTATCGACCACTTCTCAAATACTTCCCAAGATATCGCTTGGGGCTTTTGCGGGAACTGATGGAATTCTGAATTCTGAATTCTTTATAAACTTGTACTCGATTTTTTAGCAGAACTTTTTCATCTTCTGACGTTGTGCATTTTCTAAGCTACTTCTATCGAAGAAAAGATAGTATTTAACTAGTGTGACGTTGTAAGTAATACATAATTATTATAGACAACAGTCTTTAACAGTAAATTCGTAAACATTGGCTTTTCCTTAGCATTAGGAACTTATATAATAGCGGGGTATTTATGCTAGCAAATTAAGCTTTTATTCCCGCGTAGTTTTTTCCTTTAGTCAGATTTTCGTGGGTGACTTAAAAAAGTCAAAAGACGACTAAAAGAAAAGAGGTAAAGACAATCCGTATTTTTTATCCGTAATCACACGGATTAGTAAGTAACAATTATTTCTTAGAAAAGAAAAAATAGCAATTTGACGCAGTGGCATTTGATCCGAAAAAGAGTTATTAATCACCAAATGTAGTTATATTATTTGACAATTGTTGCACAGCAAAGTAGTCCTCTAACAATTTAAAGACTTAACCAAAAAAATTGTGTAAATAAATAACAGCGTACTTTTGTAGAAATAACGAGTTGTTGGTATAACATAATAAAATGAACAAACCTCATGTAAGGACTCTTGTAAGATTTTCATTATGTTAAAAATGTTGAACATATTCCCAATAGGAAGATAAATGTTAAACACTTTCATTATTAAATTAAAATATTGTGATCTCATAAAATACAACAGTTACATGTATGTAATGATTGCAAAGATACTATAGGACTTAACACCAAAATCGTAACAAGAAATAAATCACTGCAAAATCTGCGGTCACCTTAGATCTTCCTACTCTGAATTCTGTAGGTTTGCTACCAACATTGATGCATACTTTGTGTTATCTACAAATTGTTGATCTGAAGCGATACAAGTTATTATGGCCATGCCGAAAGTTTAGATTCTCACTTAGAACAAATAATTGTGAGCATTGCAGCAGATGGTGTAGCGGTGCAGAATTAGGCGTGGCGACTTAGTAATAATTTAATGTGTTAGTCTGTGTTCATGGCATCAATCTGTTAATGTATAATTGTTGTGATGACTTTAATGAACTAATCATTGACAATGTTTTCAGCAACAACAACTGTATCCTTATCAGTGTGGAGTGATTATCGTTATGTCCGTGGTCGGGATGTTGGATGAGTGGCTTGAACAGAATAACAGTGGCTGTCATGCATTGCATTTTCATCCATATGCTGAGTCTAAGGCCATTTTGTCTTTACATTGTTAATGTAGTATTGTTGTTAATTATAACTATGTAATTTAGAAGCCATTAAAGTTTTTCTTATTCTTATAATGTGTCTGGGTTCATTTTGGATAAAATATGTATGCACTTATTATAAATAATATACTTTAAATTTTTTTGTTATATTTAAAAAAAAAACATTAGATACAAACTCCAAATTGCAGCAAATTACCTAACAAAACTAGCAGAAGTTAATCGTTATGACATTTCATTATCTATAGCGTGAGCTTATTGCAGTCCACAGCTGGACATAGGCCTCTTCCATGGAAGGCACTCCCATCGACTTTAATACATATTGTAAAAAAATGAAACAAAAGTAAATTATGTAGCAATAAAAGAAAATAATTTACGGAGAATCAAGATCTAGTTTATTACGCTGATTTTATATCTTCAACACGTCAAAGCTTAAACTGTTCATAACTCATTAATAGTGGGCCTGATGAGGTGCGCTTCTTAGTTATTCTATAACCGATTGTCGTGATTAAATTTGCATTGTAAGCATTTTTCCCATCGAGTCAATTTTAATTGAAAAGTGAAATAATTGGATTACAAATAAATGCTATTCATATTTACAAGCTCTATTTGCAATCTTTTTATGAATAGTTATGATGAAAACATTTAATACAAAACAAGTACTACAGAGTCATTCTTTCTCACTACATAACATTTTTGTAGTTTAATACTTAGTATTATGATTTTTTGAAAATGAGCTATAACTAACGGTTTTTAAAATACAAAAATAGTTTGGAAATGTTATACAGTAAATGACGTTGGCTTTGATACGGACAATCTGTGGCAAATAGCGGCTTTGAAGGCTGGTGAGCGGGTAAGAGGCGTCACATCTACATAATAGGATTACCTGTCGAGATCCAACTACGAGTACCTATGCCATATAAAGTATTCTAAAAGCGACCTACGAATTTCCTTCTAATTACCTAGTGTTGAATATTTTAAGCAAAGTAAGTACTGAAACATGTTAGTGACGATTGATATCAATTGATGATGGCTCGAGTCTCCTCTCAGGAGATGGTTAAGGATCTTGATAACTACCGGGACCGATTGCTCAACGTGACCTCCGAGTCGCGGAAACGCTCATAACATATGCCACAAACGGTCACCCATCTAGGTATTGACGTTACTTACCCTCGATGATTGTTTTCAATCACATAAGGCCACTTGGCCATGAGTGACGATTGACTGCATTTATATTGTTTATTGATGTACTTACACCTAACTCCAACAAACTGGGAGGAAGATATTATAATCTATAACACTATATAACACTTGTTTGGTCCGACCCGTTGATTGAGGTCGATTATCATTGAGATGTCATGTAAAGTAGAAAAGAAAATATGTCTGTATATTCTTAGATTATTAGTATATAGCAGTTTTGGTCCCAAGTGTTAAGTTTTTTGTTATATAATTACCTGTGTACTTCCACATCACTATCTTAGAAGAGGTTAAATTAGAATCTTTGAGATTAAATTAGATTGCCTCCAAAAATTTTAATCATAGGTCAGCAGATATAGATTTGTACTTAGGCAAATGTCTCATGTAGAATGAACATAATGAAATTGAGCAGTTTTCTAATGGATAACAGAAACATTATACCTTATAATAATTGCAAGTATATCGGTATATAAAAATATTGCCTACCTAATTTAAGTACAAAATTGCAGAAATACAGTGCACGGTTTGCTCGCTTTAATATTTTTTAAGGCGCTTTTATATTTCATTGTCAGGCCTGTACACGTATATGATGAGTATGATGACTGCAAAGATAAAGTTAGTTGTGTACAAATACAGGTATTAATCGTTTTTTTATCATTTTTTGAAGTCTACCAAAGTATCTTTACTCTGCCTGATGGAAAGCATGAGTAAAATCCAGGAGTAGTGATCACCATCCTGGTTACCCTCACCATGGCCGCATAGTAAGCAAATGCTGTCATTTTTAGGTTGGTCTTTAGTGTGAGGGTACTGTACCCCGAAGCTGAAATCAGTATATCTCTACTACCTATACCTATTCTAAACCTTTCTTCGAGAACTCTCCTTAATATATCCAGTTCTATAAATAATTTGAGTAAATGTCTTCCTATAATAATATTTATGTAAAGCTTTGATATAAGAGTATATAGTAAAATCAAAAACTATTTTAAAAAGACAAAAACAAAATCTTATGTACAGTCAGCGTCATAATCATATTGGCGTTCAAAGTGGTCAAAATGATGTGAAAAACATTAATTCAATTTTATGTTGGCTCGCAAGGTGCTCAAATTGTTGTACGCATTCAAAGTGGTCAAAAGATCTTAGCAATCAGTTGTCAATAATATGTTGGCTAACAGAGTGTTCATATTGATGTTATCAAATAGGTTGTTCATTGGTTTCTAAGCATGCAAACTAGTCAAAAATATCTTAGCAATAAACAGAAACCAACGTTATCGCCCACAGATAGAGTATACTTTGCAGTTTCATTATTACTTTTAAATGTTTGTCCTTTTTTGTCTTGAATACCTTTCTCATTCATTTCTTGCATGACGTAATTGACATGTCTTTTGTTTCGAATGTTATTAAAAAATATAGTCCAATATTCTATTAAATCATAGGTAATCTACAATATTAAACTGAGAAAAGGAGTTTGGATGTAGGTATTTAAATGAGATAAAACCAATTGAATTTTTTTTGATAAAAAGTGGAATTAATGATACGATTATTTATTTTCGAGTAAAAATTCTCATTTGGTTCGTCTTCTTGACGAGTACTTTGACACTCTAATATGGTAACCAGGGTTTGAAGATGGAGCTGGAAGGTGGCCATTGGAACTCCGTAATTCGACACAACCCCGTCGAGTTTGGGCTCATTTTATTCGGCTTGACGAGTACTTTGACACCATATGGTAACCAGGGTCTGAAGATGGAGCTGGAAGGTGGCCATAGGAACTTCAGCAAATGAGTCGATGTGGTTGCGTTTTTGGTTTTTTGATGTGAAACATCTATAGGCGCACGTAAAATAGATTTCTGGCCTGGCGACTGGCGACGCGTCGCCGCGGCACGCTATACGATGGTATATATATACAGTCTATATGCAGTAGTGTGTACGGTACGTACACACTACTGCATATAGACTACTATTTTAATAATTAGTAATATTTTATTTTATCATTATGACATATTTAGTTCCTATTACAATATGTTCTTTTCTGCATATTACTTTTACAAAATAATGGCGATGTTTCACATCTGCCAGGCGTCCCGTGACGGCTCACATTTTGTATAAGTTAAGTACATATTAATCAACTGTTCGGCTTTGTAGAACGTATTTTAATATCCTACAATGTACGCAATGTATCTTGTCATATCGTAAAGCTCGTAGGATTCATTCAGCTACACGCCGGGTACAGAAAGTACCTATTATAATCGAATGGTCAAATATTATTAAATGTTTACGCAGTTCAATAAAAAGCATTGTCAGTCCGCTCTGATCATTTCAATTACAATTACAGGTATTTAAACGCGGTTTTCATCATAATTAAAGTTATCTTTTAGGGAAGATTTATTAATGTGATTATATTATTGTACTAGATGCGCCCCGCGGTGTTACTCGCGTATTATTATGGTTGCTATGCAAATGTGTTATGCCTAGCAACCTGTGAAGTTTTGACAGGAAATAAACAGTGATGCATTTTGACATCTACGATTTAATGTATTTTTAAAATCACCTAGCTTTCGCCCGTTTATCTCGATTATTGCAGTAAAAAGTAAAACTTTTTTATTTCTGTTATTCGAAGTAATCACCCATGCAATCGACGCATCTTTGCCAACGCATTGGCAGTTTATTGATGCCCTTTTTGTAAAAAATCAGCTGGACGGGAGGCAACAAACTCTTCAAAGGCATTTTGTACTGCCTCTCGGGAATTGAATTTTTTACCCACTAAAAAGTTGTCTAAACCTAAAAAGTAGTTTTTGCGTGAAAGAGCAACAAACATACACATACATACATACATACTCACAAAATAACTTTTTTTATAATTTATTTGTGGATTATACCAACACATATTTTGAATAGGTGACTCATTTCTGCATTCTAATTCCAACTATAAGCTTCTCAAGTAAATGGCTTATTTACTTGCCTTACAAATATTATGGTCATATATTCAGCTTCTGTGCTAGATTAACCTAATGTTGGTTGTTTTTTACACTTAAAAGACATAACACTACCACACATCTTATATATGTATCCAGTAAAAGACTTACGGTCCACACAATATGATGCCCATTCAGCATTGACATAACCCTTAAAACAAAAAACCAAAATGCTTGATTTTTTTCAAGTATTTTAAAATATGTTTTACATGTTTCCAATGTGTTTCATTATAATTATAATTAAACTGGCTCTAGTAACAAACAGCATACAATGTATCTGGGCGGGTTAACATAGATAAATAAACTAAAGTTCCTATTAATTACTGGTAAGGATACTGAGTACAATGAGTGTCTCCGTTCTCTAGCTTCAAATTTACTTCCATTGGTGTACTGACTGGGTTACAATTTTTCATGAAAATCCTATCTAATAAATGATCTACAAATTGTTCCTGATCTACAAAAATCTCATTAATGTTTCATCTGACTCTCATTCCTAAGCATTGTCTAATATTTCCCAAGGCTTTTAATTTAAATTTAGATTTTAACTTAGTCTTAAGGTATTCAGTTTACAATTACAAAAAATAAATAAAATTGTCCACATACAAGGCTATATATCATCCTGAAATTATCAATATGTTTAAAAAATAAACAAGGTTCATTGATAGACTTTCTATACCCCAAGGTTTGTAAAAAATCATCCACACGATTATACCATGCTCTAACTGACTCTTCCAATCCGTAGATGACCTTTTAGGGCTCCGACTCGGAACCCATAAAGATTCGTCATGTCCGTCTGTCCGTCCGTCCGTCCGTCTGTCCTCAACTTACCGTCCAAACGGTAAGTGCTAGAAAGATGAAACTTAGTATGAATATGTGTTGTAATTACGACAAAAAAGTGCTACAATAAAATTATGAAAAATATTTTTACTTGGGGTACCTCCCCTACACGTAAAGTGGAGATGATTTTTTTTCACGCGGCTACCCCATCGTGTGGGGTATTATTAGATAGGTCTTTTGAAAACAATAATGGATTTTTAAGAGGATTTTTTGATTGAGGTGTCCGTTTGCGAGAAACTCCACTTTAAAGGGCACTTTTTTGTAAAAACAGGGCGTCCCCCCCACCCCTGTAAAAGCTACACGGCGCAAAAAATCTGGAAAAATTCGTGATGGTGGTCTATATAATGAACCTTAAAGGAAAACTGTAGCAGATTAGATGACTTTGTTAGTTCAGGAGTTATAGAGGCTTAAGTTGTAAAAGGCGCTTCCTTGGAAAACGTCATAAATTAACACATTAATACGTAAAAGTAGCAGTTAACTATTGGATACGATTTTAAATCCACGTATCATTATGGGTGACTGAGGAACCCTTTTATGTGCGTGGGGGATTTTATTATTTAACATATTTATTTAATCAAAATATCTACCATTATTATATATACACTGTTGCCATCTAATAGGAAGGTCATTTATGTCTTTGCGATAGAACTCTAGTGATCTAGATTCTACAAACTGTGTGAAAGCATTTTGTACTGCCTCCTGGGAAGAAAACTTTTTATCACGTAGAAAATTGTCCAAATTACGAAAAAAATGGTAGTCCGTTGAAGCAAGGTCTGGCGAATACGGGAGGTGACGTATGTTTTCTAATTGCAATTCCTCTAGAGTTGAAATGGTTTCTGTCTGACACGCACTTGGCCGATTTTTTTAGTTTTAATACTTTATGTTTATGACATTCCAAATTGTATAGTAAACTCATATATACACATCTTCAAATGCTCATTCAAAAAAGCTGTGGTTACATCAAGGTGAGTTATTTCTAGATTATATTTAACACTGAATACAAGCAATAGTCTTATTGTAGTGACGGTCCACTTGTGAGAATGTTTCTGTATAGTCTGTGCCTGGTCTTTGTGTAAAACCCTTGGTGACTAACGGACCATAATATCGCACAGTATCACAACTGTCCACTTTTTTCTTGAACACCCACTTACACTTAACCTCTATTGTTTGTTTTGGCTTGTCCACTACTTTCCAAGCTTCGTTTTCTTCAAATGATTTTCCGATTCCTCCTGTAAAGCTTTACACCATTCTCTTGATTCTAGGCCATTTAAAGCCTCTTTATATGTTATATTGGCTGGTCTACACATGGATTTGTACCGGTTTCAACACCCACATTACTATAACTAAACCTCTTTCTTCCTCTAACATCTTTAGCGGGCTTAGTACTCTGTATTTTTTTAACTCTCAAACACTGCCAAGTGTTTCACCTGAAAGACTAATGTCTATGTTTGGTTCTTCCTATGTACTGTCCTCATTGTTGCTTTTCTTAGTTGATTGTTCAGAGTCCGAATTATCAGAAGATGACTTATGTTCTATGCTAATCACTATAATCAGAAGATGAGTTATTGTTATCATTTATTACAGCTTGCATATTATCCCGTAACGATTCCCAAATCGCATTTACGTTAGGATATACGTAATAGGATTTACGTTAGACTTTTTAAGGTGTACAATACTGTAGTACATTATTTTGATCTATCTCGTAGGGTACAGACAGCGTTTACAATGTTAACGTAAACAATGGGTTTATTTACGACATCACATTAGAAACCTCTAAAATTGTCAATGTTTCTCCACTATAATATTATGCATGAATTATACATAAAAACCTTCCTCTTGAATCACCCTATATATTAAAGAAAACGGAATTAAAATCCGTTGCATAGTTTCAAAGATCTAAGTATTTATAGGGACTGACAGAGAGCGGAAGCGACTTTGTTTTATACTATGTAGTGAAACTGCAAAGTATACTCTATCTGTGGGTGATAAGGTTGATTTCTTTTTAATGCTAAGATATTTTTGACTAGTTTGCACGCTTAGATACCAATGAACAACCTATTTGATAACATAAATATGAACACTCTGTCAGCTAACATATTATTGACAACTAATTGCTAAGATCTTTTGACCACTTTGAATGCGTACAACAATTTGAGCACCTTGCGCGCCAACATAAAATTGAATTAGTGTTTTTCACATCATTTTGACCACTTTGAACGCCAATATTATTATGACGCTGACTGTACAAAGGTGCTACAAGAAAATGGTATGACGCTTTTAAGTTCCTTACCTATATTAAATTAACATTTTAATTATGACAAAAATGTCTAAAAAAGAAGGTGAAATTCTTGAACGTTGTAAATTGAATTCTCTAGTTAGTTGCGAAAACGATGCAATGAGGGACATTAAATTTCATAAGAAACAAGGTGGCGCAGTGGGAGCGTAAGCAACTGCTGTGCTTGAGTTCTCGGTTCGATTCCTGGGTCGGGCCAAATATTTGTGTGATCCGCAAATATTTGTTTTAAAGTTAGGGTGCTTTCTATGTATAATATTTATGTATTTCCAAAAATATATAAACTAAATATGAATTTATATCGGTTGCCTAGTACACATAATACAAACTCTGCTTAGTTTTGGACTAGATGTCTGATCTGATAGTAGTGTGTGAAGAGAAGTTAAGATATATGTACTAAGACGTTATTTTTTTAGATAAAAGTTGTATAATCGTAAGTGTTTAAGAAAATAAATAACAATTATAAGGTACAAAACTTAATTTTAGAGGCCAGGATCCCCTTTCTATATTTAATTAATTAAAAATTAATTGTTAATTAGCGAAATGCGATCATCATCTTCAAACAACAACAGCTTTAATACTCAACTGTTTGATGTTTTTAAGACAATCAAAACTCTATATTTTTAATCTGTCTAACTAATCAACACTTCAATAGAACATACAAAATACTACCAATAGTTTTAATATTACAGGCATTTACTATTAACCAATTAGTAAGATTTTATTAATCACAGTTATAACTAGCATTATTAAAAACACAAAGTTTTTATGTAAAATGTCAAAACCTAACCCCACACCACTTATCGGAGCGGAGGACAGGAGCTTGATGTATTGTCAACAACTAAACACGAAAACATAATAGTTATTACAAGATGAGATTTTGAACACAGCTATTACTGACAAATTATATACTTATTTTAAATTTTTTATAGTTTTTGCTACAAAACTTTTAAGAAAATACACAGTTCTCATCACAAGGCGTCCTCCTTAGCGACGATCCTGAATAATTTTTGTGACTATTTTTTAATGTTTTGTATTACAATCAAGGACCAGTACGATTTCAAAACTCATTACTTGCTATATAGATGCTTACATCCATATAGCAAGTAATGAGTTTTGAAATCGTACATCTTAACAACTTATTGTTAAGATGTAAGATTTGCAGAATACTCAGTCACCGGGAACTACATACCGCAGAAACAATTTGAGCAGTTCATGTCTGCCGCCATTTTGTTGGAATTTAACTTAGCTGTCACTAATACCTACAGAAAACCGTAATAATTAATTAGTCCCTTAAATATACATTACAATCAATCTGTAAATTTTCTAACTCATTATTTATTTATTTTGGATCAAAAACAAGCAATAAACACATCATATACTATAAATATAAAAAAAAACAAAATACATGCATGCACTTTCTGTTCGAATCAGTTAATCTTCAAAAAAGTAAAACCGCCCTAGGAAGACTTACACTCTGAAGTAGCTGATAATAAGATATACCCTTTTTTACGTGTGGAAATCCCCTCGGACCGCCACCCCGCCGAGGACGGAATGATACACTTTTAGAGATCTTTGAGTTCTAAGATACTCTATAAATATTTAATCGATCGACCAAAAAAACTGAAAGTTTTATTATTAGTCCCCGTTAGACTTGGATTAAAAATTTAAAACCACCCGAACAGAGACAGACCGGGGGGGTCCCCGGTCTGTCTCTAAATTATAACAACTCCGGGAAAACCCGAAGGATTGGCAGCCCTGGTCTAATCAGCATGAAGCGATATCACAACTTGATACAGCAAACTCACATACTGCATGCTAATGCAAATTATAATGTACTATGTTATCCTATTCCGATTTAATAAAGGATGACGTGAGATAGGAATAGCAAATAGGAATAGCCCTGCGTGCCCAGACACCTGCACGCAGGAAGACCTAATGGCTGCCACCGATAACGCTATCAAAGTGGCTGCGTTCTGGGCTGAAACAATATTTTTTTTCCGACACGTTACGTTTGTCATCGAAACGCTAAGAAGAAGAAGAATAGGAATAGCTTCATATATTTGAAGTAAACCCATTCAAATGAGCATTAACAATGAGGTCCATTGTTTTCTGTTCCCATAGAAATGCGAGCCCTCATTATAATTAGGATACAGTATTATTTTTCACATTCAATAAAACTTATAAAAAGTTACTTCATATTACCTATCCTTGCAAGGAAATTAATCTTTGCATCTGTTAATACTCAATTTTCTGCTATTACAGTTGTCTAGTATTGCATAATTCAGTAGTGGACTATAAAGGCTCTTGAAGTAATGACTACACATAATAATGATTTACACTTCTGGAAGTATCAAAAACATGAGTTCCGAATCGCACAAGTCTTGTGGCAAACGTTTAATTAATTGATTTCTTCTTAGAAGAAGCAAGTAGAATAGCAAAGCAAGTAAATTTTTTATACTTGAGACAAGTAAGAATAGAAGTTAGTTTTACTTTTTGTAACATCAATGAAACACAGAGGCTGATGGCTGACTAAATGCTTTATTGACAACGTCAAATCATATACATTCATAAAGGTCAATAGGCAAAGGTGTCTATAGTTATAAATCCTAACACATAATAAACCTATTTAAAAATTGATTTGGTTGATGAACGCTTTTTTGTTGGTATAAATCATTATAGGTATACTAAGTGAAAACTTCGTCGTGTTAAACATTTTTAAGTAAATACAACTACCAAAACATGTTTTTAGGGTTCCGAAGTTCATCACTCGGAACCTTTATAGATTCGTCATGTCCGTCCGTCTGTCTGTCCGTCCGTCCGTCCTCGACTTACCGTCCAAACGGTAAGTGCTCGAAAGATGAAACTTTGCATGAATATGTGTTGTAATTACGCCGACAAAGTGCTACAATAAAATTATGAAAAATATTTTTATTTAGGGTACCTCCCCTACACGTAAAGTGGGGATGTTTTTTTTTCTCGCGGCTACCCCATCATGTGGGGTATCATTAGACAGGTCTTTTAAAACCAATAAAGGGTTTCTAAGAAATATTTTTGATTTAGGTATCCGTTCGCGGGATATTCCACTTTTAAGGGCTCTTTATTGTAAAAACAGAGCGTCCCCCCCCCTCTAAAAGCTAAACGGCTGGCTCAAAAAATCTGGGAAAA
Organism: Phragmatobia fuliginosa; assembly: GCA_932526445.1. Taxonomy (NCBI): domain Eukaryota; kingdom Metazoa; phylum Arthropoda; class Insecta; order Lepidoptera; family Erebidae; genus Phragmatobia; species Phragmatobia fuliginosa. The sequence continues at coordinate 7,346,144 of OW052066.1, read as the reverse complement.
TTCGTGAAGGTGGTCATTATTCTGAACTTTGAAGGAAAACTATAAGGGATTTAATGACTTAGTTATTTCGGGAGTTATAGAGGCTTAACTTGTAAAATGCGCTCACTTGGAAAACGTCATACAAAATTAACGCATTAAGGCCTCAATCACGAGAGTTTTTATAACGGACGTTAAAAAAGCGTTCAAGTATGAAGTTGCATAATATTATGGTCTATTTCCAACGCCCAAAGTTGAAAATGCAACACTGCTCGATAAAAAAGCGTCGTGTTTTAAAAACGGTGTCGTGTGAACATATACACTCATTAGCAAAAAAAACGGGTGGTTTCGATTTTCTTCCTGGCTGAAAAAAATAAAATACCGAAATGGTTTTAATCATTTGAACATGTTACTGGACAGTTATAAAAGTGGCATAATGTTTATAAGAGTACCTTCCAAATTCAAATTTTTGACTGAGCCTGGTTTTCAAAGAAAACAACTTTTAACTACATTTTGTGGCGCGAATTCCCTATAGTTAAAATCGACTCTAATTAACTTTGTCAATTTTTATTAAATTATCTGATGTCCTTGACATTTAAAAGTATTGTTATTGCTGTTTAGCAATCTCGAAAATGGTAGATAAAATGATAAAAACGAGTAAAATTATTGCGCTGCTTGAAGAATGTCGCAGCCAATGCTTCGTGGCTCAGAGGCTAAATGTGAGTCGGTCGACAGTTCAAAGGACCTGGCAGCGCTATCAAGAGACCGGTTCCGTCAAGAGAAGGCCTGGTTCTGGCAGAAAGACATGTACCGAACCACGGGATGATTATTTTCTAGTTAGTCAAGCGTTGAGAAATCGCAAATCTTCTTATGTGGACCTCAAGAACAGACTCGAAGAAGTAAGAAATGTGCAAATTAATCTATGGACGGTCAGGAGGAGGCTTCTCGCTGCTAACATACACAGTCGTCGCCCGGCACGCGGCCCTAAATTACTCCGTGGACATGGAGTTGCCAGGCTTAGCTTCGTTCGAAATTGTGTGTCATGGACTCATGAAGACTGGGATAGGGTATTGTTCTCCGATGAAGCCAGTATATCTCTGCATGGTGAAGTCCGACGTCGAAGAATGCTACGTAGACGAGGAGAACGCTTTGCAGAGGCATTTTTTAAAAGAAATCACACCTTATGGAGGAGGCTCTGTTATGTTTTGGGCAGAATAAATTCTATGGATCGTACGGAGTTAGTCTTCATCGAAAACGGTACACTGACTGGACACCGATACATAGCGGTTCTAATTCCTTGCGCACAACCCGCTTTAACCGCTCTTGGCGAAAACTCACTTTATGGACGACAACGCTCGCGCCCACCGGTCTGGCGATGTGGAAGCGTATATGCTAGAAGTTGGAATTCGTCGTTTGGACTGGCCAGCTAGAAGTCCGGACCTCAATCCCATAGAGCATGTCTGGGACGTTCTGAAGCGACGAGTAAGATTAGTGCAGCCGGCTCCGCAGACCATCAGAGAGCTAAAGAATGTGAATACCGCGGAGTGGGAACGTATTCCCCAAGAAACCATAAAAGATATACTTGCTAGCATACCCAGACGAATGCAAGTCGTGATTTCAGCAAGAGGGGGTCACACTCAATACTAAACTTTTATCTGCTTTTAATGTATTCAATAAAAAAAAAGAAATTAACGCGTTTCATTTTTTTCAACGAGCAAGTACAATAATAGTGTTTTGAGCTTAAACTTCTTTGCTTAAGTGCCCATTTTTTTTGCTAAAGAGTTTACTTGGGAATGTATTTGTTGAATATGAATGTTCTGGCTACACCTTGACGGCGCAGACAGTACAATGAACGTTTTTTTAACGTCCGTTTAAAAAACTGTCGTGTGAATGAGGCCATAAACGTAAACATAACAATTATCTATTGGATACGATTTTAAATGACTGAGGAACCCTTTTCTGTGCGTGGCCTGACACGCACTTTGCCGATTTTTTATTTTTTGTTAGGGTTAATGTACTCGCAGATAATGGGGCGTTGAAAGAATTTTCGTAATTGATTGATCCAGATGTTTTCCATAAGATATGATTGTCAGATCCAGACTTGCTGGTGTACATATTAGTACATCACATATTATAGTGCGTCCATCCGTCCGTCCTCGACTTACCGCTCAAACGGTTGGTGCTAGAAAGATAAAACTTTGCAAGAATATGTGTTGTGATTACATCGACATTATGATACAATAAAATTACGATTACAATAAAATTAATAAACAGGCTGCTAAAACTACTTTAGCTTAAATTAATGCTCTTCTTAAAAACAAAAAAATGTAAAGGGCAGGCTCACAAAATATGGAAAAATTATGATAGTAGCCCATATATTGAGCTTTAAAGGAAAACTATAGTGGTTTAGATACCTTTTTTATTTCAGGAGTTATAGGGGCCTAACATATAATATGCACTTACTAGGAAAGCTTCGTACAAACATAAAGAAATCAGTAAATATAACAATTATCTTTAGGACACGATTTTAAATCCATCTACTGTTATGGGTGACTACGGAACCTATTCCATGCGTGGTCTGACACGCAATTGACCGATTTAATAACTTTACATCGCCCTTACTTTGTATTGAATCAGTGTTAGTACCATAAATTACCCGTGTATTTATACTTAACCGAATAACGTCAACGTATTTGACGCAAATAGGACTGACAAACAACCGATCTATAAACAGTCAATCTTGCACCCCAGGGGCAGACACAAAGCCAACTGAATCGGTAAATTGGCCATGGCCTTTAAACTGCAATGCCCCAGAGCATGTGAACTAATACCAATTATTGTAGATTATGTAACTACATACCGCAGAAACAGTTTGAGCAGTTCATGTCTGCCGCCATTTTGTTGGAATTTAACTTAGCTGTCACTAATACCTACAGAAAACCGTAATAATTAATTAGTCCCTTAAATATACATTACAATCAATCTGTAAATTTTCTAACTCATTATTTATTTATTTTGGATCAAAAACAAGCAATAAACACATCATATACTATAAATATAAAAAAAAACAAAATACATGCATGCGCTTTCTGTTCGAATCAGTTAATCTTCAAAAAAGTAAAACCGCCCTAGGAAGACTTACACTCTGAAGTAGCTGATAATAAGATATACCCTTTTTTTACGTGTGGAAATCCCCTCGGACCGCCACCCCGCCGGGGACGGAATGATACACTTTTAGAGATCTTTGAGTTCTAAGATACTCTATAAATATTTAATCGATCGACCAAAAAAACTGAAAGTTTTATTATTAGTCCCCGTTAGACTTGGATTAAAAATTTAAAACCACCCGAACAGAGACAGACCGGGGGGGTCCCCGGTCTGTCTCTAAATTATAACAACTCCGGGAAAACCCGAAGGATTGGCAGCCCTGGTCTAATCAGCATGAAGCGATATCACAACTTGATACAGCAAACTCACATACTGCATGCTAATGCAAATTATAATGTACTATGTTATCCTATTCCGATTTAATAAAGGATGACGTGAGATAGGAATAGCAAATAGGAATAGCCCTGCGTGCCCAGACACCTGCACGCAGGAAGACCTAATGGCTGCCACCGATAACGCTATCAAAGTGGCTGCGTTCTGGGCTGAAAAAATATTTTTTTTCAGAAGAAGAAGAATAGGAATAGCTTCATATATTTGAAGTAAGGTAAAACGTTCAGGGTAATATTTTCTTCATCGTATCGTATTCCACACCAAACGATTATTGGCAAGAGCGTTACTATTTAGTTCAAATACACATATGTAGGTATTTCAATGATGAGAAAACAGCGGTTTCGTCTAATAAATGTTAATTTAATCCTTTCGAAACATTACTATATTTACATATATGTATGTCTGTTATTGAAAATAATTTCTTAAGAACAAATACATTTATTTACACGAGCATAATCACAGAAATGATCACTCAATTGTGCAATTACTGGACTGGACGAACAACCTCATGTAAATAAATTATCATTGAAAAGGCAAAAAATATTTGTAACTAAACAGCATTACTGTAATAACTATTTTTCGGAGTTATATATTTATATTTGGAAAAACTCCAAAACATTCACACAAACAGTGGATTTTTAGAGAGCTTCTAAAAGGTTAGGTAAACTACTATAAATTCATAGACACCGTAATCTTGTTTAATAGATATGTTCATCTTTGTACTTACGTATGGAATGAGTATATTAAAAAATAAAACATGCAATAATTCCATTGTCCAAGTAATGTTTTGAATATGCTTTAGAACTTACATTATATTTATCTAAATTATAGTATAATTTGAATAACACAAAAAAATTGACAACATCTTCAATTATCATTTTATTAATTTCACTCTTAAGATTACTCATTGTTTTACATAAAGCACATGATTTGGCATTAGTTATATGCTTTCCTTATGTAAGAAAACCATAATTCAATTTTATTCGGGAACAAAGGGGAAAAAACCTATCATAGTCTACGAAGTATATATTCAAGTTGTATTCATAGATTTACTATTATGTTAATCTCATCTTCATAACCTTTATGTTAATATATTGTATCAAAGGATATTTCAAATTATTCAAGTTAGAATTAAAATCACTCCTTTTTTACTGATTTTGTGTCAACTTAGATATTTCTTATCTTAGGTGCTACGCTAAAAAACCTCCCCGTGGTGCATCCTGGTAACGCTCGCGATGGCACTGTTTCTCCTCATTTCCTCCTTGGCATTTGGAGGGGAGGATTAACGATGTGCTATTTAACGCCCCATTTTTTTTATTAAAGGACCCGTGATCATAGTGAGAAGGAAACACGTGAACTGTAAGTCAGTTTTAGTTTTTTACTGTTCGGCATAGGAAGGAAGAGCCTAACCGTTTCGTTCTCGTGCGTATTTTTTCCACTCTTATGCCTTGATCACACGTTCCGAGCAAACGGTCGAGATATTGCTCTCTGCCGAGTACTCGGTGCGTATAAACATACGCCTTGATCACACGTACCGAGCAAACGGGCGAGACAGTGCTCACGGCCGAGTACTCGGTACGTATAAACATAGCGTCGAGCGCTCGGCCGAACAAAATAGCGAGATAGTCGCTCGGCGTCCGTTTTACTTACTAGGCCGAGTGTCGACCAAACCATCATCGTGTGTAGCACCAAAATCAGATGTCAACATCCATGATCTTGTCCAAATCCGGCGTTGCTCTTTTTCCAACAATTCCTTTTCATTTTATAATTATATATGTATATTATTATTTTATTTTTAATAATATCTTTGTATATTTTCTAATTATCTTTTTACGATCCATCGTGTCCGAAATAAAGTCTCAACTGAACTGACTGTGCTAATTTCAAAACACGTGTGAACAGCTACTTACGCCTACATCACTGTCTCGGCCGAGCAACATTTTACTGTCTCGCCCGTTTGCTCAGTACGTGTGATCAAGGCATAAAGCGGTGACTTTCAAGTCCAAGACGTTTTGTCCTGTAAAGGAAGGGAGAAGGAGGGACCAGTTGGATGAGCTTGTCAAAACACTACATGGTTAAGGCGATAGAGGACCGCCATAGAGGCGATCCATCGCAGAGGTGAGAATGATACGGGACGCCCACGAACCTGGGTCTTGTAGAGAAAACACAGATGCCCCGGCGAGAAGAACAGTCTTAATGAGGCCGCCTTGGTGACGCTCTCAATGAATGTACATTCTAAATCACATTATATCAATTATACAAGTTCGTATGTGACATGTATAGCCCAAAGTAAATTCAAATCAAATTGAAAGTAACGTGAAAGTTAAAATTCAATTTATTGCTTAAAGAAGTTAAAAAATAAATATTTCGGACATCTTCCACACAATATCATCTAGTCCCAAACTAAGCAGAGCTAACTAAGGTGACTGTATTGTGTGTTTTGTTAGTAAAAAAGCCTAGTGAAATTAAAAATATACACGAAAGAAGAGAATAAAAAGACACAAGGACACAGAAGATCAGTTTACATGATGAACAATGCTTATTTGTGGGCTTTTGCTCTTGCCACCATCAATTTCGCTATTGGAGGATCTTTTTTGTCGAAGTTAACATTAAATTGTTTTCCCAATTCTTCAAAACTATATTCAGCTACTGTTTCCCAACCGTCCTTTTCAGCGGCTTTCTGAGTACCATACGCTGTCATTAACGCAGCCGTTAGGGGCACACCAAATTCTTCACATATAAGACGCCTAAAAATAACAATTATTTTAGTTTCACCAAAATAAATAGCTAATTAAGGTTTTCATTAATTCATTACGAAATATATTATAAATATCTTAAGACATCATTAGATGAAACTAGGACTGTGAATAAACAAGCGCTGTAACACAATTTTCTGAAATCTGAAGGTGGCGGTTAAATTAAATTTAAAATATTACCATTATTTTGACAAATCAATTTTCCTTCAGATATATTTAATTCATACAAAGTGTTTACCTTGTTTTTAATAACTCGTACCCCATACCGAATCTTCTGTAGTTTGAATGTACTACTACACCTCGACCGTCATAGTATTTATCAACTCCCTGTTCAGTGATCATATTATACAATGCAGCTAATCCCGCTATTATTTCAAAACACTTTTGTAATTCTTTAGATTTTAGCTGAAACTAATAAATTTTCTATCGTCATTAACACTAAAATTCAGGAATATTTCTCACTTATAATGTTAGAATTATTTTTTAGATAGCATTCATATACCTTTAGTTCGAACGGTTTATCTTTCCTTATCAACGCCATTAATGATGCTCCAACAATTTCGCCTATAACACCATTGTCATTATCCAGACAACATATTACTATATGTGTATCATTATCATGTATGAGTTCTAATATAAACTCTTTAAATTCCGCAATGGCTTCGTCGCTTTTTGGGATTCCTTTAATATAATGCTTTCATAAGTTAGTACACATTTAAAAAGTACATTATGTGAAACCTTTAAACATTTTGCCTAAAGTGGAATATCTGTAATATCCCCCGGTTCCTAATGTTCGATATGACGAAATTAACTATACATAAATTTGAATGGCTCTTCTGTATCGTAAAACAGACTGTCCTATATTTATTCCACTCTGAAGTGGTGACTTCCAAGTCCAGGACGTGTTGTCCTGTAAAAGAAGGGAGAAGGAGGGACCAGTTGGAAGAGCTCTTCAGAACACACGCCATGGTTAAGGCGATAGAGGACCGCCATAGAGACAATGTCTCCCCGCAAATCCAGAGGCTTGAGGTCGTTTCAGGACTGTTAATAATGCGAATTGCTGGCTGCTATAACCGGCTGAGAGCATCAAGTAAGTTTTGCGCAGATCCATCGCAGAGGTGAGAATAATACTCCATCAGATACGAAGCTGGGTCTTGGAAAGAAGACACAGATGCCCCGGCGAGAAGAACCGTCTCACCAAGGCCGCCTTGGTGACGCTCTCAATGTACGTACGTTTTAGATCATAAGTATTATATTATAAGTATAATTATGTTAAGTTCGGATGTGACATGTATGGCCCAGAGTAATTTATAATCAAATTAAAAGTAACGTGAAAGTTAAAATTCAATTCATTGCATAAAGAAGTTGGTTGTATTGTGTATTTTGTTAATAAAAAAGCCCTATCAAATTAAAAAAATACACGAAAGCAGAGACAAATGTTCGTAATGTTTGAATTAGATATGGCAAAATTTACTATACATAAATTTTAATGGTTCTTCTGTATCGTAAAACAAACTGTCCTACTAGTGGCTGCCAGTAAAAAATCTTATTCAACAATTACAAAATCTCGTTTAATGATACAGGAGAAATGCAATTTTAATTGTTTTACATGCTTACGGAAAAAATATTGTATCTCTGAACAATTTTGCCAAATGCCAGCATATTACTGTATTCCATTCACAAGATGCATCTATAATAGTTTTTTTTTATATATTTTATATGGGGATGTGATAATATTCTGGGTAGAATGGCACTTTAACTTAGCTGCATTTGATATTATTTGGCACTAAGTTTACAAAATGTATTACTTCTCGTCCCGAAAATCGTAGTTACAGCATAGATGATAATATAAGGCCACAATGTTCCTTTTTCTGTGTAGGTGATAGATTTCTAACCTAATTTAGATGAATTGTATAAAACGAAATGTTTTGATGGCACGAGTTCATGTAGGCACTGAGTGCCTACATGAACTCGTGCACCATCAATCTTCATGATAGTTTGAGATTGACAGAACCATATTGCCGTTCGTGTATGGGTACTTTGTACATTAGTATGGCAGAATACACCTATGATTAGTACTTTTTTTTCAGTAGACATCCTCACGAATTAGAATAGAAAATGTTACTGGGTTTTTGACTTTCTTTTTTTGTTATAAATGGTAAGATCATATTTAAGTTTTGTAACTAAACTACTTTTTTACAAAACTTATACATTCAATTCTTTTTGGAATCCAGTACCGAAGACACGCCGACAGCTCCCGAACAAACCAGAGCGTCTGTGACGTCATAGTGTTAGTTTTCACTTATTGCAGTTTATACAGAAATAATAAGTGTTTTGATCTATTCAATTCAAGTGTCATTGTTAAATACTCTAATTTATATTGAAAATGTGGAACTTGAAAAGTTATCGTTCTTGTTTTGTACCATTCATTATGTACGAATACTCCAAAACCAACTCCTGACAAAATGTTTTAAAATGTTCCCCAAGATGAAAAACGTCGAAATAAATGGTTTCAAGCAGTGCACCGTGATAATCTCAAAACACAATCGATTTTTTTCAATTTACGAGTATTTCATAACACCATTATTATTTATCTAAGTATACAAATAAAAAAGTATAGTTCAGTCATTATTTTTTCTATCTGTACTCCTAATAATAACCTTTAAAATCATTTCATTAAAAAATAATAATTGATGTTCATGTATCTTTATCTAATGATTAGGATTCAATTTGATATATTTATAACTATCTTTAGCCAGCGGTTCCGCCCGCGTCTATGTCGGTTATCGCGGTAAAAAGTAGCCTATGTCCTTTCTCAGGTTCTAAACTATTTGAGTACCAAAATTCATCAAAATCGGTTAAGCGGTTTAGCTGTGAAAACGTAACAGACAGACAGACAGAGTTACTTTCGCATTTATAATATTAGTAGGGATTTTATATTTGACGTGGTTATGTATCTCACAAGTTTTTTTTTTAATTTTATGTAATACCTACCTAGAGATGTTTCTGTTGTTATAATGACATTTATATGATTCTTATGGTTTCTGTTTGTTTTTCTAGCTTCTTTTAGCACATTTTCACATGGAAAATTATATTTATTATACAACAACAGCTAATCGGAATTAAGTAACAAATCGTTTTTTAGCAGTAAATTTTCAATATTATTGACAAGTCACGCGTAATAGCCGTAAGCGCTGTACTGTTATTAAAAAGCTATAACATTATGACGTCACAACTATGGTGACCAATCACACATAATCTTGTCATTGAATATTCTTTTATCCAGATGGTCAACCACTACTGGTCATCCGTCCGGATACCGACCGCGCTGGGGCATCTTGTCTATGAGCACCTTTACTCAAGTATTGTACCTAATGCTACCTGATCAAAGCATAATTAAATTTATCGAACAACAATTATTTTTAAATTGTATTAAAGAATCAAAATTTATATGTACCTGCTGCCTTGGAAAGTGATTCGTCTGTCATAAAGTGATAATGCTACCTGATCAAAGCATAATTAAATTTATCGAACAACAATTATTTTTAAATTGTATTAAAGAATCAAAATTTATATGTACCTGCTGCTTTGGAAATTGATTCGTCTGTCATAAAGTGATTAAAAAATAACTCGGCGATATCTTCCACACGATCGCGGGGTGCATCAATGATTTGAAAATTTACTGTACCAGATTCTGTGGTCGTAGAGAATTTGGACCAAATTTTAGAAGACTGCGTCATGGTAACGACTACTGCCACATAAAGTTGCTAACAAAACGTCTCACACTAGTAATACTGAAAATGTTTTTGTACTGAACCAATATTCATTACAAGGTAGACTGTTATCTGATAAGCATATCTCTTTATAATGTTATGTTGTTATACTCATATAATCTTTTATTTATCAATTTGAAACTTTACAATTTGTAAATTTAAATATTTGAGATAGTATTACCATAACAATCGATGTTACATTGACGTACTTCAGGGTTATTCCTAGGGCTAAGTGTGTAATAAAGACCCATATGATTAGTTTATTAATTTTTACAGCCTCGTACATTTATTGTAATATATATAATTCTCTTGTCGTGTTGTTTGTCACCAAACTTCATCGAAACGACTGGACCGATTTGTTTGTAATTTTGTTTGCATATCGGGTAGGTCTGATAATATAATAGGTCAACATCTATTTTTATACCTCTAAGAAGCGAGCGGAGCCGTCGGCATCAGTTAGCTTTCATAATAGAAAAGAAAAATAAAAAATAAAAATCTAGGGATGGTTAGTACTTCAACCGGTTTCACACGAATAAAAGTTTTAACACAGAGCGACTGGCATTAGGCCTCGCAACCCTGAGGGCGAACTGATTGTCGGTATATTTCACCTTTGAGCGACTTTTACCCAATTCGGGTGGAGCTCGCGACAAGACAGCTGTAAACGGGGATCATCGTGACGGTCCGTGGGGTTTCCATACGTAAAAAAAATAGGCCAAGTGCGTGTCAGGTCACGCACAGGAAAGGGTTCCTCAGTCACCCATAATGGTACGTGGATTTAAAATCGTATCCCATAGATAATTATTATGTTAGCGTATTAATGCTTTATAGAGCAAGAGCCCAAGAGAAGGAAAACTTGAAACCAACCCTATACCCCGTCTGACCAGTGTGGTATAGTAGGCCAAAACCTCCTTTCTAAGGAGAGGCCTATGTCCAGCAGTGGACTGTTAGAGGCTGTTGATGATGATGATTGATGAGAGCAAGAGCCCAGAGCCACCAGACCTACGTCATTAGTGCAAAGCTGAAATTTTCAGGATTATTAGTATGTATGTTTGTTTGTTTGTAACGAACTCCTTTGGGTGCGATTTTGACCCACTTTAAACGGCCAGATTTAGTTCAAACTTTGCAGATTTATCGGGGACCGATGACAATACACTAATATGAAAAAAAAAACTAAAAAAAATCTTTACACAAATTAGTATTTTTCTAAAAGAATAGTTTTAAAAAACTAAACAAACGCGCTTTTAACCTAAAAATAGAAAATAATTTCAATGTAAAAAGCGTAGGGCAACGTTATTGAAATATTGTCAGAAAGCACCCCACGTTTTGTGTGTGTGGGTTCAAGTGGGTCCAAATCGCACCCAAAGGAGTTGGTTACAAACAAACAAACATACAGGTGAAGCTAATAAAAAGGGTGTAAAAACCATTTAATATTTTACAATTCTATTCTTGAAATAATACCAAAGGTGATATACCTCAGCTTCCTAATTACTACAAATATTTAAAGGTGTCTAGGGGGATGTTGGCCCTTCAGATTGGTCTGGCCGCATAGAAAGGGTCTTAAAATAGTACCTACCTTAGATAATATGTATACAATTTAGGTTTGCTACTATAACGTAGTTTACCAAATTTTTTCACAACTTTCAAGACGTCTGGCAGAAGTAATGGCCCACGGAAAATGTCTGGCAATAATGAATTTTAATTTTAAATAATATTCTTGAAAAAATATGTAAATACTAGCTTTGCACCTTTAACGTAGGTAAGTAAAGTTTTTATCCATCTGTTACGCTACCTCAGAAACGGCCCCGCTTTCAAGCTAATGGGTACGCATACATCTTAAAAAGACATTGTACTAATAATCCTGAAAGTTTCAGCTTTGCACTAATGACGTAGGTCTGGCGGCTCTGAGATCTTAGACTATTAATTTTGTATGACGTTTTCCAAGTGAACGTATTTTACAAGTTAAGCTTCCATAACTCCTGAACTAATAAAGTCATCTAATCCGTTAAGCTTTTCCTTCAAAGTTTATTATTTCCGAGTCATAAACTTCGGAACCCTAAAATAAAAAATAAGTCGGCAGTATATTCGAAAGCACTGGCTTACCAATGACGATGTTCTTCGAGGTACGGCCGTCAAACACCGCAACCTTTCATGCTCTGGACTGTTATTAAAAAAATATTTAAAAAACTCAACAACCCTTTTAATCAGAGTCGGAATTTGATTTCGCAGACGCCGATAGATCGATAGATAACCGGTAGACCAATGAAATAGTCTTACTTGAGTTACTTAATTTCATTGACTTGATAATCATAAAGTAAATATTAATATTAGTTTGTTAACACATAATGTCGAAAGATCCAGACAAACTTTGAACGGAGACTATTGTAGCTGCTAAATTTAGTAACCCAAAATCAAATTAAAGAATGAATTAATTTTTTTCATCATTTTCTCAGTTTGCTATATCTTTATTCATAATATCACGAATCGTTTCAGCTGAACGAGGCGTACTTTTGGTCACAATTTGTAAGTTATTGTATTTAACACAAGTAAGTTAAATGTATCTTTGGACCCTATTTTATTTTTCACCTTAAATCAGATGATTCCCGTAACACACTTATCAATAAATGATAAATGATATTTATTTCTGTAAGTAAATCTTTTGAGACATTTTTACAAGTCGGACTTATAGCTAGAAGGCGCCGGCATTTCCTACGACTCACTCTGGGAAGAAACGCCGAAACAAACCACAGAGGTGTCTTTTTTTTTTTTTTAAGTCCGTGTACAACAATAAAGAGAACTATGTGAGTGTAGTATAGGGTCTGGGTTGGCCTTTTGAAGAAAGGACCATAGTTTTGAGTCGACCTGTCCATACAGACGGCATACGGGCCCCAGCCATCGTGTAGCCTAACCGATGTAGTCAGGATCCACAACCCGGAACACGACACTGCCGCCAGCAGGACACTTGAGTAGGCCGTGGAAACACTCAAAACCACCAGAAAATTACTAAAATATAAACTAACATTACAAGCCTACACTATACTCACATTTACAAACTTACACATAAAAAAAATCTATACAATTCAATTTCAACGAAAAAATAAACAAATTAGAAATGTTCATCACTTGAAAATGTGGGAGCGAGCAGCATCAATCCCAAGCAAGTTTGTCATTTAAATAATCAGTAACTGTGTAGTAAGCTTTATCACACAGTTTTGGTTTAATTACGGACTTAAATTTGTTAATACTTAATTCTTGAAATTTGCTTGGAATCTTATTGTAGAATCTCACACCCTGACATCGAAAAGACTTCAAATAAACATATCGCACGTGTGGCAAACAAGTTTTCACTTAAAATAACTGTATAATGAAAAGTATTCTTAATTGATTGTTTTTTAATTGTTTTTTTTATTTGTTTTTACTGTAATTGTACCCAAAGATAGCAATGACTAAGAATAACTTTGTGTTAATTATATTCAATCCCTAATTTATATACACATAAATTTGGTATCGTTCAAATAAAAGTAATAAATACATTACAATATAATTCTATTTAGGTGTATCGCTCTAAATTTCGTAAATTTACTCGTTTTTTAGGGTTCCGAAGTTAATGACTCGGAACCCTTATAGATTCCTCATGTCCGTCCGTCCGTCCGTCCGTCCTCGACCTACCGTCCAAACGGTAAATGCTAGTAAGACGAAACTTTGCATGAATATGTGTTGTAATTACGCCGACAAAGTGCTACAATAAAATTATGAAAAATATTTTTATTTGGGGTACCTCTCCTATACGTAAAGTGGGGATAATTTTTTTTCTCGCGTCTACCCCATCGTGTCATACAAAATTAACGCATTATTACGTTAACATAACAATTAACTATTGGATACGATTTTTCATGCTTAGGTAATTCAATGAAATTTTGCATAGATATACTTTTCGATTTTCGAAAAAGAACATAGAACAATCTTCATCGCGATAACCGTCATGCAGGCAGTGAGAGCCACGGGCAAAAGCTAATTACAATTTAAAAAAAAAAAGTTAGTATGTACTAGCTATAAGTTATTTATCTGAATAACTGTTTATTATTATTATTATTAATTGATAACATTGATTTCTACGAAGCAGTCATCTAAGTTCCTCATTTAACTACAATGTACTTACAATTATTTGACTTCATAGTTGGTCTAGTGGCTTAAGCGGTCGCCACACTGCTTCTACAATGCCAAGTGTTGAGTTGTAGAAGCGGTACCTCACATGGTACCACACTTTATGTGTACAACAAACTGTTAATCTGAGGATGGGTATTCTTTAAATCCATTTCATGTATGTTTGTAAAGTCCTCCGCTGCACAAGAATGTTCCTGGTGTGGAAGTTGATTTTAAAAAGTCCACTAAAACTATAATACCCCAAATAAATATTATATTTTGACGGATGAATTTTTTTGATTAAAAATTAGGGTTTTTTTTCAGTATTAAGTCAAAATGAGGTGAAAAAATAGATATTTCAAATCAAATAAATTACAGTGTATTCAGGACATAAAATGGTAAGTTTTCACAAAATTTCTTCTAAAAATAATTTTATTTGTAAATTATAAAAATAAAAAAACAAAAACTTGGTTTTTTAAATTTTTCACATAAAATTTGAGTTATGTGAAAAAAGTGTAAATGCAAAAGATGTAGATCTTGTTATTACCTACAACTTGCCATTGAACTTTTTCCATAGGACTTGTAGTTTTGCCGGAAATCGAGATAAGCCATATTTTCCCTTAAAACCCCCCTCTCCCCCTTCCCGACCTCAGATCGCCCGTAAATTATTTTTCCTTTAATTTTTGTAATATTCTCCTCCTTTCACAATGGGTTTCATCCTACTATAATTTATTTTCTTTTAATATATATAATATAATAAATATTTTTATTTGGGGTACCTCCACGTTAAGTGGGGATGTTTTTTTTTCTCGGGGCTAACCCATTATGTGGGGTATCATTAGATCGGTCTTTTGAAAACAATAAAGAGTTTCTAAGAGATTTTTTTGATTTAGTCCGTTTGCGAGAAATTACACTTGAAAGGCCACTTTTTTGTAAAAACAGGGCGCCCCCCACCCCTCTAACAGCTAAACGGAGGGCTCAAAAAATCTGGGAAAGTTCGTGATAGTGGTCCATATAATGAACTTTAAAGGAAAACTATAACGAATTCGATGATTTTGTTAGTTCAGGAGTTCAGGAGGTTTAACTTGTAAAATGCGCTCACTTGGAAAACGTCATACAAAACTAACGCACTAATTCGTAAATATAACAATTATCTATTGGATACGATTTTAAATACACGTACCATTATGGGTGACTGAGGAACCCTTTCCTGTGAGTGGCCTGACACGCACTTGGCTGATTTTTATTATTTTCAATCGCCTTTTGTCATTAAAGCTAATCTAAGTATTATACGAGAAGCAAAAGCTTTGTATCCCTTTTTACGAGAATTAAGCGACGGACGAGTATGAAATTTGTATATTCCTACTTTTAAAGTTTAATCCTACTTAATATTATAATATAAAAATAAACGCTTGAATTTGTGAGTGTGCACGTTCGTTGCTCTTTGACACAAAAACTACTGAACGGATTTGGATGAAACTTTACACTAATATAGCTTGCATATCAGAATATTGGAGTTAAAAGTAACCTATAGTTAACTGCAATAGTCGAGATACACGCGGGTGGCGAAAGCTAGTATATAATAATATTTTAATATATGTATGTATTTACATGCCTTTTGGTTTACTACTGTATGTTTATCGTATCTGCCTCGCGTCGGTGACGCAGTGGTCGCATCACTCTAATAAGCCGAGAGCCGGCTTCAAATGCGGACATGTTTATTTGATCTACAGATTTTTTTTTGAGTTTTGGGTCATTTATACAGGATGTCCAAACCGGAACCGGGTGATAGTAGTCATAGTAGTTATCAGAAAAAAAGTAAGTCTTGAATTTTGAAACTATTATTATTTGAATTTTATTTTTTTTCCTAAAAAAGGTACATCCTGTTATGATTTTTGGACTCCTGTGGTCCTGTTTCTACAAATCTAAATTTTTTTCCCCAAATTTTTTTCTATATAAAATTCTGAAAAAAAATTTTTTTTTCACTTACTTTTAAAAACAACGTGGTAAGTGTTACACCATTTTAGAATCCTTATTAAATGCGCCAATTTTTAAGTTACTCGCAAAACTGACGTAGTACTTTTTTTTTCAGTACAGTCAGTTAAAATTGAGAGAAGTATTAATTTTGAAAACTTTTTCGATAAAAATTGACATCTTTGTCCAAACCTGCGAATTCAAGGCTTAAGGCTACACAAGCACTTCAGAATCACATAAGAAAAAAAATTGATGAAAAATTTAAGATTTGGTGGAACAGGAGTCCAAAAATCATTGCAAGGTGTATATTTTTTAGAAAAAAAAAGTTATTTGAAATAATTTTCAAAGTTCAAGACGGGTTTTTTTCTGATAACTACTATGACTAGGGGCTATCACTTGGTTCTAGCTTGGCGTCGACTTTTGTATGTATAATAATAAATCTAGCTTTCAAAATACAAGTTTTGTTTAGTTGAAACTAGTTAGCGCTCTGTGATACAATGAATAAATAAAACTTCTCCTTGACATGTAAATTCTAAAAATTCGATTTACACTAACAAAAAATTATTAATAAATCTATATGAATTATTATTGATAATTATTATAATTCAGCCTTTTATATTAATTATATTAAAATAATATTTTTATTTTTAAAACAACCTAACGGTTACAATACTGATAGTATTTTAAGAGATTCATCCAAACTCGTCATGTAAAAAAACAGTTTGTCTAAAAAACAGTAACAGCTTGTTGCAAGCAACTTATAAACATAATTTTATTAACCATAAAAAAAAAAGTTTATAAGCCTTCTTCAAAAGAAAATAAATAAATACAACGCTCTTGGTTTCTATACTTACCACACATTTTAAAGACTGTCTACATCTTTAGATATAACTTCATGGCTTCAAACTATTTCATAATAAGATTTTTAAATTGATATTCTTCTTTGTCGTTCCCTCAATGCTGAGGATCGCGACCACAAGTAACAAGCTTCCACTTCGTTCGGTTATACGCAGAGTGGACCGCACGGTGCATGCTGCCGCCCACCGCCTCCTTCACAGTATCACTCCAACGTGTAGGTGCCCTGCCTCGAGCACGCCTGCCGTCCATTTGCCCAACAATGATCTGCTTCTCCAGGCTGTGCTTTGAGGACCGCATAATATGCCCGAAGAAGCTTAGGGCTCGCTTCCGACAAAGTGAAGACAGCCGCGTCGTGATGTTGAGCTCTTTTAATATGGACTCATTAGTTCTCATCGCAGCCCAGGGGATACGTAGCAACCTTCGCCAACACCACATCTCGAAAGCATCGATCTTATTACTATCGCGGCTTCTCAAGCTCCATGTTTCGGCACCGTACATAAATATGGAGAACACCAGAGCTCGAACCAATCGCACCTTAGTTGTACGGCGAATTCCGCGGTTCTTCCAAATTTCAGAGGTTTATTAAATTCGCGACATTTCTCTATAAGAACACGAACGTTCAGTATCTGCTCTCGAGTACCCTTTCCAGCTACAAAACCGGATTGTTCACTCGGTATCTGGTGATCGACAAAAGATGAAAGTCGGGCGTTTATAATGCGCAGGAGAATTTTACTTGCATGCGACATGAGTGACAGGGTACGGTAATTTCCACATTTTCTTGTGGAGCCCTTCTTGTGCAAAGGAACCACCGCAGATTGCGTCCAGTCTTCAGGCCATTGACATGTTCTCCAGATCTTATTGCATATCTGGTGAACGATCTTAGTCCCTTCACAACCTAAATGCTGAAGCATAGCGGCAGAAATACCATCAGGACCCACAGCCTTATGTTTCAGTTTCCTAATCGCGTCGTGAACCTCGGAAAGCAATATGTCTGGTTCTCTATCGTATTCATACCATCTTCTTTTAACGTTATGTCCCTCTTCATCCCTATAGAGTTCATAACAGTAGTCTCTCCATCTATCTAGAACGTTTTCCAGCTCTGTCAAGGTGTTACCTCTAATATCATCAATTATCCAACTCTTAGGTTTAAAGGTACCAGTCAATTGTCTCACTTTAAAAAACAGATCTTTTGTTTGCGCTTTGTCAACATGGCCCTCAATCTCATTGCATATTTTATTAATGTGCGTGTCTCTGTCTTTCCGCGTGGATCTTTGTACATCGGCATGTAGCTGGTTATAGCGATCTATCCTACTTTTGGTTTCAAGTCCTTCACACTTAAGCATCTTCCTCTCCTCAATCAGCTCCCACGATTCTTTACTTATCCACTCTTCCTTTTTCTTAACAGTTTTGAATAGACCCCTACTCTCCTTTGCGGTATTTAAAACAACCTCTTTGAGGGTATTCCACTCTGCTTCGCTGGAGTCAAATGGGTCCCATTCTAGTGATTTGATCTTAGTATCAACTGTTTTGTGAAAATGGTCTAGAGCCGGTGTATTAAGTAGAATGGTCTGTTTTGGCATTGATTTTGTTTTGGTCGAGTACTTTTTAGGCGAAGTCTGAAGTCAGCTATTAAAAGTTGATGATCACTGCCGCAATCAGCGCCCGGGAGTGTTTTGGCATTGATAACAGACGATCTCCATCTGGTCCTAATCGTTATAAAGTCTATCTGGTTTCTATGACCTTGGGGTGAAGTCCATGTGTATAGCCTCCTTGGATGGTTTTCGAACCAGGTGTTCATAACAGTTAGCTGATTTCCTACGCAGTATTGGAGAAATTTTTCGCCTCTGTCATTTCGCATCCCTAAGCCATAGCCACCAACAACTGTGCCTTTAAGTGGATCTCCCATTGTGTCGCCAACTTTCGCGTTCCAGTCCCCTTGCACGATGGTCACTTCCCTGAACGGTATGGTGCGTAGTAAGGTATCAAGATCGGCGTAGAATTGATCTGAGATTTTTTCATCAGACTTAGACGTGGGTGCATATACCTGAATTATGTTGATTGGCGCAGGGCTGGCCTCAAGCTTTATGGCGATCATCCTATCGTTTGGAGTAGAGTATCCTTTGACTGTATTCTGTAGTTTCCTTGGTATGATAAAAGCTACTCCATTATGGCTGTGGTCTTCGGCACCAGTATAATATATAATATTGCCGTTACTAGTTGTAAAATGACCGCTACCCCGTGAATGCACTTCACTAAGCCCTAAAATATCAATGTTGCACCTGTCCATCTCCTTCTCCACAATATCTGTCTTTCCCGGCTTTAAAAGCCCTCTGACATTCCAAGTCCCCATGCGAAGATGTTTACGTAATGGGGCTTTCTTCACTCCTGTACCTTGACCAGTAGCATAGTTTCCACTTCCTGCCTGATGGTCCGCAGTTAAGTGGCCGGTAGCATACTTCCCACCATGCGACCCGGTATCACAGTGGCGCCGAGCGTCAGTCGGATTGCATAACATCACACTTCTATCTTAGTACTCATTACATGTGGTTTTCTTGGGATTACTAGTGCAGTAGTCTCCCGTTGCTTTCTGCACCAGACATTTTAGAGGTCATTTAAGCCTCTAGGCCGCTGCAGCCTCTTCCAACCGAGTGGTCGGTCAGGTCTATGGTTATACCGCCATTGATCGGTCGCCAGAGCCCCGTCTGTTATACAGCAGGAAGCACCGCGACGGCTTGAGGCCGTCGCCGGCGGCTATTCATACGAACCACCGACGCGAGCAGGTGGGGTTGACATTTGGGCCGGATATGATGTTAATACCGTTTTCCCCTTACTCCCCTAAATTAATTATCCCCTAAATTAAATTGATAAATCATTCATAAAAAATACTTTGTAATTATAGCAATATACCTATTTAAAAGCAAAAAACTAATTCATAAAATGTCCAATGGCACGCCAAATAAAGCTTCATTGTCTCTGACCTGGAAACAACAGACTGTACCGAAATATGCTTTAAACAAATTCGACGTATCCCATACATCTTAAAAGACATTTAACACTTAAATTTTCAGCTGTTGAATTAATGACTTGATAAGAAACGACAATAGAATAGTTCAGTAACTGTAAAGACTCTATTGTGAAATACATTTAAAATGTAATTAATTACGGGCATAAAAATACACGTGCTTTATACAAGAAAGTACCTATCTAATGCGTTGGTGGTCTCTTTCAGATTGCTTTTCACCTTGGAAAGCTGTACTTCACGTGTAGTAAGACTAATGCGTAAGAAATGATTTAATCGAAAATATTTTATAACTACTTCTAAAAAAAGCAGTTGAAGCAGACCCGAAATAAACTTGTGATTCGTAGATTGGAATTGGATTGGAATTTGAATTGGAATCGGATTGGCGGCTCCGCTCGCGTCCAAGAGGTATGGAAGATAGATAGTGGCCGATTCTCAGACTTACTGAATAAGCATAAAAATTTCATAAGAATCGGTCAAGCCGTTTCGGAGGAGTATGGGAACGAACATTGTGACACGAGAATTTTATATAAGATGTAGAAACTTTAAAAAACCATTTAAATAAAAATCATAAAAAGTTAAAATATAAAAAATGGTTTAGTAGGTTTTTAGTTCGGTCTAAATATATAAGAAGAATAAGTTGTGGTGGTCTGGAGTTCAAATCCATGGTCGGGCCCAAAGTGTTTTTGGGTTTCTCTTACAAGAAAATCTTAATAACAGCCCGGAGTATGGAAGTTTGGCACTGATTCACGCCCGTGCCTCGGAGAGCACGTTAAGCCGTCGATCCCGGTTGTCTTGTACAATTATGGTAATCTTTAGTGGCAGAAAATAATAAACTATTATTACTTAAACTTAAAAACTAAATTCTTAGACAAGTGTTACCATACTAAAATTATGAGTCGGCGCCGAACAATCAATGAATAAAGATAACTAAATTACCTTAAGTTTGAAGAAATAAGTAAATCAGATTAACAAACAAGTGCGTGTCATCACGCATTACGTAATTAATGAATTTTCTTGTTTGGTGCCGACTCTAATTATTTAGGTATACTTACACAAGTTTAAGAGGTTAGTTATTAAGGTTAAGTAATAATACTTTTATCGGTGCAATTTTTCGCTGTATGTATATTTCATACATTTCAAAAGCTTCCTACCTTCCTTTAGCTACTAACTGTCGGAAAACCCTACTTTGTAGTTTTTCTAATTTAAAAGATACCGTATAATCAGCGAGTGATCAATCATCCCCTATTTTCTTACCCTTACTGTTTGTATACGGGTTAATAATAACTCTTACTTTTATAGTGGTGAGAATAAAACAAAAATATTTCTTAATTTTAATTTATATAAAGCTCAACTGCACCTTTTAGCAGTACTCCACCAAGTGCTAAAATCTTCGTACATACTTATTCCGTCAAATCGCTTATCATCATTGACCATTGCACAAAAGTTACAATAAGGGTCACTTTCTGAAAAATCTGTAGAATCATGATAAGAGTAATGATTGTGCCATTTGAAATAATTGTAGTATTCTTCTTTATTGTGTATTAACTCAGCCATTCTCTTTGCCAACTCAGAAATTGAGAGTTTAATGGCATCCAGATAGATTCCATCAGGCATAAATCTGCAAAGATAGAGATATAAAATTGAGTAATTATAATAATAAAAATGTTGTGACGGAGATAAACAATTAAAAAGAATTACATTTCTTTGTAATTAATTAAACGAATACCATAAATAAATTAGTAAGAATGTTTATCACTAGACAATCCTACTAAAAACTTAAATTAAAACAAACATTAGTGCAATATTTCGGAGTCGGATGATATATGGTTTATTGCTTTGCATGCATAAATAGTCATAAATCTGTTTAATATTCTTTAAAAAATATTTTATTAAGCCAGTAGTCCAGCTGTACCTTAATGTAGGTTGACTAGCAACATAATAATGATGTATTTAGACCTTCTGTGACTGAATATTTTAAGAAACGATTCGAAAGATTTTCACTATTATGTATTTTAATAACTGTGCATGTCCAGTGTCACTAAAAGTTAAAACGAGAGATATTAAAATTAAAAACATAATAATCATGGTCTTTAAAAGGTTATCAGAAACAAGTGAGCACACGGATTAAGAATGCTGTATGTATGATGTATGTGTAGGCAACAGAGAGTGCACCTATGTTTGTGCATATATTTGTGCATTATATTATCATTATTATTATGTATTTGTGTTAAAATTTCATTGATACGTTCTCCAGTCTAAATTACTTGATTTTTTTTACATTTGAGGAGTCTTTAGATTCGATTTCATTGTGAAAGTGACAATGGGTATGTGACATTTATGAAAACTTATAATTACAATTTAAACGCTGCCCTGACATCCTCGTCTCAATTTGTATAAAATCATTTTAACAACCGTAGTGTTGCAGCTGTTTATTTCTTTTTATTTTTATTTTGCTAGACTTGCCAACATGTTAAATTTGTATATATTCAAAGCAGTGACATGGTCATTGACATTCTAATACACCCAGATTTTTTATTACAAGCTTTATGAATATGTTAACTGACCCACGCAGCCCCTTTTTAGGTATCCGAAGTTTATGACTCGGAACCCTTATAGATTCGTCATGTCCGTCCGTCCGTCCGTCCTCGACTTACCGTCCAAACGGTAAGTGCTAGAAAGATGTAACTTTGCATTAATATGTGTCGTAAGTACGTCGACAAAGTGCTACAATAAAATTATGAAAAATATTTTTATTTGGGGTACCTCCCCTACACGTAAAGTTGAGATTATTTTTTTTTCTCACGGCTACCCCATCATTAGATAGGTCTTTTAAAAACAATAAAGACGATTTTTTTAATTTAGGTATCTGTTTGCGAGATATTTCACTTTAAAGGGCACTTTTTTGTAAAAACAGAGCGTCCCCCCTGTTGTAATTAATATTAATTGTATCAAAATAAACCTCCTAGCGACATCTAGTAAATGCTATGTAAACTAAACGTTTGCAATGACACTGTATGACATTAATAAAATCAGTTGCACTGAAAAACCAACGTGTTTGCTTAATAGGTTATGGGCCTTCACTGTTTTATTAAATATATAGTGTTTAATAGTGTTAAAACTTATATTTTTGGACACGGTTGTGTTGTGCAAGATGTCAACAAACTATTTAGCTAGTGTGCCTAAATTAAAAGGCCGGGAAAATTACGATGCGTGGACATTCGCGATTGAAAATGTGCTCGTATTGGAAGGCATGTTGCATTGTGTACATCCAGCGGTAGTAAAAGACATAAAACCCGAAGACGACGCGAAGGCGCGGGCCAAGTTATGCCTAACTATCGATCCGGCTTTGTACGTGCATATCAAAAAGACGAAGACTTCGAAAGAGTTGTGGGATAAGCTAAAATCTCTGTTTGACGACTCAGGTTTTTCGAGAAAGATTTCGTTATTGCGTCATTTGATATCAATACGGCGAGAAGATTGTGAAGATATGACCACCTACGTGACTCAAATTGTGGAAACATCACAACGGTTGAGTGGAACTGGTTTTGAAATAACCGAAGAATGGATTGGTTCATTGATGCTTGCAGGATTACCAGAAAAGTTTTCACCAATGATCATGGCGATCGAACATTCTGGCATAGCAATTACGGCTGACGTCATCAAGACAAAGTTGCTAGATTCGGAGCCGTTAGATATGACGGGAGTGACATCGAAGAAAACGCAGAATACTGAAACGGCGTTTGCGTCAAAATGGTCGAAATCAAAACCTAGACCTGGCAACACCGATCAGGGCGGGAAATCAACGTCAAATGTCAAAGTGACAGGTGGAAATAAAAATATAACCTGCTACAAATGTAAAACTCCGGGTCATTATCGTAATCAATGTCCAATGTTACAAAAATCAAGCAACAATAAATCGTCAAACGCATTTAGTGCTGTTTTCATGAGTGCTAAATATAATAAAGACGAGTGGTATGTGGATTCAGGAGCCAGTGTTCACATGACGGCTGTCTCAAGTTGGTTACAAGATGTTTCGAGTCCACAGACCTGCCCCGAAATTATGATAGCAAATCATGAGAAACTTCAAGTTTTATTCAAAGGAAATGTTAGTATATCAACGCAGAAAGGCTATGATATAACAATCAAGGATGTTTTGTGTGTTCCAAGCCTGACAACAAACTTATTGTCAGTAAGTCAATTAATAAAAAACAACAACAGTGTTTCTTTTTCAAAGAATCAATGTTTGATATACAATGCAAAGAAAGTATTAGTGGCCGTTGCCAACTTAATTGATGGTGTGTATAAATTAGATTTATGTACTACTACACCTACGACGAAATGTTTATTTGCCAGAAATAGTGCTCTGTTATGGCACAGGAGGTTAGGACACATAAATACCAGCGATTTGGCTAAAATGAAGAATGGTGCCGTGGAAGGTGTTAGCTATGAAAACACTTATGAAGTGACAAAATCAAATTGTGTGGTTTGTTGTGAGGGTAAACAATCACGACTACCATTCCCCACAGGTACAAGAGCTACAAAAGTGCTGGAAATTGTTCACGCTGATGTGTGTGGGCCAATGGAAACCAAATCTGTTGGATTGTCGAGATACTTTCTTCTTTTAGTAGATGACTATACCCGCATGTCATTTGTCTACTTTATGAAAGAAAAAAATGAGGTGTTCAAATACTTCAGAGAATTTAAGGCTATGGTGGAGACACAAAAAAATGTCAATATTAAAATCTTACGAACCGATAATGGTGGAGAATTCTGTTCAAAAGCGATGGAAGATTATTTGAAAGCATTTGGCATTGTACACCAGAAAACAAATCCTTATTCACCAGAACAAAATGGTATGTCAGAGAGAAACAACAGAACAATTGTTGAGAAAGCGAGATGCTTGTTGTTTGATGCTAAGTTAGATAAAAGATTGTGGGCAGAGGCTGTATCTACAGCAGTGTACTTGAAAAATAGATCTATAGCATCAGGTCTCAATGACAAAACACCATATGAGATGTGGCATGAAAAGAAACCCAATTTAAGCCATATACGAATCTTCGGCAGCCCAGTTATGGTGCATGTTCCTAAAGAGAGGAGGACCAAATGGGATAAGAAAGCTCGGCAGCATATTCTTATTGGTTATTCAGAACAAGTAAAGGGCTACAGAGTATATGATCCTGTCAAAAACCAGGTTACTACCAGCCGAGATGTAGTGGTGATGGAGCCAGCAGCGTCAGGTGGAATGTCCACAACTAATGAAACAACATGGTGTGTGGAAGAAGGATTGCCTGTTTCTGAAGGAAATGATCGTTCAGTGGGGGAAAGTGACTGTCAGGAACGATCAAATTTAGACAGTGAGAAAAGCTCCGACAGTGAATCATCACAGCTGACATTCTATGAAGCTGATGGAGATGAGACCTATGTTCCTGAATCTACATCAACAAGCAGCAGTCCTATTGCTTCACCAGAACACGTCTTGGACAGACCAAAGAGGACGAGACGGAAGCCTGAAAGGTACAATGAGATGGGCTTGTTGGCTACTGCAGATACTGAACTGACAGTGACTGAAGCCTTGAGAAGTCCTGAAAGTGTGCAGTGGAGGAAGGCAATGGATGAGGAGTTGGAATCATTCCGAAAGAATGAAGTGTTCGAGCTTGTGCATCCCCCAAAAGGGGCTACAATTGTGCAGTGTCGGTGGGTGCTCAAGAAAAAGATTAAAAGTGATAATCAAGTACAATATCGTGCGCGATTAGTTGCTAAGGGCTTTACCCAAAAACACGGACTAGATTATGATGAGACCTTTTCACCAGTTGTGCGACACTCAACATTAAGAGTACTGTTTGCATTAAGTGTAAAACTAGGACTAGACATTACTCAGTTAGATGTTAAAACCGCTTATCTAAATGGTCAGTTGAAGGAAGAAATTTATATGTGTGCTCCTGAAGGTTTTGTATCTGAGATGTCAGGGAAAGTCCTTAAACTCAAAAAGGCAGTGTATGGATTAAAACAATCCGCCTTAGTTTGGTATGAGAGAGTTAGGGATGTATTATGTAAAAATAATTTTAAAAATTGTACTCAAGAGCCTTGTCTATTTAGAAAGATGTGTAAAGATGTAAAAATTATTATAGCAGTGTATGTTGATGATTTCTTAATTTTCTCTAATAGTATGGTTGAGACTGAAAAGTTAAAATGTATTTTAAACTCAGAATTTGAAATCAAAGACTTAGGTGAGGTTAAGCATTATCTAGGTATGAATATTAATGTTCACAAAGATTGTAATAACTATGAGATAACTATAGACCAACAACATTACATAGACGAATTATTACAGAAATTTAATATGACTGACTGTAGAATGGTTGATACACCTATAGAGAGTAAATTGAATGTAACAAAAGCAGAAAAATGTGCTGTAGGGATTAGCTATCAAAAACTCTTGGGTTGTCTTATGTATTTAGCAGTCATGACAAGACCTGATATTACTTACTCTGTTAGTTACTTAAGTCAATTTAATACTTGCTACAGCGGTGAACATTGGAACTATGCTAAAAGGATTCTTAAATACTTAAAAAGGACTAAAATGTATGGTCTAAAATTTAGTAGTCAAGGAGAAAGCTTACAGGGCTTTGTTGATGCCGATTGGGCAAGTGATAGCTTAGACAGAAAATCTTACACTGGATTTTGCTTTGTTATGTCGGGCACAGCTGTTTCATGGCAAAGCAGGAAGCAGAAAGTAATAGCTCTATCGAGCACTGAGGCTGAGTATGTTGCTCTTTCTGAAGCTTCTAGGGAAGCAATATATTTAAGAGAATTATTGTATGAGTTAACTGGATCTTTGTTAACAATTAGGTTGAGTTGTGACAACCAAAGTGCATTGAAGATGGCTACAAACCATCAATGTCACAACAGATCAAAACATATTGATGTTAAACATCATTTTGTAAGAGACACTATCAAAGGTGGAAAAATAGAGGTCAATTATCTTTCTACAAATGAGATGCCAGCAGATTTATTGACTAAAGGTCTAGGTACACTTAAACACTACAGGTTTATGGAAACATTAGGAGTTTTAAAGTTGTAATGTAACTCAAGTTGATACTTTGTTGTATGTTTAGTTTATTTTGATAAGTGGGGGTGTTGTAATTAATATTAATTGTATCAAAATAAACCTCCTAGCGACATCTAGTAAATGCTATGTAAACTAAACGTTTGCAATGACACTGTATGACATTAATAAAATCAGTTGCACTGAAAAACCAACGTGTTTGCTTAATACCCCCCCCCTCTAAAAGCTAAAAAGCTGGCTCAAAAAATCTGGAAAAATTCGTGATGGTGGTCCATATAATGAACTTTGAAGAAAAACTATAACGGATTAGATGACTTTGTTAGTTCAGGAGTTATAGAGGCTTAACTTGTAAAAGGCTCTCACTTGGTAAACGTCATACTCATACAAAATTAACGCATTAATACGTAAACATAACAATTATCTATTGGATACGATTTTAAAACCATTATGGGTGACCGAGGAACCCGTTCTGTGCGTGGCCTGACACGCACTTGGCCGATTTTTGACATTATTTTTAAACAGTGTAGTGCACGCAATGGAGACTCTCAAAAGAAAAAAAACGTTTTTGCAACACTTTTCGTTGATACTCCGCTCCTTTTGATCTTAGCTTCCCTCGATAACTGGGTTTTTTAACACTTAAATAATATTTCCAATGGAACCAGTACTTCCTGAAATTATCGCGTTTAAGTTTAAGTTTCTAGAAATTTGATAAACGTTCTTATCTAAATAAGACATTGAATAAAATGTACTAGAATCAAAAGAAAAAATCATAAACTAGCCTTGTGTAATTAGCACCGCCGTAAACGATGGGTATGGTGTAGTGTTGCAAAGCGTGAAGTAGCTTTTCTGTTACGTAGTCCGAGCTAAATGAATTCTCAAACGACAAGTAGAAATAATAATCTTCTTCCAACATGCGCCAGCACCGTGACATGTCATACCGTGGACATGATTTGGTTCCACACTGTCCATAAGTGTCTAATACTAAATTATATTTTAGCAATTCAGCCGTAAGTGCTATGACATAAAGTTCTCTTTTACTATGCGAATGACAGTTTGATACAAACCAAGCTGCAGCCTTTTTTTTTCTACTTAATCTTTTCTTCAAAACATCGTCAATAGGGTTCATTTCTTCAATTTTTTTCCAGTGCATTATTTCTTTAGGACCAATTATAGTGCCATTAGCATCTGTAATAGTTATATAAGAGTATTGCTCATCAGAATTTAATTTGTAGGTCCAAGTCCAGTTAAAGAAATCGTTATACATTGTATTGCAGAATGGATAGTAATCTGCTGATTCCATGCTAGCAAAAACGTATTTTTGATGTGGTGACCTTGATTTCGGTAGATCATAGTCTCTTATATCAGAACTATGAAACACAATAACATCGAATTTCGATACATTCTTGAGAAAGTTTCTATCTGTCGATACGTAACAATCCACACTGGAACAATTTCTGGTTAAAAATGTATGTCTTCCTTCACCTAAATATTTTACGGGATCTCTGGTTTTTAATGTCCACAACAATATGTATTTCAATCTTGGTTTATGTGTGACTAAACTAGGCTCGGTTAGACTGGGCTCGATTGCCATGGACTTGATTGAACTGGACTCGACTGGACTGGGCCGTACTGAACTGGATTGGTCAGAATTGAATTGGACTGTTCTACTTTCATTTTTGTCTACTTGTTTTGCCAAAACAAGTACTTCAGGTGTTCGTTGCGGATTTAAACTAAATTGAGACCACATTATAAAAGTAAAAAATGTAATTATTAACACCCATAGTATTCTATTATTTTTTAATGAATGCAGTGACGCTAATACAAAAGATTCAGTCATTGGACTATTATATTGCTCAAGATTTGAATAATATATATTCGAATAATATAATATGTTTGGGTGCACTTATTTTATATTCATACACGTTAGCACCAGTACCAGTTTCAAAGTTTAAATCTGACTGTTTCAGTTTTAAAATCTCTGATTCGCATAATCCTTCAGGTACCACTATTCAATAATAGAGAACTTTCATCCACTATTTGCATATAAACAAACCACAATGCTCAACCTAAACCGAATTATACTTCAAAGTTTTATTAACATTCGTTTTGTTTTAGTATTCGCTCATATAACAGGTTAACCACAAGATTAGAAATGTAAAAACATTTATTTCTATAACAACACTTTACACTTTTCACAAACATCCGTTTTACAAAATAACATTGATATAATTTAATATTCCGTATTTATTTGATTCTTTTATTTTTTCGATCATATATGGTGTCACGGTATCACATAGTTGTCTACCACTGAAGTAAAGGCACACTGATAGTGAATTAATAAAGATAGATAACTCTTTACGTGTATAGCATTTTTACGATAGTAATATCATACGTGTATACATGTCAGACAGATAATATAAACAGGCGGCATTACCAATAAAGCCGATTTTTACGCAAATCTCAGGCATTCCTGTTCAGGTAATAAGGGTTTCGAGTTAAATAAAGATAATTAAGGGAGACAGTAGTAGGTAAAGGTATTTGAAAGTAATTATGACTCTGAGGTGCTGGTGTTAATAGGAGACGATGACTTACCATTACTCGGCTTGTTGTTTGTAGACCTTCGTTATACAACGAGCATCGAATCGAAATAGGCTAGTTGTGACTGTAGTGTACATATGTGTCACTAAGTCATTCATTCACTCACTCACATCGAATGAATGAGTGAGAAGGAAGCATTATGTCATCTCCAGCTTACGTGCGGTCGTGACACAGTCCAGTCGACTGTTAACCACAATAGTGAGTGGGCGCCTGCGTCTGTGAGAATATAGAAGGATATAGTACATTTTGGCGACGAGGAGTAACAGGAGTACAGTGATTGTGTTTTTTTTTAATGTGAAGTAAATATTTTGTTTTTGTGCTCATGATATTCACCTATGATGCAAGATGTCCGTGTTATTACTAGTACTGTAGTTTATTTATTATAAAGTGGGACGCTAAATATAAAATATAAAAACAAAAAAAATATATAAAAATTAGGTTTAAATTGGTTAAAATAATGTGACTTAAGATTGGCTTATATCTCTATCTGACATTGTCCTTTGGCGTGGATATACTTTATGCTTAGGGGAATAGATATTAGAAAAGATAAGGGCTCCGCAGTCTCGGCAAATCTTTGTATTTTCTTTTTATATAACACGTAATTCTATAAAGCAAAATTTAAATATTCAAGGATCGGATATGATCTCTTTGTTGCGAAAGTTTATTTTGTCTCATATTTACATACGGTTTCATCAATCTTAACCTGGATTTTGGCCTGCGCCTAGCTTTTGAATGGCGCTTCACTATAGCAGATGTGACTAAGCCCATTATAGGAGTAGACTTTTTAGGTTTCTACAACCTGCTCGTCGACATCCTTCAACGTCTTGTACTAGGCATGCCTTTTAAAAGACAACTAATTCTCGAAGATCGTCATGTGACGTATCTCGATACGTCACATGACGATCTATTAGCCATCTCAGTAATAACCATTATATATATGCGCTTGGTGTGGGAAAGCTACTTTGCCGTTGGATACTGCATCTGCTTTCCGACGATCACAAGGCGGCCTGCGTCAGGTGGTGTAAGTAAACTCTGCAAAGGTTCAACCGAGGAGAGTCAAATCACGTCTATGACATCATCAGTGGTGACGAATTTGGGATCTATGACTGCGATCCTGATTCCAAACAACAATCTACAATCTGTGTCTTTCAAGACGAGCCAAAGCCGACTAAAGTTGTTCGTTCTCGACGCACTTCAAAGAAGATGGTGGCCACGTTCGTTGGGAAAACCGGCCATGTTGCGACTATTGCACTTGAAGATCGTAGAACGGTTAACGCAGACTGGTATACCACGCGTATGTGTCACTGTACTACACTGTACGAGAAGGAAGCATTATGTCATATCCAGCTTACGTGCGGTAGTGACACAGCTTGGTCAGTCGACTGTTAACGACGATAGCGAATGGGCGCGTGCATCTGTAAGCCGACAATATAGAAGGATATATTATTATACTACATTGACCATACTTTTTGCAACAAGTCTGGATCTTTAACGGAATAACCTCAAGTCCTTAACCATAACCTTAGTCATTACCGATTTTAAATGTCACTCTATCGCGAATTGAAGGTATTGGTAAATAAGAAGGTAGTAACCTTCTTATTTACCCCTCTTATTTACTCTTCTTGATGTGAGGGATAAGGAATACAGAGTGTCACTATCAGAGTGTAAAAATTGAGACTAATACATCGTCATACACGTGCTGTTATTTGGATTTCATACAATATTATGTCCAGGTTAACCATCAAAATGAATAATTTTATTTAAATGGTTGGTTGCTGACTTTCTAGCAATAAATATAATACAACACTTCAATCAATAGGCGTATCCCGTTTGTTGTAGTTTATCTTCTGGTATCTCTTGTCAGTCAGATAGCAAATAACACGAACAGGAAATTGAGATAATATTAAAATAAATGTTTTTTTCGTCATTTAATCGTCGATTATCTGATTACAAAGATAAAGATCACAATTATGGCAAGTGATTACATAGTTTTTAATTTTTTAATAATTGCTTTGATTATACTCGTATTTATCTAGAAAAAGTAAATAGTAGAGTCAAGCTGATTTCAGTATGAATGGGCCGACTAGACCGGGGCAGGCATATGGTCTAAGCTCACACTAAAAATGACAGCATCCGTACTCTTGTATTTCGTTGATGAGTGTGAGCACGGAGGCCCGGCTTATACTAATTTTCAAAGGCTAAGTAGGAATACTTCATTATTTTCTACTTTTCAGATCTTTCTGCGGTTTTATTCTTTTCTAAAAACTATTTATAACTAGCTACGCCCCGAGTTGTAACCCGCGTATTTTGAGGTTAAAAAGAAGCCTACATATGTTTTTATCCAAAGTGTCAGGTCATACCACATTTGAGCAAAAAAGATCCAACCGTTTGAGCGTCAAAAAGTGTCGAATAAACACACTCACAAACTTTCTTCTTTATGGCGGCTCCACATTAGTGCCGTGAAGCTCCGTGAATAGGCGTTAACGTGAATGTGAATGGTTTTCGCGTAGTTCACGCGCGTTCACGCCCGTTCACGCCTGTTCCCCGATCAGAGTCGGTATTTTGTCCCGCGACAAAGGGTTCACGCGTATATATCCACATTCACGGCCCTATTAACAATGAATAATGAAATCAAGAATTAAAGAGGAAAAAAGACTCTTTGCTGTACAGTTATCGTTTAAATCGTAAAAGGGTTTGTGATTTTGTATACCTATATATAGTATTTTGTGTTCTTGTTTTGGACGTCTACATAGTTATATGTTGCCAGAGCAAACAAAGTTATTGCAGCAGCAGCTTCCACGTCCTTCGCGTCCGTCCGCGAATTCACGGCAAGTATTCGCGCGTGAATTTACGGCACTAATGTGGAGCCGGTGTTATAATATTGGTGTCATTTGTATGATTAGCATGTAGTTAATTAGTGGGTATGTGTAGTTCAAATATTGCAAGCTAAAATTTTACCCACTTTCTGATGTCTGATTCGAGCTGAAATTTTGTATCGGTACCTGAAAACTTCGGTAACATACAATAATAATAATATGTTAGCTAGCTTTGTTAGTCCGCGTGGAATAGTTACTTTGGGCTAGTGGTAACTCGCAACTTCATTTACGTACGTAGAAGGTGAAAATAGTTTTAAATAATACGTACGTTAAGGAGCTATTTTAACCTTCATCACACTTTTAGCAGTAAGAGTAGAACTTTGAAACGGAAGTAAAAGTACTGAGTTTTAAAAACTTATGTCATGTAGATTGTAGGTTATTCTGAAAAAAAATATCAAAACTAATTTTATTTTAAAGTACTTCTGCTTACACTATATTTTAAATTTTGTTTTCTTCCAGCAGAAGTAGATATTGATTTTTACCAGAACCAGATATTGATAGGCCAACATATATAGTTGTCCTTGCAAACAAAGCTCTTGGCGTAAATCTATCCCTACGTGCTTAAATGATTGCCTAGGGGCCTTATTAATTATTACCCCAGACGACGTCTTCACCGGAAAAAGATTTTTTTTAAAGTTAAAAAGGAAATCCGTTGGTTTCATAGGGATGCGAGGTATCAACACTATTTGTTTTATGCTAAAAATGGAATTAACACCAAGTCTAACTTCCATACTACGCGATCATACAAAGCCGATCTTAAAGGGCCGTTGTACTAATGACTAGGGACTTTATAATTTTATTGTAAATGGACAATAAAATAATAAAGTGCCTACATAATACTATACTAGGGTAATAAAAGTTAATTCTTATTTTGTACAGTCGTAAGTTTATCTACTACAGGTCAGGGTATATCAAACTTGTCCCACACAATCAGTAAAATTTATTCTAAGTAAAGAAAAAAAGTAAATATTTGTAAAATAACTCAGTTGCAAAATATTTATACATTACCAGCTTTTTAAAAAGACTCCCGCATTAGGAATATACATCCTGTGTTGCGGGGGACTTTACAAATATATTTAAACATAAAAACACCCAGACTCAGAACAACAATCTATGGATCATACAAAGTGTTATCCTATGTGGGATTTGAACCAACAGCACTTGGCCAAGCAGAAAGCGGCGTGGCGACCGCTTTAACCACTAGGTCAACTGTGTAGTTATAGTGCAGTTAATAGGAAATAGCGGTCAGTAAAAGATGTATATTTAACAAAACTTATCGAGCAATTGGTTTGACCGTTTCTGTCTGCTAACCAAAGGACGTGGAATTAATTCCTACCCGTTTAAAATAACTGTTTGTTCTGTTTAGAAGTAACAATAGTACATTGTTCACCGAGGGAGGAAAGGAACCGATGACTAGCGAGGGAGCAGTTTGTGGCTCGAAGGCGCAGCCTAGGGCCACAATACTCCCGAGGTAGGAATGGGACTTTCACCCGAGTGCTACATAGTGCTTTATACTACACCTATGAGGAACATTTAAAGTATTTATAAAATAAAATCAAAACGTAAGACACCATGTAAGACACAATTTAGCTTACAATTTGACATAATATTTATAAATATTTCGCGCTTCTTTTGTTTTTTTTTATTCTTCACAAAAGGATGTCAGTGGCACGGAGATTCCATATTTAAATTATATGAAAACTCCTTGGGCAGGCGCGCGCCATAGATAAGATGACACATGAGAAATGAAAATTCATAAAGCTTTCTCTCCCGCTAAAACACGTTAGAAATGGATTTTCATACATTTTTTCCTCCCGCTTATTTAGGTCAAGGAAAAGACTGACTTTCTCTTTTCATTTTCAGGGAATATTGACTACTGTTCCGATCAGGTGTAGTATAATAATACATTGTTCACCGAGGGAGGAAAGGAACCGATTACTAGCGAGGGAGCAGTTTGTGGCCCGAAGGCGCAGCCTAGGGCCACAATACTCCCGAGGTAGGAATGGGACTTTCACCCGAGTGCTACACAGTGCTTTATACTACACCTGTGAGGAACATTTAAAGTATTTATAAAATAAAATCAAAACGTAAGACACCATGTAAGACACAATTTAGCTTAGAATTTGACCTAATATTTATAAATATTTCGCGCTTCTTTTGTTTTTTTTTTTAATCTTCACAAAAGGATGTCAGTGGCACGGAGATTCCATATTTAAATTATATGAAAACTCTTTGGGCAGGCGCGCGCCATGGATAAGATAACACATGAGAAATGAAAATTCATACAACTTTCTCTCCCGCTAAAACACGTTAGAAATGGATTTTCATACATTTTTTCCTCCCGCTTATTTAGGTCACGGAAAAGACTAACTTTCTCTTTTCATTTTCAGGGAATATTGAATACTGTTCCGATCAGGTGTAGTATAATAGTACATTGTTCACCGAGGGAGGAAAGGAACCGATTACTAGCGAGGGAGCAGTTTGTGGCCCGAAGGCGCAGCCTAGGGCCACAATACTCCCGAGGTAGGAATGGGACTTTCACCCGAGTGCTACACAGTGCTTTATACTTCACCTGTGAGGAACATTTAAAGTATTTATAAAATAAAATCAAAACGTAAGACACCATGTAAGACACAATTTAGCTTAGAATTTGACATAATATTTATAAATATTTCGCGCTTCTTTTGTTTTTTTTTATTCTTCACAAAAGGATGTCAGTGGCACGGAGATTCCATATTTAAATTATATGAAAACTCTTTGGGCAGGCGCGCGCCATGGATAAGATAACACATGAGAAATGAAAATTCATACAACTTTCTCTCCCGCTAAAACACGTTAGAAATGGATTTTCATACATTTTTTCCTCCCGCTTATTTAGGTCAAGGAAAAGACTAACTTTCTCTTTTCATTTTCAGGGAATATTGAATACTGTTCCGATCAGGTGTAGTATAAATAACATTTGTTCTGTTTAGAAGTTGTTTATCTGTAATATGTACATAGGTATTTTAACTGCCTCGTTGGACTAGTGGATAGCGTATGCGACTGCTAATCAAGAGATCTCGGGCCTCAAATCCCGGGTCGGGCCAAAAGTGTTTTTGGGTTTCTCTTAGGAAATTCCTAATAGCAGCCCGGAGTTTGGAAGTTTAGCGGTGATTCACCCCCGTGCATTGGAGAGCACGTAAAGCCGTCGGTCCCGGTTGTCATGAACATCTATGACAGTTGTTTTTGGGAAGTCAGTTCCCTCATTTCCTCCTCCCTTAGGGTTGCAGAGATCCGATGCTAGTCGCTTCGTAATTCAGGTAAAACCGGTTGAACTAGTAGCCGATCCCAAAATAATATTGGAAATAAGGCTAGGAAGAAGAAGAATATCTATTTTAAAGGCACAGGCTTGCTTAGTTACTCTGACGCGAATATAATCTGTCGATTCCATAAAGCGTGAGATAACGTGACATACATATCTGTAGTCCGAAATCGTTACTAATACATTATACAAGCAATTTAGTATGTTGTGACTCCTTTTGCTACGCGATAACAAAACTGTTTTGTTTCTGTAACTAAATGAATTTAGGTATACAGAAACAAACCAAGTATCATAATATCTACATAAAGTTCGGTTGACTAATTGCATAGTTTTGTGTGCTTACTAATTACTCTGTATAACCTAACCACTAAAAACCTTTTGCTCTTTTGCATTTACACTTTATTAAATACATTTTTACCTTTCTATTAACTACTGACAAAATCTGCTAGTAATTTGTAATAAAATAAAATGCTGCTCAAATATGGAGGACCCTGCACATACATAATTGTGATTACATTAATAAAATAATAAATAATAATAATAAATATTTTTCGGACTACTTACACAACGTCATCTAGTCCCAAACTAAGCAGAGCTTGTATTATATGTACTAATTAACTGATATAAATACATAAACATACTTTTTTTTTGTATTACATACATATTATACATAGAAAACACCCAGACTCCGAAACAAATATTTGTGGATCACACAAATATTTGGTCCAACCCGGGAATTGAACCCGAGACCTCTTGATCAGCAGCCGCATACGCTAGCCACTAGACTAACTACGCATTTTATAATTACTGTTCCAATTAGTGTCCATATATTTACGTGTCTTCACAAAACAATGTTCTAAAACTAGTATTTTGACAAGACCCAGATGTGTATTACCTATCTATTTATGTTCGATATTTACACACAAAAAAATTTTTGGTTGAACCCTTATTCTTATCAAAGTTAATCAACTTAATAGTGTTTTGTTGGTTAGCGATAACGTTTACATTTTCCGAAAGAAATTCGAGATTCAACCGATTAATCGATTAAATCAACACAACTCGTATCAAATGGGTTTTAAATCTATCACTGCAGTTACAAGAATTATGTGCAAAAAAATTCTAACTTAAAAATTGATTCTAGAAATTGAGTTTTTAATGTTTCTCAATCTCAATAGATGATCAAAGGATATTTATTAACAGCCCATAATGTCCCATTGCAATATTTGTTTCGGAGTTTGTGTGTTTTCTATGTACAAAATGCTTACGTATTTTGAAAAAAAAGCATATACGAATATATATTTAACAGTTGTCTAGTAATTATAGTACAATCTCTGCTTAGCTTGGGATTACATGGCACTGTGTGTTTGATATCTGAAATATTTATTTATATTTATACTAGCTGATGCCCGCGACACTGCTCGCATCCTAGGGGTATGAAAAATTGATATTGGCCGATTCTCAGACCTACATACTGAATATGCATATAAAATTTCATAAAGATCAGATCCTTTCGGAGGAGTATGGTAACTAACACAGTATTTTATATAAACGAAGCAAAAGACATATAGGATTTCCAAACATCCAGAAAATATCCAAAAGATTAGTTGATAGACGGGTGTAAAGTTTATCAATATAGGTAAACGACATAGCTATGGACTATGTTTATTGATTGATAAAAAATTTCACAGCACTTTTAGTTTTGTTTCATGTGTGAAGTTATAATTACATAAAGTACTAGTATTAATGTCCTCATCTTGTGATTGCGTTAGTTTCAAGCTCCTTTTATGCAGATTTAAGGATTATGACATGTACAAATATTACTTGATGCAAAAAAGCAGACACACAAACAGTGTCCTATTTTCCACTCAAAGCTAGTTCCAACCATCAAAATAACTTTACAACTTTCACACAACAGAACAATTCTCTCAGTATAATCTTCTTCAACAATTATACCTATTATTTTTTTAATTATCTGAGTCCCGCGGTGTTACTCGCGGTTATTATTGTATTGACTGCCTCGGTGCCGCAGTGGCAGCGTATGCTACTGCTGTGCTTGAGGTCTCGAGTTCGATTCCCAGGTCGAACCAAATATTTGTGTGATCCGCAAATATTTGTTTCGAGGTTTGGGTGTTTTCTATGTATAATAAGTATGTATTTACAAAAAAAAAGTATGTTTGTGTATTTATATCAGTTGTCTAGTACCCATAATACAAACTCTGCTTAGTTTGGGACTAGATGGAGTTGTGTGTAAGATGTCCGATGTATTTATTTTATTTATTTAAATCGCAAATCGCCGCGGAAGGAAGCTTGTAAAAAAATGGCCTATGTCACACCTTATTGATTATAGAGAGCCATTAGTTCTTTGAAAGTTAAAGTCCCGTGAAAATTAGATTAAGCAGTCCCAGAGATTAGCCGGCACAAACAGAGAGAATCCATACTTATAGCTACGTAGAGGTATATAACCGATAGTAAACACTCTTATCAGATACATCTGATAACCGAGCTTACTATGAAATAAACGTATATTAGTACTGTTAATTCAAGGCCATGGAACAATATTGCATAAAAGTCCGTCAGTTGATTAATAAATTGTATTTTTGATGTTATTTTAACAGTTGCTTATCTTATTGGTATTAAAAAATATGTGTATCTTATTTCCATAAATTAAAAGGTTTTGTTCTTTAAACTTAACAAGTTTATCTCTTAAACTATGTATTTCAAGCTTGAATCTTTAACTACTGATAAGGCAAAGTATATTGTTAAACAAAGCGAATCCCTTACTATAAATATTATTAGTATCATGTTTGACCTATATTCTTATAAATATTCTTATAAATTTAGTTTTTACGAACATTTGTTTAACATTAAGTTCAGACACCAACGAGCGTAAAAAATTGACACAAACTGATTTAATTAATTGAATATTTTCATCTTGTTTTGTAGATTCCTTGTGATATCCGTTGATAACAACGCATAAAACAAGCAAACTCTTTCGGATCGTCACACATACCGCCTTATTAATTAATAAATAAATAAATACTTAGGACATCTGACACAAAACGCCATCTCGTCCCAAACTAAACAGAGCTTGTACTAAGTACTAGACAACTGAAAAATTTAGCCTTTATTTGTAAATACTATTAACATGATATATATGTCGTGGATTGATCGTGAACCAATAAATCGTTACCGGAAATGTTGTGGATTGATGCTATGGTGCGACGGACAGCGCCATCTAAGAATTACTTCAGTGAATTAATAAATCGTCACCGGAAACGCAAGTGGCGCCCTCCCGCTTGGACACGATCGTCGGTAGAGTGGATGCAACGATGACTGGCGGGAAGATATGGCGGTGGTCATTCTACCTCGGACAGTCTTGGCATACGCTCAGTACCAACGCACGTGTTTGTTTCCATATTGTAAAAACCGTTAGTAAAATAAAGTTATTGTTGTGATTTAAATTATCTTTCGTTCGAGTATCCAAGTCAGTGCCCACATTTATCAAAAACTATGTCGGATCATGATGAAGACCCGATGTTTCGCATCTCGGCCACCCCTGATGCGACATATATATAAATCTACACAACCTCTAAATAAAATATTTTCAGAAAGCACCCCACGCTTTGTTACATTAAAATTATTTTCTACTTTTTAGTTTAAAAGCGTGTTTGTTTAGTTTTTTAAAACTATGTTTTTTTCTACACTAAAAAAGACTAATTTGTTTAAACTTTTTTTTTAGTTTTTTTTACAAATTAGTGTATTGTCATCGGTCCTCGATAAATCTACAAAGTTTAAACGAAATCTGGCCGTTTAAAGTGGGTCAAAATCGAGCCCAAAGGATTCGGTTACAAACATACAAACATACAGGTGAAGCTAATAAAAAAAAACGTGTTTGTTTAGTTTTTTAAAACTATTTTTTTATTTGCAGATCATACAAACATTTGGTACGACCCAATAATCCACCTCAAAGCACAGCAGACACATACACTACCCCTGGCCCACAGAGGCAGTTAGCACAGGACGAGCTGGAGCTGACATATCCATAGTATGTAAATTATGTAAAAACTATAATACACTTAATGTAAACAAACCAAAATAAAATAATAAACATCCATTCCAATAAGAAACATTATCCTTTTCCAAAAACCTTTATCAAAACGACTTGTGTCCATATTTGAGAGGATTGTGGTTTTAAATGACCCGTTTGGCCGTTTCCATCTGATAACTAACTGTCAAAAGGAATCGTGACGCGATGACTGAGAGATTAAAACAGACAAAGGTAAATTATAGCCGCTAATTATGCGCTAGATAATGTTTATGTAAATATGATTCGTTATTCCTCTTTCATATTTGATAGAAGATAACACCATTTATGAATCGTCAGGATTAAATGTTTCAGATTACTATTTTTGTTGGAGCATTGAAAGCTTAGTTGCTACCTGATGGTGTGCCATTTCATCCCTTCTCTCTGAAGAGGGATGCCAGTTTTAATTAAAACTCCTCCAAACGAACTCTTAGTTACTTCTGAGTGAAGTAACTAAGAGTTACTTCACTCAGAAGAGAAGAGAAGAGGCTCGGGACAAGTTTGGGACCGTCACAATTTACCGCGGTCGCAACCTTCTCCGAAGACGTAATTTTGCAGAAGGAGAAGGCCCGGGAGGACGACCTCCACTCGGACCCGATCCGCTATCGGTGACCCGGGTGGCGGAGGTGCGCACATCTGCCGCCCTGAGTGTGGCCACGGATGGACGGGACGAGTTTTCCCCTACATCCGCTTGATTGGTCAGCCGCTAAGACATTGTCGGACGTTGCCTAATTAGATAAATTTGACGGAGACGGCGCCCGCATCGGTGTGGGCAGGCGCTAGGAGGAGTTCAGAAGAAGAAAACAAGTCCCTGAACCCCTCCAAAAAATTCAGTCGCACAGAGGGCACACCGTGTTTT
This sequence comes from Phragmatobia fuliginosa, assembly GCA_932526445.1. Taxonomy (NCBI): domain Eukaryota; kingdom Metazoa; phylum Arthropoda; class Insecta; order Lepidoptera; family Erebidae; genus Phragmatobia; species Phragmatobia fuliginosa. Next base: position 7,305,363 of record OW052066.1, on the reverse strand, counting down.
GATTCCGACACACCGCCTAGCCGCAAACCCCGGGGGAGTGACGGCACGAGGGGGTTTGCACACGTTAAAAAAAAGGACAGCGGTCACAATAGCACCAGCATATCATCATCCTGAAGTGATATTCATTTAACTATAATAGATATAACGTCAATCATACAGCAGGTTTAGAGTGTAAATAAGTATGTGCTGCATGATATAAGCACATACCAGGTTGCATGTTCAGTGCAATCTACACTCGGTTCCAAAAATAACGGGTCAGTCACATAAACCCGAACGGGTCAGTCACATAAACCCGAATATCTCCCGAACTACGTATGCCATCCTAATGAAACGAAGACTGTTCAATTGAGAATTTAATTATACAGATAAAAAATAAAATAAAACTTAGTTACACCCACAACATTAATCTTAAATTAAAAAAAAACTAAAGTAGTCATATTTTTCTTAAGATTACATTTTTTTATGATTGTTTTTTTGCTGTTTTTCATCACTTTCTTCATTTAATACTTTGTATTGCATCCACGTGATGAAGCCTCCAGTGATGAAAAACAGCAAAAAAACAATCATAAAAAAAATGTAATCTTATGAAAAATATGACTACTTTAGTTTTTTTTTAATTTAAGATTAATATTGTGGGTGTAACTAAGTTTTATTTTATTTTTTAGCTGTATAATTAAATTCTCAATTGAACAGTCTTCGTTTCATTAGGATGGCATACGTAGTTCGGGAGATATTCGGGTTTATGTGACTGACCCGTTATTTTTGGAACCGGCTATAGTATCGACACGTTAGGTAAATGTCTGATATCTATTGTAAGCTCTATTATAGTTGGATATAATATAATCATCTAATAAGCACATTTTTCGTGTCGATCCAAATGTTTGTATGATATGCTATGTATTGTTTCGGAGTTGGGTGCATTTTTGTTAATACTTTTTTTTTAAACGATTCAAATCCCGTGTCGGGCTAAAAAGTGTTTTTTGGGTTTTTCTTAGAAAATTCCTAATAGCAGCCCAGCGTTTGGAACGGAATGGAACGGAAAATTCCTAATAGCACGTTAAGTCGTCGGTCCCGGTTGTCAAGAATATCTATGGCAACCGTAATTGGCAAGTGAGTGCCCTCAAATATACTGACAACTAGTTCAACCATCGAATTTCAGTGCTCCCTAAGGGTTGCGGAGATCCGATGCCAGTCGCTCCGTGTAAAAACTGATATTCAGGTAAAACCGGTTGAACTAGTAGCCGACCCCAAATAATATTGGGAATAAGGCTAAGAAGATAATGATAAATTATTAAATTACACAAAAATACGAAAAGATTAAATATTACAAAAAAAAATACGTTGCATAAATAATTGATATGTGATGAATTTTCACAGAGCTAATGATTAGTTTATTTAATAGTTCTAATTATAGGAAACAAGGCAAGTCGTGTAATACGAAGCTTGTTTATCTTCTCTTATTATTTAGAGTTTTGTATTGATTGACCTCGAGATATTTCATCAACCAAACAAATCAAACATATTAAAAATTGAAATTATTTTAATACAGATTTGCACTTCACACGGATTAAGACGGATTAAGAATACAAAGTGTCACCACCCCTATTCATTCCATGGGTGTCGTAAGAGGCGACTAAAGACACAAAATAAGCAGCCAATATCAGTACCAAGAGAAGGAAAACTTGAAACCAACCCGTCTGGCCAGCGCGGTATAGTAGGCCAAAACCTCCTTTCTAAAAAGATGCCTATGTCCAGCAGTGGACTGTTAAAGGCTGTTGATGATGATGATGATTTCAAATGTAGTTAATAAGATGTTTCATAGCATTTTTTTCTTTATTATAAGTGATAAAATTATTGAAGTTTATACTTATTGTTCATCTATTACAACTTTGATTCGATGATTAAACAGAGATTAGTAAGGTGTAGTATTTTCAAATCTACTGGGTACAAGGAAACGCTAATCCTACCCATTTAAATGTCCATGTAGGAAAGTAAATAGAACTACAGCTTTGAAATACACTAATGTAAACACCCTTTAAGGATTTACCTCTCATGACACAAATCCTTTTTGGGTCGCTCCTTTCCCTCACAACTGATGTCACTTTTATCTCTTCAAAGGACTCCGTTTTTATAGAAATGTTTTGCGATTATTCTATCTAAATGCTAAAGGAAATAAAATTGGTCTATTACATAGATCTTTGGTTTTTAAAGCATTAAGGTTTTTAGTTAAAAGACTTGTAAAACTGTTAGGGACAAAGAGTCTAGGGGTATTAAATTTACATATACATGTTTTTAAATCTATGAAATTTAAACATTATTATGAAAACCAACAGATTTCGTTAAATGTTATTTTATATACCTTAGCTTTAAGTTTGAATAACCTCAATAAGACTTCTTTCTATTCTAGACATATTACATATTACTTGTGTCATACTTTCTAACAATATTAAATCTCTTATAATCTCTCTTCTCACTTAAACTTACAGTATAGGTACTAGTTCTGAAATGTTACTAAGTTTCTCTGTGCTTTGAAAATACTTTTATGTTGACATAAGTTCTTGTGAGAGTTGGATATCAGCATCCATTACGTTGTTTAGACCGAAATCCTTTGCAGGCGAACGTCATCAATCTTTTACAGCGTTGTATAAACATGTGGGGCGGTATGTCACTTTGTCACTAGGAGGAATACACAAGTGTTCCTTGCATACATTTAAGATTAAGAAATACTAAAGTTTGTTGAAAGTGACATATTATATAATCTTTCAAATCTTCATCTATAGGTACTTCAGTAGAAAAGCTTTAGTTTTCTCTCTTATTATACGAACTATACGATTAATTCAGTAGATAAACTAAATGGAGCAGTTAAAAGCCTTCATTTGAAAATTTAAATGGAAAAACATTTTTACGCAGTTTTGACCTCAAAATAGACCAGCTGTAAGTGGAAACAAATTATAGCAATAAAATTAGGGTGTTTATCTACTATGTATCTATTCAGATAATTCGCCGAGATAACGTCGGCAACATTATACCACAGTTGATGCTTCAGGTATGTGTGATTTGGTCAACTAAGTAACTTGAGGAAACATGCATGAAATTAACTTGAAATAGTTCATAAGTTATCAGTTTTCATTATATTACGTAGCTAAACATTTCCTTATTGAAATGTAATTTTAGTCCGCGGGAACTTTCCGTCGATTTTTCATTTTCAGTTTCCACCTGAGACACGGGAAATTACGATGTCATCCCCGTTGAATTGAATTGGAATTGAGCTTACACATTTTGTCTCCTGGAATAATATATTTGTCTTAACATGTGTCACAAAATATACAACATTCCTTTTTTAATCCTGACTGAACTCCTGTATTATCTCATGAATGTTTTATCTGTTAATGTGACCTTATACATTATTACGTCATTTTTATTTTTATTTATGCCCACAATATTGACTCTACTATGTCTCGTGGAAAGCATGAATAGAATCCATGGGTGGAGGCCACCATCCTCATGGAGTTCATACAATGCAGCATAGTGACTCATATCATGGCGGCTTAGTGAGCGGCTTGTGAAAGTCGGTAGAATGATGTAGAATGATTTGGCCTCCGGTCTTAAACTCACCAACGAAAGGCGACCCCGCACTAATGCTGTGATTTTAGGTTAGTTTCTGTGTGTGAGGGTAGTACTGTCTCGGTCGAGCCGACCCATTCGTATTGAAATTATCGTGCTACTACCTACTAAATGTATCCTCTCTACTACCTAAGTTATCACAGTAGTCATCAGAATACGAATACATACTCTCATAACTTACTGCGGACAACTGTAGGTATACTTTAGAGATTTAGGTATCAGTTTACGTGTCACTACAATATTACAATGGTATTACAAAATAAGCTGGTCTATTTCTTTCTCTGTCTTTCTGCAGTTTCTGCCTGTCAGCTGAACGAGACAATATATAATATTGAAAAAAAAAAAAAAAAAAAATTAAAAAAAAAAAAAAAAAAAAAATTGAATTAAACCATATGTATTTTGAAATGTGTTGAATGATTAAGTGGAACATTTATGTGTTGAAAAGATCATGCATAGTGAGATTTATGTTCTATCTAAATTAACAAAACATTGTATTACGAAATCGTTCCTCTAATATGTATTCTTTCTCTTTTTCAGAGTTTAAGTTGTTGTTTTTTAATTTGTATAATCAGACATAAAAAAGCAATATTTCACATACATATAAAAACATTCTGTGTCATAACAATGTAATGCATGTGCTCATTTGGGCTTATGCTTTAACAGAAGAAAACGCCTGCGCATTGTTGTTCTATAATGTGAAGCTAATAAAAGCGTCATAATGCAAACCAGTAATAGATAACAAAAGCAAAAAAGGCATTGGAAATGGGGCAAGGAATACCACAACTCCACGGGCAATTCCATAATTCTAAATGGAAAACAGGGACAGCATTAGCCGTCAGACGACTAGAACCGTTAAGGGATGACATCAAATTATCAAAAACTATCATTTAATCGTCACCTCAAACTAGGTAGAATGTCGATTTACGTAAGGTGGTAGACAGGAGCTAGATGCGAGAAGCCTAAAATCGATCAGTGTGGCGTGCAATGGAAGAGGTTTAAGTCAAGCAGTGGACTGCAATAGGCTGATGATGATGATGAAATTGAATCTAAAATACACTTATGAAAATGAACTATTTTAGATATTCCTATATACGTCTTAAAATCACATTAATATTATATTAGCCGCTGAAAAACGTTTTAAAGTAAAATGAAATACTAGCTTATTACATTCGTGACATCTTGTACATCTCTCTCAGTCTTGCTATTACAGAATATTATTATAAAGCAATTCTACACAAAAGCCAGCCTCAATACAGAACATATGGTACATAGATTACTCTTCTTAATACCGAGGAATTATCTTGCTCCATCTGTTACATGAGTCCAATATGTTTTCATGCGATCTCCTAACAAAAACTTGATAAAAATGGCTCCTTTAATAGTGAAATAAATCACAGTGGACGGATCCAGCCTATCCATCATGTGGCCGCCGATGACGTAGGGCAAGCCTTGGAAATATTAGGAGCTTTATTATCAAAAGATTATACTAAAAGCTTTGTCTTTATATAATTTATTTTGAACTTATTCCAAATCACATTAGCAATATACATAATGTTTAAAAATATGATTATATATTTAGTTCAAGTCTGTTGATTTTGATTAGACTTAAACTCAAAGCATAATTAAAAGAAACCTCTTTATCCTGGCAAATTAAAATGATATTTCTTCCAGTCGTTTCATACCCATTAGCTCAGTTAGACTCTTAGCTTTTGATTCACAAACAAAAAAAAATATAATCGCTATTTAGAACTAGGTTTAGTGTTTATATCGAACTAGCTGACTCACGCAGCCCCGTCTGCGACTTTTATTGCCCGTATCGTAATGTTATAATGTGCAAAAAAAAAAAACAAGAAAAAAAGATTACAGTTAGCCAGCCTTAAAAGGTTTTCTTTGTTGACATTTTTTAAATTATTATCTTTAATTACTATAATTGTGACTCAAATTGTAATTATCGCTTTTCTTATTGAAATAATGTATTTTGCATTTAAGAATATTGTCTGGACTTTAAAAGAGACTGTGATCCCTAAGTTTGTTTCGTCCTTTCTTCTCAGAGCTCAGAGTCCAGTTAGGAAAGGCCAAACCCATCTGCTCAAAAATAAAAAAAAGTTTTTCTTACAAAAGTGTTTATGTAACGTAATTGCGGAATAATGTTATTTGATTTGATTTGATTATACATGATTTTTGCAAAACTTAATGATAACAGTGCACACAGCTGAAGCTCTCACGAGGAAAAAAGCCCTCTTGAAACATTCTTCAGTGGTGCTCCGCTCCTATTAGTGATATCGTAACGGTATATAGCCTATACACTTCCTCGATAAATGGTCTATCTAACATTGAAAGATTTTTTAAAATCGGGCTAGTAGTTCCTGAGATTAGCGCTTTCAACCAAACAAACACACTCTTCAGCTCTATAATATTAGCATAGATATGCATAATTTCATGAAACCTCAGTTTCCAAATGTGCCACACTTTGCCATAGACGTGGGACACGTCTGGGTTTTAAGCACAATAATAAATCTATAACATATCTATGGTTCAATGTAACTTGTCAGCTTCACGTTGAATGGTATCGTTGACGGTGTCATCCGTCAATATTATGTGCGTTACATTAAATTAAAAATTCCGGAAACCCTAACATACTATGCGCTCCGTTTTCGCTTACAAAAAATATTCGCAATATTTTAAAAATGTAAAAACGATTGCTTGGTAGGTACGGTATACTTATATTTACTTGATATGCTCTGAAAAGGATGATACTAGTTCACAAGTGCGTGGAATGCTATAATAAAAAGGCGGTTTTAAGTTATAAAAAGATGTAGTGACCAGAATTTGACAATGATCAAAAAACGTCTAAGCCAATATGTTAAACTCATAATTATTGTTTATATCCTAAGTATATCTATACTTATAAGTTCCTTTGTATGTTCATGTAATTAAGATGTTAGTCGGTACATTGGTTTAGCCGTGAAATCACAACAGATAAACAAAGTTGCTTTCGAATTTATAATATTTGTAATGATGCTAATAATGATGATCATATTTTTCAGGTACATTTATTATACTTTTTAAATTTCATGGCTACCAATGAACGCACACAACGAAGCAATATTTGACTGTTTGGAAGACTACATGGACGAGTTGATTGAAAATTTCGAAGATTTCGCTAAGAAGTCTCTTGTGTTGATAACCGCTGCTCTCGGTAGTATTGTACTCATGGCCATGTACTTCCTGAGACAAGTAACATCCCGCAACCAACCAAACAGAAACATTCAAAGAGGTAATATATTAAGAAGTTCTAAAATATATCATAGTAATTAACTTACCTACTCTACTCACATGTCTAATAAAATATTATCTGAATGGAAACAGTTTCCATTGAAAAGACGAAATTTCATAAGAAGAGGCAACATAATCCAAAACTCTCAAAAGGTAGTAAAATCCATAACCATACTCTACATAATTAGGTTTCTACAATGAGCTAAAATTACAAACCAAAATAAATGTTACGTGTAATAGATACTATACACGGTAGTAAGGTAAATAAACATCCAAGAAACAGCATCTTGTGCCGAGAGTAAATATTAGGTTACAAGAACTTTAAATCTGTTCAAACCGCGTGCAAACTCCTCTATTTCATTCCTTGTTTATGTAGGACCTTTCTGCACGTAAAATATTAACCTTTTGGAGTTTAAATTATAACAATCAAGACTTGCCAGACACAGGTACACGAGTCTTTATCTCTAGATAAGTTAGAAACTAGACAAATGACTGCCGTAAAGGTGAGTCCTCGAACTTACAGCAGTAATAAGATTTCTAAATTAGGATAAGACTATCATCTAAAGTTTCCACATTAAGTCAAGCAGCCCCCTTTAAAAATGATTGTGATGTCTTTGTTCTTACAAAAATAGCTATTTTTTGATGTGAAACATCTATAGGCGCACGTATGTGAAACGTCTATAGGCGCACGTAAAATAGATTTCTGGCCTGGCGATTGGCGACGCGTCGCCACGGCACGCTAAACGATGGTATATATATACAGTCTATATGCAGTAGTACACACTACTGCATATAGACTACTATTTTAATAATTAGTAATATTTTATTTTATCATTATGACATATTTAGTTCCTATTACAATATGTTCTTTTCTGCATATTACTTTTACAAAATAATGGCGATGTTTCACATCTGCCAGGCGTCCCGTGACGGCTCACATTTTTTTTAAAGACAACTCCCGCATTACGAAGAAATTAAAAATAAAATATAAAGCAATTTAAAGTCTAACTTTAGCAATTCAAAGTTCAAGTTTTATTTCTGGTAAAAGTGCAGGAACTTTCTATAAATTCACCAAACCAGTAATAGCTTTGATTAAAAAGTTGCTGCTCCATGCATGCCAAATCAATGCATTTTGTTGAACAGCTAAAATAACGTTGAACTGAAAATACTGAAAAGGCTAACGTTAAACACATTATATTAGCGACATAAAAATAGATAAGGTTTTTAGAAATCAACCTGCAAGCTTATCAAAACTAATATATTTTAAATAACAGAACATTAAACATTCTTTTTTTTTATTGTTGTAAAAATAGGTACAAAACAGATTTACCTTGCTTTCAGATACATCTGATAGTAAATCATGCTGTAGATCAAAAGAACTCGCTCTAAAATGTAGTACATCAAAGAAGTGCAAAAAAGAAAAGAGTTTATGTAACAGAAGAATGCTAGCATGTAATAAAAAGACGTGTTCAGTTCAGGAGACTATGGATGACTCTATTAGTAGCAGTAGTTCGAGTTCAGAAGAAAAGCTTATAAGTGAAGTAAAACTCTCAGCTTGTTCAAAGGTCACAATTTATTAATGAATTAAATTCGTATATTTGTTTTGATTAATATAGAAAAGAGAGCGTTCTATGTCAAAATATTTTTTTTCAGACGGCTCCTCCATGCGAGAAAAATTCAACAAAGAAAACTGAGTCAAATTCAAGGTAAAAAAATGGAGCACTTTTACACACTTTATACTACTACTAGTTGACCCAGCGAACTTCGTACCGCCCATCTTTGAAATTCCAGAACTTGATCGCAGCGCCACCTACCGGGTCCAATTGCGAATCTAAACCATTCCCAGATCCCCTTGAACACACACAAAAAATTTAATCAAAGTCGGTCCAGTCGTTTGAGAGAAGTTTAGTGACATACACACTCACAGAAGAATTATATATTTATAGATGATTAATAGCTTAAATTTTATTCTATTCATCGATTCTAGCTTTACAACAAAAAACTGTTATTTAGATAAATATATCTAATTTCTCTCTTCTACATTCTAAAGTCCTTCAAAGAAATGATAAGAATAAAAGTAATTCTCTAAAGAAAAGTGTTTAAAATAAAAATATCTACTACGATATTATAATGTCGATTCCATCATTCCTCAGAGTTACTCTGGTATCAGCTAATTTAGAAGAATTGCCTACACAGACGGCCTCTATACAACAATTGAGTAAACCAACTTTTACTCCCGGGTGTTTACCAAAACGTATGTATTCATTAAAAATACATAATTTATTCAGTTGAAAATCAAAATTTGACGAGTCATCATGTTAGACTTGATTGTAGATTGATGCAACTATTTTCACCTTGTTTTCAAAGAATTGTATTTTAAATTTTATGTAACAAATATTTTATATTTTATGCAACCATGAGAATTTAACAAAGTAATGAGATAATGTTAAATACACTCTTAAAGTACTAGGTCATAGTAAATAGTATCTCAGTATATAATAGAACAAAGTGTAAATATTGTAGATGGAATTATTCAGATAGACAATTAATGTACAGTTTGCATTTGAATTACTTACAGATCACTTATCAAAGCCACGACCATGTTCGAGATATATTGCGAGTCGCAATTCCTGCTGCTCAATGTGCTGTTACGATGACGATAAACGGTGATGACTGAGTCAAATATCTAGTAACAGAATAAACTCCTAAAGCAAGGTTTAAAATTAAATCCTGGCCTTGCTTTCACTCTGTTACATAATAAGGACATTTACATAACTATTCTATAAATTTAAAGTACAGTTTCGTCGAATGGTATGAACGAGTCAAATTTACAAGTAGAATACAGCTTAAAAATATATATCAGCATCTAAATCATTAGTTTTCTACGTTTGCCAAGGTATTCAGCACCTGTTCACCTGTTTTGTTACGCTATGTTAAGTGCCATTGTGCCATTATGCATTAATTGTAGTATAATACAAATAAGAAAAAAATAGACTTAAAAACTTACATTGAAAATATTATCATGACCTAATTTTAACATTTAACCATGAACTAAGAAGGGTGTAATTTAATTTTAAAAAACTTTAGCGTGTAATTTAATGATACCATTGGCAAAAAAAATCTGGTTTATCTTCTCTTAAATTTACAAACTGTAGCAATGTTTTCTAAAACATGTTATTAAACTCGACATACTTATTTAACGATTTAACTGTACTAAACTAATTGTTACTTCTAAGATATTTTTTTACCATTCTTTCATAACGATATTTATTTCAATATTGTAGTCATAATAACTATGTCTAATCTCACCTAGATATCGCGATGTTTTAATTCTACTAGATATTTTTAATCAATTTTTTTATAGCTTGGAATTCGTTTTATTGAAATGTGCTATGAATGAAAGAAATACATTAATATTTACAAAATAACAAGGTGAAAAAAACTGTAAGTGGAACAAAGAACAATTACAAACTTAACGCGCATAGAATGTTATAATTGTATTTAAATTCGTTATGGTTATTGTATTACCTAATGATATGTGTTGTATTATTATCTTGTCTCTATTGTTGTAACGTTAAATAAATGATAAATTATGATTTGTTGATTTATTCACCCTTGGATTGGAAAAGCTTCAAAGTTTTGATAAGTTTTCTAGACCTACAAACTAAAACCACCGGTTAGACACCGAAGTCAAATATCTTGAACCAAGTGTAAAATGTCTCTGAAGACTTATTTGTCTTTACAAGTTCCAACGGCTTCTCTCTAAAGTCAAATTGCTCAAACTGATACCTACTGGTCCACGAAATACACATTTAAATCGTACGTTAATGTAATACGTTTAAATAAAGGAAAATTCGAAACAAACCTTATATCAATATGTATGGCCAACGGAGTGATTATAAAAAAATTACAATTTAGATATGGGATTCGAATTCACAACACGTAGTGAAATAGGAAGCAACGTGGTTAATTAGTGAAGTATATAATAATACTAGCTTTTACCCGCGGCTCCACTCGCGTATAAATAGAGTAGTCTGCTGTATATTTATAACTCGTGCGAGCTAAGATGGCACCTGACTCAAAACGAAACCTGACGCCGTTCCCCCGCGTGACACCCCTTTGTCGCCTTGCGAGTAGCGTTAGCATCACAATTACCGTTGCAGTATTCTTTGGATAATAATTATAGTTTATTAAGTATTACCTGATATCATTTAAATCACTGCGCGAATCATTAAATTCAAATAGCATTAAATTTGTCTGGGTAACCCAATTGATTTAAGAAAGGTGACTCGAAAAAAAAACCAGCATGACGACTGTGAGAGCAATAGTTTAAAATAAAAAATATATACATATGATATTTTGAGACTACGCTTAAAACCCTTATCGTGACAATTTAAAATGGTATTTTAAAACCATATTTCGGTACCTAATATCTTTTGAAATGATATTAGGTATTACCGAATATCATTAAAATCACTGCACGAAGAATGCATTCGAGTAACTATAGAATAAGGCCTGCTACCTATTAGTATGCAGGTGTATTTTTTGAACGTATGATATGATAAACTACTAAGTGCAAAATAAATGTTGAAATAGAAAAAAAATAGAATAATATTATTATTTTTTGGCACTCGGTACTTTAAATGACTGTCATTCGAGTCAGGTGCCATCTTAGCTCGCACGAGTTATACTACTTTTTACCTACTTTTTTACTTTTAAAAAGTAGCCTATACCGTTTCTCAGGCTCTAGACTATCTGTGTAACCAAATTCATTTAACTCGGGTCAGTAGTTTCCCTATAATACTTATTCTTACTATAAATATTAAAGTAAGGATAATAATTATAATGAATTTGTAAATTAAATCTTTTCATGGCTTTGATCTCCACATTGTGACTTTATGAGGGGTGAAAGTACATTTCTAGTGGTGCGTAATCTGCATACTCTTTTCTTTTGTGAAAATACTTAATAAAATGTTCTCAACAGCCTTTAACAGTCCACTGCTCGACATGGGCCTTTCCATTGAAAGGATTTTATGGCCTACTATACCACGCTGGCCAGCCGGGTTGGTAAAGGGTTTGTTTCAAGTTTTCCTTCTCTTGGCAGTGATGTAAGCTGATTATTTTGTACCTTTAGTCGCCTCTTACGACACCCATGGAATGAATAGGCGTGTTGACACTTGTATTCTTAATCCGTCACAACACGGACTTAAAAAACATAGTAAAATATATTTTTCAGCAAATTATGTAAATAAAACTCGTAAGAACAGATAGTGTATATTTACTCCCACTTATATTTAAACAATACACGAACTAAAATATATTTTTACAAACAACCAATACCAAGTGTCCATACGACTAATATGATTTAAATATTAAATTGTTCACAAAGATTTTCAGACTTCAAGAGTAAAATATTAGGGCGTTGTATGCCCGTTTCTGTACTATAGGTACGCCAGGGTTCTGACGCCAAACACCTTACAGCAGAATAGTGAATAGCTATACTTCATGCAACATCCTCATCACAGTGACAAGAGAACTGGAATATCTGATGGAATAAAAAATATTTAATTGAGTTTGTGATCGTATCATTCGATTTGATTAAAAAATATTAGCTTTACCATAAAAACCAGAAATAATATATTATTTTCAGTCGAAATATGAGTAATGTTGTAATCGTATTGATACAACTATGGACCAGTTACCCGCGGGGCATGAACCAAATTAAGAAATTTTAGTGAAACATTTCGTTTTCTGATAAATTGCTTAACTGATATCTGATTTTAGGCTAGCAAATATTTGATGCTTTGGAGATCATCTTTGTCTACGCAAGAGCCAACGTCTAAGTGCCACCACTGCAATGGCCAAACCGTGGACGGCAATCCACACGTTGGCAGAATGTCCGGCGTGTTAGGAGTCGAGGCGTCCATTAGGGTGGGCATCTTCTCGCTTCGTAAGATGATTGTAGTATACAAGCGCACGTGGAACTCCACCATCTCTTTTTGGGAGCAAGTTATGCTCGGGAAAAAGATAGTGGAGCGAGATCAGGAGAGGTCCAAAACTCTCCAGGTTCGCCAAGCCGACACGGGAGATGGCCATCTTCAAACCGCATGTTTGGTTTCAAAGTTTTAGAAATTATCAATTTAATTGTATTATTAAAAACACTTATTTCTAAAAAAGGAACTTTGTTGATACCTGGTCAAAAAAACTTTCCTCTTTCTGGATTATTTCTTGTTTTTCCAAAGAATCTAGGTAATAAAAACTAAACGCTAAAGCTAGAAGAGTAGGAACTGCAATCATTTGAATTCTTGTCAGGGTATTCCAATGCGATAAGAAATTCTTCAAAATTCCATTGTGGTTGCTCAAAACGGGAGGGACACCACCGGAGACCATAGACGGAAATGTTATAGGACAGGTTCCAACCAACGGTTTCGTATGGGCTCGCAAGTAAGTTCCTGAGAATCACAACTAAACATTATTATAGTACTAACTATAGTAATATATCTAGACTCAGTCATTTCCGACGCAACTGATATGTGTTTGTATAAATACAAAGTTATCTCGATATCCGAAACAACTAAATAGCAATAAAGTTTCAGACTCAGTACAAACAGCTCTTGCAGGAAAACACTGATCATGACTTGTGTATTGATAGTGGGAAACTACCAAAGTTCGTTATAATTGTTATGAATGACACAGAGAATATCATCTGTGACGAATTTCTCAAATGCGACCCAATCGGTTAGGATTCGAGGATCTTTTCAAATAGTTAAAACAATTGCCTGACCAAATACGCGAAAAGAATTTCAAAATCTGAGATATGGAATACAATGGACTTTGGACTCGATTTAGACTTGTTTGAGTGAAAAAACAACTTTAAAGGACAGTAAATACCTCAGATACATTACACCTCTCTATAAAACTCTTTCAACAATGCTCCTAAATTCTCAGTCAGTTTGAGAACAGTGTTAAAAAATGGGACAGGTATTCAAGAATCCAACAAGGGACATAGGGAAGCTCATACAAAAAAATGTTATTAAATAATTAATAAACACTTGTATGCGAGTAAAACAGCGGGTTAGATATTGTTCTATACCACGATGAGTTGTGACGACTTGCTGATAGATATTGTATTATTCCATACTAGAGTATAATAGATACTAATGGATATTTCAGAGACCATTTTTGCTAACAGTAAGTTTTATGTTACATGTTTTTCTTTGAGTTTCTGTTTAATATTGCCACGGATACAATTTAACAAAATCCATTAAGCATATGGAACGGCCATTTTCATCCAAAGTGACCATTCTGCCAGGTGCAAAGCATGAGTAAAATCTAATAGTAGTGGTCACCATACTCATTGCGAATTTAGACAATGCAGTATGATGACTTCTTCCGACTGCAACTAGGGCTGCACTTGCACAAGCAATTCTTTTCCCAATTCTCGACTATGTCGATGTCAGCTATCTCGATCTCACTAAAGCACAACTCGATAAGCTTGAGTGACTTCAAAATCTCTTTATACGATTTGTATTTGGCCTACGAAAATAGGATCACATCTCTGAATTCCGAGGATGCACAAGTGGCTTCCAATTCGCTTTCGCCGGCATACTCATATTCTCACTCTTCTCTATAAAATCTTGTTCAATCCTAGAGCTCCCTTCTACCTCAAAAAACGATTCAAGTTCCTCAATGACACACATGCAAAATGCGGTCAAGCGAAAATCTGAGACTGGAGATGCATCTGCATTCCACGAAATTTTATATTAATCGTTTACTGTCGAAGCAGTACGATTATCGAATGCACTGCCGATAAATATCAAGAAAGCGCAAACACTAAGTTTAAGAAAATGGTTCACGAATACTATGTGTCATAATATAGAATTTCATTTATTTAAATAATTATGGTTATGTAATTTGTATGTATGTGTATATGTATTGTGAATGTATGTATGCATGTATGACTGTCTATGGATGGAATTGTAACTCTGGAATAAGGTGTGCAGCTAAAGAATTTTCTATTCTATTCTATTGGTAACCCACTAATAGAATAGAATTGAGATGCTACTGCATCATTTGGCTTCCATTCTCTCACTCACCAAAGAAATAAAACAACAACATGAATGCTGCTGGTTCAGATAGGTCTTTCCTGAGAGGGTAGGGGTACTACCCTCTCAGAAATGGTAGCGGTACTACCCTCTACCTCGGTCAAGGCGGCCCGTTTGTAATTACTAATTTCGGTACATCTACGAGCTCATTTTAGTTAATTTTTAAATTACAAACTAGTTCGTCTATACCTGGATAGGATTGCGGCATCTTGTCTTTTTTGTTATTACTATTTAATCACACCAATATAATTTACATTGCAATATGTACTTTCCTAATTTACAACTGACAAGAACTGTCACTTCCCGTTGCAACTACATTACATTAGTTAAGGGGCCCCCGGAGGCTGAATTGTCCATACAAACGGTATACCAAGATCATTTGCAGTATAAACATATTTCCACGATGATATGTTGATATTCGGACTTAGACTGTATATATTTAGGTTATAACGTCTTTATTTTTGAAAATAAACTAATCTAGAATAAAATATAGTCAAATTAAATTTTACATATACATTGCAAATGTCATGTTTTCATTTTGTTTTTTTCTGTATTAAAAACAAAAATATTTCTAATATTGTTTCATCAATAACATATCTCATATTATTATGCTACTACTTACACAAAATAAATCGAAAAAATATTGAGTTTTCATTCATGATTTTCGATATTACGAAACCCATCCATATTTTCACAAATTTCAAGCAATTAGTAGTGCTATCGCATCAAAAAATATTTCAATGTGTTTGTGATTCGTGTCAGTCAAATAATGATAGCCGAACCTTCAACGAGAGAGTCCGAATTACTACGCATGAATGTCAATCCACACACACACATACAGCGGTGCACTCGTATCTACGTTGTATTTTGTCAAACAGAGACAGCAATATTTTACGAACAAATTTCAAGTTGCAGTTTCGAGTGTCGTACGCCGGCCTCTTAAGTGGAGCATAAATAATTTACGTCTTTTTTTATTAATAAACGTCGCTTGACGCTCGAATTTCATCGTTTTGAAACCCATGTTTCAGCCCAAAGCCACCGGTCGTGCTGAATATGTGCTGAACATAGGCCAAAGAACGCCAATCAAACTAGTCGTGAGCATTATATATCTAACCGCTGCCAACCATCAACCCAAAAAGTAATTAGAGACAGATCTGAGTTTTTATCAATATAGTTTTAGGAGCTTATATTAGACCGGTTCCAGATTTAAGCTACTTAGATAATTATATGTACCTATGTAAATGTTAAACCCTATACAGGCTGAGGCTACCGGCCGAAGTTATTCGACTTCCTACATTGTATTTTATTTAAGTACGATAAGTATTTAAATAAATTATACGAATTGAGTAGATGAATCTAGTTTGTATTAGTTTAACCATTACTTTTGTTTTATTTTACTAAAGCAAATATACCGAACGGATATATTTGCTTTAGGTGTCTGTAGCACAAGTTCCCTGTGATTGCGGTGGGTGGAACCTTTATTGGTCTCGAGAGGGTTACTGCGTGACAACGAGACCCTCCCATACCGGTTGACGCATGTTTGGAATAGCTGTTCATGGACCCCTCCTATTTCAGGCGCAAAGTGGCACACCGCGTGGTTTTAGTCGGTGCGATTCAGTTTCAAAGGAGCTTGGTAACAAACTCGGCAACACGTGAATTTTATGTATTAGATAAAATCTGGTAAGTAGCAATGTGGTCGACACTGAATGTACCTCAAAATCTCCTTCAGCGATTTTAATAGATGTTATAGCACGGCTTTCAGACTCGAGAGTCAAACTCAAGGTGACTGTGAACGAATAAGCCAGTCTGTATAACTCCTACGGAATGAATAGAGGTGAAGACACCTCGTATTTTTAATTCATCATCACACGTACTACGGGGAACATCGCGGGAAAAGTTAAATTTTTATTCTAGGTTTCATCTGTTTTGGTTTCACACATACCAGTCTTTAATAGTGAATATAAGCCTCGTCTTAGAAAAATAGTATCAATTATATCAGTCATTCATATCAGAAATCAATTATAAAAATTTGCTTAATTTGGTTCATGCACCGCGGGTAACTGCATTCATACTGGTTCATAGTTATATCAATACGACTACAGACAAGTAACATTACTCATATTTCGACTGAAAATAATATTTATTTCTGGTTTTTATGGTCAAGCTAATATTTTTTAATCAAATCGAATGATACGGTCACAAACTCAATTAAATATTTTTTACTTCATCAGATATTTCAGTTCTCTTGTCACTGTGATGAGGATGTTACATGAAGTTTACTGCTATTCACTACTCTGCTGTAAGGTAAATACCTTACAAATGGCGACAAAAAAATGGCGTATAGTACAAAAACGGGCATACAACGCCCTAATATTTTACTCTTGAAGTCTTTGAAAATCTTTGTGAACAATTTAATATTTAAAGCATATTAGTCGTATGGACACTTGGTATTGGTTGTTTGTAAAAATATATTTTTTATATTAGTTCGTGTATTGTTTAAATATAAGTGGGAATAAATATAAACTGCAGTTCTTACGAGTTTCATTTACATCATTTGCTGAAAAATATATTTTACTATGTTTTAAAAGTCCGTGTGGTGACGGATTAAGAATACAAGTGTCACCACACCTATTCAATCCATGGGTGTCGTAAAAGGCGACTAAAGGAACAAAATAAGCAGCTAACATCACTGCCAAGAGAAGGAAAACTTGAAACAAACCTTTACCAACCCGTCTGGCCAGCGTGGTATAGTAGGCCATAACCTCCTTTCAAAGGAAAGGCCTATGTCCAGCAGTGGACTGTTAAAGGCTGTTGATGCCATTTTATTAAGTATTTTCACAAAAAAAAAGAGTATGCAGATTACGCACCACTAGAAATGTACTTACACTCCTCATAAAGTCACAATGTGGAGATCAAAGCCATGAAAAGATTTAATTTACAAATTCATTATAATTATTATCCTTAATATAATATTTATAGTAAGAATAAGTATTACAGGGAAACTACTGACCCGAGTTAAATGAATTTGGTTACACAGATAGTCTAGAGCCTGAGAAACAATATAGGCTACTTTTTACCACTATAACAGATTTAAACGCGAGTGGAGCCGCGGGTGAAAGCTAGTATTATCATATACTTCACTCATTAACCACGTTGCTTCCTATTTCACTACGTGTTGTGAATTCGAATCCCATATGTGATAACCCTTACTGTTCTGAATCCTAATCGTCATAATCCATAATCCATAATTGTTTGTAAACTTACATCGTTATTTTTTTTTAAGTTTCTTTATACAAAAATGGGATTATCACATTTAAGGACTGCGTTTTTTAACACACAATTATTTATTGTGATTATTTATTTATTTATTTTTATATTATAACTTTATGCACATTTGTACATCGGCGGACTTAATGCCCAGGGCATTCTCTACCAGTCAACCTTTGGGTGGTGGAGAAATATTGTGAGGTAGGCGCGCATAGATTACTTAATTCAACATATAAAATATCCTTACTAAATAAAAGATAAAGTATGTTAGTTTATTAACAAATATGATGATTACCGTTCAGTATTTCCTAAAATTTTATGAGAAGTGCCCTATTGGCCAATGTTTGTAAATGAAATGTAAATAACAGTAATTTAAATTCTATGGATCAGATATGGTAGATTTCAGCAATAAGTTTAGAAAGAAATAACTGAATTACTACCTATGATGTCAATGATTTGATTGATTATAATTTTAACAAAAAGGAACCGACTTCAATGAAAAACTATTCCGAGTACCCAAATCGCGACAATTTTGCCCGATTTTTGAGGAATTCCCTCGATTTTCTTGGGATTCCATCATCAGATCCCGATATGGTGACGATGGGACCACCTGTAAGCTACGCCCATTCCAATGCAAAAATAATTTTTGAAATCGGTTCTTAAAGGACGAAATTATCGCTGAACATACATAAAAAAAAAAAAGAAAGATTCCGACGAATTGAGAACCTCCTCCTTTTTTTGAAGTCTGTTAAAAAGAACGTTATTTTACTCTTTGATCAGAAATGTCAAATATTTATCAGTGAATATAATGTAAGATATAAAAATTAACTAGAAAAAAATTAAAATAAAGAAATGTATGTTTAAAAATGGGAAAACGGGTTTACACAGGTAAATTACATTACTAGATATAAATTTGTAAGCATTAAACTTTTTACTTGTTCAAAAGTATTTTATAAATATTTTATGTTGTATATTATATCGTGAATCATCGTCATCATCAACAACAGCTGTTCATAGTCCACAACATAAGCCTCATAAGTTCTCTCCTGTAAATCGTGAATGTGCAATTCATATTACACTTCATTTTAGGACAAAGAATCAATTTATGATATCAGAATTCATAATTAAACGAAATGCAACATAATTAGAACTTAATACCTTTTTGAATTATATTAAGTTTAGGTTATCAGTTATTTTAGTTTCTTTAATATTTATATTTTATAATTTACTCAGTCATAACAAAGAAAATCCAAAATTCTGTTGAACCCTCTATTCAAATATTTCTAACAACCAAAATCACAGTTTAGTCTTCTAATCATCTATTCTAATCTAGTTTAGTCCATATTTTACAAATAATTACATAGTTCGTAAAGCATACTAATTTAATACCCTAAAATTCAGGGCTCTACACACGTGCCCGAACAAAACCCTTTTTTAGTGCCTTTACCCACTCAACGCTTGCCTCGATAGTTGAAGCGCCCAATCATTGGGATTTCTACAATAAGATGATTAGCAACTACGTGTCAACGTTTTACGCCACCATAAGCGGCAACTATGTGGTTATTGTCACTCTCCTGTTCGTGATGGTGCTAACTTTCCTTCTTCCGGATATCTCAAATAAACTGCAAGCATCCCATGAGCTAAAGAACATGAAAGAACTTATGAGCAAAATGACGGTAAGAAAACACATTTATGTTACATACACAAAAATAATAAACTCAGTTCATACTTAGAATTTCATATTTGACCCCAAGATCTTAAGACCATGCAGAGATAGTACCAAATTTACTTTAGCACTCAATTATTTCGTATAGTGTAGACTTGGGAACCAGACTATTCAAATAATAGAAAATTAGTTACGTACAATGCCCGATATCCAATTGCTTATCACTTCATATGAAGGGTAACATATCTACTCCCGGGATGTGTTCCATATCTTTCATCATCATTATCATACATTGAGTAAACATTTAAAGTACAAATTAATTTGTAGTAAAATTAAAATTTATAAAACTTTTTTTATTCCTTCTAGTCTGAAGTGAAGCAAGCAGAAGTGGCTTGCATGGCTGTAGCTGACGAAATTTGTTGCATTCACTGCACCATACACAAAAGCAACACGGAAACTGTTAGTATTAGGTCGATTGAAAGTTTTGGTTTTATATAATTTTAATAAACACTTGCACAGAACACTTCCCTTGTATATATATATATTTAAGCCTGCCAAAGTGACTCTACTCTGCCTGATGGAAAGCATGAGTAGAATCCAGGAGTAGGGGTCACCATGCTTATTGTGAGGGTAGGCAATGTAGCATGGTGACCCCTACCATGGCAGCCTGGTTAGAATATTCCTACATATCACAGGGAAGCATTTTATTTCCAATTTTGTTTAAAAAAGCTCGAGCTCTTAGAACTCGTCTCCAAAGGCTAAATTAAATTTACGAGTATTGATTTTCTAAAAAAAATCTTTGTTAAATATATTAACAAGCATCCGACATATTTATTTGATCATTTCTTCTTCCTCTAATATTACTTCTAGAAAAATCTTGAAAGTTACAGTCATATTTATTATTCAAAAAATTCTACTAATTTATAAATACTTGCACGGTGGGCCTAGTGGCTTAAACAGTCGCCACGCCACTTCCTACTGCGCAAACACTTAGTGTAATCCAGAAATTATTGACATGGTTCAGAGTATTCTTTGTATTCGTTTCATGTATTGTAAAGCCCCTCACGACACAGAATGTATATAGCTTCTATAATGCGGGAATTCTATTTTAAAAGACGAAATGCAATCGTTTGTGACAATGAATGTGTGTATACTTATTATTCTTTCGCGTAATAACTACTGAATGAATTTCTGTTAAAATTTACAGTAATTAAAACACATACATCAGAATAACACATACTACCTTTCACCGAGATATCCGACATAAACACAGGAGGAATTAACTATGTCATCTTCTTTTATTACAGCAAAAGCAAATGCGAGACTTGTCAGTCTGCACTAGCCACTGCATGCCAACCACTCAGTCTGAACCCGTCCGAAACGAAAAGGAAGTTGGTTTCATTCGACGAATCTTCTTCCCCACTAAAAACACTTCAAACAAGGTTTAAAATCCATATGTTTTATATTTTTCTAGAGTATTTGTAAGCATATTATTTGTCAATTAAAATATCAATCCAATCCCTTTATTAACCATGTGATAATCTAAGGGTAAGTTAGAAATAATAACGATAAAGGTTTTTTTTTTTCTTTACCCTTTCTATATTTGTATAAAAAACTATTATAAAAGCAGTATATAAAAGAATCAAGACTTTATCTTGGCAACCAGTAAGGACACCTTTCATGGTAAGGTAAGCAGTCGGTCCCGGTTGTTATCATAAGATAGCAGTCGTGAAGCTTAGTTGGAGGCCTTCGGGCGGCTTAAAAACATCCAACAGCAAGATTACGTAGCCACAACGTGTCTTGCCTGTCCCCAACCCGCACTCGGCCAGCGTGGGGACGTATGGCCTTAACCCTCTCTTGAGAGGAGACCCTGAGCCCAGCAGTGGGACGTTATGGGTTGTTGATGAAGTTGATGAAGTATACTCCTATGTCCTTGGTTTAAACCAATATGTACTACAATGTAAACGTTTTTGGATAACGCATAACCATTTTTTCATCATTATTTATTCATTGTTTTGATTACAGGAAGTCACCATTATGTCGTACGTCTACACCAACTCGTTTGATGCCCAAAAACCTGTGATCACTTCAAGTCAGTAAAAGGTTATCAGAAGAAAATTTTAAATTAATTATAAACATGCTACGTAACATACTTGTACATTGTACATTGTAATGATAATAAATAAATAATCAATTGACACAGAAGTTTTATTTCAAATACGTTCATCTGAGTCTCTGAAAAGGAATTCAATAACACAATAATTTTGAAAAATCTCGCTGGGCCTTTGTTAGTTAGCGTGATATTTAATAGCAGAACGAGATATCTAATACGCACGTGATGCTGTGGTAAATAAGGTTTAATTTCTATGTGTGTAGATAGTCAAAATTTAAGATGCACATTAAGATGTACTACCAGTACATGCATTCACTCGCAATCCAGTCTCGTCTGAGGTTGTTTTTTGTACATGGTCTTTTTGCTACTACAAAGATGTACAACCATATTATTTATTTATTTAAACTTACTGCACATGTTGCACAAAGGCAGACTTAATTAGGCATTTTCTCCCAGTCAACCTTCGCTAGTTTTTATTAGCAAGTGCTACTATCTTAACGTGTCGAAGTCGGAAACTTTTTCAGACCTTTTCATTGGACTAACTCTATAGTTTACGAGAAATGTATTTTGCTACTATGAAACTCAATCAAAATGGTCTTAATAGATAAATTTGCATAAAATAATATGTGTCGATAAAATGTTATATAATTTGACTGCTTCAGTGGTGCAGTGGTAGCGCATGCGACTGCTGTACTTGAGGTCTCGGGTTCGATTACCGGGTTGGACCAAATGTTTGTGTGATCTACAAATATTTGTTTCAGAGTCTGGTTGTTTTCTATCTATAAAATGTATGAATTTATAAAAGAAAATTGTGAATCTACGAATCGGTTGTCTAGTACCCATACTACATGCTCTATTTAATTTTAAGATTAGATGACGTTGTGTGGAAGATACCCGAAATATTTTTGGGTTTCGAAACGAGTCACCTGAATTTGAGGGTTTTGGTGGTGTAGGGGGCTTAAGGGAGTTAGTCTTAATCCCCCCAAAGTAATTTTGGCTGCTGGAGTTGCGTCTAAATATTTTTAAACAGTTTCCAAAAATTCTTAAATACAATTGCAATTATGCAAAACGGAACGTATTTTTATGCTTTAGTACAGTTTTTCAAATGTAATTTTTAGGTTTTATATGAAAAACGTGAAACGAAACGCAACCGCCATCTTGGATGGATGATTTTGACACTAATTGACAGCAAATTTCAAATTTATGCGTCATTCCTTTGCTTTCGAGTTAAAGTGAATGTGTTCTTCCGTATCAATTTGTGTTTTTTCTACAACTTGGCTATGTTCTTGGATTCTGTTTGGATTGCTTCAACAACCCATAACGTCCCACTGCTGGGCTCAGGTCTCCTCTCAAGAGAGGGTTAAGGCCATACGTCCCCACGCTGGCCGAGTGCGGGTTGGGGACAGGCAAGACACGTTGTGGCTACGTAATCTTTCTGTTGGATGTTTTTAAGCCGCCCGAAGGCCTCCAACTAAGCTTCACGACTGCTATCTTATGATAACAACCGGGACCGACTGCTTAACGTGACCTCCGAATCACGGAAACGCTCATTACATATAATGCCACAAACGGTCACCCATCTAGGTCCGACCGCGCCGTAGTTGCTTACCCTTGGTGATTGTTTCCAATCACCTAAGGCCACTCGGCTATGAGCTTGGATTGCTTAACTGTAATTAATCAAGGTAATTATATTTTATATATTATGTGCTAAAGGAAATGTATAAGAACAGGATATAATTATTAGGTAATTAATAGCAATGTATTACTCCGAATTGGCACAATCCGACTTCATTGGGTTAGGTTAGATGGCTAAGGCGGGAGCGTAGCGCAGCGAAGCCATCGCGCCTTAGCCATCGTGGTTATTTTTTTTTAAACCACCCAGAAATAGGAGCCCCGCGTAGCGGGGCTCCGTCGACTATAATGCATAAAGCAATAAAACATGTATATAAAGTGGTATAAATAATGTTTGTACAAATTTCTGTTTTTGATTTTTTCAAAGGGAATCAAGTATTTTCAGCGGGTAAAAATGGTGAGGCAGGGTTCAGAGGGTTCAGACCCCTCCCCCCTCCCCCCAAAAACTCACTACCCCTTAAAATGGCGACTTATTTCGAAATTTTTACCATTTCTGTTTTTAATTTTTCCTAAGGGAACCAAGTATTTCCGGCAGGTAAAAATGGTGTTTTTTTTTTTTTTAACGTGTGGAAATCCCCACGGACCGTCACCCCACCGGGGCTCTCGGCGGGGCGGTGTGTCGGACTCGAACCGACTAAAACCACACGGTGTGACCTCTCTGCGCCTGTATTTGGAAGGGATCCAGGTAACTGTTTTCTCCTTCTGGATCCCTCCCGGCGCCTGCCCGCACTGTTGCGGGCGCCATCTCCTCGTACTCTCTATTTGAGCGACGTCCGGTCACACGCGGACGCCACCCCCTCGCGGCTGGCCACTACAGCGGATGGACGGGGAAACCCGTCCCGTCCACCCGCGGCCACACTCAGGGCGGCATGAGGCGCAGATAGGCGCGCCTCCGCCGCCCGGGGCGCCGGCGGCGGATCGGGTCCGAGTGGAGGTCATCCTCCCGGGCCTTCTCCGCCGCCTCCTTCTGCGAGATTACGTCCTCGCAGAAGGTTGCGACCGCGGTAAAACAACTGTCGCTACCGGCCATGGAGCGGACTACGACCGGCAGCGAGAGTTCCTCTCCGATGACTGCAGTGAGGGCCCGGCGCTGCGCCGCCCATGCGGGGCAGACTGCCAGCGTGTGCTGGGCCGTGTCCTCACTGCAGTCGCAGTGGTGGCAGGCGGGACTCAATTCCCTCCTCGCGACCGAGTGCAGATACTTTCCGAAGCAACCGTGCCCGGAAAGCACCTGCGTCAGCAGGAAGGAAAGGGTCCCGTGCTGCCGCCCTGCCCACTCGGCTATGACCGGCTGGAGAGCCTCCACGGTGGCGAAGCCAGCGCGTGGAGTCTCCAGCCGGAAAGACCATCTAGCCAAGGTGGCTCGACGAGCGGCTTCGCGCCACTCGCGCACGTCCTCGGGCGGAGGGCGGATGCCCCTCCGCCCGGATCCTCCCCCCCCCCCCTTCCCCCTCCCCCCCAACCACTCACAACCCCAGAATCAGGTGACGTATTTCGAAACTTTTACCATATTTTTTTATTAAGATATTATTAGCATATTAAAAGTTTTATGAAACTATTAATAATTATATGATATGATATTTGAAAAAAAACAAGTATTAAAAAGCAAGTATCTCAATTTCGTATTGATCATAGGCCAAGGTTTTAAAACTTTTAAATGTCACTTGGACATTAGCATAGGAATAATTATAAAACAACAAATAAGATTAACTCGAAAAAAAAGTAGTTTTAAATTATTAGTTTTAATTTTACAGTTTGATGACATAAAAATGGTAGACGATAGATACATAAAACAAATTTTTCTAAATGCTCTTTTTCTATTCTCATGTTTATCATTATCCGGACATGTGATTATAAACTTTTGGGAACGATGGAAAATCCAAAATGAATTAATAAGTATGAAACGAGACCTGTACTCGCTAACGGTAAAACTTTTCTGTATAATATATGAATATTTAACGATTTGGGTTTTATGTTGTTTTATAAATAAATATTAAATTTACAGGAATCAATAACAAACTTAAAAAAACAGTATGATAATTTTGAATCTGAGCTATCTGGTGTACTAAAAATAGTTGATAATAAACCCGCAAAAAGCTATGCGCAACTTTCGGATAAACATATACAGGAAGTATACAGATGTAAGATTTAATTACGTGATACTTTTACTTAATATGTTACTAACCATTATCATAGAACCTAGAATTATTGCTTCAGAGCAACAAAGGGGAAGAAACCCCCGATTATGTTCAAATAGCTAACCGAAAATATGATGTTTAAAAAATACAAACCTTTAAACGTTTAAGAGTGGTAGAAGTACAAACTGGAAGTAGTGTGATTTTCGTGAAAGAGCAAAAAACATGCATATTAGTAGGATATTAATAGGCTACGGAAAGCATGAATAGATCCCAGGAGTATGGGAAACCATCCTCATTGTGAGTGCATACAATGCAGTATGGTGACCATCACTGTGGCGGCTAGTGAGATGTTTCAAATCTCGGCATCATTCGCCAATTTTAGGTAGGCCTTCTGTGTAAGGGTAGTACTGCCCTGGTCAAACTTACCTCTTTCGTGCTGAAATCAGATACTTCTTGCTTTGGATCCAAAGCTTGAAACTTTCGATTTATAGGCATCTGCAGTGTATGTTCTACGAGAACATACACTGCAGATAGCCTATAAATCGGAAGCTAATCATTATTTGTATCAATCTAATCGTTTATACAACGTATAGGTATTAATAGCTGCGTTTGAATTTTCAGATATTGTCTAAAGTCAGAAAACAAGATGCAATTAAAACAAACCGCAGGAATGTGTATATTGTTTATATTAAATATATTGTTGATAAATCGAACACTGTTTAACTTTAATCTTGATTAACAACTATTGGCTGAAGTGTCCTTGGGACGATAGACTTTTTCAAACATTTAGAATATTTAATGTAATTTTTACTGCAATTTTTTCCTTCATCTAACACAGTTTTTTTGAGAAGTTCATCGAGATTAGATAGTGTCAACGGTAACTTTGGATCCCAACCCATTTCTTTCTGAACCGCAGTGTTTGCAAATGCTTCCAAAATACTTATTTGTGATTCTAACTTCGGCAATTCTTGTGATAAACGTGACATTTTCATCTGTAAATCATGGTATTTGTTTTCCATTGTATAGACCCTTTTCTGTAACAATAGATACAATTCCAATGAAATATTGGCAAGAACGAGATTTCAAATAAAAGACATAGTTTAGTTTTACTATTTCACAGGCCATAACATTAAAGGGTGCAACAGGTACACGTACCACACTGAGTCCATATGTATTGAATGCCTAAATCAACTACGTAATAATATAAGTTAAGTAGCTGATGCCCGCGGCTCCGCTCGCGTCCTAGGGGTTTGAAAAATAGATGGTGGCCGATTCTCAGACCTACCTGATATACACACAAAATTTAATAAAAATCGGTCCAGCCGTTTCGGAAGAGTATGGGAACGAACATTGTGACACGAGAATTTTATATATAAGAAAATCAAAGTATCGTTACTACTAAAGTTACGAGTAAAAGTTAAGCAAAGTATCTAGATATAATTTAAAACAGTTGCCCTAGTTACCCTATCTCATATAATTCATGCTATTCCCATCTTTCTGTGCCTTGGGGGAGGCCTTTGTCCAGCAGTGGATGTCTTTTGGTTGAGATGATGATGACGATGTTTTTAGAAGGTACAGAGAGAGATCTTTCAATCTCATAAGACATTTTGTCCTTTAATTGACCTATAACTACATATCGCTTAAAATAAGTTGTAGTAAATTTACGATATTTACCTTAACTGGGTTTATGGTGATGACTTTTAAAAGCGTTTATGACTTTTGAACCCGTTGAGAACATCGGTTTCCAAAACTTAACGTTTTTTATTTGGAGAAGAGATTCTTTTGAAATATTATTATAGTACAGTGAAACCTGGTTAAGTGGAACCTGGATAAGTGAGAAACCTCTATTATTGAGAGTTGCAATGAGGTCCCGGTACTTTTTCATTGAATAACCTCTGATAATGGGACTTTTTGAACCTGGTTAAATGAGATTAGAATTCTAGGATTTTTTTGATATTTACCTCTATAATTGGGACTCTGTACCTCAATTCCCTGTATAAGTGAGACAAATTAATCAGATTAAGACAGGTTTTGTTTACATTTTGTTTACACGTTTGTTTACAAACATTTGAATGTCTTTCGCACATACTTTGTTTGTCAGTACATGGTCTGTATTATCTCAGATTATGACCAAAAATAAGTTAATAAAAGTGTACAAAATGTCCAAACGTAAATAAAACGTTATCACATTTGAAAAATTACAACTTCTATAATATTAGTGGAAAGTATTACGAATTGTATTGTTTTTTTCTACATTATACATAATGTATGTACATTCATACCTGCACTAAATTCATAACACCAAAAAATACGCATTTTTATTAACTTAACCACCTCTAAAAATGGAATAACGGTTATATTTCGACCTCTATGAGTGAGGGCCTCTGTAAATGAGACAACTATAATTTTAAACCCGCTTAATTGGAAAACTGGATTAATGGAAACCCTCAATAATTGGTACATAATTCTAGGTCCTTTGAGATCCCAATTAACCAGGTTTCACTGTATATGGTTTTATTTTTATTGGATATCCAAAGTGAGCCGACGTGTTGTGCAAGAGTCCCCTTCGAGTTTGACTGTAAACAAACCTCTGTGTCAAATAAGTAAGTAGAGAAATGAAAATAGTGAGTTCACGTTAAGTTTTGGAACACCGATGAGACACGTTAAAGAGATTTGTCCAGTTCTTTGTTTTTATAACAGTATACTTTAGATTATAGGTAAATTGGTAGGGGACAAGTATAGGTCTGAAGCAATATTTAATCATAATGGTATTGTTGATTCTACACTAAAAAATATATTATGGATATACATAACAAACATACAAACCTTCTTTCTAAGGAGAGGCCTATGTCCAGCAGTGGACTGTTAAAGGTTGTTGATGATACATAACAATAGCGATACTGTTAGTATGGCACGTGAATATACATGATGAGAAAGTATATATATATGTATTCATAATGTGTTGGTAGAAATAGAACTTTCTATCTGACACGTCCCGGCCCAATGCAACCTGGCCATATCGTTAACACACACGACACTACATGAACACTTTTAACGTTTTAACTTTCAAAGCTATGTTTCACGTAATAAGTAAGCATACAAATTCCCGAATGCATAAAAAAACTAAAATAACTAAGCTGTTTCAAAATTATATCCATAATCAAATAGTGTACCATAATAAACGAGTACTAGTATTGCATCAATGAATAACTCTACGATAAATTGCCAGAAACCTATCAGCATTATTCTTTATATTATTATTCAGTGCACCTCAAGTTAGTAAATAAAACACCAGCACTTTAAAAGCACTTAGATTCCTTATTTCTCAGAAATGACGCTGGTGGCAAGCTATATAAAGTTAATGTCCTAGAGAAAAGTCTATATACATTTATGTGACTTCTGTTTATTCAACTGGTCTGCATTTCTTTTTGCTCACTTCATTTACTTTACTTTCTCATTTAGAACATCCTGTGTGTCTAAAATATGCCGAGAACACTATAGACAGAAACTACTAATATTGATAAAGTACCTAATATCTAGTATTTACCATCAAAATTTAGTCCCTATTTAAGTAATAAAAGCTGATATTACCATTACGAGAAATGCTTTAAAAATAGCTCTAGAATCTTTATTAACCCTTCCACGTATTGTTTATAGTGCCAGATATTAATAATAATATAAAATTAATTACCGATATTTGTTCAACGTTCTTCACTAAAGCATTGGCATTAACTTTAGAACAAGAGTAGCAGTGATAGTCCATCATGAGGTAAATGATTCCTATGAGACTTGACAATATCAAGAAACTAGTTACACTGTTGGTAAAGCACCACTGCCGCGGAGACTGCTGGTTGCATGAATGGTTTGGCACAGAAAGAGATGTTAAAGTGTCACTTCTCCTTCTACGTCCTCTCCTTCGATGAAAATCCATTTTTTTTTCTTTTTTTAATTTACAGGGTCATAGCCCTGGATGAGCCACTTTTTCAATTTAATGCAACCGTGACACTGTAATTAAGTTTAAATTCGGTCATCCATCTGCAATGTAAATTATGGTCCACTGTTCGGATTTTGCTATTCTGAAGTATTCAATGAATGACAAATATATTCTTCAATGCTCTACTCTTAAAAATATAGCCAGTGTTATTTTATATTTTTTATTAAAGCGCCATCTAGTTATCATGATCTGTACTGCTATAGCTGTCTGCCTGATAAGGATATACCTTTATCTTGAAGTTTTCTGAATAGGTGTGTCTCGCTTAGTTTCAAGAAAATGTTGATAGATGGCGTTACCTGGTAAGTGTGATTAGAAATATGAGCTGAGTAATCGCAATGTTTTTACACGCTTTTTATTAGCTTCACCTGTATGTTTGTATGTTTGTTTGTATGTTTGTAACCGACTCTTTTGGGAGCGATTTGGACCCACTTTAGACGGCTAGATTTCGTTCAAACTATGTAGATTTATCGAGGACCGATGACAATACACTTATAAAATTTAAAAAAAAAATTAAAAAAAAACATTAGAACTACTTAGTCTTTTGTAATCTTTAAAAAACTAAACAAACAAACTAAAACGTAGAAAATTATTTTAATGTAACAAAGCGTTGGATGCTTTCTGAAAATATTTCAATAACGTCGCCCCATGCTTTTTACTTTAAAATTCACCGATCATCGACCGGGTACAGGGACCAAGAAACCGGTGGTTAGGGCTCCAAAGACAGAACCCTCACTATACGTACCGTGTGAGGAATGGCTTCAAAATCAGACCCTTAATCCAGGCATCTAACGTGAACCTCTTAAGGTGTTGGTCGAGGCTCTTGGCAATCAAACCATGAGCAAAAACAACTATCAGAACAACGATCGTCGACTCAACATTCCACATATCGACAATCTCGTGATAATAAATCTAAATATTTCTTTGTTTCTCTTTTTTAACTTTCACGAGATTCTCGTCATAAGGAACAGCGATATCGACAACCCTTGCGCGGCGCTCTAATCGATCTATCATCACAATATCAGGCTTATTGGCCACAATTAATTGGCAATCTAGAACTAACTGGGTCGAGTACATACTTGTAGTTTGGCACCTCCAAATTCACAAGTTGATATTTAAGGGTAAGTTGTTGATGTACGATCCTGGCTAATTGGTTGTGTCTGTGCAAAAATTCACCGTTAGCAAAACGAGAACAACCAGATATAAAATGCCTGATAGATTCCCCAGGTCGGTGACATACCCAACAGATGTCAACAGTACGTTCTTTCAGGATATAGGTATTTCCGATAGTTATTCGTCATGATAACTTCGTCCATAATTGCACAAACAAAACCTTCGGTTTCCCCGAAGAGATCACCATACCGTAGCCATTTCGATGCTTCCAAGTCTATATCAGGCCTGTTTAAAGCCCGATAAAACCGACCATGAAGCTCTTTGCCCTTCCATACCTCCTTGCGATCATCAGTTCTAAGTACTACAGGTTTGCGCCAATTCTCTTTAGCCAGAGCTAGTGGAGTGAATAATTATTGTTATTATTATCTTAATCTACGTTACCAATTTATAAAAAATATTTAAAACAATCATTATGATCTCATTGAATTATGTATTGTGGTTTAATGCAACAGGGGAAGTACTCCTCTATTAATGACGTCAACGCCGTAGACCATTAAGTGGTTCGGTAGAATTAGCTAAGCTAGAGGTTTTAAATTCCTTCCCTGGCAATAATAAGCCTCATACATACCTTAGGTAGTAGTTGTTGATTATTAATCTCAGATAAGTAACCTCTTTGTATTTTGTTACTGGCAGGTTTTTTATAAAGTTTGAATTATTCTTTAAGAACGATATGTATTTTAAATTAGAAAATTGTGTAGTGAAATATATTATTCCGTTGATTTTTCTAGAAGCAAAAACATGTATCTGTAAATTCTAATACTGTATTAAAATTCTGAAATATGGATTCTATTCATCAAAGTTTTATTATTTCTTGAAAGTATCCTTCTAATAACCAAATAATGATTTAGCCACATCGACCGTTTC
Organism: Phragmatobia fuliginosa; assembly: GCA_932526445.1. NCBI lineage: Eukaryota > Metazoa > Arthropoda > Insecta > Lepidoptera > Erebidae > Phragmatobia > Phragmatobia fuliginosa. Next base: position 7,273,514 of record OW052066.1, on the reverse strand, counting down.
CAAGAGGTTATGGGCCCAGCACGATATCAGCATGATACCAGGAAAAAGAATTTTTATTGAGGATGTAGAAAAGTGAAAAGCCCCCGGAAGAAAATTGTAAAATGAAATTACGAAATTGAAAAATGAACAAAGTGAAGAAACTATGTGAGTAATGAATATTTTATTGAAGATATAGAAAAGAAAGGACGAATTATTTTAAAAAATAAAAACATTTGAAAAATGAGACCAAGAGGAGGAGACGGAGGTTGATGTTCTTCGTGAAGCTGATGAGAAATGAGAAGGAGACGGAGGTTGTTGTTTTTGATGAAGCTCATGAGATAAATGAGGAGGAGACGGAGTTTGTTGATGCTTTGGTAAAGCTGATGTTTTTAATGATCATAATGGAGGTGATCATGAAGTTGTAGAAGTGGTGATGATGGATGTCACGAAGGTAATGGTGGAGTAGATAAAGAAGATGAGATGTAGATGGATGTTGTTGGTCACGATGGAGATAAAGATGAAGATGAGATGTAGACTGTGATGTTGTTGAAGGTCATGATGAAGATTAAGTTAGTTGGTGTTATTCTCTCGTCATAATATATATGTATGTCATTAGGTCTTTTTAGGTATTTGAATTCGAAACCTTTGTGTAAGTATGCTAGTTTAAGGGGGTGTGAGATAATAGCAGAGTCGCGCAGTGGAAGCGTGTGTGTGAAATTGGTGTAAAGGGAAAAATAATTTAATTTTGTTATTCAATTAATTTAAAAAAAACGGAATATTTTAGATACATTTTTCACAGAATTTTTTTTGACAGAATTTTTGACATTTAATTTTTTCCTTTATAGTGTATTTTTGTATTTTAAGGTTTGTTATATTAAAAAGGTAAATCTGTTGAAAGAGTATAGTACTGTTTGGTGTTTAATAATTTTAATTGTGGTTGGTTATTATAAAAAGTTTTGGTTTTTGTTGAAAGAGTTGAGATGATATGATGAATGTTAATGTTATGAATGGTTGATTTGATTTGATTTGCTATTTATTAGAGCTGGTGTTGAAGCTGGTGTTGAAGCTGGTGTTGGAGCTGTTTAGTGGAGCTGTTTAGTGGAGCTGTTTAGTGGAGCTGTTTAGTGGAGCTGTTTAGTGGAGCTGTTTAGTGGAGCTGTTTAGTGGAGCTGTTGGAGTTGGAGCTGTTGGAGTTGGAGCTGTTTGTTGGAGTTGGAGCTGTTGGAGTTGGAGCTGTTTGTTGGAGTTGGAGCTGTTTGTTGGAGTTGGAGCTGTTTGTTGGAGTTGGAGCTGTTTGTTGGAGTTGGAGCTGTTTGTTGGAGTTGGAGCTGTTTGTTGGAGTTGGAGCTGTTTGTTGGAGTTGGAGCTGTTTGTTGGAGTTGGAGCTGTTTGTTGGAGTTGGAGCTGTTTGTTGGAGTTGGAGCTGTTTGTTGGAGTTGGAGTTATTGTTGAAGGAGGTATTGGAGTTATTGTTGTAGGAGTTATTGTTGTAGGAGTTATTGGAGTTATTGTTGTAGGAGTTATTGGAGTTATTGTTGTAGGAGTTATTGGAGTTATTGTTGTAGGAGTTATTGGAGTTATTGTTGTAGGAGTTATTGGAGTTATTGTTGAAGGAGTTATTGGAGTTATTGTTGAAGGAGTTTTGTTGGAGTTGGTGTTGTAGTTTTGTTGGAGTTGGTGTTGTAGTTTTGTTGGAGTTGGTGTTGTAGTTTTGTTGGAGTTGGTGTTGTAGTTTTGTTGGAGTTGGTGTTGTAGTTTTGTTGGAGTTGGTGTTGTAGTTTTGTTGGAGTTGGTGTTGTAGTTTTGTTGGAGTTGTCGAAGTATTTATTGGACTTGGTGTTTGAGTTGTTGAAGTGATTATTGGAGCTACTGTTTTAGGAGTTTGTAGTTATAATTTCTAAATTGTTGTTGTCAGGATATAAGTGTTTGTGGTTGTGGAAGTAAGAATGTGTAAGAATGTGTGAAATGCTTTTCGGTACTTATCTGAGATTAAGGGGGTGTGTTGATTATTAATCTCAGATAAGTAACCTCTTTGTATTTTGTTACTGGCAGGTTTTTTATAAAGTTTGAATTATTCTTTAAGAACGATATGTATTTTAAATTAGAAAATTGTGTAGTGAAATATATTATTCCGTTGATTTTTCTAGAAGCAAAAACATGTATCTGTAAATTCTAATACTGTATTAAAATTCTGAAATATGGATTCTATTCATCAAAGTTTTATTATTTCTTGAAAGTATCCTTCTAATAACCAAATAATGATTTAGCCACATCGACCGTTTCCAAGAGTAGTAACATTAGAAAACTTTAGAAAGAGTAAACTAAAGTATTATCAAGAAGGCGGACCAGCCAATTTAGTATTTTTTTCAGATCGTGATCGTAAGAAAACATGGACATGGCCCCAATTAGATCACATCAAGTTACAAAGCGTTATTTTATCAGTTATGCCTTAATTAAAAAGACAGATGTATTATTTACTAAACAAGCTTTCGCCCGCGGCTCCGCCCGCGTGTATCTCGGTTACATTTTTTTTTATTTTTCCTAAAAATATTTTGTTTTCATAAAAAGTATCATATGTTATTTCTAATACCTCCAAGATTATGTGTACAAAGTTTAAACATAACAATTTAGTTTTCCACATACTTGTAGTTGTACAAGGAAGATTGTGACAATCTTTCTTAATTTATCCTAGTATGTATAATTACGGGTATATTATAATAGTGGTGACGAATAATCAACACAAGGCGTACTATTGTTTCTTCAGTTTTATTCGACCGTTAACAATAAGGTAATTTATAACCGAACATGTTTAAACGCTTATCACGGTTGAGTTGTGACTAATTATTTCATACATAAATAATACTAATGTTTTACTGGTATATTTTTGTTATTTTTTTACTACTAACACTGAAAATAGTAAAAGATTTTTCCGAATGATAGTAATTGGTAAAAGTTTATTGTTTAAGGAAGTAAGGGTTCCCTCGATGTAAGATAAAAACCATATCTATTAAAGTCAGAATATCCTTATACACGGGTATGTAGATTATGACCTAATTAACTATATCCCTACTATAATATCTCTACTAATATTATAAATGCGAAAGTAACTCTGTCTGTCTGTCTGTCTGTTACGTCTTCACACCTAAGCCGCTGAACCAATTTTGATTAATTTTGGTGTAGAGATAGATGGAACCTTGGGAAAGGACAAAGGCTACTTTTGACCCAAGATTCAAGGTAGTAAACTAACGCTGATATCAGCACGACCGGGTCGACTAGACCTACAGTACTATCCTAGAAGATTAACCTAAAATGTCGCGTTTCGTAGATGAGTGCTAAATCGGAGACCCAATGATACAGTCAATACAGAAGCATCGCTGTTTTTGTCTGTCTGTATGTCTACAATTTTTAGTATGGTGACCAGTTCGCTTGCATTATACTTATACTTACCATCACATAAAAATTAGCCAAGTGCGTGTCAGGCCACGCATAGTTCCGTAGTCACCCATCATGGTAGGTAGATTTCAAATCGTGTCCAATAGACAATTGTCATGTTAACTTATTATTTCTTTAGTTTACTACGAAGTTTTCCAAGTAAGTGCATTTTATAAGTTTGGCCCCTATAACTCCTAAAACAAAAGAGTTATCAAAACCGCTATAGTTTTCCATAAATCCATACTAATATTATAAATGCGAAAGTAACTCTGTCTGTCTGTCTGTTACGCTTTCATGCCTAAACCACGGAACCGATTTTGATGAAATTTGGTATGAAGATAGAACTGAACTTGGGAAAGGACATAGGCTACTTTTTACTGCAATAATCGAGATACAAAGGTTTTTACCTTTTTACCTAGGTGATTATAAAAATACATAAATCGTAGATGTCAAAATGTATCACTGTTTATCTCCTGTCAAAACTTCACAGGTTGCTAGGCATAATACACTTGCATGGCAACCATAATGATAGTTTGTAAATGACATAAAGACCAGTAGAGCAGGGTAGATAATTTTTGAAAACAAATTTATAGTACGATGAAACCCATTGGAAAAGGAGGTGAATATTCTAAAAATGAAAGGAAAAATAATTTACGTGCGATTTCCGATCTGAAGGGGGTCGGGTAGGGGGGGAGGGAGGTTTTCGGGTCCTCCTCGGACGGGGCGTGAAAAAGCATCTCACTAAGCCGCCATAGTGCGGGCCGCCATACATTATTGTCTGCATTCGCAGCAAGTGTGGTAGCCCCGACTCTTGGATTCTGCTCATGCTTTCCATCAGGCAGGGTAGAGTCACTTTGAATGGCTAAATATATAAAACAAAGGGTAAATTGGGAATAAGGCTAGGAAGATGAAAGGGTAAAAAACGGTTTATCTCAATTTCCGGCAAAACTACAAGTCCTTTGGAAAAAAGTTAAATGGCAAAGTTGTAGGTAATTAAAAGATCTACAACTTTTTAGGGTTCCGAAGTTTATGACTTCGAACCCTTATAGATTCGTCATGTCCGTCTGTCCGTCCGTCCGTCCGTCCTCGACTTACCATCCAAACAGTAAGTGCTAGAAAGATGCAACTTTGCATGAATATGTATTGTAATTACGTCGACTAAGTGCTACAATAAAACTATGAAAAATATTTTTATTTAGGGTACCTCCCCGACACGTAAAATGTGGATGTTTTTTTTTTCTCACGGCTACCCCATCATGTGGGGTATCATTATATAGGTCTTTTAAAAACATTAAAGGGTTGTTACGACGATTTCTTGGTTTAGAAATCCGTTTGCGAGAAATTCCACTTTAAAGGCCACTTTTTTGTAAAACCGGGCATCCTCCCCCTCTGAAAGCTAAACGGCCGGCTCAAAAAATCTGGGAAAATTCGTGATAGTGATCCATATAATGAACTTTAAATGAAAACTATACAGAATTAGATGACTTTGTTAGTTCACCAGTTACAGAGGCTTAACTTCTACAATGTGCTTACTTGGAAAACGTCGTACAAAATTAACGCATTAATACGTAAACATAACAATTATCCATTGGATACAATTTCTAATCCACGTACCATTATGGGTGACTGAGGAACCCTTTCCTGTGCGTGGCCTGACACGCACTTGGCCGATTTTTTATTTACACTTTTTTTCACATAACCTCATACTAAAAGTGAAAAATTAAAAAAAGTTTTTGGTTTTCCATTTTAATCTTTTACAAATAAAATAATTTTTATACGAAGTTTAGTGAAAACTTACCTTTTTATGTCCCGAATACACTGCACACACTACACACAATTTTTTTCGATTTGAAATAATTAATTTTTTCACCCTATTTCGACTTTTTTCAAAACATTTGGGTGTTTTCTGTTTGATGAAATCTCTACTTTCCGATGGTGTAATCGCTACTAATATTATAAATGCGAAAGTAACTCTGTCTGTCTGTCTGTCTGTCTGTCTGTTACGCTTTCACCTAAACCACTGAACCGATTTTGATGTAATTTGGTATGAAGATAGAACTGAACTTGGGAAAGGACATAGGATACTTTTTATCGCGAAAATAAAGGTAGAAGGGTTTGAAGTAGGGGATGAAAATTTGTGTCGAAGTTCCTTATTATCAAACATAAAATCATGTAAGACGAATTCCACGCGGGCGAAGCCGCGGGCGGAAAGCTAGTGTTTAATATATTGGCTACTGTCATGATTTTTTTCAGATATTTTGAGTCAGCCGTTTAATTGTTAGAGGGCTGGGGGGGGACGCCATGTTTTTAGAAAAAAATGCGTTTTCAAGTTGAATAACTCATAAACGGATACCTAAATCGAAAAATGGTTTTAGAAACCTCATATTTTTTTTAAAAGTTCTATCTAATAATACCCCACAAGATGAAGTACACGCGAGAAAAAAAAACATCCCCACTTTACACGTAGGGGAGGTACCCCAGTTTTTTTTTCATAATTTTATTGTAGCACTTTGTCAACGTAATTACAACACAACATGTTCATGCAAAGTCTCATCTCTCTAGCACCAACCGTTTGGATGGTAGGTCGAGGACGGACGGACGGACATGGCGCATGAACTACTGAACCCTAAGGCGATTCACACTGGCGACGGGAACACGCGCGTAGGCGCGGGGCAGCCAATCCCGAATCTGCTAGCGGCACGCGTTCACGCGTCGTAGCGCGTTTTTAGGGTTCCGTAGCCAAATGGCAAAAAACGGAACCCTTATAGATTCGTCAAGTCTGTCTGTCTGTCTGTCTGTCTGTCCGTCCGTATGTCACAGCCAATTATTTCTGAAACTATAAGAGCAATACTGTTGAAATTTGGTCAGTCGATGTATTCTGTGACCCGCATTAAGATTTTTACAAAAAATAGAAAAAAAGCAATACATTTTGGGGGTCCCCATACTTGGAACTAAAACTCAAAACATTTTTTTTCATCAAACCTATACATGTGGGGTTTCTATGGATAGGTGTTCAAAAATGATGTTGAGGTTTCTAATTACATATTTTTCTAAACTGAATAGTTTGAGCGAGAGATACTTCCAAAGTGGAAAAATGTGTGTGTCCCCCCCCCCCCCCTCTAACTTCTAAAATAAGAGAGTGATAAAACTAAAAAAAAATATATGTTGTACATTACCATGCAAACTACCAACGAAAATTGGTTTGAACGAGATCTAGTGAGTAGTTTTTTTTTAATACGTCATAAATCGTAACACGCAATTTACCTTTCATCCAATACTACACTAGTATATACTAGTATATACTACAATAAACACTGCACTAGTGTTTATTGTAGTATATACGATGGAAGTTACAACGAACTACAAGAACTTTTATATGATGTTACTTGCTGATACGGAACCCTTCATGCGCGAGTCCGACTCGCACTTGGCCGCTTTTGGTGTGTTGGATCTGGCGTGTTTTCTATACTAATCGATGTACTTGCATACAATATTAAAATCTGCCACTCCGCGCTACGCGACGGAGCGCGGTGCAGTGTGTGAATCGCCTAAAAAAGTAGAATCTAAGAATTTCCCAAAATGAAGAAAAATATTTTCAGCTTAATGTATGTTATTAAAATGAAAATAGTTACTTGAAAGGGAGAAAATCACATTGAATAAAACAAATACAAGCATTTACAGTCTAAATGTATGCGTATAAACCATTCAAGGTAATACTTGCTAAGTTCATTTATATAAAACTTTTTGTTCATCTTTTCGCAAAATGTATGTAAGTATGTACATATATTATTGTATATGTTGTTGTTGAAGATGCAGGAATGCATGTAAAGTTGTTAGAAACAAGATTTAAGATGTTTAATCAAGTATTAAATTGTTATCTAGTAGTTATTGTTACAGCAAGCAATCGTCAGTATCAGCTATAGTTTGATAGGTTATTTAAACCGATAAAGTTAAAAACAATAAAATAAACCAATTATTAGCACATCCCATCTTGGGTATCTTAATTGCCAATAATTATAAAACTTTATTACATTTTACAGTTGGTCTGTCTGAGTCTAAAACTTCATCATTCTTCACCAATTAATTTTCATATTTTCTTTGTTGAGAATTGTAAGTTGAAGTAGTAAGCAACTTCATAAGCCATTAGGAGTCCGCCAGTGATAGTCCCGTCAAAGTCGGTGCAGAAAGTGCTCGGAAAAACTTTAAAATACTTTAAACCGACTAGATAAAATTTGGCATTTCTTTATTAACTTGGCGTTTTCACCAACGGCAACATTTTTTAAATTTAAGGGGCTACCTAAGTTAGGGAGGCGACCGTTTAAGTATATTTGGTCAAAACGGGCATTACGAGTTGATTGCCAAATCCAATACCCTTCCTTTCGGCTTTTCCGTAATAGCGTATAAAGAACTGGTGAAAGAAATGTTACTTCTATCTAGTTTGTAAAGTACCAGCCTTTAAGATGATTCTTTTTAATCAAGGTAATGTAAAAACTTATTCTTTAGTAAATTATTCAAGTTTGTTCACGATTTATAAATTAATATTTTTTTCGGACAACTTCAACATGACACCATGTGTGTAGTCCCAAACTTATCAGAGATTTTACTATGGGTACAAGACTACTGATTTCAATATAATACTTAAATACTTTATTTTTGTAAATCCATACATAATTGAAAAATAATAAACACCCATTTAATTGAATGTCTTTCAAAACTGTATACCTACCAAATATTTTGTCAAAATTACTGAAAAACAATAATGATCTATCGTAACGCAGCATTGGCATAGCTTAGGCCTAGTAATACTTGTGACACTTGTGACACCCACTTCATTAAAGACATGACCCATTTCCACCACAAGCCTACAAAACTAACAAAGCTAACATGAACTATAATGTGACCCGAATGGCTATTATTGTTTAGAAAGAGGAAATTGTAGTTCCATTTAATTGTCAATTTGGATCTTATACACACCATAATATATTTTATTTACGTATTTTTACCCGACTGCGTCAGGAAGAGGGTATTGAGGAAGGTATTGAGGATATTTTTCAAGCGTATGTATGTCTATGTATACATATTTCTTTAGCACGCCCTACAGCCCAACGGAATTCGTTAGATTTGTGGTAGTGACACAAATAGAAGAAAAAGAAGGGTATTTGATTTATTTTCTTTTGAAAGTCTGTTGTTACACATCATCATCATCAGCCTATCGCAGTCCACTGCTGGACATAGGCCTCTCTAATTGCACGCCACTTGGTTCGATCCTCGGCTTCTCGCATCCAGCTCTGCGATCACCAACCCGCCCAGCGTGATTATGGGTAAACCCTCCATTTACACATCACGATGTAAAAACAATTAATTGCGAGTACCTGTAAATGGCTTTGTTTTTAACTATGTTTAATGTTTATTTTATAATATTTAAGCTGTTGGTATTCCGAACAAAATAAAATAAAAAATAAATAAAAAAATAAAAACTGGCATAGGTAATTGGCTATATATTTACCTATAAATTTTTAAATTAATATAATAATAATGATAGGTACAATTCAAGCAATTTCCTCTTTTCCTTTATATAAATAGACGACCAGTACACATAGTTCTTAGAAACGTACAAGTTAGAATTTAAGTATTCAAACATTCGTACAAAATGAAAGCCTCCCCAGACTCCTTTGGGTCAGTTCACAGTAACTTGCCGGTTGCCGCCATTTGGACGAGACGAGAGAGGGATGGAAGTAACTGGTTTCTCATTCGCTCTCATTGTATTCCCAACATGGTTTTCGTTTTACATTTCGAGCGTATAGTGCCGGACAACTTCTTATCGATAAAGTCAATTAATGGCTTTACATTCATTTTTTTCCCCATTATATTCTCCCTACTTTCGATATCTTTAAATAGGTAAAAACAAGTACTAATTTTATTGAATATACGTGTTATATATAGAAGATAGAAAAATAAAGTTTGGAAGTGTGTCAATACAGACATTTTCAGAAAATTTAATTCATTTATATGTTTTAGGCCAAAAACTTGTACCTTTTTAATGCTTTCTCTAAAAATGAATCTGTCTCTAAGTTTTTTTTTTTATTTACTGGAGAATTATTTATGATTTACTGCTAGATATAGTGTCTTATAGCGTCAGGCATCTTGCGCAAATCGACAATACTTTTACCCCAACAGCTGTCGGCTCTGCAATTAATAGTAATATTTATCAGCAAGTAAATTAGTACTATTCCATCTATATTTAACTCGCTCACCACCCGTTTACATTAAGTACAATCAGCCGCCTAACTTACTTTCATGGGACATTATAATTATTACTCTTATTGGAATTAGAAGTATCGCTGTCGATATGAAGGGCGCAGGTCTAGTGAAGGCTTGCGCTTGGTGCTAGTGTACCGGCCGTTCGGCATGGCGGCAGTGGCGCGGTGTACTGCATGATGTCATTCATCAGCATACACACTCACACATTCGACTTCGACTTCGTGTGACTTGGTCGTACCGTGTTGACCCGCGCGCCTGTTTACATTAATTTCTGTACAGAGTGACTTCACGGCAAACACCCGCGTTTTGTGATTTAATTTATTACATATTATAATAACTAGTTATTAGTTAGATAGAAGTAAAACATGGCCAACAACAGAGCAACCAAGTCTGGATTTGCCGCCGAGGCTCAGAGAAAGGTAAGTTTGAACTTAGCTAAATTTTGAAGCTGAGATATTAACCGACCAGGTGTTGTAGTTCGATTCTATATGAAAGTGCTATGAAATAGTGTTTCTATACAAACAGGTTGTGTTACACGCCTAGTTTATTGATTGGGGATGCTGTGAGATCCAGAAATTGTGTTACAAGGATTCAACCGTGACCTAGTTTTGTGAGCAGATGGTGTGACCTCATTACTTTAACTGTGACCAGATGTTTTTAAAGTATAATGAGCACTCTGTTATTCATATTTTATATATAAGACAACCTATTCTTATGAGCCGGTATAATGTTACGTGATATATAAGTGGTAAATAGATATTATTTATTTTTTAACTTTGTAATAACTTCTAGAATTATGAACTTTACATGCGCATTCAAAGTCATCGGTATAAGTAAATAGGTTCTTGCTGTACATGCATAATAATATAAATAAGTGTATGTAATAAATACGGTATTGGTTTTCACGTAGATAGGTACTAGAGGTAAACTTCACAACTATAATTAAAAAGAAAACATTATTTAATTAATATTTTTTTTATTTTTTTCATGTAGGAGGTATCGCTTAATCTTAGTGTTTAAACTATTCGTGCACTTGCCTGCCACTCTCTTTGAGATTTTCTTCATCTTACATCCATCGCCTTTAATTTAAATAATGTATACTTAGCTATAATTAATATCTAACTTTTCTTAGCTTTAAATATAAACATAGCTTCTTGTGTGATGGAAAAAATTAAATTTTGCAAGAAATGTTTTCGCAAGTTACGATAGCAGTGTTAACTGCATTCCAAAGAATATCCAAGTCAATGTCTTGTGTTACATGTAAATTGTGTATTTTAGCATTTAAATGCATGTATCGCCGACTCTTCACATATTTGCATTGAGACAAGGTTAGAAGTGACTCAGTTTATTTTATTAGAATACCTACCTACAATTATTATATAAACATATAAGAACATTTACTTTTTTAATAGAGTCATTATTGATGATACAGACGACAGACCATAGCCAAAGACATATCATATGTCAAACTCATAAGAAGTATCTGTTTCGTATTAGTCAAAGATTAATTTATTCTGAATAAAACTCATTTATGTTTAGTATACTGATGACGTAAGTCTTTGGGATGTTTTCATAAGTGTAATAAATTAACAACAACTCATTGTACGCTCTCAGAACGAATATAGAACCTAATATAGTCCTCGAAGTCAGGGGAGTTGGGGAAATCCTGTCTTTATTAACACAATGTGGTTTTAACGTGGTAATCTTAGGGTATCTATATTTCGGGAAGAATATTAACCAGCGTTATGTACGGAATAGTCATAAACCGGTTAGCGAAAGTTAAAAAAAATGAATAAAAAACACATCATAATTAAGATGTATCTTATAATGTTTCCATTACAACGAATATACCTGCTATGCAATGTAATGTTGCAATTCATCACAAGGCTAGCTATCGTATCCTCAAGGTGCATAAATCTTTGCGAAAACTTCTACATATCTACATATCAGACGCAAATCTTACACATTCGACGAATTGTTAACAATTCCTTAACGGTCATTGCTCCAGTACACACATAGGTACGCTCTGGCAAGCAGGCTTAGAGTACTGTCAACTGCATAAATATTAATCACTTTAAAAATAAATCTTTATCTTTAACTCGTCCCGTGTACCGTTAACACATTCCTACATTCCGTTATTTTAAAAATAACTTCGAAAAATGTTCTCGTCTCGTAATTGTCAGGACACCTTTCTTCCAGCGAGTAAACGCAATTTTGCTTTGCATGTAGGTCAAGGAAGATCACTTAAAACAGCTTTTACAACTGGTTCCGGTTGTTTTTAGGAGACCCTTAATAGCAGGCACAGGTGGAATAAATTTCTTGTAAAACTGTGGATGGACTTACAAGAAGTATGAATCTACGTGCGACTAGACTCCTTATCAGCGCATCAAGTATGCAGGTCAAACGGATGGACAGACGGTCAAATAAAATAACTGTTAGTGTAATAGATAATTATCTATCTTCCAATTATAAACTCAAAGTTCATTGACTTAAAAATTTAGTGTAGGTAATAATAAAACATTAGGTAATTAGTTTAACACTCTATAGTTTTGTACCGGATACATTTTATTTACGTTTTATTTCAGAGTGTATAAATGACGTAAGCATCAAAATAGTAACAGAATATACTCTGTCTAAACAAGCAATCGCCACAATAGGTTCTACGGAACAGATGTTCAATTAGTTCAAAAGATTTTATTTCATACTAATTCACGTAGACGCTGACTCATATAAGGCTCGGTACTGTTGCAACACCGCACCACACCTTTTAAGGTATAAGGCCTTTATACAGGATTCATTTATATGGCTTAAACGCAAACTTTCAACCAGCCATATGTTCGAGATTGACACTTGACCAAATTTCCTTCGATTAAATGTATTTACTTTCTTAAAAATTATTTTGACTGAAAACATTTTGAATACCACAGTATTCCGAACGTCTCAATAATATTCAAACAAGACGTCTGAAAAGAGTTATAAATTTTTGCAGTCGTCTTGTTTATCGTAACAAGCTAGAAACAAATTAATCCTCAACAGTACGCTGTATCATCTTTGATTCAATGTATGAGCAGTACTGTCAATTTATTGAGCTATTATTCTCAATCAATCTTATTATGCACTTGAAATTATTGCCACTCTTGTAAATCTGTACCGGTTGCATTGCATTGACCGTGTCTGTCAACCGGCCTCGTGCGGTGACCCCATTCCTGTCTCCTTACCAGTCGATGTTGAAGCTATTGTTGAGTCCAGTCACAAGGCTAACCATTTTTTATTTATTTTACCTTAAACTGCCACAATAATATTATTGTCAGCTGTAGGATTAGTTACATATACCACTTTCTCTTGAAGTGGTTAATTTCGTTGATGATAATATAACTTCCTTGCATTTTTTTACTGCATCTTATCTCTGACTACATTAGGACAATGTTAAGTTGAAAGTTAATAATGGACTAGGTGACGCAATTATCTTAAATATCTTCACATTTGAAAAGTAATCATCTGACGTAACTTTAACGTACTCCTTGCTCAAAAGCCTGAAGCCGTTGACATTGAATCATACTTATTTATGGCACAGACGTTTTTGTTAACGTTCCGCGTATGGTCTTGCGATTAGCTTTGAATGAATTCTTTAATATCATTACGTTTGTATTGATACTTGCAATGTTATCCTTTTCGACCTTTTGTACATCTGCCCATCAGACTTGTAAATGAATGGATATTACCCATTTTTAAGATTTAAATTTTATTCAGCGGTATATCCGCAAAAGTAATTTTTCATTTGTTATTTTTTGTAATAAAATAAATATTGTCTATTGTAGTTAAGTATTCTATCTGGTCTCCGGTCTTGTCTATTAGTATTTTTCGAGATTATTGTTACAAGAGTTAGCTTTTAAAAAGTAAAAACTAATGAATATATGTGTAACTACTACCTACCTAATCATATCTGCATTTTTAGTTAACTAACGAGTTTGACAGTTACCACGTTATCTAATTAACCTAATTCACTGAACGACCTTTTGTTTTAGTTTGATAATAACGCTAACGTTTATTAATTTAATGAAAGCCATATCAGTGTATTACTATGGAGTACGAAGTAACGGCTCCAAATACCGCTCACCAAAAAGGCGATCTAATCAAAATACCGCCGGGTGCAAAATAGCTCAAGCAGGACATGGCAACAAGCGTCTACTTCCTTCGCCTTCAAATACAAATTAGAAAGCACTTTAGAATATTAATTAAAGGGATACTCTAATGTATACAAAGGTTTCTCTAATACATTAAAATTCTACAACATTCGCCACTAAACCGGAACGGTCTTCAATAATTGAATCTTACTTAAAGTACACTTAAAATATACACGTAACATTGAGGCATCCTCTAAAGCAGGTTGCGAGAGCCCATGCTTTTATTTTTTTACCGTCTGACATACCGGACTCTGAGTCACGTTTGAATCCTGCGTTGATGGCGTCATCATGCGCATGAGTTGTTTTTGGTGGCCCAGTGCGTATTGTTACGGGAATGTTCTATTATATCATTGTGTTTCTTAATAAATTATTGATTCAGTGATAGACGAGGACAAATTCGAATGACGGTTCAACTGAATTCAAATGAATAATCCTCACCAATATTTTGATAAATATTTGTTTGTTTCTGACTATTGTTGTGTTCGTCAAAATTAGTATGACTAATAATTGTATTAGGTTAAAACTTTCGGATATTGTTTTTCATATTTCGAGGTTCTAACTAGAAATTTTCAATTAACTTTTTTGATTGGATCAATAATTATATTCATTATTCAATGTTTTTACCTAATTATAACCCTGCTTTGGGTCAGAGAAAGAAATAAGTACGTATCTCATAGAAAAATACATGTTATTTTGTAAAATTAAGTATTTTTCAGCTACTAGTAATAAATTAAAAATATTTTTTTAACTGATCTGACATAGTTCGAAGTTGACATCTAGACATCTCTTGGATCTCTTCGAAACATTATGGAAAACTACCAACACGTGGTCAAGTGTTCGATAGCCATAATTAACTGGTGTCCTTATGAGTACTTATGAGTAGGTTAAGGGGACATGATGAAATTATGGACAACTTGTTCCACCAATCCTTTGTTACCCCATTATAGTCACGGAGACTGTCGTTTACTTTCCGTAATGTACGTGACTAGTTTGAAATATTTGTATGATAAATTGATAATACTAAGTGTTACAAAAGACAATTTTCTTATGTATTTTGAAATTTAATACTAGTATGATGACAAATACATTTTTTAAATTTAATATATTTAAGTGTATGCTAAGGGGAAATAGGAATATGTATATTTCTGAAGAGGTATTTGTGTCAAAGTCGTTTGCGGTTTTCTGTGATATTTGGTTTATGTCATACTTATTATTACCCGTATTAATAAACTAAGATCAACGTTATGGTCGGAAAAATATGTGCTACTCATTACGTTTATTATTTGTAACATTGACAATTGACATACTATCCAATGTAGTATGTACTTACATATTCTCAAGTCTCGTATTCTCCTTGACTTTTTGTTGATTATGTGAGACCTAAGTACTTAAATCTGTAAATTTCAAAAAAGTTTATCTACAAAACTAGACGGGTAAAAAATACAATATTTTAACTAGACTACAATATCAAGTCGAAATAAATTCTCGAGATCAATACGGGGCCACAAGTCACAAGGAAAACATGGGAAAAATAATAGTAATATATGTAGGTAACTTCTGAGTTATATGTGTGTTATTGACATATATTTATTTTGCAAATATGCTATCTTTTATAAACCGATATGCTCTGTGCTTCAGGCACCTATTTTAAGTACTTATTTGCCATAAATTTATAAAACAGAGAATGTACTTTTAACTGTTTCGAGATCACACAGAACAGAACAGCTGTAAATCTGTTTGAAATAATATAAATTTAATTTTAAAAACTTTGCTTACAACAGTCAGGTACAAACAAACATACAGATGAGATGACGCTAATAAAGGCGAGTTAAATAGAAATCTGATTACAGTTCCCTGAAAATTACTTAGTTTTCAGTTAACAAGCACATAATTGAATAAAGGACATTTACAAACATCCTTAATTTATAAGAAACAAGTTCACAAAACCATTTTATTAGACAGGATGACCACATCGAGAGTTAACTAGTTAAAGGCACTTTAAAAAATTAGAATCAGTGATGTTGGTTTCTAGAAATCTACGGAAAAACATCATGAATTTGAAAGAAATTATTCTGACGGATAAATTTCCTAATGCCATTAGGTATAACAGAAAGAATTGAATTTACTGTAATAACTCGATAAACACGTAATGGTGACGTGGTAATTATTATTGTCCCATCTGAAGAGCTGTCGTTGGAGCAACGTGGATTAGAAAACCACAGATAGACAAACTGACTGCAGAAGGTGGATATACTAAAATATATTAATCAAATCTTTCTTTTGTTAGTAAATTCGTTAAAGTTAAGACGACACCTTTTTGGGTATAGACAACTTACCTATTATAATATAGCGTGACAAGGTTTGTCATAAACCTGATTCAAACAAAACAACTTCTATTTTTGTATACTATGTTGCAATGCGACCGCTTTGTTTTAGTACAACGTTTAGCCTTATTGTAATTTTTAAAGTTTCAAGGTAAGGCGAATATCATAAACTGCTTTATGCACTAGGTACTTTTATTAAATAGAGTTTCATATGGACCTATGTTCGAGTCTTATAAGTAATAAATAACATCACCATCTATTAAAACTCAATGACTGGGCATAAACTCTTTGGAAAAGAGGTTTTAACCTACTATAAACGCTAGCCAGATGGATTGGTAAAGGATCGATGCCTAATTTTCCTTTTTTTTAAGCAAAAAGGTTGCCTTAAAAGAAATTTTGACAATCCTGACAGCGCAACATTGTATCGGTGCAATTTAAAAATGGAATTAATATTTTTTATGTTAAGTTCACATTAAAGCACTATTGTCTATTCTCTAACACATTCTGTATGCAAAGATTGCCCCGCACATACATAGGTTGTACATGACATTAACTATTCGCTGATTTCTTATCGCCATGACCTTGAGCTCCGCCTTAGTTGATATTCGATAAGTGCTTAACAACGGCTATGATTTCCCGTTTACGCAATGAATGGTCGATCACCATTCAGGTCATGATGTATCCACAGTTAAATAATAATATGGTTTTATAGTGTTCTGGATACGACTGTTAAGATGGGATGGGATACTTTGACGCTACTTCTTTCATACAAGTCATACATATGAAAATAACTACAATATGGACGGAGTTGAAAAGGTCGCTATGGCCGATATCGGTCGAGGAAGTTACAATTACGTATGAAAATATTATTATTATAATTACCTATGTATGGCAAAGGTATTGAGGCGACTTCGCAAGTGTTTTTCTTAATTGGTTTAGGTATTTTTTACATGCCAATTCCATCGCAACTTAAATAAATAGACACAAACAGTTACAAATATAGAACAAAAATCTAAATAAATAAAACTATCGTGTGACAATGTTAGTTATAATACTCTTCCAAAACGTCTTGATCGTATATTGTTTATTCAGTAGGTCTGAGAAAATGACGTAAGCTATTTTTTTATACTCACGGGTAGTAAAGGATGAAATGGACATCAGTTAATCAATTTACTGTTAAATTTATATCTTTTAGTTTACATAATTATAATATTAAAATACTCTGTAACAACGTTCGCTTTGTCCCTATCTAGGTTATCAGTATTACAGTGATTAATCTCATTTGCTCAGCATGTTTAATGATGCCGAGTGGCTATTAGAAATGTTCCGACTGTATGATAACTTTTCACTGATTAACCTTTTAATTAATTCATTATAAAATCAATGCAATCAATGCCAGCGGAATACATTTTAAAACGGTGCTAATTGAATGTTACTTGATAATAGATTTTGCCTGTATTTTGATCCTATGAATTAAAAGTTAATAATTTACTTAGTTACCTAATACCTTCATAATTTTGTTTGTGTGTGTCTCAAGAGGAAAAAAATCAACCTGATATGACGATATTTTTATGGATGAGAAACGTGACGTTAAGTCACTTATGGTCCTTCCTCAGTAAGTAGGCTATCTAAAATTAAAAAAAAAACGAATCGATAGGGTACATTCCGAGACTGTACCGTCAAACCCTAGCGTACCCAGTAACCCAGGACAAAACGCCATTATTTTGTATAATATAATATGTCACAATACATTACATTAATGTAAAATTAAAATGCAAAATAATTAAATAAGGCAAACTAAACACAAGTTATCTATACATATATTAATTCGTTAAGCAATAAGTTTGTACCCCTTTTTGAAAAGTGCGTTTACAAAGGAGTATGAAATTTTGCACACTTATAGTTTATGTGGAGAAGGAGTACAGAAAGTTATTTTTTTTTTAAATATGCATATTAAGTATTATAAAATACTTTTCAATATTAAAACGTCTCACACAGAACCATGTATTTGACACACACGCGCATAAATACTCTTTTATTAAATTAACGTTGTAGCGAAATCCGTGATAAAAGAATAGAATATTCTTATTTGAACAACAGTTAAATAGCCTTTGACAATAGAACCTTTATAATGTTGCCACTTATAATTCAAATTAATTATGGTCCGATTTCGACCACTTGGCGACCACTACATAGATGTTAATACTTCATGATTGAAAACTAACGTGAAAGTTCCCATATTGTATATTACTATAAATGTTACTAGTATAAGTGGTTTAATTTAAAATACATACGCTTTCACGAGTTCCACCAGTCAAATTATTATGAACTTTTATTACCAACTTTAACTGAAAGCGGGAGTATCAATTAGAAATTCGATTGAAGTTGTATTTTTAGAATTTTAAGCCTTACTCTGTCGATATAAAGATGTTTGTTATTTATCCCTTTTAACACATACAAAAATATGTACATACAACTCTTAACAATCAAAATGGCGCCTCAAATGCTATAAATTACTTTGACGAATTAAATTACAGCACACTGCATTTTCCTGTCTTGAGATGGTTTATTGTTAAGAGTATCCATACTGATATTTTAATTAGAAAGTAACTCTGTCTGTATGTGTACCTGTTCGTTTGTCTGTGACGTTTTCCTGGCTACACCGCCGCACCGATTTAAATGAACATTTGTACGAAGATATCTTAATTCTTATCATCTTTGCGATATTTTGCGATTCTCTAATAATCGATATACGAGCCGTAAGCAAAAGTTAGTTTCTTACTGCGATAATCGACTGACTGTCGAGTTCTGTAAGTTTATATGAAGTCCCTATTTAATGGAACTCGAGTGATTTTCGCAACATAGTGATTACACTCTAAGTACTATTGGAAGCTATGAGCCATTAGAGCTAATAAAAGATATTAGAACTCAATCTGTCTAGACTTTAGTGGGTCGATTGGTGGGTTGGTATGTTGTCGTAAACCCCATAACAAGCAAAGGAGTGTCGCAGACATGGCTGCCATCAAATTCCATTAAGTTTTGTAGCTATAAAATGTAACATAACATTCCATAAACCTAATTTAATATCTGTTTTACGATTGACGTTATTGCTCTATGCAAACTAGTATGGTCTTCTAGATTGTACTACAGCATACTGTATATTATACTTGTTTAAAAAAAAGGTTATGAACACCGCCTTTTTATCTGATACAAAAAGTAATATTTGGGGTTGGCTACTATTTCAATCGGTATTTCAATACCAGTTTTCCACCGAGTGACTGACATCCGACCTCCACAACCCTGAGGGCGAATTGAATTCGAAGACGGAACTAATTGTTAGTATATTTGAGGGCACTTCCAATAACGATTACTGTAGATTATCATGACAACCGGGACCGATGGGTTAACGTTTTCTCCGAGTCACGGGCGTGAAACGCCTAATTTCCATACTACGGGCTGTTATTAGAACTTCTTGTAAGAAAGCAACAATACTTTTCAACCAAACTGGGCATCAAACCCCAGACTTCTTGATCGGCAGTCGCATTCTCTAACCGCTAGACCAATGAGGCAGTCTTGTAGCAGATGAAAAGTATGTCCACTGTATCCAATGATAACTAATTGAAAAGTGTTGATGACAATGTTGACTTAAAACTGCGGACCGCATGGGAATTGCCCTAGTCTTTTTCCAACACAAAACAGTCCGGATTTTTTTACGGGGAGAAATCTTAACACATACATATTTGAGACTCACACACGAAAACAATCTACTGTCACCATGAATTCACACAAAATAATTAAACAAAGAATTCTAAATTTCACTTACACAGAAGCACATTCTGTCTTATAACAGTTTTATGCATAGGCCTACTTTACCTTATTTCCTGCCTCGCACATCTAAATTGTGGAATGAACTGTCACCTGCGGTGTTTCCGGACCGATACGACTTTCAAACCTTCAAAAAAAGAGCGTACTCCCATCTTAAAGGCCGGCTACGCACATGTGACTCCTCTGGTGTTTCGGGTGTCCTTGGGCGACGGCAATCACCTACCATCAAGTGATGTAGTGTGATCCGTCTGCTCGTTTTAATAATAACAAATAAAAAATTACAGAGGGGGGAACGCCTGTGTATGGCTACTCCCTATCGTGTTGCTTTATATTTTTATTGTACTTAAGTTCCATATGTTACTAACTAGTTTCGAGAAAAACACAAAATGTATACGTAAGATGCGATGTCATCTCCATAATGGATGCAAATTCAAAAGAGAAAACAACGTCCTTTCCTTTTCTTAACCATCAAACCTTTCTAGCTTTTAACGCTACTGTAATTTTGCATACACTCTAAATATGACTTTATTCGTTTCCAGATTAACAGCAAATACAGCGAAGAGCTCGCACAGGAAAGCTTGGAATGGGTGCACGCTATCACCGGTAACCCCATTAACACATCTGGTGACATGGACAACTTCTACGAAGTCCTCAAAGACGGCACTCTGTTATGCAAGTAAGTATTTATACGTTTACATGTAATAATGAATCACTGTTTGAGGATCCTTGTCACATGTGGTACAAATACCTAGTTGTATGAAATATATAGGTTACAGAAATGACTAATAAAATAACCATGAATATTTCTTTAAAGTGCTTTTTCTGTTGAATGTACATATTTTGTTCTCTTTTTTGATAACGTATGTGAACATTTGCATGAATGTTCGAAAAATATTCTTGATCATAATTTATATTTTTTTTCACGTCAGTCTTTTATATTTTGTACTCACAATAATTGTAACTCACAATTTCTAAAAGGACATTTCTTAAGAAACCACAACCAGCACAGTAAAGAGTTATATAATATAAGTCAGTTAATCCTATTCACCTAAAGAAATATTCGTATTTTTCAGACTCGTAAATAACATCCAACCAAACATGGTGAAGAAAATCAACGAATCAAAAATGGCATTCAAGTGCATGGAGAACATCAACGCCTTCCTAGAAGCCGCAAAGACTCTCGGAGTGCCAGCCCAGGAGACCTTCCAAACAGTCGACCTGTGGGAGAGGCAGAATCTCAATTCAGTTGTCATATGTTTGCAGTCACTCGGCAGAAAGGTAAATAGTTTACTAATGCCCGTTTACACCAACTACATATTTCTAACCACATAGCGTTGATAGCCCCTAAATTATAAGAGATTTCTAAGGACTTAGGTATCCACCAAATGTTGATGAAAACGAAAATATGACTAATAGAAACTGAACTCTCTCTAAGTGGCCCCTCAAACTTAGGAGACGTTGGTGAAAACGGCAGTAAGATGTTTAATGTTCCTTATTTAGCCGTGAACTATTTTCATCTAACTAATATATATTAGCCAAGTGCGTGTCAGGCCGTGGCCTTTAGTAGTTTTGGCGTGAAAGCGCGACAGACAGACAGCTGTCTGTCCATATTAAAGAGTTACTATCGCATTTATAATATCAGTAAGGATAAACATGCGTATTTCTAGAAGAAGCTAAACTGGGCTCCTTTATTTCGTTGCATAAATGTCACAGAACACTTTATTACACTAATTAGGTTCTTAGGTTAGGTAATTAGGTAATATTTCGACTGCCTTGTTGGTCTGGTGGTTAGCGTATGCGGCTGCTGATCAAGAGGTCTCGGGTTCGATTCCCGGGTCAGACCAAATATTTGTGTGATCCACAAATATTTGTTTCGGAGTCTGGGTGTTTTCCTATGTATAATATGTATGTATTTACAAAAAAAAAAGTATGTTTATGTATTTATATCAGTTGTTTAGTACCCATAACACAAGCTCTGCTTACTTTGGGACTAGATGATGTTGTGTGTAAGATGTCCAAAAAAAAAAAAAAAAAATATCAATTATAGTAAGCATGCCAAAGGCTTAAATAAAGATCTAGCATGAACCGGAGAGTTTAGAAACTTTTTTATCCGTGATATTCACGATGACATATGCCCGCGGAGGCACTAAAAAAACCTATAATAAACTAATTATTAAAATAAAGTAAACTAAAAATACTAGAACAGTGGTTCTAGTATTATTTCTAAGATTCTCGTCAAAAGGCTCATTCGATAAGCAAAGTTAAGTAAGTAGTTATAAGAACAATGGAAATCAAACCATTATTTGTTGAAATTTAACCTATTCATTACCGTAGACAATATGACTTAAGTAAATAAGTGCATCGTGTTTATTAGTTCCGATGTAATTAAATTGTACGATTGAAGACGGCATTAACTCTGCAAATACTGCAAGTTTACCTAACAGTCCTTTATTCTATTATATTTTCTTTTAAACAACGATGGCAATGTTAATATTCTTGTGAACTATTACACTTCTAAATGGTTGGCGATAACGGTTATTCTAAATGGTTCTTTCATTTAAACCTTGGTTTACATACTGACCAGTTATAATCTCATTTAAATAGTGTACATAGAAAATATAAATAGCTCCATTGTACATTCCTTTAGACATGGAAAGTACCACTGTGCATGTTATACAAATGAAAGCATAACAAATGAGTAATGTGCTTCTTATTATAACTTATATGAATCAAAGGATTAAGAGTAACTGGGGTCGACGTTGTTAGAGTTATTTAGAGACATACATTAGCCTTTAAACAGATTGGTCTAAGTAGAGAGTTTTATGCTAAAGGGGCTAAAAATTTAAAAACTCGCTCTTAGATAAAGCTCTTCGTGAAAATACGTTATTGTATAAGTCAGATAAAATGCGAATGTTTTACATGTATTTTAAGCTAGACTTCATAATTATTCCTGAACTAATCACGCCTGTAATGGTATTCATACTTCTAAGTCATACGATCATTTAAAAAATGACCTTGATACATTTTGTTCTACTACATTTCGTTAAGTACGTTCTGGTTATTTCTGATTTACGTGTCACATATTCTAAATTAAAAAAATATATATAAATATTGCTGAAATTTAAAGAATGTCATTTGATTGTTTCTTTTTAATTTTTCAGGCCGGTAACTACGGCAAGCCGTCCATAGGGCCAAAAGAATCTGAGAAAAATGTGCGAAACTTCTCCGAGGAGCAACTAAGGGCCGGACAAGGCGTCATTTCACTTCAGTACGGCTCCAATAAAGGTGCCACCCAGAGCGGCATAAATTTCGGCAACACGAGGCACATGTAAGCTCTCATACACTGTAGTACATGATTCTAAAGTTATAGGGATGATTGAAATTATGAAGAGGCCAAATTTAACTTGACGTTCCGTACGGACCAATTTGTAATGATATTCAAGCTTGACTATCGAAAATAACTCTTCAAATTATACAAAACTTACTAAATTGTAAGTTTCCATTTTAGTAGTACTTATTTTTTAAAATAATCATCCCTGTGTCACTACAAAAAAAAACATGCATTGTACTGTACTTACATACTTAAAATTAGAATAAGGATGTCTTTTAAAATTTGTATTTTAAAACAAGAATCTCTGTTTCCGTTTTTTATCTTTATCTATGGTATTTTTTGACATTTTGACAAGATTTTCAGAACGTTTAACACTTCTTTTAAAATACGTTTTTTATAAAATTTATGTCAACTTTTACATTATTAATGTATAATTACGATGGTCTTTAGAAACATATTCTCTTTCCAATTTTTCATAAGTAGTACTGCAAGTGCCAATTTCGATATTAATATTTTCTTATAATTTATTATAAAAATTAAATAATTATTACAGTACAATTATTAGAATTATAAATTCTTTTATAATAATACTTGTGCCTTCGCTCTCCATAGGAGTCGAGACTATGTTTTCCAAGGTGTCTATTAAAAGAAGTATTTATAATCACTTTTGTCGAAATCAGGGTTTCCTTCTATTTTGTTTAATTTAATTTATTTAAAATATAAAATTAATCATTCCATATATATATTTAGTCTGTTAGTACCACTGTGATTAATGATTCTTAATACATTCTATGGCTATATTTTGATATAGTTGTGAACTTATATATTTGACGATGAAGCGTAATTCTAGTTGTGTAAGTTTCATTATGTACTTACTGCTTCGTGGAAGTACGTAGAAATAATAAAATTTAAGTAATCTAATTGTGTTTTACTTTTCCTCACTAATGCCCTATCTCATCACTATCCTTGTATCTTTAATCAAGTTCTAGAAAATAGAACCTTTGAAGGAAGATCTTTTTACAAGTTATTTTTAGACTGCGTGATAGAGCATGAATAAAGTTCATAGAGATTAGGGGTCACCATCTTCATTGTAAATGCAGACTATGCAGCATCGTGACCCACACTAAGCTGGCCTGATAAGATGCTCCTGCATCAGTAGGTCTCCGGCCTTGCACTCACGACAGCACGAATGTTGTAATTTTAGGATGGTCTTCTGTGGGAGGGTTGTATCTTGTAGCCCCCCTTTAGGTTGGCATAAATTGCTCACGACACAAGTGCTTTTGTCAGATCAGAAGTTGAGTTATAAGTATATTAGTATCTATACAGACAACGTCAAGATGGCTTAACAGTATGTACTTATATAGATCATAGCAACCAGCTGTGGTCAACACCTTGATGTTAATCCATTGTTTTGTGAATGATATTATTGCTCATTGTGTATATTGTGGGTCAATAATAAAACATTTTCATTTCAATTCTTTAAAAGGTTTGAAAGTCGTAGAATGTTTAAAGGAGGTAATCTCTTGTAACTATTTCGTGTTAATAATAATAGTATATATAGTGATAATAAACACGGAATATACACAAACATGTTTTAATTGTAAACTTTACCTATGGTATATTAAAATTATTTTTATAATAGTATGTAACCTGCATCGATCTGCAAGAGAAACGGTGGAGACAGTATGAAATTGTGTATTTGGTTGTAATGATTTTGGCGCCTATAAATAATCTAATAGCAATTAACATTAACTAGTAAGAAGAAATTCAGTCTGCCATTTTAATAAATATCAATCATGAAGTCCGTCAAGTCCGTGGATTAACTCGATAATGAGTACGTGCTTACATAATGAACTAGTCGTGACAACACAGTAGGTTTGTTATTGCTTACTGTCTACTAATATTAGGTATGATTCAATATTTCGGTAACAAAGAAACAGGCTGAAACAGCTATATTTAAGCATTTTTAAAATCGGATTCCAAAAGGCTGAAACAGCACTCCTAAGATAACCACATTTAAACAAACAAACTCTTCAGTTTAATAACATTACTATAGCTTAAAATGCGTGGTAGCTTTGTATTCCAGGTGATTGGGTGAAAGTACAGTTTACAGAACTTACAAACAAAAATCTTTAAGATTTCTTATTAAAATCTAAGATGCCGATTTGAAAAAAAGTTATTATGGGTATAGATGCTATGTCAGTTATCTGTTTCTTCGTTTATTCTTATTAGAACAAAATAAACTGTTGAAAGAGAATATAGTTGTTACCTTTCTTTACCCAGCAACATTTTCAACTCATATTTATTTCTACTTTATGATCTCTCACATTGAGATCAGCTCTCTTAGGCAAGATGAAAGTGTTTTGCGTTGATTATCTTTCCACAATTGTTAACGCCTATATTCTCTTTTATGAAACATATCTAGACATATAGACAATTTTAATTGCACACGTTGTAAACCACGATAGAATGTAACGTGTGCAATACATTTCTAAGATTTACTTGCTTGACTTAAGCTATTTTAATAATAATAACATAGTAAGAGATATTATAGTGCACAATTATGTGCGGAAACACAGGGGCGCTCTTTGTTCTCTCACTCACACCATAAAGTAAAACAGTTTTATACGATACGACCGGTGAGAAATCAGGCACAGGAACGACCAAAATGACTAAGGTATGCTTACACTAGGTTAAGAAGTAAGGTAATAAGATCAAGTTTTATAAAAGCATACTACTGTTCGCTGTACTTTATTATTTTGCATTCAATCTAACTTCTATAGATTACTATTACACTTCAAAAGAGTAGTGCCCATTTTTTATACTTATTCATAAGGCGATTATTCTGACGTGAAAATTAAAAGAGCGGTAATTCAAAGCCATCATTGTAAGGCAAGCAGCATGGTGGTGACCCATACCATGGCGGAGGCCGGGAGAATGATGCAAAATGATTGGGCCTCCAGTCTCACAATCACCAACGAAATTCGACAGCAAGAATGCTGCCATTATTATGATGGTCTTCTGTGTTTGGCATACTTGCAAAAATAAAAAAAAATATTATGTAAACATAACAATCTATTGTGCACGATTTTTAATCTACCTACCAATATGGGTGAATACGGAACCCTATTCTATGAGTGGCCTGACACGCACTTGGTCAATTTTTTCAATTAGCGAGCGCTATTTTAATTATTTCTACCACTACCACAATTCTAACTTTAACGATACCTCATAGTATGTCAAAATCCGCCTAGCGTGCGTGTGCGCTTGGCGTGCCAAAGAAATGAACATGAACATGCATAAATACACTAAAGATATTACGCTCGAAAAACATTACGCTCCTCCTGACGCATTCGGGTACACAAGAAAAGATATTTTGTTTAAATTATTTCGATAAATTAAGTTTAGGTTAAATACAAAAATATGAACCCATGGGGGCAAAAATATCATAGTGAACTATTTATCGCAGTTATTTGTTGTCACCTCCGCCCTCTTAAACTGATATCTATTATAAATAAACTATAGAATATTATAAACAGGAAAGATTTTATTGTTTCTCTGTTTGTTTGTTTGAAATTATATACTCCGAAACAAATGGACCAATTTGAAAAAAGATACACAAGTAGAATTGTACATTATCCCTGATGGACATAGGCTATAGAATGTTTTCAAAAAGTTAGGGATCCGTATGAAAACTAAGATTATGTAATCCAAGGTGTTAAAAAAATACCCAATAAAATCTCTTTTTTGCGTACTATTGCGAAAACTATTGACAATAGAGCAATGTGATATACCTACTACATTTTCTTCTTCTTCTTTGGCTGCTATGGCAACTATAGTCGTCACAAAATAAGAAGCCCGGTTTGACATTTGTCATCGTGGCGTAACGATTAATTCGTGTTTTTGAGTGCAATTTTTCAATTTCAAGTTAAACTTGATGCTTATTTATGATATGCGTTGTGATAGTGTTTGGGTAACATAGTAATTAAATAAGATTATGAATTAGATTTTTCAATTTCTTACATGCGGCATGTCAAATGACAAATGTCAAAACGGGCTTCTTATTTTGTGACGACTTTAGTAGAATAAAAGCTATACCTGGTAATGCCAATTATTTAACGTCTTCAATTCTAAAGTCTTTTAGTCTTCAAGTCGTAACAAACTTAATGAGTATGACAAAAAAATCTGGATGAGACTAAATGGTGACCGGCTTCCAAAAAAGCAAAAAACGATCGACGTACTACATTTTATAGAGGACATCAATATCTATAAAAAAGTTCCCAAAACCTTATGTCTAGCTATTATAGATAAGTTACATTAGCTACTTTTTCATGATAAAATATTTACGTCGGAAGTAGTCGGAACAAAATAAGGATAAAGATTAATTCTTTGGTATCCATCTTATCCAAATAAATGATTTTCGTATTCAAGTCCATATCATCACCTGTAAATTACTTTTTGAATTATTCAAATCGGACACACCTTTCAAAAGTTATCATGAACGATTTTATCTATTACGAGATAGGACCTCCATTAGTACCTACAAATGCTACATACAATTTGGCTTATGGTTCCTCAGGTTCCTGTATGTTGTGTAAATGAGTGTAACATGCCTTTATCCTTCATAGGGTAGGCAAAGCGTCAAATAGTATATATATTATGATAATAATCTAGATTTCTCTAATAATTAAAAACCTAACAAAGAAAATCACACTTTTGACAAATTTAAGCCCCCACTGCATATGAAATGAGGCAAGGTAAGGAAGGAATTAAAGGACAATTTAATTGTAACGACCTTTAACATTGGCTGTTCTACTGGCTCATATGAAGGGGTTACCGATGTACTCAACTGATCTGCAAATAACATTTAACATAACTTTCTGGTAAAACATCTTTCGCGTTAACTATCAACAAGTTCCAAGGTTCATATCTTCGAATATTAGTAGGGAAATGAATATTTTAGCCTTAGCCAACTATAGGTATTTTGGCTTATCGCGGCTCAGACCTCTTGAAAATCAATTTATTTTGCTGCAAAGAAATAAAACAACATAATATATCGTTTCTTTAATACCTATTATTTACCTATGTCCCCATGCGGAGCCAGGGCGGGCTGCTAGTTGTTATATAAAATAACATATTTGCGACGATCGCAGTTAATTATGTGTATTGGAATATTTTGCTTCATAATAATAATATGTAGGCATATATTAATATGTGTCATACGCACTTTACTTATGTCCTTGTGATAACACTATGTTGGGGGGGTATAATAATTAAAGTAATCAAGTGTTTATCTAGAAAATTATTGGATTTTTCCGTTCGATGTGTAAATAAAGATATTTTTAGTTTACATTGAAATTGTCAATAATATACCAAAATAACTTTTTTGTTAAATCTGTGTAATATTAATTCATGTAAGTAATTATGCTGAAGTTCGTTGTTTTTTTAGGGTTCCGAAGTTCATAACTCGGAACCCTTATAGATTCGTCATGTCCGTCCGTCCGTCCGTCCGTCCGTCCGTCCGTCCTCGACTTACCGTCCAAACGGTAAGTGCTAGAAAGATGAAAGTTTGCATGAATACGTGTTGTAATTACGTCGACAAAGTGCTACAATAAAATTATGAAAAATAATTTTATTTGGGGTACCTCCCCTACACGTAAAGTGGGGATGATTTTTTTTTCTCGAGGCTACCCCATCGTGTGGGGTATCATTAGATAGGTCTTTTAAAAACAATAAAGGGTTTCCTAGACGATTTTTTGATTTAGGTATCCGTTTGCGAGATATTTCACTTTAAAGGGCACTTTTTTGTAAAAACAGGGCGTCCCCCCCCCTCTAAAAGCTAAACGGCTGGCTCAAAAAATCTGAAAAAAATCGTGATGGTGGTCCATCTAATGAACTTTGAAGGAAAACTATAACCGATTAGATGACTTTCTTAGTTCAGGAGTTATAAAGGCTTATATGGTAAAATGTGCTCACTTGGAAAACGTCATACAAAATTAACGTACTAATACGTAAACATAACAATTATCTATTGGATACGATTTTAAATCCACATACCATTATAGGTGACTGAGGAACCCTTTCCTGTGCGTGGCCTGACACGCACTTGGCCGATTTTGATAAAAAGGGAAGAAGAAAATAAAATGGGCAGCCTTACAAAATAGATCACGGGAGTTTCATAATTATGTTATCATCGTCATCATCATCAGCCTATCACAGTCCACTGCTGGACATAGGCCTCTCCAATTGGACGCCACCTGGTTCGATCCTCGGCTTCTGGCATCCAGCTCCTGCCAGCCGTCTTGCGCAAATCAAATGGCATGAGCAATCAACTAAATATGATAACTCTCTATAAGATACCGGTTTTGCAATCAATAAACATGGTTGCCTGTTTCTTCTACTTCAGATAATTGTAATAGTGATCTTACTATAGAGGTTTGTCGATCAAGGAACACTGAAGACGGAAAATTGACTAACATTCAAATCTTCAAATTTTGTATTTGGTAATAGAACATTAGATAGTCGTTTCTTTCTCGACCTCTTTCTCTCAGCCTTCAAACTTTGCAATGTGTTAACTTATTCCCTCTGAGCCCTATCTGACTTAGCTCTCTTCCATCTAAACAGAATCGCAATTTATATGTGTAGCTCACATCACCCATACATAAATTCTTTTTTAGATACTGCTATATATACTGAAAGATTTATGTTAACATTTATGATACTGATAGATTTATGCTAACATGATGCTAATCATGGACAATTCTAACTTAAACGTTTCAATCGATCTTTGTATGCCATTCTAAAGATTTAACTACATTTATGGTGTTCTTATTAATATATATTTAAATATTGTTGTTGCAATTTTATTTTTAATGGAAATCTAATTAGTTCATTGTCATTTATACCTGATAGTAATCAGAAAGTGGGTAGGTGCGTCCGTAAATGATTATCGTATCATTTAATATGCAATAGCTAGGTATAGGCAAGCTAAATATATTTTATACTCATAAACAATCCTTATGATACTTTTTGGTACACAAATATTTTCTTAATTCATGCTAGTTATATTTTTAATTTACTTTCAATAACAATTATTAATCATTTGTAGTTAACTTTTTCAAAGAGTCACGCTGATTTCAGCACGATCGGGCGTTACTAAACTCTCATAAAAGACCAATCCAAAAATGACAGCATCGGAGTCACAGAGCAACAGTGTTGCCAACCCGAATTTTAGAAAATCAGTAGATTATGTGCCAAATGTTGGTAGAAGTTGGTAGATGTAAAATGCAAAATTGGTAGATCTACCACCTCAATTTAAAAGATTTTTAGGGTTCCGTAGTACATGACTCGGAACCCTTATAGATTCGTCATGTCCGTCTGTCAGTTCATCCATCCATCCGTCTTTGGCCTACCGCCCTAATTATTTTCGATTATTTTCGATCTTCATTCATTTTCTAACCTAATTTAATTTTTGTTTCTTATTACATTACAGTAGTAGCTTGTGTATACTACGAGTATATATATACTTACATATATGTTATCTATACTCCACACTATTTTAGGTTAGGTCTATCTGGAGTAGTTTAGTGAGTACTAAGTTATAGGTTAGTGGTAATTTGATACTTCCTTATCTTGATAAAGCAATTTTTCGATTTAGGTATCCGTGTGCGAGTTATTAAACTTTAAAGTCTATGCGTGGCTTGACACGCACTTGGCCGATTTTTTGATTATTTATCACTGATGTTTTAAACAATCATATCCATTGAACGTAAAAACAATGACTGTTGTTGTTCAAAAGCTTCGTTTTAGTTAGTTTTAGAAGGTCGCGCTTCAGTTGATGTTGGTTTTTCGGCTGAATTTTTTTCAAACACGTTTTGTATTCTTGTTAAAAAAAGAAATATGTAGAGATAGGTGTGGTCATAAGTTTTAAAGCTATTTTTTCAAGGCAAAGAAAGTATGTCATTTTTCGGTGATGTAAGAAGAAAAGATGTTCTATATTAATGATATATAATTTATTTAAGACTATATACTGCTTCATCGCTCTAATGGTAAGCGTACGCGACTGCCGATCAAGGGGCCTCGGGTTCAGAATCCCGGGTCGGGCCATTATAGTGTTATGTGTAAACAACACAAAACAGGAGCAAAGATTCACCATTGATTCCGCAACAAACCAATCGAGAATGGGCCACAGAACAGAATAATAATAATGTCAAAGGGCGCGAAATGGCACGAACGGCGAACTGTTGCTTACGTTTTTTTTTGTGGTTTATAGCCTGGACTTTATGTATGCTTGATGCATCGTCGCATAGCTCACGCAACACATCGATATAAAAATAATTCAGTGGTGATATGTCAAACTAATTCAAAAAATAGGTAGTTTTTAGGTCTAGGGTGGTAGATAGGTAGACTGAAGTGAAAATTGGTAGATCTACCGAAAAGTTGGTAGATATGGCATCACTGCAGAGCAACTACTACTATACCACGACTTTTAATTCGATTCCACATTTGACATTAGCTACTGTCATTTAGTAAAATAATGATACCACATTTAAACGTATAGTGATGAACACAAAAATCGATAAACAATCGCGATTTATGTTTATGTAATCATGATATTGGTGTGCCAATTAAATACTAAATTATTGATTTTTATGTAATAATTACATAATTATCCATAATAATTATTTATTAATTGGTAACCGTTGCTTAATTTTATAAAAAGTTAATATTTTTGTTTTTTATATTAAATACAAAACTTATAATAAAAGTGCCTAGTTAGGTTTTCTGTATTGGCAACCCGTGCGCGCTCGTGCAGCTATCGCCATTTTGTTTATCTTGTCATTCGGCTTCATTCTCCCAGTCTGACTGCACGAATATCTTGTTTCATTGCGAATCGATATTTTGTTATTTTGTTGAGTTTTTGTTACGTTGTGTTTGGATTTACGTTTATAGTTTTTGTGAACTTTGGAGTGAATCTATTTGTTTTGTTTTTCCATCAAAATGGATCCTCAGCCAAGTACATCACAAAAAGAGGTGGATGTTTTCTTGTCCCCAGCACCAAAATAAAGTAAATAAGTACGCTGTAGACGAAATGGCAGCACAACATGGGATCACGGTTTTAAGAATGCCCCCTTACCATTGCGAGCTGAACCCTATCGAATTGATATGGGCGCAGGTAAAGGGGCATGTAGCTCAAAATAATAAAACCTTCAAATTGACAGACGTGCGAAATTTATTTGAGGAAGGCATTCAAAAAATTACGGCTACCGAATGGTCTAAATGCGTATCCCATGTTGTCAAAGAAGAGGAAAAAATGAGTAGGCTAGATATGTTAATTGACAATATCACAGACACATTTATAGTAAATGTTACAGAAAGTGACAGCGATGTCAGCGACGATTTTTCAAATAAAATATTACCTTATTACATCTATTTGTTTTATTTCTCATGTTCCTTCATGATCACATTTTTTCATTCATTTCACATACAATTATTAAAGAAAACTCTCAGATCCTTGATAAAATTAATCGTCATAACTTAATTATCCGTTCAGAAATATTTAATTTCCTGATATACTTAGTTTCTATTAAAGTAGTAGTTGTTTAGATATATTATAAACCAGAGGAATCGATACGGAAATATTCGATTTCCGCATCGAGTAATTTCGCAACGTCACTATTTAGTACTTGTCATAACGTTGCAACACTGAAACTGTCAAATCTGGAATCGAATTAAAAGTTAGAGTATAGAGACTCTATGTACTAGAGTCAGAACTTACCCATAGAGCTTGATAAAAAGTTTCAGCGCCTCCAGTGTTTGAGCGGGGAACTACTTTATAATGGCGGGTAATTTGAACTCGGCACTATTTCCGAAGTTCTTGATTATTGTTTACTTTGTAAGGAGGTGAGAGGAAAGAAACATTTATATAGTTAAACATATTAGTTTATTTATACATATTTTCTAAACCATCCGATCACCAATATCAAAGAGAAGGTATAGGTACATAATATTTAAGTAAGAAACAAAACAAAATAAATCACTTATCTTAGGAACAAATTAATTTCTTCTAAACTTATTCGTCGTTTACCTAACAACGTCGTTTACGTCGTTATTTGTCGTTTACTTAACAAGGCCTCTTCGTGTACCTGGCACAATACAATGTTCTTCAAAATGTTTCTCACATACCATATATGATTTATATACATTGTAAGAGCATTTAGTTTATCATTCCCAATATTTTTCAACCAAAGATCGAAAAGATAAGGTGAAGACTTGGGAAATCTATGCCGTTTACTTTCCATGTCTTGGCAGTTGGGAACACAACACTTTTTATTATATTTAGGCATGGCTATATTTTTATGGCGTAAGAAATAACTGAAAGAAGCAACGTTACACAGTACACAATCACAAAAACCACAAAACATTTATTTATTGTAGGTTAGAAACACAAAGTACAATGTTTAAGTTTAACAATGTTTTAAGTACAAGGTTAGAATAGAAAACGAAAATCATATCTTAAGGCCCGCGACACCGAGCGTGAGAATTTTTGATTGAACACCCACATATATATTTTACATGCACACAGACGCATCGCGCACTGTCGCATACAAACCGTAGCAAGTAATCACCGACTTTCGGTTTTTTGCTTATGTTAAATATCCATCAACTGTTCGCCTTTGTAGAACGTATTTTAAATGTGTTACAACGCATACAATGTATCTTGCCATAACGTAAAGCCCGTAGGATTCATTCAGTACAGAAAGTCATAATACTTTCTGTATACCAATCGAATGGTCAAAGATTATAAAATAATTTTATACAGTATAAAATAAATTCGTTCGCGTGCATTGTCTGTCAACTCAGATCCTTTTAAATACGCAAGGTATTTAAATACGGTGTTCATCATAATTAAGGTTACCTTTTAAGGAAGATTTATTAATGTTATTTTATTATTTTAAAGGAACACATAAATAAAGCCAATATTGACAAAAGTTTACAAGTTACGCGAATTAGGAATAACCTATAGTAATACTTTTTTAATTATACTTTTTTAATATTTCTTTATTAATTTATTTGTGAATAATAATTTCAAAGTAATTTGGAACAATGTACCATTAATCCTTATCTTAATAAATACTGTAGACATTTAAAACAATTTTATTCTACATGAAATATGTAGAATAAAATTGTTTATTACACAATATTATTAAAAATAAATATTTTATAATACGTCAGAGCGTTCATCCAGGTCGCACCCGTAATTGGCCGTAATCTTACACTAGTGACTCTCAGTGTAAGATTTTATTATGTCAATAATGTGTGTTTAACGATACGTGGTCTTATAGGTATTTAAAAAACATTTAAAATTAGACAAATTATACCCTCCTTTAAAACCAATCTATCCATTGCTGCAAACATCATGAAAATCGGTGCAGTAGTTTTTAAGTTACGTTATATTTTGAGTTTAATAGACAGGTTGAAGAGGCAGAGGACTGTGTTTTTTTTAATATATTTAATGCAAACGGCTCATTTACGCAATAATGTTACTAAAATAAATGTGTAACTCTGTCTGTTACCTTTTCACGCCTAAAACGCTGAACGGATTTTGATCAATTTCAGTATAGAGATATATGGGACCTCGAGAAAGGACATAGGCTACTTTTTACCGCGAAAATCGACACACTAGCGGTCGGAGCCATGGGCAAAAGCTAGTAAAACATAAATACGACTAGCGGTTTATACATACGTATAAAAGTGAAATAATGGTCCAACACCAAACCATTGAGTAGTATTACTTTCCATCATCAGCTGAACATCTTGAAAGATACGACTAAAGGTAACACACATATCTCTACTTATCCCTACTAATATTATAAATGCGAAAGTAACTCTGTCTGTCTGTTACGCTTTCACGCCTAAACCACTGAACCGATTTTGATGAAATTTGGTATGAAGATAGAACTGAACTTGGGAAAGAACATAGGCTACTTTTTATCGCGAAAATAAAGGTAGAAGGGTTTGAAATAGGGGACGAAATTTGTGTCGAAGTTCCTTATTATCAAACATAAAATCAGGTAAGATTGTTTAATCTACCCTTACCATGTCGTGCGATATGAACGAATTCCACGCGGGCGAAGCCGCGGGCAGAAAGCTAGTTTATAATAAATAACAATAAATAAATATTTCAGACGAATGACACAGAATATCATCTACCAAATATTCGTGTGATCCGCAAATATTTATTTCGCAGTTTATAATACATAAACATACTTTTTTTTATAAATACATACATATTATACATAGAAAACACCCAAACTCCGAAACAAATATTTGCAGATCATACAAACATTTGGTCCGACCCGGGAATCGAACCATAGACCTCTTGGTTAGCAGTTGCATACGCTGACCACAAGACCAACAAGGCAGTATGATATATTACAATAATAAATAAACAACTATTTCGAACATCTTACACACGACATCATCCAATCCCAAACTAAGCAGAGCTTATATTATTGATTCGACAACTGATATAAATACATAATCATACTTTTTTTGTTGCTTACCTATAGAATACACCCAGACCCCGAAATAAATATTTGCGGATCACACAAATATTTGGTCCTACACGGGAATCGAACCCGAAACCTCACTCAAGCAAAGTAGTCGCATGCGCTACTACTGCCACCTAGGCAGTCAATAAATAATAAAAGTCAAAAAGTAATAAAAGTCAATAATAATTTTAAAACTCCTGACCGTTAAAAAGTTATATCTTCCACCATCAACTCATCATTATGAAATGATGGCTACCAGATATTGCGTCTGGAATAGCATTACAAAATAAAAAAATATATAATAACTATTTATAGGGGCGTATTATAACGTGCTTATAAAATTTAGGGTTTTAGGGTTTCCCTATAAACTAACACTGAAAACAAACAACACCTAAAAAAAAAAATTGTGGATCTCATAAACATTTGGTCCCACCCGTGAATCGAACCCGAGACCTCATTCGCATACGCAACCACAGCGCCACCGAGGCAGTAATATAAAATGAATTTTAAAAATAGGTCCACAATTGACAGAGTAATCAATGAATGTACAATAAAAAAAAATCATTTAGTTAAACATAAATAATACTCCTTTTATGAAGTTGGTTAATAATAATTTAAAATATAAAGATTGGTGTGTCTGTTCTCAGACCTACCAAATATTATCAAAAGTTACACACAGTCACGTCGTAGTATGTAAACAATCAAATCTCTGTGTGCGTGACAGTGCGTGTTGAGCTAAAAACGAGCGTGCGCTCGCCTTGAATATTCGGAGAACACTGAATTTTTGGATCGCGTGAACTCTGTTTTATTGCAAATTATTTCTCCATACTAAAATGTATGGAACTTTTGCCGCTAAAAATTAATGATGTTTAAGTTTATATTATGACTTTCTGGTGAGAATAAATAGAAACCTTAAATGGTTAATCTCTTTTTTGTACTTTTTTCTTGCAACTAATAAAATATTTATTTCAAATAAAGCAACATAATACTAGATAGATTCCAAACAGAAAAGGTCGATATCGGTGATTTTGGTCACTGTTGATGATTTTTTTCTCGAAAATAAATAATCGTATTGATAATTTTACTCGGTTTCTCTATGGATTGCTTTATTAAGGAACTGAAATAATTTTTTTACTGTCAAATAATGAATTAATTTGTTCCTCTTGTCATAACTGTAAGTGCTTTTTCGAGCAATTATGGAAACGATCCCCTTAACTAATTTTGACATATTTTAGATCCATCAAATAGCCCGATGCTAGCGCCAAATCTATGCAGCGGGTGAGCGGGACCCTAACAATTATTTGACAGCTCCATATGAGTGATTTCTCTAGTAGTAGTTGCTCTGTGATTGGAGTTGTCGGGTTTCGTTGGTGAGTGCGAGATCGGAGGCCCAATCATGTGTATGTGTGTGTTTGTGTGTGTGGATCGCCATGCTGCATTGTTTTCATTCACGATAAGCACAGTGATCACCAAAGAGTATGTAACACTACGTATACATGAATATGTGTAGAATTCAAGAGTAGTGCTCTTGAATTCTACACATACTTTCCATCAGATAGGTAGAGTCATTGTGGCAGACTTAAATATAATATAAATTAATAATAGATCTGACTTTATACACGGTCATATTATCTTATCAAGTGAGAGAGGTGTGATTTTCAATAAACGGGTGTGGCGTGGCCTGATCGATCATATCTGAACATTCGAGTTATTTGTTATTAATGTAAAGCAGACACCACACTTCGCTATTCGCTATTCGTTATGCGGGTTATTCGCGCGCAGACGGCGAAGTGTGGAGAGTATATTCGCCAATATTCGCTTTATTCGTTAAGCCGAATAGCGAATACGCATATCCGTCGACTTGTCGGTTTTTTGACACACTTCAAAGGACACGAATAAGGCGAATACGCGCATCGACTGCCCACACTTCGGACGGCTAGTGAAGTGCCCTGTGCATAGTGTGCATAACTAACAACCATAGACTATAAAACAGTTTTCGAAATAGATAAATCAAATAAACGATTAAAATAATCTATCATATGATCAAAATAATTAGACTTCATTTAAGTATTGTTTCTGTGAATTTAATAAATTAAAAAGGGAATTAAAATAATATGTTTCGTTCGGTCGTTGACCAATATAAATGACAATGTCCTGTGCTCATCTAACAACCATAGACTATAAAACAGTTTTTGAAATAGAATAAATCGATTAAACGATTAAAGTAATCTATCATATGATCAAATAAATTAGACTTCATTTAAGTATTGTTTCTGTAAATTTAATAAAATAAAAAGGAAATTAAAATAATATGTTTCGCTCGTTCGTATGGATTCGTTTCGTTCACCATTTAAATGACAATGACACATCTCTACAACACACATATTTGACATACCAGTTCGAAGTGTGGTGGCGTGTTTGTTGTTTGCGTGCATAACAAATATTCGGGCGAA
Organism: Phragmatobia fuliginosa; assembly: GCA_932526445.1. Taxonomy (NCBI): domain Eukaryota; kingdom Metazoa; phylum Arthropoda; class Insecta; order Lepidoptera; family Erebidae; genus Phragmatobia; species Phragmatobia fuliginosa. The sequence goes on along the minus strand of OW052066.1, from coordinate 7,235,171 downwards.
TACGGCGTAGACACATAACGAATAGCGAATAACGAAGTGTGGTGCCTGCTTAAAGACCTGACAATTATCAATGCGACATTCCTGATGATAAAAATGTTGTCCGTATTCTATACCAAATCTATGTGATTTCTTCGACAAAGACGCGTTATGCGTAGGCAATAAGACGTATCAACCCTAAATGTGATGACATTCAATGGGATGCCAAAGCATCGATACGATTTTTACAAGATATTTTTACACGTCGGAATGCTTCAAACAAAAGCTAGTACCTAATATTTAAAATCTGGTTTATTAAAGTATTATTTAATAATAATAAATATAAGTTTATGTTTATAAAGCAGGCACCACACTTCGTTATGTGTCTACGCCGTATTCGCCCGAATATTTGTTATGCACGCAAACAACAAACACGCCACCACACTTCGAACTGGTATGTCAAATATGTGTGTTGTAGAGATGTGTCATTGTCATTTTTTGGGTGAACGAAACGAATCCATACGAACGAGCGAAACATAATATTTTAATTTCCTTTTTATTTTATTAAATTTACAGAAACAATACTTAAATGAAGTCTATTTAATTTGATCATATGATAGATTATTTTAATCGTTTAGTCGATTTATTCTATTTCAAAAACTGTTTTATAGTCTATGGTTGTTAGATGAGCACAGGACATTGTCATTTTTATCGGTCAACGAACGAACGAAACATATTATTTTAATTCCCTTTTTATTTTATTACATTGAGAGAAACAATACTTAAATGAAGTCTAATTATTTTGATCATATGATAGATTATTTTAATCGTTTAATTGATTTATCTATTTCGAAAACTGTTTTAAAGTCTATGGTTGTTAGTTATGCACACTATGCACAGGGCACTTCACTAGCCGTCCGAAGTGTGGACAGTCGATGCGCGTATTCGCCTTATTCGTGTCCTTGTCCTTTGAAGTGTGTCAAAAAACCGACAAGTCGACGGATATGCGTATTCGCTATTCGGCTTAACGAATAAAGCGAATATTGGCGAATATACTCTCCACACTTTGCCGTCTGCGCGCGAATAACCCGCATAACGAATAGCGAATAGCGAAGTGTGGTGCCTGCTTAAGAATTGTGTGGTTTATAAGAAATTTGACATGACGCTTTTACCGATTGGTCCAAAAAATGTTGATAATTATGATAACGAAAGTTGGAGAAAATGACAAAAGTGTTCGACTGATCGATGTGCACACGGCCGTTTTCGTACCTATCTGCTTTTTATAATGGATTAAACATTAGTCGAAACATACCTATTTAATATGGTTAATATTTCATTTAGTAAAAATTTAGATTAACAGGAGCAGCTTTTAACGCTTCAAGTCACACACATTTTATTTAGGAAAGTTCTTTATGAATTACCTATAGTATAGGAAAACCTATATAATTTTATACTTAGGTAAGTTAAGCCAAAACCTACCTAAACTAAATGGTGAATAACAAAATCTAAATCTCAGAAATTACTCGGCTGCTTGTGGCATTTTTCAGAAAACACAGAATATTCGACTTATGCCTTTTATTTCTCAATTTCACTACCACATCATCATCATCATCATCATCAGCCTATCGCAGTCCACTGCTGGACATAGGCCTCTCCAATTGCACGCCACTCAGTTCGATCCTCGGCGACTCGCATCCAGCTCCTGCCAGCCGTCTTGCGCAAATCATCACTCCACCTGGCCTGTGGACGTCCTACACTACGTTTGCCGAGACGCGGTCTCCACTCAAGAACACTACCATTTAAATTTTAAACTTCTTTGATAAGTTTTCCTTGCATTCAGTGTTCAATAATTTTCCTACGTTAATTTTTTATACGCAAAAATCCAAGTCGTGCAAAGAATAGTTAAAAATATACATTTTTATTCTGTGTTTCCATCAGCTGATAATGACATTGATAAGAAGTAAGTTTGAATGACATTTACCCAAGTTCGGTAATTTCCTATTTCAATGTAAACATGAAAAAACTTATTTCTAATTACCGACAGATTATTGAGATTATCAGTTAAGAATATTAAATTATTTCATTTAGTAAATAGTTGTAAGATGTCGTACAATTGTTGTCTTGACGCCAAAACGCCTAAACATAGTTTGAAAGTTACGACGTAATATTTGTTTTTTAAACTGATGCTTATTATGCCGCAATCTGAAACAATATTTCCTAATGGATGGGCTATCGACACTCCGCCTGACCTGAAGAACTCTACCGATAAAGACGTAAGTGGCCCCCTGCGACGTTGTTTGTCTCGTCGATAACGCGTCCTGTATAACCTTATCATGCACGATCCTACGATTGGATGTCATTCCTTATTCGAATTATCAGAATAACATAATTACTGTTATTATCTGTGTATTTAACATCTACGTAATTTGTTTTGAATTGAACAGTACTTAAGTACAGACTACACACATAACTTTAAAAAAAATATTATGTCTATTTAGCAGAACCAAATATAATTTGAAATGATGTCAGAAAATATTACACCAATTGTGAGATTATTTTTTAGTAGTCCCACCCAATTAAGTACAAATAATAAACAGGGGTCAAAACTTTTATACCCACACATAGGTACTAAATTTATTTTTAAAAGATGTTACTTACCTACATAAATAAAGTTATGTCTCTGTGGTGATAAAATATAAACAATTAAAACAATCTACATACTTCAATTAGCAACTATCTTAGTAATATAAGAAAACATAAATGTAAGTAAGTGTGGTTGATGACCTCAGTATTTCATTTTTAATGATGATAATCTTTATCAGACTGCACTATCTTTGTTTGTATAATAATAACTTAAGGATGCTTACTGCTGTCACCTCAGAATATATTTAATAATATCCTCAATAATGTTTATTCTCGGACAGTATAAACTTAAACTATACTTTCAACTTACAAAGTCAAAACACTCTTGATAGTGAACTCTAGATTATAAATGCAATAAAAACCTTTATATACCCTTCATCACCTATTGATGTTTTTAGAACTATTTTGCTAATCCCATAGCAATTTTACCAACCTAGTAAACTAGTTTAGAAGTAATTATTCCTAGTCAAACATCTACAATTTCAACAACGATCTTCTATTGATTCAGATGCATAGGTACACCCACACATACATATTATCATATCAACAGCTTTTAATAATCCACTGCTGTCATTAGTATCTTTTATGAGGGGGTTTTGGTCCGCTATACCATGCTGGTCGAGTGCAGGTTGGGGACTGGCATGATATGTTGTGGCTATGTAGTGTTGCCGTGGGATGTTTTTAAGGCACCCGAAGTCCTCCAATTTGCCTTCACAACTGTTATCTTATGACATTATATACACATGGCCGGTTGCTTAACATAACTACCGAATCACCTCTCTAGGTCTGACCCCACTGTTGTTGCTTACCCTTTGTAGTTATTTCCAATTACATAAGGCCACTCGACTATAAACTCTTCTGGGGACTTTTGGCCTAAACCCCTTTCCTTCTTAGGAGACCCAAGCATACCAGTGGGTCATTCTGAGTTGTTGATGATGAAACCAAGCTGACCAGACAGATTAATATAGGATTACTTCATAGTTTTCTATCTTATGCACTGCCTCTATATCCCTTAAACAGTTGACTAAACAGATTTCACATTGGATGATTGTAATTTAAGTCACACTTATCTACTAGGGGGTTCTATCTATTATTTTCATATTGGGATATTAAATATCATATCATAATAGTAAATCACCTGACCTAATAGGCTTACGACTCCTCTCAGGAGAGGGTTAAGGCCATACGTCCCCACACTAGCCAAGTTGCCCTTGGATGTTTATAAACCGCCCGAAAGTCTCCCATACATGGTACCTACCAAACACATAATGACTGGCTCAGTAGTTGAGCTACTACTGGATCAACATTTCTGCATCATTCTCCCGGTTTCCAGACACCGGGAGCATGATGCAGAAACATCCGACCAGGCCGAAATGGCATGGGTCATGCTGCACTGCTTACTCTCACAATGGCGGATGGTGACCCCCTACTCCTAGATTCTACTCATTCTTTCCATCATGCAGAGTAGAATTCACTTTGGTAGGCTTAACAATAAAAAAAGCTGCCAAGTGCGAGTCGGACTCGCCCATGAAGGATTCCGTAGCAGCAAGTAAAATCATTTATAAGTTCTTTTAATAGTGTATTGTATGAATGAAAGGTAAATTGCGGTTTACGATTTATGACGTATTAAAAAAAAACTACTCACTAGATCTCGTTCAAACCAATTTTCGGTGGTAGTTTACATGGTAATGTACAACATATATTTTTTTTGGTTTTATCACTCTCTTATTTTAGAAGTTACAGGGAGGACACACATTTTTCCACCTTGGAAGTGTCTCTCGCGCAAACTATTCAGTTTAGAAAAAACTGAAATTAGGAACCTCAATATCATTTTTGAAGACCTATCCATAGATAGTAACACAAGTATGGGTTTGATGAAAAAAATTTTTTTGAGTTTCAGTTCCAAGTATGGGGACCCCCAAAACGTGTTGTTTTTTTTCTATTTTTATGTGAAAATCTTAATGCGCTTCACAGATTACATCTACTTACCAAGTTTCAACAGTATAGTTCTAATGTGGTTTCGGAAAAAGTGACTGTGACATACGGACGGACAGACAGACAGACAAGACGAATCTATAAGGGTTCCGTTTTTTGCCATTTGGCTACGAAACTCTAAAAACACGGCAACAAAATAAATGAAGATAATTGAATATTTTTATTTTTTACAATTTGCGTAATTTACTATTCCCCTTAATAATTTACCTACATGAAAAGGAATGTATCAATAAACAATAGTGTACTCTATTAAATATTGATACGTTTCTTAGTTTTAAATGATATTAGCATCATTTTGATTGTTTTTAAATCTATTAAAAAGTATTTTAAAATGTTCGCTATTTATTTTTCTCCGTTCCCGAGGCGACGTCATAATTCTACATTCAACGGATATGGATATTGTCATGTCGGCTCACCCACAACCTGGGAATAAACTTTAACGGCAGCACACGTAATCCATACTGATATTATAAATGTGAAAGTTACTCTGCCTGTCTGTCACTCCAAACAAACGCTTTCACACCAAAACCACTGAACCATTTGAAATGAAATTTGGATGTAGGACATACACGCAGGCGGAGCTGCGGGCGAAAGCTAATATATATTCATAAGACCTTTAAGGTCTTTCGATCTCGATTTTTCGTTATTACTTACAAAATCTGTCAGTAAAAGTGAAAATTAATCTCCAGATCAACTAGAGCCATAGCAATATGTCAGTTTGTTTTGGAAAAGTATCATTTAAACATCCAGATGCATTTAGTAATAAGTTGTTATTATTACAAACATCTAATTTATCTACAACTATAGATAACTAATCATAGCTCAAAAACGTCATCCACGACAATTTATCAAACAAATATACCTACCCATTTGTTTACCCCTTCCGGGTAATCTAATCAGCAATAATCATTTATTTTTTAGCAAATAACGTACCTACAAATCTTTTGGGTACCTACAGCTACTATTTTGATGACATAAGCATTGTTTATCTAACATATAAGTTAAACAATTATATATATTATAGTTATACAATGCTTAAGTATGTTCATATGCTCGCAGTGTTTAAAAATGTTTAGATACACGAACACTGTTTATTTTTGGGTAGTTCCGTGTATGGATTTCAACTGTAATGGTGAACAATTTTAGTCCAGTTATAAGCGATTTTCTAACGGTAAGTTATGATGTGATAGATAATATCATTTTTATGTGGACATGCCTTTATATTATGTTTTAAAATACTCATCAAAACACTTTGAGCTTCATGAAATAGGAACGTGTGATTATTAAAAAAATATTGACGCTAAAATAAATTAGTTTGTTTTGTCCTTCACTGTGATGACCCTAGACTATCAGAGAGACCCGTTACCCCCTAGTCAGTAGGCACGGATAGATACTTATTATCTTACGGCATGAAAGATCGCGACCTTTTACCCTACCCTGCTCACCCGCGGTGCTTGCGTCCCCCCGTCTACCGCTGATAACACAGCATATAAATTAACGGCTATTATTGATACGCTCATTGCTCGCTACTCCTTCGTAGTATCAGTGTGCGCGCTATCCAACGTTCATCAAACAAATATTGACACCTTTTGCTCTTTTCGCTGTCAATTTATTTGTTTAGTTTTCACAGCCCTAATGGCTAAGTTTGCTAACAGTGGTTTTCTTTCTCCTTTTAACTAATTGAGTGTTATATTGTGGACTTTTTGAGGACAAAAGACTCTTTGGAGGCATATTCTGAAGGATTTGCTATTTTCTAAAATTAACTGTGACGCGAGCATACATGCATTTTTCGAACGAGCTCCTGCAAACAATGACCATTGCTTTAATGTTCCGAATCAACCCTATCTACTACTCAGACTATTCGGATACGATTTAGGTTTATACCTGAAACTCTTTCGGCGGAAAAGTTATTTCTGTCATTGGCTGTTTCAATTTGAATATTACAAGTTTGGAGTCTATCCAAAAGATATTACCTGACGAAGATTGTCCTTGGACTCATCAGGAATCATTTGAATTGGTTACTCTACCAAAACCAAAATGGATATTGTGGCAAATGTAAGTAACAGGAATACAGTACAGTGATGAAATGAGTACGGCTCTTTATCTTAGTTAACTCATTAAAGTTTCATATGTGGGTCAAAGGGTATCTTTTAATTTGAATTCACGAAACCAATACATCGCACCACCTTACCTACAATTTTTTTTGCAGTACCATCCGGTGCTAAAGGCGTTCCTTGCTGGTTCATTCTCTGGGACCTTCAGTACTATACTATTCCAGCCCTTGGACTTAGTGAAGACTCGGCTACAGAATTCTGGCCAACATGTTGTTGCGGCGGCGGTCAAGTAAGTATTTGAATGATGAAATAACTTCCAATTATTACAATCATCAGGTAATTGACCTAACACCTCACTTCTCTGATCTTGTTTAAATAATATTTACCAAATTTATCTTGTAACTACGAGAATATTATGTTAATAGTAATGATTTTCACTATCTTTAAGTAGGTATCTACTCTTCTTATAAGTGTAATAGGTACATAAAATAATTAGAAATCGTTAATTACGACATGTACAACTAACATCTTTTAGTTTTTTGTAGTTTCTTGAATTTCTACCAGTATTTGAAGATTCTCAAATCAATCTTTCTTTACACTTACAGCAGCCGAATCCAACCCGGCATGATTACCATATTCTCGAACATAATTCGTCAAGAGCACATCGTTGGATTATGGCGCGGCATGGTGCCTTCTATAGCTCGGTGCGTTCCTGGCGTGGGAATTTACTTTTCTTCGCTTCATTGGCTTAAAGTCAAAACTGGCAAGAACACGGGAGATATAGGCGCGTTTGAAGCAATGACGCTAGGAGTTGTGGCCAGAACGATGAGTGGCGTTGCATTGATACCTATGACTGTGATTAAAACTAGGTAAGTTGTATATTTTTACTAGTTAAAAAATAACAATGAGGTAACGAAGGATTTGACAAAAGGCATGCAGGTTAAAGGCCGCTGCATACGTGACGGGATTTAACACGGACGGAACGGGACGGGAAGTTTTACAAACATCGTTACATACAAAATGTATAAGGAAATGCATACTTCACGGAGACACGACGGGGCGGAACGTGGCACGCACGGGACGTGCTAAATATCGTCGCCGACGATGTTTAGCACGTCAATAGCAATTAAAGCCAATTCTTGAAATGAAAAATATATCTTTCCTTGTTCACAACACTAACACGTTAAGATCCGAGTAACAGTCACGGTGCGTATGCATTTAAATCACGTTCCCGTTTATAACGAGGCAACCACGTCCACGTCCCGTGCGTGTTAAATCCCGTCACGTATGCAGCGGCCTTTAGAAGTCGAAAAGAGGAGTTAAAAAATTGTTGCAGTGACTTACACAAACGTCAAATGTTTTATTTTAGTATATGCACCTTTATTACCTTATGTTTTTTGAAAATGTCACCAACACAGGATTTTGAATCTAAAAGACTATCAGTACTCTTGTTTAAATGTAACCACTAACAGTAATTCTTCGAACTTAAGTGGATATTTGCATAACTTTCTTTACAACTTGATTATATTGTTACGTATGTATCTACACCGTTGATAACTGACCATAGACTTGGCTTATCGAAGGTACATATTGGCCCAAGTATCCGGCACAGCAGATTAATTTGTTTGCTAATGTGCATTTGGAAATAGTAAATAAAATAATCTATGTAAATGAATGATGTTAATACCTGATTATTTTTCTTTACAAGGTGCGAATGACTTGTTAAAACATTTAACAATAGCTATTTAAATAAGCTACGGCGCAGTATGTCTATTACGGTCTTTATATAATGAAATATTCCATTTAAATGTAAATTAATGCCAAATTAAATCGAATACTTACATATTCGATTTAATTTGTATTGATTGATTTAACATGTGCACCATTTATAATCAAAAGTGCATTTATAATACTGGAATAATATATAATTGCTAAACGATTTATTTATTTACCGTTCGATGCGGGCAGCAAAGGACCGGTTGTCATGGAAAGCCTTAAAGGAAGCCTATGTCCACTATGTCCAGCTGTGAACATCTATCAGCCGAGATGATTATGATGATTATTGATTTAAGTTGGTCCTCTTTCAAATTAAGATGTTCAAAAATAGACTTAATTATTACTTAAACGCCATAACTACCGAAAAACTTGAAGATAATAAAGCAATGCTACTTTTGTTTTTAGGTACGAATCTGGAGTGTACAAATACAACAGCTTGGGAGGTGCCTTGAAGGCTATTTACAGAGCTGAGGGTTTGAGGGGCTTATGTTGCGGCCTGGGACCAACTTTAGCCAGAGATGCGCCCTTCTCTGGCCTGTACTTAATGTTCTATACTCAAGCGAAGCAGTCTGTACCAAAAGGTTAGTTTTTATACTTATTATTATTTTATCTTCTGTCCATTTTGTCTATCTAACTATTCGTTCTTTTATGGTTTTTGTTTGTAGTAAATAATTTTTGAAATCAATCCATTGATATGCAATCAAATGAAACATCGAATTGCCTTGAACATTGACTTAAAATGCTTTTAGTTTCGTTTTAACTTTTTGTAATTTTCATTGTAGTAAGAAGTAACAATTATAATGAATAATAAATAAATTGAATTAATAAATAAATAAATAATTATAAAATGTATTTTTCCTGAATTATATTAAATAACGGAAAGCAAAAATATCCAAATAGGTACTTTTATATTTCACCAAAAAATCGGTTTTAAAAGCTTGAAGTCAACTCTGAACTTGTTGGATTATAAAAAATTCGACAGTAAACTAGTTTCCTAAAATTTTCCTACATTTGTAGATATTTTGTGATAATATTATGATTCAAAACATACCAAATAATTTACAAGTCATTTTGACGCTAATCATATATGATAATAAATATAGCGCCATGCCTACTTATATTGTGATAAGATAGAAGGTATTTACATATTATTCAATTGAGAACTTGCCTTTAAATTATCGCGTCTAATCAGCGATAGTAAGTATAATCGTTTCAAGACGTCATTTAATTGTTTGTTTGTCACACAAAAGGCCTCTTATCTATAATTATACGTGCAGAATATTCTACGTGCCCACTTTTAGCAAACATATACAAACATTATCTACTGGAAAATTAGAAATATTAAAACGTAATTTCATAATAAAACATTATACAGTAAAAAATATGTGGCTACCCTCACTAAATATGCGATTACCCCTTTTTAAATATGTTTTTACCCTCGAACATTAAAATAATTTTCCCAACATTTACTATGAACAGAATGGATGCAGTCACCAACTGCGGCAAGCATGGTACACTTTAGCAGTGGCATTGTCGCCGGAATAGCTGCTTCCTTGGCCACAAACCCGGCCGATGTACTCAAGACCAACATGCAACTGTATCCTGACAAATTCCCCAACGCTTTTAATGCTGCCGTATATGTACACCAGGTAATTATATAATCATAAGCCTTAAACAGTCAACTTTTGGACACAAAGCTAGAAAGGTTTTGGTATACTATACTGGCCAAATGGATTGGTGTACAGTTCGTTTCGAGTTTTCCTATTCCTTGCAGTTCTGCGTAGTTTGTAAAACCGACGGGTTGAATACCTAATCCTTCTTTGTACGGAACATGTATAAACTTAAACGGAGCATATACCTACATATATATTATTACGTCTACGGAAAGAATATAATAATACGTCACTCGATATTTATTCAAAGGTCAATAGCATTAAAACAACTACAGACTCGGCCATATTGTCGACTTACGTAGGTATTAATAATTAAAATTGAATTTAAATAAGGTGACGTTACACAACGTTTATTTAAACATATTTAATATGTGTAAAGTTAAAGGTCGCAAATAGTTTAGTGATATTATCTCTAACTCAGATATTTCAAAAATATCCGTGCAAAGCCTAAACCCGGGTCGCTAATATATAGTAGTAGTAGCTAGTATAATAGTAAATCCAATGTTTTTATTGAAATAAAGAACGGAAAAAGACTGCGAAAAAATATAACCTCAAAATATACATACCAGCTATTTTCTTTTTATAAGTAAAATATACCCAGGCTCACTTTTTTATAGACGATAGTCTTTTTATAACAATATTAGGTACGTTTACCAATATTTCGCCGATACAGTCTTATCTCTCTGATAAGCTTGTTGCTACGGCTCTAATAACACTTTCTTTATGTAGGTAATTGTCCTAATTAGGAATTTTACTTTCCATTATCGCTTTAATCCGCTACGTGCAATCGTCTATAAACGTCAGGATATAGTTTTGTTAGTCACACGAAAGTTGTGCAATATATTATATAATTAATAATTATAATTGAATATACTTTTGTATTTTTTTTATTTATACATATACTGGTAACACCACTTTCTGCACTTTAACTTTTACATTAATATGCAAGTAGATATTTTATTTCATGGTATATCGTGTAATTTTCTTTACTGATAAAAGTACTATACATACTAATAAATGGTTTCTTCTTATTACAGAAATATGGCATAAAGGGATACTTCAAAGGTGCAGTACCCCGTATGTTACGCCGTACACTGATGGCCGCCATGGCCTGGACCGTATTCGAAGAAGTTACCAGATCCATTGGCTTAAAATGAGATTTTATGTCCAACTGATACATGTATCGTGATATTTTTGTAAATAACTTGAATATTTTTGGTATAATGTTCCTAGTTTTTGTACGAAAGGGGTTTCGTTCTCTACTGAATGTGACCAGGAGATGTAGAATAGCCATATTTGTTGAATGCTATTTAAGCAACGTTCACTTTTAATGATTTTGCACATTTTTTTAAATAGCAATGCCATATACATTAGCACAACTTTCACTGTAATTGTCGAATTACTTATTAAATGATTATATTTGCTTGAGTTTTGCTTGGAGTCAAATTTCTATGTTCAGCTCTCTTCATTTGATATTATGTGGCCATGTCAATCAAATATCAGTTATAAGTTCGTATTTAAATATCGAACGTGCAAAATGTAGCATTTCACAATTGTTTTTTATAGCATGTAACACTAAAGTGCAGAGTTGTTGAGTGAAAAAAATGGAGTGTGATTTTACTGTTATTAAGTACTTTCTTTTTGTTTTTCCTAAAATCGAATATTATTTACGCGTTGACATTTTAGTTTAACTTTTAAATGTCTAATATTAATGTGTTTTCCATTCCTATATTGTAAAATCTCTAATATATCTATTTATAGTCAATAGATGGATATATAAACTAGTGTTTTTGATATCATTGTTATTTCATATTTTATGTTCTAAATAAAAAGTAAATATATATATTTATTTTGACTTGCTTCTTGGGGAATCTTTTTATTAATTATAACTTTAACACTTTAATAAAAACTAGAATCCAAAAATTCAGTTACAGCGCCATCTATCGAGTGCAACTGTATGTAGTGATATACAGTTACAGGCTAACTGATGAAGGAAAATGGTATATTGTCATTAAAAGTGATTTAATGAAATCCTAAAATCCATTTTCAGCACTGACTACCTAGTCTAGTCGACAAGTTGAAAATGGCACAAAATAGAGATACTGCTCTTAAAATTATGTGCAATAGCTCATTGGTTCCGGAATGACGACTAAAAAAATGTGCCAAAAGCGTGTATTAGCACATAAAAAATTGCAAAAGTTATAAACAATTAAAGATGAAAAAATGGCATTTCGTTTTTTGCCAATATTTCATAAACTTAATATTTGAGAAATTGCACAAAAAGATTCTGAAAGAGGAGGAAATTACCAATAAAAAACTCCATACTCCCGGAACTCTATCTCCATTATTTATAATTTTAATTTAACGCTGAGAATAGGTAATTTTTTTAAAAGTAAAAAAAATATTTATACTTTGTTTATAATAGATAGGTAACAAGGTGGGTAGGAGAAAGATACCCGTAACTCGTACTTAATGCCGAAAAGCCTGGATCTTCTAACCTAAATCAATGAATACCAACTTTCCGCGACTAAAATTACCACTTGGCGGCGTGTCAATCGCGCAGCGGCAGCTGTCTCTCTCTGACGCATCGAAATACGAACAAGAGAGAGCGAGAGAGACGGTCGTTACTTAGACAGACTGAGTATATTTATGGCAGACCCCACTTGAAATCGACACACGAAATCCTCCAGGTCTAAGCTTCTATAGGCCGGCCGTTTATCTGAATCCTCTCCTGCGGTAACAGGGGCGCGGGGGTATGACGACAAAGGGGACTGAGACAGGTGCGGGCGGACATCTCGTGTGTATCTCACTAAGCACCCCCGCCGCCCGCACCCTTAATACAATAAGATGCATTAACCAGGATTTTAAATTATATCTATCCAAGAAAATTATCGGGTACTACTAGCTCAGTACAAAAACGAGTGTACTTATCTATCGTTACTTAAACGTAACTTATCGTTAAAACGGCGGTCATTTTAAGCAATTTATTTCGTAGATCATTTCAATGTTAGTTATGTTTGTCTGTGTCAAAAATACATATTAAAATGATTTATTTCCGTACAAATTTATGGGAAAAGTTTTTTGCGATTTCTGACATTTCTAGTACTCAAACTTCAGTCGGTCCAGTAGAGACTTTTGATCCTTTTAAGAAATAGGATCGATCAAGGCATCAAAAAAAGTTTTTTGTTTAAAATGATCATTTTCTTGCTGGCTGTACATTTTTTCCAAAATCTGTAAATTCAGTTCAGAATATCTTAAAAAATTATGGATAGACTCCTAAAAGTGTTTTCCTGTAACTATAACGGTTATGGTACCTACCCTTACTGTCCCGTCTCAAAAATTCACCCTGTATGCTGTCGAGGATTTTTTTGATGTGAAACATCTATAGCCGCACGTAAAACAGATTTCTGGCCTGGCGACGCGTCGCCACGGCACGCTATACGATGGTATATATATACAGTCTATATGCAGTAGTGTGTACGCCACACCGTACACACTACTGCATATAGACTACTATTTTAATAATTAGTAATATTTTATTTTAACATTATGACATATTTAGTTCCTATTACAATATGTTCTTTTCTGCATATTACTTTTACAAAATAATTTCGATGTTTCACATCTGCCAGGCGTCCCGTGACGGCTCACATTTTTTTATAACTTTTAAAGGGGGAAAATTATTTCGTATGTTATATTTGCGAAATAGAAATCGCTTGCCCACAGCACACAATGGAATATTAATTAAAAAGGAATAATTAATTCTTCTCCGTTTTTGCAACATTTTTATCGGTCATCCGCTCCCTTTACATAGCGTATCGTATGATATATAGCCTTCATCGATAACTAAGCTATCTAATAATGAAAGAATTTTTAAAATCGGACAAGGATTTCATGAGATTAGCGCATTCAACCAAACAAACAAATATTGAAAGTGTAGATTATAATGATAATCCTTATTACAAATTAATAATTTAAAATATCATTACATTCAGTACTTTATTTATAGTAACAATTATTCATTAGTTTGGCAATTAATGCGATAACAAATACCTTTAAAACTTTATGTAAAAGATAGACGCTGTCGGCCGCTGTGACGATAAGAATATTATAGGCTAGTTCCAAACCATAATTATCTATCAGAATGTCAGACGATAAAGAAGACACACATCAATTAAAACAGCAAATTAAATTATTCTGTGTTTATTTTACATATGTACAGTTATGATCGTATTTATAATTGCTACTAAACTATCATATAAATTCCAGGCCCTCATATTTTTGATTTTCTACTAAGGTATCAGGCAATAGCACAGTTCCATCTGTAGTAAATGCAGATATATAGGTAGATGTTTTACCTTCAAACTCTGTAGTTTTTAAGGCAACAATGGCCTCATCACCCGTTCCTGGTATAAACTTGAACGAGGAGAAACCTAGTTTTGGCTCCAGCCTTGTTATCTGAAAATAAAGTTAATAGATATATCAATTGTCTCAGTGGCTCTGTGGTAGTGTATGCGGCTCGCTGTGTGTGTATGATCTGCCGGAGTATGGGTAGCATGTTGCCATGTATGACATGTTTGTATTTGCAAAAAAGTATATTTGTATCTTATCAGTCGTTTAGTACCCACAGTACAAGCTCAGTCACATTTATTACCTTCAATGTCAGAGATACGTCCAGTAAAAGTATTTTTTTACGTAGGCTGGTACAAACAATCTTTTGCAACACATCGTCCTGATACAGATTTTTTTGTAGCCTCAAGAAATTATTGAGCAAATAACTTGTAGACCATTTATTGATTAAATTTTTCTAATGGCAGCCAAAACGAGTATAATTGATTTTAATTATAAGTGGCAACTTTATTAAGGTTCTCTTGTCGAAGACTATGCTTATAGGTAATCATGATTTTGCCAATGCTAAGCTACAATGCTAATTTTACTAAAGAGTATCAATCAATGCGTGTGTGTTTTAAATAAATGGCAGTGTGTATAATATTGTATTATTGATTTTTTGTATTTTTATGCGTAATTTAAAAATAATATGAGCATTCCGCAATCCTTCACATAAACTATATTTGAAGTGTGCGAAATTTCATACACCGTCCATGCAATTTTCGTAAAAAGGGGTACAAAGATATAAAGATATATTACAGTTTTATTTGCCTGAGTTTTACTTAATTATTTTGTGATACAAAGCGAGACTACTGTAGCTATTAGTTGATAAAACACGAACTAATCAGCACAGTAGATAGTGTCGCACCATTTGACTTTATAGATTAAGTTTATCACACCATATTTTTTTAAAGTATTTCTCATGTTTATAGATTGAAACCGAAGTTAAAATATTATCTAACATTTATTCTGTTTATCATCAAGAAATGTAACGTCAGCTGTTTATTTAAACACACCACAGATTATATTTTTCAAGGTATTAGAGCCACGCTGGAAGACCACCCTAAAGGGATAGCAATCATATTGTAGTGTTTCGTTTGTGAATGCGAGACTGGAGGCCCAATTATGCAGAAGTGAGATACTTCAGCATTATTGAGACTCCAGTATATAGCTCCAGGCAATAGGCTGTGAGTGTAAGTCACTATGCTAAATTGTCTACATTCATAAAAAGCATGGTGACCATTGCTTTTGGATACCATTTATGCTTACTATCTGCTCAGCGAGCCACTTAGGCAGGATTAAATCTATGTATTAATAATATACTAGTTAACCGTCCGTTTACCATCCCTATTAATCTATCGGATGTTGTAAGACGTAAGGGTGTCCACGACTAAGTTTTTTATTTTTTTATTTTTTTTTTAAAGACAACTCCCGCATTAGGAATATAAATTCCTGTGTCGCGGGGGACTTTACAAACATACATGAAACGGACACAAAGGACACCCACACACACACCCAAAGGACACCCACATACACAAGTAAACTCAACAAGATAATTATCAGATAAATAAATAATATAAAATGTATTAGATGAATCCACGACTAAGGAAGTAAACTCAACAAGATAATTATCAGATAAATAAATAATATAAAATTTATTAGATGAATAAGAAACAAATAGTCGGTACAAACAAACGTGTCAAAAATAGTTAGAATCGACTCAGCAAGCTATATTGTTTTAGTTTCCATCTAAGGTACTAGCAGGAATATATATGTGGCTTGTCATCCGAGATAAATATGAAATAATGAGTTTTACCACAGTTCAATTGACTTAACCCATGAATGTGATCTGACAATTACGTACAATATTCAACTGGATTCACAATTATTTAACTGATAATTCATAATTGATTTAGAAGTGTGCAATTAGCTCAGATCAAGTGTGCAATTTTCCTTAAGCTCAATAAGATTTCTAGAAATATATAGTGTTTGTCAATGGTTTATTCATGCATGTTTTATTTTTGATTTTTTAATACACTATGTGTCCGGAAAGGTATAAGGCGAAGAAAGATGACGTCATCAAGCTCACAATAAGAGGATTTGAATCTAAGTTGGAGATTTAATTCTGTGTGCTTAAATATCATCAGTTGGATAAATTCCTTTTTAATGATTTGAGCTTGATAATTTTTACTGAAGTTACAAATGATGCTCAATACTTTGATAGCTTCCCGAAAAATTAATATAGCAGATCTAAAATGGACATGCCTCAAAGAAGGAGTTTTATACAATTCTGATAGCCTTGACTACTGTCTTATAAAATAAAATATTAGTCGCCTATATTGCCAGACATTTTTTCGGTCGATTTAGTTTGACATCGGAGGTTATCAGTAACGTAGATACTACACACACTCACCTCTTTAGCTTGAACAACTTTGAAGTCATCATCAGCAGTAATTAGATAATTACATCCATTTACTTCGTCTATTGTTTCATTATAAGTATCACGGCTGCACCGTCGCGGCAAAAAGTGCCATTGTCGTTTGATCGGTGACCATACACCAGACTCATGGATCATATACCCTGGCCAGTTAATACCAATGGCTCTTCTGACCGCTTTGTATTGCATTACCCATAATTGATGCTGAACCTGAAATATTTAACATCTTTTGTTTTTAAAACTTCAAAAAAAGAGATTCTAAATTCGTTGGAATTTTTTTATGTATTTTCAGCGATATTTTTGTCGTTTAGAAGAAATTTCACACTTATTAAGTCTTTTATCTATTTTCTACAACTATTCAAAAATTTGCGTATACATCCCCTCTTGCTTTTATCCAACTGGGGTATGCGGCGGGGCCGTGTTTCAGAAACATACCGGCTAAAACCACTCTAAACTTTAAATGGAAATGATCTGTGAACTGTTGTTATAAAAACATCCGGACCCTTCCCACTGACTGCTCGCACTGACCTTGGCACCATCTATAGGTAAATTAGCTATATAGACGACGTAAGCCATACGCGGACTCCACCTCGCGTTTGGAAAGGAAAACCCGTCCTGTCCATCTGCAGTCTGAGGATAGGTGATCCTCCAGTTGTGGTGTCCTAAGTGGACAACCATCGTGCCTTGACGAACGCCCTCACACTTCTCATGTACCTCTTTGGGCGGGGGACGTAAGCCGCTACCCGCCCGGAATTCAGCCGTCCACCGATAAACTTCCGTGTGTTCAGGCCAATGCTCATGCCATCTGCATTGACCACATATGGTTACCGCACCTTCTAACCGCCTATATCCGCTAAAGGTGCAATGGTACATAGTGGCGGTTGCCCCGTATTGGCTCCACCTTCATTGAGCAAAAGTTACCCAAATCTAGAAGCAGCTAGGACCAACTTTGTAACGAACTGCTAGCGTCGAAGAGCCACCTTCTGTGAAGAGTCAGGCCCAGATACTCTCTTCAACGGCCAGGAGATCCGGATTTAGAACGAAGAAGACGTCGGTGGGTGGAATACGACGGGCATGCCTGTATATCGGCATAAGAGATTACGTCAAGCCCTAGGAGGAACCACATACTAATAACCAACATACAAGGGCCCAAAATTTACTAACAACAAATAGTTATTCAATTTGATTCAGATCAAATATTTGTATTATCTGCAAATATTAATTTCATAGTTTGGTTGTTTTCTATGTATATATAATATGTAGGTATTTACAAAAAAAGTTTATCTATACATTAATATCACATGTCTAGTCCCCATAGTACAAGCTCTGCTTAGTTTGGGACTAGATGGCATTGTGTGTAAGAGGTCCGAAATATTTTTTATGTTAATGTCCATTTGGACCCTAGATAATAGTTTTTTCTTTATAGACTGTATCAGTGAAGTTGGAACAGTGGTTTGTTTATTCCTATTGCCAGTAACAAATGCAGGAAGAAGTTAGTATTATGAATTGCATCTTTTAAATTCTTAAAAACCAATGAGAATGTTACCTCTCCATTCATATCGATAACTTTGACCCACATAGGGTCATAGCTCTGGAACTCTCCACCAGGTGTTGTCCACTCTTTTCCCATTGACCCCACATATAGTAGGTCATCTTTCAGAGTAACCCATTCTGACTTGAACCCCTTTGTGGTATGACCATTGCCGTCCATTAAAATTACCCATGGCACCACTTTATCATTTTCTATTATATATACCTGAAAAATAAAATATTTAAATTATTAATTTTATTTTCAAAATGTTAATAAAGAATATAAATTGGAAAGAGTCAAATTATATATTGCTGTTTTACACACCACATCTGATTCCAAACTAGTCAGAGCTTGTACTGTATGGTAACTGTACAACAAAGTTTCTTATACATATATATATACCTCGGCCGTTGTATCTTGGCGAGCCAGAAGTTCGCGCAGATGGTTGCGCAATGACTTTTTTTTGGACCGATATGGTGGCATGAGGCGACGTACGGGGGACGGTGGTCTAGGCTAGAGATTGACCATCAGTAAACACAATCGACTCTTTATTCGATGAAATATATAATCGATTAGTCTTATTTAGAAGTTACCGCTTCTTGTTTGTATGAGATATTAAACGAAATAGATTTACGAATATTAGTGAATTTTATAGTTAATAAACGAGATTTAGATTTTAATAAAAAAAACAAACTAATATTTGTTTTTTTCTCAGTTGAAAGACATAATTTACTTAAATATCAGTTATCTAATAACGTGTACTTATGTAACGACTGTTTGAGAAAATTTAAAACTTCCTTATAAAATTGAAAAAACAAAAAAAAAAAACTTAATTTCAATCGATTTGAATAGATATCGATCAAACAACATGCTCAGGCACGCGTATTGGACATCCCTTTTTGGTTACTTCGTGCTTATTCGGCAATGCTCGGTACACGGTACTCTGTCTCTGTCACACGTTAGCATTGGTGTCGTGTTCGTGTCGCTATCTCGGTCTTGAGAACAGTCGGTTACAAAAGTTTTCGTTGATATTGTCATTCATTGTTTTTATTATTGTTATTTTTTTTTGTTTAGTGTTGTTTGTTTTATTTGTGTTCTTTTCAAGTGTCAGTTGGCGCTTATATATTATACGCCAAATATGCCACCAAAACATAATTGTGCGTTAAATGGCCAGGCGAGAAAAAATATCTACGATTTAACACAGTATATGAAAAAAGAAGAAGGCCTAAAAGATGTAGATAAAGTTTATTTAAGAGTTGCTTACGTAACTGGTATGTCCAAACGCACAGTACAGCGGATCGCAACTGAAGGCAATATTTCGGGATTACTTTCGGTATTCCGCACGACTGGTAAAAAAAGGTCTAGATCAAAACCTATTACTGATATAGATCATTTTGACCAAGGAGTAATAAAAAGATGCATACACAACTTCCACAAAACTGAAAAAGAAATGCCGACCGTAAAAAAATTACTAGCTAAAGCGCCCGATATCAAAAGGTCAGTGGATAGTGATGGTACACGCTGGGTCAGAAGCAGGGTTTGTTTGAAACGACCAACTAATATTCAAATCTGGAATCAAAACCGGAGACTATTATGATGACATGAATTTCACAAATTATGAAAAATGGTTACGGATTCAACTGATTCCGAATTTGAGCCCTAACTCAGTGGTGGTTTTGCTACATACCACAACAAATTAATAAATCCTGCCCCTACATTTAACGACAAAAAGACAAAAATGGAATCGTGGTTAGTAGAAAACCCTATGAAAAGGACATGCGTAAGCCGCAACTTTACGATCTAATAAAAAAAAACAAAGACGTGCCTTAACGATACGTAATAGACGACATTTAAAAAAAAACAACCACGACGTCCTTCGTTTGCCCCCGTGTCTAAGGTATACAAAGTTTACCCTGCCACTCGATAGATGGCGTTGTCCTATATTTCTGCATCTCGCAAGCTTTTGTTACCGCTGTCGATATATATGTACTGTGAGAGATTCATTATTTTTGTTGGCATTCTGGAGTTGTCATGTTATTCGTTAAGTGAATACAAGTTCAAATATACCTCGTTGTTTTATTAACAAAGCGCCCGTATTCCGATTAAATATTGTTCACCCCGATTTGAGCCCCATCGAGATGGCATGGGCTGCCATTAAAGGGCACGTAGCCGCTAAAAACGTCGACTGGAACGTAAACCGGACACTGGAGCTTATACGGGAAAAAGTAAATTAATTGGGTCAGGAAGAATGGAGTGCTTTAAGCAGAAAAGTGAAAGAGGTTGAAGATGAATATAGGAAGAGCGACCATATTATTGACGAAATGACGGAACAATTACTCATTATTAATACAGCATCAGATTCGGAAAATGAGTATGAAAGTGAGAACGACGATCATGATAATGAACCTATGTCAAGTACCTCACATGGTACCCAAGGGGCCGACGACTTTATGTCAGGGATTTCCGACCTTAGTGCCAGTGATTAAATAAAAATAAGTGTAAATATATAAAAATATTAAATGTAAATAATATCGGGGTGTTTGTGATAAAATCTGCTACTGTCGAAAGGTGAGGTATCGAAATTGAATCTCTAATTTATAAGTTACCAGCTGATGCCCGCGGCTCCGCTCGCGTCCTAGGGGTATGAAAAATAGATGTTGGCCGATTCTCAGACCTACCCAATATGCTCACAAAATTTCATACAAATCGGTTTCATACAAAACGGCTGGCCGTTTCGGAGGAGTGTGGGAACGAACATTGTGACACGAGAATTTTATATATAAGATTTTTGTAGCTTTCTGTCTCTAAAGTTTCTTCATATTTATTTAATTTGTACTAATTGGTCATTTATTAGGGAAATTCTTTAGGGAATAAAACAAATGACAATAACAGTTTTCTTCACGAGTGTACATGCGCTAAAGTTCGCAGAGCCTATGTTCACGTCCGCCAAGATACGCCGACCGTATTATATCTTAAGTACATAAAGGGGTAAGAGAAACAGCATCTCACTAGGACGCCACAGTGTGGCTCACCACTGTCTGGATTCACAATGAATATGGTGACCAGCACTCTTAGGTTCCACTCTTCCTTACCATCAGGCAAAATAGTCACTTTAGCATGGCCATAATATAAATTTCTAAAGAAGAATAATGCAATACTTACCAAACCTGATCTGTCATCGAATGTGAGTAATTTGCCATCATATACAATCAGTTCTGACAGTTCCATACCTCTCCCTTTGTGCGAGTATGTTGAGGTCAGCACAGTGGGCGGTTTAGGATCCCACTCTATAGATACAGACTGCTGTACAGGGTTATAATTAAGGTAACCTTTCTTAAAGTAACTGATAAATGTGTTTGATTTTGTAGGACTTTTCGAGTTCTTATCTAAGTCAGCTATAATACCAATTCTGTACTTGATGGCATCTCTCGTCGCCAATGGTTGTGTTAGTGGGTATGTAGAGTTGTAAGGCCTCTGTGTTCGTTCCCAACCCCGTACGCTGTCTACTTGTGTGCTCGTCCACCAGTTGTAATAACATAGCACTATCAGGAATACTCCTATTAACACAATTAATAAAATGAATTGTGGCTGAACTCTGACAGCATTGCCCACCCTGTATGTGGCTGGGGTCCGAAGCGCTTTACGCCAGTCGCGGAAGGTACCTCTCATATTTCGATCATCAAAACTGTAATACTCGTTCATAATAAATAAAATTATATCATATTAACTTCCCCTTAGTTTTATTAGCATTTGACTAGTGCATTAAATAAAATAGACTTGATTTATCACTCTTAAACATAAATATCACTTAAACTTGATTATTTTTAATAAATTTTCTCTGAAATTATAAATTTATTAACAATATTTGATATACTAATTAATATATTTGATTTATTGCAATGTTTATGTCTCATTTTGAATGTAATCTATTATATTTTACATTTTATTGCTGATTCCAAAAAATGATACACCAGTAACTAATTGACACCCAGTCACACACGCACACATCATGTAAAACTGACATTGACAGTATTGACATCGGAGATATCGTCTGGAAATTGTTATTTTTAGGCACCGGCTGGGTCCGTTAAACTTTACTTTAATGCTATTTCCAATTCAATGAATTGCATAAGTATATTTGTTAGTTGCAGTGAGAATGTATTGATAAAAAATGTTTTTTATTTATTGGCTACTTGTTATCGGTAACATGTCATCCATCCTCTCTACGTGGTCAAACATCAATGAAGTATACCCGTTTCACTCCTTATCACTAGTTATTTTTTCTGTTGAGGGGACACACGACGTTCTATTGTCACTTCAATCCTATTCCTCACTCTGTCGTTAACTTTTATACCATACATGGTCTTTCCCTCGTGTCCTATGGAACGCATCTTTACAGTATTAATATGTCAATTTATCTTTCATTGGCTTTCGAAGCTATTATTTTTCATAGCTAAAAGAGAGATAAATTGAATGGGACTATTGAAACGACGAATAACAAGGAAATCACGTCAAGAAACTTTGCTATTCCTTATGATCCAGGCGCTAACATTTTTATTATATCTCTACTTCAGACAACTACCAACTGCTGAACAAAGGGGTACTGCTAATTAAACTTGGCTTATCTATTTATGCTTTAGTCTGCCTACTGTAGTTTATTTGAAATGTAACTCTTATATCAATTTCATTAGAATACCTCTTAAACTGATCGTTTTGTTCTTGGAAGACAAAAGCGTGCTCTTTAACAAACCCTTTATTTACGTCGTTTACTGCTTCATTATTTTTTATAGTAAGCCAACATCAAGAAATTTATATTTATTACTTTACAAACATACATGAAACGAACACAAAGGACTTAGTACAACAATTTGGGCATCACACAAAATTTTGTTCCATGTTTGAACCTACAACGCTATTTAATACCTCACTATCCGTGCAATGAAACAGTTTGATGTGCTTATTTCTTAATATACGCAATTAAGCAACGCTTATTTTCACATAAAATTTATATAAAATTATAGCTGCTAACCCAGTAGCTATGTCAGGAAACAAATAGACAACCCAAAGCTTGTATATTCTATAGGCTTCATACTTTTGGTTGGTATTAACTTTATTCGTATATTAAACGAGGAAAAAATATAGTAATTAATTAACCGTTTTGTACCTGCAAGCGTATTTGTAATATCTAGGTAATTTAGTTGAAGTAATTAGTATAATGATAAATACAAATAAACTAGATGGAACAAGGTTACTGTGAAATACTAGGTTACTCGGTAAGTCTTTACGTCAAGTAGTGATAAACTAAACTTTCACTTGTACGTCTTTCTTGTACTATTGTAAAGTGGTTGACTGAGTACTCTAGTCCAATATGGTATTACTGGCAATAAATGTTTCAAGAATTAAAGCAATATGTGGTTGTTTCTTTTTATTGAAACAATTCGTCAGAGGGAACGTCTGGAGTGACCGATATTGCACGGATAAACAGTAGGCTGAAGTAGAAGTCGTCCGGTCACGGCTTCAGACATAGTGGTGGTCGTTGAAGTCGATATGTATTAGAGTGCAGATCGTGATTAGGCAAACGCAGTATAGGGCATCCTGCGGCACGATAGACTGATGAATTGCGGAAAATGACTCGCAGCGGATTGATACGATACGTACAACCCAAGACCGGGATGCTTGGACGTGCTTTTAGGGAAAGGCCTGTGTTCGGCAGTGAACGGAAAGAGGATAAGTATTCTTTAGGCTTCAAGGGTCAATCGTGCGACTCATCTTATAGTCAGTGGTCAATACACGTGGAGACTATTCATGACATACAAGATGGAGTTTTTTCCACATCTCATCACAAGAAAAGGTTCAAAAAGGGATTCTTTGGGTACTTAGTACCTAAGGTCCTCGCTGAATCTATGCATTTTACATTCTTATTCGGAACTCAAACGTAATCCAAATAGTATACTTATCTATGAATTATAACTATTGTATTTTCATGACGAAATATCTGTTGATCGTGTTATTTATTGCTTAGACATGTAAACAAAATCGAGTCTCTAAAAGTCAGTTAGAAATAGGTGCAGATTATGTATTCCAGATATACATACCTACATACGTTAAGTACATGAGTAAGATGAAGGTGATTAGATTGTCTTTACATAATATGGTTTCTTTATTATCCCAACATTATTATAAAATGTAGACCTTAGACCTCGCTATACACATAAATAAATAAACATAATATTATTATTTATATATTCCTTACTTGTAAATGTGTTTTCTATGAATTATTTATTATTCATATATAGTTACTTTACTAGTTACTACTCCAGCTATTACCATTCCATTGTTTTCTGTTTTTTATTATAGCAAACATCTAATGAATTATTACCTACTAGCATTTGCCCGCGGCTCCACCCGCGTGTAGGTCCGTCACGTCGGTAAATAGTAGTCTATGTGTTATTCCGATATGTAAGCTATATTAATGTGAAAGAGCAACAAACATGCATACTCACAAACTTACGCGTTTATAATATTAGTAGGACTAATAAATTACTTACTCGGTGTATGCCTTAATTACATTGGTAAGGCCTACTTGACAACAGCCATTGTTTTCAATGTTTTCAATTTCCTATCTCTAGTTAAAACTGTAGATAGTCTATTTTTTTTTTCACAATATGTTTGATTTAATACTTACTTTTAGGTATTGATATACAGGACTATATCAATACTAAAATCGATCAAAGTGGTGTGCAATGGGAGAGGCCTATGTCCAGCAGTGGACTGATATAGGCTGATGATGATGATGATGATGATACAGGAGTTTTTTACTAATTGTTTTTGAAAAGTTCTAGTTATCACAAATAGATCCAACACTCTTTTAAAGGGAAATTCAGACAGACCGTTTTGGTAATCAATCACTAAGTTAAAACTGGAGATAGGTTATTGAAAACGGACGTAGTAATTAACTCAACTACTAATTAATATGCAGTCACAAATACATTTAACTAAAAATTAGCTTAGCAGAAGTCATTATTTCAAACTGGCCAACCAAATTCATAACAACCGTAACATTTTTAACATACATCGTATTCTAGTCTCACTATAACTTATTTCATTAATAAATCTTACACCTGACTAAAATATTTCACGATCAACAGATGTCTAGAAAATATTACGAATTGAAATTCAATGTCTTTTTTATAAAATTACTCGAAAATTATTAGAAGCAGTCAATTTAAAGACACATTTTTAAATGCACCTAACCTCCCAAGAGAAGGATCCCAAACAAAATCGTAGAAAAAAAATATCCCCACTTCACGTGTAGGGGAGGTACCCCAAATAAAAATATTTATCTTAATTTTATTGTAGCACTTATTACTACACATAAACATGTAAATTTAATATTTCTAGCACCAACCGTTTGGGCGGTAAGTCGAGGACGGATGGACGGACATGACGAATGTATAAGGGTTCCGAGTGCTGAACTAAGGAACCCTGAGTGCTGAACTTTAACTAGGTACTTATGTATTTTATTGTGCTTGTTTAGGGTTCCATAGTTAAGCACTCGGAACTCTAAACTAGCACAATAAAAATACATTTTAATACAAGATTTATCTTATATTTCGTAATTTACTAAATATAGTTGCAAATGTTTAGTGATTTGAAAGATGATTAAAGATTGATATGTTGATTACTTAATTCTGAATAAAATGAATTAGGTATAAATGGATGTATGAACAACATACGAAATGAATGTTAAGAATTATAATATAATGTTCTAAGAATGATGAATAAATATTAAATATATAATTATATTTAATATTATACATATTTATTGTTTTGACTTATTTTAATTTATATCTTGTTCTTGTTTTGATTCATCCTCATTGAGTTTCATATCTGATCGGGTACATGGCTAACTGGTTTTAAATTAAGAACTACACAGTAATAAGCTATATGGAGTAACGACCAATAAATAGTAAATTGCGATATCAAAGTTCTCCTTATTAGCATATATTTCCCTGCCCAACATCAACCGTAGTGCCGTGGCCCGCCAGGAACGATCACCTCGCCTGGTCTGAGAATCCTACCTTTGTGTTAGAGGGAAAGACGACACCCGTTCCTCTACAAATTCACACTCTTAGCAGATATTTCGTAACATATGCACCGTGACAATGTTTCCATGGAATGAAAACAATTCACATACCTAACCCAGTTTTTGCTTTCTTTAACAAATATATTTAGGACGGTTGGCAACTGAAATTTTCATCACTATTCGAACTATAGAAAATTAGTTTTTGCGCACATGTGTATCTCGATTAAGGTGATGAAAAGTAGTCTAGTTATGCCCTTTCTCAAGCTCTAGACTATCTGTGTACAAAATTTCATTGATTTTAGTAGTTTTGCCGTGAAAGACGGACAGACAGACATGCAGAGTTAGTTTAGCATTTATAATATTAAAGTAAGGATATATTATATTTAGGGTGTTTAAAAATCAGAAATTTAATTAATATTGACCTAAATATGTAGATAATTAATAGGTATTAATGTTTCAGTTATCTGACTTTCTAGTACTTACAAATAGGTTAAAATTAATCATTTTTAATTATGTCGTGACAAATTTAAATTTAATATTAACTATATTGGTCTATTGTGTGTTGTGAGGTCAAGTACACTAATTATATTGATGATAATGCACGTTACAACTTTCAAATTAAATATTGCATGTAATAAATTAATATTTGGAACTCGTTAAAGAAATCATAGATAGGTATCATTATAAAATTTGTTGGTAAAGAACAAACAATACTTACTTAACTTTGTCATGATTAAGGTATGTCTATTGCTTTTGTTTTCACAATTGTCATATAAACAAAACAATATTGATTAATGAGTTAATAATGTTTACAGTAAAAGAACTACGAATAAGTGTACTGTATCTCACTGCTGGTGTTGCACTACAAGCTGGTGAGGTACTGCCTCTACGTTATATTTAAAAATAATAAACTAGTATATGCCAGTGACTCTTTATTTATGTGAACTGATGTTTGCTACCTTGAACAATAAAAAAAATAGCGATCGGAATCTATCGCGTCTATGGATCCGTATAATTCCTGCATCGCCACAATTGAGATATTACTAATGAGACAACCTTATCATTTTTCCAATGTGATAAAATTTACAGTAAAAGTTAGAAAACATTTGAAGTAATACGCTTAACTTTTTTTTAACTTTATCAAAACAGAATTGTGCTCATATATAATATTTTATATAATTATATTATTCACCTATATGTACATATACCTACTTTTTTGTTCAAAAATGTACCGTAGGAGAAGGTGATGTAGAAATGAGAAGTAGGTATGTATTCATTCAAAAAAGGAATCCTGCTGTATATAAAAAAGAGAAGGTAAAATGACATAAAAAGGATTTTTTTTCACATATACATTCATTCTTTCTTAAATGTGAAAAGGATGAACACAAGAAAATATCTAATAAATAATCTTCATCTTTCATACACACTTGTCACAGGAGAAAATGGTTTGGGAAGGGATTTATAAATTTGATCAAAGGATTTCGATGTCAAGTGTGGAGATGAAGTAGGTTAGTTGAGAATAATATTTTCGAGACAGCTGATGAGCTTGCTCACCCGTAGGATTAGTAATTGCTTGGCCCTAAACTATGCCAGCTGGTTGATATATCTACATAATATGAATCGACCAAGATAGGCATGTCGTGCTTTGTCGTGTCGTGGGTCCAGAAGGAGATTTGTTCCCTGGACTCCTCCTAAAATTCAGGCGCAAAGAGGGCACACCGTGTAGTTTTAGTCGGTTCGATTCCGATACACCGCCCCGCAGCATAGAAAATCCCGGCGGGGTGAAGGCCCGAGGGGGTTTCCACACCTAAAAAAAAGGTATGTCGTGCCGCGAGTGAATATATGCTGCTAATAATGCTAAAAATAATAATAACCTATCTATTTTATACCATTTAGTAAAAAAGGTTTAAGGCTTAAAATCAATATCTGTGTTGATTTGTTTACTATTATTAATATTTTTATTCTAAACAATGTGTTGTTGTTGCACATATATTTGTTTGGCTAGTAAACCACTTCTGTTTCGTTAAATATTCGTGATCATTATGTACATTTGATTAGCTCCAGTCCAGCTCCAATAACCAGTTAAAATAAATCATTGCTTACCAATGATTAATTCATTTTTTTCTTACTCATTATAGTTTCTCTCAAAATTTAGTATTTCATAGACAATACTGAGTGTAGTAGAAAACGACGAGTTGACGGCTTAAACCACGCTGTGCGATCAGTCAATCTTGGGTTTATTACATAAACAGCTATATGATTCATGACATTGAGAATGTAATCACGTAGGTAATTAATTATTGAAGCATCTCAATACGGCGCCATAGTGTGGGTTACCAAGCTGCATTCGTAATTAATATGGTGATCACTACTCTTGCATCAGGCAGAGTAGATTCATTTTGTTAGGTCCTTAAATAATATAGAACATCAGTTTAAAATGAAGATCAACAGCAACTTAATAGTGATTTCTATGATATTTTGTTAACAACATTCCGAACGATATAAGAGCTCTACAGAACTGGTTATTGCACGGAATCTTACGGAAGACGTACATATGTACAGAAGTGGCCGTCGTTGGGCTAATATGTTAAAGTGCTCTACTACTTAAATAGCTTGCTCTCTGTGATAGATGGCTAGGAAATTGACGGAGTAACTTTGAACAAACGATTGTATTTTGCAGAACCTACATTTTTTCATTCTTTACACGCCAGTTTAGGCACAAAATTACAGGTGCACCACTACGAAACTACGATAGCCCATTTTCATCAGAAATATTATAAATAAAAATACAATATACACAATAAATGCTTACAATATCATATGCTGATAGTATTAGT
Source organism: Phragmatobia fuliginosa (assembly GCA_932526445.1). NCBI lineage: Eukaryota > Metazoa > Arthropoda > Insecta > Lepidoptera > Erebidae > Phragmatobia > Phragmatobia fuliginosa. The sequence continues at coordinate 7,205,774 of OW052066.1, read as the reverse complement.
TCCAATCACAGGACAATAGAATTATTACATGTATGTTCTAATAGTAACACAAAATTGTAATTCAAAAATTTGAGCTTGAGACAGTTTTTATATGTAAGCTTTCGAAATGGTGATTTTCGTTGGGCCTTGAATCGATAAAGGTATTTTTTTTAATGATACACTAAACATTTAATGTATGAGAATTCTTTCAATCAGAAATTCTTGGATCTTGCTCATGCTTTCCTTTAGGCAGAGCAGAGTCATTTTGGAACGCTCACATAATACTCAATAAAAAATTCATTAAGAATCTATACACATGGATCAATATGAGGTGGTTTGGTGAATAATAGTACAACTCCACCGATATTTTATAATTTAAATACTTGATTGCATATTCACAATCAAATTACTCTACGTCACTTGAACTTTGCCATTGTAATAAATTCTTTGTTTGTTTCTAAGCAAACTTATAGGCCTATAGGCATATACACTATATGTTTTTAGGGTTCCGTATTTCATGACTCGGAACCCTTATAGATTCGTCATGTCCTCGACTTACCGTCCAAACCGTTAGTGCTAGAAAGATGAAACTTCGCATGATTATGTTTCTATTATGTCGACAAAGTGCCACAATAAAATCTAGAAAAATATTTTTCTTTGGGGTATGGATGGTATTTTTATTTGGATGGTTTTGTAGCAACCAGGCGAGAACGAGCCTCTTCACTGCTGCAGAGGATACGTGGTAATCCTAACCGTCTCCTGAGTGTCATAGCAAACAGAAATGATAGTCCTATAATAACTTACATTATTTTTGTAACTTGCATGTACTAACTTAAGTATATGTCTATTGTATACTAACACATTGTACTAATCAAAACAATTACATAATAATACAATTAGACAAGAACCATGTATAAACCAGTTTGTCAGGTCTTGTAAATTTTTTAACTCATTCCATGTTTGAATTGTGTCTTAAACCAACTTAAAATTTGCACATATTTAGACTAGATTTGTCACTATTATTATTTTATTTGCCCTTATAATATAAACCATGGTATATAAAGGAAGACGAAAAATTATAGGAAATCCTTAAACTATGAAAGAATTGTAGCAATTTCGGTAATGATTTTAATCTAAATGGAAAATAGTAGTAGTATTCGTTGGTCTAGTGGTTAGCGTATGCGACTGCTAATCAAAAGGTCTCGGGTTCAAATCCCGGGTCGGGCCAAAAAGTGCTTTTGGGTTTTTCTTAGGAAATTCCTAATAGCAGCCCGGAGTTTGGAAGTTTGGCGGTGATTCACGACCATGCCTCGGAGAGCACGTAAAGCCGTCGGTCCCGGTTGTCATGAACATCTATGGCAATCGTTATTGGGAAGTCAGTGCCCTCAAATTTTCTGACAACTAGTTCAACCTTCGAAGTTCAGTTCTCCCTGGGTTGCGGAGGTCCGATGCCAGTCACTCCGTGGAAAAACTGATATTCTGGTAAAACCGGTTGAACTAGTAGCCGACCCCAAATAATATTGGGAATAAGTCTAGGAAGATTTTGGGAAACTGTAGTATTTTACTTCAGTAATAAATTTAAGAAATCGTAATTACAACTTAGAGTACACTATTTGATTACAATAACGAGGCCAATAATAATAATATTAAACAAAGGAAAGGTAATAACCTAGGAGGTCTATATACCTATCTAAGTTTGACTGCCTTGTTGGTCTAGTGGTTAGCGTATGCGGCTGCTGATCAAGAGGTCTCGGGTTCGATTCCCGGGTCAGACCAAATATTTGTGTAATCAACAAATATTTGTTTCGGAGTCTGGGTGTTTTTCTATGTATAATATGTATGTATTTACAACAAAAAAAGTATGTTTATTTATTTATATCAGTTGTTTAGTACCCATAACACAAGCTCTGCTTACTTTGGGATGGATGTTGTGTGTAAGATGTCCAAAATAAACTACTGAACCGATTTTAAAGAATGAGGTGTCAATAGGTTCGTGATTATGATAGGACCCGGTAGGTGGCGCTGCGATCGAGTTCTGGAATTTTAAAGTTGGGCGGTACGAAGTTCGCTGGGTCAACTAGTCGTCTTTATACAATATAATTCTTGTGTGAGTGTGTATGTCATTGAACTTCTCTCAAACGACTGGACCGATTTTGATGAAATTTTTTGTGTGTGTTCAAGGGGATCTGGGAATGGTTTAGATTCGCAATTGACTCGGTAGGTGGCGCTGCGATCAAGTTCTGGAATTTTAAAGTTGGGCGGTACGAAGTTCGCTGGGTCAACTAGTATTATTATATAACTTGTTGCAGAAACATGAGTGCACATATCTATTACAAAAGCATTTTGCTAGAGTTTATCCATTATGATGGACGAAGCTTTCACTAATTGAAGAATTTTAAACTGATTGCTCCCATCCTCATCAGCTTACAACGGACATCCTGTTCAATAAGAGTAAGTAATTAAAATTAAATTATCTGATACTTGAAAGCCGATCGCTTGACGAACATGCATTATTTTTGTCTTGAGTTAAATATCCGTTAGAAGGCTGCAATGGAACTCATTACAACTATCACTTACTATTCCCACACTCTCACATAATTTATTTAAAATAGCTGAGACCCGCGATGTTACCCGCGGTAACGCCGCTGAACGAAACTAGTCTCTAAAGAATTGCATTAGGTCATTAGCTTTCTGCCAGAGAGAGTAACGTTAAAATCGGTCCAGCCGTTCGGGAGAATAGCAGGAAAAAACTGACAGACACTCCGAAAGACAGACAAAAAAAATATGCTTTTTTGATGTTAGTATCTACCGTATGGTGTGTTGACGGATCAAGAATACAGAGTGTCACCACCCCTATTCATCCCACGTGGGTGTCGTAAAAGGCGACTAAGGGATAAACTACGCAAGACAACATCAATGCAAAGAGAAGGAAAACTTGAAACAAACCCTATACCAACCCGTCTGGCCAGCGTGGTATAGTAGGCCAATACCTCCTTTTCAAGGAGAGGCCTATGTAAAGCAGTGGACTGTTAAGGGCTGTTGATGATGATGATGATGATCTACCGTATATATTTTGATATGCAATATGTAACAAACTGTTCATTTGATATTACATACAGACACTCCAATTTTATTTATTTGTATAGATACGAGTAGATGGGATAGACAAAAATTAATGCCTGTAGGAACGCCCAAGACCGGGATGGTTGGCGCTATTTGGGGCGGGGAGGTTTTCGTTCCGCAGTAGACGGCAGTAGGCTGAATTGGTTGATATGTTGGTTTCTATATGAAGACTAAGGTCATAAATACCATTCATCATCATCATCATCAACAGCCTTCAACATTCCACTGATGGACATAGGCCTCTCCTTAGAAAGGAGGTTTTGGCCTACTATAACACGCTGGCCAGACGGGTTGGTATAGGGTTGGTTTCAAGTTTTTCTTCTCTTTGCATTGATGTTGTCTTACGTAATTTATCCCTTAATCGCCTTTTACGACACCCACGGGATGAATAGGGGTGGTGACACTGTGTATTCTTAATCCGTCACCACACGTCTGATAGCGCTAATTAAACCGTGAACATTTCTCATCAATTACAATATATCACAACGAAATCGGGCAGGGTAGAGCTTGGGTTTTATGTGTTTTATTAATAAAAAGGCCTTCTACACGGTCGTAACCAACCGCCAACCATCCTGTCACTGGTCGGGTTGATATAAAAATGGATAGTGTAGACATTGGTTGACCCGACCGATGGTTGGTTGATGCCAACGACCTTGGTAGCTAGCGAATCCCTCGTGACAGGCTGCGTCCGTGGTCAGCCCCAACCGTCTGGAATCCTGAAGGCCGACGAAAGCGTTTGGCTTAGTCGGCGTTTGGTTCGGACCGTGTAGAATGCCTTTAAAAGTATAAGGTTAAGAAATGTGAACAAAACTAAATGACGCGGAAAATACTTAGATAAACTCAATCTTTGAAGCGGTAAGTATTTCGTATCCTAAGTTGGGCTTAATCGTTGCCAAACGATTAAATATTTTGAATCGTACACAAACCAACCCAATAATAATTTAAATGATTATAAGTATAGATTGTTTATGATCCAATCCAACCCAATTGTCGGCAATCTTTGATTTTTTGTTCAAATCGTAATTATTATACCACTAAAGTAATTATACCCATTTATTTAGAGGACAGTTTCATATATAATTTAAAAAAATAAGTTTTAATTTTTTGTACGAATAAACTTTTCGCCATTTGAAATTAATTTCAACGCAATTATGTCTTTTGCGAGAACTGCCGAAAATTAAGCAGTGCACTAATATAACATCGCCAATGCCTTTGTCCTTTAGTGAGACTTACTGACTTATACTTGTTTCTACTTTACATTAGAACATTGTGTGGGATTTTATTATAAATCGCATATAAAAATATTGAAATAATTTGTTAAATTTTTGGAGTCTGGAGCAAGTACGACAAGCTTATGTTTGTGTGTTAAAACAATACTTTCAATGTTTATAACATTTTTTTACTAAATTGATCTTAGTTACTACGAATATAAATCAGGTTATGAAAACTTGCCACCGACAGTATGCAAATTTAAAAAAAAAATGGCAATAACCTCGATTATATTTATGTTTTAGTAGAATAGCCATGTCCTTGGGTTGGTTGGTGGCATTTACCATAGCAAGTTATCAACATTAAACTACGTATTAATATTACAAATAAAATACCCTCGAAAAAAAAACGGAAGAGGCTCTCAATTCGATTTGTATATTTTTTTTAAATATGACCACGCCTAACTTTTCACAGAGCAGTCAGATTTACCTAATTAATTCTTATTTTGTTTGAAAGGGTATATTCCGAAATTGGTCCCATATGAATTTGGAATCTGACCGCGCACTTTGAACAGAGTTGTCCGAATTCGTTAATTCTTTTTATATTTGAACCACACCTCGAAATTAGTCAATTATAAATTTAGAAAAAAAAGACAATCTTAAGGGTAGGTAAATGGGGAATGATTGATCACTCACTAATTGTGATAAACGATTGATTGTGTAATCATCACACATAACTTTTTACAGAGTAGTTCGATTTAAATAATTCTTCGTTTAATCGAATGGGTTCATTCCTATAGGTTAATTCCAAATGAATGTAAAAAAGAGCATTAAGGTCATAAGGTATCTTATAGATTAGATGGACTACAAGTATAATTTTCCAACAGTTCATAGCTAAAGTAACATTTTTAGAAAAAAAATCCTACCTTGGTAGCTTTTCTTAAATGTAAAAAATAATCATGCAGCAATTAGTAACTTATAAGTACAAAAGATTATAAATTAAAACTTTTTAGCAAACTAGTGTAAGCATACCTATATTCTTATGATTGAGAATGAGAAACGGTACGCCAGCAAAATACTCTTTAAAAAAAGTGAAAAGTAAATTAAAAAGCGGCCAAGTACGAGTCGGACTCGCCCATGAAGGGTTCCGTATCAGCAAGTAACGTCATATAAAAGTTCTTGTAGTTCGTTGTAACTATTGATTGAATGAAAGGGAAATTGCGGTTTACGGTTTCTGACGTATTAAAAAAAAACTACTTACTAGATCTCGTTCAAACCAATTTTCGGTGGAAGTTGGCATGATAATGTATTTATTATATTTTTTATAATTTTATCATTATCTTATTTTAGATGTTACAGGAGGGGGGGACACATTTTACCACTTTAGAAGTGTCTCTCGCGCAAACTATTCAGTTTAGAAAAAAAATGACATTATAAACCTCAATTAATTTTCGGAGACCTATCCATAGATACTTATGTACATAGTTTTGATGTCTTTTTTTTTAAGTTTCAGTTATAAGTATGGGGTCCCCCAAAATTTATTGTTTTTTTTCTATTTTTGTGTAAAAATTATTATTATATATAATTTAAAGCGGTTCACAAAATTCATCTACTGACAAAGTTTTAACAGTAAAGCTCTTATAGTTTAGGAAAAAAGTGGCTGTGACATACGGACGGACAGACAGACAGATAGACTGACATGACGAACCTATAAGGGTTCCGTTTTTTTGCCATTTGGCTACGGAACTCTAAAAAGTGCAATATTTGAGATCTGCGCCTTCTTTAAAAACTAAGCTTCAAGGCTACTGAACAACTAATGGAACTGTGCTTAGATCAACAGGCGTTTTACACAAAAATACCAGTAATAGGGACCTAGCCCTCCAAATAGTTTTGATCCCAAAGAATAGTCTGCCATACTTAGAGTACATACCAAGTTTAGAGGCTTTAAATATTTTTATAAAATAACCGATATAGCTGTCCGTGTGGTGACGGATTAAGAATGCAAAGAGGCACCACCCCTAGTCATCCCGCAGGTGTCGTAAAAGGCGACGAAGGGATAAACTACGCAATACGAGTACAACATCAATACAAAGGGAAGGAAAATTTGAAACCAACCCTTTATTTTTTTTACATGTGGAAATCCCGCGGACCGTCACCCCCTCGGGGGTTACGGCGGGGTGGTGTGTCGGACTCGAACCGACTAAAACCACACGGTGTGACCCTCTCTGCGCCTGTGTATTGGAAGGAGTCCAGGGAGGGGATTTCCTTCTGGACTCCAACCGGCGCCTGCCCGCACTGTTGCGGGCACCATCTCAACTCTAGACTCTCTAATTGGGCAACGTCCGGTCACACGCGGACGTCGCCCCCTCGCGGTTGGAAACCCGTCCCGCCCATCCGCGGCCACTCTCAGGCCGCATGAGACGCAGGTATGCGCGCCTCCGCCGCCCGGGGCGCCGCAAGATTAAACCAACCCTTTTTTTTTTATTTTATTTTTATTTTATTTTTTTTATTTTTTTTTATGTGTGGAAAATCATCATGGACCGTCACCCCACCGGGGGTTACGGCGGGGTGGTGTGTCGGACTTGAACCGACTAAAAACCACACAGTGTGCCCTCTCCGCGCTTCTCCGTTTAGGAGTAGGAGAAGTCCAGGGTGGGATCTCCTTCTGAACTTCTCCAGCGCCTGCCCGCTCCTGATGCGGGCACCGTCTCGAAAGATTAAACCAACCCTATACCAACCCATCTGGACAGCGTGGTATAGTAATTTTATTGAAATCGGTTTTAGTAGTTTTGCCGTGAAAGACGGACAGACAGGAAGACAGAGTAACTTTCTCATTTATAATATCAGTAAGTGATAAGTAAGGATTTAAGTCAATGTAAAGTTTCTTGCACCATAAACTTAAATAACGGTTGTGGCAATTTTATTAAGTCTATGAAAATGGAATTTTGAATAAACCTCAAGAAAAAAGCTCTATGATTGTAATTGACTTACTTTGAGTGTGAGCTGTCGTTGCCTTCGACATTTATATAATAACAAGAAAAAACAGCATTTATTGATAAAATTAATATATAGTGAAGTAACATACTACATATTTTTAAAATGCATGTATCATTTACAAACATACTTTGGTATTTGGAGTTTGGTGCGTTTGCTGTACTGTTAATGGCATTTTTTTGTTGGTTTGTGTACATAGCGAAAATAAATTACGTTAAATATAGTCCGCGTTTTGACTACACGAAAAGGTAAATATGTGATTATGATTCTAGTATCTTCAGACCGATATACTATATATGTATATGGGTAAAATACCGCATTGGTTCGATGATGAACTACTTCTTGTGCGATTTGTGAAATGACTGACATCTGATAGTAACTTAACACGAGTTGGATGGCGTTCGGTATTAGTAATTGCTAGGGATGTACCTTTTTTTTCCCCTTGAATGCTTTTCGTACCATACTCTCCGTGGGGGAGACGAATGACGTGTGTGGGACTCCCGGCGAACTGGTCTATCCAATAAACCCCGTGGTGCCCTCGACACCTAAAGCACATTCATTATCACAGCAATAGATTTTGAGACATGCCTGCCGGCAAGCAGGCAGAGCTTGAGCGTGTGCGTCGTGTGTTCTGTCGTAGCATTCTGGGCTCATGATGGGGCGCTGTTACTTCGCCATTCCGACTGACAGAACGAATTTGGTAAACCATCGTGTTCATGTCAGCCAGAATGTAGAAGGGTGGAGATCGCGCCAGGACCGTTGCTGCGTCATTCGAGATTGTGTGTTAGTACCGTACGATCCGTATGGCCATCAGCCGCTTAAGACTTCTAAGTTGAGCTTTGCAGCGGGAGGAGCCCGCCAGGTTTTAAGACCAGACGAGTGCCCCATAGAGGATCACGGATCGCACGACACCCATGTAGAGGTAGCTAAATTTTTCCCCTGAGTTCTAGGGATGTAGGTACCTATTTAACTGATAGAAGCAAATAAATAAAACCCACCATATCATTCATATTAAAGTTAGTATCTGTTCGGTTCGTTGAAATATGTATTGATTATATTTTGAAAATTGTCCTAAAAACATGAATTCGATTATTCATTCAGCAAGTAAAGATTTGTCATGAAAATATTTAGATTTTAAAATATAACATTTAAAAATATAATTATGTACCTGAATTCAAATACATATTTTAAATTAGTTAATCGTTAAACAAGATATGAAAAGTTCAACGTACATACTTTCCATCGCAAGTATTTGGAACGCCTAAGAATCTCTATAATTATTATTTTTGTGTAAGTTACAGGTTTGTAAGGGAATATTTTTAATCATTACCCGTTTATAGCACTTCTTAGTATTACTTATGTATTCTTAACTAGCAAGACAGAATGTGAGCTATAACATGCCTGTTAGATAGGGCTGCTATATCTCCCGGTTTCCGGTTCCGTCCTCGTTTCCCCGTTAATAATTAGTTGGCCCCGGTTCTTAATTAAATATTCGGAACTTACCCACCTACTATAATTTTAGGGGTCAATTACAGAGATTTTGCTACTCTTAGGCATAATTTGCGTTAGCCTGGCCTTATTTTCTTAGTATAAATACCTTTGTTTTTTTATAGATATATGGCTGACGGTACTTGGCTTCTACAAAGTTAAGAGTTATTCCGTCTCATGAGAACATCAGATTACTTGTGTGAGTATCTTTTTACCAATTTCAGTATTTTAGTTATTTAACTGCCCGTATCAACATGTTTCTGTGAGCGGTAGCTGGCATTTCTAAATAACATATACCAATAGTATAAATATTAGTCATCTTGTATATTTATTATCTTAACAGCTTTTGCCCGCGACTCCGCCCACGTGTAGGTCCGTCATGGCAGTAAATAGTAGCCTATGTTTTATTCTGTTATATAAGCTATGTTACTCTAAAGTTTAATCCAAATCCGTTCAATAGTTTTTGCGTGAAAGAGCAACAAACATACGTACTCAAAAACTTTCGCGTTTATGATATTAGTAGGATATTATGTTTAAACGAGCAATTCTTGAATATATATTGTATTATGTATTTGGGTTATATGGGGATATTCTGAGGTGAAAAATCGATTTAGATTAATGTTATGTTTGGGAAAACGCTAGTTTTTTTGTTTTTGTTCACTTTTCTTCAGTAACATTTGGTTAGTATTCCAATACAGAAGGCCTACAGCTACTTCAGAGAATAGATGGTGTTGTTAAGCAATAAATATACCGAGCAAAACTCGGTCGTCCAGGTACTTTGTACTAATTTTCGTCTCACGTTGTTGCTCACGATGAACATCGAAACTAGGTGCCTAAGCGATTTTATGTCATACATTTGGAGCAGATAATAATTGCAATGAAACGAAGACAATATTGCATGGGTCAGCTAGCGTTTTAAATTATTATAAATTTCTCCGAATTTACCATATTGCCTTCGTTCTTTATAACAGATTATTATTTAATTTATTTGAACACTTCCTGCATTACGATTTGCCCGAGATGTACTTAATGCTAGACGGCATTTTTTATCACTCAATTTGATTATTAATTTTAAATCAAACATTCATCGATTAGTTTACGAGCATTAGAAATAAGCTTACTTTCATTCATTCTTTCTGTACTTTTATTTCAAATTATTTTCTTGTGAATCTAATTAAACGACAAATAAACAACATCGCGTTTGCCATATTTACGCTCTATAGCAAGTCAAGTCATCGCACTATGTATTTTCTTCTGTGTTGTGATAGATTATGAATAGGGAGTGTTACCAACCCTGTTTATTCCCTGGGTGTTGCAAGAGGAGGATGGAGGCTATGGTGCGAAAAACATTCCCCGAGTAAAAAAGGACTGAGTTGAGCAGTATTATTAATACTCGTAAACAATAACTGCTAGAGGTCTGACTTGAGTGCTTAAGTACTTAAGCAAGGGTTTCTAATATAATAAGCAATTTCTAATATACTTAAATTCTATACTTTTAACAGAATAAAATAAATTTATTCGTAAAGGTATAAACAGCATTTCGTCGGCCTAAAATGTCAACCTGCTAAGTCCACTTCATATCGAAAATGACATGAAATACCTCATAATTCAACTTAACCAGGCTAATAATCGATATCCGTCAAACTGCTATAAAACCAGCGAAGAATAAAGACACAGAAAACCTGCCAAATCATCATACGTATCATACTAGAAATGGTCGGTGACTCATGATGAGAGGCCATTGAATTTATTTTTTTTACTTTTATTATATATACACAGGTAGTTATGTGACAGTAGATGATAAAGGTAAGTTTTTATTTGTTACGTAATTCATTTACATAATTAAATTTTCCATTAGTAACGATATTCACTCAAATTTTGTTTACAACTTACTTAAACCTTAGGGTTTGCTGAAAAGAATAAAACAAGACGAGAAGCGGGACAAAGTTTTATGGAAGAGAGAAAACAGCAGGTGTACGGAATTATAATAAGCCAAAAAAGGCTTGAACTATTTGCTATTCACTAAAAGTTATACCTCTTAGCAGAATGGAAATTTAAGGAAAGTCTGTACCGTTTCCTAAAAGAATTTCGCATTATTTAGGCCCAAAAAGGATCAATGTGAAAAATGCGCTGGCCATAAAGCAGAAACTATTACAGAATAGATATATCGTAGTCATTCAGAAAAAAACACTCAGGTGAGGGAAGAAAAGGAAAATGTTAAAAAGGGGATCATTATGTTTTTACGGTTGATTTGCAGGCTGTTTTAATGGCACCCAAATCCAATGTTAGTACTCTATAGTATAAAACTAATTGGCAAGTCCATAATCTCTACTTCTTGAACTTACAGAATTTCGTCGGATTTTGTTACTTCTGGAATGAATTACAAGGTGGAGTTAATGCAGAAGAATTTGTTTCCATTTGGGTAGACTTTTGGAAAAGAATTCAATTAGAATTCAATGTAGAAGACAAAACAATAATAATATACAGCGACGGTTGTACGTATCAAAACAGAAATAGTACTTTGACTAACGCACTCTTAAATATAGTTATGAAACATAAAAATATAATTATTGAGCAAATATTTTTATAACCAGGTTACACCCAAATGGAAGCAGATTCCATGCAGTCCACAATAGAACGTCATTTAAAAGATAGGGACATCAAGACATCAATGTGCCTGCTGAATATGTGTCCTTTGTTAAGAATGCTCGGAAATGCTCAGTACCATACAATGTGAAGTATTTAGATAACAAATATATTAAAAAAATACAAAATTCATTCATTCTATAAAAGTATACGCCCTGGGTCTAAAGGAGATCATAAAGTTACAGATATTAGAGCACTTCGTTACGAACCAAAAGGAACCATATTATTATAAAATATGGTTCCTTTTTGTTCGTAACGTGACTTCATTCAGTGGTAAACTTTACTGCAACGGTGAGCTCTCCAATGGATTCTTTGTAATATAACTAATCTACCAAATAATCTAATGAATTAGTCTGGTATCTTTGTGATTGTTAATTATTAAGTCAAATTATCTATGTTTGCTTACTATAAATAAGACTAATTGTTTTTAAACGAATATTAAAGATTTTTTGTTAATTTTTGTTTGTTTTTGTTATTATTTTTGATACCTATATTTTTATTTTAATGTACTTAGTTTATAAAGACGTGCTGAAAAATTAAATACGAAAGCCTGATAAATCCCAAACAATATTTAAATACCCAAGCGAATACCAGCTTTCTCCTTTATTTTCAGATTCTTACCATTTTATACAAGCTTTTCAAGGAATTTTCAATATTAAAATGATCGATGGACTTATTCAAAGAAACGAGATTTAAGAAATTTCAATTAGTATAAAATTAAAGAAGTTATTCAGTTTTTTCATCCTCCTGTAAAGTTCTCTAAAATGGATATAGCAGGTTAACATAATAGGCCGACGTGGCCACGATTTGATTTTATTATGAGTTATTTACAATATTTAACATACAATTGAGAATATTACAATGAACTAATACATTATTTATTAATCTATGTTTAATGAGGGGTACCAATGTATGTAAACATATTGTAGATATATATAATGTACACAATTACACACCAGTATGTGGCATACATACATATTTTTTTATAGGTACTTGACCCGACGCCCATTGACACGTGTCGCCATTAACACCCATTTCCCTCTACAATTAATGTATTTTCCAGTAGGTAATTTTTTTTTTCTTGAATTCTAGAGGGCGTAGCTAATACTTTTTTTATTAAGCTCAAGTGTCTCGCTTCTAAATGTTAAACTTGTAAAATCTATTCTTAATTCAGAACGTAGAATATAGTTCTAGATTAGCTCTATTAGTTTTGAAATAAGGGTCTCTCTTTTAAATGTTAATGTATATTTGACCTGGAAAACTTTGACTAAAATAAAAAATTGTTTGAAACGTTTTTGAACTGAAGTTTCTTTTGTTTAAAGAAAATAATGATAAGCTAAGGAACTCTATACTGCGAGTGCTCACTGTGCTCAGACACAACCGTTTATTTGAAAAAAAAAAATCGCACGAATAACTAATTTCTGAAGTTTTCTTGTTGCCTATTATTTTTTTTTTTTTTTTTATATATATAACGCCTGCCAAGGTGACTTTACCATGCCTGATGGAAAGCATGAGTAAAATCCACAAGTGGGGGTCGCCATACTCACTGCAAATGCAAGCAGTATGGCGAACCACATTATGGCGGCCTAGTGAGATGCTTTTTCACGCCCCGCTTAAAGGACCCGGGATCATAGTAAGAAGGAAATACTCATCTTATTATTATTTATTTATCTCTTGTTTTTTTTTATTTAAGTCTACCAAAGCTATTCTACTCCGCCTGATGGAAAGCATGAGTAGAGATCACTATTATTATTGTGAGTACAGATAATGCAGCATAGTAACCCTGACTAGTGCAGCTTAGTTAGATGCATCTGAGTCATTGGACCACCGGTCTCACACTCACCAACGAAATACGACAACACGAATTCTGTCATTTATAGGTTGATCTTCGGATTCGGATTTGGCGTTTACTGTATTAATCTTCAACCATTCATTTCGGAATTTAGGTTTTTGTACTTAAACTATTTTATACATATCTCCCAAATTACTACAGATTTCGGTGCTTCGGATGCTTGATAAACATATTAATATATTGTTATGTGATAGATAACTATCTGAGACTTTATCAGGAACATATAAAACTGGCTCTACGTAGAATACAGTCAGTTTAGCTTGCTTAACACGAGTTCTGCTTAGTTCGTAACTAGTGTGCATCTTGTGTTAGATGTACAGAAGAAAGGGTTTTGTATTTTTAACGTCAAGGTTTTAAACGAAGTACCCACTTTTTCTTTTCAGAATTTGAATTTCAAAGATGATACGTACTTCACGGGACCTTCCTGTGGACACTAGACCTCTATGTATGGAACCAGGTTGCTTGTGGTTTTTTAGTCTCATTTTCAGCATCGTTACCATTGCTCTATGCTCATACTGTGCTTACGCACTCCTCTCAGATACCAAGCTCAAGTTTAGTTTATTTCTGCCCTGAAACAAACGTATTTCAATGTTGAATACCGATCGTATTCCTTAGTAATATTCAAAATTATTTCATTGTTGTGCTTTTTCATTTAGAATTTCGCAATTGTTGTTGAATCTTAACAACAACTAACACTACAAAAGAAATTAGCCAAAAGAAACAGACAGACAGACAAAGAATATTTTCGAAAAATGAAGTTTAATGTTAGTACCGTAAATACTTTCATATGCATTTCGAAAAAAATTGTTAATTTGAAATAAGAAATAGATCCTTCAATTTTAATTATTTGTATAGATACGTGAAGCTAAGACTTTGTAGGAGTACAAAGTTTTTGCTATGAAAATTGAAAAAATATGAACGGCGAAGTGTAAAATTTATCACGGTTAAAGTGTATGCAGAAGAGAAATGTAGAAAACTAAAAAAATAAGTGAATCGTGGTCGAATTTCAATCACTGGGTGACCACTAGTAATATTGAATGCATTTTGTCATACAAACTTGTTTCCTAGTTTAGAAATAGAGTTATCATGTTTTGATTTTTGGATAGTCAACGTTCAACTACTATTTTATGTAAAGTAAATACATCAATGCAATTTTTATTACACGATTACGGTTACGGTTACAAAAGGAAAGACTAATAGTTTTGGATTATAATAATAGGAATATTTATCTTGTCAATAGATTAAATCACGAATCCATTGACACCTTTACTATCTATTATTAAATGGCAGAAGTGTCATTGGGTAAACAAAAGAGTTTTTACGTATTATCCTGTTTTAGTTTTTTTTAACTTTTTCTTGCATTAATTATGTTTCATTAAGTATTGTTAGTGATGTTCCCACTGTGTATATATTTATAAGGTTTCTTTTATTGCGCATTTTTTAAAATAAAAGTTATTTACTTTTACATGTTTTTTTTGCTGCGTTTTTATATCTATTTGGATATTATGAGCAATTGCCGACTAATTTACAATCAAGACTCTTTTCTCGCGAGGAATATGAAGATGTATGATGATCATGACGAAACACGTCACACTATCAAAAGTTCTCTTAATATTCGTGGCATTGGTAGTGACACTACCTACTACTACCATCGCATAGAACACCAACCTAAAAATGACAGCATTCGTGATCTTGTAATTCGTTTGCGAGTGTGAGACCGCAGGCACAATCATTCTGCATCATTGGCATTAATTGCCACGGGATTGGCAAATTCATCTAAATAAAGCATTCCAATATGTAAAGTAAACATCTTGGGACTACATTTAAGTAGAAGAAAACTCCTAGATTAGGATAACATATCCTGTGTCGCGGGAGACTTTACAATCATGCATCAAACGGACAGAAAAAACACCCAGACTCAGAACAGCAACTTTTAGATCTCAAAAAGTGCCGTCCCATGCGGGATTTGTACCCACAACACTTGGCGTAGTAGAAAGCGACGTGGCGACCACACACTACTACACCAATCGTGTAGTGAAGGTGTGAGAATTTATAGTACGATTACACACACATCTTCACAGTATAAGATAATTGCTAAGATTTAGTAATTAAATCAATATTTTGATTTAAAACTCTTACTATGAGAGGTATATTATACATAGTAGATTAATCATTGTTATTAGTTGTGCCTTGTAGTTTTAATACCATTTTAATTTTTGTACTGTTCCTTTTCTATTACGAAATTTGATCGTAGATTTCTAATGCTAGAATTACAGGTTGATACTGCAAGAAATAAGATATACGCGTGCATAATATACTTTGCACCGTACTGACTGTTTACGTTTTTTATTAGATCAGTACACAGAAGAGTTCTACTGCAATACTATTGAAACGTAGCTCGGAAGAGTGATATAATGGCAAAAGTGTTGTCTACAGCGTCGGCCTTGAGTTTAAATTCTATGCAGTACTGAATTGCAATATTCTAGTACTAGACTAAATCCAACGATAAGATTACATAGCCACAATGTTGTCTTGCCAGTCCCCAACCCACACTCGGCCAGCGTGAGGAAGTATGGCCTTTACTCTCTTCTGGGAGGAGATCCCAACCCAGTAGTGAGACCTTATGGGTTGTTGTTGATGATGATGACGATAGTAGTAATACTTCTATAAATATGTAGAAACTTTCATAGATTCAGGTTATTTTATTACAAAAGATATAAACAAACAACGTTGCAAATGTTTCATTGTAAGCTTTTAATTATAAAGAAATCGCAAATAGATCGTCTTATGTGCTTAATTAAAGTCATTGTTCTCAGAAGTTGTACAGCAAATATATATAGTTTCTCGACTTGTCTCGACACAAATCGTTTAACAAATAAAACGAACTAAGCCAATATTAGCGTAATTGAAACTAATGGAGCCGAAATGAAAGTAAACCGACAAATGAATGCCGATCAGCGTTGATGCTATCGCAACTATCGCAAGTGTTAGACGTTATCTAAATGATCGTGATGAGATGGTGTTATCCAGTAATTTGTATTGTGACTACAAAATAGATATTAGTTAATGAGAACGCTATTTGTGTCGTTAATTAACTTACTGCTGTTGATTTGATCCCATTTGAGGTTTTAACCTACATTGGAGATGTTTTAGCTGTCAATTTTTTTTAAAATGTTTAGCTAGTCTTATATTCAGGTAAGTGGGACTCGGAGGTGTTAGAAGCAAAACTAAAAAAGAGTACACAATACTTGTTTGATGTATAGACATGTCTTATTGCAAAAATTCTTTATTGATTTTCCTGAACTCGAGTATGTTAGGAACTTATTTATTGCATTATCAACAACATTACTGGCTTTAAATAGAATATTAAATTATCTTACTAACGACATATCACACTTATAGATATGCATTGAAATTACTCAAAATATGACCATGTAAGCTTGTGAATTCTGTTTTACATAATCGACATTAATTTGAGCGTCAACTTGCAAGTCAAGTTTTATTTAGAAAAAAGTGATGTTAGCTATTTTACGTGCTAAAATAATATGTATCAGACATTAAGTTAGATATGTGCTTTGATGACTCCCAAGCCAATTTCGGCTACGGTGACTGATTATGTTTGTGCATTAAGTTTCGGGCGTGTGCTCTCGTATGGCTTACGTATCCTATTTTGGCACTGAACGAGCGTGCACAGTGGGGACAAGTAAGCACACCATCCAGGTAATTGTAGTTTATGTTGGGAGTGGGTTTGTCTTTAAGATTGTCTCGTTAGGTATCGAGATCACATCTTCTTTGTTCTTCAAAGTTGTTGACACTCTGGTGGATCATCCGCCTCCACTCAGGTCTGTCTCTGGCCAAATCCTCCCAATGAGAGATGTAAATTTATTTTTGAGATTTATATTGATCAAACAAGACAATCTCAAAAATAAACCAACCTCCAACATAAAGTACAATTACCTGGATGGTGTACTTACTTGTCCCCATAGTGCATGCTCATTCAGTGCCAGTAAGTCACACGAGAGCACACGCCCGAAACTTAGATGCTTAAACTTAATCAGTCAGCGTAACCGAAATCGTCATGGGAGTCATCATCATCATCATCATAACATAGTGAAACTCCCGTCAAGGTCGGTCCAGCCGTTCCAGAGATTACCCGGAAAAAACATACCGACAAAAAATACGTTGTATATGTTCATTTTCATATGCACTTAGTAAAATACCTTATATTTGATATGAGATAAGAAAGGCTGTTTATTTCATTTAATTTTTAACCGACTTCAAAAAAGGAGGAAGTTCACAATTCGTCGGAATCTTTTTTTTTTACTTTTTTGTTTGCTTTCCTCTTTGACCACCTGTTTTAAGGCTGTTGATACATGTAATTTTAGGTTTACCATTGTACGGCACGTTGTTTGCTTCTGAATGGTGTTTGTTTTAATAAAAAAAAAAGTTGTAAGGCAGGGCGGCACGGAAGTGATGAGCCAGTGCTAAACACGAGAGAAAACTGAATAATATGTCTACCTATTATCCTAACATGATAATGTTTCTTAGGGTCACTCACAAGACATATTTTGAAATTTGTTATAAGACTTGTAAAGGTACATGTCATACAAACTCCAAGGCGTTACTTGCGATTAACAACAATCAAAAGTATCGTAGGCCTGAGCATATGACAAACTATTTTTATAGAATGCGAGCGAAGCCGCGGGCATCAGTTAGTAACTTATATAATAACTTCACAGACACTATTGAGTCGCTGACGTCTTTGGGGATATCGGGAGCGATTTGTAAGTAGTAGAGCAAAACAGCATAATTAATCATAATCTAAAATTTGCGCTGTGCTTAAAGGTCTCGGGTTCGATTCCCGGGTCGGAACAAAGTTTGTGTGTGAACAATTGGTACCATAATACAAGCTCTGCTTAGCTTGAGATTAGATCGCGTTGTGTGTAAGATGTTCGAAATATTTTTATTTATTACTTGCTGACCCGGCAGACTTCGTACTGCCTCAATCGATAAATAGAAGACCTTGTTTAAAATAAACTTAAAACAAACAAAACGAATCCATCTATAAATATAAAATGAATTGCTGTTCGTTAGTCTCGCTAATACTCGAGAACGGTAGTCAACTGGAATTCATTTTAATATATTTTTCACCTTTGAAACCTTCTCTGGACTTCCACAAATAATTCAAGACAATTCAATTCAATAATTCAAAATTAACCAAACTGGTCGAGCCGTTCTCAAGTTTCAGCAGACTAACAAAGTTTTTGTATGTATATATATATATTTATTTATATTATTCATAGCCATGTCACATAAATAATGTGGATTTCTATAGGTCAAAGAATTTTGAAAATCAGTTCAATAAATTCAAAATACTCAATGCCGCAACAATAAACTAATATATAGGTATCTAAATATCAAACGATACAACTCTTTATGTTTTTATGTGTATTCTAGCGATGTTGGCCTACTAACAATTAAAATTTTGACCAATTTTCTCATCACCAAAGAGTTTTAACTATGACTGTTTAAAAACCTATTTGCATAGTATCATTTATCATTCTTATAGTTTCAGCTTTCTAACCATTCTTTTATTACTTGTACTGTAATCTCTTTATTTGAAAATTGTTGTTAGTGTAATTTTATTAATTGTTGTAATTTTAGGGCACTTCCTACACTTCTTGATATCAAAAACAATATTTATATTTCAATACTTCATAGTTAGCTCACTTTAAATACTTACAAATCGTTTGTTATTGTCGTCATCGTCGTCCAAAATTATTTTAAAGTGTAAAGTTTGACAGTGTTAGTTGGTGTTAGTGTCAAGTTGGATTGTCGAACACTGCCGCAAGCTGCCAGAAACTTGGAACCTCTGGTGTCAGATTTATTGCAGCGGTCGGCGGTAGAAAGATGGTTTGGTTTGTGACCACAAAATTTTTCTACGTCTATACTTCGAGAACTGCGAATCATTTGAGTTGATGAAAGAGACAATAATGCAAATAACAAGATAAAATAAAAGTTTGCTACGTCATCATTCTCACCACTTTGATCTATTTTGGGCTTCTCGCATCCAGCTCCTGCCAGCCATACTGCGCAAATCGTCACTCCACCTGGCCCGTGGGCGTCCTACACTACTTTTGTTTCGTGGTTAGGTCTTATTAATTTACCTCCAGAGCTCTACTAGAGCAGGATTTATTCGACAGAAACGTTCCGGGCGGTAACTTAACGATAATTCATATTTTCTAAAAGTAATTTGTTTAAGTTAGATTTCATCAGTTTGAAGAAAGATTGCTATAAGATTATATCTTTGTGATATGTTAATTGCGAAAATTAAAGTTGTACCAAAAAGTTATGAACACTAAATTCATTTTTAAACACGAAAACACAGTAAGATATAATCTAAATGTGTAATTAACGCCTGTGATTTCATTCCGTCGTGTTGTTAGTTTTCTTGCATTTTTTTTTTTGGATGTATTACTGTTAGTTTTATAAAAGATTTAGGGTAGAAACACACTTAGGAAAACTAATAAACTGTCGTAATCACATGGAGATCCATTACTTTTAATTTATTTTCAATTAATTGTATCTACTTCAATTAGTGCAAATATTTGATAGAGCTTATCTCATTTTAAACTGATACTTTAGGGTCTTAAGTATCAATAATAATTTCCGGAAACAAAGTCATCGTTTAGTCTAGGTATAATTATTTCTTAAAAAAAAAACATCACGGAAAATCGTACAAGAAGCAGCAACCACTACCTATTATTAAAATGGACACTGCGCTTTTGAAAATATATATATGTATATTAAAAAGCATTGTAACAAGTCAAATCCTTCTAAACGGCCGACGGGTGACGAGACGTGAACAGATTGTCAAAAAGGTGCTCAGTTAAACTCATTCCTATTCATAATCATCATCATTATCAGCCTATCGCAGTCCACTGCTGGACATAGGCCTCTCCCAATGCACACCACTGTGATCGATTTTGGGCTTCTCGCATCCAGAAGATATCTAAATAAGATAATAAGATATTTGAAGATATCCAAGGACTAACTTGGATATCTTCAAATTCATTTCATAGTACTAAAGCTTTCTTTGAGATGAACAACCATTTTTGGACCAAGTCTTAATCACTGCTGAAATAATCCATAGGTAGTGTAGTCTATTCTTCTCCGTTGTCTGATTAAGATCAGTATTTACATAAACCTCTGACCAACCGACTGAATGAACGACAATAGACCTTAACCCTGATGTAATCTGAATATTCCTGCATTGGTAGCGTATGCGACTGCAGTGCTTGATATCTCGGGTTCGATTCTCGGTTCGGACCAAGTGTTTGTGTGATCCACAAGTATTTGTTTCGTAGTTTGGGTATTTCTATCTGTAATATGTATGATTATATGTACCTACAATAAAAGTATGTTTATGTATGTATACAAGCTCTGCTTAATTTGGGATTATATGTCGTTGTGTGTAAGATGTTCAAAAAAAAATTTTTTAAACACTAATAAAAATACAATTGTATATTAATGTATTATTTTTTATTTTGTTTTTTATGTTTAGGTATTCAATGTCAGTCTGTAGTTTATTATACTTTTAGTAAATGCTACCAGCGCCGGCGTTGTGGTATAAAATAATTGATTTAAGCTAACGCCACACTGCGCTCTCAATAAATATTTTGTAAAAATCAAATTCAGAAGATTTAATTTTAATTTGATAGTAAAGTTGTAAATAGCTACCACTTATATTAAGAAACAAATGGACCAAGAGCCCAGAGCCGCCAGACCTACGTCATTAGTGCAAAGCTGAAATTTTCAGGATTATTAGTACAATGTCTTGTTAAGATGTATGTGTACCCATTAGCTTGAAAGCGGGGCCGTTTCTGAGATAGCGCGAAGTACAGATGGATAAAAATCTTACTTACCTACGTTAAAGGTACAAAGCTAGTATTTACATATTTTTTCAAGAATATTATTTAAAATTAAAATTCCTTACTGCCAGACACTTTCCGTGGGCCATTACTTCTGCCAGACGTTTTGAAAGTTGTGAAAAAATTAGGTAAACTACGTTATAGTAGCAAACCTAAATTTTATACCATTATCTAAGGTACTATTTTAAGACCCTTTGTATGCGGCCGAAGGGCCTATCACCCCCCCAGACATATATTTGTAGTTATTAGGAAGCTGAGGTATATCATCTTTGGTATTATTTCAAAAATATAATTGTAAAATATTAAATGGTTTTTACACGCTTTTTGGATTGGTCATACAAAGGGTCTTAAAATAGTACCATAGATAATATGTAATAAAATTTAGGTTTGCTACTATAACGTAGTTTACCTAATTTTTTCACAACTTTCAAGACGTCTGGCAGAAGTAATGGCCCACGGAAAGTGTCTGGCAGTAATGAATTTTAATTTTAAATAATATTCTTGAAAAAATATGTAAATACTGGCTTTGCACCTTTAACGTAGGTAAGTAATATTTTTATCTATCTGTACTTCGCGCTATCTCAGAAACGGCCCCGCTTTCAAGCTAATGGGTACACATACATCTTAACAAGACATTATACTAATAATCCTGAAAATTTCAGCTTTGCACTAATGACGTAGGTCTGGCGGCTCTGGGCTCTTGCTCTAAAAGCACAAGGTCTTTTACAATTCTACAATCTTACTACGTATTGTAATTTCTTCGACGAAGTGTTAAACCTTTCGGTATAGTATTAAACACAGTGCCGGAAAGACTACTTGATCTTTAAGTAAGTCACGCCTTTGCCTAAGTAAACACCACAAGTAAACCAGTGTTGCTTTTAAAAAATATGGTGAAACGTGACAGATTGAAACGTATGTAAAATATATATGAACGACGAAAGAGATGCATGGGATAGACTACTCCACGTACATTTATGAAATTTACATTTTACAAAATTCTGTTGAAAACAAGAAATAAGCCCTAGGCAACCACTTACAGATTCTGATCAAATATTTATATCATGTTAACTAAATAACATTATTTACATGGTAGGTTATACATTATTCATCATCTTTATTATTGTCAATTCTGTATAATAATAAAAATATAGTTGAAACGAGCTATGCGGTTTCAAGTAAGACATGTTTTTAATCCGGTTGCAATAGTTTTTAACGTTCTTCAATTACTAGTAATAGTACAGCAAATACCAGACCGATACGTTACCGATAAGTAAAACCAATTTAATAATTCACAAGCCGTCTCATACCATGTTATCAGCAGACATTTAGTACGACCAGTGTGCCCACAGCTTTAAATAGAAAGGAGTTACCTTAAATTATAGTAATGTTCTTGCTCACAATTTTAGATTATATAATTCTTTTGCAATTTAAAAGAATCAATTCGATTTTCATTATGCTATATTGATATATAGAGGTGTATTGTGTTGTGTAATCATAATTATTTCACTCTCGATGGCAGACAGTTTTTATGTTTTCATTTCGGTAGGTCTTAGTTTTTATCGTCTAAGTTTTAAACGAGATGTTGTAGGTTTTTATGACAGTGCTGTTCTAACTTCCAGTTAATTATATCGAGAGCTAGAAATGCGCAATTGCAATTTGGCCTTAAGCTGCCCTTAGCTCTAATATAGCGCTTAATTTCGTGATTTAATGCTCAGATATGAAAATGATATATGAAATAGATTTATTTGTTCATTTGCAACTACGACAGAATACTTCCATTCTGCAAGTATGTGATTAAATAATGGTTTCTCAACAATATTTATAGGTGATTATAGGTTCTCAATTCAATTTTCAACTCACCTCACTTTCATTTAAGAACCAATGTAGAAAATTATTTTCTTAAATGAGAAAACAATATACCCAACTTACCACATTAAGGAATTAAGAATATAATAATTAATTATATAGCAAATGAAATCTACTATACTTTTTAAAACTTATTTACCCTAATATAAGGACACGTATTTAATATCTGACATTCGAAAATTTTTAACTAAGAACTTAAGAAAACTCAGAAATATGTATACATAAAGTATTACACTAACGCCTATCATATAATGAGAGCAAAACGACAAAAAAACATAAAATATATATATTGCCTCAGCTCTTGGATGATATGCTGCCATAGTGCGTGCAAACCGTTATTTGAAGTCTAGACATTATTATTTTATTTAAGTACTATTATTAACTCAGTAATAGTCAAAGTGTGTTCGTGCAGCTCTCACTTTACGTAACACAAATTACTTCTAACCTCTAACAGTGCGCAGACTGAGTACTTGAAATGCTTGTTACTGAAAACTATTTGTTAGAGCGATATTGAATTTAGTTTTGAAAGTTAGTAAAGTTAGTAAATTGAATTATTTTGATACATTATTGTCTGGCACTGTTGGTCTTATAATATATATTTATATTTAATAGTAACATCGATTACACATTTTGTACGATTTACAAAATATTTGTGAGAAGAACACGAATTGTTTCTTTTGTTACTCCGTGTAATTAATTTTAAGATTATAAGATACTAGCTGACCCGGCGAACTTCGTACCGCCTTAGAATATTAATTCATATTAAAGTATTGTGTTTAGATATTAACTGATAGTGACAAATCGACAGCAGCGCCAACTAACACGTCCCGGCCGGTACCGCCAGAATTGCTTTGTTCCTGCATTTTAAATCTGTAATATCTTCAAAAGTATTAATTTAAATAACATACTGTAACGGGCCATATTAATCTATATTAAATACAAAATGTATTTAAGATATTTAATTGGATAAGGATTCATATTGTGTTGCCTATAATCGCTTCATAAATAAAAAAAATATTATTTCCCGTAAAAAGAAAAAAAAATGGTTATTTTGGGTTATCCCTAAGAGATAACCATATACCATTGCGGGCTTTTTTGTAGACCTTCTTTCTCCAGCGGCTATCTACTCTCCAACGTATGTGACCGTCCATTTCCACAGAAAACTACTAACTTTCTTTTATTTACGAATATGTAACATATATACCTAATAATAAATTATTGGTAATTAACTCTCTTAGAGAATTATCTGTCAGCCTAACAGAAATAAGTTGTCTAATACGACGTAATGGAATCGCACACGTAGAAATAAAATTATTAATGTTCATAGTCATGATATTCATTAAAGCTTTTAATTACTCGTTAGGCTAAATAACATCGGATTCCTACTAATATTACCTTGTTTATTTTAAACCCCATAAGTGGTACTAGACGGTTATTGCCTAGATAAATGATACTACTGATACTTCAGTTCTTATTCATTATATTGAACGTACCGCACGCCAGTCAACATATGTAAAAGTTAGTACCGAAGCTTTGATAGTACTAGCAGTGCATTTCCGTGCAACCTTATGACTCATTTTCATTGGCCGTTAGAGCCCGCTTGCTGGGTACGGGAGATTCTGTTCAAGCATGACATATGGCCAGCATGCGTTAGCCGTTTTTATTAGTCGATAGGGCCCGCATTGGGAGTACGGGAGAGTTCTGTTTAAGCATGCCATAGGGCCAGCATGCGATAGCCGTTTTCATTGGACGTTATGGCCCGCTAGCGGATTGTTGGAAATTCTTTACGGCGCATTTTTTTAAATGTCTTTAATCAATCACTTGTTACATTCCATAAACATGAGCAGTCTCGATACGTTTCTACTAATTTCAGCATTTGTAAATGGGTTAAGCGATCAGTCATCATTATACTCCTGCTCAACGTCAGTTCTCATCTAATAACATTCGTAAACTGAGTTTCCGCACCACGCATGCTTTGCCCCGACCGATGAATTTCATTGGTTGTTGGGTCGCTTATAGGGAATATCCGCATGCCGTATATCGACCAAGATATAGATAGATACTTTCATTAGTGGATGGCCCGTATTCGGGGACTCCCCGCCTGCTGTATAACGACCGAATTAACGACCAATGAAAATAAGCCTTATGCGTCTAAGATGGCCCTTTATGTAGGTATACAGTTAAAATAATTAACAATATTTCACGCCAATAAAGTTGTATGCCCCGTGTGTAAGTAGGTAACTATAACGGCTTTTCGATTACTTGCAACGAGATTGAATGACACAAATATTAAACTTTACCTTACCTATAATAATTAAAAGTCGTGTCTTATGAATCAGATGTGACTAGTGTGATTTTAGATCTTACATGGTACATTTTAGGTGTGAATTTTGTAAGGTACTCGTATTGTAATTTATTTGTATTTTTACTTTGTTTTATAGAAAACCGTAAACCCCCATTAGGAATAAACCCGATGTTGCAGAAGACTTTACAGACATATCAAAAATAGACTCAAAGAACAGCAATTTGTGGATCACAGAGTGGATTTAAACCTAACACCTGACGTATAAAGCGGCGTGGTGACCGC
Organism: Phragmatobia fuliginosa; assembly: GCA_932526445.1. Lineage (NCBI taxonomy): Eukaryota > Metazoa > Arthropoda > Insecta > Lepidoptera > Erebidae > Phragmatobia > Phragmatobia fuliginosa. The sequence continues at coordinate 7,180,100 of OW052066.1, read as the reverse complement.
CTAAACTACTCGGTAGACCAACCAGAAAAAGATTTGTTGGTTCTGTAGCCATATATACCAGATATCAAACTACGAGTATATTTAATGACCTTTGACATTTATAACTTTTTAGGGTTCCGTAGCCAAATGGCAAAAAACGGAACCCTTATAGATTCGTCAAGTCTGTCTGTCTGTCTGTCTGTCTGTCTGTCTGTCTGTCTGTCTGTCCGTCCGTATGTCACAGCCAATTATTTCCGAAACTATAAGAGCTATACTGTTGAAATTTGGTCAGTCGATGTATTCTGTGAACCGCATTAAGATTTTTATATAAAAATAGAAAAAAAACAATACATTTTGGGGGTCCCCATACTTGGAACTGAAACTCAAAATTTTTTTTTTCATCAAACCTATACTTGTGGGGTATCTATGGATAGGTCTTCAAAAATGATGTTGAGGTTTCTAATATCATTTTTTTCTAAACTGAATAGTTTGCGCGAGAGACACTTCCAAAGTGGAAAAATGTGTGTCCCCCCCCCTCTAACTTCTAAAGTAAGAGAGTCATAAAACTAAAAAAAATATATGTTGTACATTACCATGTAAACTACCAACGAAAATTGGTTTGAACGAGATCTAGTGACTAGTTTTTTTTTATACGTCATAAATCGTAACACGCAATATACCTTTCATCCAATCAATACACTAGTATAAAAACATCGATGAAAGTTACAACGAACTACAAGAACTTTTATATGATGTTACTTGCTGGTACGGAACCCTTCATGGGCGAGTCCGACTCGCACTTGGCCGCTTTTTTTATATTATCAATATCGACTTTTTACATCTATATAACAACGCCGTAATAAAGATGTAAACAAATTCCGTTCACTTAAATTGGGGCTTAAAATGCCTAAAATGACTGGACTATACATGTTCAAAGTTACTTGTAAATATAAAACAAATAAATGAGTTTAGAACTAATTTGTTTATTGCATAGCTGCAGATATAAAACGTTAATTAAAATAATACGACTAGTCTGAACCCCCATAATTATCAAAACCAGTGTACAATCAGTAGTAGCTTTAGGGCGCACTAGATCTTTGTTAAGTAAGGCCCTAGATAAGATTGTAAACTATTAATTATAAGATATTTATTAGATCCACGATAACCAAGATAGAGTTAATGTATAAATCTGACTAACAAGATAGAACAGTATAAACTTGTCTACAATAATTTGATGCAAAAACTTTAACAATAGATCAAATAAATCAAATCGAGGTATCTGTATGTAATATCAAAATAACAGTTTTTTTATTACATACATATCAAAGTATATAAGGTCCTAACACCAAAAAGGCAATTTAAAAAAAAATGTCTGTCAGTCTGTTTGTTTCGGCTAATGACTGGAATGGAAATGGAATGACTGGACCGATTTTGACGAGACTTTCATTAGTAGAAAGCTGGTGACCCAAGGAGTAACTTATGCTTAGGCCGGTAGTCATAAATCACTCCAGATAAATAAATATCTGTACTGTGTAATCACTAGAAAAAATATCTGTACGTGTGGAAATGGCAATCCCCTCGGTCTGAGAACCCACCATAGTTTTAAGGTAGTATCTATCGTTATACGGCGGTGCCTTACTGTGTCTAGAATAGAATGGATCAGGAAAGATTGCGATTGCCTAATCTGCGTATTTACGCTACATCCACGTACGCGCCGACGTCTCCTGTAAGCTCTATGGGCTCTATGGGAAGCATGTGGTGCAGTAATGTTTGAACCAACCAATTTAGAGACACTCAATGCAACAGTAATTTCTAACATTAATAAAAATATAGATGTTATTTTGTAATGAAGAGAAACTTCAAATGAAGATAAAACATTTGATGATTAAACGTTCACGTGAAAGCTCGTACGCCACTTTATAGCGATATCCACATTGTTCACGAAGCTACACTTTGACACCATCAGTCGATTGTCTACCTGCCATTACAGTCTTTACAAGTTTGATATAATGATTACATTGCCATACACATTACAGGCTCAATATATACTGCTGTGCGATCATTATGTGTTAAGTATGTTTTGTGTTAGAGTTTAGGCCACTTACTGCCGTACCTAGACGTCGTCGGTAACTTTTAATATAGACATTAATATAAGGCTGCGATTCTACTTCAATTGCTAATAAGGATTAAATTTTATTGCCAAATACAAAGGTCTGACCTTAACGGTATACATCCCTGATGTTTCAGCTCTGTTAATGAGCACTGGTGAGCTGCTAATGAAAGCAGCTTTGCATTCGTCGTTATCGTTCGTAAATCTATGAATAATATATGAACGAAATTATAAATCGAATGTGTAATTTATTAGAGTTAAAATTTATAACCAAAGTGAGCAATTCAGAATATCCATATATTACAGTTATAAAGACAATTACACACGAGACACAAAAATCTGTTCTCGCAATTCTGTGAAATAAATATGAAGTTGACAAAACTACGAATTAATATAATATTTAGCTTAATTTTTACTATTTTCAATTTTAAACTTGGCCAGTTCAGTATCAGTATTGGTTTTCCACTGTTTGTTTGATTAAAGCTGGCTATAGCTGTAGGTTAAAATAACATGATATGATAGTCCTCAAAAACATTCGCCTAATCTAGTTCATCTCTGTTTAGATCAGTATTTAATTGAATACTGATTTTTTTGCACTCTTTTTCTAAATAATTATAGATTTAAATTCTGCTAACCCTTATGAACTAGAATTGTGTTATATGAAAAAAACAAACGTCAACAGCTAAGCAACTGATTTACATCACTCGTGACTAGAAGGCTGGCCTTTTTCTAGCAGAAAACTAGCATTGCCATTCAACGTGCCAATGATGTAGCATAGCAGTAAGCGATGACGCGGAGGAATTTTTTGAAGCTTGTATGTAAATATTTTAAATAATATCTAAGATAATCATTGCTTGCATTTAAGTTGGTTTTTGGCATATTTATACGTTATACAATCGATAGATATTTTTGTAGACAAGTTATTTTTATATTGTCGTTTAAGAAAAGGACACGGATAATATAAGGCACCTCTGAAAATTCGTTTGAGTTCGAATCCTTTCGGGGATCTAAAATGAATAAGGTAATTTTCGTCCATTAATTCTATAATACCGAAGTACAAATTTCCTACATTCTGATTCCTTTATAAATAATTCCTTTAAATTGAATAGCTACTACTACTATTTCAAATCATCGAACTGGTTTCAAATGAAAGGTCCAACTCCGTAACAATATTGATCGATTGAATTGATTAAGATTCCTTGATAGAAACTATCAAAATAAATAATTTGCAACACGAATGACTTGTTATAATAAAGTTGAATAACTCACTTAGAAACTAATATATTACTGTGTTTTTCTTTAATATAAACGATTTCATAAGTGGCAATTTAATGAAAGTTCGTTCGCAATATAATTGGCCATAATCGAAAAGATTTAATACTAATTTCATTTCACATATTTTGTATTCCCATGACTTAATCATATTATGTAATACAACAGTAGTTCTTTTTATTAGTTTAGGTTAGGTTTAAATTCTTAGCCAACCAGAAAAGGAGTTTTTGAACAACAGTATGGCGTTTACCATGTTAAAACTGAAAAAAAATGATGTTCAATGTGTACGAAGCCTAATATCATTCAGCTTTAGTACTAAGTGCAAGTAATAACTGCTTATTCTAAGGAGATAAAGACTACAATATGCATTTATTAGTATTAAATCAAATATCGGTCAAGGCTTGATCTTTTGCTTTCAAAACTTAATGTGTAATAAAAATACTTCTATGCTTTTAAAAAGCTCATTATACTGTATAGAAAGCAAATGAGCAGACAGGTAATATAATTAAAAAGAAATGTCTGCCGTTTTATACAGAGAATTTTGTAACAAGAGTTTTCTTTAAAATATTTAAACCTGTCACAGTGACCGTACTTTGCCGCAGTAATTTAAGAGTATTGGTAAATTGGTATCATATGTATTGTATCGCCATCCTCATTCAAAATATAACACCTACAATACAGTAAGGTGACCTACACTATGGCAGCCTAGTAAGATGCTTCTACGTCATTAGGCCTCCGGTCTCGTCCTCGTGAACGAAATATCTCAACACGAATGCTGTCATTTTTAGAAAAAGAATATATTAACCAAAACATTTTATTTTTATTTATTTAATAACACTTCCTGCATTACATTTCAATGAGGCGGATTTAATGCCATATGGCATTCTCTACCAGCCAACCTAAACTTAATACCGTTAATAAACGTAACTGTAGTACAGTTACGTTTAATTTGTATTTTGTAAAACGCCATACCAGCGCTATTGTTTATTATTGATTATATAATTTATTGGTTTTCCGGTTTAACTAATGAATCATCTAAAGTGTTATCCCACTTGGGGATCGGATCCACAACACTTAAAGTAGAATGAAACGGTGCGGCAAGGTGTACACGCTATGTTCTCAATGCATTTTTATTTATAGAGACATTTATGTTATGCAGAATTTTCTAGACGATTTTTTAAAAGATAACTTCCATCGACAACGACAGGACTTTACAAACTTACATCGAACGGACACAAAGACCATCCAGATTCAGAACAGCAATTTATGAATTCACACAGTGTTGTCCTATGTGGGGTTTGAATTTAAACCCACAACACATTCATCGCAGTAGAAATTGGAGTGACGACCGCTTAAACCAAAAGTGGTAGTGTGTCGAAATAGGATTGACAAAAATCACACGGTGTGCCACTCTGCGCCTAAAATGTGAGGGATCTAGGAACTACTTAAACTATTAGGCCAACCAAGTACTAAAGTAATTAGATTTCCTTCAATTAAAAACTAATACCTATCTACTGAATCGGTTCGAATCAGAATAGTTAAAAACTTCAGATTTTTAAGAAAATATTACATTTTCTAATCTGATTCGAGTACTCCAGATTGACTACGAGTATATCAAGAATTCCTTCACAATGTTAAAACGAGGAACCTAATGAAAATCACGCGTTTGAAAGGAATAAATCTAAGTCATAAAATAAGGACGCGTGATTGGTTATTTAACACGATTTAGGTGACTCTGTACAACTACGTGATAGAGTGTATGTTAAGTTGTGCAATATTAATTATAATTTGTCATCTAGACACGTTTTTTCATCCGCAAGCTTCGTCGAATCCGATTGACTTAATAGTAGCAGCGACTTTTTTTTAGAAAGAACTGCTGGAAAAAATATGAAAGCTCAGGAATAACATACAAATACATCTTCCACTCCGTTTCTTTTATTTTGTCTAATGGTATTTGATTCTGGCATTACTCTTTGTACTGTGGCCAATAATTTTGGTTAACAGTTGAGCAGCCTTTTTTTATATGAACTTCACGCACCTCAACGGAGAGATGCGGACTGCTCAAGTCTAGGATGGTTGAGAACTATTCAATCACCCACGGTTGAAGTAGTAGATATTGATGGGTAGATTTGATACACCTTACAAATTATACCACACTAAGCAGAGCCTTTACTATGGTGAACAGACTATCGATAAATATATTTATATATTTCTAAATATATTTATATATATTAATGATATATTTCACTCAGACACATATGAAACAGTTGTGCCTCTTCCGCAACTAATTGTCCTAAGTGGGACTCGAAATGGCCTCAAAGCGCCGCCGCCACAACTTGTATCTGCAACTTAGTTTTGCAGTAGGAGTTTGAGAGAGAGATCTATCTTGGATGACAACATGCACTTGCGAGGACATCCTCTGAGGCTATGGCGAAATTCATCTAAGAAAAACCCTAAGAGTCATTTCTTACCTAACCGAGTTGTGACAGCCTGGAACAGGCTTCCAGAGAGCGTGGTTATGGCTCCCACACTAAACTGCTTTAAGAACAGGCTCTACAAACATAATATCTCCAAGCTATTTGAAACATACGCATCAGCTCTTTAGCTGCTAGTGTGTCATACTATATAATAATAATCTTATTGTTCTTCCTTCCGAACCTTCCGTTCCGTACGGCTTGCCAGGATAATACTTGAGCATCAAAAGTTGCCATGAATACAGTTAGTACCCAATAATTACAGATTCTACCATTTCTGACTGAATTTTATTGATCATTCTCCACTAATTTGAAGTGACTATATCGATTCTGTTAAACTATCTTTGGTAATCTGTTAAACTATTTTGAAACCAGATTGAATTCTTTGAAATTGGTCCAACATACAAACTTTGTAAAAAAAACTACTAAAAGATATTGAATAGCAAACAAATGCAAAAAGAAATAACTTTTCTACTAAAAAACTTTTAGGCGTCCAACTTTGTTCTGCACTTAGTAGAGCGGAATAAACTCTGATGAGTGATACGTACAGGACGATTAGTCACTTGATTTTAAAACCACGAAAGAACAGACTTTTATAGTCCCACAAATTGAATTCACAAGATTAATAATAAATAGCTTTCGCCCGCGCCTCCGCCTGCGTCTGTGTCGGTTATCAGGCTTTAGACTATCTATGTACTAAATTTTGTTTTTGAGTGGTTTTTAAGTTTATCGCGAACAGACAGACTGACAGACGCTGCGGAAGACTTTACTTTCAACCCCCGACGCAAAAACGACGGGGTGTTATAAGTTTGACGTGTCTGTATCTGTGTCTGTCTGTGGCATCGTAGCTCCCGAACGGAGGAACCGATTTTGATTTAGTTTTTTTTTTGTTTGAAATGTGAATTAGTCGGGAGTGTTATTAGCTATGTTTGATGGAAATCAGTCGAATCGATCGGGGATTTTTGAAATTTTTAATTTTACTTATTTATATTATAATATGTAGTTATCCCATATGTTAAAACACAAATCTTTGATTATACCGCATGGAAGTATCAATCCATCTTGTAGTATCATTTCGTCAAAAAATGAAAATCAAAAGACGAAAAACATATGATTTCACTAGTAGGAAGGTATTTCATTAGTAGGTCACTAGTTCATCTATTCCAGAGGATGTAGTCCAATAATGAAGCCTCCTGGGAACTCCGTAAGCTTTGGTTGCCTCTAAGTCTACCGGTGATCAAACCATAATTAAAGTCGACTAAGATTGCAGGCTATTTTAGTGTAATAAATATGCTATATAATTATAATGTCAAACACAATAGTAAAATATTTACCGTAAACCCTAGTATTACTTGTAGGTAGTAACTACTGTTAGGAATTAACAATTAAAAGTCGTGAAATGTCTCTAAAGTAAATTGGTTTCATAGTAAATCGCTGTAATGTACCTATAACTTTGTACTCACATTCCTTTAGACGGTTTGGTCCAAATTTAATTATTTAGAGAAGACTATAACACGTTAGTTGTCTCTGGTAAGTGCGTCATTTCACACTGGTTCATATTTTTTGTACCATTACTTTTTTGTTAGATTAGCATTAAATATCATTAGGTGAATCCATGCGACCTTAATTGACTTTAAAGATGGTTCACACTTTCTACATCTTTCTACATTTTTAGAGTTGTGTACTTATAGGGTTAAAACGATTCGTACTGTTTGTTCTTTAATTTTTCTTGGGGAAAATTAAGGTATTTTATACATCTTGTACATGTGCTTGTGTGTGTGCGTAAATGAAGTGATTACTTTCTTATTACTATTTTAAATGCGAAAGTAAATCTGTTTATCTGTCGCGCTTTCACGCATATAGTACACACATAGTACACAGACAGTCCAGTCTACTTTTTACCTACCTTTAACCGAAATTATTGACAGCGAAATTATTGGCGGAACAGCGAACAGCTAATCCCTACTAATATTATAAATGCGAAAGTAACTCTGTCTGTCTGTCTGTCTGTTACGCTTTCACGCCTAAACCACTGAACCGATTTTGATGAAATTTGGTATGAAGATAGAACTGAACTTGGGAAAGGACATAGGATAGTTTTGAAATAGGGGTTAAATAGTTTGAATAGTTTGTGTCGAAGTTCCTTATTTTCAAACATAAAATCATGTAAGATTGTTTAATCTGCCCTTACCGTTTCACGCGATATAAACGAATTCCACGCGGGCGAAGCCGCGGGCGGAAAGCTAGTATATAATAAATAAATGTAATTATGTAAAAAAAAGCACAAGTAACTAGATAAATTACAAATACATGAAGGAAATATGTTCATAACAAATTGAAGATCCTAGATGGGTATCAAATCCTGTTGTGGTTATGAAGTCAGAATTATCAACAATTATAGCAACATGCCAGTCCAACTTATTTTATTTTAATCCAAAAGTAATTTTGTTAGGGAGTTCAAACAGATTCTTGAAATAAAACTCAATTACTTGCTTTATTCTAACAATTAATAAACATAAATATAGACAAACAGACACATAGACTAAAAATATTAATATTGCATTTTTGATATCAGTGCCGTATATTGTATTCTTTCATATGCATTTAGTAAAAAAACTGTTCATTTAATATGTATGTATCAACATATTAAAAAAAACTGGTCTACTGACAAGGATCACCTGATTTTCCAAAAATTAAAGAGATATCTTGCTTATTATAATGTATACTTGCTTTTATAAGTAATTTCAGAGGGTTTAGGTACATCTTTACGCTAAAATAATTGGTAATACATATAGATATGAAACAAGATTTAAAATTCAATACGGAACCACGATCTTTTTTTCATTGTTTTATAAATATAGATGCAAAGAGCGTTACTTATTTGATTTACAATGTACATGTACCAAACTTGCTGTCATGTTTCTTTTTTGTTTTACAATGAAACCGCACGTGAGTCAATTGAATGAAAAAATGACAAATATGTTATCATCTTTTATAAACAAAGTCGAAAATATAGAAAACTGTTTCTTAGCAACCGAATGTTGGTTAACAACAGAGGTCGTTAACCTATTTTCTAATAATAAGATTTTTAAAAATTATTATCATGAAACACTAGCTTTTTAGGGTTCCGTTGCCAAATGGCAAAAAACGGAACCCTTATAGATTCGTCATGTCTGTCTGTCTGTCTGTCCGTCCGTATGTCACAGCCACTTGTCTCCGAAACTATAAGAGCTATAACTGTTGAAACTTGGTCAGTAGATGTATTCTGTGATATTTTTACACAAAAATAGAACAAAAGCTATAAATTTTTGGGGTTGGGGACCCTATACTTAGAACTGAAACTCAAAAAAAATTTTTTCATCAAAACCATACGTGTGGACCAAATCTATGGATAGGTCTTCAAAAATGATATTGAGTTTTCTGATATAATTTTTTTCTAAACTGAATAGTTTGCGCGAGAGACACTTCCAAAGTGCTAAAATGTTGGTCCCCCCCCCTGTAATTTCTAAAATAAGAGAGTGATAAAACAAAAAATATATATGATGTACATTACCATGCAAACTTCCAACGAAAATTGGTTTGAACGAGATCTAGTAAGTAGTTTTTTTTTATACGTCATAAATCATAAACCGCAATTTGCATTTCTTTCAATCAAAACACTATTATTAAAACATTGATGAAAGTTACTAGGAACTACAAAAACTTTTATATGATGCTACGGAACCGGTGGTGTTTTCTATGTATAATATGTGTGTATTAACAAAAAAATATGTTTTATGTATTTATATCCGTTGTCTAGTACCCATAATACAAGCTCTGCTTAGTTTATGACTAGATGGCGTTGTGTGTGAAATGTCCTAAATATTTATTATTATTTATTTTTGCTCGGGCTCCACCCGCGTGTACGTTGACAATTGTTGTAGTCACAATCATTATCGGCCTATCGCAAGCGCGACATAAGAGTTGTGTGTAATAACACCACTCTGATCGATTTGGGCTTCTGGCATTCATCTCCTGCCGACCATCCTGCGCAAGTCGTTTGCAGAGACGCGTTCTCCACTCCAGAACTTTTATAACTGAACGGTCATCAGGTCTGCGGTGAATATGGTCAGCTCACTCTCACTTATTTAAGCTCGGTAATCCAGTGGGCTATGTCAATGACCTTAGTTCTCTGACGTATAACCTCAATCCTGATACGACAGTTCTCTCAGATAGCCCTTCCTATAGCATTTTTTGTTATTATCATTTTTTAAATATAGCCTAGTAATAGAAATAATGTGGCAATCTATTGATTAAAGGATTTTCAAAGTCGGATCAGTAGATTCGTATATTATCTCTTACAACCTCATAAATTTTATCTCTTTATAATATTAGTGTTTATAAATAGAGCTATTAAATTGGTTTTGTGAATGCTATCAAATAGGTTTTACTAAATCAATTCAATGACGTAGTTTGACAGGTAGAAATAGACTAATATTTATTATGATCGACTTAATGAGAAAAGGGTCATCGATCAATAGCCGGACAAGAGTTATGACTGTTATGAGTGAGTTGAATGCAGGGCGCGAAGTTGATTGCATCGTAGGTACTTTAAACAAGTAATGCTACCGATAGCCTGTCTAATAATGACTGCCTTGTTGGTCTAGTGTTTGGCGTGTGCGGCTGCTGATCAAGAGGTCTCGGGTTCGATTCCCAGGTCGGACCAAATATTATTTGTGTGATTCACAAATATTTGTTTCGGAGTCTGGGTGTTTTCTATGTATAATATGTATGTATTTACAAAAAAAAAAGTAATTTTATGTTTTTATATCAGGTGTCTAGTACCCATAATACAAGTTCTGCTTAGCTTGGGACTGGATGATGTTGTGTGTCAGATTTCCAAAATATTTATTTATTATTTATTTAATTAATAGTTCTTCGATAGTATAAATAAATTGAAATCCACTAGCTATTTACGATAGGATTATTGGTCTGTTTCCACATTTTCTACTTTGTAAATCAATTTTATATAATGAGTGTAGTAAAAGGAAATTCATAGTTTTTGAATGAAATTGAAGGCTGAGACTAGAACTAATCACAACACTGTCAGAAAAGTTTTTTAGTATAAAACCTTATCTTTCTAACGCCATTCAGTGGGACGATTTGACTTATACAACGCGAGATACGTAGTTTTATTACATTCTCTTTGCGAGATACAGATAACTGGAGCCATCTATTGGGAAAAATAATGGATTTTTTTACTACACTTACTATATTTCCTTATGGACCAAGAGCCCAGACCTACGTCATTAGTGCAAACCGGAAATGGTAAGCGTATGCGGCTGCAGATCAAGAGGTCTCGGGTTCGATTCCCGGGTCGGACCAAATATTATTTGTGTGATTTACAAATATTTGTTTCGGAGTATGGGTGTTTTCTATGTATAATATGTATGTATTTACAAAAAAAAAGTATGTTTATGTATTTATATCAGTTGTCTAGTACCCATAACACAAGCTCTGCTTAGCTTGGGACTAGATGATGTTGTGTGTTAAATGTCCAAAAAATATTTATTTTTTTATTTATGCGTACCCATTAGCTTGAAAGCGGGGCCGTTTCTGAGGTAGCGCGAAGTAAAGATGGATAAAAACCTTACTTACCTACGTTAAAGGTGCAAAGCTAGTATTTAGATATTTTATCAAGAATATTATTTAAAATTAAAATTCATTACTGCCAGACACTTTCCGTGGGCCATTACTTCTGCCAGACGTCTTGAAAGTTGTGAAAAAATTAGGTAAAGTACGTTACAGTAGCAAACCTAAATTTTATACATATTATCTAAGGTAGGTACTATTCTAAGACCCTTTGTATGCGGCCAGACCAATCCGAAGGGCCAATCATCCCCCCAGACACCTTAAAAATATTTGTAGTGATACTATATATAAATAAGTATATAACTAAACTAATTAAGTATATAACTAAACTAAATAAGTATATAACTAAACTAAATAAGTATATAATTAAACCAAATAAGTATATAACTAAACCAAATAAGTAAATAACTTTTTTTTTTTTTTTTTTTTTTTATATTTAAGCCTGCCAAAGTGACTCTACTCAGCCTGATGGATAAGCATGAGTAGAATCCAGGAGTAGGGGTCACCATGCTTATTGTGAGGGTAGGCAATGTAGCATGGTGACCCCTACCATGGCAGCCTGGTTAGATTATTCTGCATCATGATTGGGCAATGATGCAGAATGATTGGGCCTCCGGTCTCACACTCACCAACTAAATACGACAGCAAGAACGCTGTCATTATTAGGATGGTCTTCTGTGTGAGGGTAGTACTGGCCGGGTCGAGCCGGCCCATTCGTGCTGATATCAGCGTGGCTCTACTACCTCAAAACTAACTAAACCAAATAAGTATATAACTAAACCAAATATGTATATAACTAAACTAAACAATTATATAACTAAACTAAATAAGTATATGACTAAACCAAATAAGTATATAACTAAACTATATAAGTATATAACTAAACTAAATAAGTATATAACTAAACTAAATAAGTATATAACTAATCTAAACAAGTATATAACTAAACTAAATAAGTATATAACTAAACCAAATAAGTAGATAACTAAACTAAATAAGTATATAACTAAACTAAACAAGTATATAACTAAACTAAATATGTATATAACTAAACCAAATAAGTAGATAACTAAACCAAATAAGTATATAACTAAACTAAATAAGTATATAACTAAACATAATAAGTATATAACTAAACTAAATAAGTATATAACTAAACCAAATAACTAAGTAAGTACTTACTATTAAATAAGTACCTAACTAAATTAGTTAGTACATTACTAAACTAAGTATATAAATAAACTAAATATGTATATAACTAATCTAAATAAGTAGATAACTAAACTAAATAAGTATATAACTAAACCAAATAAGTATATAACTAAACTAAATAAGTATATAACTAAACTAAATAAGTATATAACTAAACTAAATAAGTATATAACTAAACTACATAAGTATATAACTAAACTAAATAAGTATATAACTAAACTAAATAAGTATATAACTAAACTTAACAAGTATATAACTAAATTGAATAAGTATATAACTAAATAAAAAAGTATATTACTAAACTAAATAAGTATATAACTAAACAAAATAAGTATATAACTAAACCAAATAAGTATATAACTAAACTAAGTAAGTATATAACTATATACTTACTTACTATTAAATAAGTACCTAACTAAATAAGTTAGTACATTACTAAACTAAGTATATAACTAAACTAAATATGTATATAACTAAACTAAATATGTATATAACAAATCTAAATAAGTAGATAACTAAACTAAATAAGTATATAACTTAACTAAATAAGTATATAACTAAACTAAATAAGTATATAACTAAACTAAACAAGTATATAACTAAACTAAATAAGTATATAACTAAACCAAATAAGTAGATAACTATACTAAATAAGTATATAACTAAACCAAATAAGTATATAACTAAACTAAATAAGTATATAACTAAACTATATAAGTATAATACTAAACTAAATAAGTATATAACTAAACTAAATAAGTATATAACTAATCTAAACAAGTATATAACTAAACTTAATAAGTATATAACTAAACCAAATAAGTAGATAACTAAACTAAAAAGTATATAACTAAACTAATAAAGTATATAACTAAAATAATTAAGTATATAACTAAACTAAACAAGTATATAACTAAACTAAATAAGTATATAACTAAACCAAATAAGTAGATAACTAAACTAAATAAGTATATAACTAAACCAAATAAGTATATAACTAAACTAAATAAGTAGATAACTAAACTAAATAAGTATATAACTAAACCAAATAAGTATATAACTAAACTAAATAAGTATATAACTAAACTAAATAAGTATATAACTAAACTAAACAAGTATATAACTAAACTAAATAAGTATATAACTAAACCAAATAAGTATATAACTAAACTAAAAAGTATATAACTAAACTAATAAAGTATATGACTAAAATAATTAAGTATATAACTAAACTAAACAAGTATATAACTAAACTAAATAAGTATATAACTAAACCAAATAAGTAGATAACTAAACTAAATAAGTATATAACTAAACCAAATAAGTATATAACTAAACTAAATAAGTAGATAACTAAACTAAATAAGTATATAACTAAACCAAATAAGTATATAACTAAACTAAATAAGTATATAACTAAACTAAATAAGTATATAACTAAACTAAACAAGTATATAACTAAACTAAATAAGTATATAACTAAACTAAACAAGTATATAACTAAACTAAATAAGTATATAACTAGACCAAATAAGTAGATAACTAAACTAAATAAGTATATAACTAAACCAAATAAGTATATAACTAAACTAAATAAGTATATAACTAAACTAAACAAGTATATAACTAAACTAAATATGTATATAACTAAACCAAATAAGTAGATAACTAAACCAAATAAGTATATAACTAAACTAAATAAGTATATAACTAAACATAATAAGTATATAACTAAACTAAATATGTATATAACCAAACTAAACAAGTATATAACTAAACTAAATAAGTATATAACTAAATAAAAAAGTATATTACTAAACCAAATAAGTATATAACTAAACTAAATAACTATATAACTAAACCAAATAAGTATATAACTAAACTAAATAAGTATATAACTAAACTAAGTAAGTATATAACTAAACCAAATAAGTATATAACTAAACTAAATATGTATATAACCAAACTAAACAAGTATATAACTAAACTAAAAAGTATATAACTAAACTAAATAAGTATATAACTAAACTTTACAAGTATATAACTAAACTAAATAAGTATATAACTAAACCAAATAAGTATATAACTAAACTAATTAAGTATATAACTAAACTAAATAAGTATATAACTAAACTAAATAAGTATATAACTAAACTAAACAAGTACATAACTAAACTAAATAAGTATATATAACTAAACTAAAAAAGTATATAACTAAACTAAATAAGTATATAACTAAACTAAATCCGCATCATTCTCTTTCACTAATATTATATTATATTATTACATTCTCATTCTCATATTATATTACATTCTCATTCACTAATATTCTGCATCATTCTCCCGGCCTCCTAAGGCCAGTTGAATGATGCAGAATATTTGGGCCTCCGGTCTCACACTCACCAACGATATACGACAGCAAGAATACTGTCATTATTAGGATGGTCTTCTGTGTGACGGTAGTACTGCCGCGGTGGAGCTGGCCCATTCGTGCTCAAATCATGACTAGAGCAAACAATCAGGTACAAAATATTGTACGACCTAACTAAATTAAGAAACTATAAACAAATAACACTTTTACAAGTTTTATAGACTCTTAAAAACCTATCTAAACGTTTTACAGACTTTGTAAAAATTTTACGAGTATGAAATACAAGGTTCCCAAGGAAGGCGGTATTTTATTTAATAGCTGTCTAGGTCTGATTAAACGGTTTAATGCCTTATACAGTCCTGTGAATCTTCCATTTATCCATTGAATTATTGCTTCGTTAATTGTTTTCCCAGGCATTTTTCTACTTTATGTTTCGTAAAAGACAGTATTGTTTTATTCTTACAACTTGACGTCTAATTAATTTATCCCATATCGTGTAGGTTTTGCAGTACGGAAATATAAAAAGTTTAATGGGACTTATTATGCGCGGCGATAGATATCACCTAACAGATGTTGGCAAATAAAGTGATTTAATAATTTTGTTGTCGTTGTCTGAAGATACTTAATAATACTATAAATTTGAATATAAGTGTGTCTCTCTGTCTGTAAACATTTCTTGGTTAAATCGCTGCACGGATTTTAATAAAATTTGGCATAGAGGTATTTTGATTTTTGAGGAAGCACGTAGGCATATTTTACACCGATAACCGTTACACATGCGGGCTGAGCCGCGGGCAAAAGCTAGTAGTTAAAATAAGACTTGCTATTGTTTGATGATTTTATTTTACATACATATATGACCTTACAACTGAATTTTCTATAGGTGAAAATAGTTTTGCAGATCAACCAGTGCTCGTAAATGACATGATCTGAAAATATTTTAAATGACACCTATAATATTTACCTGTTTAAACTTGTATCAGTAGGATTTTTTTTAACTTTACGTGCTCTGGTATTAATATCCATACTAACATTATAAATTCGAAAATAACTAACTCTCTGTATGTTACACTTTCACGGCTAAACCACTGCATTAACTTCGATAAAAATGTTTGTTCCGACTACTACCTGGAATGGATAAACCGCAATTTTCTGCAAAAATAGGGCGCCCCCCCCCAAAAGCCAAACGGCTGGCTCAAAAAATCTGAAAAAAAAATTATAGTAGTCCATATATTGAACTTTTAAGGAAAACTATATCTGTTTTGATAACTTTTTTATTTCAGGAGTTATAGGGGCCTAACATGTGAAATGCACTCACTTGGAAAACATCGTACAAAAATAAAAAAGTACTAAGTAAACATAAAAAATATCTATTAAGCAGGAAATGGCATTACAAAATTATCTACATGACATTGTGGGCATGGAACCCTATTCTATGCGTGGCCTGACACGCACTTGGCCGATTTTTAAGACAAACAGCCCAGCAGAGTTACCCACGATTGCTGTTTCAAAGTTATAACGACAACCGCAGGGCTTAAGTAGCAATGTAATACGAATTTCTTCCTAGGCTCATTGAATATTATGTATGGGATACATAATTATGGGACAAGTGGCTTCGGGCTTCAATATAACATTTCATGCAATATTATATATAAAGAAATGAAATGGTATTTACTGCTATGCATGTTTACAAAAGTTATTATCATAAACAATGTTTACTCAATTTAACGATTGATAATAATGAACCGTAATTATGTAACAGATGGTTTTATTTTAAATATTACAATAATATTTTATGAAGAGTAAATTAATAACTAAGTTGTCATCGAATTTTTTTTATGTAAATACTAGCTGTGTCCCGCGGTGTTACCTATTGTTGTAATTATTTTATTTACAATTAACGCCTGCCAAGGTCTCTACTGTGCCTGATGGAAAGCATGAGTAAAATCCAAAGTGGGAGTCGTCATACTTACTGTGAATGCAGACAGTATGGCGACCCACATTATGGCGACCTAGTGAGATCCTTTATCTAAAGGACCCGTCTCATAATAGGAAGGAAACAAATGAGTAACGAATGAATCGCGAATAATGCCGTTGAGGGAAGCTAGTCTAATGTGAGTCCAAGTTACTCCTTGGTTCATCAGATTTCTGCCAGTGACATTCCCATCAAAATCGGTCCAACCGTTTCAGAGATTACCAGGAACAAGCAGTCAGACAGACAGACAAAAATTAAAAAAATGGCATTTTTATGTAAGTAACGTTTATACATTCATTATATACTTCATAGTATGGTAACTAACATTGAGACACGAGAATTGTATATATAAGACTAGCTGATGCCCGCAGCTCCGCTGGCGTCTGAGGGGTATCAAAAATAGATGTTGACCGATTCTCAGACCTACCCGATATGCACACAAAATTTTATACAAATCGTTCCAGCCGTTTCGGAGGAGTATGGGAACGAACATTGTGTCACGAGAATTTTACATATAAGATGTAGATGTTAACGGCAGTCTGAATGATTCAGGTATGTACTGTACTGTACAATACCTAAGTAATGTATACAATGCCTGTGGCGTCGAGGCAATATACGAAATATTATGAATGTTATTGTCCATATATACTTTATCTAGGTTTACTATACAATCCCTAGGCGTTGTATAGGATACAGGTTTAGTGAAAAATAAACATATTTTGGGCTTTATTTATCAATGTAATGTAAAATAAATATCTGTAAAATGACATGCAAATGAAAATTTTTTGTTGGCAGCAAATAAACTTTATTGAGAATAATGTAAGCTTAGGTCATTAAAGAACACTTATTATTAACGCCGAACGCAAGATTCTCTCAGTTATAGGTATATCATTCGAATTAGATGAGTTTGAATAGATTATATTTGCACTGTCCCCGTACATTGCACATTACCGTCTGCGCATTGGGCATTGTATAATAGAATACATAAGATAAGTATAAAATAAATAAAGAATATATGAAAACATTGCCTACACGCTTTAGGTATTGTATACATTGCCTAGATATTTTGTAGAATGCCGGATTAAACCAATCTTTTTAAATCGGGATTCCATACAAAATCGCCTGTAATATACAAATATCGTACAAATTCATTCCTTTTAACCAAGATGCAAGTGTTTAGCGTCTATTCTACACCTTCAATCACCTACGCGTCTATCTCTCTTGTAAAATTGCCTTTTTTGTTGACGAGGTAGAAATATCGCTTCGGATCTCTGCTCTGCTTTGTATTATTGTTTAATATTTTATTTTGTCTTAGTGTGAAGATGACGTAATTTTAATATATGTCAAATTTGCTATATTATCTAGAACAAACAGACAAGCACAAGTCTTAAAGACTGATTTTACTTATTTTACCTAATATGCTTCCATATTTGCGTTTTGTAAAAACTGTACATTTGAGTTTTAAATGGACACTTTAATTTAATTTCTTTATTTAGATAGTAAATATTATTATTCCAAAAAAAAACCAGTTACAGATAAATAAATAGGTATTCAATATTGCATACTGAGGTTATGAAATATGCATTAGAATACAAAAACTAATATAAACATAGCACACACATAATATTAATAAGAATAATAATAAATCACTTTATTATACACCTGATAACTTAACAAAGAACTTAATGCTAGGTCAGTACAAGTGGCGGCCTTATCACACTATGGCAATCTCTTACAGGCAAACATTGGATGGAAATGAAGAACGGATAGGTCAAATGTATAGGGTAGTGTTCGGTGTATTAGAGTGTTGGTTGGATACAGAAATGAAGCAGTGTAGATATGTATTTACAACGGAGTACTAGTAACACATAATGTGGATAATGATATAGTACAAGTAATTAATATAAATCCGTATACAAATTCACACATAAACATTAAAAATCATACATATATACACATGTAAATACATATAATAATAAGCAAAACTAATAGACACATATATACACACTGAAATTGATTACTGTTAACTCATTAAGACAGCACAGATGATTATGAAGTCTTGATATCTTAAAGGTAATGTTCCTTTACCAGTCTCTTAAGGGCAGTTATTGTTTGTGCACGTCTGATAGCAACTGGTAGGGTGTTCCACAATCGTACCGCTTGGACAGAGAAGGAGTGATCGAGAAATTTAGTAGAATGTCCAGGCGTTCTCAAACGATCTCAACAATTTGGGGTGTGTCTTATGTAGAAAAGTAAACAGCGATTTAAGGTAACGTGGAGTAAAGGGATTAAATAAAATGTTATAAAGTAGAGAAAGAATATGTGCGTTCCGGCGAAGGCGGATGAGTAACTACATAAGCTGTTTACGATAGTTAGAGACATGGTCATATTTGCGTTATCCAAATATGAATCTTATACAGGCATACATACATACAAATAGCTGCAGCATCCTATTAAGAAGCACCAGATGCAATAAACAGTAACGTCTATTCATCACACTTAAGAACTACAAGTGAAATGCAAACGGTTTATATTTATTTCTGAAGATTATAACGAAGATAGACATATAACGTAAAATACTGTCTTAATGTAATAATAAATTCAAGACAAATTTGCATCCCTTATGTTTAGCCTGTTGCTCCCAGTTTGAGTTGAACGGCGAAAGTGCAGCACCCGGCGTCGCGAACGTATAAACGGTCGCGGTAGACGTCGCGCGCCACTCGAGTACCGAGCCCAAAGCTGCGCGGGCGCACGCACGTTGACCGCCGCACGCCGCATACGATCGCAAGCGCACGCACGCACGCACGCGATATAGAATAAAGTGTGATGCAGTGGTTCTTTATTTAAAAGTGAGAGATTTTATAACAATTAAAATTTCAACTTGTGGTAATACCGCAGCTGAAGTATATATTGGTAAGTTTTTACACATGGTTCTTAAAAAAACTAATGTTGAAGGCCTTATCAACGCTGAATTACTTTACTTCAATTAATCTATTTTATGGTTGGGTAATCCAAAATTCATGAACGTAATATGTCAAAAAATATTAAAAAGCATAAAACAGTAGTTTTCGAAAACATACCCATGGGCCATGGGCATTAAGCTCGCTAATGTACAAAAGTGTGTAAAGGTATAAATAAATTGAATAAGTTTGAAATAATATTTATTATAAAAATTATATTTATAACATTATAAACTAAGAGAAATCCAATTTCCAGCCAAAAAAATCTATAAGAGCACAAAATCTGACAGAAAAGTTTAAAAAATAAGACCTACTGGTAAAATTCGTTTCTAGAGTTATGGAAAAATAATCACACAATTTTATATTTCACTTTCTGAACAAAAATTTTGTTACTAACGAATTGACTTTTAAAGTTGTCGTTATAAACTTAACATCTTAGTTAATGAAACGTACCTATTGCAAATTTTATGTTATGTCGACAATAATATAAGTAGTAAAATTTCAGGCAGCGTCTAATCTCAAATTAATGTCAAATTATTTGCTAAATATGCTAATATTCTCTACGAGGCGCATTAAATTTTATGCCGTAATATGCTTAAGCTGAAGTTGGATTGCAGAGCAAATATCTTTATTATTGTGCTCAACGGCTACTTCGTTTACCAGGGAAGCTTTTCATAAAGTGCTGAACAGTTCATATAACGTTGGTAATTCCATTTTACTAGACATTATTTTATATGAGACTTTTCATGCAAATAACCGCATGCTTGAAAATCTTCTTACTTTAGGTTCTTTAGAGTCCTCGAAATTTGGTTTTGGACTAATTTCTTTGTGGATAGAATTTATCCATATATTCTTAAAACAATTTATTGGATACTTGTAGATAAAATCACCTGGTGATCCAGTGGACCTTGCTGATTAACTATATACACATTCATACACATTTTCTTTTAATTTTAAACTATTAAGAGTTCGGCGACTCGCATCACAAATGCTAAAATTTTTGAAATGTTATAGATCTTCTTCAGAAACGCATTTATCTTGTTTTTAAACTTCTAGTCAGTGTATTCAAAGATTGGGTTCTTTGTCGAATATTGTAAATGGGAAATGAAAATGAAGTGTTTATGTATATAAAGGTGCATGATAGTAATGGTTTTGCGAAAAATCTTTTTTTTCTTTCGCTGTCGCACTTTAAATAAAATCAGCTTAAAGACATTTTAAGCTCGTTACATTCCTTCATTTTAAATATTTATTAAACATCTGTCTAATTTAATTTAATTGGGTAATTTTGGACTAGCCTTTTTCTGCTCAAAATTTAAACTCCTGGTGCGATTAAAGTTCATTTTTCGGTTAGAATTCTTCATATACACGTAAGATTTTTAGTGTTATATTATAACTAACATGTTTATCATGGCTATCATTATTCACATTCGATCAAAATTTGCCAAATTTGCCAAGGCTTTATATTTTTTCTCTTCAAAATAGACATTTTTAATAGAGAGGATGGATATGAATTGCGAAAAGTGATTTCTTTCTGTAAGTAAATCTAACTCACCAGCGGCGACGTACCATCGATAAACCTTCGATGGTTTTTGTTATTTAGGTTAAGATAATATTAATTTCAATGTAAAGTGTTGAAAATGAAAACAACATTTTATATCAATTGATGTATCATACATTTCTTTACTTATTTTTTCAAAAGACAAGACACAAAGGAATTTAATAAATTATGAATTTTATGATGAAAGTATTTCATGAATGCTTAAACTATCCAGTCTTAATGACAACACAAATTATAATTGAATTATACTGCATCCGTACGTTACCGTTTTGACTGAATCGATTAAGAAATTGGTTTACGTGCGTTTCCGTGAAAGTGTCCGTTGTGGGTGCGAACTACGGACAGTGCGAACATAGAAAGTGATGATTTGGTAAACTTTAGGTATTGTACTAGTTGTTTTATCACGCGAATTTGGCGATACCTTTGTAAGTACGATAAGGTATCGTAACCAACCTTATTTTTTGTAAGATTAGGTTTTAACGTAGGCAAGTGTAATTTTCATTACATGCCTATTTTGTGATTTTCATTCATTCTCTAAAATTGTATGTCCGCTGCTGTCCGGAAATTCTGCTATCAAACGTCCTCTTCTTGATTTTTTTTATCCATTTACATCCGAAATCAATGAATTCGCAAAGTATTTGTATATGTAGTCGTACTACTCAAAACGTTAGGGATTTTTTTTATATATTTACTTACGTCTATGTGTGATTATGTAGCTTTAAAGTATAATCTTATTTCGGGGCAAATGTCAATGCGAAAATAAAGCAAATTTATACAGTAAATATATGTCTGTGCTCAAGATCTTTCAGAGCAAACTACGTTATTTATGGTTTTATAGATATTACTTTAGGAGAATATTTCAAAAGTTGTTCTATCTATGTATATTGTATATATATATCCTAGCTGATGCAATTTTTGTTTTTAAAATTAAAGGCTTTTTAATAAATATTTAAACTTTAAAGAAAAAAGTTTCATATTTTTAAATCGATTAAGGTAGAAAAAACATTTAGTAAGAGATTATTGCGTTTATTGAACTGAAGTAACTGGACCCCTGAAACACAGGTGTTGAAGTATTTAAAACGGGGTCATAAAAAGGTGGCTTTTGAAACTGGCGCCGTCTGCATTGCCGTACAGTTATCCAAGCATAATAATTTTAATCGTAATAAAGCACTCTATTTAAAGCAACGGTTCGCAGTAATAAAGCCAGCGTTATGGTGTTATGCTCTAACTTAAAATAAATTCTCTCTAGGAGACATTTTAACTAGTACATAAAATTAGACTTCGTGCGAAAAGTGACTCAAGCGGCGTATATGAATTTGTTACGCGTAGTTCTGCGCTTTTAAGAGTACTAAGATTAACTTGGTACAGTTATTGAAGTACAAACCAAGTTTCTATGAACAATGAGTTTTAAAACCCTTACGGTTATACTATAAATAGTCTGGCGTTTCACCTTACTGGAATCGCTTAAACATTCGGTGCAAACTAGCCAGCTGATATCATTCAAAGGACGTTCATTCTATGAACTTTTATTTATTACATATTATTATATCATTTGTTTAGTATATAATACATTACATGTTTTTTAAATATATAATTCATATAAGTGAAAAACTCCAGCTATTGGCAATAAATAATTACAAAAATCGTCGTGTGTGTGTGTGACTTATACTCATATCTTGTTCACTACCGGAAAATTTGAAGTCCGCACAAGCTGCTTGAGATTCCTTCTTTCTGCATGATTGAAGACGTCAAATAAATACTTAATTTATCTTATAAGTAGTTGTTGGCATTTGCAAGTTCGTATAAGAATTTGTGAATTATGATTTGGAACTTAACCTATTAAATACATATAATATATATTAATTTTCATTAATAGTATAAATAATGATACTATATTATAAGGGTTATTACCACAGATCATTACTTACTATGAATTTTTGCACTTTAAATAAAAAAAAGGAAGAAGATTCCACGACATTCGTTATTTTTTCCATGAAAATATTTGGCTCTGAAGTTCGAATAGGTTTTCTTTACCTAAAAAAAAGTATTTTCTGGTACACGGTCATTACCATAATTAACAGCCTTTAACAGTCCACTACTGGACTTAGGCTTTTCCTTGACACGGAGGTTTTAATATTTGATTAAAGCAAATTGGCATTTTCATTTATCAAGTGATTTGTTTTTTTTTATTTGATGTGTGTATGTGTGTGTATGTGTGTGAGTGTGTGTGTGTGGTGTGGGTGGTGAGTATGTGGGAGTGTGTGTTTGTGTGTAAATTTACAGGGATATGTTTAAAAAAATTCTTTTATAGGTACCTAATTTGAGCCCTCAACGGGAAATCTGAACCATTTTGACATGCAACGGTACCAATATCGGCCAGTGCAAATATGGCTAGACACGGGACACAGCCATCAGGAACTTATCTAATGGATGTTGTGTGGACCCAAAGTGCTGTAATATTAAATTTAGTCCCACTCCTTTGCACGGGAATTCAGGTTGGAAAATTATTCAAAAGATGTAATTGCACAAACCTTTTTTATGTTCGGTTTCATCTAGAAACTTTTGGAGCAGTTTTATATAAAGCCCTAGCAAGAAAGTTAGTGTAACCAATTTATTAGCGTTTAGTTCAAAAGTTAAAATTAGATAAATAATTACATAAATCCATCGTAATGGATTCTTTTTAAACGTCTCAATGTGATTCTACTCTGAATTACGAAAGCAAAGTATCAAAATTTTAATAGTTATAATAATAATAATAAATAATAAAAGGTTGTTTACATCTCTCAATATATAGATATATATATTTATATATCTACAATTTACAATTCTCGTGTCACGTTGTTGCTTATGAAATTTCGTTTTAAAGTGTGTTCAACTGTAGTTCTTAAGGCAGAACAGTTAACATTATGCATCAATCAAGATCAATAGGAGTCGAGCAGGACTGTAAAGAGAGGCAGACGATATAGCCTGGGTCAATTACTTTTTATATAAAAATGTTAAGTAGATTTGAAATGTCCTTGAAACTAAAAGTTTAAGATAGATTGGGGTCAATTTTTGACAAGATATGCAAACAGCTTCAAAACTTTTTTATTGATTTATCAAAACTAACCATTTTGTTCTTCCTTTCTCATTAATGACCCTACATCACCTATACAACAGCGAAGAGTGGCGGGGTACCGCTAGTGTTATATAAAACTATTCATTTAAGTCACACTATCTTTTATTTTAGTTAGAATTACATCTACCAAACCAGGATGTAATATCACCTGAGTATAATACGTTCATATTTATCTTTTCTTTTTTCTGTGTGATAATTTAATTTCGAAAGGTTTTATAATTACCGATATTGTTAACTACCACTTGTCTTCATTATGCAATCGATAGAGCATAATATAGGAGACCGGTGATTACCTACTACAGCGCTAATGACCATAAGTTGCAAACTTAAACCTCAAAATATATAGCTCTGCTGGGATTATTACTTTTATTGTCGTGCTATTACTAATTTAATTTTACACTTCAATACTTGATACACTTACTAAAGAGATTCCAATTACACATTATATCTGAATTACACACATCTTTGTATATTTGCAAAGGTTGAACTGGAGGAAAATGCTTTTCATATTAATCTGTCTTAAGTTAAGTATTTGCAGGAAATATAACTTTTAAAGAGTGTACTTGTTAAAACTTTGAACTTTGATTATATTGAAAAACTTTGAATTCAAACTCTTTTTACGTTCACAACATTGACCTCATCTTATATTCGAAATACTACTTACTGCAAGTAAAATTTTAGAACATAAGTGACGTAGTTTTACAATGCGATGTATATGGAAGTGTATAACTTGAATTTATATCATTCACTTTATCAACTGTTGATATAGAAGTGGGACGAATTGGTTTCTCTACAAGTAAAGAAACAATAAACGTTACTTAGTCGGACAATGCGAGCCACCAATCCTTTCTTTTATTTCAATTGCTCTGCTGCTATTTACTATGCTATGTTATTACTACATTTAATAGTGTATGTATTACGGACGTATGTGATCAACGCTAGTGTAACTTGGACGAAACCTCAGGTAGTCCAAAGGCATGTTACACCGAATTGTGTTAATTTCAAATCGTTTCACAAAATTTTCTATTGTTTATTAATAATAATAATAAAGAATAGAAAATTTTGTGAAATTAACACAATTCTCGAGAATGGTCGTGCTATATTATATTGGGATCGATCTATTATCACAGACAGGACTATTGTTGCCAATAACTTGTGGCAGTGAGGGTGGTGGCCTTCACTTCTGGATTCTGTTCATGCTTTCCATCAGGCAGGGCAGAGTCATTTTGGCAGCTAATATAAAAAAGAAAAAAAAAAGAGCCTGATATTGTGGTGATAGATCGATTAGAGCGCCGCGCAATGATTGTCGATATCGCTGTTCCTCATGACGAAAATCTCGTGAAAGTTTAAAAAGAGAAACAAATCAAATATTTGGATTTATCTCACGAGATTGTCGATATGTGGAATGTGGATTCGGCGATCATTGTTCCGATAGTTGTTTCTGCTCATGGTTTGATAGCCAAGAGCCTCGACCAACACCTTAAGAGGCTCACGTTAGATGGCTGGATCAAGGGTCTGATGCAGAAGGCAGTCCTTCTTAACACGGCACGTATAGTGAGGAGGTTCCTGTCTTTGGAGCCCTAACCACCGGTTTCTTGGTCCCTGTACCCGAAGTCGGTGGTCTACTATTTTTTATATTTTTAAATGAACTTTTTATATTTATATTTAAAAATGTAATTTTTATGTAAATATTATCAAATAAAGAGAATAATAATAATAATATACTATTGTATTTTCATCTCCTTAAAATTAACAGTGTATGAAATACCTTGAACTACTTCCTCATCAAGATCAACAGCCTACTGCTGGACATAGGTCTCTCCTCTGACGCCACGCCAGTTCACGTTGACACACGGGTGTTGGTATTGAGATTGTTACAAATTTTCTTTTTCTTTTCTTCTTTCTTTGATGTTGTTCTTCGTAGTTTGTCTCTTTGTAACGACACACACATTGTGCGACAATACGACTTAAACCACCTAAAGTTGTACCTAACTATCTAATTTTCCAATTACTAGTCAGGCATTGTATACTTATTAAATCATAACCGATTGAGTTAGATATTGACTTAGGCTATTTTGGTAACAAAAATACCGTATTATTTTCTTCTCCATAATAACTTTCAGTTTATAGAGCGACGCGGATTGACAAATTCCGGCGTTTCAAATTACACTTTTAATCATTCAATTACTTTGTCTGCCCGTATGCAACCGTGTAACCTAAATAATATCTGGTGGTTTTTGCGTTTATAGTAAGTAGTAAAATTCCATCAATCAAGTTATTATTTGAGGCAAATTTTAGTTGCAAATTGAATCTAGTAAAACGAAAATGCAGTTGATTTAAGAAACCTTTTTGCATTTCCCTCACCCGTAGGCAATGCTGTCTTGTAGTGAAATTGCAAGTGCAAAAAAATATGACTTTATAAATTCGTTTTCGAAATTTAATTCTGAACCACTTTAATAAAATAGTCTTTATCTCCTGGACGTGATGAAATTAGGGTGTTGTGTAAAAATAAAACAAGGTGTGAAAGTTGCTCGCTGAAGACGTGACTTTCATCTCGGTGATCGACTGAAGCTGCAAAAAATTGTGAACATACATCCGTATGTATTATTCATAAATAAATACTTTATTTCTTTAGATCCGCTTGGAACGGACTTGCGCAGTTATTGGTATTACATTATGTAGTAAGTCTGACTCTCTCTACATATTATTTTGTCGTTTGCATTTTTTTTAATTTCTTAATGTTTTGAATGATATAATCTTAAGTAAATAAGTAATAAAAGTTATATTATTTTGGTAACATAACTAATCAATATTCCAATATGTATTATTTATTAATAAATAATTTATTTTAGGTCAACATAACTTCAAAACTGGTTTTAATCATAGGTTTCAAGGTCAATAATTTGATTCATAAATGGCGAATATAGCGATTTTATAATTTACGTCAATTGCATATTGCTCTGTACAACTCTAACCTCGATGCATCTACCATACTGTATCTCTACACCCCTAAAGCATGACTAGCAGGGAATGCATGGGGCATTAAGTCCGCCGATGAACAAAAGTGCACGAAATCGTAAATGTGTTTCCTCCCTTCTATGACCCCGGGTCCTTCAAGCGGGGCGTGAAAAAGCATCTTACTAGGCCGCCATAGTGTGAGTCACCGTGCTGCACTGTACTTTGTGGCAGTGAGGATGGTGGCCTTCACTTCTGGATTCTGTGCATGCTTTTCATCAGGCAGGGCAGAGTCATTTTGGCAGCTAATATATAAAAAATGTACAAGGTAATTTAATTATCGCTGACTCATCGCTGATTGTATGTAACTAACGAGACTCATGAACACCGGCTACTGACGGAAAAACTTAATACCTCTAGCTCCAGCTTTTAAATACTTTTAAAGACGTCTTTAGGTACTTAGTATTCTTTGTGTCCCTTTTATGTATGTTTGTAAAGGCCCCGTGACACAGGATTTATATTCGTAATGCGAGAGTTCTCTTTTTTTGAGAAAAATAGATTCCCTTTCTTGTATTATTGCCTAATATGTTATTCTCGATCACGTAACTTATAGCTGAGAGACAACATTCACATACATTTATTATTATTTTAAATAACGTTTAGCAACTTGGCTAAAGAGGCAACCCTAATAAAAACACCTCATATACACTGCCAATATTGGCAGTGGATATGAGGACACCTATATAGGTGATATACTTGGGAGAATGTCACTACTAGTTTACTCAAAAATATTTGATTTAGGAACAGGTGTGCGTCAATAGTGCATCGACATTAAAAAAATTACTATCTCAAGATATCATTAAAGTCGCTTTCTATTTCATTATTACATACTTGGACCTATGATTATACTTTTTTTGGAATTTATTTTAAAACAACTCGAGATTCGTATAAATCGACGGGCAATGACAAATATGCTACATTCTCACGCATGTTCACATTTCTCACCAAGTGTATACGTACATACATTACTACTTATCAACAATCGTCCGTATTCAGTTCTCGACAGTAATGGTTTGCCGAAATTGGTTTACGAGTTCATTCGATCACGCGAACTGTATCGTCCTCGATTCTAATTTGTTAACATCTATTGTGAGACTTAACAGTCGTTTATTACAGTTGTAATACAATTGACGTGTTACTATAGGGACTATAGTAATAACTAAACTAACACTTTCGTTAGATGATAGTCGGATGATAGGCAAATCATTAAGTCGTTTCCAACTGATCATATTCAATCATTCCACACGCCTTCTCTATTGAAATCTTATTTGGATAGAATACTTTCTTTCCATTATTGCATATTTGCATACGTATTGTGATATTATCAGAAGTTGTGCGGAATTTATTAGTTTTGGTATGGAAAAAGTGTCTCCGTTCTAATAACGGTCTCTTCAAGTTTCTGTTTTGCCAGTCGATAAATAGTTATTACTAAATCATTATTATGTAGATTTTATCACGAATAGTTTATTCGGTTATGCTATCGTCCATATTAATTTAAGAAGGATGTCATTAACATTGCAGAAGTAATAATTAATTTAGCAGTCATTTTGTAGGCTATAAAAGATGCCATGTTTCATTTTTAATAAGATGCTGGAACGTTGATGGTAACGCATAAACGTTACTATTAACATTCCTGTATCTACTGGCACTATACTCTGTCCATTCCTTTATTATCTTTTTGACAGTTCAACAAATTTCGAAATTAGTGACACCCTCACATGTCACCGATCGAATGATTTGAAATCAAAATCAATCGATATAAATTTCTTTAAGTCAGTATTGTAAATTAATAAAATGTGCACTATTATGATATGTAATTGAGCCAGAACAAAGAAACCTTCCAAACACAGTCACTTGAAGGTCGGTTTAGTAAGTAATATGTGATTTTTCAAATGTACTTTCTCATAACTCTGGATTTAAACCTTATTAACCACGCGTTTCAAAGTAAAATTTTACTAACACGTGCATAGTTACATTTTAAGTCAGTGGTCCAATAATAAATTAATTAATGCACAGAGTTATTGTTCTTTATTCTAAGTTTGAAGTTAAATTCCAAAATTTCGACTTAATCCTTGCAAATAATCAATCTTGAAGTCATACTATTTTAATTTCCTTTTTATTTCATTAAATTTACAGAAACAACACTTACATGAAGTCAAGTTATTTTGATCATAATAATATGATAGATTATTTTAATCGTTTAATCGATTTATCGTATTTCAAGAACTGTTTTATATGTTGTTTTTAGCTATGCACACTGCCCACTTCCCTACCCGTCTATAAAGTACGACATTACTGTAGTACATTATTACGAAAAAAAATACCGGTAATTTATAGGCGTGACCTGTCAAAAAGATAATAAACGAATGGACAAGGTCTAAGTAGCTGCATGTTGCACACTTTGGTGATGAAGTCCTTTACACAGTAATGTTAAGTTATCGATCAAATAACTACAGATTTCGACTTCATAAGTCTGGGATAGCGACGTATTTGTCGTAGGTACATATTTTTATCAGCATCTTTTATCTGTTAAATAGTGTTATAGTGTGATATTGTGTTATGTAGTTAAAGTCTCTATAAGTATGTTCGAAATTAGAGGAGACTATTAAATAATTGAAACAAAGAAACGGTTAATACCACTATTCACGAGTACTCACGAGGTCACGAGTATTTCTTACAACTGATGTATCTGATGGATTACATTATAATATATTTAATACATTATAATACATTATATTATAATATATATAATGTAATTATCAGTTGTTTTAATTACTATTTATCTGTGAACGACTTCATGGGAAATATAAATACGAACTATATGGATGTCAAATGCTCTGACTCTCTGGAACTAATTGATCACGTATGATTAAAGACGATTCTATTTATTTATAAAATTAGTGTTGCAAAAAAGTAAAGTATACTGTAGTTAAACTATTTTACGTAGGTCATTTAATTTTATTTCATAAAGTCAAGGTCATTTAATTTTATTTCATAAAGTTAAGGTACAAGTTACACCATATTCCTGATATTCATTGGTCGAAAATGTTTATAATGACTGGCAATATCAGTTTGCGACTATCCAATCTTATCTAACCTTCAATGATTTTCCTCATGAGCTGGAAAACAACAATACAAGAACTGTTAACGGCAGTTATAATGACATCATTACGATTAAGGTTCCTACAATTGCTTTCAATGTTGCCACTGAGCCGGTAACTATTAATAAGATTAGATAAGAGTAATAATAATAAGATTAGAATATATTAGAAAGGGTCTTCCTCCTTTAGTTTTATTATTATCTACAACGGATACGGAGGGTTAGGCTATTTCAATTAATTTAAAACAAAACAATTTGTAGAAGAGCAATATTTGTGTTTATTGTAATTTTTTTATTTCCTACTTTCTTTGATTTTAAAAGTTGTACATTTTATTTATAAAAAGTGTTTTCGCCCGCGGCTGCGCCCACGTTTATGTCGGTTGTTGCGTTAAAAAGTAGCCAATATCTTTTCTCAGGCTTTAGACTATCTGGGTACAAAATTTCATTTATTTCGGTGCGGTGCAGGGGTTTTTGAGATCATCGCTAACAGACAGACAACATTCGTGATGTAAACTTAGTTTACAATTTATACATAAAATGTACAGAAATATTTTTTATGGAAAACAATTAAATTAATACTTTTTGTAAGTATTCCAATATCACAAATAACCCTCACCGAAATCTTGCCACCTTGATAAAATAATTTAAATTATTACTCTTTTTAATTCCAAAATTTGACACCTAAACCATAAATTAAGAATAAAAAAACCAATGCAACCAATAATTTGAACGAATTTCGGAATTTCTCTTTTGATTTAACATCTTTCATGCTTCAAACAGCTTTTTATGACTCATTAATTTAGTTTATAAGATACATTATTTCAAATCACGTAATTTATTGAATTATCAGCAAAAGCCGTCAGGTGGGAGAACTTAGTAAAGTACAAGTTACGTATACCTAATAACTGTTCTCGGGACAAATAATTACGACATGTGCTCCATTTTCCCACTTATACATTATAATTGCCCGAACGTTGATTAAACTTGGCGCCTCGGGATACAATGTTTTCTTGTTATTTTTTCTTTTTTTTGGTTTGTCAGTATTTTAATAACAGTTTACTTGTTTAGACTAAGGTAGCAGATGTTTAGTGATCATCTAGGTATGAATGTTGTTGAACGTAGTTTTTTAATTGGCTAATGTGATAAGAAGGTTGGACGGAAACTAGGTTCAAAAAGACTACACTCTTTGGTATTCCTTGGGAAAGGCCTATGTCCAGCAGTGGGCTGCAATAGGGTGAATTTTACATAGTTAAAATTTGAATTCACTAGGATAGTCTTCTTTTTACCAAGATTTGGGATGTAAAAAAAGAATATGGTTTACATGATGAAGAATTACTACCGACGTTCATAGACGATCCATCATCATTAACATTAGCCTATAGCAGTCCACTGCTGGACGATATACATGCGTTTCAAATGACTCATGTTTGTTTCTGAGATTTTATGGTGTAGGCCTAGGCCACACACATGGGCCGCACAGGGAGCTTGGTGAACACTACTCTTAGATTCTGCTCATGCCATTAGGCTGAGTAGAGTCACTTTGACAGGTTCATAAATAAAAATAAGAATCAGGGACTTACGAGGTCAAAGCAATCATTTAAAGTATTGTTACGTTTTGAACCATAAATAACATATACAAGTAGGTAAGTAAAAATATTATTCGAATTAACAGTATTGCTACTTAGTGTTTATGTATGAATTCCGTTTTTGTTCTAAATCAAATTATATTTTTTGCTGTGTGCATCTACCTTGTTTTTGGCTCTGCAATAACCTAAGGTCGAATAGTTTATGTGCATAAAGCATAAATATTATATCTAAGAATAGTTAATTAGAAACAAGAGAAGTTAACAAAAGCTTTTTGGTTTACATTTTTTTTTGTTAACATGCTGGCTAACACCAAACCAAAAATACAGGTAAATGTTTAGAAAATAAAACACATCCCACAATAAATTTCATAAAAATCAACAGTTAAAGATAAATATGATCGTGACAGTCAAAGATGTTACAATTCATAGAGATCTAATAAAATACGGTAGTCATTTCAACGTTACAAAACTATAATTCTCTACAGATAATTTGAATAAATTAACAAAACGTTGCATGTAATTGTTTAAAAACGCTGTAAATAATTATATATTTACTAAGACCAGTCTACATTAATAAACTTTAATTACATCACTGGGCGTTATTCCAAGTGTCCAGTGTGAAGCGATAATGTAACTAGTTACAGGATATTATTTTATGTAATACATATATTTTAACTTACTTATGCAGTAAAAGAATCTTGTCATTTCAAACGGCCTGTCTCACAAGTTGTTAGATAACTAGCATGTGTTGTTTGTAAAACCTGTTAGTGTGTATGAATTTAGCTTATTATTTCAGTCATACATGGTTAAAAGTGGTATGGTAGGCCTTCTTTCTAAGGAGAGAGAGAGAGAGCAAGAGCAAGAGAGAGAAGATATCTAGCACTGGACTCTTTAACTCCGTTAAAAGATGCTCAACAAAAAATTAACAATTATATGTCACGGTTTTCTACCTACTTGTATAGAAAACATCGCTTAACTTCACGTATGGCCTTGACACTCTCCTGAGAGGAGACACCGAGCTCAGCAGTGGAACGTTATGGGTTTTTGATGAAATATGTAGTACCTCTTAGTTGCATTTCTAATCCCTTTTTGTTTATAAAAAGCACCGGTATTTTGGTTGCAAACATTTATATTATTGTTTCTAAATGTTTATCTTAAAAACTGTATTGTTTTTTGTAAAAAATAGCAAAATATCTCATTAAAAGTAATTATAAAATCTCTTAGATTTATGTAATTAAGACCATGTCTGTTCTATACATACATGCTGTAAGTATCAAGAAAGTGTGAAAAGTAGGAAAGGAACATGTGAAATTACACTTAAAAGTGGTGTTACGGTTAGTTGTTACATGTAGTTTAGTTTTATATTCATATATTAACGTATAGCTTCGCAAGAAGTGGAGCAAGACCTTTACGTTGACGGCCGAGGCGCCATTAGTCAGTCAATAGCACCCGGGAAAAACTGACATTAGTCTTTAATGCTTCTTCATTTGAGCTGGTCATTTACATAGCTTTATAGAAAGTAACAACACGATGGTTGATCTATTTCATAGAAAATTATGCACACGGTGTTTGCTTCCTACAGATTAATTACTCGGCCGACAATCAGATAATGTTAATAATGGTATACATACCCATCCGTTTCTGTACATTACACTTGCTATAATTAAAGAGGTGCCCGCCGAAGTATTTGAACTTAGAATGTCAAGAACAAGGATGACAAACAGTTTTATTAAACCGGTTAATAAACGTATAAATCGATAAAACTTTTCTTTTTCAATCGATGGTTAAACGAACATTTAAAAATTTTAAATGAAAATAATTGATATTGGTTACCGGTAAAATAATTAGTTGGTAAGAAAACTAATTGAATTGATGGATATGGCAGATCATACAAGAATATTATTCAATCAATTGAGAAAGATTGGTAACTTTTTACTGGGATGCTGAATTAAAGTTAATTGATATTCCAGCTTTAATTGAGATCGGTTAAATAAATGCTTATCTACATATTATGCTACTAAAATCGGTTATTTATATTTAAAAATACCAAAGTGACTCTATTCTGCCTGATGGAAAGCATGAGTCAAATCTAAGAGTAGGGGTCACCATCCTCATTGTGAGTGCATACAATGCAGCATGGTGACCTACACCACGGCGGCTTAGTGAGATATTTCTGCATCATTCTCCCTCTCAATTTGGCCTCCAGCCTCACACGCTCCAACAAAAGATCACTGCATGAATATTGTCATTTTAGGTTGATTCTGTTCTATGTGAGGGTGATACTGCCCCGCTCGAATCGGTCCATTCGTGCTGAAATCAGCGTGGCTCTGTTATCTATATCGAATTTGGTTAAAAAACAGGATTTTAAAATAAATTAAGTGCAAATAACCAACTATATTAGAGTATTTGGATGAGGAGACAGTTGATCTATTTCAGATCCTTCTGGTTTGAATTCAGGACACTTATTCATTATTAAAAGTGTAATCTGCTAATGTAATCTACTGAATATTTATCCTTGTAAAACTTTTTAGTATACAATTAAACCGCCGACAAAACTGAAAAGCAGAAAATAATAAACCAGTATTACTTAACCCTAACAACGAACTTCTTACAGTAATGTAAGCATAATTAATAATTTTGTATCGGCGCTAAGGTAGGAAAATAAAAAAGAATTATCCAAACCATTTATTAGCAATAAAAAAAAACTGACGAAAAAGATCGTCAGTTAAAAAAAATATTTCGTTTCGTCAATGCAATGCACTTAGGTCTTGGATTGGAATAAAAAAGTATGTAGTTCCTTAAAACATACCAGATCACTCCTCGTTTTAAATTATCTAGAATCATAATGCAGCAGATAAGGATCGTTAAATTAAAACCGATTTCAATCCTTTTTTTTCTCCTACTTCAAATGGCTGTTTTACTTTTTACATAATTTAATAACCATAACTTGGGAACGTGTCTGGAATGCATTAATAATCTTAGAATATGGTCGCTTATGTAGTCGAAAAACGTCGCATCGCCACTTGAAAT
Source organism: Phragmatobia fuliginosa (assembly GCA_932526445.1). NCBI lineage: Eukaryota > Metazoa > Arthropoda > Insecta > Lepidoptera > Erebidae > Phragmatobia > Phragmatobia fuliginosa. The sequence continues at coordinate 7,144,709 of OW052066.1, read as the reverse complement.
TCATACCTGCCATCTCGTTACGAGTGCAGCTAAAATGACGTTACTCTTATAGGAAGTATCGGATGTCTTATGCTTTAGTTAGGGTTGTTACCTTTTTAAAACATGGGTTATTTTACTGTAACAGAATCGGATACTTCCGTACCCAACGTCTGTGATTGGGTCGGCTTGTATTTTTGCTGGTATGCAAGATTTGTAGATTTTTGCATGTGTGACGGTCTGGAATTTACACCCATTTTTTTTGTTTGATAGTTTTTGGATTTTTAGTGATTTTTACGTCTTGACCTATGTGGTTAGCGGTGGAGTTATGATGTGACTAAAATTTATATTTTAAGTTAGTGCAATTCTGACACACACACACACACACACACACACACACACACACACACACAGCATCCACACGTACATGCCCACTATGTACTTTGAAAAACAGAAGTACAATTTAAATAATATGAGTTTAGCCTTTGATGTAACTTGTGATATCGTTGATACTACCTTACGTATACGAGCGATATACAAAGCTCACGTTATTAATATTAATGCTCTATCTGAAAGAAGACCACGGCCAGCGTGTGAACTGAAAATTTAAATATCCGTAACACACACGTGACGTGACTGGCTGATCGCATAACTGTCTATACCAAACTGCAAGGCGCGGCCGCAAAGTCTGCGACCTACACTTGATTGACGAATTACAATGAGATCGCGACTGCTTAGATTAGCGTGATAGAAATGCCGTATTTCTAATACAATATAAAACACAGGTAACTGTTTAGTTGTGTTTCATAGGGAAAGAGGTGAAATACTATTTTGAGATAAATGCTAATAGACTATTTTAATTATCTGTTTTGAATTAACTCTTTTAAGACTTACGCGATTTTTACACATTTTTTTTTGTATTGCGGAACTTATTCACGATGCAATTACTTAAAACGTACTACGGTGATACTTTCTACATATATTCATATAATCACTTGTGGTGGGTAGACAGTTTTGTATTTATTCTTTTTCAGTGTTTTTATTTTAATGAAATCTTTTACAAAACCTACGATTACAATTATCTGTGTACTGTTTACTGTCTAGTGGTGGTTATAGGTAATACTAAAACATAGCTAACTAGTTGACCCACTCAGCTGCGTCTTTTATTGTCCATAGCGTGATGTTATATCTATTTTAATTCATTTACGAAACGCACCCAATTAAAGATCTCAAAAGAAATAATTTTCCCATATTTTTACAACATTTTTCATTGAACACCATTCCTATTGGTTGTAAAGTTAATTTTTCATTATATGGACTGTCTAACAGTGAAATAATTTTTCATCGGACTAGTAGTTCTTGAGATTGTTAACGTGTTCAAACATACAAACTTTTTAGCTTTATAACATTAGTTTATATATTTAACGTGACGTGACTGTATAAGTCTTAATTTGTGATTTATTCAAATGTTCTTCTGACTGCTATGAGAATTTTATGCGATAAAATTATTTAAATAAAGTAACATTTATAACTTTATGCAAAACAGTTGACAACTCACTTGCCTGCGTAGGGTCTATTTTTGCATAACTTTAACATCTTTGTTACCAAGCTATGTAAAAATTAATTCAAAGTGCTTACGATATTACGGGTAAAAAGTATAGAATAGTACACGTGAACATTTATAGACAAGACCAGTTCAATAATGCCAACTGGTTCAGTACCGGCTGGAGTCATGGCCCTACAATAACATCAAGGTCTTTGTACATTGATTGGTGTTTGTCTCTCATTTAGGACACCGTTTAGCCGACATTTTTATTTCACTTTGTACGTGTATTCCATTCATTCATTATAGTTTTTCGTTAACAAATAAGATACGTAAAAGCCATTATTTAACAAATTGGATTGCAAATCTCATTACTAGTGGTGTATTATTAATTTGCCATTAATTAAGGTTTTTTATACCATATGGTAGCAAATAAACAATGTCCAAATTATATAGTTAGCAGTTGTACATAGCTTTTTATGAAGTGCTAAATTTTATGTGACTCACTGCTAAATTTAATAAATAAATACTTTATTTGAACACGTTTCTCGCATTAGAAACGAGTCTTTCATCTCTAGAAATTTTAAAATTACTGACTGTGATATATAAGGACTGCCTTGGTGGCACAGTGGGAGCGTATGCAACAGCTGTTTTTGAGGTCTCGGGTTCGACTCCCGGGTCAGACTAAATATTTGTGTGATCCACAAATATTTGTTTCTTAGTTTAGGTATTTTTTTTTGTATTTGCAAAAAGAAAGAATATTTGTTTTTATATCAGTTGTGTAGTACCCGTGATACAAGCTCAATACAAGGTCTAGGGTTCGATCCCTGGGTTGGATTATATGTTTTAGTGGTTCAGTGTCAATGTTATAATATAGGGTTAGTTCATTAGTTATAATGGGTACTATACGTTCCATACTGGTATAGAACCAAGTGTAGCCCGAAACACAAAGTAGGTACTTACTTCTTTTTATCACATATACTTGTTGTGAATGACTTTATAAGCGTAATAAGAAGTCAACTTCTACCTGTTAATATACACGTATTAAGCATAAACTAAGGTAAGTATTTTGTATAGTCTTAACTCGTGACTGCTATTGAAATAAGATTGCTAACGAAATGTTAACCGTCCATTAACGTCAGTCAGAGGATGGTCTTGTACATTCTCTCATTGTAATCAATGGCCGTTCACGGAAGCAGTTAAATAGGTATCGAAATCATTTTGAATACAATAGATCTCATGAATGGTAAGTTGTTTAACTGTGAACTACATAGAGCTTAAAGCGTATTAACTAGGAAAATGATAATTTCAATTTCCTATTAGTGCTTTAAAAGCCAGGGTACCTACTTTATTTGTGCTTTTGAATAATATTATAACTAAGAATATTTACGTCACTATATTTTATACTCGTCGTAAAGAAAAGAGTGTAAGAATAAAATTTGATTAGAAATAAAGGTTTTGTAACATAAATCCTATTAGTGAATAGACTAAAAGATAGGACGCAAAAAGAGTAATCAAGAATGGTCAGTGCCAATCGCCAATGAATATCTCTACTTAAAGACATGTCTATAGAAGATGCGGTAGGTATAAAATGTTGCAGTGTATTTAAATCGAAGTATGTATTGGAATATACTGTGACTGGGAAGTCACCTGCAAAGATGGACTCCTCTGTTTAATTATACCTAGGATGACTGGTGTAATGTACTCAGAACAACATTGTGCAAAACCCCTCTAAATATAAATTGACTTACGGTACTCAAACAGATAAGACCCTAAAAATGACTGGATGCAGACGGCGGCTTCATTTCTTGAAGTGTAAGGCAAACACTCCATTGTTTGTACACCAACAATGACAAATTAAAAGCCGAAATAAAAACGAACAAACACTTGTAGTACTTAACTCAAAGATTCTGAAGAGTCTTGTGACAACACATGGCGTAGGATCGCCGTTATATGTCGCGAATCGACTTACGTTTTAACTCAATATTAAGTACATTTTTAGCAAACACGTTTTTTAAAGACAAGTTCTGAAAACTTAAATGAAACTTTTGTCACTTACGCAGTTGGTCAGATTTAACTTTCTGTTTGAAAACATAAAGTTAAATCTGCCAACATTCCTTATCTCTTGTCCAAACAAATCCTAAGATCATATCTTTTACTAGCACTCTGTATGAACATAGCTACGACGATAGCCGAGATTAGCTATGAAATTTGCCCCAAGCTGTTATAAACATATCTTTGAAGTTATTACATCTAAGAAAAGTGGTTTTCCAAGCAAGTTTGAATATAGATCTTCCTTGAATCGTTTTCTCTCGAGATACTTCAATATACTAGTAATTATATGCATCCAAGTCGTAGATTTTCGAAGTAAGAACGTGTGCATTTTTACAATGAAACAATTTGCATCAGACAAGGGCCATTTGAATTAAAATGGCCGTCAGCAAAGCAATCAATACCAACTTTTTCTGTCTCAAATGCTAATACACGCCTCGTGCACCAGAGATTACCGCTTGTTTTATACATATACCAACTGAATTTACTCATGGAATAAATAATTTTACGGGAAACGCAAGAAGTATGAGTTATTGTCTCTTGTCGCGACTTATTATACAATTATTGTAAATAGGAACGTGCGAAGACAGTGCGACTAAATTCTTTTCAAGCTTTATTGTTGTAATAGATTGTTTTGTTATGAAAATGTCCTTAAGTTGCAAGGCTCGGATTTTCCAGCAATAGCCAATTTGGTTTACATTAGTCTTGCCGAGATTGTTGATAGTCTCCAGCTTATCTATATCAATATATTTTCCTTAATTTTTTATTTTCACTATTAATATCTTTCTTTTCAAAACAGCCCTTGTTTAATTCCCGGTTCCTGTAGTTAAAATAGGGAGTTGGTGGCAAAAGGCTTACTTTTATTACGTGAGAGAGAGACTAACATTATAAAAAATTGGCGTTAAATACAAGTATTCAGTGACTATTACAACCCTTTTAACGAAAATATAGTGTTTGCCATTTTTTTAATATTATTTTATTATTTGAACATCCATAACTTCAATAGTATTATACTGCTGAATAACCATGTTACAAAGGTATATTTTATATCTAAAACTATTTTATTCAACTACTTTTTCTAATTGAACATGCAATAGAATTGAAGATGAAAATCGTGATTTTGCAAGCGGATCCGGGATTGGTTAATAGTAGAGTATAAATTGGTAGCGCTCAACTAATAAGGGCTTAGAGAAATCTAGTTGTGCAAGTGATAGATATAAACTGGGATTTAATCGGGACAATATTTAGTAGATCGTGATCTTGAATGGACAGATACGGTGTAATGCGATCGAGATGTCGTTGACTAAACAAAGTTATCTACACTTACAAACTTTACTGCAATTAAGTCCGATTTATGTTTATGTGTGAACTTCGCGAAAGTTCGTAATCTGATTAAGCTATTTCATACCACACTTACTATATTTTAGAGTATAAAATTCGAGATCAAAATATATTTAGTTACCTTAAAGCGGGATTGGCAGTGTGCAGTATTAAGTCATTGGACAAGTTATGAGTTATTGACCATGAGGTCAATAAACCTGAATTTGTGATGTTTATTAGCAACCTGCCGCTTGATCATCAATCAATATAGATAAGCAACACTATAAATATACTTCTTACTTTACTTTTTGTATATCTTAAATTAAGTTTTTCTTTTGTCTTATGAAGATAAGTCTGTAATTCTTCGTGACTTATTGACGGTCCGCGATTCTTCGCCATTTTTACTTTCAGATCAATGCTACCAATATTTAAACACACTCATATAATAGAGTATGAAATACCTTGTCATAATGCAAAGGGCTTAATTTAAAGATTATCTATATTTAGTACAATTGCCAAAAGCGTCCCAAATTGTAAAATGGCATGGAAATACTTTGGTTTTATCTAAATCATACCACTAATCACTTTAAATAACAAACAGGCAGGTAAAACCAATAACATAACATTATAATAAAAAAATAAGAAATTACTTTCTTCAAACTGAACCCTAATAATCCTGAGACGTCCGCGAATCACACTTATCGATTTTTTTGCAACTGTATAAGCAGTCAGGTGTCCGAGTTTAATGTAAGATGTGTTGTTACACACATGCAAACGTGGCGGTGCCGTGTAAGGAATAATTGTTTGACACGAAGGCGAATAAAAAGTATTGATTACACTAATTGAGACATTTGATGAGGAAATTATAATAGTTATAAATTTATACTGCTATCAATATTTTGAATCTAATATTAACACGCGCGAGCTTGTTATAATGAAGTCAATTTGAGATATTCTATGTTCATTAATTTTTTTTGGTTGCATTTTTTTGTTTTTAATTTGTTATCGAGTGGTACTTTTCTTGTAATTTGTAATCAATAGCTTTGCCCACACGCTGAAATTGTCTTAAATCATTTATTTTACCAAGTTCAATTTACTGTGTGCAATCAAAACGCTAAAATTGATATTTAAATCAATTATGTATATATTTATACCAATCTATACAGAAAACACTTTATAATGTACGAAATATTCTACAGTCTGTTGCTATAATTAAAAGTTAATGAATGCAGCAAAGTTGTCCTTGCAAAAGTCCACCACGGCAGCAGACTAGCCTGACTAAAGACTAAAACAATGGCAGATCAAATGAGTGATTTTAAAAGTCATTCTTAATTTGTCATTAATATGTAGGTATAAAAAGTGTTTTATTTCAATAAGAAAAACAAGAGCTATTCAGGTAAATAATATAGGAACAATAAAAACATGTTATTACTGACGTTATTTCATATTTAAGTACCCTGTCCTGTACACAGGACGACAGAGCCTTTGCTCGATTATTACTATCTATTGTTTAACAACGCCATTTATTCTTGCAACAAGTTGTAGTCTTGCTGTGGTGGGGTAGCTACCACCAATCAACTAAGTGTTAAGTAGATGTTACAAGGAATGCTAAGAGTAATAAAGAAAAACGCACGAAAACTCGCGTTTTTTTAAATATAAGACTTATAATATGTACATCGATTTTTTACCCCCGGAAACCCCGAAATACCAAATTTAAGCGAAACAGCTAGAGCCGTTTCCGAGTTTAATTTATCAAAACATATAAATATTCGTAAAATAATTGCTCGTTTGAAGATGTTACATAATAATAAATAAAATAAAAGTGGTAGTAGCACACTGGACTGTGTGGTACGTGGTATGGCTTATGTCCAGCAGTGGACTGTGACAGGCTGATTTGACGCTTGTATGTATGTCTTGTATATATTCTTTAAGTTAATCACTGTAATAAATGATATAGGTACATAGTATTGAAACGTTCCCTTGCAGTTAATGTCAACAGCATTGCACACATCTCAATTCGGTGCCGAAATGTAAAATATTAATAATGACACATTTTTTAATGCCATGTACGGTTCCAGTGTTTTGTCAATATTTCCCACTACGTATATAGCTTTGAAAATATCTGCGATATATGTAATACCTGTTATATAATAGTAAAATGGGTTCAACAAGGATCGACGTTTTCCGTCAAATTACTATAATCATGTCTGAGTCTGTATGCTGATACGTTTCCTGTTACGAACTCACACGGAGTTGTGTTTCTTTTTTTAATGGTCACTTGAAGAAAATTATTCAAAGGAATACATAATTTAAAAAATAATAATACAATATACACCCAGGTGATCCGTCAGAGAATCAAGGTCATCGACATATCCTAAAAGTAAAGTGGCAATGGGCTGACCATATTGGCTATAGATCGGATAACCGGTAAAGGGATTCTTGAGTGGAGACCGCGTCTCGGCAAACGTAGTGTAGGACGTCCACAGGCCATGTGGAGTGATGATTTGCGTAAGACGACTGGCAGGTGCTGAATGCGAGAAGTCGGAGATCGAACCAAGTGGAAATCGTAGAGACCTATGAGACTGTTATTGGCTGATAATGCAAGTACATTCATATGTAGTTTCATCAACAAGCCTTTAATAGTAAACTGGTGAACTTAGGCCCCTTCTTCTAATTTTAGTGTACCAACTATACCCCACTGACAAAAAAGATTGCGATAGGATGTGTATCAAGTATTCCTTCTCTTTGCAGTACAGTTATTCTGTGTGTTTTGCTACCTTAGTCTACTTTAACGTCACCCACGGGATAAGTAGAACTAGTGACACTTCATTCTCACACTCACACAGTAACACTCTCCTTAAAGTTTTAGCTCCATTAACATAAAAACTAAAAAAATCTGATACGTTTTATCAAATATAATTTGGTTGTAATTTAAAAAAATAGGTAAATAGAGGCACTTGACTGAAGGATAACTTGTGAAAGAGTAAACAATGACAGCTAGATCCTACTCCGATATGAGTACCGTTAAACTGTCTATAGTGTCTATCATATTTACGGTGAACGAATACGTTGAAGTTTTACTAAAAATAGGAACTAACGAGATACAAGACTAAAAAACTTAGATCTAAATAAAAAATAATGACTAGGAATCTACTTTAGTAGAGTAGTAATATTAACAGTATTTGTTTTCGGCTATGGTTTGAACCGAATTTACAACATTGACAATTATTTTTTCAAATAAGATCTTCATCTATTTTCTTCAGATATTTTTTTTTAAAGAAGTGTCCTGAATTTTCTCAAAGTAAACATACCTTTATAAAACTGTATAAATATTTTTACCGAGAACGTCTTTATTCATATCAATCATACAAACTATTATATATTTCAATTATACAGTTTAAAGGAAAGTATAATAAATTTTTGATTGTTTAAAAAACCGTTTAAGTCAATTTAAATTCGCGAAAGAAAATTTTATAATATCAGGTATCAAATGATATAACTATGTAATCGCCTGATATAATCGTTTATAGCAATTATACAGAAGAAAACTGGTTTTCGGATTGTGCAAATATAACTACTTTGTTTAATTTTATAATGATACCATCCACGCTTCATCGATTTACGCTATTTTTTTAGTTTTAATACCAGATTTTTTTTTTGTTTTTTGTGAAATTTTATTTTCGCTTATTTTATTTCACTCCGTTAATAAACTATTTAAATATTTCGTCTTGTCATGGGGCTTGTTCTTGACCGTTTATCAATGAGATGTCACCAAGTAACAGTACATCCGCCTGTTATGGGCCTCCAACGAGGAAATATACAGTCCCACTTTGTTGTAAAGTAAAATTTGATGAATAAATTCATATTGTATATGGTTTGTTTCCTTAAGCCTACATTATTGGTATAAGTAGATGTCATACATATTTATATGCTAGTTACATTTGCGTGGAATAAGCTGAACTGTTTATCTGCTGACATGTTTGCTGGTCAGGTGCAGCATTTATTATTAAAATTGCTTCTGATCATTTTAATAAGAGCGACTTTCAAATAGAAATTTCACCACGATATAAAATGAACTTGGTATTTTTCGTGGCTTTACTCGGCTCATAATTTATTTTATTTTTGTATCTTTGAAAAAAAAAACGAAAAAACCCGCCAACGCAAATAATAGCTATTTGTTGAAAAACTCAAAGGAACTTGCAATACTGATAATATAGTTCTTTTAGAAGAAAAAATAAAATCCTTATATAAATAATACACTCTTAATAAATATTTCGGACATCTGACACACAACGTCATCTAGTTCCAAACTATGCAGAACATTTACTATCAGTACTAGGAAACTGATATTTCCAGATTATACAAACAATTTTTTTCGACTCGAGAATCGAACCCGAGACCTCAAGCACAGCAGTCGCATACGCTTCTTCTTTTCTATCTATATGCCATTTTCAATTAATTAATTATTACCAATGTTACAAAAAAACGTAACGCGTAAATAACGCTTATAATTGAATAGCGTTTAATTACCACATAATGCACATGTTTATTCAAGTAGTTGATTACTAAGATCAATGCATAAATGATTGTAAGATCCGTGTATTTGGAACTAATTGTCTATCGCTGACCATATGCAAAATGAAACGAATATAAAATAGTGTCAAAATTCTAAAAAGTAGAGTGGAGTAGTAGTACTAGAACGGTACCATATGCGGAACGATGTAAGCGTCAAATTGTAATGATACGCATGGACCCGCGTGCCGGCGATAAAACTGACCTTTACGCTCATTTATCGAATTATAAAAACGTTCACAATTTTTTGTGTATGTGACTTTATTATCGGAAAATACTTCATTATCTAAAAATAGTACAGGCAATTCAGCATGCTGCATGCTGGGCGGGCTAGACCGGTATGATCTACCAACTCACAGAAGACTAACCTAAAAATGTCAGCATTGGTGTTGTCGTAGTTCTTTGGCGAGTATGCGATCGGAGAAGCATTTCACTAAGCTGTCAGAGTGTGGGTCACCATGCTCCAGTATCTTTTTTTCTTTTAAATTTAAGCCTACCAAAGTGACTCTACTCTGCCTGATGGAAAGTATAATCCAGGAATAGGGGTCACCATCCTCATTGCGAGGGTAGACAATGCAGCATGGTGATCCATATCATGGCGGCCTGGTCAGATGTTTCTGCTCTATATTCTATATTATATATTATATTATAATGATCTCTACTCACAATGAGGATGGTGACCCTACTCTTGGATTCTACTCTTGCTTTTTATCGAGTATAGTAGATTCACTTTGGTAAGCTTTAATACATATATATTTATAAAACTATAATAGTCCACTACTGTACATAGGCCTCTCCTTACAAAAGAGGTTTTGACTACGCATTCCAGATGTGTTTTTATTAGATTTGTTTTGATTTTTCCTTTTCTTCACAGCAGTAATGTCCTGAATAGTTTGATTGCTTATTTGTCTCTTACAAGTCCTGTAACACCCACAGAAGGAATATATGTCGGTTCTCATACTACGTAATCTTAATGCGTCAATACACGGATATTAAAAGACACTAGGAAAGAAGTAATACTTTCTTTTACATAATCATCAATGTACTAACCGTGCAACAAATTTAGGAAGCAGTTTAAGTAAATAACCACTCTGAAGTCATGTAAATAAAGTGCCATGTAGCTCGCACTAGTTATACCTCATAGTTTTATTTGACTGCTGCACGCACATGTTAGCACGCGTTTCCTTTAAATATGATTTTCTTAGACTTTATGAATTGACTAAAACTACCTAAGTTTTACTGTAGTTCTTAGTCAGGTATCTATGTTCCTAATGTGACTTTATACATAGTTCTACAGTAAAACCTGTACAACTATATTTGTCCATATGTACGTAACAATGTATACTTAAGCATTCCTACCAAGCAGGTAGCTTCTTCGTTCAGATATACTCCACTTTATTTTATATCGGAGACCTACATCCAGTAATGAATGTCCTTTTGCTGAAATTCTGATACTTTACCCCAAATACATGACGTGAAAGTTACAATGTTTGTATGAATTTAATAACTTTTGAATAAAAAAACAAATTGATCAGAAAATATGCAAAATGATTATGAAATCGATTTTAGATTGATTGTGCACTAGCTTGTGAATAAAAGCATTTTATTAAATTACCACATTAAGTATCGAATAAGCACGCTGTTGAGTTCTTTTTATCGATTAGCATTGATTTGTACCGTGCTGTTATGGTGACGCACGCGCAGGCATTTGCGACTCGTGCGCGAGAATATTTCCGTACTATTTTATGCAATACAGTACCGTGTGCTGTATTTATATGTATTTATCTTGGGATATCAATAAGGAAGTATATTGGAAGAAAGATAAAGGAAAAACTAGCCCTACGAAGCTAGTCTTAGTACTACAGAATCTATGTCTATTAAACCGTTAATACTTCTGGTAAGATTATATTTTCCAAATGTTTAATCCACGTACTTTCTACATAAGCCTGCTAAAGTGTATCTTCTCTGCCTGGTGGAAAGTATTAGAAGAGTCTAAGAGTAGTAGTGATCCACACTATTATCTAAGTTTCTTCTGCATTTTGGGCCTAATCTCGTAGGTACTCACCAACGAATCACGGCAGACAAACATACAAACGCTGTCATTTTAGGTTTTTATAAGATGTCGTAGTATAGGTGTAGAGTCGAAATATTCGTGTTGAAATCACGTAACTACTAATTTATAAATTTTGAACTTATTTGTACAATGAACTTATATGTACAATTGTACAATGTCTTGTAATTTTATTTTAAGGCGATTCTTACTTTTATCGCATACTTACAAAGCAATTTTGAAGTGGTGTTAATATTCACAGGGACTTGAAACTAATTTTTATTTTAAACTAGCTTTTGCCTGCAGTGGTTGCCATAGGCTATATACTGGCGGTCAGAGCCATACGCGGATACCGCACCGTGTCCACAGAGGCGGCGTGTGCCTTGGCCGGAACACCCCCGTGGGATTTGGAGGCGGAAGTGCTCGCCGAAGTTTATCGGCGAGTGGCTGACTTCCGGGCGGAGAGCGGATTTCGCCCTCCGCCCGAGGACGTGCGCGAGTGGCGCGAAGCCGCTCGCCGAGCCACCATGCTGAGATGGTCGCTCCGGCTGGAGACCCCACGCGCTGGCTTTGCCGCCGTGGAGGCTCTTCAGCCGGTCCTCGAGGAGTGGGCAGGGCGGCAGCACGGGACCCTTTCCTTCCGGCTGACGCAGGTACTTTCCGGGCACGGTTGCTTCGGAAAGTACCTGCACTCGGTCGCTAGGAGGGAACCGAGTCCCGCCTGCCACCACTGCGACTGCAGTGAGGACACGGCCCAGCACACGCTGGCGGTCTGCCCCGCTTGGGCGGCGCAGCGCCGGGTCCTCACTGCAGTCATCGGAGGGGATCTCTCGCTGCCGGCCGTCATAAGATCGATGGCCGGCAGCGACAGTTGTTTTACCGCGGTCGCAACTTTCTGCGAGGACGTAATCTTGCAGAAGGAGGTGGCGGAGAAGGCCCGGGAGGATTCCATCCAATCGGACCCGATCCGCCGCCGGCGCCCCGGGCGGCGGAGGCGCGCATACTTGCGTCTCATGCCGCCCTGAGAGTGGCCGCGGATGGGCGGGACGGGTTTCCCGTCCGTCCGCAGTAGAGGCCAACCGCGAGGGGGCGACGTCTGCGTGTGACCGGACGTTGCCCAATTAGAGAGTCGAGAGAAGAGTTGGTGCCCGCAACAGTGCGGGCAGGCGCTGGTTGGAGTCCAGAAGGAAATCCCCTCCCTGGACTCCTTCCAATACAAAGGCGCAGAGAGGGTCACACCGTGTGGTTTTAGTCGGTTCGAGTCCGACACACCACCCCGCCGTAACCCCCGACGGGGTGACGGTCCGCGGGGATTTCCACACGTAAAAAAAAAAAAGGCTATAAAATAGCCTATGGACTTCCTCAACATTCCAAGTATCTGTTTGCACATTGACATCGGCACAACGGTTTAGCTGAGAACGCGTAGCCGACGTACAGATAAAGTTACTTTTTAAAATATTAGTAAACAATAATACATTTTATAAATATACATAAGTTACTAACTTCTTATCGCGATTCCGCTGCGTTTTTATCATTCTAAAAAAATATAAAAAACCAAGGTATCTTCACACCAAATTTCATTGAGTTCGGTTCAGGGGTTTACCCGTGAACCAGTAACATTATTATGAATTATTAATAATTTTGATGGAAATAACTATTTATTCCCGTGAATTACACTTATAAGGTATATCAGTAGGTACATAATTTATAAGAAACAATTCCATATTTGGATCAAAATAAGACAAGTTACGCAGTAAATTATGCTAATTTGTACCTACACTTACCTCATCATTACTTTTATTTTAATATCACACGTTAACCGGTATTAAATGTAATAAATCAAAGTCTTTATGCCTATAAGTTAATGTAATTAAAGTTAATGAATAAATAATATGATAACCAACTTGAGAAGATCTGCGGATGAACAAATACGCTAACTAACTTTTGAACGTGATTTGGCTTGTGAAACTGGGTACACTGTCTTGTGCATCGTATCACATGTGTGTAGGTACATTTTGTCAAATGAAACCAAGACTAACGTTTAATACAAATGTATTTTTAGTGAAAATGTGCGATCATTTAGTGAAGACTAAATCAGATTAAAGTATTAAATCATAATAACAAATAAACTAAACAACGTTTGTTTTATGACAAAGTTTTGCTCTCAGACGACATAATAAATTAAATGTGCGAGTCTGGTTCGTACCACGAAGGTTTTTCAAACTATGTAACTTATTCAATCTCGGTAATCATCATCATCATCAGTCCATCGCAGTCCACTGCTGGACATAGGCCTCTTTCATTGCACACCACAATAAATTCGCGTGATCTTGTACATTTTTGAGGCTGGTTAAATGCTACAGTTTCAGTTGATATTTAAAAAATATCTACTCACAGATCCTTATGTATCAGTTGACTGCTTTTCCAGTCACAAAATTTCATATAATATCTTAAGAGTTCATTACTTTTACTTATGCTGTGGAAACGTACTTTATTCGAAAATTCTATTACATACACGTAAATACACAGACGGAAAACTAAATGATACAAAGAGAACCTATGTATATTTTTTCTATTTGAAGAACGGAACCCTAATTGACAAATATTTTCATCTAAAACAAGCTTTATTTATTGAGAATCAAAGTCAATAAAACATTTACTATCGTAAGATTTACTACTATGAATATAATTGTCGTAGCTAGCACCTATAACATTAATTGATATCTATCGCCATTTGTATATTTTTTTTTTTTTTTACTTTTGTTGACAAATAATAAATGATATTTAAATTGAATTATGAGTAAATTAAAAGTGAATACTATAAGTATATCTAATCTCTGCAACGGCTTTACCGATTTTGACGAGACTTTCTCTGGGATTATAGGTGATGTAATAAAGCATAAAAGAATACATATTTTTTATAGACTAAGGTAGTCAGTATCCTACTAATAATAGAAACGCGAAAGTTTGTGAGTATGTATTTTTGTTGCTCTTTCACGCAAAAAGTAGATGTCCGTAAATATTTAAGTACTATAGCTTTTATATAAGAAGAACACATAGGCTACTTTTTACTGCACTAATCGAGATAGACGCGAGCAGAGCCGTGGACGAAAGCTAGTATTGTATAAATTATAAAATCATATTTAAATCGTGTGTGGGTTAATGGGCGTGTCATTAATAACCTAAGATATGCTGATGATACGGTTCTAATGGCGTCTTCGGAGTCGGATCTTCAGATAATATTAGATCGTTTGAACGAGTGCAGCTTAAAAGCGGGACTAAGAATGAACGCACAAAAGACAAAAGTTATGGTCATCTCGGGGGGAAGTAATTTGAGTCCAGATATCAGTGTGTCTGGAGTGAGGCTTGACGTAGTGCGCAAGTACAAATATTTAGGCACATGGCTAACTGATGACTGGGAAAGCGATATGGAAATAAAAACACGCATAGAGATCTCCCGGAATGCGTTTAACAAAATGAGATCAATACTTTCCAGTCGCAACCTCAGTATTCCCCTGCGCACTCGTCTACTGCAATGCTACATTTGGCCCATAGCCCTTTATGGTTGCGAAGCTTGGACTATTAAAGAAGACCTTCGTAAACGTATTGAGGCTTTTGAAATGTGGACTTACCGACGCATGCTCTCGATCAGCTGGACTCAAAAAATCTCCAATGTTGAGGTTCTAACACGTGTCGGTCAAACCCGCAAGTTGATGAAGACCATCAAAACAAGAAAAGTTGCCTACCTCGGTCATGTCTTCAGACACGAGAGATACAATTTACTGCAACTCATTATGATGGGCAAAATTGCGGGGAAACGTCGACTAGACCGTAGAAAAAAATCGTGGCTTCGAAACATCCGCGAGTGGACCGGAGTCAAGAGCGCCGCGGAGCTCTTTCACCTCGCCAGGGACAAAGCGAGGTTTTCAGGGCTGATGTCCAATCTTCAGTAATTGGAGAGGAACAACAAGAAGAAGAAGATTTAAATCGTGTTGTTAATTCTATCAAAATTTGAGTACACTCAGTACTTTTGGACTTTAGAAGAGTACATGTGTATACAAACCAAATTGACATATACATATCATGTTAACATATATTAACACATACACATTTATAAAAACAAAATTTCCACAGGTGGTAGTTGTAGGCACTACTACGCCACATATCTTATCGATTATTATATTATCGAAATCAAAGAAAAACTTTATTCCAATAACATGATGTCACCCTACTTAGAAGTATTCTGATACTTTTATTGCGTATCAGAATATATCTATATTAATAATATAGCATTGTACTCATAAAATGATGTATGTTTTTATTCCAGTTTTCTTTGCTTTTTTTTGTTTGACAATATGTTACACAATCGACAACCAAATGCAGAGAGAATTTAATGTACCCAAAGAAAATTCAAACAAATACGTTGTATATATATATACAACGTATTTGTTTGAATTTTCTTTGGGTTGTATATAACAATATATATATATATATATATATATATATTGTTTTTTAGCATGTTGCGTGGATATAGATTGAGTAATAACTGAGCTCCTACGGCGTTTAAGAAAGTACTTTTAACTGGGTACCCACAACACACAAACATGAAAATATCCTTAAGTATAAGGAATATCCCTATGTTCTGGAAGTATTCTATAAACATTTTAATGTGACTAAACATAAACACAAAAAGGAACATAACTAGAATTACATGAAACGTTGTTTCCATAGATGGTACCTATCTGAGATTACGTACATGTAAATCGTATGGCTCTTTTTACAGATGGAATGTCATAAAAACGAAGCTATCGAAATACTCGGCATAAAACAGATATTTTAAAATCTAAACTTAATATATCAAGGAAGGGAAAACTTAACAGAAATTGGGATATTACAATATAAACGTTGTTTCACTAAATAACTATAGTCCAATAAGCTGGTTTACTTATTTTTACAAGTTGACTTTTACAAGGGTTTTTACAGTAGATGTAAACGTATGCAACCGTTCGTGAAAGACCTTCTCAACTTTAATTAAGCACGTCATTAAGTAACACATTTACATTATGTTTTTTGAGGAGACTGTCCGTCATAAACTTAATACAAATCTTATAACAATAAGTATAGTATTAGTAACGAAATCCACTTCTTTTAATTTCTATGTTTCTCTATATAATGTTTTTTTTTTCTAACTATATGCACGCACCACCAGCAACGTGGGTGAGCATGCAGTACCACGTGATTACAACCTAAAACTTGCAGTTGAAATCAGACGTGCCAACGCGAGAATTGTTAAAATTATTAAATAAATAATTAATAGTTATTCTAGATTTTACATAGGTATTAAAAGCTTTGTAATTCCACGGACTTATTATTACATACGTAACGGCACCGAAGACCACACCTAGAGAAACTCAGAGAAATCTTCCGATAAAAAGGGATAGAAAAAGTTATCGAACGACAATTCTTGTATTAACTTCATAATTCTTAGCGAACGATAGACGGCGGCGAGGAAAAGGCTGTACTGAGATAATCGATATAAAAGAAAGGAAGTTACATTGAGTAATAAGTTTCGGTATCGATTTTATCACAGTTGATTTGCTGGCTTTTATTTCCGAAATATAAAAGAAAATAAAATATGAACATCCTACCAATTCGTAAAAAGTTGCAGGAAATGACACATTAGTAATGCAGTTGCGTTCTCAGTGAATTCGATAGACTTAGACTCGCTAATGGAGATAAACTTGGACATTCACTTCCGCGAATCCAGGGCTGCCAACCAAACGTGTTTGCAATTAAATCTCAAGAAATTGAATTTATTAGGTGGTGGTCTGTCCTTTCTTGGATCTGATATCAAAAGAGTATTAAGACGGCATACGTGCAGGCGAGGAAATCTAAATTTATGTAAAGAGTTCGAGTGTAACTTGGTAGTTGGCGTGGGATTCAAATTATTATAGGTATCTAACTCATCTCAGACATTTACATATCAGGCTGGAATAAAGATGTCTGTCCTCAACGTATACAGTAAATTCATTACAGTGTAATTCATTTCCAAGATTGCATATTCGTTGTAAAGACTGGTTATTTTGCTATACCATTTATAACTGAATTGCACTGATTATAGTCACATACAGACTGACATTTATTGCGATTGACTATCGATTTACATCTAAAATAACTTCTCTTCTATTATACTAGTACTAAACTAAACATATATAACTTATTGCTAAATCTACATGTCTAAACTCTCAAGCAATAAGCTGTGTGGATTAAGAATGCGGGGTGTCACCCCTATTCATCTCACGGGTGACATAAGTAGCGACTAAGAGAGAACCAAAAGGAAGGAAAGTTTGAGACAAACTTTATATAATACTAACCCGTCTAGTAGAAAAAATCCTCCTTCACTTGACATATGTATACTGAAGTAGATTTTTTATTGGCTCATCCCTAACTATGTTTCCTATTACGGTTCGATAAAAAATGTCGAACACAGTGGTGCGTGCGCAGACCAATTGGCATGATTACATGAAATCTATCACTATCAACAACCTATTACTATCTTAACACATTGCCAGTTTTAAAGTTGTCTGAGTTATGGCTGTTCCGTTTCAAACAGTGTTTCATGCTTGATTTTTATTGCATCGGAATGTATTCATTCGTAACTAGAAACTAATGTGCAAAGTTGTAGTAACTTAATTAGTAGATTAATTAATTCGCATTTGAAAAACAACAATATTAGGATGGACATATATTTCGGAAAACTTACACAAAACATCATCTAGTCCCAAACTAAGCAGAGCTTGTATTATGGGTACTAAACAACTGATATAAATACATAAACAAGGGATTGTGATGGGAACTGCCTTCCAAAACTTATTTATTTCTCTATTGAGTTGTCACCTTGTTTCTGCAACTATAACGAATATAGTGTTACATAATATTTTCCATAAAACATTATGGAACAAAGTAATGTCCATGAACATACCTATGGCGCTCACAAATACAGTGGCTATCAATTGGCAAATATTTTCTTAAAACGGTTCAGTAATTCCAAAGATCACTCATACAACCTCACAAACTTCACCTTTTTGTCTTTAATCAATAACCCATATTGTGCTGTGCTCGATTCTCCTCACAGGAGAGGGTTAAGGCTATACTTCCCTTTGCTGGCCGATGGTGAGTTGGGGATTGGCAAGACAACGCAATATCTACGTAATCTTGTAGTTGGATGTCGTTTTCAGCCGCTCGAAGCCCTCCAACTAAGCCTCATCTCGACTGGTTGGAAGATGCTCCCTTTGTGATGAACACCCATTACTAAAAGACCTAATATACTTTTGTCTTTAGTACTGGCATTTGCTAGCAGCTCCTTCATGTCCTTCTCCTAGGTCCAAATTACCTCTATATCAAAACACATCGAAATCAGTTCAGCGGTTTAGCCGTGAAAGCGTAACAGATAGACAGATAGACTTACTTTCGAAATTATAATATTAGTATGGAGTATGGATATTAGCATAGATCTTAGAACATAGTAATGGCAACGTCAAAGGTGAGTTATTTAAATAAATAGTTTTAAAATATAAACGGGAATCGATGTAGTTGTATTTAACGTTCTACAATCCCGTACTGTTAATAAATGCAATTATACGTTTGTGTATGTACGACAAGTTATGTACGAGCTATAACTATTTTGTTTAGTAGTCCCACTTTCCAACTCGCCATCACTATTTACTCCTTCTGTGTGGTCTCTAGTTGATAGCTGTACCTGTATTATAAGTATTTTTGCGATTAACTACACAACC
The DNA here is from genome assembly GCA_932526445.1 of Phragmatobia fuliginosa. Taxonomy (NCBI): domain Eukaryota; kingdom Metazoa; phylum Arthropoda; class Insecta; order Lepidoptera; family Erebidae; genus Phragmatobia; species Phragmatobia fuliginosa. Next base: position 7,125,400 of record OW052066.1, on the reverse strand, counting down.
ACATACATTTTTGTATAAAATAAATTGAAGTCTTGACGTACCATCTTAACCCTAGAAGCCCAATCATATTTTACTAGCTATTAAGCCCAAACATAGGTCAAATTGACCTACACAAATAAATATTCCCTAGACATAGTTTATTACATTATACCTATTGTTTTTGAATAATGCATTTATATTATTTTATGGTTAAATCAGAAAAAGGAACATTAGAGTGATATTTATTTATTATACTATAAAAATAAAATTTTTAAACGATAACGATAACGATACATAAAATTGGTACATAATGAGATCCTTTCGGTTTTGTATATAGAATGCTATGTTATGTTTGCGTTAATCAAATAATACTTCTGTTTACTACTAAGTAGTCTACTTTTCATAATAATATTAACAGTTTTAGTATATTATTTTCACTTTATAAACACTTTTGACTCATGTAAAAATTGTGTACACGACAGATTAGTTTTTTACATTTGATGCACTGTGAGTTTGTCTTTCGTTGCTTTTCATAACAATAATATCCACAGTAGTGACGCTACTTTGGTTCTGTTTCAACAGTAAGATCATCTGACGATGGTTGTGGCTTAACTTGAAGAATATTTGTAATAATTTCAAAGTAGGAACCCTAGAAAGAAGGAGCTTTCAGCCGCTTTTGCATCCATGACGAAATCAGGGCAGTGCTCCAATTTATTCATGGCTTCGCGATTTCATGGCTTTTCTTTATTAGTCAGCTTGTTGCGACAGTAAATTACGTAGGCATTTACGAAAACCATATCGAGCATCCCGTAAAACACAGCCATGGGTCTTCTTTTTGCCTTCCCATTAGTTAATATGGAGGAACACATTTGGTCTAAAGTATCAACACCTCGTTTTGTCTGCTCATTTGAATTTTCACGTTATCTACCACCTCGTCTTCTACATCACTTTTTACTTCGTCTTGAGCCACGCAATCGTCCTCTTCAGAGACTGTATCAAACGGCTCCAAATTGTCTGTAATTTCTAAAAAAGATACTATCTCGACCACCGTCAGGTGCTTAGAGGATGCCATATTGTTTTATTACCTAAAACTAATGTTTATAGTTACAAATAAACCAAGAAACTACGTCTAAACCTTTAAAATAGCACATTATAAATACGTAAAACGAATGCAAAACTTACACAAAGCCCAAACATAGGTCAAAATGACCTATAACATTGCGAAAGTCTTATAACCGCCTCCTATTAGCTCTTGACGGACACTAAGTTGGTTTGATCAATCACGGCGATCGAACGAAACATACGAAAAAGATACCAAATATACGTTTCCATGTAGGTAAAATTTACCTAGATTGGGCTTCTAGGGTTAAGAGTTCAATTTAAACAAAAAAAATGTGTTGTGTTTTATAACTATTTTTTATTTACTACTAATTATTATCTAGTTTTACTGTTTTAAAGTTAATATTTAAAGTAGTTGAACATAGGGATACGGCCTAACGATTGAGAAGCATCTCACTAGACCGCCATGGTCAGGGTCACCACGCTGCATTGTGTACACTCACAATTAGGATATTGACCACTACTCTTAGATTCTACTCATGTTTTACATCAGGTAGAGACGATTCACTTTGGCAGCCTATAAACAGACAGACAGAATATAAAATAAATAGAAATAACTGATTTGCAACTGAATTCTTGACATAAAGTAATTGTATTTAAAAAATTTATTGGTATTTAACATGTTTTAAATTTAATCTTATAACTGACCCTTATGTCCATTGTGCGGTGAGTTTTGTTACATCTGTGTTTGAGTGTGATCCTAATTGATATGTATCGGATTTCAACTTCATCGGTGTAATGAATTTGGAGCAAATTGAATGTGGCAGGATAGACACGTATGAACTTTTATGGTTTCCATTTTGAATCTAAACTAGCAACACCTACAAACTCAAGTTCCAAAGGGATATAACACTTTACAGCTAGTAAAATCATAAACAATTGATCCATCCATCCCATCACATCCCATCTTCATCTACATCTTTTGAAACTACTCGAAACTTAAAATCTGATTGATATAACCTTTTCCCGCGGTTTTTCTATTTCAATTAAATTTTTGGATTTCTAGGAAGGATTATGGTCACATGGTTTAACAGTAACCAAGAATTTATGATACTAGTATGGAGGTATGGATAAAATACTTGTATTTTTTAACGTGTAAAGCAATAAATAAACTTGACTGTATTAATGCCATTAGTGGTTTGTGACTCCCTTTTGCATCTGCAAGTGTGGTAAGTTTTATAGATTCAATCCATACATGGAATAGTAATCCATTTGTCTGACACACGAATAGTTCTGAGTGTGGACATACTTTGTGTCCATTAATTGTGGTTTATCAAGTCTTACTCGACGGAAGGATATTTTTCTGGTGTGTTTTTTAACTGTAATGTTTGTGTGTTGCATTTCCTTAAGAGTTTTATGTAAAATTCTAGTAGCTCTAAATTTGTTCCTAAATGTATTTTTAACAGTTTTGAAATTAATCTTAAATTCATTTCTTACAATTTCTGCTAGTTCTTTTAGAGTCTATTTTTTGAAAAGAAAATCTTTTTTCTATTTGAAGATTTATTACCGAGGAAGACGCATATGACCGCCCAGGTCATATGGGTCACTATCCTGCATTGTCTGCATTTGCAATGAGTATGGTCATAACTACTCTTAGATTCAGTTTATGCTTTCCATCAGGAAGTGTAGAGTCACTTTGGCTGGCTCTTATAAAGAAAAAAGATTGTATAGAACATTATGCTTAGAATAAAAGAAGCCTAGCATTATTCGTAAGAGATGCAGACGAAGTCTATAGACGAATTTGATGAAATTTTATATTATTATTCTAATTTATTAAGTTAATGACGGTAGAAGCCACTAATGTTGAAGCTCATTTAGCAAATTTTTTCAATCCGTATACTACGACAGTTGCAGCTGTAAGCACGTTCCGCAACCACTAATGAAGTTCTAAAATTGCACGAATATCTCATCATATATGTTGTGGTTTACTTGAAAAAAAAATAGTAGTTGCCACGCCTTTGTCTTGTAACGTACAACTTTTCCTAGCATAAGAAAAAAAAGACATAAAGTACCTAAATCATGAAGAAATGGTTAACAGAAAAGATTATTTTTATAACACAAATTGCAACAAATCTTTGCTCGACTATCTAGGAGGTTTATGTTCAAAAAAAAACAAGAGTTTTAAAAAATAAATAATAACAGCAATACAGTATCCTTTATTATTTCTTAACCAACATTAATGGCAGGCCATAAAACCATCAGCTTCTGTAGAACGAACATGTTTGTACAATGTTGTGTGGATAATAAGTGAATATCGATGAAGGCAACTACAAGTCGTTGTGTTGAATTAACGTTTCTCCGATATCAAATTTTACACTTAGAGAGGCAGTTACAAGTAAATGAGTCTATAGCGAAAGAATAAGTTACTCTTAAAAGTTCTTGACTAACAATTCTGATTAAACATTTGAAGAAAAAATGGGCGGACACCTTTTTGAAATCGGAAAGTACCATGGGCATAAAATAGTATGGTCCTATGTTCTGAGTGAGCTACATTTGATTACTTTAATGACAAAATCGCCTAAATGCTCGAAAAATCTCTCTAGCTAGTTGTTCCAAGATCCCCATAGTATACCACTCCAAATGTTTGTAAGCCATTCAACATTACATTACGTTCATTGTGACCCATAGGTCGGTCAAATGTTACAAAAGGCATTTATACGAAAGCGTTAAATATCAATAATAGATTGCGTGGTACTAAATCAACGCACTTTAAAATGCTATGGTTTCACAAATTCTCAGTACTTTCTAGGTGGTTTAAAATAATTATATATTAGTAAGTGGCTGCGTGATAAACTTCCTTTTTCTTAAGAATTATTTCGATACAGTCACGCGAATCTTGGAAAAAGTACGAGTACCTATTAAATAATTTGCACACTTGTGTAATAGTGATAGAACATGTCTGTTGGCAGCTTTCATAGAATACAGCATTTAATAGGTACAACCAAACCACTTTTTATTCTATTACAAGTAGTTGTTTAAAATTTACGTACCTACTAAGAGCAAGGTAATTTAGACCTGCAAATGATACAACGTTTCTACCATTTCTTAGAGTAACCCTTCATTTCATTACAATTTTCTTGTCAGTATTTTCACACACAAGTACGGCTATATATCGAACATCCATTGAGCCGTGAGCTAAAAATCACCGTATTATTAAAATGATTAAGGATAGCGTACAATTGTATGAAGGCGTAGATAATATTAAGGATATATGTAAGGATTGAGTTACGCTTGTCTGGTGCGGATTACAGTGCGCTGGCGCCTCTTGCCGTGCGAAACAAACTTGTAATGATTGCCAAGAAACCAGACATTGAAAACTCAATTCACGCCTTGAGGTGTCTGAATCTTGATTTTGATGACAAGCGAATAAAACTTCTCCATTAATTCTTTCAGTAGTATCTCATCAACATCAACAGCCTTTAACAGTCCACTGCTGGACATAGGCCTCTCCTTTGAAAGGAAGTTTTGGCCTACTATACCACGCTGGCCAGACGGGTTGGTAAAGGGTTTGTTTCAAGTTTTCCTTCTCTTGGCAGGATGTTAGCTGCTTATTTTGTTCCTTTAGTCGCCTCTTACGACACCCATGGAATGAATAGGGGTGGTGACACTTTGTATTCTTAATCCGTCACCACACGGACAGTAGTATCTACTGAAAAAATATTTAATTTCATAAACAATTTTTATTTCTATACTGTCCGTGTGGTGACGGATTAAGAATACAGAGTGTCACCACCCCTATTCATCCCGCGGGTATCGTAAAAGGCGACTAAGGGATGGACTACACAAGACAACATCTATGCAAAGAGAAGGAAAACTTGAAACCAACCCTATACCAACCCGTCTGGCCAGCATGGTATAGTAGGCCAAAACCTCCTTCTAAGGAGAGGCCTATGTCCAACAGTGGACTGTTAAAGGCTGTTGACGATGATGATGATTTCTATACAATGCATTTTGCTTTTTCCCAAACTGTGTTGCGATTAGCAGTCTAATCTGTGATACGACTGAACTTCGATTTTTCTAGAACCTCATGGGTATCAATATACAACCCGGTCACATTATCTCGAGACCTCGCTGGAATGCGAACCTCCCGCCCGGTTCTCCTTTCACCTCCCCGCGCTCGCCACGGCGCGTCAGTACAGTTAGCAGTTTCGTTGTAGATACGCGTCGACTTGTTTTCGTGGTATATTTTAAAACATTTCATTGTTACGTTTGGACTTTTATTGTTATTTTATTATTGCTGTTACGTTAAAATATTATTTTAGTTGCAACATTGGACGTTTTTGTTAAGTTTGGACATTTACAATAAACACTAATTAATTAACATAACATAACATTAACAAAAATTTATTAACACAATCTTTGTTTTGTTGGAAATCTTATTGTTTATAATAATATCCTGCTAGAGGATACTTGTTTTGCGCACCATAGCAGAGCGCCGACACGACGTGACGTTATCGACGCCAGGTCTCGAGATAATGTGACCGGGTAGTAATTGGAATTCTCTAACCTGTCCTAGCCAAGTTGAATTCTTCATACGTAAACGTTGATATATGTATGGGGCTGACGTTCTCAAAGTTAAATTACGTGGACAAACAAAACAATTGGCACTAACACAAGAAAATAGAGATGTTAGCGATTGTAAAAAGAGAATCGACACAAACCCTTGCAACTTGGCTAATGGCTTGTTCGCGAAATGCGAAAATCGGTTAATTCAAGTTCTACTTCTTTTCACAGTAGCTAGTAGAATGTTTATAAGAGTACCTACACATTGACTATTATGACCGTCGTTAAATCATTGAGAGACGAGCGCGCCAGGCCGCAGGCATGCACCGGCCGATTTGTGGCCATCCTGTGGGATATTTACCGTTCGCATTCCACACGCTTTTACGTACCACCATCTATATAAGCTGTAAACATCGAACTACGTGATCAGTTCCTGAAGTACCAGCTTTAAAGCAAAATAGAATACTATTTTCCTATATAACATATGATGTAAGTATGTATGATGTAATGTGACACATAAATTAAGTAAAAAAGGCTATTCTTGTAACAAATAAATAATTTTAAGTAATTAATTGTTAAAAAACTTCTTTCACATTACGAATATTGCGATAATTGGTTACTGGTCTTGAATAGTCACAATATAAAAAAGATGATTATCAATTCTTTTTGTAAAACTATAATTTTAAACATTATAATTTCACAAAAAAACTACTCATACGGTAATATCACAGAGGGTAACACTTTACATTTTAAGATAATATCTGGACCATTTTATTACAAATCAAAAATGAAGAGTGAGATTAAATAGGCTGGTGAACGAAGGTCTCGTGGACGGGAAGGTAATCCCGATATTATGTAGTCTACACCTATCATCAAATTGTGATTTCCTTCAAATTGTGTTGGTCTTTCGTGCCTTAGTAGATGCGAGTAATATATCATGTTAAGCATTCACATGATTTTGATTTTCGAGAAAGGTGTCACAAAATCATCATTTCATCAAAGTAGCCATTATTCCCAAGATTATTTGGGGTCGGCTACTAAGTTCAATCGGTTTTACCTGAATATAAGTTTTCCCACAGAGCGATTAGTATCGGACCTCCGCAACTCTGAGGGAGAACTAAAATTCGAAAGTTGAACTTTATAGTAACAAAGTATGTTCATCACAAAATAAAGTAAATATGTCTTCAACTATTTTTTTTTTATTCAAACAGGTAAACAGTTACTTCCTCGAAGCATTCGGTTCATTTGTTTCTGATATAAAATTACAACCTTCGAAATCCAAAAACCGTTTTTGATTTAAACAGGAATTCACAATCGGATTTAAGCTGACACAATTGGTACGCATGCATCAACATTAAAGACATGTGTCTTGATGGTGTCTTGAGTTTTTAAGGTAAAATTTGAATGTCAGCTTCTCATTTCGACCTTATGTCAATCAATTTGTTATCCTTATTATTTTCCTCGTTTCAATTGTGGTTTAAATTATTTCCAACTAAATTGATTCTTTCATGTATGTTAGTGTGACATACACTCTCTGACGTTGAAGAAATGTATTATATTTTATATAAGATTAGATATAAATATTTCATGACTAAAGTAGTTTGCTAAATTGACTCATAGGCTTTGGAAAATCTGTAGCTAAAGTTAAGTGCGCTTTGCGCGTGGAAATAAAAGAATGTATAAATATGTTTGACTATTCAAGACTACATCATCTTAACGCAAATCATCACCAATGTTTATTCGTAGTAGTAAATGCCATCCAGATTTTACTTTGCTTTATTGGTTCCTTCAATTCTTATCTAAGCAATTAACAATGAAGGTGCTGCCCAGAATACACATCTGATAATAGATGTCTTTTTCCATGACTGACTGATACGCCAACTAACAAACAAACATACGTTTGCTACTTGTTAATTTAAAATATAAAAATAGTCGATTTTTTAAACATAATTGGATGGAGCAAATACAAAAAACAATAGACTTTATATTGATATCCACACTGTCAAATTGTTTTTCTTTTTCTTCCTAGCCTTTATTACCAACATAATTTTGGGGTCGGCTTACTAGTTCCACTGATTTTACGTGAATTTCTTATGGTAGAAAACCATTGAATATTGTATAGTTATTACACTTTTGTATAGTTCTTAAAAGTATTACAAAAGTCTGTTACAAGCACGTCTGAGTGATATCTCAATAACATTCTACTTGCAATTCAAATTTCTGGTTATACAGGAAACAAGATTAGTTCTAGTGAAATATGTGAATACCTGAACATAATTATGTATAATCGTAATTAAGTCCTTCTGAATGTTCAGGCATGAAAGGCAATTTATATGCCAATTAATGTCACCGGATCTTGGTTAATGTACACGTCTTATAGCCATTACCGACATGCTTCAGTGAATCTAGTTAGAATAAATAGATAGATATATTTAACTGTATGAAAATACAGACTTATGGAGGATGCAATGCAAAGCGTCCAGAAAACAAGAAGGCTTAATTATATAAAACAAAAATAAAATTTGTTGGATATTGAAAGGATTAACTGGAGTGACATGATCTCCAAAAAAAACTGTGTCAAGCAACTTTAGGTTTAAAAAGACAACTTCCGCACTACGAATATAAATCTTGTGTCACGTGGGACTTTATAAACATACATGAAACAAACACAAAGAACACCCAGGTTTAGAACAATAATTTGTGAATCGCACCAACAGTTGTCCCACGAGGGATTTGAACCCACGACACTTAGTGCAGCAGAAATCGGCGTGGAGACCGCTTCAATCACTAGGTGAACCGTGCAGGGTGCAAGTGAATATTAACGGAGATTTCAATAGTTGGCGCTGCCTTTAAGCGTTTCTTGTTGCGCTTTTGTGTATATAGAAGTAATTTAATTACAAAATTATAGTTGATAATTAAACTTACTAGGAAACACAAAACGAAAATACTTCATTTAAGGTAAACAAATTTTGTCCTAAGGCTAGTTTATTTTATATTACTTGTGTGTGGATATTGTGTAGATGAAAATCCTGTTAACTAAACTCCAACAATTAAACGTTAGAGATCTAAATATGATTTTAATTACTTTAAGGAATTAGTGCATAAAGTTATCTGCGCCTCAAATTACTCGTATCCAAAAGCAAATTACAATGTTTAAAAATTTGGTGATAACTCCAGTACAGGTCTTTGGTCCAGCGGCTTCGATGATTGCGGCAAAACGAAATAGCCAAATAACTGCAAACGAAATTGATCTTTAAAATGAAGTGTAGTAAATACCACATTTCGGTGATAGTTACAGTAAAGTTGTAATAACATGTGTTATAAAGTTTTTATTTTATTACATAAACATCAAAGTATGGGTTGGTAAAAAGAGTGATTTCACAAAAGAGATTATTTTACTGTTAACATATCAATCATAAAGTCATTTTAGTGTGCATTTGAAAGATTGCCTCGTGTGATGAACATGCTATATGAAATGATAATCTCGTTTACGTAGTAATTTGTGACTTTATTTGAGAAAAAAAATGTATACAGCGAGTATTTAAATATTTCGATTTATTTTAATCAACGTGGTGGTAGCAAATCTATGATACAAATGAAATTTTATTATTAAGAAGAGATTGCGATTTAAAGTGCATAAGTGGAACGCTTGGGGTAGATTAATTAGACTTTGGTTTTTAAAAACGTTAATAAAAACAAACTGTTTTTAATCCCAATAGTTAAAAATAACCAAATTGCTGCTAATCAATCTTCAGTCGAATTGTTCTGTCATCAGAAGTTAAAGGATTGCCGTTTTCACGAACGACCTCGTAATTTAAGAAGCCATTGAGTGAGAGAGTTAAGGACCCCTTTCAGATATTTTCATTATCAGCAATCTTTAGGGGGCAAGTGCGTGGATGTCTATTAAAATTTATTTACTACTTAGGTTAGGGGTCTCTAAGTGAGAAGAGGGTTGAGGTTTAGTTGGTCAATACAGGCATGAGTAGTTTAATTCTTTTTTTAAATATAAATAATAGTTTATACTTTTTAATTATGTCTCCACCAATGTAAGACAAGATGGTAAACCGTTTTGCTACTGAGAATGAAAAGGAAACTTGTAAAACGTGAGTCATATGCCATTCATGGCAGCAAATTCTTTGGTGTGATGGAATTCAACTGTATAGGCATGTGATAAAGAATAATGATAGTAATGAGATGATTCATCTCACAGCACTTTACATCGTATCACGTAATATAAAAAAAACTTTCTAAGAAGTAGAATATTTTTTTCTCGATATCAAGGTGTTGCGAAGAAATCAAAACTAATACGAACATTCATAAATGGAAAGTCGTTACACGTAAAAGTATGTAGGCACTGCAGTGTAACCTTTAGTACCTTGTATTTGGTTCTTAATTAAGACCTTCAACACAAAAAAATAAATAGATTCTGCCAAGACGTTGTCAATGATTCAGATATCATCAACAACCCATCAACAACCCATGACTGGCTGAGCTTGGGTTTCCTCTCAAGAAAGGGTTAAAACCATACGTCCCTATACTGGCTGAGTGCGGGTTGGGATCTGGCAGGACAACGTTGTAGCTACGTAATTTTGGCGTTGGATCATCATTATCACGACGATAGTTATCCTATGATAACACCCGGGACCAACTGCTTAACATGTATGTTTTGGTACATAACAGTAATAAAATAATTAAATAAACAGATAATTACGAATATATTTTTTTTGTATTTTAAACAAACATATTTTTTAAGCTCTAATCCAAAACTTTATTGACTAATATAGAAACCTTTTATTCGTTCTAAGAACTCTTTTTTGTTCTCAAATTAATTCGTAGTTTTGGTCTAGTTGCGAATATGATTTGACAATAACGGAATAGTATTCGTGACTGCACCGATATGCACTCAAGCAGAACTAACAAACTTATCTGAAGCAAAAGTTTGCTGATTTATTGAATGTGATCAATCTTAGCATTAACTTATTATAAAGTACACCTAAGTTAAACTTAAAATACATGTATTGAATCAACATAGTTCCTAAATAAAGGACGTTTACCTTTTGTCTTCTTTCTTGCTTAAATTCAAATAAGAAGAGTTAGCTATGAATCCATTTTTTAAACTTATTTAAAAATACAAACTCCGCTTTAAAAATTAATTCCCCCGCGTGAACTGTACAAACATACATAACAACAATTTGTAGATCACACCAAATTGTTGTATCATGTTGAATCAACCACAATGCTTGGTGCAGAATGAAGCGTTTTGGCGACCGCTTAAACTACTAGGCCAAGTCAAAATATGAATGCTGTATATTTAGTTCATCTAAATTTTTATTCATAATAAGAATCGACTCCGATTTATAAGGTGAACAGATGGTACAATAGCTATCTGACAAAAAAAGAAGGTTATCTTTTAACCAAGCGATATATTCTTGCTGGATGAACATTAGCCCAAAGGTGGATATCGACTTTAATAGTTTAACGATTATTGGTTACTCCGTAGTTGAAAGTGTTTTTGTTGGACATTAAATTTAAAGATTCAAAAATAATTTTGAATTTATTTGCACTCTTATTTAATATTACAAAATCTGCACTCAATACCATTATTGTTAATCTTAAATGTAGGTGGCGGACATAAATGGCAGCAGTTAGACCATTAGTCTCACAGGAGGTAACTTCCCGTCATCCTGATTCAGTCTTGTAAGAATGATTAGACAGCGCGCCACGGTAGAAATTTATGGTGAGAAGTTCACGCCCAGATGACTGGATATAATAGACAGTGACTTTTGTAGGGTTTGAAATAAATAAAAGCAAATTCAGTATTTAAGCGTAACATTTACTACTTATTCAAATACACACTTTTTTTTCTACTTTTGTACTATGTGTTTTGAATGTTTTCAAGAATATCTCAAAATTCACAAACCGTTTATGTTCAGCAGAGATAATGTTTATTTATTTTACTTTATTTTTATTCTTTATTATGCACACATTTTGCTATCTAAGCTACAAGGAGGTTACATGTACAAAGGCAAGCGAGTAATCATCATAACATAATATAAAAAATAATCCAAAATGTTATTGTTTCGTTCATACTGATCACACAAAAAAGAAAGATATATGTATGTACATCCCATTAAACCGGTGCGTATCATAGACAACAAACAAACAACAAATAAGACTCCCAGATCAAACTAAATTAACAGACGATTATCACTTCCTTGTAAGAAGTCGTTACGAGTCTATCAAAAGAATATTAGTCTATTATTTAAGTTCATAATCGATAAACTATTGAATGATCATTGATTGGCGGGCGTACAATAAGAGCTTTGATCAATACGAACGATAATCTCCACATCGTCACATTACAGTGAATAAACAGCAATAAAATGATTAATGAAGCATTTCTAATTGCCTTACATCTCTAACTTCCTGTAGAAAGAGATTCCATTATAGAAATAAGTACTTACATATGCTCAAAAATGTCGGCAAGCGAAAGCGAATGTCAAATTATACTACTCGTACATCCCGTTTCTTTTATTTTTCATGAACGAAAACAAATCGGCTGAGACTACTTTTATCTAATTAATGACTATGTATTCGATCAATATTCTATTCATCAAAGTAATTTGTTCTTATATATTTGATCATACTCTCAATTATTGACAAGAGGCTACAAATTGAGAATGACGCTCTTTAATTTTTATTATTGATTATTCACGTGACATAGCTATTTAAATTCAAGACTAATACTTGACCATGATATTTATTTATTTGTATATAGTTTTTTGATGTCATTCTGAGGGATACTTCAAAAAGAGCTTGTAACTCTTTCGTTATTATATTCTAAAATCTCGTTGTCGTTTTTTCTAAAACGTCTAAAATCTCAGAATTATTTGACCAGGCCGCCATGGTACAGGTCACCATGCTGTAATGCCTACCCTCACAATGAGGATGGTGACCCCTACTCCTGGATTCTGCTCATGCTTTCCATCAGGCGGAGTAGTCACTTTGGTAGGCTTAAATATAAAAAATAACTTTGAGCTTATACCCACATATGCACCTTATAGCTGAGCTTTGATCCCATATGGCATAGTAATTTTAGTGATAGAAATTGTTAATGTTGCTTTTTAATTTTGATCTTAATAAAAATAATAACGATATGGAAGTATTTAAATTTTTTAAATTATATTGAAACGCTTTAGCTGGAACTGATATATTTAATGCATATTTTAATAAAAAGTAAGAATCAATTTATTAAATAAGATAAAACAGTATCTCTTTAATAATATGTTGGTCTTTAGTTACAAATGTATTAAATGTTTGAAACTTAAAATAACAACAACTTTCCATTTACACGATGTTCCTAAAGTTACAATGGCTATTTATCATAAATAATTAATAATGAATATACGTGTAGTTTAAAGTGGGCATTTAATTATTTTTTAATTATAATTATACTGTTGTACAGCGTATGTAATGAGCAGTTTTTAACAAAGTGAAAATTTATGACCCATAATTATGATTTTTTATTATTTCGGTGCCATTTTAATTGAGATAAATATTTATTTATTCATATGAAAACAGTAGTTATGGTTTTGTTCTTTTATAAGGCGTAAATTCTATAAATATTTATGTTAAGAGAAGAACATGTGTTGCATAAAAAAATATGCATTATTAAAGGTTCCTTCCACGATTCCGCCCGCGTGTGTGTTGGTTATCGCGCTAAAAAGTACCCTGTGTCCTTTCTCAGATTTTAGACTATCTGCGTAATGTAATTTAATACAGTCTAGTAGTTATGGCGTGAAAGCACAGACAGACAGATAAAGTTACTTTCGAATTTATAATATTAGTGAGGATTGGATCGATTTATTAGAAGCACGTGATAAAAAGCCTGTTCTACATTAGAAATTCCTGATAAATCAAGAGATAATATTGCAATCCTCTCCCAACCTGTTTTCAGATATCTTTCCTCCATCGTTGATTCAAAAGTTGTTTTAATATAGTATGTAAATAATAATAACTCTCTATAGTAACACAGAGATAGCCATGTCATGCTCTAGAAATATAAATCAAAGTCCGCGAGTTTTATCAGAAACGAATTGCAGAAACATCCCTAGAACTTGTTGTCCGTAGGCACAATTTTTAATTTACATATAATTACCTACTATTTTAATTTATATATATACATTTATAATATGTACCATACTTATTTATATGTACTAGTATAAATACACATTGGGGTCGGCTACTATTTCAACTGGTTTTACCTGAATGTCAGTTTATCCACGGAGCGACTGGCATCGGAACTCCGTAACCCTGAAGGAGAACTGAAATTCGATGGTTGAACTAGTTGTCAGTATATTTTAGGGCACTGTCTTACCAATAACAATTGCCATAGATGTTCATGACAACCGGCACCGACGGGTAAACGTGCTCTTCGGGCTGTTATTAAGAATTTCCTTCAAGAAAAACCTAACAACACTTTTGGCCCGTCCCGTGATTTGAACCCGAGACCTATAGATCAGCAATCGCATACGCTAACCTCTAGACCAACAACTAGCAATAGTGTTAAGTATTAAATTTACGTTCACTTAAAGATTTCAACAAGTAAGTTAATTATCCCACAAAGTAGTCGGCGTATTACAAAGTTATCCATTTAAACATAGCTGTATTCGAAAAACGGCTTCTATTTATAAGGCTCCCGTCAATCATAAGATCACTTAACCGCAGTCCTATAAGGTCTCGAGTGGGTGAACGTTTTATGTGAGATTGTTAGTATTCTTGTAAGTCCATATAGGAACCCCGTAAATTTATAAGACGACTAGCTAGCTCGTGGTTGTTGTTGAAAAAGTGATTCAACAACCACGGGTAACACCACGGGGCAAAGCTAGTCAATAAAAGTATCTTAAATTACTCCTTGTATCATCAGTTATCCATTCCAGAGATTATCCGTAACAAATAGATAGACATAATTATTATTTTGATGTAAGTACTATACGTATTTTCAAATGAATTTACGAAAAGCTGTTAATTTCAATAACAGTCTCTTCAATTTTTTTATTTATATAATATACAAGTCAACCAAAAGTCTCCTTTTTCTGCTAAACAGACGGAAACTACAATTATATTCCAATTAAAATGTCACATAAACTATGAAATATTGTAAAGGAAATAATAGAAAAAGTCACGAAAGAGAAATTATTGATCAATATTAATGAACGGGTTTTACTACACTGCGAAGTGTTTGATAAAACGTGCGTAGAATATAGCAATCTTATGTCATCACGGCTGCATATGCATACTTGCACGTTCACATAAACGAATACATGCTATGGGGTTTACTTATAGTCTATTTTGTAGACTACAAGTGGCCTGAATGCTTAATCTCTTACTTAGACTGACTGTAAATAGAAGGTGATCTAATTCTAAAAAGAGTGTCCATGGAGTTTCTTGTCTGTTCTTCTCCATAGGATCTACGAATTGGAACAGACGATTAGCTTCACGACTGACTACTGACTGACTACTTGACGTTTCAAAAGTGCCGTTGTATGGTTTATTTGAAATAAAATGGTTTTGATTTGATTTGATTTGATTGAATTTTATTGTAATTGTAAATACGTCTCCAGTGGAATTTATAAAGTGGCTAATGTAAACGCAAACAAGAGTCGTAAAAACTGATCGATATAAATTAAAATAAAATTGAAATAGAAATATTTCAATGCAAGCATCTCACTAGCTATGCCGCCATAGTTGCCATCGCCACACTGCCTGGATTCAGTGTGAGGTGGCCACCACTTTTAGATTCTACTCATGCTTTCCATCAGCAGAGTAGAGTCACTTTGGCGGACAGGCTATCAAATAAAAAAAGATTTAAAGACTTTTAATTCGCTTCCAACCGGTTTACGAGTCTAGACAGTTTGCAAAAAAGGATTTACGGGAAATTTAATTGTTCAATGGTACAGTGCAGTACAGTAATATCACGTCTCTTTGTTTCCCGACTTAACTTGAACTTGAAATTAAATTGACCGAATAAAACGCGAATTATTTAGTTTCGTCGCCGTAGTTCTGAACTCATTATAACTGCACATTTGTGTAAATATGTATACGCTAATAGGCAAGAAGCGTTGCTTCTACACACACATACACTGAACACATGTGCAAAACTGTATTGTTCACAGTTTCAATGCAAATTGCCCACAGACGTCTGCTACCAACTGTTAAAATATATTACTTTCAAGATAGATCACGGAAATTCACAAACGCATTTCATTACATGGTAATTTCTCTCATTTCTGATTTAACCTGTTTATTCTTCGGATCTCTGTTAATAAGCCATTGTTAATATGTTGTTTCTGTTACAGATCTGGAGATAACGAGAGACTGAGGTGAAAGCAAGGTACTTTATCTTCATTATCAGCTACTCCAAGGTACCAAAAGAATAAGATTATATGTTAATGTACTCGTGAAACAAATGAATGGTGTATTTAAATCTTAATTTCACATCACATGTGTTTAAAAATCATATAATCTTGTTCTCGATCGCCTGCTTTATTAACCAATTATAAAGTTTTAATTGAAATTAATTACATTGTTAAAGGAAAGTAAATAACTGATTAGTTTATTACCATACTTATAGGTGAATCTGTGCACGAGTTCACGTATTTTACATTAATAGCATATGAACAAGATAATAGAAACTGGAATTTCCTAATTTCGAAGCATGGATTATTTAATTATGTAGAATACCTACATAATTGAATAATTTATTAGACACATTATATCTTTTAAGTATATTTACGTGTAAATAATATCTACAAATTAAAATAATGTTTGCGTAAGTGTAAGTGTGTCTGTATTTTTTTTTTCTAAAACACAAATAATATATTAGTGTTTTAGAAATAAAACAATATTCATTTCTTAGAAATATAACACAGTAATCGTCATTTAAGTTACGCATAAAGCTGAAATCCCAAAAAAATAATCTATGAAATTTGTCTAAAAGCCTACCTTAGAGCATTAGTGCAATAACATTTTTTTTTATATTTTTTCATAAAATATGTTCCATTTACAAAATCAAGCTCCATATATTGAATACCGAGTTAGTTTTAATAGTTTTACAACACAGTAACGGTAAGCGATATCATATCAAACACATGTAGAGGCGTGTTAACCACTCTTAATTTTGATAAATGGCTTCCAACCACAAGTTAAACTATTTTTTGTCTGATGCATATCAAAGCTCACGCAACAGTCAAATGTTCTTTCTTAGTTAAATTGATTACACACAGTACTTTAATACTCTTTATATTTTTAATGAACTTTTTCTGTGTGTAATTGGATATGAAACGAAAATGGCTTCCACTTTGATAGCCTATAGCTTTTTTTAGGTTCGGGTAGTGATTTACCGTAACTTTTTGACAACTGTGTATCTCGTAACAAAGTACAATTAATTTTCAATTAGCTTTTTAGAAAGAGGCACTAGACAGTAAACTCATTTTGTGTGTGTGTGTGAGTGTATGTGTTTGTATGTGTACATAGACCAATTTTAATTATTAGTTTTCATTTTTTTATATATTTATCCTAAATGTTTTACAAAAAGATACCTATCCGAAAGACTTCTTCTTCTTTAGGTACCATCTCCATCACGGAGGTCGGCGACCATACGTCGGCGGTCGCCTCAACGAAAGACACGAGGTACTTATTAGTGCAATTTAAAATTACTTAGTTTGATTTGTTTACTAGACAAGGCTCATATTAGAACAAGTATATTCAAGTTCGATTTCCATTTTAGAGTTTAATTTAAATTTATGTTACAATACAGATTTTCTAGTATAAACTCATTATCAAGGCTTACTTAATTAAAGCTGATTTGCAGTGTTGTCTAAAAACGTCGTTAAACCCGAGAATAACGGTATTATCAAATGATTGACGTATGTTCCCATAAATTTTAATACTAATTAACTAAGGGAAATCTAAGTTCAAGTAGTTAACTCGTGTTGTAAACTCCATCATGTTCATAATAAAGGTCAACATTACATACCTATAATGTTGTTTCTTTAGTGTTGTGGGTTCAACCCTCATATAAGAAAAAACTTTGTGTGAGTCTGGTAGTTTTATGTGTGTATCGGTTTCATGTATGTTTCTATAGTTCACCGCGAGGATACGTCCCCACATTTAAAAAAAAGTAGACGATGATAGGTAATATTGCACAATTAATTACTTTTCAATTTTTCACTATGGTGGCTAAGTGAGATGTTTTTCGGATTATTGGGCCTCCACCAATCTCACACGCATCAACAAAATACGACACCAGAAATGCTGTAATTTTAGATTGATCATGTCGTTTTGCGCGCTACATCACAGTTTAACTGAAACATAATAAGATGTTTTCATAAAAATAAACAGTCTTCAAAGACAATCATTATTTTTTCATTCGCAATAAACTTTAAATAAATACAAATTAAGACCACCGCCTTCCTTTAAATCACACGGGGTAAAAACCTGTTGACATCATGTGTTCGCAGAATCGCACGATTGTGAGATCTCTGAATTGTGTTCATGATATTCGGATTTACTGCATTACGAATACAATACTTACATACAATCAGATATCGAACTTTAACGAAGTAGTTATGGAGGCAGAACGGTAATGGATAGAATAAAACGGTTATATTTAAAAAACCTGATAAACCTTGCATGAAGTCTGTATGGTGATTAATTAAGAATTCAGAATGTCACTATCCCTATTCATCCCATGGGAGTCGTGAAAGAACGCAAAGAAAACCAACTTTGCAGTAGCAGTGAAGGTACATTCACTGCAAAGAAAAGGAAAACTTGATACAAGCGTTACCTTGACAGCCTTGATGTAATTTATCTGGCCAGTGTGGTGAAGTAGATCAAACCCTACTTTGTAAGAAGAGTCATATGTCTAGCAGCGGACCTGTAAATGCTGTTGATGTCTTTAAATGTCTTTAAAATCTATGGCGAGTTAAATATTTTAAGAGTAATTTAAGAGAAATACAAAGTCCATAAAAATCTTAATATGGGTCTTTAAATGTGGCTTATTGCCTTTTAAAGAAGTTCCATTGTATCTGAACATTAAGAGTAGGTAGGTGCCCTTTTGGGTATCAATTACGTGCTTATTAGTTACGTTGGTTACTATTTTCGGCATTCAAAAGTGATGCCGTTTGTTTAGTTCGTCCAATACAGTTCTATTATTTTATTTCAAAATAATTGAAATTTTATCACAATTATAAATTCTATTTTATGTTTTGGACAGTGATATATTTTCATTTCATTCGGCCATATTTAGGAGAAATTCCTGCAGCCTTAGTTAATAACTTATGGTGGTGGTGACATCGATAGCATCGCCACCAATTGGATTCAAATATGTTTTCAAACCACCCAGGAATCGCTTTATATACAAAAAAAAATTCATCCAAATCCGTCGAACCGTTTAGGAGATAAGCAAAAAATCGCGTGCAGAAGAATTATAACTATTAAGATGTGACAAAGACTTACGCAAGGCTTACTACAGCATAACTTTCTGCTATTTGGATTCAGTCAGAAGCCAAGGCTACCACAACCTGGTCCAAACGTCAGACAATACAAGGGATTAATAAATGAACACGAAATTACTAATACTATACCATGTCGAGGAAGTCGAAACAAATTATTTACACAAAAAGAAAACTGAATTGATTAGTTAGCTATAACCTGCTTTACAGTACTTATACAGCTTTGTAATACAAAAGATAAGACAGCTAATGACACTTATTTTTAATCTTCATGCTTTAACGTTTAAAGTTATAAGATAAAGAACAATCACATTTTATTTTCGTATATCCAAATCGTTATCAATTTATACGGATTAAGTTTTTTAAACCATTGTCACTACAGTTATAATCCACGAATATATTGACCATCGGTGAACCCTAGACGTATAGGTCAAGAGCTAGCTAGCCGATATATGGTGGAGAGTCGAATAAAATCACGTCAATAAATTTCTAATACTAATTACATTAAAACGACGTAGGAGACTTGGGTTTAATTGAGAATTATAATGGTTGTGTTAAACTAAAATAAAATCTCTTGCAATTAGTCCATTTATATCTATTTACTCTTTGACTATAAATTATATTGATACAAGTAAATGTCAATAAAGATTGTGATGTATTTCCGTATAACTTTAGTATATTAAAACATGGAGGGTGATAAAAGCTTGTTTATTGTTATTGCTAATACAGATTGCAGGTTATGTTTTCTTTGATTTGTTTAATTATATAAGTACATTAATTTGTATCAAAATAGAGTTCAGGATCGATTCCCATTCGTTTCAAGTAATTTTTGTATATAATATGTGAAATAAGATTTAAACAACTTATCAAGTTATTCTAATTTAATCTCTTGTAAAATGTTTATCTTCAAATAAAACAAAAAAAGTAAATTATAAAAGTTCATTTATATATTTTTTTTATTTAATTTAGAAAGTAAGTATATTTAGATTTTCAGCACGAACGGGCCTGCTCGACCAAGGCAGTATTACCCGCCATAGAAGATTAACCTAAAATGGCATTATCCGTGCTGTCATATTTCGTTGGTGACTGTGAGACCGGAGGTCCAAATGATGCAGAAGCTTTTCATTAGGCCGCCATAGTGTCAGTGGATAACTATGCTGCATAGTCTGTACTTACAATGAAGGTGGCCCTTTACTCCTGGATTCTACTTATGCTTTCCATCGGGCAGAGTAGTCTTTGGTAGGCTTGAACAGGAAAAAAAACTCAAGTTGACTGTACATGTATTAATGTACCACAGTAATACTCCGCTTTTATACAGTTCATTGTTCTGTGACATAAATGATCAGAACTGAGATTAACTCGTGTACGAAAAAGATTGAAACATACCAGTGGTAAATTTATTGCAGTTGCCTGCATCATACTAATGAAGTTACAAAACAATTGGCAAATACTGTTTATTTTACACTTAATATTATTAGTTACATAATTATTAATTTTAATTCCATTGTGATACCGTTGAATAAAGATATTACTCAATAATAAAGTGATTAATTACTATATTCCTTGATTAAATAGACTTGTCTTTGTATTAGCATTTGTTTATCATGCACAGTCTTTTGTCAGTTGTCAATGCCAGTTGTCAATATATTTCCTTCATTTGTGAAGATTAATTTATAATATTGTAGAAAATCGATAGAATGCGTAATACACTGAACGTACTAAACTGATAATTAATTTACAAATTGGTGTGTCTGAAAGTGTTTATCAAAATTATTTTATTATTTATAACAATGACAAAGTAGAAAGTAGTTCTCTGAAAAACTGTTAACGACTTAAAGACCATTAGACCAAAGATCATCATCATCATCATCATCATAAGCCTTTTCAATTGACGTTTTTTAATATGTTTGTAACATTAATGTACAAACTTGTATTGAATAGGTTTTTATTTCCATAGATAGGAAAATTTGTTTTACCATTTTACAGTGTTATAAGTACATTAAATAGTAAATAAATGTAATATATTTACTTACATATACATTATTATTGCTATATAACATAACTAATGTTTGCTCGCGGCTCCGCCCGCGTGTATATACTCGTATGTCCTTCTTCAAGAACCAAAAAAATCTTTGTTGTAAATATCATTTAAAATGTGGCGCTCAAGACTAACGGTATGTATTTCATATATTGGGCATGCCAACATAAAGCAGGTATACGACCCTAGCCACGCGGACAATAGAATAAAAGACAGATGTTATCCCAAGGTTATACTGACGTACAAATTTAGGAACGGGGTTTCATTATACCTGAGATTCTCGTAGTTTAACTTATATTTTACATAAGCAAGTTACAATAAATAATAGCGAACTTATTTTAGTTCTATTACACCTTTAGTGACTTTCATATGTGGCGTACGTGTGCAAAATAGAGGGATTACGACTGATCCAACTTTTCGGAACGTTATATCTCCAAAATGGTGGCTTTTAGGAAAAAAATTATGGATATATTTTTTGTAGAGAATTTCGTGATCTACAATTTTGTACTGGAGTAATTTTGCAAAAAAACTCACCGTTTCGCTAAAAATCGCAAAAAACTCATTTTTTTGACCTTTGACCCCGTGCCAAATTTTTAGCACACCTCGGAACGATGAGGACTTTTGAGATTTTCTTTATAATGATGTTTTGAACAACTATGCCAATATTCAGCTTTATGGGAATTTATGTAACCTTCCTCCTGATTTTAGGCTTAAATAGACCGGACTATTAACGGTTTAGCTGTGAAAGTCTAACAGAGAGATACACAAAAGTTAATTTTTAATTT
The DNA here is from genome assembly GCA_932526445.1 of Phragmatobia fuliginosa. Classification (NCBI taxonomy): domain Eukaryota; kingdom Metazoa; phylum Arthropoda; class Insecta; order Lepidoptera; family Erebidae; genus Phragmatobia; species Phragmatobia fuliginosa. The sequence goes on along the minus strand of OW052066.1, from coordinate 7,103,462 downwards.
ATAATAATAAGAAACAAAAATATGGATTATATTTATTCTATAGTACTCAATAACATAGGTAACAAACAATTAATGTAGGTAACATCTACGCATCTTGCACAATTTGCTCAATGCAACATTCATATTCTAAAACAATTTTTTTTCGTGTTGACTGTACAAAATAGGAGTTATACTAGTAAGTAATCAATATTGTCTTTTTTATTAGGGTTCCGTAACCAAATGGCAAAAAACGGAACCCTTACAGATTCGTCATGTCTTTCTGTCTGTCCGTCCATATGTCACAGCCACTTTTATCCGAAACTATAAGAACTATACTGTTGAAACTTGGTAAGTAGATGTATTCTGTGAACCGCATTAAGATTTTTACACAAAAATAGAAAAAAAAACAATGAATTTTGGGGGTTCCCCATACTTGGAACTGAAACTCAAAATTTTTTTTTGTTATCAACGTGTGGGGTGTTGTTGGATAGATCTTCAAAAATGATATTGAGGTTTAAAATTTTTTTTTTTAAACTGAATAGTTTGCGCGAGAGACACTTCCAAGGTGGTAAAATGTGTGCCCCCCCCCCCCCCTGTAACTTCTAAAATAAAAGAGTGATAAAACTAAAAAAATATATGATGTACACCCCATGTAAACTTCCACCGAAAATTGGTTTGAAGGAGATCTAGTAAGTTTTTTTTAATAGGTCATAAATCGTAACCCGCAATTTACCTTTCATCTATTCAATACACTATTATTAAAACATCGATCAAAGTTACAACGAACTACAAGAACTTTTATATGATGTTACTTGCTTCTACGGAACCCTTCATGGGCGAGTCTGACTCGCACTTGGCCGCTTTTTGTATCATTTTAATAACCGAAGTGATTACATGACTATCACCTGCTTGAACAATTACTTGATATTTAGGATTTATTAGATACTAATAAATAAATAAATCTTCATTATACATTAGCTACATTTATATTACGTAGCTCAGTTTCGAGACCGACGTCATAGTTTTTGATCTATCCACATTTTTAAATATATGCGTTTCAATATACATTCTTCCTAATAATAATTTATTATCATGACGATGATGACAAGTAAGTTTTTTTAAACTAATCTAGAAAGTATTTTGAACCCTTAATTTTAGAACAGGAAATTTATTACTGAATTAAACTAAAGAAAACAGAGAGCTCCAAAAATAGCTTAGTAAAAATACAAAAGAGTGTTTTATCGAATAAGTCCTTGAGAGTTTCATATAAAAGGGACAGAAAATTATTTTATTATCTAGGTATATTATTTGTATGCATTTCAGTCAGTGTAGCTGTCATAGCACAAGGTCTACTTAAATTCAGGATAGATAGCTTTGTGTGTCAGGTGCCCAATATTTTCTTTGATTTTTTTTAATCATACGTATCTTAATTAAAAAAAATTAAGTGTTATTAATTTAATCAACATAATTAAATTCGCTTACATATCATAGAACTTGCATTATTATATATTTTAACAATTAGGATGTGACATTAACGATAATAGAACGTAATTAATATATAAACTGGAGGCGAGACCAAAATCACCACAAACATTATACTTTTATTATACTCATGTAATGCTTACCTACTAATGATTAGACCGTTACTAAAGATTTTCACTGTTGAGTGTACTTAAGTCCCAGTTGACAGCTATGACAATTAATCGCTTTCAAGTCGTGAAACATGTAATGATTCAATTTGTGTAGCGATTGAACACTCAGCTGTTATTATTCGCTCGATCAAACTCTGACGTTAATGATCAGATATGAAGTTGATTAGTTAAGATATGGATGATTACTGTCTCTTATACTAATAGGTTACTCATAAGCTATTTAAATTGATACTGAACAGTGCGATATATGTATATATCGCTAATGTATAGGTGCATCGGAAGGTGCATACATTGGTCTTAAAAGAATACAGTTTTGAACATACATAAATACGCGTTGGGCCTATAACTTAGGGTTATTGGGGTAAAATATGTGATTTAATAACCATAATATTAAAACGACATTTAATTACTTAAACGATATGTTCAAAATTATTAAGTGAAAATGGTAAAATGAGAGATCTTTGAACCATCACAGCCACTTTAATAACAAATTTCTACTTCTGACATAAAAATACAAATAATGCGGTACCTATATCTGATGATTCACACTATCTATAATTGCTAATTTGCAATTACTTGACTCATGTGAAAAAAAGATAAATTAAAACAAGATTTAGTGCGTTTGCCAACAACGTTTAAAACCTCAATTTATTTTTAGGTACCTATTTATTGAAATGGCCGCAAGTTTTTTCGGTATATCTCAGGCATTAATGTTTGGGTAAAAATAAGATACAAATTAATTACGGTACATAGGCAATAAACAGTTACAGAAAATGCTGTTAGATATTTAATGGTAAAAATGTTGCGGAGATATAAAATTCTTCAATTAAAAAGTAACACTTGTTTGTTAAAGTAATTATAGTTTTTTAAAATATCATTACTTTGTTTATGCATACAAATTATTGTGAAGAAAAATTGAGTTAACACATCGTTTGTAGCAGTAAATCTTAGTGTTTATCTTGATAATCGCTGAATTGAATACTCGCTATACGGTAGCTCATGTCTTTCCAATCTTATTTTACTATTGTTACAGCTCTAAACAATTACTCAGTATGAACCTGAAAATGAATAGACAGATTTTTGCAAATATTTAAATCTACTACAAAAAAATTTTTAGTTACTATTTGCTTTAGAAAAACAAGAAAACATTCATTGTGTCTGTTTCCTTTGTTGTTTCTAGATAACAGACATAGGATTCCCTTCGATTCCTTTGCTATATACTTCCATCGCGTATATTAAGTATTCATTAATACTAAAGAACATTGGGAAAAACAAAGAGAGAATTTATATGCTATGTCTACTCTCAGTTATAAAAATGATTACGTTCTTTATCTACCTACGTCTCAACAAAGAACCCTCTCTAAAAATAGTAAATTAAGAATTTTGCTTCCTCAACTGTATATTTTAGTCACACCTGTTTCTAATAAACTAGCCACAGAAGCACATATAAAGTTCCAAGTAACAACATAATATCAATTGAAATGCAGCATAATATTTTCCAGAGACACCACCTCTTTCAATTTTCAACGTACGCCTATTTTATTTTTAGTATACGAGCGATGTTTACGAGTACTTTCTGTGCATAGAGTTGTCAGAACTTCAGGAGACCTGGTCTTCGAACATAAATCAAGATGTGACGTAACAATAGTAGGCTAGAGATGTCCCTACACGCCCTAAGAGCCGTTACATTGTGTTATGCAAAGTACCGCCTGCACAGTTACAAGTTTCAATCTATTCTTGAAGGAAACGCAACTATTCATGATGCCGCAACTTGTTTGACAACAGCGGTGTTTGTCGTCAGCTAAAGTTGCTAACATGTCATTATGTTCACGACAAGGTATGTGCCAGTGGTGTATTGTCGAAATGTGTTACGCGCAGTTATCTATTTGTTTTAATGTTGGTTTTAACCCCATGAAAGAGAAATGTGGAAATTTCCATTGAGAGTTTATTCTTCTCATATGTAATAACTATGAACACGCATAGGTTTGTCTAGATAACAGCTTTTTCAAGTATTGGCCCTTAGGTTTAAATATGTCTTTATGCATGTATCTCCCTAAAAATTAAGGAGTTTAGGTAATATGGTAATGTAATAAAATTAGATTCACAAATGATGAAATTATAAAAAAATATTACATACTTTGTAATGGATCAAAATTACAACACCCGGTAACTGTCGGTTTTTCTTCATAATTCAAAATACTTTTGAAATTTTTAACCTACAATATAATGCACTTATAGACAACTGATAATCATTTGCTTATCCGCTTTCAAATACAACTATCTTGCCCTTAATATATTATACATCTACATAAAGCTAAACATCGAAACGGATAAGTATTGTATCTTAAAAACCGTGGCGGTCACATTACAAAAGCGCACTAACATAATGATCGTTTTCAATCACTTTCTTCCGACTAAAAAGTATACAATTTAAAAAAGTCATTAAAAACCTAACTTAATTGTCACGGCTGTTGTCGAGGCGGCAGACTCCGTCTATACCACCAACACATTATGCCACCATTGTGGGCGTTTTTTCCCCCAAATTGGTTTCTTGCTCCTTTTACCGCATCTGATAGTTTCGCTTTCACTGCGATGTGATTGATTAAACAAATTGCAAGTTGCGGTTGCGGTGATGCGAATTAATATATATTTAAAGATGTGCCCGACTTTTTACGTGTCTACCCCAGATTCGGTGATTGCTGTTTTGTGTGAAATTGTTATTTTTCTTTCAGTCAAATAAAATGAAACCTCTGAAAGTAAATGACAAATGTAATTAGGGTATCTGGTCATGTCTGCATTATACTTCTTCTTTTTTTATATCTTTTCGTCTTATAATTGCTGAAACCAATTAAGGTCAAGTGAATTTGGTGTATTTAGGTTAAGAAAAGTGTAAGTAATATAGCTAACAACTTCTTCAATTATTTCGTTGTTTAGTATTGACTAAAGTAACAGACTTTATGAATTGACAATTGTTTTGAAACTTGAATTGTCATTATTGGTGTCTCAAAACTTGCATGATAATCTTACGATATCTGTCTAAAGTAGAATAAAGATGCCGCAGCCTTATTCAAATCTGAGAAATAATTTAGTTTAGTAACTTACCTAATTAATTTCATCAAACTGATCAACATTAAATAACTTTAATAAATATAACTTATTCCTATGATTGAATCTATAAATTGCGTAACGATTTAGAGATTTGTGGCAACATCCGAATAGATTATTAAATTTTGAACGAGCTGACTCATCATATCATTCCGGTCACGGATTCCAGACACTTGGCTATATTGCTCTATATTGAGAAACATAAACTTGGATCCCATGGCGAGCGGGCCAATAACCTGTCAAAATTAACTAATGATGTGGTAGTAATAAACTAATTCCATTAACGAATTACATGTATGGTAGTAAGAAATGAAACAGTGAAGTATATGAAAGTAATTAGTATTACTTTCATATACTTCACTGTTTCATTGAGGTCAAGATACTATAGTAGTATATACTATTAGAAAACAGCTAGGCATAAGATGAACTTAGACCCTTAGACCTTTTCATGTAAGTTGATTTTACGGAACGTTATACACGCAAGGCAATGTAAATTATAATTTTATATAATAATCATAAATTCAGTCACGTTTAGACATAAATTAATTTTCAGTGAATCATAGTTTATGCATCCATCGCAATTGATTATTTCGCAAGATAAAAACGAAATATTAAAAATATTTTGAAGCTGTTAACGTAATACATACTTGCTCTAATCCAAGTTACAAATATTTTTAATTATACAGAACAACAAGATAAGTTAAACGATATGAACAGAGCGTGATACTACAATGATGCAATTACGAAAGGTCCATCGTATCGGTAAGTAAATGACTGGTTTCGAATCATATCCAAAAGCAGAAACATAAGTTATATTTATTATGATTTTATCGATAATTGCAGTTCATGTATTAAATGTTAATACAGTTTTAATACAGCTAAGCAGAGCTTGTGTTATGGGTACTAGACAACTGATATAAATACATAAACATACTTTTTTTTTGTAAATACATACATATTATACATAGAAAACACCCAGACTCTGAAACAAATATTTGTGAATCACACAAATAATATTTGGTCCGACCCGGGAATCGAACCCGAGACCTCTTGATCAGCAGCCGCATACGCTTACCACTAGACCAACGAGGCAGTCAATTGATTAATTATTAATTGTAACTGAAATATAGAATCAAAGTCAGTCAAAGATTATTATTATTGTCAATATCTAAAGTTTTGTAGGAAACTTTGCATTGCTCTATTGGGTTCTGCACTTAACACGCAGAATACTTATTTGTCAGATATATAACTGAGACTACCGAATGACTCAGAAACGTATAAATGTCATAACAAATGAATTATTTTATCTAAACGGTAGGTAACTTCAATGGAATGGTGGGGTTTCTATCAATGACAGTTATACTGGTAATACCTACCCATAAAACTAGTACATTTGTTTAATAATAAATTTTTTAGTTTTTGTTGTGTAGCGGTATTTATTTAACATATAATGATTTTAAAGGTAACGATATCTTTTATTTTTTAATATTTCGAATAGTTTATACCGTTCTTATCAATTTATTTTTACTAGTTACACAAAAAAAACTCTTTGTAAAAGTCTATAAACAGCAAAACTTGTATCGTAATATAATATAAGTATCAACCCGTCTGGCCGGCGTGGTACAGTAGACCTAAACTTCCTTCTTAAGAAGAGGCCTGTGTTCAAAAGTGTAGTAATAATTTTTGTTGTTGTAAATATTGGTATTTCTTTATAGCGGGTCAATAAACATAACATATCTCTTGTAAAAAAGCAATCCAAGAAATTAAAAACAAATAATTACCGAAATAAAACTTTCGAACACATTTTCTATTATAAATACACAAGTAATTTGCAATTTTCATTTGTTGAATATTTTTGCACACCAACTTTAATTTAACTTTCATTTTTATTACCGCTTCTGCCTATTAAGAGGAGAATTTAAATTAATAATGTTTCTTTAATTGTATTGTAGTAAAGCATAGGTTTCGGTTGTAGGCTTTCAATGTGAGATAGTTTACGCTAATATTATACAATTAATTTATGTGCGGTAGGCTCGAGTGATTAACCTCTTTTATTTTGTAAGTAAGTAGCTTTGTTGGGTAGTAGAGCATATGCCTAACTTTTTTTCTGTCTTAGCGGATTTATTGTGGTATCAGCCTGCTAAAATATGCTAAGAAAGACTGTTAATATTGTTGATGCAAAAAATCAGATAATGGGGAAAATCGTCCTCTATTCCAAGTTCAAATCAAATAGCTTTATTGTACATAAGTAGGACTTCTCAGGCACTTTTAGGAAAAATGTCCAACAAGAAACTCGATAAGTAAAAGTAAATGAATCCGTAATTGTATAAAGCTCAATTTTGAAATAAGTTTGAAAGTGTTATTCAAAGTATTGAGTATAAACCATGGCAGAAAAGAAAATTACTTATCTAATATAAGAATGAAAATGGTAAATATAATTAAATATGCAGTATACAGGATGACTAGAAAAAAAATCTTAAGGCTTTAAGCTCATCTTATACAATGTGTTTAAAGGAAGTAGAAATAAAATAATTTACAATGTTCAGAATAATATTAATCATAATAAGTTTTTATTTGCTCAAAAACATTGGGCACAATATTGTCTTTACAAAATAAGCTTCAACAGCTTTTTTTTTGTAACTTCGAGAATGATAGGAAGTAACTTCTTACGATATTAAGTCTTTATTATTATTATTCGTAATATATTTGCGAGAAGTATAAATATTGAATATATATTCGTAATAGGTTATAAAACACACTATGTTATAAAAACTCAAGTCCTTAACGCATAGAACGTTAGCGGAGTCCACAATTAAAAATAACTACTTCAATGTTTCAATTTATAAAAATCACCTAATGGGCTCTACCCTTTCCGCCACTATGAACTTATCTGAATAAATGAACTTATATACATAAAAAATACACTCTTTAATACTACAACCTGATATGATTTTATATGTATTCATTGACGGAAATATCTCTCTTTGAAAAATCTTACGCAAAATTTTAATTTCTTCATAAATAATTAGGTAGATGATGTTATCACTGCATCAAGCGTTAATCAAGCATATTTATATATTACATAAAATATATTATATTATACAATAATAACATATAAATCGTTTTTCAAAAATGACTTAACAGATTCCATATCAAAAAATACGAATCGTTGATTTAGCTTGATAGACGTGTAAGCGGCGGCTAACATGACAGCCGATAATCGTCCGATGCAAGCACTGAAGGGCTATTTATATTGTCGTTATAAATCTCACAGGTAATTTGATCACAACGATTTGAAGGTTGTAATCGGCTTTTCATACGATTTATTTTATGCTACTAAATCTGTATCTGGTGTGGTTGGACAATTTCGGTTGAAAGGGCTATTTCGGTTCGGTTGAAAGAGTTATTGCTGCTTGCAAGTGAATAACATACAGCTTCTCCGAGTTTTTTTTTTCTGAAAGTAAGTTAGGGTTGACTTCAAGTCTACTACGATATGGTCGAATTTTGACTTTTTAACTGAAGCGACTGCCTTAAAACTTACTTGAGTAAATTAAAAAAAATAAAGATGTAAATTAATAGAGGGATTTCAAAGGTGTCTTTGATTTTACAACAGACCCATTTCTCACTAAGAGAACATTTTATTAGAGAATTATTAATATTTATCTAAGCTTTTATTAATACTTAATAGGGATGTACAAACATAAACTAAAGAGTTAATTGTAGTTTAGTTCTGTTTGATCTTGGTTTATGGTATAGATCTGATTATAGAAGAGATTTGAAAACTGTTCGAGTATAATTAAAATTAATAACACATTCCAGTAATAATCTTTGGTACAAGTTACGTGAGGCGCAGTTTGAGATATGACATTCATAAATCGTGTTTAGTATTACATAATGGTCTACGGAGCCTGAGGGTATATAAGAAGGTACCGTATATATTGTAAGTGTATTCGATCTTGCAACCTTTGAATAAACCATTTTTTAATTCAAACCTGAAGCGATTGATGGCCTTAGACGGATGGACGCTTGAGTTATTGTTGGTACAAATTAAAATTCATGTTGAATAATTTTATACTGATACTGTATAGTATAAAATTATTCAAGAAGGGTTTTCATTTATTATATTTATTTGAAGGGGTTGAAAAGAACTTTAGTAATGCAATAACCGTTTTGAACTGTGTACATAAGTTCTATTTTGAGATTGAAAAAAGTAAAGATGCTTATACAAAGTTCAAAACTGCCGAATTGATTGATTTCAGAATCTAATAAACAAATATCATCATCATCAACTCTTTTTAATAGGCTACTGCCGGATATAGATTTTTTAAAAGGCGGTTTTGGTCTAATATATCACGCTAATTATAGTTTTGAAAAAATTAGTCAAATGAACTACAACGCTTCAGACATCAACAGTTCACAAGACATCGTTCACACGGTCATAAAATTCTTAATTACAGTCGTCATATTTTACACAATAATTCCTTAAGGTTTCAAGACCGAAAATATTATGTTGACAAGGTACAATCCTATGCTATGGATTTACACCATTTATGATCAATAAAGTGTAAATTATTCATATGCTAATACTAGTGTCATGAAGGTAAAGAATTTGTTTTGTATGACGTGAGATCCACGTTATGTTTTAAAGTCAATGTCTCGGTACATAATGCAGTTGATTTCAAAGAAGTTCGTGTACTTATGTCTTGAATGGTGGTTTGTAGACATCTTCATTTCTATAGTGCATTCCAGGAAAAAACTTACTGAACATGGAATGAGTAATTTCATCTATTGGAGTTGTAACGAAGAAGCATTGTTTGTTAACCGAAGACATTGGTCGTGATCAAGCATAGTTACGTACGTTTTTTAAAATATTTTCGTTATCATAGAATGATTCCACAAAAAGTTGCATTTCATAGACAGTTTTAGATAAATTGTGGAATGACCAGTTGGCACGGAATTCTTGTATTCTCATTGAAAATCGCGTGTTGTGTGTGTCGCGTTACGTGAAAGATTGCGCTTCTACTTAATAGTGTTAATCAGACATCCGGGACACCGAATACATTTCCTGATAGTCTTTATTCTAAGTGTGATAGATTTTATGGTGTGTATTTCTAATGAATATCAAAGAATCCTAAGACTCTAGCAGGACTTGCGTTGTCACGAAACCCGTCGCTATATGTTAGGCATTTTTTTTTCTATTTTAAATAGCGTGAGAAAGGATGGAATAGAATTGCTTTAATAATACAAAAAGTGTTTGGTCGCCACTGCTAAGATATATTACATTGATAACATATCAGAACAGTTTTATTCATGTAAACACCTAGATGCGATAAGACTTTTTTATTGCCTATGTTTTAATTATTTATTAAAAAGCCGTTTCATTTTTAATACCTATTAAGAAACATGTGTTTCTTTGAGTTGTATATATTTTTATTTTGCGTCCTTAATTTTCATCATTTTGAATTAATTTGCTACATAAAAGTTTTTCTTAGTGACACTTGTCATATCATATACGTACTATACTTTTTACTCGCCTTGCCACAGTTGAGTAAAAAAGCAGCCAAGTGCGAGTCGGACTCGCCCATGAAGGGTTCCGTAACATCATATAAAAGTTCTTGTAGTTCGTTGTAACTTTCATCGATGTTTTTATTCTAGTATATTGATTGGATGAAAGGTAAATTGCGTGTTACGATTTATGACGTATTAAAAAAAACTACTTACTAGATCTCGTTCAAACCAATTTTCGTTGGTAGTTTCCATGGTAATGTACAACATATATTTTTTTTAGTTTTATCACTCTCTTATTTTAGAAGTTAGAGGGGGGGGGACACACATTTTTCCACTTTGGAAGTGTCTCTCGCGCAAACTATTCAGTTTAGAAAAAAAGGATAATAGTAACCTCAACATCATTTTTGAACACCTATCCATAGATACCCCACACGTATAGGTTTGATGAAAAAAAATTTTTTGAGTTTCAGTTCCAAGTATGGGGACCCCCAAAATGTATTGTTTTTTTTCTATTTTTATATAAAAATCTTAATGCGGTTTACAGAATACATCGACTGACTAAATTTCAACAGTATAGCTCTTATATTTTCGGAAATAATTGGCTGTGACATACGGACGGACAGACAGACAGACAGACAGACATGACGAATCTATAAGGGTTCCGTGTTTTGACATTTGGCTACGGAACCCTAAAAAGTATATTGGAGTGTATATTCAAAAGCACTACTCTGTTTCAGACTCAACCTCCTACTAAGGTTAGTAAATGATAAGTAAATCGGCGTCTGTCTATAACGCTTTCATGGCTATAATTCTTGAGGAAGAACATGGGCTACTCTTTACTGCGAAACCTGACTTACTATCAGGTAAAGCCGCGGGCGAAAGCTAATGGTACATATTGTATACAAGTAACTTTGGTATAAAATTTTAGCTTTGACTCTGTTCTTAGTCTTTTTAGGGTTCCGTAGCCAAATGGCAAAAAACGGAACCCTTATAGATTCGTCATGTCTGTCTGTCTGTCCGTCCATATGTCACAGCCACTTTTGTCCAAGCCTATAAGAACTATACTATTGAAACTTGGTAAGTAGATGTATTCTGTGAACCGCATTAAGATTTTCACATGAAAATAGAAAAAAACAATAACTCAAAAAAAAATTTCTCATCAAACCCTTGCGTATATTTATTATACATCTATGAATAGGTCTTCAAAAATGATATTGAGGTTTCTATTTTATCTCTCATTTTTATCTAAACTGAATGGTTTGCGCAAGAGATACTTCCAAAGTGGTAAAATGTGTCCCCCCCCCTCTGTAACTTCTAAAATAAGAGTGTGAAAAAAGTAAAAAAAAAATATATGATGTACATTACCATGCAAACTTCCACCGAAAATTATTTTGAAGGAGATCTAGTAAGTAGTTTTTTTTTAATACGTCATAAATCGTAAACAGCAATTTACCTTCCATTTGATCAATACACTATAATTATAACATCGATCAAAGTTACAACGAACTATAAGAACTTTTATATGATGTTACTTGCTTTTACGGAACCCTTCATGGGCGAGTCCGACTCGCACTTGGCCGCTTTTTCAGATTAAGGTAGTCTGATTTTTTTTTAATTCATATATTCATTAAACAAACAATGTAATCAAACTAAAAAGAATAATCATTCTTACATTTGTGTTTGATTTTGTATTCATTGGAAATAATTTGTTTTGTTATATTACTAATAGTTTTTTATGGCTATAGGTTAAAAAAAAACATTCATTTAAAGTTTAAAAATACAATCGTTCTTGTGGATAACAATAATGAAGTTATAATAAAGACCTCCTTAAATTTCGAGTTAGATTATTTCAGTACCCATAACCAAAAATTGAATATAAAAATTTTGACAGTTGACAGACAATTACACTTAATAAATTCTTATATTAGAGAATGTATTAAATAGTTAAAAACTAATGTCTAATTATACATTTAAATTACACTTGTGTCGTAAGGCTCTATACCTTAGCTATACCTATAGCAAGATAAGTTGCAACATTGTTTCATCGTTGAATCCTAGTCTCTAGACAGTATTGACAGCTGTTCGAAGAATGACTAATGTGTATGGCTTCTTTCATGATACTCGAGCTGGCATTTTAAAAATGACAGTTTTATTCCAGACTTTATATTATAACTAGCTGATGCCCGCGGCTCGCGTCCGAGGGGTATGAAAAATAAATGTTAGCCGATTCTTAAGCCTACCCGATATACACACAAAATTTCATACAAATCGGTCCAGCCGTTTCAGAGGAGTATGGGAACGAACATTGTGACACGAGAATTTTATATATAGGAAGTCAATGAGTTTAGGACGTTATACGGGTAATCTATGGATCTACTGAACTGATTGTGGACATTATTTTACCATAGGATATATATTAACCCAAAAAATGATTACTGTGATATCCGACATACACGTTGACGAAGTCGCGGGTAAAAGTTATTATTCCATGTATTTACAATGTTTAATTTTCTTTATAAAAATGCGATATAGTGTGTGGTGGTGGTGTGTACGTGGTGTAAAGCAGAAAAAACCTTACTCGATCCCTGTATCAATGTAATTTATTCAAGTGTGCGGTAGTGAACGCGGGAGATTAAATTAGATTAAAAAAGTTTATTGCAATGTTGCCAAGCCAAGACATGGACGGTGATAATTTTTTTTTTCAACTGAAAGTTTTCATCGTGAGCAGAACCTAAGTATTTCTTCTTAAGATAGAGCTGTGAGTTACTATACTGGCTATAAATAGTTCAGTACGGTAAAAGATGGACCTGTTATAAGGGGCGTAACAACTAATATTGCAAAAAGTGTCAATTCTCGAGTGAATACTCCGGGTTTACGCTTAACACGGTGCCGGTTCAAGGCCCAGCAATTACACAGCTAACGGGCACCAATTTCTTGACTACCACAAGCATTAAAAGTAAGTCACATATTGTAGTAATTATCAAATGGGGTTGATAAGTCTTGCTGTATTTGTTTTTACTGGCCTTATTATACAAATAATTTAAGAAAAAAACTGACTTTAAATAAAAACTATTCCGAGCACCCAAATCGTGACAGGTGTGCCTATGGTATTGGAGGAGTTCCCTCGATTTGTCCAGGAACCCATCATCCTTCAGGTTTTCTTATCATGGGAACACTTATGAGACACCAGCTTTCAAATAATTAAATAAGTATCAAAATTGTAAGTATTTCAAAATTGGTTTACCCCATCGAAAGTTCTGAGGTAAGAAACGTAAAAAAAGGGGCCAAGTGCGAGTCTTATGCGAGTAACATCATATAAAAGTTCTCGTAGTTCGTTGTAACTTTGATCGATGTTATAATTATAGTGTATTGATCAAATGAAAGGTAAATTGCAGTTTACGATTTATGACGTATTAAAAAAACTACTAACTAAATCTCCTTCAAACTGATTTTCGGTGGAAGTTTGCATGGTAATGTACATCATATATTTTTTTTAGTTTTGTCACTCTCTTATTTTAGAAGTTAACTTTTATATGATGTTACTTGCTTCTGCAAGTAACATCATATAAAAGTTCTTGTAGTTCGTTGTAACTTTGATCGATGTTAATTATAGTGTATTGATCAAATGAAAGGTAAATTGCAGTTTACGATTTATGACGTATTAAAAAACTACGTACTAAATCTCCTTCAAACCGATTTTCGGTGGAAGTTTGCATGGTAATGTACATCATATTTTTTTTTTAGTTTTGTCACTCTCTTATTTTAGAAGTTACAGGGACGACGACGACACATATTTTACGACTTTGGATGTGTATCTCGCGCAAACTATTCAGTTTCGAAAAACAATGATATTAGAAACCTCAATATTATTTTTGAAAACCTATCCACACACACCTGGTCGAAACGTCAGGCAAATCAGAGGTATGTAATACCCTAAATAAGTGATCGCGTTAATTCCCGTAAAAATAATATTAATTATCCACACTGGGTCTCATGAAAAAAAAATTTTTTGAGTTTCAGTTCCAAGTACATTCTGGCCCCAAATGTATTGTTTTTTTCTTTTTTTATGTGAAAATCGAAAAAAGTGGCTGTGACATAAAAACGGACAGACAGACATACATGACGAATCCATAAGGGTTCCGTTTTTGCCATTGGGCTACAGAACCCTAAAAATGTAGTCAAATTGAGAACTTCCTCCTTTTTTGAAGTCGGTTAAAAAAAGGTAGTAAGTAGTGTTTATGGTACCTATATCATTTTTTAAACTAAAGTTTTATCAAAAATATTTTCTACCGAATGTCAATAATCTAAGAAACATACCTCGCTTAGCCCGACCACAATGTAACCACACAATAATACTTAGTTTTTTTTAAACCACATTATTTCTGTAAGCGAAACAGAGAAAACCTGTCATTTTGCAAGATCTATGAAGTTCTCTTTTTAGCATAGGTCAAATAAGCTACTACTGTCATTATTACCTTTTAGGGATGTAGCGAATGTATTAATATTTTAATTTTAATGTATTAAAATTGTGAACACTTCATACAATTAATTCTAAGAAAACGTATCTATTTAAAAGCAAACCATAAAGAACTGAACTAGATTTTGTATTAAGGCTTAATATCAGTATAAAGTTGATATAATATTGAACCTTTATGTGTAAATGAAATATAGAAAGAATAAACTATTTCGTAATACATGGCCGGAAAATGAGCAACCCTAGCGAAGGATTCATGGCAAATGCGCTTGCGTTGATGATGGCGTGTGGCGATGGGTGAAGTGAAGGCCGCGCGGAGGCCGGTCGTCGACCGCTTGTGCTATTTATACGACGACTGTTAACACTCCTAGTCGTTCATCGTCGTTCGTCGCCCGTCCATCGATCGTATACTATGCAGTTCACAGAACCAACGCGGGCGTGGTCGCTGATGCAGATTAAATGATAAAAAAAAAACTTATACACTTTTTTTCATTTCCTTGCCTGGTTTAGGGGTGTGGCGCCTGTCATCACTTTACCCTATTAGTATAAATGATTTGTGTATACGATGTTATTATGTAAATATTATGCATAAGGGTGATACTGATGGTTTATTTTTTCATAATCACACAGGCTGACTAACTACTGATCTTTCGAAGGCACTGTTTTGTGCATTTTTGTCTAAAATTCATTTTTTTTTCATCTGTCTTGTAATTGCTTTTATTTAGCTTAGCTGTCCATATAAACTTATACAGTATAACAATGCTTCCTAATGTTTTTCATAGTTATATACATTTTTTCGTTAATAATCTTATTTATATTATTAATCTAACTTAAATATAACTTTAATATCTGGCAGTTGTTGTAACTTAATTAATAACATTTATTTATTCCCTTGGATTCTACTTAATGTATATTTATTTATATTTAAATTAGGTCGCTTTTATAATAAAATAAGGTTCGTGTGTACACTGTTTTTCTCCTGACAATTTATTCATGGACAGACAGACAAAATGGCTTGGAAATAGTACAGATAGCATTTTACGATCGTAATCTTATCTATCGCAAAACCAACAAGTAAATCATCTATTTATATACTCCATAAAACCTGCTGCTTGGCTAGCTTGTAAAACGATATAATGCTTTCGAAGCTTTCGAAACAGGGAGTTCATGAACCGTATGAAAACGGTTCATTACTACTGGAAGACATGATATATATAGACGTATGTATATGTGGAATCAAATAAGGTAGTTTTAATGTAATAATTTAGGTATCATAAATGTAAGTTTCAGATACGAGTAAATTACATTTTTATACAAATAAATAATTTATTGCGAGGGACTTCACAAATATACGCAAACAAACACAAAGGACATTCAAACCCAGAACAACAATTTGTTATTCCATGTGGGAGTTTGAAACGACAACACTCAGCGCATTAGAAAACGTAGAGGTGACTGCTTTTAAAAACTGCGATTAACTTAAATTTTCTATGAAAATAATAATTATAGAAACAAAACCCAACTAATTTAAAGTAATGAACTGAAAAAAGAAAAACAAGTTTCACAACATACATATAAAATAAGACTGACTTATGCATTGTTTTGTAAGTTTTCTAAACACTTGAAGGTCCCGCAGTGACAAATGTAGTTTCGGTTGATAATCCTTCGTCTTATCCGGCTAAAAAGCAATGTTAAAATTCTTGTTTCATACAATTTTTTCTGATATTTTTGTTATGCAATTCTATCCAAACGTGAATTGATATAATACAAGAAACAAGGATTTTACTACTTTGAATTCAAGTAGTGCCTTTAAACTGCTAATTTAAAGGACAGAAGTACTAGTTTCAAATTGATGTTTCTTTTAGCACTTAAATATCCTCTACCAAGTTATATTGGTTTGTAACACGTAAATAGTATATATATCCTTTTTTGTATACTGAACTTAGTGGCTTTTATCACGCAAGCCTTTAAATAAGGTCGTACATATTATGTATGAGGTACTAATATCTTTTAGTTTTACTCAGTTATTAACGACTGTTTTTCATCGGGTTTCTTTGTGATCATTAGATACTTGAAGAAATAAGCTCAACTGTTATCCTTCTTCTATATGAGCCTCACAAAGGGAGGCTATTCCACAGGAAAGAAAGCATGAGCAGAATCCGAGAATTGTGGTCACCATCCTTATTATGAGTGCACACGATGCAGCATGGTGACTCAGCATGACGGCTTAGTGAGATTCTTCTGCATCATTGTGCCTCCGGTCTCGCACTCACCGACAAAATACAACATCACGAATGCTGTCATTCAGGTTGGTTGTCTATGGGAAGTCTATCTGAATTCGGCGAAGGCAAGAGGAAGGAAATTCCATGTTCAAATGTGGCGCTCAAACTACTGAACGGATTTAAATGATTGAGATTTTAGTAGATTAGTATTAACAGCTCAAGCGACATAGGCTAAATATCAAAAACGATTACGTACCTATATATGTTCTAACGTATGTATACGTACATAGTTTTTTAAACTTTCTCTTATTACTATTCCCGTAAAACGAGGTACTCGTAACTATACTTTTATAACACTCTATCTATAAAGTGGTTTATCGATTTACGTTAATTAAACAATTCTTAAACAGAAAACTTTCATTAAAATCTTGTTCCGTACAGAGAAAACAACCTTTACTTTTAAAATGTTGACGAGTATTAAAGTAAATCACACTTACATTATTTATGAGAATACTTGAGTAATTAATTGACATTTTATTATCCGTGCAATTGAGATTTATGCTATCGTAAATATCGGCGGTGGATTAAAACAAGAACTTTTTTTAATTAAGACCACCCCTTGATTTAGCGATATGAACAGTATTCGATAGTGAAAGATTGAAAACGACATTGATGCACTTTCTCCCTGTAGTAATAATTTGATCAATACTTTTTTAAATAACAAGAGTAAATCATTTTTAAGTGGCTGCCGCACTAACATTCTATATATATCTAAGTTTTTGTTGTCATAATATGTAACTTTACAAAAACAACGAGCTAGTCACTTTAAAGGCAGCGTGCTTTCCACAAGTTTCTGGTAAAAACCCTGATGGAGATTAAGGTAGACGATATTGAACAGTAAACCACATAAGTTAGGGTTAAGAGCTAAAAAATACCAAGGTAGTAAAGCCATGCTGACTGATTTCAGCACGAACTAGCCATTTCTACTGAAGCGGTACTACTCTCTCACAGAAGACAGTCCACTGCTGGACATAGGTCTCCCCTTTGAAAGGAGGTATTGGCCTACAATGACAGCATTCGTGTTGGTCCATTTCGTCTGGCAGAGTAAAATCACCTTGGCAGGCTTATAAAATAAAAAGTAAACTTTGATTTGTAGTTTATATATACAGTTAAAAGATAATTAAACAACTATGCTACTTTGATACCAGCACAAAAAACAAACCTAAAACAGATAATAATAAACAACTCTATAGGAACGACGAATTGGAAAAACAAAACTTCATTATAATTAACTCATTCCCTACATCTTATCGGCTACAGCGATACGCAATTACCTTTTTATTAAGAGTGGGAACCAAGAATAGCAATTGAATAGGTAGTTACCATATCCTTTAATTTTTTTTAATTATCTGTCTTGAACTAATAAACCTAAAGCATGCCCTGACAAACAGTAATTGTTGTGATCAATTTTAAGATATGGCCTCTTGCGTTTTAAAATCTTTGTTTATTTACGAGGCATATTTAAATATAGCTCATTCATTTCTTTCATTTGAAGTAAACAGAAAATAAGGCTAAAAAAACAATATAATTGCGTCTAACTATGGGAATGGATTTTAAAAAGGCTAGATGTATTCATACAATGTTGCTAAATGGTTTACAAGTACTAAAAATAAACTAGTAGCAGGTTACATTTAAAACTTTGCATAATCTACATAAAATTCCCAGGAATTTAAAAATTATATGCCTAGAAACTAAGCCATTGAATATAATAAGAAAAAGTTTAAAGAAATTTTGAGAAGATGTATATAGCATAATTATGTCAAACGGATCATTTTAGCGGATCTCAATAATTTGTCGGATGTGTCAATGTGCGCAGTTTAGACGTTACGGTAAAACATGCAAACATACATAGACTGCCAAAACTATGACGCTTCATATTGGCTTCGACGTAATCGAGCCAAAAACATCGACATAATGCTACTTACACTTCAAGTTTTATATCATGAACACCTTATTAAAAATCTAAATTTCGGAGACACTGCAAATGACACGGTAATTTCACACTCATTTTGTAAGAAAATAATTACACACTTCAAAATTGTCCGTGGTGGAAACATGATTTTCATTGTCGGTGAAATTAGAACGGAACTAGACGGCACCGACATAAGTGCTGTTATCGATGCCTTTGAATCACTTGATTCATTGTAATGGTTCAGAAAATGATCCGATTGTAGTACAATAATAATATTATAGCAGGCAATGAATAACAATTGTGCACCACCAGGGAGATTTCGAAATCTCTACCTGTTGCCCAACTCTAATAACAGCAAAAACAAAATAATAATACAAATTTGATCATAGTGAAGTGTTTAAACTATATTTATCATAAACTTATTACTGCAGTGTAGCATTACTGCATTGGGATCTTGCAATCGGCTTGCATTTAAGGCATTGTTTAACGGTGTGTGGTAAAACACCGTTTTTCATAACAGTTATTTGTTAGTGTTGCTTTATTTAAAATTGATATCAAAAATATGTATGTGACCTTTAGGCACGTAGTTAGGTTTTTAGCTATAGATCCAATGAGGTTATTAGAACAATATGGACTATATTTCATTATTAGCTATTTTCAAGCGGGACATAAAATATGGCAGTTCAAATTTTTCTTATGCCAAGATTAAGGAGTATATAGTATATTCTATTTCAAGTATTAAAGTAGGAAAAGTTATCAAACATCTGTTTTTTAATGGAAATTAAAAAGGAAGTTAGGTAATACCTACTTACACCAATACAGACGGAATTGATAAGGTAACTAACTATATATCTTAGCGTTATCGATAATAAACGGACAGAACTGTCGATGTTCATAATACACCCAAAGTGTTAAAATGTCTTTAAAAATCAAGTTCAGACACAAGTTTCTCCTTAGGTGTTAAAACGGCGTCTCGCCTAGTTTATGTCAGTGTTTATACGTAATACAAAAATAAAAAACCCTTGATCGTCGAGTCACGCGCTGGCCGTCATTACATCAATTTGGTTCAATACTTTAACTTAACTCTTAGCTACTCTCACTCTCGCTAGACAACGAGAAGAGCAACAAAGAACGGCGAAATTTAATACGTATGATGTAATAACACAAAAAATTAGCAATTCATTTCACATCATTACAAAATTAGATGTATATTATTACACGTATATACGTTTATTATTGAATCAAACCCTCTCGTTACCAAAATAAAACTCAGTTTGCAATGACTCCTTTTAATCTATTCTTATTAAAATAGACAAAAAGCATACCATGACTTATAAACAATATTGGTGATTAGTAAGTAAAAGTTACGTTAAGTAACTAATACCTACCTGTCTAAGTGAACTCTTACTTACACCAATACATCTCTGAATGATGTACACAAAACAGTATCTGCTCCTCTTAAACTCATCTTCAAGTCTAAATAGAAAAGTTTAAAGGTTTTATTCACCGTTTGGAGGGAATACGTTGCTCTGGAGTGCATTTTTGCTATTAACGGAGAGATATATATTAGGAAGAGATATATATTAGGAAGAGATAAGAATTATAGAGATAGATAGTCTTTTTTTATATAAATATGGCGCACAAACATTCCACCATTCCAGAAGGCGTATGCGTATGGGCATTCCACAAACCAGACGGTGTGTATATCACCTCCAACCTATACAACAGAATAGATCGCGGTTAGGCAAACGTGGCTTAGGGCGCGATCCGGCACGATGGACGCCGTTTGAAGAAAGTGACTGACAGCGGTTGGATGGCGACTACCAAAGTCCGGGATGATTGGCTTTTCTCGAATGAGACCTTCGTTTAGGAGATAAGAATACTGACCATTAGACTAATGAGTCTTTTGAAATTGGAAATGTGAAAGAACACAAAGAGCCGTATTCAAGGCATACAACTAATAAGTTGTATGCCTTGAATACGGCTCTTTGTGTAGCGTTTTCTTAAATACGTGTAATAGTTCAAAATATATTATGACACTGATCTCAATATATATTTTGTAAAAAAAAATTCACTGCTTAAGTATGGACTAAGCCCTGAATTTAGATTTCTATTTCGATTTTGGTTAAACACCATAATACGTGTACAATAAATTTGTTATAATAATAAAGTCTGTGTGATAAATATTACAAAGTTTGACTTGATTGCCATAATTAACCAAGCAGCGTTAATTTTTATGCTTCTAATAAATTTTTAATGACGATCGTACGTCGACAAGTAGGTACACATTGTTGACGGTGTAATGTCGACTTGTCGTAAAAATGTAACTACTTACCTTTAAAGATTGAGTGACTTCTTGTCCCATCACTATTTATAGAAAAATACTTACTCTTTTCCCGCCCTGTCTAATATGGTTTACAAGTTGGTAGGTGACGGACCGGTGTGTATGTCAACACTTCGGCTACCGCATGAATGCTGTTTAATGGACTCTTTATAAGGAACCTTAAGGGCTATGTCTTGAGTTTCAGAGCACATATGAATGTGGAAAGAAAGTATTTTCTCATCAATGATTAAAATACTGGCGGTATTCCTTTTGACGTATAAGTGTCACGTTTTTTTTCAGTTTGTATCTCTTGTAGATTTACGCTTTTTAGTTCTATTTATACTATAACAAACCTCAAAAAACATTTCTTGATATTTAAGAACGTAATATTGAAAGATAGGTTAATTGTCTAGTTATCTGTTTGAAATACAAGCTCTGTATTACGAGTACAAGCCAACTAGTTGAAACAATCCTGTTGCGGTTTGATATCAGTTGCAATTCCGATAACGAGTTTGTGGTTTCTCAAACTTGTTAGTCCAGGATCTTGTGACCCTGAGGGATTATTTAAAGGGCAATTTTCTAAAATTGATGGCAACATTTTCGGAGGTACACTTAGGTTGTCGAAAGTGTGGTTAAAATATCAATAAATATTTTTTATAATTGTGTGTCTGCCGAAGTTCGTAAATTTCGATTTATTAAACTTGCAATCATTATATCAGTTAAATATTTATTTCAAAGGAAAACAGCCACGATTTGTATTAAATAAAAGTCCTGCTTTAGTAAAGTGTATTCTGATCAGATGATTCAATAATTTTTATGTTGGGTGTCCGTTCAAATAAGGAAAAACATATGGTTTAAGTTTGTATCTATTAATATGTGTTATATCAAAAAATGTATGTACATACGTCTAGATAAATATGATACATTAAGTATAAAAAGGGTTTAGATATCATCATCAGCCTATCGCAGTCCACTGCTGGACATAAGCCTCTCCAATTGCACGCCACTTGGTTCGATCCTCGGCTTCTTGCATCCAGCTCCTGCCAACCATCTTGCGCAAATCATCACTCCACCTGGCCTGTGGACGTCCTACACTACGTTAGACATGTTTTTTATAAAGTAAAGTAATATTGGGTTGCAGCAGTAAGCAAGTTTGTGACTACTATACAACGCTGGCCACACTTGCCGGGGTTTCTTTCAAGTTTTCTTTCTCTTTGCAGTGGTGTTGTCCACCGTAGTTTGTTCCCTTCGTCAGCTCTTACGACACTCACGTGGGGTTAATAGAGGAAGCGACACTCTGTATTCTTTATTCGCCACCACACAGATTATAATAAAACTAATACAAAGACGTAATACAGGATGGACCAAAAGTTCGTTTACATTTCAAATTATGAATTAAAAGAAATAAGTTATGTGAAATAAAACCTGTTTATTTATTATTAAAGTAAACAAACGTGATTTTTTTTTAAATAACATCATCCATATGGAATCCTTGACTATTTTGACACTGCTGCAACCTGGAGCGAAAATTTTCAATGACGGCCTCACAAGTGTTTCGTGAAATGTTTTGCATTTCCTCTAGGTACTCAGGGTTTCTGTTGAAAACTTTGCTTTCAAAGAATTCCATTGCCAATAAGTCCGGGCTACGAGGTGGCCAGTTAATGGTACATCTTTTGGATATCACTTTTCGTCCAATAATTTGCAAGTTCAAGCCTGTGTAAAGAATACGAATCAAATATGTTCTGGGTACGCCTAAGGAATTAGACCGCTTCCAAGTAGAGAGTCCATGACTTTCACGGATAGACGCTTTTACACGCTCAACGTTTTCGGGATCTCTTGATGCTCTAGGTAATTCATTATAGAACCTGTCTCCTCAAACTTCTGTACCCATTTTCTAATCAATTGAATCGACGGAGCTTCATTTTTACGCCTTATGTTGTAATGATCGCAAAATTTACGTTGCGCTAGAGTAAAAGAATTGTTGTTGCGGTAGTACTGCGCCTACACAGAACGCACGTTGTTTATCACATAACGACGCCATGGTACTAAATTCTCATTGGCTGTTTTTGCGCTACATAGCCCCTCCGCCCCACCCCGCCGTCGCTGCTCGTTACAGCTACCGTCGCAACTTTTGGTCCACCCTGTAGTATGTTAAAATGGTTTTGAGGTATTGTTGAGTAGATAGGGAAAATAAATTCAGCCAATTAGCTCTTCTAATACCATATAAAATTATATACAAACTATAAATCCAGAAACGATTTGCGTCATGTGATTTTACCTAATTGGCCCGCACTGTTATAGTTATTAATCGAATGCGGCACTCGATATACTTACTTAAATGTAATCGATTGATCAGTGGAGTGCCGATGATTTGTATCTGCTACTATCGATAGTCAATCTGATGGCAATAAATTGTTGCATAATGGAGAGAGGTCGGCACTGTTGCTCATTAATTACGTTATTAAGTACTTGATATCCACAACCATGTGAAAAGCTATTAATTCAGATAAACTGTAATTTATTGCGCTAATTTACTCGTGCCGATAGATTAAATTAAACTTCTTTCAGATTAGAATTAACATAAATAAAAACTCAAAAATAGTTTTTGGACTTTCGCAACGTTTACACATATATACTTCAAAAGAAGAAGGTACAGCAACCTTTTAAATATTTTATTTAGAATAAGTCCCGCTGTACAACGATAAACATGAGTAAATAATTATAAACCAAATTTGAAGTTCCATGACATAGATATTAAAATCAATTAACTGTTTATTATTGGGAAAACAAATTTAAAAAAAAGTTACCTTAATATACTTACATCAGATAAGATCAAATAGATAAGATCAAATCAAAGTTTGTTGAAAGCAAAAAGTTGAAATTAACAGCATTCATACAAATGCCTACACTGAAATGCGAATGTCAGCGTTAATAAAATAATTGTCAGTAACTGTCAGTCGAATTTCGAAATAAAATAGCTGAATGTAGAATGATTGACTTACATAAGTTCAGAAATGTCAAAATATATCTTATCTGCGGCACCTAGCCTATGTTTCGCGACGGGGGGCGCGTCTTTGTCGCTATCAATGGACTATCTATTATAATCTGTGCTACTGTGCAAATCATGAATGTACACTGTGTTCTGACGTTTGTCTCCATAACAAATAATAATAATAATACAATAATACAAGTGTTGAGATGTTTATGTTGTTTTGTGGGCTTTATAAATAATATTTGTAGTAGATAATATCACAATACGCCCATGTTGAGCAATATATTTTATATATATTTGGATATATATTTTATAGTGTGTATTAACGTAAAATAAATTATTGAATAATTTCTACACAGACTATTAGTTTTTGACTAGAAGAATTTGTCATTACATTGGGATTAGGCGTCCAAATTTTTTAATCGTGCAAGTTATAACTGTTACTTAGACCACTTATGGGAGTCAGCATTCAGCAATCTTGATCTTAATTGAAATAATGATAGAAACAAAAAAATAATTCAAAAATTTACGATCTCAACGTATATTATAATGTATTATTTTGAAACTCTATTTGTGACAATGTGTAATATGAAATATCAAATTAATATACTGTATCTTAATATTAGTTAAATTAAATTACAATTTCACTAACATTTAAAAGAATTATAACCAAATAAAATGAAAGAAAAAATACTCTATAATAAAATAAATGATTAACACAAAGAGCTGTTACACGTAAGCCACATATTTATGACACCGTACAAAGAAAAATTGCATGTATTTTTAGTACAGCTTTCATTTAATCCGTTTTACGCTGACGGTGCAATCTGTTGATATATTCTTTCGTAACAAATTAGAATTTGTAGATAAATAATCCATCTACTGTTGCTCTTTAACACATTTTTTTTTAGTCGGCTGTATTATAGAATTAAATACAAGACTACAAATTTTATCCCCAAAATATAAATGAATACCGATAACTTTGAATTTTATTTAAAATTAATTTAATAGTAGGGAGAAGCTTAAAAGGCGTTTAGGCCTCAATACTCAGTTTTGGACCAAGTAAAAAGATTTTGAATGCAGTTGCTATTACCTACGTTTTTTATTTAGTTAGTATGTTAATACACATTTTGTTTTTTGCAATTTTCTGTCACAGTTTTGACTGTCAGTAGTCAATGCAGTTAGCAGCATGTCAATATGTAAAATATCTTTTGAAAGTCTACAGCGTATTGATGGACTATCGTATTTGTTCAACTATAAAGCTGTAATAAAGCCTTTGAGAGAACTAAGTAAAATAATTTGTATGACCAAAGAACATGGATAAGTCACGTTAGTGCAAGGTACAGCCAGGAAGTAACAATATCTAAACATTTACATAGACATCAAATATTGAAGTAGGCGAGTGTCATGTTACCTCTATGCGTACTTTATATTGAAACTGCACTAAGCATAAAGGAACTAAGAAGTGTTTAGTTTGTAGGTCAGTCTGTTGCTAAGTTTGTAGATAAATCTTGTTCAGGGAGTTTGCGTGCGAGAGCCATGTTAACATCGGTTTGGGTCGGACAACACAACGACAACGAAGGTGCACGATTTAAATGTAAATATTGCAATTAGGGCTTTTTATATGCTTGTAAGAATCTAGAATATTTTTATAAAATTACATAGAAATCGATCAATCGGTGCGTGTTATAGTCGACTGAAGGCAGATTATTTTGAAGCAACGGATTATGAAATCCTATCTAAATTCGAAGGTCCAAAGTCCAGTCTAGTAGGGGCACCTCAATTATAGTTGTATCGGTCAATGCAAGCGCGTGACTGAAATTAGAACTTAGGTACTTAGTCTCAAAATCCGTAGTTCAGTACACGTAAGATCACCTAAATATTGAAAACTAGCTTTCAGCCGCGGCTACGCCCACGTGTATTTTGATTATTGCAGTAAAAAGTAGCTTTTGTGTTATTCTGGTATATAAGCTATATTACTGTAAAGTTTCATCCAAATCCGTTCAGCAATTTTTGCATGAAAGAGCAACAAACATAAATACGTATGTATGTATGTTTGTTTGTTTCGTGTTTATAATACATAAAGTTAAGGAAATAATGAAATTTTTAATAGCTCCCAGGTATCCTTTCTCATTACATAAATAAACTTCTTTTTGAATTTTTAAAAAAAAAATGTTTTGGGAGTACATAATTAATATATTTTATATATATATATATCTGCTTAGCAAACTATTGGTTGTTTATTTCCAGTCATTTCAAGATTGTTGTTTTTCTAGTCTTTATTTAACAAATATATAGAAAATGTTAGGAGCTGAAGCGATTCTCTGCGGCATTTGCACTATAGGGCTCGACATCGACGCGGAAGTTTTACTCCTCAATAAATCACTCTTTTTGTGTTCAAAACTAGTTGGGTATCTCAACAATCGCAAGACAAGTCAGTAAATTGTTGCCTTTTATAATATTATTTATGATAAATTTAAGCAACATTCATTTCATGATTTATTTGAATGTACAAAAGGCAATTTTCTATGTTTGAAAAGTGATAATCTAAGGGATTTTAATCTGTTAACGTGGTGTTAAATAATCTTATTCATCATTAATATCTGCAAACATTTATAAATAGATATTTATTACTTATTTATCCGGTGAGCAAGTAACCATACCACATATTTCTTGCTGTTGTAGCGGTACATTACATATTCGTATTGGTGGTCAACAGACACACTCGTAATCTCTGTTGGCCACCAATACCAATTCGTGTAGATATCCATTGTATCCATACCGGCAACCACTAATGGGTACCGGGCTTCCTATAAGATTTATTCCTATCTTATCAGAATAGATTGCCTATTGCCTTCGGTTATAGATTAGTACCAGGATATCTAGCGCCTTTGATTTGCTCTATCTGTGGTACATTGTTAAGCTCTATTTCCTATTTGAACTGCGAATTCCGGTCGAGCTCCACTGATTGAATATTTAAAGTTACACGATAGCAAATTGAGTTTAACTATAAAGGTTATTCCAACCGTTATGCTGAAGAATGTACTGTTTTGAGTTCAGAATCTGATGGTGAATGCAATGTTCTTATTTGCAGTAAGTCATTTTTGCGGGAGATAAATATTAACGCGTACAGTCTGCAAACAAAATCTTTGAAACTTTTAGTAAGCGATTTATTTATTCAGTATTTCATTTCTCACCAAAAGTATTTTATGTTCTATAAAGAACCTTTTTAATGGACTAGTAGCTTCAATCTGACAATTTTTGTTTTACTTTCTTTTAAAAATAATAGTGCCTAAATATCCTTATGGTTTTTTTTATCAATCTTTTTACTTATTCTTTAAATTCATTTTACCTCCCATGGGCACTGGTAACAAAAAAGTCACCACGAGTGTATTACCACTAGAAGGGTGTAATCTTTTTAAACTTGAAATTATGTTCTGAGTTGAAGGATGGGTTTCAGCTACCTCTCTGAGTCGATTAAAACCAAGAAAAAAATCTTATACCTTTTTGAGGCCATGACATACCTCCTGATCCAGTAAGGTCAGGAATTATTATCCTATGGATTGTAATCGAAAATGACAGAAAAATATAAGATAGAAGAAATAAAAGTTAAATGTAATTTTAGAGACCTGGAAAATATTTCGACACTTAGTAATACGGTGCCCGCAGATCGTGCGAACTATCCAGTCTAGGCAAGAATAAAGAAAGATTCCTATTCAATTCTCACTCCGTTACCCAAAATCAAAAGTTTGATGTTTAGTAAATCTTAAACCTTTAATCTCTTTTAATTAATTATATAAAGCTAACTTTGCATGCATTTCTAATTTTCGTTGTTGACTGTACATGCTATTTATTAGTGGTAACTGTAAACGTAAATGTCGATATTGTCTAGTGTTTTGATAGACAATTAAGGGTTTTATAATAATCGTTTGAGTTGCAGTTAAATCTCACCTGAACTGTAATTACGAATAGTTGAAATTAGTCTGGCGCAATAAAGTGGAAAGGTGTTAATAGACTCGAGTATAATTTTAGATAAACGATATTGTATGATGTGCTGAAGATAATCCTCGTATTTTGTGTATGATTTATTTGATTACTTATGACCTTTTATATTTGAGTGAAGTTTACGTTTTTGAAAAGGAATACGATAGTAGGCCGAAACCTCCTTTCAAAGGAGAGGCCTATATCCAGCATCATCATCATCATCATCATCAGCCTATCGCAGTCCACTGCTGGACATAGGCCTCTCCAATTGCACGCCACTCAGTTCGATCCTCAGCCAGTTCAGTTCCTCAGTTTCCTCCTCCTATATCCAGCAGTGGATTGTTAAAGGCTGTTAATGATGATTGATGATGATGAAGATAGAAGGAGAAGTTCTATATGAATTTACAACTTATTTTTTCATCTGTATTACCTGTCCTATCTGTAGGACCTATCACCTGAAAGTAAAATGATAACCACCACCAATGAGTTTAAACAATTCAAAATAAATGTAAATAAATTAAAAAAAACGGATATGTTACATACAATGCCATCTAGTACCGACCTAAGCAGAGCTTATACTATAGGTGCTAGACAAGTGATATAAATACACATACATTACTATCTTTTGTAAATATGTACATCTATATTAAACACAGAAAACCCTCAAACTCCGAAATATGTATTTGCAGATCATTTTCACATAACTATTTGAATATAATTTAATATAGTTTTTTATCAACAGTATTGACTCTAGGAAAAGCAATGAACTACATATATCACTCCAATTAAGTTAGCCATGTCGGCTTTATACCTTCCGAGGCGAGCACGTTTTCATTTAACATACACAGTAGCTCTTGAATGTGGCTCCGCCCGTGTGCAAGTTGGCTATCGTGGCAAAGAGTAACCTATGTATGTCCTTCTTCAAGAATCAAAGCATCTCCATACCAAATGTCATTGACATTGACACAATAGTTTATCTGTAAAAGCGAAACAGACAGACAGAGTTACTTTCGATTTCATAATAATAAAGAATTAACTACTATTCAATTTTATTCCTAAGTCATAGTAATAATATATATATAATGTTTATCAGTTTCCAATTGCAGTTTAAATCGTAAAATGATGAAGCAGAAATTTTTATTGCTTTATTTTTCTCGACTTTCTTAGTAGTAACACTTTGAGGAGGAGGCTTTGGAATAAATGACCACTAAACTATAAAACAATATTATTATCAGACCAGAGCATGAAGCCTACAGCTTCCTTGGTTTAACGAGCGTCAAACGGAAGCTGGCCATAAAAATCAATTACCCAGCGTATACGCATCGTGATAAGGCATGCAAATTAACTGTAATTATACGTACACGTATGGCCATTAAGTACTAAACATGGGAAAGTGCATGTTGTCCTCATAACGTTTGTCTTGAAGTTTACAAAAGTAGAGGTTTTATGTTATAATTACAAGTTGTAAAAGAATAACTTAATGTTAACACCCACAAGCGTTAAAATAACAAAATAATTGTCGCTTATGCTTGCTTGATTTTATTATAAGTAAGTGAATCTAAAATAGATTTCCGACAAGTTCATAGAATGGAGTATTTAGCTTTTAACAATATAGGAATAGGGACAAAATGCGATCAAAACATGATTTTCTTACATGTTGTTGCAGATTATACACATATGACTTACTAGTCACACATGTGTATAATTGTAGATCATTCTGTACTGTCATAAACTTACAAAATTACCAGAATTATAGACTCTCAACAGTCTACCCATGACCACGAGCGGTATAACCCGTTTAAAATGTCGGAAAGTAGAAGGAATCGTAACCTTTTTAATTTTATCGCAAATCAGTCCCGTTTACAGCAAAAAAACATGAGTATTTGTAAAAGTCGCGAAAATCTAAAAATTGTTACCAGAATTATGCAAAAGAAACCCTTAAATTATCTAGAATTCTTTTTTCTGTTATCTGATTTAGTGAATACTCTATACACATTGTTTTATATTACAGTAAGTTAATAAGATGAATGCTTTTAAATAAACAAAATATGAAACAAAATACCCTCCAGCATATTTCTTTGTTTATAGAGTTCACAAAGAGTCAAACTTTTACGAATACATAAATCTAAAAACTGGTATTTGTTTGTAATACTGAACTTTATTGTAAATAGCTTATAAATGTGTCATAACCGTATTAGGTAATATCGAGTAACTGTTTATCGATATACAACATTTTACTGGGTTTGTTGACCTTTGCAAGAAAGGACATTAATAAATCTTATGACAGATATTAATGGCCAACAATTTATATTAATTTAATTTATGACACATTGAATACAAAATATTAAATTGGTTAATGTAAACATTATTTATTCATGATGTTTCTTTTTTTTCAGTTGTTTCGAAGAAGACGATTGTCAACCTCATTGCAAGTACCTTAAGAACGTAAGTTGTATAATTTCATTTAATAGTTTACTTACAGAACTTATACACAAGCAAAAACACAGTTAAAGATAGTCTTGCACTATTTTCTTGTATTACACACTTTGATCGACTCTGTGTTATAAAGATAATGTTGACGAATTATAATTTAATTGATAATCGGGTTGTATTCTCGCTTTTCAATATAAAATCATAAGTAATGTAAGTCAATGAATTTTAGTTTATTACAAATTAAATCATAAATATGTCGACTTGCTGCTATTAAAACACATTACATAAAATCGTCCAAGTGCATGTCAGGCCACGTAAAGGAAAGGGTTTCTCAGTCACCCATAATGGTACGTGGGTTTAAAATCGTATCCAATAGATAATTGTTATGTTTACGTTTTAATGCATTAATTTTGTTTCACGTTTTCCAAGGAAGAGAATTTTACAAGTTAAGCCTCT
Source organism: Phragmatobia fuliginosa (assembly GCA_932526445.1). Lineage (NCBI taxonomy): Eukaryota > Metazoa > Arthropoda > Insecta > Lepidoptera > Erebidae > Phragmatobia > Phragmatobia fuliginosa. The sequence continues at coordinate 7,072,362 of OW052066.1, read as the reverse complement.
ATAACCCATGAACTAACAAAGCTAGTTTTCCTTTAAAGATTTTTTGAGCCAGTCGTTTAATTTTTACATTATAAATAAATTATAGTTTGAAAAAACTAAAAAACCACGCTTTTAAAGCGAATCGAACTAAAAAGTAGAAAATAATTTTTAATTACAGTTGGTAAAAAGTGCCCTTTAAAGTGGAATTTCTTGCAAACGGATAGCTAAATTAATAAATCGTCTTAGAAACCCTTTTTGTTTTTAAAAGACCTATCTAATGATATCCCACAAGATGACCGGGAGAAAAAAAAGCATCCCCATTTTACGTGTAGGGGACGTAACCCAAATAAAAATATTTTTCATTATTTTCTTGTAGCACTTTGTCGACGTAATTAAAACACATATTCAAGCAAAATTTCATCTTTCTAGCACTTACCGTTTGGAAGGACGGACAGAAATGACGAATCTATAAGGGTTGAGAGTCTTAAACTTCGGAACCCTAAAAATGTCTGTCGTATGGGCTATAAAATCATAATACAAAAAAAAAACAGAAAATTACCTTCGATATTACCTTTGACACTTATAAAAAACATTAAAATGCCAACACTTATTATTTAAGATATTACTAAAAGGTATTTACATGTCTTATAAATTAATGGCACTAATAAAAACTGTAACTTAGACGGTAGTAGATTGTAACCCCTTGTAATTAAATAATAAATAAAAATATGGCACAAGTAACAGTTATAAAATAATACTGGGATATAAGAACAAAGCTATAAAAATTCACGAGCACTTTTATTCCATTAAAATGTTGATTGTAACATTACTTGTAGAGTATCATTGGTGCGCTGTACCAGTAATGTTGAGCGTACTTGTAGGGTATTGGCACATTTAACTCCATGATCATAAATAGTATAGTCATTCAACAGTCCGCTGTTCCAAATACCACTCCCTACTTGACTGCCTTGTTCGTTTAGTGGTTAGTGTTTACGGCTGCGATCAAGAGGTCTTGGGTTCGATTCCCGGGTCGTACCAAGTGTTTGAATAATCTGCACATATATAAAGTGTTTAAATAATAGGAAAATCAGCCAATTTTCTTTCCGTTCTGACAATGTGCTTACTTACTACATATTCAACAGAGGGTTTGTAAAACAATCAACTACAAATACCGCACAAAATGCATATCACTTTACGACTCTCAGTGAAATTTCTAAAACATTGTAATTAAACATAAAGTGAGCAGTAACTGTATTACTGTTCACTTTAAGAGAACAACAAATTTCCATTACAACGTTTACCTCCATTCAACAAAGTGCTTTAATCAACTATAAAAGATTAAGACAGTAATAACACAATATCCAAACGGTTCAAAACTTAGTAAACATATCTATTTTATTATTCGTTTGCGTATAACATTATATTCCTTGACATAATCTTAAAGGTCTCATAATATATTACATATTAACAGTAAAAATTGATTAACTGCATTAACTAGAATGGATTTTGAATCTTCATTTTAAGACCCTATACCGTTGATTAGCAGAAGTTAAGAAGCGATCGCCATGAAATTTCTAGTGAAATATAAAGTTCAACTACAATCAGCCCTTAAATTAACAGTATGTAGTCGTATTTTACTGTTAATCAAGATGAAAGTAATATTCTCTATTGTGTGTAATATTCTCTGTATCATGATGTCTTTATGGTCCGTGTGGTGACGGATTAAGAATACAAAGTGTCACCACCCCTATTCATTCCATGGGTGTCGTAAAAGGCGACAAAAGGAAAGGAACAAAATAAGCAGCTAATATCACTGCCCAGAGAAGGAAAACTTGAAACAAACCCGTTACCAACCCGTCTGGCCAGCGTGGTATAGTAGGCCAAAACTTCCTTTCAAAGGAGAGGCCTATGTCCAGCAGTGGACTGTTAAAGGCTGTTGATGATGATTATGATAATGTCTTTATGCTAAAGATCGGACTGGAAATACAATATCTATATATATAAGATTCGCGTGACACAATTAAGTTACCATATTCCTATGAAACGACTTGATCAATTCTTTTGAAATTTTGTGTGTAGTCAGTAGGTATAAGAATAAATAAATAAATATTAAGGACATCTTACACATAACGCCATCCTAGTTCCAAACAAATCAGTGCTTGTATTATGGGTACTAGACAACTGATATAAATTCATAAACATAGTTTTTTTTTGTAAATACATACATATTAAGCATAGAAATCATCACCACATCTGAACTCCGAAACAAATATTTGCAGATCGTACAAACATTTGGTCCGACCCGGGAATCGAACCCGAATACGCTCGAATACACTAACCACTAGACGAATAAGGCAGTCAAATATTACATTACATTACATAAATTATTTTAATAAAATTTTAATTTAACCGTCAAACGAATAATCATTACTATCATTATTTAATAATAGCGTTTACAAAGTCTTAAATAAATAGCACTTTGACAATTCTACAGTAAACTTTGAATTGGCAAATTGATGTTAACTTTGTTTATTTATTCATTTTGTTTGGTTTGAATTCGTTGTCACATTATATGTAAACATTGTGATAGATCTTTAATAACATAATATCTCATTTCGAAGGCTATTGTATGGTAGTAGTTATTTTTAAGACTTTGGTAGCTAATATTTTTGTGAACATTAGACAAGCGAATTCAAAAATAAAAATAATAACTACTTTTCACCACGCAGATGTAGAAAAGGGCAATGCTAGTTATGAATAAATTGAGTCAAGATATCCCAAAACTATTTTTTCTTTATTTCATTGAATGCTTGTACTTCACACCTCATCGCTTAATATGACCAGTTTGACAAGTTTTTGCTGCAGAACTAGTTTAATACTTTAGAACAAAATAATTTACTTCACTTGATTGTCAACGGAGGCAGGATACAGCTTTTATATGGTCTATATTTTTCTACAGCCTTACATGGTTATTACACGAAATAATATTTTATTTTTAATTGTTTAACCATTTAATCGCTTAATCACTAAGATGATAGATTGCACGCCATTTTCATGGCCTCGTTTTTGCACTTACATCGCCATTGGCTGTTTATAAAGAGACAAGTCGTGTTAGCCCGTGGCGTGGATTATTAAAGTTACTAAGATCAAAGATTTCTATATACAAGTATTTTAGTTTATAACTTTTGTATTATAAAACTAGGGTGAATTTTGTGATGGCACGTTTTTAATTTAAAACCTGCCAAGGTGGTTCTAGTCTGCCTGATGGAAAGCATAAGTACAAGATTGGACGCCACCACACTTCTTGCGAATGCAGGCAGTGTAGCGACCTAGTGAGATGTTTTTTCACGCCCCGCTTAAAGAATCAAACATGCCTGTGGATAATAATTTGAAGGAATCACGTGAGCCGATAGAGAGTTCCAGTATTCATAATGTGGACTTTGAAAATTATAGTTTGCATTTCTTTTGAGATTGTTAAGCTTTGAGTTGATAGCCTAGTCGTGGCCTTAGGTATGAGCTCTCTTTAAGTCGGTCCTTAAATTTACGTTTGTCTGCACATTTAATCAATTGCTATGTCATCTCTGCGCATTATTTCCTATTGCCATCGCATTTGAAACTTTCTTTTTTAACTACGCACGAATAACAAACTACTTCCAGTTGCTAGTTTCATCTTACAATTTTATGGTCGATAATAAACATTGGTAGTTTTCGAGAATATAGGCAATAAAGGGTAAAAAAATGTGTGGTAATGTTATAAAGGAGTACTGATAATTTAAATATAAATGAGTATTACTGGCTATACCTGCAATATTTATTCAATAAGCTTTAGTTTCTAAAATAACATATAAACAATATGAGCCTAACAACGACAAGATAAAGTAATCATTTATTTAATATAAATTTTTACTTCGTTGAAAATATTTTCCGATCTTGGCTATGGCGACTGTTTATGTAAACCACCAATCAAACATGCCTGTGGAGAATCCTCCGACCAGGCGAGGTGATCATGCCTGGAGGGCTACGATCCAACGGAAGATAATAAGGTGTTGTAGACATATATGTTAATCGACGATCGAACTTCAATATCGCGATTCAGGATAAGTTGTTACTCCGTGGTTTAGTGTTCACCGTAGATGACGTCGTCGTTGTATATTTATCCCTTGCTCTGTATGTGGAAGTCGCCATATACCCACAAAACGACCAGCATAAACAGCCAGCAGACCAAAAAAATCATTGGCGCAATATAAATATGGCAAACACTGGTGCACTCTCTCAGTCAGTGGAACCGGTACAACTGAAGGGGGACTGGATGCAGTTTCTGGCCGTATGATAACAATATTACCACTATAATCGCCCTTAAGGCCTTCCACTATGCCTAGCTGTCCAGCCACTGGGGATAGATTATTATAACCAAGACAACCCCCTGCACTATGCACTATGCTACAAGATTTGCTATGAGTCGACATTGTTAGCAGCGAGTGGCCGTTGCATGCAAACCGTAGCAAGGAGCCATTAGGAGCCAGGAGGTAAATTCGACACAAGAACATGCTACACCCTAATCCTATACATATATGCACATAGTATGGTTAACCTGATTTTTTCTTATAAACCTACTGTCAATCACCATCAAATGAAGTATCACTAGCTCCTGTAAGAGAGCAAAGTACACACTACAAAAGCACTGCGATGAGAAATAAATATTTACACCAACTTTATCAAACCCTAACACATCCAGCCATTGTAGACTAAACCTCATTTTTATGGATGAGCTCATGTCTAGTAGTGGATTACCAAAGTCGGTTGACGATGACCGATTACTTAGAAGTCTGCGCGACAAGCAACGATTGTTGGATGAAAACAATAGTAATAGTTAACAATCTAGAAAATTGTGTTTTCTTTAGAGGTCTATTACATATCAATCATATCTTTTACTGTTTAATATTATCGAAAACATTACTCCACCAATTTTATTAAATCAGTAAAAACTCGTAGGTGAGACGTTTAAAGGGTTGTCAACTGTGCTATCAACTATATTTAAATATATTAAAATTGTTACGTTGTAGACAACACTGCCCGTTGTCAAAAAGTTTTAATTCTAGTTTTATTTGCCTAATAAAATATATTATAATATAACAATATTATAAAAGTAATAATCTCAGTTATTCGCATGTATGTACCTACTTAAAGAAAAAATCTTACTGATAGTCTTGAGATAGGAGTACAGAGTATTCCCTAGGCATTTTAAGAAATGTTTTGTATTTTTAACCGACTTCAAAAAAGGAGGAGGTTCTCAATTCCTCGGGAACTTTTTTTTTTGTGTATGTTCAGCGATAATTTCGTCGTTTATGAACCGATTTCAAAAATTATTTTTGAATTGGTATGGGCGCAGCTTACAGGTGGTTCCATCGTCACCATATCGGGATTTGATGATGGGATCCCAAGGAAATCGAGGGAACTCCTCAAATATCATAGGCACAATGTCGCGATTTGGGTACTCGGAATAGTTTTTCATTGAAGTCGGTTCCTTTTTGTTAAAATTATTAATTAAAATAAAATTTATACATTTTTAATTGTGAAACTTCAATATTTCAGACAATTTGTTTTAATATATCTTCATTAACTGTACAATTTTTTATTTGAAAGTTTCATACTATCTTCCGATAATGGGAAGAAATTGTAGCCTAAAAATTGTTTGTACGTATGACAACCCTAGATTGACTGTCGATACAAGAATTGCATAGATAAGCACTGCAGTTCCGATGTTAAGATAGTCACAGTGTAGGCAAGGAGATCACGACGTAATAAGCTTAAATCAGATATGAGTATGTCATGTTACAATAACATGTCGAATTAATTGTTCTTGCAACGCTTTCTGGTTTCTCATGGTCTGTGTACACGGTTCGCAGTATTTTCTTATTGTTTTAATAACCGGAAACTTTAAATTAAAACATAATAGAAAACATAGAAAGTGCATTTTCTATTTCAAGAGTTTGGTCTTTTATAGACATCTAGTGCAATGACTAATCTGTCTTATTAGATATTCCTACGTGAGCATAGGTACCTACTGTATTATTAGATAGAAAAAAAAAACAGTTTACATTTAAACTTTTCTAATTTTAAACGTTGGTCTCGTCGTGTTTAGAGCTCGTTTCATCGCCTCCGTGCAAACGATATCAACTATAAACTTGAAATAGAAGTACTTATTACTTGCGGGAAACTTAATCCCTTTCATAAGTATGTAAGCATTTTCTATACTGTTTGTAAATATTCGAATAAGTATTGTTTACAGTGGCACTGGCACACACATTACTACTAGCCTTAAGCATTATATTACTTTAATTTAATAGACAACGGCGATGTTTATTTCTTTAAATACATCGCATATTCACTTTATATTTATTTACAATCAAAGTCATGTTTTATTATCTCGTGTTCGTATACTTTGGAATATATACTATACCACATCACAAATTATAGTAACTGATCTTAGTAGTGGAGTTTTTTTATTTGAGTTAAAAATAAGTAAAATATAATGGAAATGCTAAATACCTCAGATAATTCAGTTTTCGTTATGGATTTTATTATTATTTTATTATTATTGTTTCATTATTAAATCAACTTCGACGAAGTTATTACATTAGATTTTGGTAAAGTCAGTCATTTTCTGATATTACTATTAAAATTAAAAGGAGGAAAAATTACTTTTGAAGAAGTATTATAAGTAGTTTTAATGATTTAAGAAGGAAACTCCTGCATTAGGAGTTTATCCTGTGTCGCAAGGGACTTTATAAACATACATAAAGCGGACACAAAGAACACCCAGTTACAAAAGAATAAATGATCTACTGATCACACAAAATAATGTATACTTAAGTGTTAGGTAGCTCATATATTGAAAAAGGCTATAAAACAGATTCCATATCACCACGCTACGATCAATAGGAAATTTCTTTTGGGTGATTCGGAAAAATGAAAATAATGTCGGAAATAAATGTTCCTCTTGTAACGTTCTAGAAAATAAATCCACGACAGTATGTCTATCTTTTAAGGTTGGCTCAATGTAAAATTTTATGGGAAAACAAATTTGTTTCCTTGCTGTAAGACGCTGACAGGGCTACGTGGTTTAGCTAATATAAATACACTCTAAGTATAAGAATTGCCTACTATGATAGAGTGAAAACAAAACGGTGTATCTTACCTCCATAAGCTACAGTTCTCACTTAGCCACTATCAGATAAACAGCGTCTGACAGTAAAAGCTCTCGCATTTATATGTAATGTTACAGTTTATTAATGTCTACTTGCATAAATGCAAGTGCAAGTGTGATAATAAAACGAAACTATACATTTTCTACGAGTATCTATATAAATAAATAAAATTGGCGTGTCTGTTTGGAATATCAAATGATCAGTTTTTACGAAATGTATATGGACGTATACCCGGAAATTGATTAAAAAACAATTTCTTAAATATATGCTAATCTCTAGAACGGATGTACCGATTTTGATGGGACTTTCACTGACAGATAGCTTATATCGTAAGGAGTAACTTCATTCCCGATTTACAAGAATAACAGCGAGTAACATCGCGGGACTCAGCTAGTAAACAATACAATTCTAAACACATAGTTTGTACATCAGCTTTTATATTACCTGTGGCATTTGTATTCGTAATCACCGAAGAGCACTCAAAACAGTAGTATAAGTAGGCATTAAATTGTATTTTGAGTTTCTAACATTGAAATCATTATCTATAATTTACTTTCTAATATTTTGTAAAAAAATATACCTACCAGTATTATATTTAATCGTAGACACAGGCCACAGACGGACCTGATTGTATTTGTATGTCTTGTAGGATATGACACATTACCATCTTATTAGTTGTGGAATTGATGTCCAACCAACAGAAGTAATTTTGTAATGAGCATACTTAATCTTTTCTATGTCTGAGTGTGATTTATTAATTTCGGACGGACGAATTACACACAACATCATCTAGTATCAAACTAAGCAGAACTTTTGCTATGGGTACTAGGAAATTAATATAAATCCAAGTACATATCTCACAAGGCCGCCATAGTGTGAGTAGCTATACTGTACGTAAGGTGTGCACTTACATTAGCAACCCATTACGTGCCACTCCCATTAGTGTCTCCTTTCAGGAGAGGATTAAGCCCATACATCCCCACGCTGGCCAAGTGCAGGTTGGGGACTGTGGCACCCACCCTTGAATTCTATTCTAAGAATAATAATTAGGCAGTAGTAGAGTAGAGTCAGGGATGAGAGTCACTATAGCTGACTTTATAATTTAAAAAAATCGCAGCTTAATGTTTTATGAATAAGGCCGTATGTGATTTAATGTATTTGATGCTTATAATTCAAAAAAATATGCTAATGCTTTTCATTCTTCATATTTTTTAATTTTGTATTAGCGCATGTTATCTTAAATAACTGTAAGTTATTTTTTGACGTCCATTAAATTTCTTGCCTTGCGTGTTACTTTTACTTTTAAGAATACTACTACTAATAACTTGTAATATCAGTGTTTATATATTTATTTATTTCTTATGTTAAATCTGAAGATAAATATCCGTAATCAAATAGTCATTATTTTTTACTACTATTATATTCAATAATCTATTAAAGAGGTAAAGAGTTTCTTCGAAGATGCATCATCATCATCAGCCTACTGCAGTCCTGGACATGTCTAGCCACGCCACTTAGTTCAATCCTTGTTTTTCGTTTAAAGTTTAGTGTCCAGAAAATACAAGTTCGATTTGAAAAAGCATACATAGATAGCCTATTCATCGAAAAGCTATTAAAATTATAAAATCTCCTACGATATATAGGATCCGAGTCAATAAATTCTTGTTAAGACAGGCATGTCGACTAGTTCCATAAACGTATATATTTATACATATAATATTATTCGTTTATACGTTAATGTTTAAACATATTTTCTTTTTATATAAGTCTACTAAACTAACTGTATTCTGCCTGATGGAAAACATGAGTAGAACCCAAAGTAGGGGTCATAATTCTCATTGTGAATAAATGCACACTATGACAGCTTCACTAAGCTGTCATAGTGTGCATCTGTCATAATGTGTGTCATAATGCAGACGCATCTCACTAGATGCGTCTGCATTATTGGGCCTCCGGTCACATACTTACCATGAAAATACGACAATCTATTCATGCATATATTTGTCACTCACGAGAAAGTTACCTTGGAAGTTTTTGAAGTAAGAGTGTTCTCCCTCCATTATCCATCATTATTAGCGCTCACTTAAGGGTTCACGATGACAATTCGACTTGGTAATGCCTTGACCCTGTTCGTGATTTACTTAAGATAATGTACATGTCATCAGTTAAATATCTTATGTGTATTTTAAAATTGTTATGTTACGTAAGTGCTAAGTAATGTTAGATTACATACCTCATTTTCTTCTGAACTAAACTAAAACTTGTTTTTTAAAAAACAATTATTTATCTAAGTTTTACTGTTATATACTTATTAAGTTAATGATAGTAGTAATACTATGCATAAGTTATGTAAGTACTGATATGAAATATTATGAAAAAAGGTAAAATTAAAGAGTACAGATGAACAGAGCAGGGCTGTATAATCAGTGGGAACAAGAAGATTGAAATGGAGCACATTAACAAAGTTAACTGACTATTATCTCAAACTATTCGTCGTTATTAATCTCTGCGGCTGTTTCGCAAGATGCAGTTGTTAGAGCCTGTAGGGCTGCCACATACCTTAATTGCATTTATTTATGTTAAATACTTAATTAATAACGGTTAGTGAGATAAACATAGCACTTCATAGTTTATTGAGCTAATGGTTCATTAGATAAGTATTTTATTAAACTATAAAGTTTTGTATAAAACTATCTAATTCTTTCTTTAAAGATTCTATAAATATGTTTATGTTTCAAAGGATTTTGCATAAAACTTGCATGTAGATAGTTCATTTGGTATAATTGTTTAACAACTCAATTCCAGTCAATTGGTGAAAAGGTTCCATATATTTGTTAAAACAAGACATATGAATGCAAATCAAGATATTCTTTTTCAATTTTCTTTAAATACTATAAAAATGAAGTCGCTTCAACTATCAGTTCGCTTAGAACTTTTAAACTATTCGCCACGTTTTAATGTTGCAGTTTTCAGCAATAGGTAAAGTGATTCAAAAGAAAGATTCATATGTAAAATCTATGCAGATTACTGTTGAAGAATCTGAAAAAAAGACTCAAAACTCTTTCAAAGACTTTCGTGCAAAGCCGGGCCTTGTGAAGAACTGAGCAAATCACGACTAGCTCGTAAAATTTTATCTAATTATATATTAACCTGTTACTAAAGATGTTGAAACCCTAGTAGGAATCTTGGTACAGCAGTTAATCAGGGCTAATGTTCATACCGGGCCATTAGCAGGCGCCAGATTGCGCGCACTTGCCTCCGACTCATAGCCCACAGATCGATGCTTAGTGACAAACAGAAATTTTTCATGGGATTGCTTTGCAGTTAAATTATTGGTAAGGTTAATAAGAATTCTTACAGTCTTTTTATTTATGGGAAATACTTTAACTAATAGGTACTATAAGGGTTTCGTTCAAGTTATTTTTTTTTAAATTGGAGGCTTTCTTATAACAAGTACTTATAAAGTGAAAACTGCTTAATATGTGCCAAAGTATTATGGTCTTAACTTGGAAGTGAAAACGCATGTTTGACTGTGCTTAAAAGTTTACGAAAATTAATAAATAATCAATAGAGTAGAGGGTAATGATGAAGAACATCTTAGTGTCTTTAGATATTGATTTTCAGAACATATATTTACAATTCAATTGTAAGTACATATTACTAACTTTTCGCTGCAGCTCCTCTCGTGTGTATGTCCTATGTTCTTCTCCAAGGTCCAATCTATATGTACATCGAAATTCATACAAATCAGTTTAGCGGTTTAACCGAGAAAGCGTAACAGACATACAGACATAACTAGTACCAAAATTTAAAATATTACTATGGATTTAAAATGTACGAGTATGCTGATATTAAGGCAAATGAATACTTTTATAAAATCCCAGAACAGAGTGTTTTAAGTATAACTAATACGTATTTTAAAATATAAATGTGCTTTATTTATGAAAAGAAAAGCTTAGAACATACTGTAGGAAGACGGTCCCTCTGTAGTGTTCATAACTGATAAGTTGTCTTGTCTAGATGAGATCTAGCATTATTAATGATAGTATTTCCCTGGTCAGCAAATCATTATGAATATGAGAATACACCTGCTGGGTATAAGAAATGAATAATCAAAGGTTTTGTTCATCAGTCATCTCGTAAGGTAAATGTAAGGTAAGATATTTAAAGTATCCGTTTAGCCACTGCTTCAATCTTTTTCAAGTCCTTTCATTTTATTTTCTCGATTCCCCGGGTTTTTACATGATCTGCAAATATTTGTTTCAGAGTTAGGGGGCTTTTTAGGGTTCCGTAGCCGAATGGCAAAAAACGGAACCCTTATAGATTCGTCAAGTCTGTCTGTCTGTCTGTCCGTCTGTATGTCACAGCCAATTATTTCCGAAACTATAAGAGCTATATTATTGAAATTTGGTCAGTCGATGTATTCTGTGAACCGCATTAAGATTTTTATATAAAAATAGAAAAAAAAACAATACATTTTGGGGGTCCCCATACTTGGAACTGAAACTCAAAAATTTTTTTTTCATCAAACCTATACGTGTAGGGTATCTATGGATAGGTGTTCAAAAATGATGTTGAGGTTTCTAAGAGATTTTTTTTCTAAACTGAATAGTTTGCGCGAGAGACACTTCCAAAGTGGAAAAATGGGTCCTCCCCCCCCCCTCTAACTTCTAAAATAAGAGAGTGATAAAACTAAAAAAAAATTATGTTGTACATTACCATGCAAACTACGAACGAAAATTGGTTTGAACGAGATCTAGTAAGTAGTTTTTTTTAATACGTCATAAATCGTAACACGCAATTTACCTTTCATCCAATCAATACACTAGTATAAAAACATCGATGAAAATTACAACGAACTACAAGAACTTTTATATGATGTTACTTGCTGATACGGAACCCTTCATGGGCGAGTCCGACTCGCACTTGGCCGCTTTTTATGTATAATATGTAAAATTTAGACAAGAGAAACAATTATTTATTACATTATGTCATGAATCTCAAAATTCAAAAGAAATAATTTTCCATTTCAACTGTTTTAAAATCATTTTTCATTTATAGCATCAAAGCCGCATAGATCAAAGTTGGTATAAAAAATAGCCTAACTTACTCCTTAGGTCTTAAGCTTTCTTTCTTTCAGCTGCTTGTGAAAGTCCCGTCATAATCGATTCAGCCGTTCCAAAGATAACCCGGAACAAACCGACCGATAGACAAAAGTAAAAAAAAATGCTTTTTTGATTTATGTACTGCATATACACAGACACTTGAATTTTATAATAATAATAATCATCTTCCTAGCCTTATTCCCAAGTTTATTTGGGGTCGGCTACTAGTTCAACCGGTTTTACCTGAATTTCAGTTTTTCCACGGAGCGACTGGCATCGGACCTCCGCAACCCTAAGGGAGAACTGAAATTCGAAGATTGAACTAGTTGTCAGTATATTTGAGGGCACTGACTTCCCAATAATAATAATAATAAGTATTTATTTTCTCACCACAATACATTTTTACATACATTTATAGCTTACACATAAATAATTACAACAGGGTATTACATATTGTGGGAGACTGGTGCCTAAGCTAGACTAATAGTCTGTGTTTCAGGACACCAGGTTCCCCCTCTCTATTGTTTACATATTTTCTATGTTTACATTACATAAGACATTTAGTTGTGGTTTAAATTCGATTAATATAAGATGTACCTATATAAGTATGCATGCATGTCCTTTATTTTACGTGTTTGTATGTTTAGTGTTTCCATTTGTCTATTTGTGAGTGTGTAGATGCGTGTGTGAGTGTGTGTGTATGTGTGCCTCTAGAATACTCATATGAATATCTATGCCAAGACAGTAAGCAACTTCTCAGTATCATCATAGGTTAAGTCTGCGAGCCAAGCAGTTAGTTTCATTTTACATTTTATTTTACGTAATTCGTAAATAGACAACTTTTATATAATATAGGTACAATCTGGATTTGCAAACGAAACAACATAACGTTTATTTAAGACAACTTGAACGATTCCCGCTGCGACATGTCAATATGTGTTGAGAAAACCCATTCATAGTTATGTTCATTACATTGTTCTATAATGAAACTCATTTGTGGCGTAATATATAGATGTACTTGCACCGGTTTTAAGAGCTAGTGTAATAATTACAGCTACTGGTCATGCGATCGTGGGCTGCATCTCATGAGATTGTGTGACAACTTTGCCCAAGGGAATAATCACGTTACCTGCAACTTCGAGTTTAAATCCCCTACTATTGATGTTGAAAAATTTTCGTTCGAATTTTCAACTTCTTCTTGTTGTATTAAAGGTTTTAGTTCAACACATGGCGTCAAACTACGTCCTGACTGTTTTGAATTTCATTTAGATTAGTATTGCGTTCTTTATTAGTCTTCTGCATTCTTTACCGGGCCTCTCATTGAAAAGTTCAATTTGATAACGTCTGTCTATGACAATCCACCAGCATTAAATATTGTCGTGTTATATCAGGAATATTATAAACTAAAATAAAGTACTCCGCCGCGTCTAGCTGTCTCTCTGTTTGAGATAAACTCAAAAACCACTGAACCGATTTAAATGATTTTTTGTACCCAAGAAGGCTACTCTTTACCGCGAAAATCAACATAGACGCGGGTGTAGCGGCGGGCGAAAGTAAGTAATACATATAATTTTAACAAAAAGGAACCGACTTCAATGAAAAACTATTCCGAGTACCCAATTCGCGACAATTGTGCCTATGATATTTGAGGAGTTCCCTCGATTTCCTTGGGATCCCATCATCAGATCTCGATATGGTGACGATGGGAGCACCTGTGATCTGTGCCCATTCCAATGCAAAACGATTTTTTAAAATCGGTTCATAAACGACGAAATTATCGCTGAACATACATAAAAAACAAATTAAAAAAAAAGATTCCGACGAATTGAGAACCTCCTCCTTTTTTTGAAGTCGGTTAAGTGTGTTAAGTTAAGTGTGAGCTTCAACAGAACGCGTGATAGGGGAGCATTCACATTTTAGATGGTATATACATGTTATTACAGTAGGTACAAGGAATGCCGCCACTGGTCCACTACGATAACCTTGAGTTAAGGGTGCGTGTTGTTATGAGCAAAGCGATATGTGCATCATAATAAACAAAAATATCTAATTCATAACCGAGTTGCAGACCGTGATATGGGCATAAGTTCTACTACTATGTATAAATGCTACTTGTATTGAATAGTTAGACTCAATAAATTATCACATCGAATTTAATAACTCATTAGAAATCGTATCTCGTAATCTATTCCCAATTCTCAATTCTTTATTGCATTCCACAATGTATACAGGTGTTTAAATATTGAATAAATAGTAACAGTTGTGAACCCTGTCGGGCACAGCAACTAAGATTAGTAGGAGAGAGAAAGAGTTCTAATTTAAAAATAGTGCATTTATTAATTACTTATTATTAATCTAACAATTTCACTTTTATTTAACACTAGCCGACCCACATAGCCTAGATTGCGTCTTCTTTTGCCCGTAGCGTGAAATGAAACAGCGGAAATAAAAAAAAATCATAAAAAGCCTACCGTAAAAGATAGATATATTATTATGCTGTCACTGACTTTTTTTTAGAACTTTTCTAGGGAAATAATTCCTTCAAACTCCATGAGATAACAAACAAACAAACTATTCAGATTTATAATAATAATTAATTATAGATTTAAATTATAATTGTAAAAACCCTAATTAACAATGTTAGAGCCGATCGCAGTCCACCTCTGTACATATTATCTTCAATTGCATGCCACTTAGTTTAATCCTCGGCTACTCGCATCCAGCTCCTGCCAGCCGTCTTGCGCATGTCATCACTCCACCTGGCCTGTGGACGTCCTAAACTACGTTTGCCAAGACGTAGTCTCCACTTAAGAACACGTTTACCCCAACGGCTGTCGGTTCTGCGGCTAATATAGCCACCCCATTGCCACTTCAGCTTGCTAATGCTGTGTACTATGTTGATAACTTTAGTTCTCTGTCGGATTACCTCGTTTCTAATACATAGAATTAAATATATTAAAACGCTCATAGCCTTTCTATATTCTGTGCCTAACAACCACAATATCGCGGCCACCTGACCGTTGCGTTATAATATAAATTGTATCCGAGTGGCTCGGTAGCCTGCGCGTAAATCAACTAAGTTTAGTGGTGAAGGCTATGATGAGATAGTTTCTACGGTACTTATCAGAGAGCCTCTTGATTCATCAACTGTCTAAACGCTGTCTAGCGGTACGCTGTTAAGGTCTTAGTAAGCTATAGAGTGATATAGATCATTCATGTACTCCATTTTTATTTATTTTTACAGCAAGTAAATAAAATAGGAGTGTCAGTATGTAATATCAAAAAATAGTTTTTTATTAAATGCATGTCCAAGTATTCACGGTACTTACATCATCTACAGGTACTACATGTTTGTTTGTCTGTTTCTTCCGGCTAATCTCTGGAACGGCTGGACAGATTTTGACGGTACTTTCGCTGACAGAAAGCTGATGACGCTAGGACACTATTTTTTTAGACTAACTTCGCTGCACGGCGTTACTCGGGATTATTGTATTATTATATTGTTGCACAATAACCGCCGGTAGCACCACAGGACTCAGCTAGTGTACAATAAAATATTTCGATTAAAAGTCACAATATCATCTTCTTCCTAGCTTCCTAGCCTTTATTATTCCCAAGATTATTTGGGGTCGGCTACTAGTTCAACCGGTTTTACTTGAATTCCATTTATTCTACGGAGCAACTGGCATCGGACCTACGTAACCCTGAGGGCAAATTGAATTCGAAGGTTGAACTAATTGTTAGTATATTTGAAGGCAATGACTTCCCAATAACAATTGCGATAGATGTTCATGACAACCAGGACCGACGTTTAGACGTGCTCTTCAAGACACGGGTGTAAAGGACAAGACTGTTTTGTAAGATAATTTTATCAAAAAGGAACCGACTTCAATGAAAAACTATTCCGAGTACCCAAATCGCGACAATTGTGCCTATGATATTTGAGGAGTTCCCTCGATTTCCTTGGGATCCCATCAGATCTTGATATGGTGACGATGGGACCACCTGTAAGCTACGCTCATTCCAATACAAAAATAATTTTTGAAATCGGTTCATAAACGACGAAATTATCGCTGAACATACATAAGAAAAAAGATTCCTACGAATTGAGAACCTCCTCCTTTTTTTTGAAGTCGGTTAAAAAACAGTTTAATGAACAAATATGCTATTGCGTAATATCTTCTGTATAATTGGAAATCGATTGAAATGACGTACAAAAGAAGAGACCAATGTCCAACAGTGAATTACGATAGGCCTGTGATAATATTGTTTACAGAAAATCACTTCCATTAAATCTACTCAATTATAACAGCATCGTTACTAGCAGACAATTTCTCTATTCCTTACTTTTTATTTCAATAAATATGTTGTATGCAGCATATAATAATTTTAACAAAAAGGAACCGACTTCAATGAAAAACTATTCCAAGTACCCAAATCGCGACAATTGTGCCTATGATATTTGAATAGTTCCCTCGATTTCCTTGGGATCCCATCATCAGATCTCGTTAAGGTGACGACGGGACCACCTGTAAGCTACGCCCATTCCAATGCAAAAATAATTTTTGAAATCGGTTCATAAACTACGAAATTATCGCTGAACATACATAAAAAAAAAAAAGATTCCGACGAATTGAGAACCTCCTCCTTTTTTTTGAAGTCGGTTAAAAATAAAACAATGCGTGAGCGTTTTAATTATGAGTTAAAATACAAATTAAGTTACCACTGTATTTCAATTCACAAACTAGATTCCTAATACATCAATAAAACGTACTTACCATCATTACAACTTGATGGACTAGGTCGCAACATGTTCAAGGAAACATGTTTTGCTGAGAAGCTCCCCTGCTCATAAGAATCCATTTCCCGTGTCACACTAAGGCTGATTATGCGCCGGCGCATATGACTTACTCATTTGTTTCATTTACATGATAATATGATCAAATGGTGGAATCGGCCTTTATAACTATATTTCTTTACTTTTTCAGCTGTTGCATTTGCGTAAACATTTTTAATTTAAAGAATTTATTTATTAATTGAATAAGGTTATCCAATAAATAATTGCACAATTATTATGTAAAATAACTGACTGAATATTGATTAAATTGGTGTACTCATTTCGGGTGGCGGGCTGGATGCGAGTAACCGAGGATCAAACTTAGTGGCGTGCAATTGGAGAGGCCTATGTCCAGCAGTGGACTTTGATAGGCTGATAACGATGACTCATTTACTTACAGGAGACCATAGTAAGCACAATGAAAAATAAATAACATCATGAAATAAATGACATCAGTATGTTCTTATCAATTTACCTGATAAAATGAATAGTACCCTAATTATCAATAAAGTCAACAATTTTTTTTATGTAAGCCTACCAAAATGACTCTACTCTGCCTGATGGAAAGCATGAGCAGAATCCAGGAGTAGGGGCCACCATCCTCGTTGTGAGTGTAGGTAATGCAGCATGGTGACCCAAGCCATGGCGGCCTGGTCAGAAAATTCTGCATCATTCTCCCGGCCTCCTAAAGCCGGTTGAATAATGCAGAATTATTGGCCGGTCTCACACTCACCAACGAAATACGACAGCAAGAATACTGTCATTATTAGGATGGTCTTCTGTGTGAGGGTAGTACTGCCTCGGTCGAGCCGGCCCATTCGTGCTGAAATCAGCGTGGCTCTACTACCTAAAATATACTATAAAACAGGTCTTTAGTTTTTTAGCTTATTAGGAGTCAAATGAACAAATGCATTTTATAAGGTACATGGTAAAGCCACGCTAATTTCAGCACGAACAAGCCAGCTCGCTCTTCTCAGAAGACAACCTGAAATGACAGCATTCGTCCTGACGTCTTTTGTTGGTGAGTGTAAGGCCGGAGAAAAAAGCCTATTACTAGATGATAATTATTGCTGGCCATGGAAACCAACTCAAGAGTCATAAGTGCAGCTGGCTTATAATTAGAGGGAGGAGTTAGGTTCGACTCCGGCAACTTCATTCACTCAATGAAACGAAAGAATTCTTTCCCACGGTAGAGTACTAATAATACGCCAGGAAGTTATGATCAAGCGCCAGTGTAGGCAAATTACAATAGAAATAGTGTTGGATTAAGGATTCGGTGAATTTTGCCATTATTGGTTTCTTTATGAGCAGTAACCATAAAATTAGAACTCTGGTGCTCTCTATTTGTATGCTGTGAGTCTTTTTATTTTCTTTACCTAATAATGACAACAATAATAAAATCTCAACCACGGTGTTCTAATGTCATATAACTATAAACTAGATTATCGACAAATAATACTGATAATATACAGAATAGAAAGAATGTTTGTGCTCATAGTATATGACATCGGATCCACGACCATTCTCTGAACAGTCATCAATATTCCAAGAAACTAATTTAATGTACAGCAAATTAAATTTTTTTGTTTAGTATTTGTTTCAATCCTAAGTGAAAATTATATATAATATCTACGTACTTTATCTTAAATTGCAATAGAATTATTGATTATAGCCTATAGTTGCTACTTTAGTATTGTTGTAAGTTTGCTATGTTATAATAGAGCAGATTATCATACCATGATTGTCTAAATTATGGTGGGCTTCATTTAGTCGCCTAAAGCTGTTTACTATGTATGTTTCAGTGCGTAATAATTTGTTTAAAACCAGAACGGCGACCATCGTATATCATTATGACTAATATGCGCCGAGAGCGAACTCAAATTTGTTCCCATTTCATCGGATACAATGAACGACAATGTTGCACGCAGTTTGGTAAGAAATAGAAAACTGAGACGCTCGTGTTCTTCAACTTCCAGGACAGAACAGGATAATTTACAGAATTTTTTTTTGAATAGTCATAAATTTTCATATAATTGGTAAAAGGTAAAATATTTAATAAAACACTCACGAAACAGACCTTCTCCAAGCTTCGTCTCATTTTGATTTTTCTATGCACTGGAACAATATTTTATCTGTTTCTTCCAAAGTATATTTAGCCTTTAGTCGTTATAGTCTAAGATCCCACCGCTTGATTCTGCAGCTATCTGTTTTTTCGATACAACTAATTTTAAATTAATGTTTATAAAGTATACAATGCATTAGGGATAGGTTGCCTATCAAAAATTAGCCGCAATTACCTGAAATTAATTTCAGCAAAATTATTTTGCTGATGAAATTTGCAGCTATATGTTTTTTTAGTGAATTTTAAGACATTTGAAAGAAAATAATGTTACGAATTCAAAAAGAATTGGTTGCCAGCTCTCAGTCAGCCGCAACGTTAGGGTTGCCAGGTGTAAACAGGTATATTAGTGTTAATTATATACACACACTTGTTTTTTTTAAATCTTAATACAAAATAAATACATTAAATTTTTGACAGGCATCTGTCACCTTATATCAAACATTAAACGAACGTGAAAATCGAGAAGAAATTAATGTTCCTTACAATTCACAGACCTCTCCAACCCAGGCCTACAAACTTTTACATTACTTACTTACTTCCATGCATTTAGTAGTTGTAATTATTCAGCTGCGTTTTATGATAAAGGAAAGATCAGGCCATTCAAATTTTTTTTAAATAATAGGACCTTTCAAATAGTTTTCGCATCGTTGACTAATGCCAAGTCCTTTTTAATGATGAAATAATTTCTGTTGTTCAGAAATTTACCAAACTTTTGTAAGGCGTAAAAAATGCAATATGTTAATAGAGCGTAGCCTTGTTGCATTTTTTTTGGATAAGATAGGATAGGATTTTGCATTTGCATAAGATCTTCCAAAAATAATATTCAGGGACAAGAAGATTTTTTTTTTTTAAAGAACGTCACGAGTTTTGACTCGAAGTTGATTCCCTTATTGGAAATTATAAAAACAAAATTTGTTGAGAAATTGTTTCATAAATTGCATGTGGCAAAATGTAACTAAGCCATTTTGTATTACTTTTAATCCAGAAGACTACGGTTGGTTAGTAATTGATGGTAATTTAAAACCAATATGGTTCATTGGCGATCCAACTCCAATGACTGTAGAAGATATCTTGTAAGCATAAAAAGAATTAACTTTAGATGTACACCAACAAAACATAGATGAAAATATAGAAGTAGATGATGACTCTGATGATTCAGATGATATTGACACCGATACATACAATGAATAAGAAAAAATAAAGACGTATAAATTATAAGATTTGCATTAAGAATAAGTATAATGATTCAACATTATTAAATATATAATTAAATATAACATAATTAGTAAAAAATCAAACTTTTTACTTTTATAATAAAAAAACTTTGAAATAAAAATCATTCTTTAACGTCATCATTATATGTTCCATTGCTCTGATTGAATAATGAAAATTAGTGTGTATGAATTGATGTGTACTAATTATCACAAATTAAAAATGATAATATTAATAAGATTAATCATAATAAAAGCCGTTATTAATCTAATAAAATCAGAAATATTACTATACATGAACATTGAACTAATAAACAAAAAAACTCCGATTTTTTTAGTAATGTTTAAGCAATAGTTTTCCCAGAATGTAGCTAAAAATTTGATAAGAGCTTCTTTGAAACTGATTTTTCATAAAATTTCGCAGAAGTTTTCAGGCCTGGGTTCTAGAGGTCGGTTAATTGTGTATGGAACATCATTAATATAAATGTTTATACCTGGCAACCCTAACGTTGCGGCTGACTGAGAGCTGGCAACCAATTCTTTTTGAATTCGTAACATTATTTTCTTTCAAACGTCGTAAAATTCACTAAAAAAACATATAGTTGCAATTTTCATCACCAAAATAATTTTACTAAAATTAATTTCAGGTAATTGCGGCTAATTTTTGATAGGCAACCTATCCCTAATGCATTGTATACTTTATAAACATTCATTTAAAATTAGTTGAATCGAAAAAACAGATAGCTGCAGAATCAAGCGGTGGGATCTTGTACTATTAGCTTCTGATTAAACTGTATAGCACATTAGCTAATAAACTTAACGCTGTCGAGGATACGGTCTAAGTACCGTCGCTCTTGTGTTATTTATTAATTATATAACTCATAGCCAAGCATCCTGTATAAATTAATATAGGAAACCTTCTATAGTTGTTGAATGCGAATAGCACAGAACCGGTAGTTGCGGCAAAACTTGATATAGACCTATTTCAAATACTATATTTTGACTGAGAACAACAATATAGAATAAGGAGATAAATTCATATGAGGAATTGATTAATCCACCCAGGTCTGTTTTCTATTTCTGCGAATCACCATCTATTTAAAAAGCATTGACGTACGTAGGTGCTTCAGGGAGGATAGTAATCTAAAGAATAGTTCAGAAATGAAATAGTTATTTCCTGTTTAGATTGCCTTCATAGAATCTATACCTTGGTTAAAGTTTCGCCGCTAAAGATCAATGGTTTAATATTTTAAATAAGTACTTGGCCCTTTCATCGAGTGAACATTAATTCTAATACTGATTAAAATAGAATTGTGAATTAGGTTCATTTCTTAATGTAATAAATCTTTGTGAGGAATGACACTTTCCTATAGAGTCAGCTATTTTATTGATAGAAGTAAGAACCTTCGTTGCTTTGCCGGCTTAGTTCAGAGTCTGAGATTTCGTCCATTCTAATTATTGTCATAAAACTTTACAATGAATACTTAATTCACACGTATTATAACTAATATTTTATTACATCGTGAATAATATCATTCTGTAATTTTCCTTTGGTTTTTAATATGAATATGGTTTTACGAAAGTAAATGTCCAATAACCTAAATAAGGTTTTTCTTAGAATATGTATACCTACAATTATCAGAGCAATAAAACAGCTATGTGCAGTTTATTAAGACGAATACGAATAATATTCATTTAAAGATATATCTGTAAATGAATATTTAACAGAAACACACATCTTGCTATCATGGAAATACTTATAAAGCGCAATACGAGAAATAGTTGAAAACCGTTGTTATTGCTCACTAACCTCAAATGAGAAGAGACCCGATCACAGCAGATGGACATTATGGGTTGTTGATGAATGTTCACATTGCTCGTGTTTGTAAAGATATTGGGGAAGTGGCATTAAAACATCTAACGTTGGAGAGCTATGCCTCGGCACGTTTCAGTGGCTCTAATTTAGTGTTATTAGGACTTTAAACTTAGTGATTTTGTATAATAATATATAAAGTGTCTCTGGTGTAAATGGTGTGGTGTCAATTCAGATAGACCAGCCCCCCTAACCGAGTCGCAAACGTTTTTCGTTGTCTATTCTATTTCTCTATTCTCTTGCTTCATTGGTTATGGTCACTTAGTCACGTGATCAAAACAAAATATTAGCCAATGAAACGAGAGAATAGAATAGAAAACGAAAAACGTTTGCAACTTTGCTAGGGGGGGCTGGTATCATATGGTCCGGCTTCTCCTAGAGAGGCCGGCCATAAGGGTGATTTAAAGTGGAAATCTCTACAAATAAATAAAATTGACGTGTCTGTTTGTAACATCAAATAATAATTTTTTTACTAAATGTGTATGTCAGTATATTCGATACTTTCAACAAAAAGTATTATTTAAATTTTTTATCTGTCAGTTCATTCATCTCTGGATGACTGATTTTGACAGGACTTTCACTGACTGAGAGCTGATGACATAAGGAGTAACTATTTTTTTCGACTAACTCTGCTCCGCGACGTTACTTGCCATTTACAACAATAATCGCGGGCAATACCGAGAGACTCAGCTGGTATATAATAAAGAAATACCTATCTAAGTAACACATAACAATCTCAGTAATGGTTTCTCGTAACCACTGCAACCAGAATTACGTTGAAAGTACCTACGTTATATAATATATGAACAAATAACTCGTTAAAATGCTTTACTATATATTCAAATAACTAGCTATTTATCGTTTCTTTGTTCTCCTAAGTTTGTATTAGAAAATGCAAATTACCTGTCCCACATGAGAAAGTATGGCATCGTTATGGAAATAGTTGCACTTGAACTCCTAATAACTCTTCGAAGCTTATGGGTATGCTGACCATGGCTTACGACCTTCTGTTTCGAGATATGATATAGCCGATATAGGTATAGAAAGGACTTTAACTAAATACGCTTGCTAAAATATTTTGATATTTC
Source organism: Phragmatobia fuliginosa (assembly GCA_932526445.1). NCBI lineage: Eukaryota > Metazoa > Arthropoda > Insecta > Lepidoptera > Erebidae > Phragmatobia > Phragmatobia fuliginosa. The sequence continues at coordinate 7,048,939 of OW052066.1, read as the reverse complement.
TGAAGATATATTTGTTTTAATTGATAATGATCAACGTTTTAAGTAATAATTTACTTGTTCATAAAGGGGTATTTACTATAGTTATTTGATTACTTTATGAGAAACAAATATACTGACAATTTTTTTTTTTTTTTTATGTGTGGAAAATCATCATGGACCGTCACCCCACCGGGGGTTACGGCGGGGTGGTGCGTCGGACTTGAACCGACTAAAAACCACACAGTGTGCCCTTTTCGCGCTTCTCCGTTTAAGAGTAGGAGAAGTCCAGGGTGGGATCTCCTTCTGAACTTCTCCAGCGCCTGCCCGCTCCTGATGCGGGCAACATCTCGGTTTGACGACCCTCTCTTAGGCGGCGTCCGGCACACACCGACGCCGGCCCCTCGCGGCTGGCCACATTGTGCGGGTGGAGGGAAAACCCGTCCCGTCCACCCGCGGCCACACTCAAGGCGGAAATATACTGACAACTAGTTCAACCTTCGAATTTCAGGTCTTCCTCAGGGTTGAGGAGGTCCGATGCCAGTGGCTCCTGAAAAAACTGATATTCAGGTAAAACGGTTGAACTAGTAGCCGACCCCAAATAATCTTGGGAATAAAGGCTAGGAAGATGATGTTGTACATTTGTGCCTTGTATATTCCGGTCAACCTTTTGGTAGTGTTTAAATTATGTAAGTTGTAAAGTCACACATCATGAAATCTTTACAAAAATTGAATTAAAAATATTTAAGAAAAAACAATTGTCTTAAATTCCATTGTTACTATCATTATTAACGGCAAAGTTGACTTTCGTTGGCAACCCTAAACACATATGTAGTAAATGCCTACCCTTAATGGATATACAAGCGTAAACATTCAAAGCTTATGGTCAAGCCTATGGTCCTGGCAACATTCACAATATATTTTATCAGACTAATTTCGTTTAAATAATAATTTATTTGGATTCAATGTGAACAAGTTTTGTATAATTTAACTACATAATTTGTTTAGATTACTTACCTACAAATCTTGCTTTCAGTATATTTTGTGAGCTTAAAGCGATTGATTCATTTCTCAACTTTTAGTAGTAGTAATAATAACTACCTATATTATTAAATATGAGCATACAATATTAGGCTTCACACGCTATACCTAACTATATATGTGATTAAACATCAAAAATAAATTTATATCTTCCTCAGATTATGATATGCAGATCTGATGATGCCAAAATCTGTTCTATTTCATTTTCATTCATTCATTCATTCAATGGCATTATTAAAAAATCAGGACATTTGCTTCACAAGGCAAGTAGGTAACTACAACAAAGGTAAAATTATGTAAAACATAATAAACGTCTCATTTTCCAACGCATCATTCAAGGGACATAGTGAAAGAAAATTATGTTGTACACCACCACTTACAACTAAATTAATATTATTATACATTAACTGTCAAATTTCCTGTTTAAAATTACCTATATTTAATACTTCGTCTCAAAATGTATGCAGACAGAAGTTGTTTAAAATGAAATTTCAAATTAAAAAGTAACAAATTACGTGCCGAAGTTTTAAGAACCGAGCGGATACCTGAAATTATAGATTTAAATAAGTAAATTGATTGCAAATTCTTCTTATTTGAAACAACCTACGTACATTGATTTTCTTAACTTAATACCATCAACAACATAATCGGCGTAATTATTTTACTCTTACAGAAAGATAACAACTATATTTAATATGTTATGGTGGTATATACTTTCAGGGTACTGTTATTAACAAGAACAGAAGCTAAACCAAAACCTTGATGAAAATTTTTAGACAGTACTTGTCAGCAAAAAATACTTTTTTTTTAATAGAATATCAACATTTAATAAATATTTAGAAAACACAAATAAATATTTATTTTCATCAACATCACTCCCACTGCTGGGTTCGGGTCTCCTCCGGATCGCCGCCCAACGTCTCCAACTAGCTTTCCGACTGTTCTTATGATAACAACGGGGACCGACTGCTTAACGTGACCTCCGAATCACAGAAACGCTCATAACATATCGTGTGACAAACAGTCACCTGCTACGTCACTGCGCTACTGTGTTCGTTTCCAATCACCTACAGCCACTTGGCTATAAGCGTTTCTATGATTCGTAGGTCACGTGAAGCAGTCGGTCTCTGTTGTTATCATAATTCTTTTATTTCTCTTCTTTTACACTCTATAATTATTTTAATCTTTTTAGAGTCTTTACTGTAAAGAAGAACATTCTTGCATATCAACATATATTTCTTGGAATTACAACATGATAAACTGGTATACTGACAGCGAAACTGCTCTGCCCCCCTAGATATGTTGCAAACGTTTCTCGTTTTCTGTTCTATTCTCTATTCTATTTCTCTATTCTCTTGTTTCATTGAATAATGTCACTCAATCAAAATAAAATTTAAGCCAGGGGGGCTGTGCCCTGATCGCATGTCTGGTCATTCGATCAGAGAACTCTAAGAATGAGGGCTTAGAATATTACACAACACATAAATCTCATGCCCACACTTACTTACCGAAGTAATGTCTAGGAGAGATTTCAAGCACATAAGGGTACATTGTAGATCGTATGTTGTACTAAATGTGATAGAAGCTTGATATTATGACTTTTTATGTCAAGCGATCAACGGATATCGCTGGCGATTGAAGTAACTAGTATTTTATTTTTCATAAGGTCCATATCAAAGAATTGGAGCCCCCAAACAATCGTAAATGATTTTTAGATATTCACCAACACGATGTACATATTGATGATTATGGCGGTCGCCGAAACAATCTGCTAACATTCTTGTATAACGAATATTAGAAATATTTTTTTACAAAAACTTATTCATTGTGGACTTTCATAAGCACACAATGATAGAGAGAGGGACCATTAATTGATCATGTGTGGCCATGACAATAAGAATTATCAACTATTCTTCTATATATACAGGTTTCCTATTAAATGTATCGGAACATACCGAACCGCTATATCTTCCTCGAAAATTGATTACACACTTAGAGATTTTTTTTTTACTACCACATTAAGCTATATCGCTATAATGAGCCCCAAACAGTGGGCGTCAGTCGTTCGTCAAGTTTTTATACTCATACCTGTAAATCCGACCCTGTTACATGTTTACTTCAATAATTGACGACCAACAATTACTTATAAATAATCTTCGAGAAGTGCCAATCATAAGTCAGTGATCTTTGGATATTTAATGTCATGTATCTATGAGTAACTTATCATGTGTCAAAATGCGCGGGAGATAAGCGCCGCGACAAAAACTCTATGGATTTCCTTGTAGTTTTTGTCTATGATGATACACCTACTATTTACCTTCTCTCAAACGTAACCAGTATTTGACGTTATTAATTTTATTGAGTTTTTTTTTCCTTTTTGATTATAGATTAACTGTAATAATGATTGTAGTGTAACTGTATCTCATTAAATAACTGTTTTTAACCCGGCGTCAGCATGGTAGAAAATAGGTACAACAACTGCATGGTGGGTCATAATTACCCAGATTTTAAACCGTAGCTGATTTTTACCATTTCAATGTCATTTAGAGCAAATTTGTGTTTAACTCGAAGAATAGTTCTTAAGTTATAATATTTTGGAGACAAAAAAAAAAAAAATAGTTATATAAAGATCTTTTTATGTATTTAAGCAGTCAGTATAAAATTTACAACATAAAATTCAACTTCTAGAAACTTATTAATAAAAAAACAAAAAAATTACTATATTACACTTATTTTTTACTTTTTGGAATGACAAATATGAGATCTTTAAGAAAATAAATGTAAAAATTATAAAGAATCTTAGGGTTAATCACTATTAGCCTCGTTATCTACACAACCGCCACAGAAAGAAATTATATGTTCAGGGCAGATGAATTTGTTGCATCATTAACCGGTATGGGTAGTTTTCCTGTCTTTTTTAGCGGGACATATCTGGCATCGTTTACGAACACCAAAAACTTTAGCAGGGGGCTCCTCTGATGTTTCTCCTATACATTCTCTTTTTCTTTTGCGCATCTCTCTTGGAAAATGAACTACGTCCTTGCGAGCGCTCAAGTGATCTTTTATAAGAGCAAGACCTTAATTTTTTTAAGAATTTACGCCGTTACGCCTAAAAATAACAAAATATAATGTGATATACATAATGTTGGTACAAATAAATTGGCACGAAATGGTATCATCGAACGTATAGTTGGGTCATATTTACCTTTTTGTTGTTTGACCGCGTCTATCTTCCTGTACAGACGCATACCGTCTAAGTTGACAAAAGAAACGAGGGAGGCGGGGCACTAACTGCAGCTACTGAGAAGCGTGGTAACGTTACACTATGATTTTCTTAAATACCCGCATTTAAAAACATCATGGGTCATTATGACCCAACCTAGCAGACGCCGGGTTAAATATATATTTTTGAGTAACTTGGAAAATTAGAAACACTGGCTGGAATTTACGACTGGCTGATTTAAATATAAGGACGTAGACACTCTTGTATTAAAACATTAAAGTTTGTTATGACTATATTTTGTTAGGATCACTATCACAAAAAAGAAAATTCTGATTGTTGATTAATATAGTTTTAAATTTTAACTGGAGGGAATATAAGATAAATATTTTATATTTCTTACGTTACTATTAGGTAGGCTAGACTAAATCGGCGTTGAAAATAAGAATGGGAAACGTCGAATTAAATATCCATAATGTACCACAGTTGGAAACGTAGTTACCATGACTATTGTTTCGAACCAATTTTCTTTAAATATTTGGTGACGAGACGATTTATGGCGTGCAGTGTTTTCTTTGTGCCAATTTAAACAACTTTCGCCGGCCAGGGCAGCAAATTACCCCTATTACGAGGTAATTCGTTGACGCCGACTACTCTTGAAGACCACCGCGGCACTTGCAAGATTTATGACCGCTGCTTTCGATGTTAAATTATGTGACAATTTGTTTAAAGTATTTGTTTTTAGGTCTTATCAGTTTTTTTAACTACATATATTCGACTCGTCACGTCGTGGCATCGTGTCTCTCCGTACTATGTTTTGGTTTTATTTTGAAATGAGTGTAGTAGCAAAAATTTATTTCATCATCATTATCAACTTTCTAAGAGAAGACCAACTTAAAGTGACAGCATTCGTGCTATCGTCTTTCATTGGTGGTGTGAGACCGGAGGCCTAATCATTCTGCATCAATCTCAGAAGGAATGATGCAGAAACATCTCACAAAGCTGACATTGTGTGAGTCAACACGCTTCATTGTATGCAATGACGATTGTAGCCCCTACTCCTGAATCCTACTTATGTTTTCCGTCAGGCAAAGTAGAGTTATTTTGGAAATAAAAACTGGCCACTGCTCCTATACCACAGTGGCCAAATGAGTTCATATAGGGTTTGTTTTGAGTTTCCTTCTTGTTGATGATGTTGTTTCTGCGTAGTTCGCTCCCTTAGTCGGCTCTTAAGACTCCCAAGGGATGAATGAGTGGTGGTGAGAGTGGTGGTGGCTCGCCCTATTCTTAATCTGTTACCATACCGAGCATTTCTTTAATTATTCTTTCCTTACTTTTAAATGACTTAGGAAACTGCATTTTATGAAATACTAGTAAATAATATTTATGAAAAATACTTATAAAAAATCTCGGGTAGTAACATAAGTTCACTCAGCAATGTTACTATTGTGGCGACTTTCACGTACAGCGCAAGCAAAGCATACAACAGCGCCATCTACCGAGGAAATACTGAACTACAAAGAAGACACGGAATGAACAATACGGAGTAACTACTAATCCTGAATCGCGATAGAGAAGTTTTTTATTTATTTTATTTATATATCTTTCTTACAATAGTTCTCGCGCTGATTAGCATATATAAAAATCCCAACATCAACCGTTGCGCAGTGGCCCACCTGGCATGATCACTTTGCTTTGTCGAAAGATCCTCTCTTTGTGATGAAAACGACACCCGTTCCTTAACACTATCATAAAAATATTGCCTGTTATAACAACCTGTTCCATTCTCTTTGAGACATTACACGCTAATAAAACGTTATTATATATTTTATTATATATCATGGATTATACGAGTAGATTTGATCTCGGTACCTACTGATCGTCAGTTCAATGATTTATTAATTACATTTATAGCCGTTTTTACCAAAGTCCTTAAATTTAAGGGGCTTTTTAGAGATAGTTGGTTAACTCTTAGTGATATTTTCGTTTTTCCCAACCTTTAGGTGACACTAAAGTGCTTAAATGTCTAGTAAATTTTAGGGGATACTTACATTAGGGGTTAAAGGAGACGGTTTAAGTATAGTGAGTCTTATTTATCACATGTCATCAGCAGCGCTAAACAATTCAGCGCTGGGCATAGGTCTTCTCTTAGATGGGACGTTTCTATCTAGTAGGTATCACGCTAGCCAGACAGGTTACTAAAAAGTTTGTATCAAGATTTCCTACTCTCTAAAGTCCATTGCTGGACATAGGCCTCTCCTTAGAAAGGAGGTTTTCCTTCTCTTTGCAACGATGTTGTCGTGCAGTCGTGCGTAGTTTATCCCTTAGTCGCCTTTTACGACATCCGCGGGATGAATAGAAGTGGTTACACACTGTATTCTTAATCCGTCACACGGCTCCTAAGCAAACTGAAAAAACATTAACAAACATATTTAAAAAAATCTGCCAAGTACGTGTCTGGCCACGCATAGAATAGAGTTCCATGGTCATTATGGGTATAATAGCACTTAAAAGATAATAGTTATTTTTACTTATTATTTCGTTATTTTTGGACAAATTTTCCAAGTAAGCGCATTTCACATGTAAGGCTTCTGTAACTCCTAAACAAACAAAATTATCTATCACATGTCTTATCATTATTAATTTTTTTCTGAATTTTGGAGCCAGTCGTTTAGCTTTTAGAGAAGCAATACGTGAACTACGGAACCCTAAAAACAAAAGACACTTATTCAGCTACTGGTATCTTGTATCGTATAATGTCATAAACCTAGGTACCTAATAGACGACATTGATAAAATATTTGACATTTACATCAATCTTCGAAAGAACATTGACCGAAATGTAAAAATAGTAGCAGTGTTATTGCCCTTTTGGTTATCTAAGAATGTGGACCTAATTAGTTCTTGGTAAAGAAGTCAGAACGACAATTATTCAGGGTACTTACAATATTAAGTCATCATATAGCAAAAAAAAGTAGGTACTTTAATGTATAAATTTAGCATGTTAAAAATATAAAAAAGCGGCCAAGTGCGAGTCTGGCTCGAACATGAAGGGTTCCGTATTACCAAGTAACATCGTATAAAAGTTTTTATAGTTCGTTGTAACTTTGATCGATGTTATAATAGTGTATTTATTGAATGAAAGGTAAATTGCGGTTTACGATTTATGACGTATTAAAAAACTACTTACTAAATCTCGTTCAAACCAATTTTCGGTGGAAGTTTGTATGGTAATGTACAACATATTCTTTTTAGTTTTATTATGTGAAAATATTAATGCGGTTCACAGAATATTCAACCAAGTTTCAACAGTATAGTTCATAAAGTTTCGGAAAAAAGTGGTTGTGACATACGGACGGACAGACAGAAAGATAGACATGACGAATTTATAAGGATTCCGTTTTTTGCCATTAGGCTACGGAACCCTAAAAAAGGTATTCTGGTCTTAATCACTTCTACTTACGAATAACTTGATAACGACTTCATCATGAAACTATACAGGTTTGAGTACTTTAATGTAGAATGTATTAAAATTAAAGTATTTATAAAAATAAAAACCCCACAGGCGACCGCAAAGTGCGAATCGGACTTGCGCGCTGAGGGTTCTGTCAAAGTTTTAGTTAAATAGGAACAAACTGTTTTTGTGATGCAAGTACAAATTTACGTTTTCCAGATTTATTCTTTTGTAAGAGTATCCTCAAATATACTGATAAGACTATCAGCTCGTCAGTTCGATTTTCAAATGCAGTTCGCCCTCAGGGTTAGGGTGATCCGATGTCAGTTCCTCTGTAGAAAAATTTATATTCAGGTAAAACAAGTTGAACAAGAATTAAAAATAAATTATAAGCTAGCCGCGTCCCCCTGGTTGGTTGTAAATTGCGAGTAACGCCGTGTAGCGAAGTTAGTCTAAACATAATTAGCATAGTTACCATTTTCTGCCAGTGAAAGTTCCATCAAAAGCGGTATAGCCGTTCCAGAGGTTACCTGGAACAAACAGACTGACAGACAAAAACTTTATAAATTGGTTTTTCGATGCAAGTCCCGTATTTACTTTGATTTGCATTCTATGAATAACTATTCGTTTGATATTATATACAGACACATAATTTTTATTTATTTTTATAGATATTCTAGTGCTAACACTTAAAACACCGTTCTAAAATCAATTAGAATTTATAAAAGTATATGATTACCAGCTCATTTTAAATTACGAAATAATACAATGGAATCACAGATATTTAACGACTAAGCTATTGCCATATCAAAAAAATCAATAGAAAATAATAGCGGGGCACTTAAACAAACAAAAAATGTAACGGCAAGTTGTATAAGTATAAGCATTAAAACTAAACGACACTCCGTTTATAATAATACAATTTGGGTCTGTACCCACAATTCAACTTTTTTTGCAGTATAGTGTCTCCCGACATCCATCAAGGTAGTGAAGCCCATCTTCTATGTTATGTAGGTCGGTTTCCGTACTTAGTCCTTTATGTGGATCACTCCAGCCAGCCCACCTCCCTCCAGAAGCGGATAAGGTCTCCGAGTCTGTCCAGACATTCTGAAACAGTTTTGGGAGATCCAAGAGTGTTTTTCCGTGTTTCAGTGACACCTGTACACTCAATGAGTACATGCGACACCGTTTCCTCTGCCCCTAAGGATGCTCTGCATAGGGAACCGTCAGACCTATGGTGTGGAAGTGTTTATTTAATGAGCAGTGCAGGTGATAGTTCCTACCACCAGCCGCAGACTGTTCCTGTCCAAACGCAATAAGCCAGTGTGGTGCTTAAGTCACACAGAAGATCAACCTCATCAACCAAAATGACAGCATTCATGCTAGTATTGCGTGAGTGAGTGCGAGAACGGGAGCCCAAGGTGCAGAAGCATCTCAGTAAGAGTCACCATCCTAGAATTGTCTGCATTCGCAATGTTTCTGGCCACTACTCTATTTCCTTTCTACTTATGCTTTCCATCTAGGGATAGCAGTTATTTCATGAAGGCTTATTAAAAAAAAAACGACATACTTATATCTTGAGTTACAACTCAAGACTTTAATGTAGGTACATACTGCGTATGTTGGTTATTTGGGCCACTGGTAACCTAACTGAATAGGTGAAAAGAAATATCATGGGTTATAGACGCTCTTAACTATTTACATTTTTACTTGTGAAAGAGGTGAATAAAATAAATAAATATTTCGGACATTATACACACAACGTCATCTAATCCCAAACTTTGCAGAACTAGAATTATGTGGTCTTCACCCATAGATGACAGAAAATATAAGTAACATACTTTTTTTTTAAAACACACGTATTATACATAGAAAACACCCAGACTCCGTAACAAATATTTGAGGATCATAAAAATATTTGGACCTACCCAGGAATCGAACCCGAGACCTCTTGATGAGCAGCCGCATACGCTAACCACTAGGCCACCAAGAGTCAACATAACATGTTTGAGTTTAATGCTTAAATTTTCATACGCATGAAGAAAAGTCACAGTTATTTCACGTCATTTGCATTTATTCTATAGACTTAAATACTAATAAAGCTAGAAATACTGTCACATAAACCTAGAGTCATAAAACTCGTTAATAGTCATAGCTTATTGGTCACGCAATGACTAATCTCGGCGATCAAACGAATCCATCTTATATAACGTTAGTTAATTTTAAAAAATAACAGTGTATTATAATTTTATTGGTAGTTTAATCATGTACAAATTGATGAATAACTCTGACTACGATCTCAGAAAATTGCTATAGCCTCTTAATAGTGATTAGAAAGAACTATACGTTTATATTAAAATAAAATAACCCTAAAATAGGAGGTAATTATAGTTCCGCGTATAATTTTGTTAAGTATAAACTCGGTTGATGAAAACGAAAGTAAAATGTTTGGAAATCAACGTATCACAAAAAAGTTAGCTGTCCGCTGTCGGCATTTTTTGGTTATATCATTGACGCTTTTTCTGTTAGTAATTGACAAGCAACATCTTGCAAACTAAAATCAGACATTTATGTTCTTATACTTAGATAAAATAACAGTACACTACATTATAATGACTAGGCAAAACAGTCGTGTTACAAAATAGTGCTTTCATTTCCTACATGCTTGATGTAGATTATCTAAATTGTATTTTAATGAATATGTTACATTCAAAACTCTTTAAGTAGTGCTATTTTCTATAGTTTTTAGTTAGATTTTCTATAGTTTCTTACGCTTAAAGAATATCATTATTTTCAAACAGGGAGAAGGTTTTTTAGTGAACCACACCCCATCTCTTTCTGCATTGCCCGATTGGTGGAAAAGTAGAGAATGTCTTAGGGATTATGTCCGCTGAGTATTATTTGATATATTTGTTCATAAAGTAATAAAATAAATACGAAATATAATGAATAGGGTGAGAAAGTCTAGGTATAGGATACTGGAAATCTCAAATAAGAAAGCAAAACTGAGACAACAGTAGTACCCCGGGATGTACCTCAGTCTTTGGAGTACGGCAGGGACCGGTTCCTCCGGGAGTCCCACACACGCCCTTCGTCTACCCCACGAAGGGTATGGTGCGAAAAGCATTCCCCGCGTAAAAAAAAAAAGATAATTTTGCGCAAAGTTATAAAATTATTACTTACTAGGGATATACATATATCTATATAAACGAATGAAATGTAGGTTCATAAATAAGTATGTAGATACACTCGACTGCCTTGTTGGTCTAACAGTTAGCGTATGCTACTGCCTATCAAGAGGTCTCGAGTTCGAATCCCAGGTCAGGTCAAGTTTAGTTGGATTTTTTTAATAAAAAATTCTTAGTAACAGATTGGAGTATTGAAGGCTGACAGTGTCTCACATTAAGCTATCGGTCCCGGTGGAGGATCAAACTAAGTGGCGTGCAATTGGAGAGCCTATGTTCAGCAGTTAATTTGACAAAAGAGTATCAAAGCGTTTGTGTGTCAAATACCTACATGATAGTGTGTGTGACATTGTATTTATTGATATAATGTATTTTTTGTGAAAATTTTTAAAAATTAAGGCTTTCACTCCTCCGCCATATAAACTATAAGTGTGCGAAATTTCATTTGTTAAAAGGGGTACAAAGTTTTTGCTTCACGTATAGAATAGAATACACTTTATTGCACACCAAATACAGTTTTTTTACAGTTGAAAGTTATTACTAGATATGTACAATGGGCGGCCTAATTGCTAAAAGCAATCTCTGCCAGGCACGTATTAATATACAAGATGAGTAGGGGCATAGTAAATACACTCGGTTCCAAAAATAACGGGTCAGTCACATAAACCCGAATATCTCCCGAACTACGTATGCCATCCTAATGAAACGAAGACTGTTCAACTGAGAATTTAATTATACAGATAAAAAATAAAATAAAACTTAGTTACACCCACAATATTAATCTTAAATTAAAAAAAAACTAAAGTAGTCATATTTTTCTTAAGATTACATTTTTTTTATGATTGTTTTTTTGCTGTTTTTCATCACTGGAGGCTTCATCACGTGGAGGCAATACAAAGTATTAAATGAAGAAAGTGATGAAAAACAGCAAAAAAACAATCATAAAAAAAATGTAATCTTAAGAAAAATATGACTACTTTAGTTTTTTTTTAATTTAAGATTAATATTGTGGGTGTAACTAAGTTTTATTTTATTTTTTATCTGTATAATTAAATTCTCAATTGAACAGTCTTCGTTTCATTAGGATGGCATACGTAGTTCGGGAGATATTCGGGTTTATGTGACTGACCCGTTATTGGTTTATGTGACTGACCCGTTATTTTTGGAACCGGCTATAGTTGTATCAAGAAGGTATTATTCCTATGTGTAAAAAGTGCAACATTTATTTTACACCGGCAGGTGCCAAGGACGGTTCTTGACCTTAAACCACTTAAGTCCAGAAAACTATTACAGTTTAAACGTTTACTTAAGAAAAATGCAGATTACACTGCGTTAATCTATTTATCATAGAAATGTAGCAGCTGTTTGACAAGTAGAATATGAACAAGAAATATGTATAATAAGAATTCAAAGAAATGTCGCGCACAGGACCATGAAATAATAATGTCTGCCTTTCTTTGGAAGTCTAAAAGTTAAGCTGGAAAGCTTCAAATATTAAATTTTCAGAATAATTCCAAACAGCTTGAATTTTGACATTCTGTATCTGAGAAAAGAATGAATGAGTAAGATCACCATCTTCAATAAGAATGTGGGTTCATCCCCATTAATTTTCACTTAGACACTGGTCTTTCCTAAAAGTTTTAACCCTGCACTATGGGTGGAACAAACTGTCGCATGGGATATTTCCAGACTCATACAACTTCTGAACCTTCCAGAAAAGAGCGCAGGTACTACAAATTAAAAACCGATAACGCTCTTGTGATTTTCGAGTTGCAAGAGTCTAAAGGCGGTTACAAAGTCCAAGTTCCTTTTCTTGAGATGAATTTTCTTTTCGTTTGCCAATTATAGATCAAATTATGACTAAGCAAATTTGTTTCAACCTTATTTTACCTAGTAAAATAACGGGTTGATTTATACGTTTAGAGAAATTTATAGCACCGATAGCAAACTTATGACCAATAATAGGTTGTAGGCGGCTTATTGCATACAAAAGTCATATTATATTCTTAATATTATAGTCATATCATATTAAATAAATAAATAAAAAAAATAAAAAAATATATTCGGAAGCTAAAACTGGCTATAAAGTTTATTAATTTGCCAAGAAATTACATACGAAAATGTTTAATTACACTACTTCATGTTTGCGGCGATTCTTGAATCTCGCATGTACATAATTAATAGCACTTTCGCTAACAAGTGCGTTGAGATCAATAATCAATTTACGTTTGTAGTAATAGTAGTACCCTTAAATCGCAAACCTTAATAATTGTTAAAGTCACATTGAAACAGGTTACATTCAACTGATAATATTTATGCAAGTCTAAAAGAGTTATTAAAAATTGCCGTCGATTTATGTAAAACGGGTTTATGTACTAATTTTTACAACCGTAATTATCTGCAGCTGCATTGTAAGCTAAATTGTGATCCATTATGCCAGGAATTCATATTAAGATGCTCTGAACAAAAACGAGCATTTGCTTGAAGTATCAGCATTGCAGTTTTTAGGTTTAATTAAAACTCAATTGCAAAATATACCTACTAAGTGAAAATTACCTTTAAATCTTGAAAAGTGATTTGATAAAAATGTGTATCTACTTAATAATATGTCATCTTCCGTCTTTATTATTCCTAAGAGTGTTTTGGGGTCGCGCAGAGGCGACGGAAGTCTGGAAAAACTGATCGTGGTGGGGAACACCGAAGGCAAAAGATCGCGCGTTCGTTTACCAACAAGATGGACCGATCAAGTAAAGGACTCGTCGACCTCTAAATTCTACTCGGTTGTGAGAGACGCGCTGGGCAGGAACCGGTGGAGGAAGATCATCCGCTCTAGATGCAACCCTGAAGCTGACCACGATCCTCAGACATGAGGGACCGACTTCAGAGAGTTTTGGGGTCGGCTACTAATTTAACCGATTTTACCTGAATATCAGTTTTTACACAGAGCAATAGCGAGGGCGAACCGAATTCGAGATTGAACTAATTGTCATTGTATTTGAGAGTAGGCCGGTTGAGTGACACTGTCAAACGCAAATTCCCGCCAAGTGCCATAGGTCACGTGACATCTTTTTGTCGACTTACTATTGTTATCTGTCGCTTCACGTGGTGTTATTCTTGAAGGTTATGAATGACGTTATAACGTAGGACTGACAGTTTGTTGATATTTGGTTTCGAATTTATTATATACGACGGCAAACATTCACTATGGTTGAACTATTTATTTTAAATCATTATGTGCATTTATTTTAAAAAGTAAATCGATAGCATGCATATTTTATTACTTATAACGGTAGAATGGACCTATCTACAAAAATATAAAATTACAGGCGTAAGAATAAAAAAAATATAAATAAAATATAATATTAAATAAAACATTTTTGACGTTTTTTTTTTTTACCAAGCCGACATGACACTTATGACGTATTTTTAGCACAAAGGAATCTACTATCCTACGTATAGAAAGGAGACATCTATTATACTTGTACGGGATAGAAAGAAATAAAACATTTTAACGAGGTAACTTTTTTGTCCCACGTACGGGACAATGGCGATCCGCGAAAAATTTTTCGTCCGTACGTTTGGACAATGGCACTTATCCGGCTAGATCCACTAACGATTGCTTTAGATATCCATTACTACATGTATTGTAGGTATTTGACACACAAACGCTTTGATACTCTTTTGTCAAATTAACTGCTGAACATAGGCTCTCCAATTGCACGCCACTTAGTTTGATCCTCCGTTAAAACAATATACTGACTTTGACTGCACGTATGGCGTAAAGCTTTAAGGACTCCACTACCCGCTTTGTATAATACTTTGTACTTGGGGTACTCTTTGTGCACGTTACGTGAATTTAAGTTTCCTTCGCGAGTCGAGATATATGTTGTGTGCAGGAATTATAGACAAAAGATCTATCAACAGACATCTTTATCCTAAAATAAACTTATATTAAACAAACGTACCCGGCGCACTTCATATCACTATAATTTGATAAGAAACCGTTAGTAGCGCCACCTACTGAGTCTAATTGTGTTTTCAAACCATCCTTAGACCCATGAAATACTCGTATATGTACATACTAAATTTCATACAAATCGGTCCAAGAATTATTTTAAAATAACTTTATCTATTCAACACTAACTTCCCATTAGTAAGATGAAAGAAGAACACAAATATCATTTTAAAACAATAAGCGAAACATGTCTCAACTTGTAATGCTAATAAGAACACGACGTTGGTAGTTATTGCACATTTATTGTTTTTTAATGACTGCTTTAACATATGATTGATATAAAATACACAGTGATAATGTGTGAATGTGTTATTCTCTTACAAACGGCCAGTGCCCGAGGCAGAATTTTAAAAACGGCAACAATTATCTTTGACTTGTATTTTGTTCATAAACAACGTTCATATTTGTATGGAGAACTTTGTTAAAATATATATTTTTCAAAATAAGATTAAGACAACGGTGTGAAAATTCTAATTCCAATATTAATGTGGCTACACGAATGGCGTAGAGCTTCAACTTCACCGTTAGTGTTGTGGGTTCAAACCCCACAAAGGACAATTCAGAACAAACAATAAGACAAATACGATTCATTCCTAACGCTGGAGTTGTCTTTAAAAAACACTTTGCCGTTTTTAGAAATGATACATTGGTGACTTAACAGTATTTATTAGTATTATGTTTTGTATTTTATTAAATTGTTGCTCTTATTAAACAGTAAACTTTTCTTTCACAGATATCACAATGGAAGGCGCAGGCAGCATGTTACTTTTCGTAGTCCTAATGACACTGATATGTCAAAACTATGGCGCTCCTACGAGGAGATCGAGAGCAGCTGCAATTCCAGCAGAGGAACCAACTACAGCTCGGGAAAACAAACTACAAGACGAGTTCAAGGAAAATCCAACGACTACTGAAGCTTCCATTTCAAGTAGAAGAAACAAAGCTCTCAATTTGTTTGGTTTTTATCCTTCTTTTCTATCCTCTGGTGGACTAGACTTCACTGAAGATAATGATGATGACATTAACTTTACCGTGAACGATGAGAACTTTGAAGAAGAAGATCTCTCAAGAACGATTCCAACAAGACGCCGTCAACAGAACAAGAAGAAAAATAACAATGGAGACTACCACAGCAACGATATGAACTCGTTACAATATGAAAATTCACCTATTTTCTACATTAGGTTACCCCCTACTCCATACATGTTCGTACCTGGTTTAGGCTATGTATCACAGCCTCCTACTCTTGGTCCCCCAATGTCACCAATGATGGGAGGTGTACCGCCTCAAGTAGCGGACCCCTTCATCAATCTTCCCATAGACTTTGTGTCCAATGGAAAACCTACAGGCGTTTACCAATGGAGTGGTGCCCCATCGTATCAGCAAGTTCCTCAAATGCCCAACGTTGATCCGTTTGGATACGGAGGTCAGCCAATGATGCCACCATCGCGACCTTCTTACAATATGCCTTCATATTCTCAACCTAAGCCGAAGCCGGCACCATCCAATTCTAAAATTACAAATCTTAAAGGTCAATATGTTTTTAATGGGAAACCATCGGACAGTGTTTACGTTTTGAGAGACACTTACAACTCTATATACTCCGATGCTCTTCAAAACTTTTACCCTTAATTTGTGGATACCTAGCGTAGGATTGAGAGTCTGGCTCGTATCGAGCTACTGTAATTAATGAAATTGGAGGGCCAAACGTGTGGACAAAAAGAGGTTAAGAGAAAGTTCATGAACAGTAATTGCTCAAAGAAATTAATTATTCCTTTTTAATTTAATGAAGCAAATAAAAGTCTTTAGGTTGAGCTACATATGTAAACCCCTTTATTTATGTTCGATTTCTTTCCAATGAAAGAACCGACTGATCAGGCCCGTTTATTTTTGTCTGGTCAATGAGTTGCAATTTATATAAAATATCATTCGCTGTGTGCTTTGTAGATTTATTTTTATATATTTTTTAATTGTTTCTTAAATCTTTTGCCAAAATTGTATTGTAAGGACAGCTTTTTATTAAAAAATTTGAATTGTCTTTATTTTATTTTTAAAATATCACAATTACTAAGCATATAAATCCGAAGAACTTCATTGTATGGTTTACTGACAATTGCAGAATCTTATGCATGTACTTACATTATAATGCTTATTAAAATTGATATTGTAAACCCATTTATCATGTCAATAAAGTAGAAGAAGGCTTATTTTATAGTACTAGCAATTGGTACTCATGTAGCAATTAGCTTTAGTAGATAAAAGTGCTAAGGGCATTGCTGCCTGACCGTCTAGGTTCTAGACTAGGCGAATAACGCAGCGAACCGTTATTAATGGGACTAACAGTATCATATTTAATAATTTCAAAGGAAACTCCAACACGTTTCCTGTGTTTTATTGAGCAAGTGTACTGAGGATTATGTATAAATATATAAGGAAATTAAAACTATCATATAATAGGTATTACATAGCTTTGGATCTGACTGTCGGCCTGATCGGCCTGTGAACACAAGTCGTCTGTGGTGCGCTTTGATCGGGTATTTCCCATAGAATTATGTGTGTATAATGTATAGGGAGTTGTACACGTATGGGAATTGCGATCATTATACGTAATTTTTGATCGTGGAAGTGTACTTTTTACTTTGTCTTCTATGCTGTCCAATTACGTAAATAGTTAATAGATCTAGTTATTAGAAATATCTATACAATATCTACATAAATTGCAAGAAGGCAGAAATGACATTGGAGCAGCGGTGATATTGGAAATATTTATAAGACATAGCTATATATGGAAATATTATAAAAATCTTTTATGTGGACATCATTTCAAACAATAAATTAATATTGTATTAATTGAGTCAGCGCTAGATCTTATTATTATTATAACAAATTTGAATAATTTAGAGAACTAGGTAATATTTATTTTTTAAATTATTTACTTAGATTTAAGATGTCTATTTGGTACAAATGCGATAATGTTTTTTATCATTTGGTAAATTGTATTACGGAAGAAGTATGTGTAATTCAAATGCCTAAAATTGAAATTATAATATGTAATAAAAGTGTTATTTTAAGACTATGTTCATTGACTCGAATAAAATAATAAAAATAACATAAATTATTATTTATTTACTTGTTTTGTATTTATTCCATATTATCTACGAAGATAATTTAGAAATATAAAATTTAGTAAACTTTAAATTCATTTTGCTAACTTAATAGTTGCCTGTAATATTTATTAAGTAATAAAACTTTGTAAATAGGCATGTAAACTTAGTTTAAACATTTACTCGCTTATTATTTTAATTAACTTGATTTTAGTATCAAAATAATTATTATTAATAGGGTAAAACGCTGTTATAATGTAGTTTCTAATTGTGCAAAAATTGCATGTGTATGACTATTCCGTCCGATCACCTAGAATTAGAATTTTAATTACGAATAAAAATGCCTGTCATGGAAATAGAAAAGTCTACTTTACATTGATGAAGTTAGGTAGATTTAAACAAATTATTATTTTGCAATATAGATAGGTACATTTAAACAATAAAAATATGTTTATAATACTATTTAGTTTTCTTTACCTTCCTTGAGTTAACGTTCCCAACTAAATTAAATAGTATAAGATCCAGCTGCAAAATCCGTAGAGATTTTGCAGCCGGATCTTAGACTATCATCTATATCATCGCGTAGTTAATCAAATTCACATTTATGATTAAGAGAATACATTGATAAGAGGGTGCGAGTCAATAAGTGGCCGCAAGTAATTTTAATTAAATTAATATTAATTAATTTGCGAAAAAATAATTAGTTCACTTGTTTTTTAAATAAAATACCATTCACATCATAGCAATGTTTGTAAGGAATTCGAAAATCGATGGGTGCCGTTGCACACTCGGCCGCAACTACTTCGCAGCCAGGTGTAAACAGGTAATAGTTTGGAGTATTTTTACGTTCATGACGTACACGCATGTTCTTTATATTAAATTAACTAAATAGTAAAAAACTATATAAGAGTAAGCTTGCAACGACACTTGATAAAAGAGGATAGCCTGTGTCAGCTGTGCGAGTATTTGAAGCCATTGCGCATGCGTCAATAGCTGTCAGTTAGCAGTATGTAAAAATGTGAATTTGATTATCTACGCGATGAACGTAGAGATTTACAGCCGGATCTCTTACTAAAAGTTGCATTGTCCAAAAGACATTTTCGTCCCAGTAGACCCATGGGAAAATTGACACTAGTATTTTAGTCCCAGAAGTCAAAAAAATACAAAAAATTATAAAGGTGCCTTATGTTGTGCTAAACCCAACTGACATACGTATAGGTACCTTAAAATGGAATTAATAATGTCGAGAACCCTAAACTTCACTAAAAGCAGACAGACAAAACAAACGCCCGGTGTGTTGTGACATTAAGGATGTTTTTAGATGAGATAATTCATAAATGTGTGTTAGTGGTAGGTATCCCTTGCGAGAGGTCCATGTCCAGCAGTGGACTGCAACGGGCTGATGATGATGACGTCGACACGACACACTACACTCATATGTATCATAAGATGCCTGCGTCCATGGATAGCGTTCATGCATATGGAGTATATACTCCAAACCTTAATTAGGAACTTAAACAATATAGTTTTGAAATTCGCGTACACTACAATTTAAAAAGTGTATGTACTTACTTATTTCTTTCTATTTTTTAATAGTAGCAAAACATTATTTAGCTTCCTAATTAGGTATATATAAATTTTAATATTGAGAGTACATAAGTTCTTGTTGCACGTAGGTTTATTTGCAGAAGATAAAATTAAATGAATTATACCTACATAATACCTACTCGTACCTGTGTATTTCCTTTGCCCTACTAATGACGTTTAAAAGAACGCCAGTCAGTCGGAATATAAAGAAAGCTAGTGGACATATTTTGATATTTGGATCATATGTCGTCCAATAAAATAAATAGAAAATATACAAATAGCTATAACCAAGCAACTAGATAAAAAATACCTATCTTAGTCAATAATTATAGTGACATAAGTCCTACACGTCTCAGAATCGAACTCACTTAAACCTCATCGACAATGAAGTTATTAAAAAAAGAATCGTAATTAAATTGTACTAAGGTGTACTTTTATTATTAGACTAGCTGAGTCCCACGGTGTTACCCGTGGTTATTGTTGTCAATCGCGAGTGGCACCACAGAGCGGACATAAGTTACTCCTTCTGTCATGAGCTTTCTGCTAGTGAAAGTCCTGCCAAATCGGTCCAGCTGTTCCAGAGATTAGCCGGAACAAACAGATAGACATACAAACTTTTAACAATTACTTTGATGTTAGTACCTATATTCTAACATAAATATACTTTGATATGCATTGAGTAAAAAACTTTCCATTTGATAATATATAGACTCTAAATCAGTTTATAATTAAAGAAGTTCCGGATAAAAATCTTAACATGACACATTCAGAACCTTCTTGTTTTTCAGAGATTAAAGT
The DNA here is from genome assembly GCA_932526445.1 of Phragmatobia fuliginosa. Taxonomy (NCBI): domain Eukaryota; kingdom Metazoa; phylum Arthropoda; class Insecta; order Lepidoptera; family Erebidae; genus Phragmatobia; species Phragmatobia fuliginosa. The sequence continues at coordinate 7,028,560 of OW052066.1, read as the reverse complement.
AATGCCATCTAGAGTAGATAAACTCGGACTTCATGAGCGTTTTGATTTATTTTTGTAAAGTAACTAAACGTAAACTGATCTGTCATTCTAATGTCAAACTTCATTCTGTTTTTTTGTAAGACCTGTCAAAGTTGTCATCTGTAAGCAAATCGCGGAGTATAAAACTACAAAAATAATAATTTTAATAAAATACTTGGTTCATTGGACATTACAATATATACCCAAGTAAATAGCGTGTCTTTACTATGTCTTTATAGATAGTCAAGTGAACCATAAAGTTTAAAAATGGATGTTTGGTGCATTGGTTAGTGTGACGACGTGCTCAATGAACTAAAAAAAAATGAAAGAGTGTTTAAGTTTTCCTTGAATAGTTATACACAATAGAAATAGCATCATGTTTCGCAGCAGAAGTTGGTTTGGAACATCATGGGGACGACCCAAGAATCCACATTCGCTAGAAAGATTGAAATATTTACATAACATTCTGTGTAAAAACACAACAGTGTCAGAAAACAATCGAGGGACTTTGGTAGAGTCTTTGAGGTGTATAGCAGAAATACTGATATGGGGTGACCAGAATGATAGTTCTGTTTTTGAGTAAGTAATTTTTTTACGTTTATTTATGTACAGACTTCCAAGTATTGGGTCGAAAAAAAGGTTAATCTGACTGAAAGATTTGGCGCTAATTAATCAATGATGTTAATAAGTTTTAATTCTTTATTTTGTACATAATATATATTTTTGTAAATATTGGACATAATATGGTATGAAACTATTTATAATGATTATACTATAATCCTACTGTTAAACTAATATGTTTACATGTCATATCTTTGTATGTAAGTAGGTACACATTTGTTAATAAATTTTACTTCTAAATGCCTTGAAAATTGTAAGACATTAAATTTCTCATTTCAGCTTTTTCTTAGAGAAAAATATGCTCTCTTACTTCTTGAAGATAATGAGACAGAAGTGTGGGGGATCGTCATATGTATGTGTGCAGCTACTGCAAACACTAAACATATTATTTGAAAACATTAGAAACGAAACATCTCTTTGTAAGTATAAACATTAGTTTAGGTCAGAATGTAGATAATTAAAGGCTAAATTAATTTATATTTTGTCAGATGATTGATTTAGGTTTTAACGCTGTATGATTCAGCTATATTATTCCCAAAATAATATAGGGTTAGCTACCAGTTCAACTGGTTGAACTTGAATATCAGGTTTTTCAAGGAGCAGCTGGCACAGACCTCCATATTCCTGATGTTCAACTGAATTCAAAGGTTAAACTAGTTAAAAACCAAAGAATACAAACATATGCCTGTGCAGTACCTTGATGCATACAAATTAATTAAGTACCTATATAATTTTACTCACATTTACATTTTAATGCTATCGGTGGTTATCCCCTGACCTGAAGTTTCATGTAACGCAAATGAAATGGTATTCACTGAATATTCTATGACAAGTACAATAACAAATTGTTTGTAACAAATTGACTGCACGGTTGGCCTAGTGGCTTAAGCGGTCGCCACGCCGCTTCCTACTGCGCCAAGTGTCGTGGGTTCAAATCCCACGTAGGATAACACTTTGTGTGATTCACAATTTGTTGTTCTGAGTCAGGGTGTTCTTTGTGTCCGTTTCTTGTATGTTTGTAAAGTCCCCCGCGACACAGGAATTTATATTCCTAATGCGGGAGTTGTCTTTTTTGAAATAAATAAATAAAATAAATAAAAATAAAAATTTGTTGGTGTCGGTAATGAGTATCTGGTCCGTAGCAAAAAAATGAAATTGTAGTTTTGTGATGGTTATTGTTATGTATATTACATAATAAAGCCATGTTAAACAAATGCCTGCACATCCAAGGAATATGTCCCATACTTTGTTCTCATATATTTCAAAGAAATAGTCATTATCATGATGATTGGCATATCATGATACCCATTATAGACGTTTATGTATGTGTAATGATGGCCAATGGGATTATGAAGTTGTCAGTATATAAGTAGGCTGCTACCAACAAACCATTGAATGCAGGCAACACAGTACTGGTTACTGTTGCGGATTTTGGGAGATAGTGATGCCTAGTCCGGCTGCGAACATCTTTGGACTGTATTTTTTTTAAAATTTAAGCCAACCAAAGTGACTCTAATCTGGGGTTACCATACTATTTACCTAAAGAGCTTTAGCATACTATTCAAGGTGTTTTAAATTGAAACTGATCTTAGATGAGAATGTAGGAGATTTATAGAACAATTGAATTTTGTTTCAGATTATTTGTTGAGTAATAACCATGTGAACTCAATAATAGTGCATAAATTTGATTTCTCCGATGAAGAAGTGATGGCTTATTATATATCGTTCCTCAAAACACTTAGTTTGAAACTTAACAATCACACTATACACTTCTTTTATAATGAGGTAAGTAACTATATTCTACTAATATTATAAACGCGAAAGTTTGTGAGTATGTATGTATGATGTTTGCTGCTCTTTCACGCAAAAACTACTGAATGGATTTTGATGAAACTTCACAATAATATAGCTTACATATCCGAATGACACATAGGCTTCTATTCACAGCGATAACCTACACCGGGCGGAGCCGTGGGCAAAACCTAGTTTATTAAAAAACATGTACCTTGTAATACAATGTACATGTAAATTCTTATTTTACGATTGGATGTATGTTTATAGGTTTTACTCATCTTTTGTGAATTATTAATTGTGTATAATCACAGGTGCATTACATATAATAACCTTGGCGTTCTAAGTGATAATAGAATAAAGTTATTTAGAAAATTTAATATTCACACCAATTATTGCATAAGAAATTAGTCAGATTCAATAATTGTTCTCCTCCAAAAAATGTAATTTATGCTTGATTATTGTCCTAAAATACTATACTTGTATATAATTCTCTGTGTCCGTTTCATATATGTTTGTAAAGTCCCCCGCGACACAATAATTTATATGCCTAATGCGGGAGTTGTGTTTAAAAAAAAAATACAAAAAATAATTAAAAATGAAATAGTGATAAAGATGAATAATTCCAGTTTATTTCACTCTTCTACTGTACATGTTTTAAGCAAATTGGAATGGGAATGGGATAACATTTTTGCAAGTAAAATAAGGTGTGAATTAAATATGTAATATTTTTATGCGATTCTTGTTTTATGATACTCAGAATACATTACAGCCAGTTGGCCGTAAATCTTTAACCTTCACTTTCTGTGAAGTCATATCAAACAAAAATGTTTTTAACCAGACGTTAGGTACCTTAATACCGCTACATGAGTAGACTTATTTTTCTCAATTGTTATCATGTGGTAATTATCTAATAAATGCACGTATTTAATTAAACAGCTTTTTTGATACTTTTACTTCCAGTCTATACTATACTAATCTATCTATACTAATATATAAAGCTGAAGAGTCTGTTTGTTTGTTTGTTTGTTTGGTTGAACGCGCTAATCTCGGGAACTACTGGTCCGATTTGAAAAAAAAACATTCAGAGTTAGATATCGCATTTATTGAGGAAGGCTATTTATCATCACGCTAAGACCAATAGGAACGGAGCACCAATAAATAATGTTTCAAAATCGAGGGTTTTTTTTCCTCTTGATAGCTTCCGCTGCGTGTCCGTAAACGGTTAAATTTTCGTGAAAATCATGTATGACAGAATTGTTCCCCTTTAAATGTTCTAAATAAGGCGATTCACACACTGGCGACGCGACCACGCGCGTAGGCGCGGGGCAGCAGATCCCGAATCTGATAGCGGCACGCGCTCACGCGTCGTTGCGCGTTTTTGGTGTGTTGGACCTGGCGTGTTTTCTATACTAATCGATGTACTTGCATTCAATATTAAAATCTGCCACTCCGCGCTACGCGACGAAGCGCGGGACAGTGTGTGAATCGCCTAAGGCCACGACAGCATATGTCTATCTTTCAAGGTACGCTCACTAAAATATTTTTTACACGCTTTATATTAGCTTCACCTGTATGTTTGTATGTTTGTTTGTATGTTTGTTTGTATGTTTGTAAGCGACTCCTTTGGGGGCGATTTTGACCGACTTTAAACGGCCAGATTTCGTTCAAACTTTGTAGATTTATCGAGGACCGATGACAATACAATAATTTGAAAAAAAAAACAAAAAAAATAGTATTTAGTCTAGAAAAAAAATATAGTTTTAAAAAACTAAACAAACACGCTTTTGAACTAAAAAGTAGAAAATAATTTTAATGTAACAAAGCGTGGGGTGCTTTCTGAAAATATTTCAATAACGTCGCCCCACGCTTTGTTTCATTAAAATTATTTTCTACTTTTTAGTTTAAAAGCGTGTTTGTTAATGTTTTAAAACTATATTCTTTTTGGAAACAAATTTGCTTCCGCGGTATAACATCACGCTGCGGGTAACAGAAGACGCAGATGGGCTGCGTAGGTCAGTTAGTATCTATATATACATTTATAATCTATCGGTCTGTTACAAAACACAACCGATTCAAAAAAAAATATTTTATTATTAAAGCCTACCAAAGTGACTCTACTCTGCCTGATGGAAAGCATAAGTAGAATCTAGGAGTAGGGTTACCATCCTCATTGTGAGGGTAGGCAATGTAGGTAATTACCTGGTTAAATAATTCTGCATCATTCTCCTATTCTCTAATTATTTACTTAGTTATTGTATAAATTAGTCCTATAATACAAATATATTGAGCGATAGCCGAATTGGGCCTGAGTGACCTTGTATCAAATTGAAATGGGGTAATCGTATTAAATAAACTGCAAATATACAGAGGCTAGGTTAAGAGTTCGAACTAATATACATATATAGAAATAAATAAAATTAAAGTATCTCATTGTTATTTACAATTAGCAGCACGAAAAATGCACATGAAATCGTATACGTTCTCTCTCTAAAATCTCTCTAAAAATACAACTCCCGCATTAAGAGTATAAATTCCTGTGTCGAGGGGAACTACAAACATACATGAAACGGACACAAAGAACACCCAGACTCAGAACAAATTGTAAATCACACAAAGTGTTATCCTACGTGGGATTTGAACCCACGACACTTGGCGCAGTAGGAAGCGGTGTGGCGACCGCTTAAGCTACTAGGCCAACCGTGCAGTCAAGTTCATCATTCAACGTCAAGTCAACCGTTAGGTACCTACTTATTTAAAAAAAACAGTTTTAAAATTCTTATCTGTTGTTTGTCCTTCTGTCTGTTTGTCTCTAGAATGGCTCTATTCTTTTTTAGACTAGCTTCCCCGAGGCTTTAGTTGTATAGGTACAATAGTAATGGCGGGTAATACCGCAGCGTTTAGTTAGTCTAACCTATACAATGTAAAATTTGTGTTTTGAGCGTCTCATTTCCACGCTGATCCTAAACCGCTAAAAATCAAATTTTTGGCGGTGATGCTTTTTATGTTGTGTTCGGTACGCACAAGTCCCACAACATAGAGTAAGGTTTTTTTTTTAATTTATCCCTCAGGGCATATTTTTTAATCACCGACATTTTAGACTCATACAAAAACAGTCGCCTTGCACTACGAACTCACACAGCGTAATGCATACTCCCATTTGAGTGGAATCCTACGTAACCCTATGTATGACTCCCTACCGAATTGTTCTATGTTGATACCTAACTACCTAATATTTAAACACAAAAGTTACTAGCCACCAATACCTTTTCTGTACTTATATAAACTAGCTATATAATGTTTATAAATCAAGACAATGTTTATAAAACAACAGGTCAGTGTTCATATCGTGCGGTAGTGAATTTATTAATTTTAAAAGTAGGTACAAAATTATCGTAAAATTACTTATAAATGAATCAAGACATCTTTACCTAAGTTGAATTAGATATTTAGCAGGTAAAGTAAACTTACACTGATCCCGAGCGTAGAGGACGCCGATGGCGATCCCAGCCGTCGACGGGACCAGATAGAAGTCACCTCTGGTAACAGACTAATTGCTGGTCGGCATAAGAGGGTGGTCTGGACACAAATAGCGACCTGGCCACATCACATCATGATTGGGCCAATAGGCAGTGGGAAGCACAGGCTCCCCAAGTATAGTTCTTGAGTGAGTCGGGCCCACAGGGTGGTTTTTAGTGAACACACACCACCTACTCCTGGCTTCTGAGTCCCCGAAGAGCCAAAGATCCCAAGAGATTTTCCAACCCGTCAACAAAAAGAAAAAAAGTCAATTAGTTTTGACTAAAGTTGCTTGCACGCGAAATGGCAATAGTGCTATCTATATATACATATGTAAATATATATTTCCAAATATGTTTATCTACTTTCTTCGTACTGTTAAATGAGTCTGGTCTAAAATTCTGGGTAACCTGGGTGATGAAAGGCATTAGTAAAATCCAAGAGCGAGTGAGTGTAATAGCGGATTTAAACTGAACATGCAATTCGACGTCCGTCTTTGATATTTTACTACACCAATAACTTAATCTGCTCAGTCGTCATCTCAGACGTGCAATTAATGATCATATAGTATAGTCACCACTGACCGACTAATGAAGTGATTGTGTTAATGCGGTCAATTAACGGAACCGTCTGTGCTAATATCATCATTAATGTGGAATAGGTAGGTATATAGACTCATAAAGATGGTAGGCATGGACAACAAATATTTCAGGTATGTAAGACATCGCCATCTAGTTTCAAACTAAGCAGATCTTGTACTATAAGAGCTGAATTGACTGATATAATACTTGTATCTATACTTTTTAGGGTTCCGTAGCCAAATGGCAAAAAACGGAACCCTTATAGATTCGTCAAGTCTGTCTGTCTGTCTGTCCGTCCGTATGTCACAGCCAATTATTTCCGAAACTATAAGAGCTATACTGTTGGAATTTGGTCAGTCGATGTATTCTGTGAACCGCATTAAGGTTTTTACATAAAAATAGAAAAAAAAACAATACATTTTGGGGGTCCCCATACTTGGAACTGAAACTCAAAAATATACGTATAGGTTTGATGCAAAAAAAATTTTTGAGTTTCAGTTCCAAGTATGGGGACCCCCAAAATGTATTGTTTTTTTTTCTATTTTTATGTAAAAACCTTAATGCGGTTCACAGAATACATCGACTGACCAAATTCCAACAGTATAGCTCTTATAGTTTCGGAAATAATTGGCTGTGACATACGGACGGACAGACAGACAGACAGACTTGACGAATCTATAAGGGTTCCGTTTTTGCCATTTGGCTACGGAACCCTAAAAAATATATTTTAAAATTGTAGACGAAAATAAAAATACAATTCATGTTATCGATAAAGTTTTGGAGTTTTGGAATGCTTATTTTTTTCGTAGGTATTTGCGCTAAATTTGTGGTCTGGCGTTGAGGGCAAGTTGATGAGTTTTTGCTCTGGCGTGGCGTTCAAAAGGTTAAGCTGGTCCATATAGGCCAAATTAAGGCGCACTCACTGAAATATATTTTGTTCTGCACACCTAAAGCTAAATTTGACACAAATAACGTGACACACTGATTTAAGTATGACACAACTGCACCTACAATATTATTATTATCGTGTTAAGTCACGTACAATAGCGTGTTTAAATGTATCATCGCAAAATAGAAACAATGATAATGGAAAATTGAGTTCAAGATCAAACGACTACGGATTAAAATTCAAGGGCGGGTTGCACGCCTAGCTAGATAGCTACGTACAAACACGCTTCCGACTTCTCAGTGCTCTATTGTAAACATTAAAAGAGGATCGGACAATATTATATTGGGCTAGATTGCGTCATTCAATGACGAAATTCTACGTTTCTATATACTTAAGGGAAATTTAAACAATTGGCCAATTACTGTTTAGTTTTTTGCTGCTAATTGTAAGTGTATTGTGACTTCAGGAGACTAATTATGTCGAAAATTCTGTTAACAATTATAAAAGGGTACTGGACCCAAATACCTAACATATGCGGGTTCTGAATTGATAAAATTGCATTCCCATGCGCTGCGCAATGGCTCTGCCCTTCCGATTCAATTACGTCAACGGCAGACGGTTATGACGTAAAATAGTACCATTTATTTAACTTGTAACCTGAGCCAAAACTATTTATTTTTGTGTATGTATTTTTAGTTATTTCATATGTATGTCGTAAAGCTAAAGGAAAAATGATTTTTGCAGCACACGAAGGACTTCCCTTTGTACACAGAAGCTATTAAATTTTTCAATCATTCTGAATCGATGGTGCGTATTGCTGTTCGAACGCTCACACTCAATGTGTATCGAGTACAGGATGCTAGCATGCTGCGATTTATAAGAGATAGGTAAGTGTTTTTAAGCTACTGTAACTTAGATTATGGTCAGAATACCTATATTATAGAAATTGTAGCTACCAATATTTGAAGAGTTATAATGTAGGTGTTCGCGCTTTGTTGTTGGTTAAAAGATGTTTCTGTTTATTAAGATTAATAGGTTAATCATAGTATTTTTAGGTATTGATTTAATAATTTAAAGATAGTTATCTACATTTACCTAAATAAAGACTTATAGATTGCTCTACTTTAAAATTGGTTTTTATTTACTTTTGGAAAACCAACAGCTACAAAAAAGAAATGGTTGGTTTGTTATGCAACATCAAGCCAATCAAAACCTATAATTGGCTTCCAAAATGATTCATAGATTGCAATCCATGAATAATTTTGGAAGCTAATTATATTCATAGATTGCAAAATATTAAATTAACGAAATTTCTGGATTACGTGGGTTTTTTCAGTTTCATTAGGGTTCCGAAGTTTATGACTCGGAACCCTTATAGATTCGTCATGTCCGTCTGTCCGTCTGCCGCCCGTCCCCGAAAAATTCGTGATGGTAGTCCAAACAATGAACTTTAAAGGAAAACTATAACGGATTAGATGACATTTTTAGTTCAGGAGTTTTAGAGTCTTAACTTGTACAATGCGCTTAATTGGAAAACGTCATACAAAATTAACGCATTAATACGTAAACATAACAATTATCCATTGGATACGATTTTAAATCCACGTAACATTATGGTTGACTGAGAAACCCTTTCCTGTGCGTGGCCTGACACGCACTTGGCCGATTTTTTGCTTTAGCTTATATATTAAATTATTACTTTTTCCTAAAGTATATGAGTGAACTTTAATACAACTTTTTACTTGTAGGACGGCAGCCCCTTATTTTAGTAATCTTGTATGGTTCATTGGCAAACATATTTTGGAATTGAATGCGTGTGTTAGGAATGATGCTGAGTAAGTATAACTTATTGTTTCATTTGAATATTTAGATATTCCAAATTTATTCCATCATTTGTTCAAATATTGAAAAGACAGGTCATCTGAGTTATCTTTCTGTAATACCCACATAAAACAAAGTCATATAAATAATAATATCACACTATTATTGTGTGTAACTATTATTGTCGAAGTATTTTTTTATTTAAATCTTGCTCAAATTTTAGATGTAACATAATTTATATAATTTATAATAATATAATATAATATATAATAATATAATATATAATAATATAATTTATAGAAAATTTTTTAGCCACCAATCACAACAAAAATTGGATGATTTAGTCGCCGAACACTTGGATCATCTACACTACATCAATGACATCTTATGTCTTAACATTCCTGACCTAAACGATGTATTGACGGAGCATCTCTTGCACAAACTACTCGTTCCTCTGTATATATATTCCCTAACATCCGAGAGTACTAGACGAGAAACATCCTCACCTTATAATAGAGATCATATACAAAGCATAGAAGCTATTACAAGAAATTTAGAAGCTATTTTAAAAGGGAAGAATACTGACACGTCACCATCGAGAATGAATTTTCCTAGACACAGAATAGAAACAGAAGATGAATGTAAACCATCAGTGTCATGTGTAGTATCTCTGTTCCTCTTATCACAAGTGTTCCTTATAATTACACACGGTCCGATCGTCCATGCTTTGGCTTGGATCATATTACAATCTGATTTATCAGTATTTGAAGACGGCGCAACTAAAATTCTAGAGATGTACATTAGCAATGCAAAGTCCAACGTCAAACTAGAGTTTTCTAAACCACAATTAAGCTTAGAAAAAGCCTTGGAAAACACATCAAGTGAAAGAGATTACACAACTCCAGAATATAGCGGCCCTAAAAATTTTGGATACGATCTAGATAATACTGACCAGTCGAGCTGTGATCTCGATCCCGAACTTGTATCCACCTCGCTTCCGTCCACGTCACATATTAGCGAGTCTTCGAGTATCGATCACGATTCAACTGAGGATCTAGTAACTCAAGTACAATCGACAAAGTCGATTGGCGCCGTAACTGTGAAAGAGAATATGCCCGATTCTCCTTTACCGGATTCCGGCATCGAAACAAGTTCGTCGAAATCGAACGAATTTAACAACATCACCGATGAGGAGAAACAAAAATTGCTTGGTGTAACATCGAGTACATCAAATGAAAGAGTGATTACGATAGAGAGTATCATCGATAAAGAGAATAAAGAAATAGAAAAGAGGCCGTTCTTAAAAACTATATTTGATTCATTGGATTGTAGTGAAAATGACTATAAAGCGCTTTTTGCTCTCTGTTTGCTCTTCGCATTGATAAATAACAAAGGTGAGTAAACAATACCATATGGTAGTATGATAATTCTATTTTAGTGGACACATTATGTCCATATCTCTTCTTGTTTACACGATTTCTTATTGTATCTGAATAATAAATATTTCCTTTAGTTGATAATTTCTTTGCATATTAATTATAAATACTAATGAATGTTACTTTTTTTATATTTTGCTTCCAATGGCTTAGTGGGTAAGTTAAACTTCATTTTCGAGCTCAAATTCTTCAAATTATCTTGTGTTATCTGAAGACTTCCTTTTATTTTAGGAGTAAATACAGAACTTCTAGATACGTTGTTGTGTCCAGAAGAAGAGATACGGAGTAGTACTAGTGGGTGCGGATCAAGTACCCCGGTCAGTGGTCCCAGTTCTAATACTGAGAATGAAGCGACATCTAGTGAGGCTAATCCAAATACGTCACCTCCACCGACTGGGCGTCCATTGCAAAGCTTTAATGCCTTGCTTATATCTAAACTGATGGCGATAGCTAACTTAAGCTGTAAAACTGGTGAGTTTTTTTTTTCGCTTTTAAACAAAAATGTTTTTGTTTGTTTTCACAAAAACTTAATTTTAGAATAAATTGAAACTGAAAAATAAGTTACAAAGTAGTAATCAGATTTTAACAGTTTATCAGTATTTAAATACGAGTACGAAACACAAATTGTTCACACAACGTTTGCTCGTATACACAAAAACACAAAACGAAGCATTTATAGCCAAGTAGCCCTAGGTGTTAGGAAACAATTACCGAGGGTAATCGACGATGGCGCGGTCTGTACCTATGGGTGACCATTTGTGGCATGAACCATGAGCGTTTTCGTGTTTCGGAGGTCACGTTAAGCAATCGGTCCCGGTTGTTATCAGTTAAGAGGCCTTCGGGCGACTTAAAATATCCAACCGCAAGGTTACGTAGCCACAAAAAAGATTTCTTGCCAGTCCCCAACTCCCACTTGGCCAGCGTCAGGACGTGTTGCCCAAACCCTCTTCTGATTGGAGACCCAACCCCAACAGTGGGACGTTATGGGTTGTACATGATAAAACACATATGTAGGTAGTCAAATAAAATTGTACCTGTCGAATACTTTAAGCATTCAAATATTTTCTCGTATTTCTTGTATAAAGCAGTCATTCCATTATTACAGCATCAAAAGTCCGCCTAGTGACGTTAGAATTGAGTGTAACTCTGATGCGTGTCGCGATGTGCGGGGCGAACGGTTCGAGCTCGAGATACGCGCCCGACGTGAACGCGCTCAGGGCACGTGCTGCGGCTCTGGCGCGCAACTTTTACAAGTGCGACGATATTTTCCTCGATATGTTTGAAGACGAGTGAGTATTGCCTTTAATAATAAAAGTAATTTTAGTAATCCAAACATATATTATAGATTTGTAAATAACTCTGTCTGTTTGTCTGGTGTTCATGGATAAACAGCTGCATTAACTTAACTAAAAGATAAGGAAATACTTAGATTTTTGAGCAAGGACATTGACTACTCTTTACTGCGAAAACCGACATACATGCTAGCAAAGCTACGGGCAAAGCCAGTAAGAATCTCTGCATACCTATATAATAATAATGTTTTTGTAATATACTTTGTGTGTGTGTGTGTCAAAAGCATCCCATGGGTGCCGTAAAAGGCGACTAAGGAGCAAGCTACATAGGACAAAATCACTTCAAAAAGGAAGGGAAACTTGAAAGAAACCCTATACCAAATAGTATATCTAGTGTGGTATAGTAGTTGAAAAACTTATTTCCAAGGAGAAGACTAAATTTGCAGTGGACTGTTAAATGCAGTATATGATATCTTTTGATAAATAAATAAATAAATAATAAATATTTTTGGACATCTGACACACAACATCATCTGGTCCCAAGCTAAGCAGTGCTTGTGTTATGGGTACTAGACAACTGATATAAATACATAAACATACTTTTTTTTTTGTAAATACATACATATTATACATAGAAAACACCCAGACTCCGAAACAAATATTTGTGAATCACACAAATAATATTTGGTCCGACCCGGGAATCGAACCCGAGACCTCTTGATCAGCAGCCGCATACGCTAACCACTAGACCAACGAGGCAGTCAAGTCACGATGTTTTGTTTGAAACTCTTACGTTGCTTCACTTCGCTTTAAACGTCTCTTTAGAAGTACGAAAAAATTGTAATTTGATCGCCGATTTGTCGTTAAGATATAGGTACTGTGCGACTTAACAGATTAAAATGACATATATATACAAAGTTAAACAAATAACTCCATAATGCATTTGAGATTAAAACAGTAAAATACAATACCCCTGTTATCTTAGAGATAAGTTCTGTTCGTTATATCGACTTCAATTGGATTAATATTCTAATAACTTTCGATTTATTAGAGCTGATATAGTTATGATATCTCTTGACTATATTATATCTCTCTTTACTCTTGACAATAGAACCGTACGAAATGGAATAAACGGGAAGTTCACATACTATTTTATAATCATTCACATTATTGTAGACCTTGTCGACCTACCTCTAATAAAGACATTCAGTACAAAGTGTGACGTTGGTCAGTATGTCGCCTTGCGGGAAAAGGTACAGTATTTCGCTACTGGTGAATGGTGGAAATGATTCGAATATTGATCTAATTGTTAGTAAATTTGAGGGCATTGACTTCCCAATAACAACGTCTATATATGTCCATGACAATTGGGACCGATGGCTCAACGTGTTCTGGACACGGGGATGAAACAACTCCAAACTTCCAAACTCCGAGCTGTTATTAATAATTGCTTGCAAGAAAAACTTATCATTTTACACATTTTAACCTGACCCTATAATCGAACTCGAAAACCTTATGATCGGCAGTCATATACGCTAATCGATCGTTCGATCCAGTACAAATCACAACACCCATTATTTATTGTCCTGAGTGGTTTGGAATCGAGGACCTGTCGGTAAAAAATTAATAATTTCTGTTGTCACAGGTATTGTGAGACAAGTAAACGTCCTCTCAACGTGGAGTGGCTGTGTATGGACGCGGCGATATTACTACCGCCCACTCGGACGCCCATGTCTGGTATAGCTTTCGCCAAGAGACTGCCTAGCGGAGAGGTGAGTAATTCTAATGTTTTATATCACTCGATAATATGAAGTTTTTCAGTAATTTATCTATTAATATTACGATTCAAAGAAAATCGCACAATAATTATGTATCCGTTACTGTCATCTCTTAGTTCTTGTACTCTTCTGAAAAAGTAACATAAACAAAAATGGAAAAGTCACTTATCAATGGACGAAATTGACGTATTAATATAAATATTGATCAATAAAATCGCATCATTAATAATATTGACGTCAAAATTTCCATCTAAACTGTCTGCTGACTAATAATATCATATTACCATATACGAGCAATTGTGATATTTAAGAGCTCTGCATACAAGAATGAGACTAGTATTGACGTTTTCATTTTGTTCAAAAACAAGGTGACAAATGGGGTAACATAAGTTTATGAATTAAGATGGTGTAACTCCTCTATTTATGCTGTAGTAGCCTTTACCTTTAGAAATCTGTCGTAAATTTTTATTCTATAGTAGTGTGTGGTTTTTTATTTCTACTAATTATAATCTTAGAGCTATGTAAAGACCGAGTTTTTTCAAGGTCACGAGTAATAAAATGTACACAACAATGTGACTATTCGTTCGCTAGCTGATAATTCGTCTATTATTAAGTAATCTCCAATTATCCCGTGAGAGAATCCGGCGACGAATGTTATTCTATAAGCCATTCGCTTTAAGAAAATAGTGACGCTTCTATCACTCCCGCCGCTTGAACAATCAGGTCAGAATATTAGGATTTTTTTAAAGCAGTACTATTTATTTTTGTACACATATAATAGTAAATTGCATTTGTAACGCAGATGGAAAGAGCGCGACGAGCAATACGAACTTTCTTTCTCATTCGAGATTTGTACTTGAAACTAACGGGGAAGCCTGAAACGCAGCTGCCATTGACGAACCCTGCACCTTTTGTACAAGTTGGTGAATCTCTGGACCTTAGTAAGTTATTTCGTTTAGTATTTATTCAAAAGAATCGGCTTGGAAATCGTCATTAGAAATATTAAATAAGCCGTGGTAACGAAGCGACTGCTGTGATTAAGATCTCATATTCGATACTCGGGTCGGACCAAATAATCCTATGATCAGCAAATATTTATTTTGTAGTTTAAATGTTTTTTATGTAAAATATCTATGTATTTATAAAAAAAAATAGGTTTATTAATATTAGTTGTCTAGTAGGTACCCAACTAAGTAGCGCCTGTACTACAATCTCTGCTTAGCCTGTAGGCTCTGCTTACTTTGTACTACTAGCTCTGCTTAGTTTGGAACTTGATGGCGTTTCTATGTAAGATGCCCGAAATAATTATTTATTTATTTTAATGAATACAATTTTGTTCAAAACAAAATTTGACAGTAACTGTATTGTTATATTTTTATCGCAAATATAATGCTACTTTTAAAATATATAGAATGTTTTTTTTGTATTTCAGATGATTCCGATCTCATTTCGTGTGATATAATACAAAAGGATGGAACATGGCAGCACAGGTTTCTAGCCGTGGACAGTATAGAAATCATATTAGTTGAACCTGATAAGCAAAGGCTCGGATGGGGCGTTGCGAAATTAGTTGGCAGTTTACAAGATTTAGAAGTAAGTACCGACTGGTTTTACTAACTTACGCGGTTCATCTTTCATACATAATTCTTAGTAAGGAATTCAATCACTTCACTGGGACTCACGATGATATCGAAATCAAATAGACTGAAGCTATTCAGTGTCCCGTCCTATGTAAATTTATTGAAAGGGACATGGTTTATAACTAAGGAAAAGTCCTAGAAGAATTCTCACAACCTCACTATTGAGTGAAAGGAGGGCAAAGCTCTTTGGCAAAACTGTAGTTCCGGTGTAAAAAAGTGCCAATTACATCGCGCAATCGTCTCAGTCCTGCTCCGTTAGGATTACTCTTGTGTTAATTTGTCACTTATATAACTTTTCCATATAAACGGCTTCAGAAAAGGAATGATAAATTCTAGGATTTTAAGTTCTGCTCTTTATGTAGATACAAGGTGATAAAGAAGACCCACGTTGCCTACACCTAACGATTCACAAACCGCGTGTTGGTGCGAGCGGGGCCTTGCCACGGACTGTGCTTTTGAGAGCCAAATTCAAGTTCGATGACCACATTCGCAGTATGGCCGCTAAGCAAAGACTTACAAAGGTAATTTGTAATTTATTGCTAATAGAATAAAATTGCTATAACATATTTGTGAATACTGTAACAAAATTTCTAGCTAGTTCGTAGTTGAGAAGTGAAAAAAAATTTTCAAATTCAAAAGTAGGAATGTCTGTCCAAGGGCATCAGTACTTCAATATTCTTCATTTGGAGGGTGCAAAAGGCTCAGATGCATATGAACACATGTGTACTATAAATTTCACTACGTATGAGAAACGCAAATGAATAAATTAAAGAACGTGCGTAAACGTACTCTTACTCGTAATGGTTGACTGAGTTTTCAAAAGGTAACATATAATCATACTATCGACAGTTCTTACACCTAAAAACTTGTCATGTTTTTATGGTGTATTCTACATGTCATAAGTGGCAAACTAGCAAACCAAATGGTTAGCAATTACAAATGAAACACAAGTCAGAAAATGCGTTGCAGTCCTTGAGTCTCGAATATATGTAGGTAGAGGGAGAATTTGGGTGCCGATAACCTCACTTATCCAGTGAAAACTTCGGGAAATTTGTTTAAATTCGATTTTCTATGAAGTCTTCATATCGCTATGGTCGTACGTATCCATGTGTCGAAACATGGTACTAATAAAACGTCAAAATTTGTGCAGGGCCGTACGAAGTCCCGTCAGAAGAAGATGCAGCAGATCGGGCGGCTGCTGGAAGTGTCGGGCATGTGCGCGCCCGCCCTCGCCCCTCGTCACCGCCCGCTCTTCGCACGACCCGCACTCGCCTCGCTCTCCACACGCAGATCCTTAGGTATGCACACTCTATTTTAGCTTTGCTCATTCGTGTTAAGAAAATAGTGAGGAGTTGGGTGTGAAACTATATTATGGGTCGAGTAAATATTATTATAATTATAGATTTAACTTTATCTGCCTGAATGTGATCGTGCGTTTCAAATAAATGTTATAAAATCTGATGATTATTGATTTTGATAATTGTTTCAAATAATTTGTTAATCATTATAATAATAGTCGATCTCCCTTTTTCGTAGATGGTTTCTGTTTCCTTTTTTTTATCATGTTTTATAACAATGAATTTTTGATCGAGGAGCCTGTAAATTAACAGGTTTCTGTGGAATTTCTTTGATACCATGATTCGTTTACCATCTTTCAGGTGGCGAAGATGACACAGACCGGAGGTTAAGAAGACCGAGTGCTCACATGTTGAAGGATGGAATCGTTGTCTATAGAGAACGCACTACGAGTCGAGAGAGGTAATAAATTTGAAAGAGTTTCAATTATACCTAGATCTCAAGAGAGCCGTGTCAGCAGTACTCTATAGATCAAAGTTTGTACCAACTAGCTTCGACGCCTATGCTTAATCTGTGATTCTTGTAACAAAATATGCCGATTCATACGATACTGTACTTAACACAGCTTAAATCTCATTTTATTTAGAATAAAATTGTCTCCTGAGGTTAGCTTGTCTTTATTCATAATATAAATATGAAAGTAATTCTGTCTGTCTATCGCGCTTTTACGCCAAAATGCTAAACCGATTTAAATGTTTTTTTTAAACAGATAGTCTAGAGCATGAGAAAGAAAATAGGCAACTTTTTAGCGTGATAACCGACATATATGCGAGCGGAGCCGCGAGCTAAAGCTTAGCTAAAGTTATATGTAAAACCTTAACTATTGCACACTTTTCTTATATTCTTCTAGACTAGACAATCTGAATCATAAATTTCTTACGATTTCTGGGCATGTTTTCTTCGTCACAAGAAATGTTAAGTTGTTTTTGATTAACTTTGAATTTTGATTCATTTATTTATAAATGCTAACCTAATTTATAACTCTTTATTTTTTGGCACTAATCGCATTGCATTTTGAATTTATTAATCTTTTCGTTCACACTTTGATGATAATGGTTCTGCTTATTTTCTTTTTGGGGGGTCACGCATTCCAGTAGTGTATCCCGTAGCAGCAGCGCTCAAGGTTCACGCGAGGGTTCCCCGAGGGCGCGTTCAGAAGATATACCTATGGAAGAAATCAAGAGGAACGCGACCACGCTCGCTGTTGCATCCACTCCTGTTATATCTCAGGTATTTAAACACACCCGTACTTATTTTTTTTTTAAATTAACATTTGTGTTTAAATAAAATCCATTTATGTGTATGTGTTTGCTTTATGTATTTCATGAATGCTGATAGTATAATAATAATGAATGATTTAACTCCCTCTCATTGTACTGATGTTCAGAATGTGAGCCAACAACGGCGATACAAGACAATCAATGTCATCCGCGGTAAGGCAATATCAACCATATATCATACACATTTATGGCTCTAAATATAATTTCGCTCCACGCTATTCTGGAATAATTTATTGTGCTTATTTGCCTGAGCGAGATTTTGGGATTTGGGCATTATAAAATTGACGATGGCAGGCATGTATGGCACTTTAGTACCGCCTTGCATATCTCATGGGGATTATTATTGTATGGCTGATAATGCTTTCGACACTAACAGTTTTGATTTATAGAACTTGTTAAAAAAATATTTCACTTTGTAGTTTAAATTTGGGATAAATATAATTTTATCAATACGTATGATAGCTGATGATCACAAATAAGTTGTCATTGTTGTCAACATGGCATAAAATATTTATAAAGTCTAAGTTTTTCATTAAGTATTCATTTAATATTATATTTTTCATTTAATATTACGATCATGTATATACAGCAGTAATACTAACACATCAATTTTATAGTAATATATGGTCAAACATTTGACACACAACGCCATCTAGTTTTCAAAGTCAGCAGAGCTAAGTGATGGCAAGTTTAGAAAACGTACATATAACTCGTGCGACCTAAGATGGCACCTGACTCAAATGTCAGTCGTTTAAAGTACTGAGTACAAGAAAAATATAATTTATTCTAGTTTTTTTAAATTTCAATAATTATTTTGCTTCAGGTAGTTTCTCATAACATACCTGAGTTAAAAAAATACATATGCATACCAATAGGAAGCAGGCCTCATTCATTATTTACCCGAATGCATTCTTCGTGCAGTGATTTAAATAATATTAGGTAATACCTAATATTATTTTAAATGAAATTAGGAACTGAAATATGGTTATAAAATACAATTTTAAATCATCATGATAAGCCTTTTAATCGTAGTCTCTAAATATCATTTGTATATGGATATTCTTTATTTTAAACTATTGCGTCTCAAAGTCGTCATGCTGGTTTTTTTTCGTGTGACCTTTCTTAAAACAATAGGGTTATCCCGACGAATCTAATATATATTAATAAAAAAAAATCGTGGAGTGATTTATATAACATTAGGTAATGCCTAATAAACAAAAATTATTATGGAAAGATTCATGCAACGGTAATGGTGATGCTAACGCTACTCGCAAGACAACAGAGGGGTATCACGCGGGGGAACGGTATGATGTTTCGTTTTGAGCCAGGTGCCATCTTAGCTCGCACGAGTTATATACGTTTTATTGACAACACCAACGTTTAGTTTCTGCAGTTATATTTTTTTTGAGAATTGAAATTATTTTAGCAAAGTTCTATTATATATGATAATTAGATAAAAATGCAAAGATTTGTAGCATTTATAACATAATTCACTATAAAAACTATACAAATCTTGGAAACATCCATCACATGCTGCAAGATGTATAGGATCTGTCGTTCTCATTAGCAAAAGTTATATTTGGTAGTCTAAAACATAAATTTATATTAAGGTAGTGGAACCAAAACATTTTAGATATTCAAATAACGCATTCACTCAATAAATCATAAGAAGCTATAATGGCACACGGCTTACGCTACACTTACATAAAATTAATAAATAGTGAACATGTTTTAATAATTTATAGACACAACACACCACATCAGCACCTCTACAAAGAACAATAAGCTCATCTGAAGAAACTTCGTTTATATCCAGCGAACCTCAGAGACCGAAACGTAAAGGGCTCGTTGAAACTATATGATATTAGATGTTGAAGACTCACGGTCACGGTATTTTATCAAGAGCGCTAGATAAAAAATATCAAGGAATTAAAGAGAGATGACGGATGTAGACATATACTATTGACAAAGGAGACATGACACAAAGCCTTTATAAGATTCTTAAAAAGTATTGGGCTGAGTGATAAAGTGATCGTTGCCTGTAGTTAGGATATAAAAGAGGTGAAATGGAATGTTCTTCATTCAAACATTTTGAGTCTGTGATCTTTTTTGTTCTTTTTCATTTAATATTACGATCATGTTTATATATTAAATTTCTAGCTAATGTAAAACTATTGTCAAAAATAACGTTAAGTTTTCCTAACCATTTCTATCATCTGTGAGTCGGTTGATATGGTATAGTTTTATTTAGAACATTAGCGGTAAACAAATCTTTATTAGAATCTATAGTAAGTTTTTTGACAAGTGTTGACATGCGTATTCTCACTACTGGTTTATCTTTCTTGAGGTTTTTATAAATATCAATACCACATAGGCCGTGTAACTTTTTCAATATTGTTAACACGTAAATAAGTTTCTTGATTGTGTTTTCACAAGATTAGATCTCACTTAAATACTTGCACTAAATATATAAGACATCTTTCATCCGCCATGACTAATTTTGATTACTTATAAAATTCCATTTTAATTCAAGTAATATCCGTAACGATTTGTAGTTCGAATATTAAAATATGTTACAGATAGCATTTCAGTTCTGTGGTTTAGGTAATTATAATGCCATAGCTTTGGACTTGTCGATTTTAGAACCATACATTGCAGGTCTATTTTTTCTACGTATTGATGAATGTTGCCAGTTATATTTTAATTACCTTTCTACTTTTGTTACGAACTTTTTATTACATAGAAACTTATTTTATTTAGACTTAAATGTGAAATGTTGTATATGTGTTAAAGTAATATTCAATTTTATTTTATTTTGTCTATAAATTCTAATTTTTGTGACGCCTTAGATTTTGAAATTTATTACAATGGACTGGGTAACAACTGCTTTGTGTACAATTTAGACTTTTTTCGAAAAAAGGCATCGCTAAAAAGTCCACTTAGGGGCCATCCATAAATTACGTCACACCTTAAGGGGGAGGGAGGGGGTCGATGAAGTGTGACATTGTGTGACAAGGGGGTGGGAGGGGTCCTAAATTATGTGACGTCACATTTCAAAATCTATTGTAATCTAAGTCTTAAAACTGGAACTTTAAACTATTACTTTCTCCTTAAAACCTCAAAAAACCTTAAAAGCATATACAACTATATCTGTGTAAATATAAGATACCAATTGTTTTGGTGACCACTCGCTCGCCGACTGCCTAGGCGCCCTTTGATTGCGCCTAGCGGTGATTTGTTTTCTTTTTTTCTATTTCATTTGACCACTATCTTTCGCGGATGAAACAACGTCGTTCTTAGTTCTACTATTTTGTGATTAAATCACCTTTTTCTTCTGTCGAATAGTTCATCCAAAGGTTGCCTGGAAGATATTGCTTTTAGCAATAACTCCGCCCATTGTACATATTTTACAGAAACTTTCAACTGCAAAAACTGTATTTGGTGTACAATAAAGTATATTGTAATTTAATATAGTCGAACAAATAGTTAAATATTTGTGACAAATTTGAAATTGATTTGAAGAAGATAGGGCCAATACATTTACTTTTCTAGAGTATATTATATTCATATTTATACTTTTTTTTCACGCGGGGAATGCTTTTCGCACCATTCCCTTCTTGGGGACAATGAAGGGTGTGTGTGGGACTCCCGGGCAACCTATACCCACTAGTCTCTGAGTCACGTTGAGAACTAGATAGTAAATAACAATAAAACTTGGCTTCGTTTTCTTATTTTGTTAATTTCTTTAATTAACATAGTCAATCGTTTTTAGGGTTCCGTAGTTCTTGACTCGGATTCTTATACATTCGTCATATCCTTCCGTCCGTCCTAGACCTACCGACCAAACGGTTGGTGCTAAAAAGATGAAACTTTGCTTGAATATGTGTTGTAATTACGTTGAAAAAGTTCTATAATAAATATTAAAATTAATTTGGGGTACCTCCCCTATTCGTAAAGTGGTGATGTTTTCTTTTTCTTGAGGCTACCCATAGTGTGGGATATCATTAGATAGGTCTTTTAAAAACATTGCGAGGTTGTTAAAACGATTTTTCGATATAGGTGTATTTGCGAGTTATTCAACTTTAAAACACGATTTTAAATCTACCTAATATTATGGGTGACCACCGAACCCAATTCTATGCGCAACCTGGCACGCACTTTCAAAAATTTTAGTTTTATTAATTTATGTAATTA
Source organism: Phragmatobia fuliginosa (assembly GCA_932526445.1). Taxonomy (NCBI): domain Eukaryota; kingdom Metazoa; phylum Arthropoda; class Insecta; order Lepidoptera; family Erebidae; genus Phragmatobia; species Phragmatobia fuliginosa. The sequence continues at coordinate 7,006,344 of OW052066.1, read as the reverse complement.
ATCAATTTTTGTATTTTTAATTGTTTGATTTGATGTTAATTTTATTAAAAAATGATTTATAATGTTTATAATGTTTTATAATGAATAAAACTGATTATTAATGATAAATGTAAATTTGAAAATTATGTGACGTCACACTAGGGAGGGGGGGAGTCTCACAAATGTGACCAGCTGTGACAAGGAGGGGGGGAGGGGCAAAAAAATCATGAAATTCGTGTGACGTAATTTATGGATGACCCCTTAACAGCTACTTGTTTACAGAAAGGAGAAACCCGAAATCCATACAAACTTGGGCCTGGCGTTACAGTGCTAGAATTTGGGCATAAATTACAATATCTATGACGATTTCACGAGCCTAATTTTCAGGTCTCCCAGCAATGGCCAAATTGGTAAAATCAGACAATGTTTACATTTTAGGTTATGTTTATTGTTTGAGTTATTTTCATAAAAATTGGCCAAGTGCGTGTCAGGCCACGCATAAAATAGGGTTATGTACTCACCCATAATTAAATCGTGCCCAATAGATAATTAATAATAAATAATAAATATTTCGGACATTTTACACACAACGCCATCTAGTCCCCAAACTAGACAACTGATATAAATACATAAACATAAATTTTTTTTGTAAATACATACATATTATACATTGTTGTATTTGCTTATTATTTCTTTATTTTTGTACGAAGTTTTCTAAGTCAGCTTATTTCACAAGTTAGGCCTTTATAACTTCTGAAATAAAAAAGTTATCAAAACCGCTATAGTTTTCTATAACATGAAAAACACGATTTGATACATTTGTGTTTTTCTATGGCATAGTCACATTAATAGAAAAATACAAAACTACCCTTTCATGCTATATTTAATGCTGCCAGTTGTAGATATTTTGAATTGCCGCCATTGTAAGTAGTTGTGTCACGATTCGCATGCCAGACTCTATTTACATTGATTAAAATACCTATTAAAACAATCATTTATACTAAAACAAAGAAGTATTATTTATTTATAACAGTATCGATTTCCACTAAATCGATCCTATTTTAGGAATGCTACGTTTGTGGAGCTAGTTACGTATATTGAAATAAGTGTTGCAGAGGTTTACAAAGATTGTTTAAAACAATAGAATTCTACTTATTTTCTACACTTGGCCATTGCAAATGAAGCTAAGATTTCGATAGGTTAATCAAGCAAAATAGACGAATTTTTTGGTACATATCCCATTCGTGTAACGCTTAGGCCCAGAATCGGGTTTCTCCTTTAGTCGTCATACTAGCAAAAAGCTGCCAGAAATGCTCTCAGAGAAAGAATAATCCATTAAAGTATTCTATGTTAATAATATACAATATACTAGCTGATGCCCGCGGCTCCGCTCGTGTCCTAGGGGTATGAAAAATAGATGTTGGCCGATTTTCAGACCTAGCCGATATGCTCAAATTTCATACAAACCGGTCCCGCAGTTTCGGAGGAGTATGGGAACGAACATTGTGAGACGAGTCTTATATATAAAATATTACTGTAGAAGGCGTATTAGATCCAGAACCATTTTTGGCCAAAAAAACATTAATCTAGATTTTTTTTTAGAAAAAAAGCCTAAATTTCTAAATTATTTTAAAATGTATGTGTTACCTTATAAGTTAATATTTTGACACTCAATAGTCGATATTGTTTAGTTACCATTTAAAAAAAAGGTTAGATTTAAAAAAAAATTTTTTTAAACAAAAAAATGTTGACAGTAATTTTTTTTTTTTTTGTTAAAAATAGAAAAAAGAAAGTATTTTTTTAATGAGTACTTCTAATAGGTAAAATATTGTCATTACTAACCGTCATCTTTAAAGTTTTAAGTCCAGCTCATGTAGACTTAGTTATTTTTTTGCCCACATTTTTCTTTCTGTTTTGCCATAGAAACTTTTTATTGATATATACTTACACCGGCGTTACATAGTTTGTCTAAGTATATTATAATTATGTTTCTCTGCGTTGAACAATATCAAGCATAAAAAACTCAATGTTGGATAACAAATTATTTTAAAAATACATTATCTGGCAGATTCATGGACAGTATTAAAAAAAATGGCATTAATTATATATTATATACCGAAATCGATCAAAGTGGTGTACAATGGGAGAAGCCCACAGGACATATCCAGCAGCGGACTACGATGGGCTGATGATGATTGATTAGTATATTATATCCTAAAGCTATAAATATAAGAGATTTCAGAGATGTAATTTTTCTAAAACCTAACGGAATGGATCTCATGTTACGTCCACGTTTGAGTACGGTTATAGAAGAAATATCTAGATTATTATTTACATATATAAAATAGGATGATATTGATGATAATTCACTTGTTGTTGGGATGATAAATCATTAAAAATTTTGGAATATACACTTTAACTTTATTTCTTTACAGTTTATTTTTCGATATCTCAACGCATGGATTATTAGTATTGAACTACATAGTTCATCATTTTGGTACATCTATATGCAGTAAGCTAAGATTTGAGATATCGAAAAATGAACTGTAAACAACTAAAAGTAAAGTATGTAATTCAAAGAAAAACATCCTGAATTTTTGTTTAATAATTTCAACGAAAGGATTATCACTATTGTGTATTGTAACTTTAGTGATGGAGTTTGCGTCGATAAACTACTATGTAAAATAGGTATGTACTAGAATTTTATATTAAGTTTATTTTAATAAGTGACTAGAATACAAACAGTATATTTCTAATACAGATTACCATTTTATGCAGTATTGTTGATTGATAATTTAATTTTTATATATTATTATTATTAACGAAATACCTTTATATTATGTGACGCAGACTCCTTAAATATATTAGATAGCAAACATAACTTTGTATATAATATTTGTGTATTGTATTCCAAACAGTATATTAGTGTAAAATTTATAACAGAAATGTTGTTTTAAATGTAATTGTATTATTATTGAAACAGTATATGGACAGATCTTTTATGGTTGTATTTGTTGCCAATTAATTATTAAAGAACATGCTTTTGTTTCTGAAAAGTGCAATGATAGTATTTTAAATATCAACTCAATTCGAATTTTAAACCAAGAATGACGTTCCCCAAAAAATTGTAAAACATAATTTAAAAAAAGCATGACAACTGATTTAAGTAGAATATTTTTTTAATCAAGATTTCAGTAAATTTATGTTGTGATTTTATTTTAAGAGTTGCAATAATTATTGATGTAAAAAAATTTACTTTTATGTTCATGAATGAAAATATTGTAGTGTTGAAATGAAATATATAACATGTTACATTTAAATGTCTGTTGTTTGAATTATGCAAGAACCTTTATACACCCGAGGTTGTCATAAACAAGAGTAGATGGTCCGAAGTACTCAGAGGGTACTAAGGATTTCCTTTCTGGGGTACATATTTTATACGGCGGACTTTACAGCTAGAAGCCGCTGCTTTCCTAAGACTCACTCTTGGAAGTAATGCAGATACAAAAAACATAGGAGTCTCTTTTTTCTTAGTTCGTGAACATTGATTAAGCAAAAAACCGCACGCTGTCACGAGTACTATTATCTGGGAAACAAGGTGCAAAACAAGGTGCAACCTTAAAAGAAAACCCACGGAACCCTGACGTACCTCGGGTCATTTATCTGGATACACCTGGTGCTCCGAGCGGTTTCTATTCGGGTTGAGTTTGACTTAAACATCGGTCGATGGCATCTCAGGGGATTTCCGCACAGAGAAAACAAAAGGTACCTTTTATTCATTGTTTCTTTAAAAGTGTGAGAGTAGGGTGAAATTCAAATGAAACATCATAATCAACTATATTTTCCTTCTAATTTATTTGATTAATCATCTGCTCTATACACATGATATGCACCAATGCCTATAAATAATACAAACGATGATGATCAATACCGGTTATGACATAAAATATTTACAATAACACAACAAAATTATATATTATACCATTGCTCTTTTATCATTATAAAAAGTCTACATTTTTCACGTACTCTTGAGCGAAATATCAATATGTTCAATATCCTCTGGAACTAAACATCAACATTTATTCTTGCCCAACATGTCGTTACATCCGTCCCTTTTAACAATAATATTTAAATCACAGTGTTCATTCTATCCATTGTTTTGCACCGCATTTCCTATAATATAGGAAGATGTAGAACGAAACGCCTGCCCCCTTAGCCAAGATTAAAGTATCTCAAGATCGATTATCTTTCAACAATCTCCAACGCCTTTGTTATTTTCTGTTATTGGCCAATGTTTTATTTTGATCACATGACTTAGAGTTGTGATGACGTCATTGTCATTCCCGTACATTTGTTAAGTTTTTAATTACGTTGCTAGACTATCAACTTTGCTGGGAGGGCAGGTGAGAATCACAGACGCTAAAAAGTAGCCACACTGAGCTAGAGACCAACTTCACTGTCATACATTTCAAGTTTTAGGTCACAATATTAGAATAGCTTTATCTTTCGATTAAAGAATTGCTTTCTCATAATTAAGTTCTGGTTTACAATTTTTCTTATACGAGAAAGAGTAGAAAACAGATACAGACTAATAAAAAGTTTTCGAAACTACGCTTAGGATTTGAAACTAATCTGAAACAATAACATTAATGAAAGGAACGTATTTAACAATACAAATTATTAGTTAACCTTTAAATAACACAGCATTCGTAACTTATTTTGGCTGGCGCAAATTATTTTCATATAATATATTATAGAAGTTTACAAGCAAGACAACTAACACTGCGACTGACAGATTATTATACAGTATTATATTACACAGTAGTCTATATTAAAAGAACACATTGGCATTTTAAAATATTTTTATTTTAAGGATTCACAAAATAATGACCGGGGATAAAATTATTTAGTAAAATACTTTTGTATATAAGTTTTACATCAACTTGCTCGTGAAAGAAGTTTTGTAATAAAATATTAAACGAGATTTATTGTTTTATAGTACAATAGCATTGTTTCCGAACTTTCTAGATATAGAAAGAATTTGAAGGATAAATAAATTAAGGAAAAAGAAAATTGTTAAAGACTCATTTGGTGATAGCCATTTGAAAGCACACATTTATGTTAGTACAATGGACTATTCGCTAATAAACTAGTTTTCGTACAAAGTGCGTATAGTTTTCCGAGAACAGATCTACTTCAAGGAATAAATATATATTTTTCAAAAAGACTGCAAGTACGCTTCGGCTTCACTGCTCGCATGAAAGTACGTATGCTGCTGCTTTAACTTTACTACCAGTATTCTTGTAGTAATTATATTTTAGTTTACACATGTCATCGAAGTTTGACTTGAAAACGTAATTTTTATTAGGCCTTGAAACTTTAAATGGCTTAGATCTAAAATAAACTATTTTGGTTGCTGTTTATGCTCATTAAAATTTATGAAAAAAAGCAACTTTAATGCAAGCTCAAATGGAAGCACGTGTATAGAAAAATATACAATTCATTTCAAAATCCTATCTTTTTTATCAATATAATCAATTCTATTTGCTGTAGTTTTAATCACTGAGTGCTACTACAAAATGTTGAAAGTCGGATTTCAAAAGTGCTATTTGGCGCAATTATAATATACGTTCTTTAGCTGACTCTTAAATAACAAAATTTCTCTTGTTTTGTAACATCACATATTATTATATAATAACTAAAATGTAATTAGATTTGACATCCTTATTGCTTAATTACACATTTTTATTCAAAGTAAAATTAATGGCCTAACTAACATTGGTGTCTTCAGTACGAAGTGTGAAGTGAAATTCATAATGACAATATTACAGTTTTTTTTTTCGTATAAAACGATCTATATAATTTTATATACGTAAATGAGCAGACGAATTTCCCTTCGTAAAATAGAAGTGATGTGATTTCTAAAAAGTAAATGAAAACTCGTCTGCTGGTAGACAAAAATAAATGAACCCTGTCACCAGATTTATGTGCGCTTAGATAGTAAAAATTAAAATCGAAGCATACAGAATGGTACATTATAGGTGATGTCTAAAAATATATACGACGAAACCTAATACAATACGAGTATGAAGAGATGCCAAATGTGATAAATGGTTTAATGGTCATCTATTTCGTTAATGTACACAACACTTTGTTACACAAGCCAGTTAGTCTAAACGAAGCTCATATTTTTCTTAACATCTATTATGTACGTCTATAGTGTCGTCATGTTCAAAATATTTTAGTTGAAATACAGCCATTATGATTTTACTGTTCGTACTTGCCCGTCAATAGCGTGCAGATTTGCACCCGCACTACGTATTCGTAACACCGAATGAAATGCATTGAATTTTCAAATGTTTTATAGAAAATAATGTGAATACAAAAATAAAAGAAGTCAGTAGAAATGTCAATAACTCAAGTTGATTAAAGTACCAGAAGTTAGCGATGAAGAGCGCATACCGAGAGTCCTAATGATGAAGTACAACTAAATGGAGTATTCCTAAGCATTATATATAGGTTTACGAGTGTTCTATATAGACAGCAGTTAAATGAAAGCAAATCTTATCCCGAAAATAAACAGTAATTAATTGACCCTCCTTAGATTTAAACAATTCAAATTAACTACTTTTTAATTACAAAGATATAATTGACAAAAACTAATCAAAAACTTTTACAATAATTTTCTGTTTCGTTTACAGAAACTTAATTTTTTCAAAATATGTTTTTTAACACTCCATGTAAGTGTCTTCCACAATATTCTAGCTAAAATCTGCAGATATACATTTTAATATTTCACTACTAAAGGTGCAAATATTTCTAAAATATATTATATATTTATAAACAGTATTTACTATATTGTGCCATATACAATGCACGCGTAACACACATGTATGTATTATTAATTTACCGTAGTTACTTACACATAAAAACATTACTGTCAGACAGTATCACTCGCTATACACAAACCTTAATGTGTAATTGCTACTACATTATATCCTTGGTTTAGTGTAGTTCACACGTCAAGTTTACACGTCTACCACAAAATAATACGCCTAACTAAGCCGCAAAGTAAGTGTCCCATACTTGCGGTGGACAGTTCGTATATATGATAAACTTCATACTACGATCTCTTAAATGTTATTTAAGACGCCTGACCATGTACGGCGACCAGAGGTTACCCCTCATGCGTTATGTCGGTACTCGGCGCTTGAACTACTCACGATTTGTTGGACATAATCAAAATAAAATCAACGTACATACGCCATAACATTTTAAATATCAGTTAACAATCATTATTGTCAGTTATAAATCTATTTTTATGAATTTTATATTTAAGTATAAATTCGCATCTAGTAGTAGGCAGTTTTAAAACAATTATGTTTATTTACTATTTAGTTCCAAACTGCTCAGAGGTGTGGTCTTGTGTTGCTAATGAATATTCTACTATGTCTACTGTGAATGTATATAGCTTTGGATGGACTCTGACATATTGTTTTCTTTCCATAATGGACACTCCATTAAAATAAATTTAGCTCAACTTACCTTAACTCATTCACCATAGAATACTCTCATATTTTAGGAACACAATTCAATGTAGGTAAGTACTTATAAAGCGTCCTCCAGCTCAAATATCATATATAAATCACTTTTTACATATCTTTTTTTTATTTGATTTATAAATAATAATACTTTAAAATACTAGGTAAATATAATATATAATTTTTGTAAAAGAAAATATTGTAACGTTAACCCAAGTCTAAAATTTCTAACATACTATGTGATAGTATAATTATTTGTATATAAAGTTTGGTCGTTAAAACCACACCTCATTATGCAGGATGGCATTCTACTAGGTTGCTTTAAGATGGATGGATCTAGCACATTCAGTATTAATTGGCTACAAAGTTAGAATTAACGCTTACAGTTACATGATACGAGTACTACGGTAAAAATAGATAAGGTGCTGGCAGACCGGCCGACTCGTACGAGCCTGTCGCATGAAATAACCACGCTGTGTTCAGTGTGACAGCCTCTTATACAATCGTTGCTTAATGAACATGCAGTCGATACATTCTGCCACAGAAACTCAACTTAGAGAAGAGACATGTAACAAAGTTAACGCTTTCATATTATAGTCTGCAAAATTTCTACATAAATAGGAACCTGTTCGAAAACTGTCACTTTAGTGAATAGTATTTTATATGTCGTTGAACATAATTCAGTAATCTGCTCCAGAGCGTCTACCATGTTACACATCTTGTAATATAAATTAGGCATTCTTAAAACAGTCAAGTTAGTACTAGCAAATTATACTTATTTAGACACGAGTATCGATAGAGCTTGCGAGAATATATTCAAACGTGCAAATAATCAACGATCTCGTAGCTTATCGAATAGAAAACTTCACTTAAAACTGTCAGAGTTTCACGCTATCACATAACCGATATCGCATCGATATAGTCACATCGTTCGGAAAGTTTGTTTATAAAAAGGTTATTGCGACAACTTTATTGCTTGTGGGTTAGGAGCGTAGTTGTGCTGGGGATAGGACAAGTTCGCCGTCTGGGCCACCGGCAAAAGAGACGTTGCGAGGTGGAGGACGTTTCGTAGGGATTGCCCCTATGGCAGGTGCTGGTCCCGCGGTGCCAGGGCTCGTGCCTCCCGCGCCGCCCGCAACTCCTGCGCTGCCGCTATGCTGGGAGCCGCTACGTTGCAATGCACTTTGGTTCGACGCGCTTTGCTGTAGCTTTGGATGACTCGTTCCCTGTGCAGGTTGTACCTGTAGCAATTTATATTTTAAGAATTACTATAAAAACAAAAGAATTTTTGAAACTCATGATAGGGTTCGACAAAAACACAAAATTCATTCATTGACATCCACAGATTTACAATAAAAGCGTGTAGTAATGATGATGATATTGACTCTAAAAAGTCATTATATACCTAAATATGAGTAATATGTTATGGAAAGTTATAAGACCTAAGTTACATATCATTTTATGGAACACAATTTCTTTTCTGATTAAAGATGTTTGAATTTATAAGTGTTCGGGATCTCTCAAGTTTCTTTATGCCAAATGAATGATATTAGTACCTGATGTACCGGTGGAGGGTGTAGCGAAGCGGTGCGGTACCGGCGCAGACGTTCGTCCTCCTCGCCACTGGAGAGGCTGGACACGTCGCAAGACGACGCGTCGAGGCGGCGCGCGGGTGAACATTGCGCGGGACCGGCGCGGTCGCCTCTTGACCCACTGCGGGCCAGCGGCATTTCCTCGCCTTCCCCGCCACCGGACAGTCTGCGCAAACGTCACAAGAAGAAATTCCTTCCAGGAGACCTTAACAGTGCTACTTGGGTAAGTATTGTAAAATGTTACTATAATATGTGATACTAAATTTAATACATAAATTATGCGTATATTTAATTCTTCCAACAACTTCTGATTAGGGCTCGTCGCTTCAATTTTTTTTTTTCTAAATTTAGAAATTATTGTATAACCTTCTGTTCTCCTTGTAGTTGGTCCGCCGTCGACAACAAGGCTTCGCAAATATGCAGAAGCAGATACGTAGTATACAACACGCAAGTCCAGCCACGATAAGAGAAGGCCCCACAAGCCGTAGCGCTGGTGTCTTGAAACCCTGAAATGATACGAAAATACCATTGACGGAAATTGATTTCATAATTCTTATGGTATCAGGATAAGATTTTTATTTTAATAGTTAAAACTACAAATAGCCTACAAACTTAGAATCGATAATGCTCTTAGTCTGGTTGTTTTTGTAGCCGTTTCATTTTCATTCGTAAAGTTCCCTGCGACACGACAAAAATCTTATATCTTTTGTGTTTTAAAGAATTTAAGCATACTTTTTTTGCATTTACGAAATGGACACCAAGAACATCCAAAATTAGAACAACAATTTATGTCACACTTGAATGTGGGGAATCAAAGGAAACTGTACATCTCTCTTCCATGTCGGTTTGCGCGGTAAAAAGTAGCTTGTGTCCTTTCTAGATTATCTGTGTACCAAATTTCATTTAAATCGATTTTGCAGTTCAGGCGTGAACGCGCGACAGATAGTTACTTTCGCATGTATAATATTAGTAATGATATATGCCCACTTATTATGAGCAAGACTTTTATGACTGAGAAAGTCTACTAGACTAGAGTTTAGTTGAGTAGAGGGACAATAGTTGTCTTTATTGGGCGAGTTGGGTCGATGGCAATCTCTTCCAAAAAGTCCAATTCAAGTAAATGTGACTTATAGTAGTAATGGTCACCTTGTCGCCGGTGCCGACGAAGTAAACGACGAGTCCGAGGGCGAGGATGCCGAGGCCGGCGTACAGAAGCCGAGCAACCCCCCACGGCTCGCCCGCCGCTCCTTCTGCCTCGCAGTCCGACTCGGACGACGAGCCGTATGACGCGTCCCGCACCTGAAACATTGTTCAACCACATGTTTAACCGCCTTTAAAAAAGAAGGAGGTTCTCAATTTGACTGTATTTTTTATGTTTGTTACCTCAAAATTTTCGATCGAGTGAACATTGACACAAAGACATTGACAGAAAGCTAATACAGAGGGAGGTAAGGTAATACAGAACGTTTGATATTATTCATTGACTCATAAGTGGTAAAAATAACGTTCGACTGGGAATATTTGTGTAGTTAAATTTTTGAAAATTCTCCATCTAAAGCCTTTCGTTGTCACTTGGCTTAAACATAAATGTTTAAGGAAGGCAAGTCCCATATTAGGAATATTCATGACAACCCGGACATAACGTGCTCTCCGAGGCGAACACGGCCAAAGATATTTAAATACTAGGGATAACATAACTCGAAATCAAGAAAGTTTAAGAACATACCCGGTTGTTCCTGTGCCATTTTCCACCTGTTCCCTTCCTGGCGCCCGGGTGGTCGCCGAGCACAGAGCAGCGGCGTGCCGCACCCCCCGCACCTCCGTACCCGCCGCCGATCGATAGCGCCGCCGCCTCCGCCCACGCCGCGCGACCAGCAGCGCACTGAAAACCACATGAGATGTAAAGCCATCCACCACGAATGGGCCAGCTCAACCGGGGCAGTACTACCCTCACACACACACAGACCAACCTAAAATAACAGCATTCGTACGGGAGTGTGGAAGCCCAATTATTCTGCATCATGCTTCTGGCCTCCGGAGGCCGGGAGAATGATGAAGAAACATCTCACTAAGCCGCCATGGTGTGCGTCGCCCTGGTGTGTGTCGTCATGCTGCATTGTATGCACTCAAAGTGGCACCTACTCCGGATTTTACTCATGCTTTCCATCAGGCAGAGTAGAATCACTTTGGTAGGTTAAAAAAAATGCATGTATGCAGCTACAATATCCATCATCATCTGCTTATAACTTCTACTACTCATCACCAGCTTTTAACTATAAATAAAAAATAAAAATTTTGGACAACTAACACATAACATCATCTAGTCCAAAACTAAGCAAAGCTTGTGCTTATAGGCACCGGACAACTGATATAAATACTTGAAACCTCTTGATCAGCAGCCGCATACACTAACCACTAGACCAACAACGCAGTCAAATAATTATTAGTCCTATTGTTAGGCATAGGACTTTCTTTAGTTTGATCGTATCGCATATCGCAACCTTTTTAATTTTATCGCAATTAAATCCCGTTTAAAGTAAAGAATAAGTATACGCAAAGGCTCTGTACCGTTATATTCAATTAGGAAAGTTTTATAAAATATTCTTTTGTAATTATGCGATTACTTATTTGGTAAACAATTCTTAAGGATATAAAGATGTCTTATATCGACACTTGCTATGAAACGTAATAAATATAGAGTGAACTTGTAGTTTTTAACAAATTACAATGATTAGAAAATGGGTGCTATGATTTTTTAACTAATTAGTTATATTAGTAAAAGATGCACATCTTGTAGTTTAAGTCGGTTTGAAGCCAACACATCACCCCAACTTTACGAAGGGATATCCACATAAAAATGTCCAACCCATGAACCACGAAGAGGGTAGTCAATAGGCAGCAATGCAGTAATGTCTCTTGATATTCAGGTGTATAGACACCTGAATATCAATTCATAGGAATACAGTCATAGTCAAATGATACCGTCTACTCCTTTGATGTTAAAAAAACAATTTGAGAAAAAACATCATCTTCCTAGCCTTCATTAATATCAAGATTATTTTGGGGTCGGCTACTAGTTCAACCGGTTTGATCTAAGAACCAGTTGTCGGTATATTTCAGGCGCCAAGTAGCACATCTTGTGGATTTAGTCGGTCCGATTCCAGCACACCGCCGCGAACCCAGGTGACGGCCCGTGGGGGTTTCCACACGAAAATAAAAAAAAAGAATTGAATACACTGACTCCCAAAATATTTATTTATTAATCTCATTAATATGACAATCAATAAGAAATCAATAAATACTTACCGTTAAAGTTTTCTATCCCTAAAGAACACAATCATGTACTATCCCCATATTGTCTTGTAAACATCGTAATTACCTCCGATACAAAACCAATAAATATATGAAATCCCAAAGTTTTCTTAGTGAAAAATTGGTGAAACAAGTCACGATTTCGATAAACAGAAAATGAGAATGTATGAGCCAATACCAAAAATAGTAGATTTGAGAGCATATTACAAGCAATATTTCATGTCGACCGACATACACACAGGACCAATAAATGCAATAAAGGCCTTTAAATACAATCGTAAACAAATTAGTTTTACGAAGGGTTGTCGGATTCTAAATTTGAACTGGTTTTGGGAAGTTTTATGCTGAATACATGATGCCCTAGATGATTAGAAGCAATCACCGAGGGTAGGCAACTACCCCGCTGTCAACATCTGGATGAGTGACATGGACATGAGATGGACTGGTTTAGCAGTTGGTCTCTGTTAATATCACGAATAACCGTCTTGAAGCTTAATTGGAAACCTTAAAAAAACCTTTGAAAAGGTAGTAGAGCCACGCTGAATTCAGCACGAATGGGCCGACTCGAACGGGGCAGTACTACCCTCACACAGAAGACTATCCTCATAATGACAGCATTCTTGCTGTCGTATTTCGTTGGTGAGTGTGAGACCGGAGGCTCAATCATTCTCCCGGGCTCCGAGGCAGCGATAATGATGCAGAATTATCTAACCAGGCCGCCATGATATGGGCCACCATGCTACATTGCCTACCCTCAGAATGAGCATGGTGGCCCCTATGGGCACATTGGAAATTATATTTATCCCAGGTACAAGTTCAATTCAAAGTTTTACAAACAATAACTTATGTAAAATCTTTTGATAAATTTTATATTTGTCTCCTATGTAACCGGGCTATTACTACGAATTTATTGAGACCTCATTCAGTAAATTCAGCTGATTCAATTAAAACATGACCACCAAACCATTTATTCTTCATTTGCAGTTTAACACTTACAAGTAAGTAAGCATATTGACAACCAAATAGAAATAAACCAAAAAGAAGGTTTATAGTGTCAACCTAGCGTCGTCCACTGCTGGACGAAGGTCTCCCCCAAGGAACGCCACCCATCCCGGTCTTGGGCAGTCCGCATCCATCCGCCGCCAGCCACCCTCCTCAAATCGTCGGCCCATCGTGCCGCACAATATAAAGAAGGTTAAATTAAAATAAGCTACTGAACTGATTTTAATGAACAAAATGTTCTTAATTAATATAACACTTTATCTATTAAGAATATGTTAATATGCATATATGGACAGAGTGAATTTAAATCATCTTTATGGTAGTGAATTAAATCGGATGGTCCTGTCTTTGTTCACAGTCGGTAAATTCTTTACTTTAGAAAACGACGATATACAAAATTAAAGGAATATTTAAATACACGGTCGTGTTTGAAGTTATGTAAAAACTCGCCACGTTAATTTGTACTCTTTTGCGCAAATTATTACGAGTTGATTTATGCGGAGAAAAAATGTAATTATATAGTGGGCGCGTCGCACGCCACCTCATCATGCGAACCTTGCTTAAATGTTTTAAAGTTATACTCTCTTATATTTTGCTATCTACATAATGATGTTAGACGCTCAGATGTGTTTTAAAAAGGTACTTCGTTAAAAGTCTATCGATTCTAAATGACGTTATTAGCAGCATGGAAGATACAATGCTTTTCAATTTACTTAAATAACTAATTTAGTAGATAGATAACGTGTATACGTAAATTAGTATTTAGTCTCAAATTATTAACAATACCTAAAGTCAAATTAAAGTTGAACATTTCAACCGGTTAGGGTTATTTGTAGAAATTAAGTCAGAGAAAAATCCATTGAGATAAGTCTTATGTTTGAGAAAACGCGAGTTTTCAAGTATTATGTAAACACTGTCTTATGGCTTAAAAAACATTAATACAGGTACTTATAGGCACAGTGATATATGGCCGCCAACTTCATAGCATTCTCCTGGCGAAGTATAAATTTTTCTAAAGCAATTAAAAGGAGAAATGTTTAATAAACCCAGGTATTTGGGTCATGAGGGGTTTCATCAGCTTACCCTCTATTTTATGGCCTGAAATATCCAACTGTAATTATGGAAATAACACTTTACTCCGTGTCTAAGGTATCCTTCATAATTGTAACATATAATTTGCCGAGCTAGAATAAAATATCTGTGTTAGTAGAAGATTGCATGAGTGTTTGTTTTTTGTGATTTTCTGCTTTCTGTTACTTACTCCGTCATGAAGTGGTAAAGTTTCTATTGTGTTTTACTAATTTACGAACTAGTATGCTTATATCAGAAAATCAGACCAAATATTTCTTTAAGTATTGTGACACTGCAAAGATTTACCATGTTCTAAAAAAATATTAGTGATTTTAATTAAGTGACTAGTATGATTACGGTAGCCTTTTATTAAAATAACGATTTATACATATCATGTGCAAATTTTATATGAGAATTGTTTAATATCTTCCTAGTATAGCATCTTCATCATCAGCAGCCCATCGCAGTCCACTGCTGGATATAGGCCTCTCCCATTGCACACCACTTTGATCGATTTTGGGCTACTAGCAATTCATTTTAAATTAATTCATTGATTTAATAAAATTGTCATGAACAACTACGGCAATGGCTGTTGGGAAGTCAGTGCCCTCAAATATACTGACAACTAGTTCAATCTTCGAATTTCAGTTCTCCCTTAGGGTTGCGGATGTCCGATGCCAGTCGCTCCGTGGAAAAACTGATATTCAGGTAAAACGGGTTGAACTAGTAGCTGACCCCAAATAATATTGGTAATAAGGCTAAGAAGAAGTCGTACAAAGTGTTGTTTGAACAAACGCTATCGATTTATCACAAAACATTATCGTATTTTATCCTAATAAGTCCGTGTGGTGACGGATTAGGAATACAGAGTGTCATCGCGCGGGTGTCGTAAAGGGCGACTAAGGGATAAACTACGCAAAACAACATCAATGCAAAGAGAAGGAAAACTTGAAACGAACCCTATACCAACCCGTCTGGCCAGCGTGGTCAAAACCTCAGCAGTGGACTGTTCAAGGCTGTTCATGATTATCCTATTTTAGAACTACAAGTACATAGCTTTGCAAGCAACTTGCAGCGTTACGAACAGCAACATACCGCAATACATTTTTATAAAAATCCTTTTTCGTTCATTTGCACAACCGATGTTTGTGTTTTGAAATGTATTTTGGCCTTTTAATGTCAATACTCGTAATTGAATAAATTGTTTTTGTTCTTTTCATGTACCTATTCATGTTTATTCTCAAAACTCGTGTACGTGGGCGATTATTTATTTTAACTTGTACAGCGACTACTCGCCACAGCTTTACATTCAGCTTCTGTTTAATTATGAGCAATGTTGTTTTATTGTTACTTTGTATGTTCGGCGTTCAACTCAATATAATTTTATCGTTAACAGGTGAGAGAGTAAGAGTTCCACTTAACAGAGAGTAGATATGGTACTTCTAACAGATTCTTTATACGGAATAGGTTAATATAAATTCACTACCATCACACGTGTTTTCCGCCCCCTACAATCCTGGTTCTTTTATGCGAATTGTGAAAAAGCATCTCACAATTGTGTGGGTCACTATTTGTTTTTTGTTTAGAGTATTTTATTTTCAAAATTGAGTACAATCTATACTCTTTTATGTTATTGACAAATACTTATCATAAAAAAATGGTTTTTCAATAAGACTAATCAAATAATGTTTTTTTAACAACATAATTGTCCTATCCTCTTCCCAAGTGTTTATTAAGTTTTCCACTTCGCTTCTATTGGTTCACTATTAACTTGTGTTTAAGTCATGTCCTCTTTCACACTGTCCATTCGTCTGTTCTACAGGCATCCACTCTTTTAACGGGCAACATTCATAATTAAAACATCTCAAAGTTAATACCCACACAAGTTATTATATAACATAAAATATTGTGAGAGAAAACACAACTAATACACGTTCATAAAAATGTATGTATAAACCCATGTCTTTTTACGCTTCCATCGATCCCTGAGGGTCCAATACAATTTGCAAAGCAGGACCGTGCTTTAGGCGGCGGCATCTAAATGTCACCGGTTACAACGGGTAACCTTTACCTTAGAAAAATACCTAGGAATGTACCCTAAAAATAGTCCACATTTCTTGCCGGCTAGTAATATTTTGCTTTTTATAGAAAGAGAAAATGCTTGGCAATTTGCGGTATAGGTTATAACTTATTATGGCATTATAGCGTTTCAACATGTACTGTATTTGACTTTGTTGCCTTGTTGGTCTAGTGGTTGGCGTATGCGGCTGCTGATCAAGAGGTCTCGGGATCGATTCCTGGGTCGTACCAAATTTATTTGTGTGATCCACAAATATTTGTTTCGTAGTCTGGGTGTTTTATATGTAATATGTATTTATTTACAAAAAAAGTAATTTTATGTATTTATATCAGTTGTTTTGTACCCATAACACAAGCTCTGATTTCTTTGGGACTAGATGATGTTGTGTGTATGATGTCCAAAAACATTTATTATTTACTAACTTTCGCCCGCGACGACGCGAAAGTAGCCTATGTCCTTTCCCAAGTTCAGTTCTATCTTCATACCAAATTTCATCAAAATCGGTTTAGTCGTTTAAGCGTGAAAGCGTAACAGACAGACAGAGTTACTTTCGCATTTATAATATTAAATATAGTAGGAATAGTAGGAATTATTATATCATCTGTTCGACGAATCCAACACGAATTGGGGGGTTTGTTAGTAGCTATTGAATAACTTCTATCATATATGTTATTCAATAATTACAACTTTATATCATTTGCCTTAAGGCAAATGATATAAAGTTATAACAATTCTGAATATATTTTTTCCTACTTAAAACAAAGCCTTTGAAATTACTTTCTCTTTCTGAGCTACGATCACATAGGTTCGTTGCATACTTGCTCTGCTAACTCAAAGCCCACTTTGTGCATTTTGAAACACGAAAATGCAAAACTTATTTACTAATTAAGTTATTGAAAGTGTCTGAACTATTTTTGCATGTAGTTTTTTATTTCCTAATTAAATTAAAGTTCCGTATATAGTATTAAAAAACATATTCTAATTGACTCACACAAACATAAGTGGTGCAAATTCTATTTTTATCTATTGAATTCACACGTATATTTATAAATATGTATATTTACATATAAAAATTAAACACAAGAAACATTTTGAAGTAGGTATATAAACATTAAGAAAAAACCTCCGACCAGGCGAGGTGTTCATGCCTGCTGGGCAACTGCCCAAAGGTTGATATTGGGATGTTGTATATATGCTAATCGGCGCGAGAATTTCTCTATCGCGATTCAGGATTAGTAGTTACTCAGTATAGTTCATTCCGTGTTTTTCTTCGAGGTTCGGTGTTTCTTCGCTAGATGGTGCTGTTGTATGTTTTCGTCGCGCTGTATTTGAGAGTCGCCACAATTTGTAGTACACGTAAACTAACTTACAATTACTAACTCTGTTTACGGTACTTACATCTAACATTTTCTGTGGTTTGACATTTAAATTCAAGCTATTTAAGCTAAAACGGGTTCTTCTTTTACAAGCCCCCGTTACTGACGTTTCCTCTTCCTGCCTTTGACCTAAAGGAAACAAGTTGTAGCGATGACTGGCTACAGCTGTAATCGGAGCGAAAAGCGTAGCAAATATTGACGTAGCAAATGTGCTACGTGGTGCTACGAGCTTTGTAATCAATACCTTCTGTGGTAGTAAGAATAGTTAATATTACTTTAATAGCATGTATGTTGTGTAACCTGCAATAAACTTTAACATTTATAGTAACTATTTATAGCTTGTTTTTTATAGCACTTGTTTGCGGATACTCTCTCATTAAATATTATTTTTCAACAGAAACAAACAAACAAACACAAACTGATAGTTTGGCATCATTAGGATTTTTTTTTCCTAAAGTTTTCAGTAGACATTGAATTTTAATGACTAGTTTTCTTCCAACTCAAATATTGTCACGTGATGTAAGTCGATCCAACAATGTTATTTTCTAGATCAAAATACGATACACAAAACAATACATATTTTCAGAAAATTAATAAATAATATACTAAAATAGGAGATATAGAGAAAATAAGCTAAGAATACATAAAAAGTGTACAAGGTGAAATCGCTTTTGAGCACGACTGGTGAAGTGTAAAAAATAGGTGACACTTAATAACAAACCTGTGTATCCATCATCATCATCATCATCACCATTATTATCCTTATCTGAACCGAAAGACGTTCACTACTGGACATAGACATACCCCAAGGCGTACCGTTGTACTGTACTGTTCTGATCTGCATTAATCACCTTCAGACTTTATAATCTTCACTTAAATAAAGTATACATTTTTTTTTAATCACTAAAATAAATCACATTTTGAAATCTATAATGTATTGTTAAGTATTGGTGTAATTCTTATAGAAGTTGTTATTTTTTCGGCGACTATCTATAATCTCATTTGAATCGATAAATCGAATTTCTAATCGAATTCTTCACCTTGATACTACACAAGTGCAATGAAATATGACAGAGTGGCGTAATACAACAAACACCACAAGTGGACTACAGCGTTCTGAAGAGCATTTCAAAGACGAGAATTGCCTTTCGAGACTCTTGACATGTGCTGGGTCGTGTTCGAGGATCTATTTATCGAATTTGCTGACATCAACGTTGGAAAAAAGTCTCCGATTAATATCATAATTTTATATTCAGATTTTGAAAGTATTCAAATATCCTCTGCAGTGTTCATACTGTTTGAATGCCAAAATTATATTTTTAATTGCAGCGGATCTGAGGGGACATTGAAATACTTCAATTTAAATAAATAAAACTCTCAGTTAAGTCTTCACATGCATATGTTTTTTTAATAAGTCCAACAAATTTGAACGTCTCGATGGCGTGATGCATCTTCTAATGTTTCAGAGTTTGGGTGTTTTCGACGTACAATCTGTGTTTATTTACAATTAAAGTATATAGATATGTGTCCATATCAGCGGTAAAGTACTAGTACTCATAGTGCTTAGTTTGGAACTAGATGGCGCCACAACGGCAAATTCTTGATGCCCGAAATACTTAATTGGATTAGACATATTCAGAACATTACCAGCAGCATTGCAGGTCTGATGATGAATAAATTTGAACTCATTTAAGTTGTAATAACATCTTCTCGACTTGTGTATCGATTGTAATAAATCTTGGTTGAATAAATGAATGTATTCGTTGTTTTACAAATTCAATTTTTTAAATTCCTATTCCTTTTTATTCAATATTATTTAGGGTAGGGTTATTTTAATATATAAATCTATAGATCAAAACGAGAGTAGCATTGCCCTCGATGAGTACGCGATGTTAGTAGTCTGAAGAGTCAGGTCGATAGGAAGCAAAGCATTAATTCGCACAAATACCCGCTGTTCGTAAATCGATGAAGCCATAAAGAATACGTAATGTTTTGTATAACCTATTTTTGAACCTGTAATGATATGATATTTAAGATTTAAGACAAAAATATCAAATGATATTTTTGTCTATCTTTAAAAATATTTTTTTATCATAATAATCAATATATAATTTTTCATAAGTAAAAATCGTTAAATAGTCTGTATAATCAATACATGGATCGCTTTAAGCTCAAAACAGGCAAATTAAGCCTCATGTTAAGTATTTCAATTCGACCCAAAAAAGGTTCGACTAAACTTTGAACCTTTCATTTTATTTTGTCAATAATAATTGTTATTCCTTAAAACTTTATAGACTATAGAATAGTAAACCAATTTATTTTACTTGGCTTACACAAAAGCTCTTCGAGAAAAATTAAATATGCCTATCTTTTAGAAAGCTACTGCCTTGAAATTCCACTTCGTCTTAAGAAATGTTGACACTTTAGTACTTATCAACAATATATTTAAGCCCGAACGGAGCCTAATTGTCACGTAATGTCATTATACGTATTGTATTTAGAACGCCCGAAACTTTTTATTACGATGCAAAAACCTATACCACGACTTTTAATTCGATTCCACATTTGACATTAGCTACTGTCATTTAGTAAAATAATGATACCACATTTAAACGTGTAGTGATGAACACAAAAATCGATAAACAATCGCGATTTATGTTTTAAATGTAATCATGATATTGGTGTGCCAATTAAATACTAAATTATTGATTTTTATGTAATAAATACTTAATTATTCATAATAATTATTTAATAATTAGTAACCGTTGCTTAATTTTATAAAAAGTTAATATTTTTGTTTTTTATATTAACTACAAATGTACGTAGAAATGTATTTAGGTTTTACAACATGTCAGAATGCGAAATGTTATCGAAATTGTTTTAGATGTTTCCAAAAAAAGAAGAAGTCATATTTCATTTTATCACTAAAGTTAATCTACATCCTCATAGTAATTTTTCATGGTCCTTTCTTACTTTGCTCTTTAAAACAGCGTGATGTTATGACTACGGTCTTTCCCAATTCGCGCGACCAAAATACAAAAATCTATTAAACGTAAAGATAATTATTTAAATCTGACAAGTAATTCCAGCTGTTACTAGAGAAGATAGTTAAGGGAAACAAAAACCTTTACAATTTCAATGCAAATTAAAATACGTATCAGACTAACGTACTACGTATCATATACAATTAATAAAGAAAACTCTCAGATCCTTAATAAAATTAATCGTCATAACTAAATTATCCGTTCAGAAATATTTAATTTCCTGATATACTTAGTTTCTATTAAAGTAGTAGTTGTTTAGATATATTATAAACCAGAGGAATCGATACGGAAATATTCGATCTCCGTATCGAGTAATTTCGCAACGTCACTATTTAGTACTTGTCATAACGTTGCAACACTGAAACTGTCAAATCTGGAATCGAATTAAAAGTTAGAGTATAGTGATACATTTTCATTTAAAGGATGACAGGAATTTGATATTTAAACCAATAGTACATTTTTGATATATTATTATTTGATAATTTCATGAAATAGAACACGTGCTAGGATTTTATTTTTATTTGTGTTTCCGTGTGATGATCACTACATATTATAAGATAAAATAATCCGTTGCGTCTGCCTGTCTGTCTGTTCGCGATTAACTCAAAAAATACCTCATCGATTTAAATGAAAAGGACATAAGGCTACTTTTACCGCGACAGCTGATATACCTAGCTGCGGGCGGAGCCAAGGGCGATATCTAGTGCTTTATAAGAACGATGCGTCGCTACTCCAGTTCCTCTCGCTGTTATCATAAGAGTATGCAATACAACATCACTACAAAGAGAAAGCCAACTTTAAAAACAACCCCTTATTATGAACTCTTAGTGGCAGACGATTGTTTTTGTATGTGATTCTAAAATGTGTGTGTGTAGGAAAAATAACAAACTGTTTTAGGACATGTTCACTCCCTTCCGGTATGTGGGCTCGTGTTGCTCTAAGTGCTAAAAGCTACGAGTAATGCGATATTAAGTATTAGCCTAAGAAATAGAATAGAACAGAACAGAACAGAATAGAATAATCTTTATTGTTCACTATTTCATTCAATTTACATTTAGGATCCCAACGAAAGTATGACCGTGTACAAATGGTGGTCTTATCACTAAAAAACAATTTCTTCCAGGCAACCTTGGGATGGAAAAAAAATTGGCTGAAAAAGAACGAAAAGAACTTGGTTTTCGAAGTCTAATTCTACTTAATTTACACTGTTCATTGTTTTTGCGTTGCTATTTAGTAATTCTTTGGTTAATATAGATTCAAATCTAAAAACCACAAGAAAAATTTTGAATTTCCTATTCAAAATTTTTCTTTTGCTGTTCTGGGAGTATTTTTTTCTTTGCTGCCGTATTTTATTTTTCAATTTTGTTATTCACTTTCGAACTATTTGTTGGCTTACGTACTTTGTCATGAATAAATAATGAGATTGGTATTACATCGCCAAACTAACCTAACTTTAAAGTTGTAGTTTCATTTAATAATATATTTCATGAAAACGGAAGGAAGTTTGTAAAGTTAGTTTGTAAAGTAAAATATTCTTCTCTATCACTTCTTATGACATTTTCGATTTTTTTCTAGGCCACTCAAAAGTATCTCGCTTAGATACACTTAAACTAGTTTTAACGTTCAAATTACATACATACGCAGTACATTATAAGATATTTAAGATATACTTTTAAATCACCATATTTTTTACAGGATTTTTCTCGCAATGGAATAATTAATTCTATATTTTAAGGTAAGTCAACCATAACGGTAAATATTCACTTTATATATAAATAAAATTAGAGTGTATGTGTGTAATGTCAAATAATTTATTTTTACTAAATCGCATTTTGGTTACCGTACCGTATATACTATACGTTACTGACTCCCAAAATGCGATTTTTCTGTCCGTCTGTTTGTTCCGCGTAGTTTTTAGAACGTCTAGGCCGATTTTGAGGGGACTATCACTGGTATTTTATTACACCAGCTTCATTCCGCGTATTTTTATAAAATCTTAAGACCAACTCACAAAACACAAGTGAGGTAATCAAAAGTCCGTAATAAATAGCCAATTATTCTAGACTGAGTACTTCCTTTACAATTAGCTTGCTAATATTGGCAAAAAACCTCTATTGGTAGGTTCACGTTATCAATAGTATTGCTTTTCATGTCCTGATAGCTATTTATTCCACTGTAAAAAGAAGGCGTTTATGCATGTCAATTAAATTACGAACCCCACACTCGCGGTCGGCTGGTTGTAGCAAGTGAAACATAAAGCTCGCACTAAGGTAGATTTCAACGATTTAGGCGGCCATAAGTCATTTTTTCAAAGTCAACTTAGCCGTAAAACTTTGACCGGTACCGTTAGAAGACACTTCCAGGAATCTATCCCCACTATCCCCACCCTTGGGCCATGTGCCATTAATTATTTACAGGTAGTCGAAACTTGACCTCCGTTCCCGGTGTACGTTACAGGTCTCGACGCTCTCTGTGCAACTTCTCTTACAAAGTCAATATTTTTTTTGTGAAGGTAATTACCTTAGTGAAAGTGATGGATTCGCATAATTCAGGTATGAATCTTTAAAAATATATATAATAATGGTGTTTTATTACAGATTGTCATATTTATTTTTCACTTGTAAGACAAGATGTTTTTTGTACAAATTTATCATTGATTTTCGATTTCTCAAGAGTTTTAACTATACTTCAGGGTCCGTCCCACCTGTTTTTTTTTCTTTTACGGTATAAACAGGGTCTTAGTATTATAGTAAAAAAAAAATTTGCCGCTAGAAACCGCAAATCTCGGAAAAATCCTTATTCAAAAATTTTTTGTAAAAAAACATGAAAAAAATATATTTTTTCTAACGCTTCTAAAATAAAGTTTTCTTTGTTTTAGAGTCATCAAATACCTCTGGCGTGAAGGTAGTGACGAAAAAATATTTATTTGACCTAATGCAGGGACAAAAGTTGCCTTCTTTTGATGAGAAATTGGATTATTTAGAGAATTACTTGCTGGTGTGCTATGGTGATACAGAAGACAATAAAAAAACTCTTAAGTATAAATTTTCATACGTTCGATCGCACATGAAACAAAGATGGTTGAAAGCACATAAAACTAAAGAGTTTTTCGAAAAAAATAATGGTCTTGGTTAGGTGGAACCTTTGAGATTCCGATTGAAACGACTCATCGCCAGGGTCGTCCAAGTAAATCGTTTTCCGATTCAAGTGAGCGAAGCAAGAGAAGGAAACAGAAGAAATACGTTATTCTGTGGACGCTGAAGTAATAGTCCATGCTTCGCAAGTACTTTTACAATCAGATGGAAAAAGGAAGGCGTCCAAAGTCCTGAAGGACTTAATCAATTCGCCAACAAAAGCCAGTCAATACAAAAAGGGTTATTCTAAGGTTGATGAAGCTATCTCTCCGTTAACCCCCTTCGAAGCACTTAAGATGTTTGTTGAAGCTGATCTCACACGTAGACAATATGAAATAATAAGAGTAACAAACAAAAGAACATTCCCTTGTTATGACCTTTTGTTGAAAGCTAAGCAAGAGTGCTACCCGCCGAAATCGGAATAAAATTATTTTGTAAATATCAAATGTCTTTTAATTTTTTTCATATAAGTATAGTTATTTAGATTTTTTTATATATATTTACTTATATAAGTAAATATATATAATTATATATATTTATATTTATTTATACATTTATATTTATATATATATATTTATATATATTTTTATACAGTTAAGTCTCAAAGGGCCTCTACATGTTGGACCCATGTCCCCATGCAAGCCTATTTTTAGTAAATAATATATTTAAAAAAAAAAATTGTACTCAATACAGTGTTTCATTTTATAATAACCTCCTTTAATTACTAAAACCCCATTTAAAAGCTGTTAACACAGTAAAATATTTTTGGCCGCCTAAATTCGTGAAATCTACCTATGTGGCTCGCTTGTTCGTTTCAAAATTAGCTGATCCAACTATATATTAAAGTTATTGTTATACTGCTGGTACTATTATGTATTCTGTGGTTATACTGCAAAGCGATTGGCTCTGTAGTTTTAGTATAAACTAATAACTAGTGGCTGCATTTATTTTGAATATTTATTTTTATTTTTCTTTGATGAATAAAGTTTTAATGTGATAGTATAGTGGTAGATAGAAAATAGAATAAAACCTGCGTGAGACTTCTTTCATTAGGCCTTGTTCGTCGACTATAATTTTCATAATAAACAATTTTAAAATACTGTTATTGAAGCCCTGATAATTATCGATAAAAAAATGTAAATCATAATATAAATTAGTGTTAATGTGCTTCAGTGGTTCAGTTATTTCAAAGATAGATTCCGTTCTACAGACGGAGAAAAAATTAAAAAACTATATTTTGGTGTAAGTACCGTAAATATTCAAATGCAATCAATGCAAAGCTATTAATTTGAAAATACAAAGAGACTCGATGATTGATTTGAAATTATGATTTGATTTTTTGTTGCGTGCCTTGGGAACAGCCTATGTTCAGCAGTGGACTGCAACAGGATAATGACAATTGATGATTATATTTTTTTGTTATATCAATTGAAAATATAAACTTGTATAAAATATTTTTCCCTCATTACAGAGATCACAAATCAGTATGTTCATACAGGTATTTTTAGAAAAGAGTTTTTGACCCAGTATATTTTCTTTTTTAGTCGCCTCATACGATACCCTAGAGAAGGATAGGGGTGGTGACATTCCGAATTCTTAATCCACAAGGAGATTTCAATAATAAGCTGGTGTCTCAATAATAAGTAATTGGTTTACAATTCTTCACGTGAGAGAGATTACTTCAGGTTCAAACAGACTTGTTTCACTAGTTGTAAATGACCACTTCCTGATATCACATGACAAAAAGTAAAATCAAATTAAATGTTTTTAAAAGAACTACATTATAAGGAAAGCGCTCATAGCCAAGTGGCTTTAGGCGATTTGAAACAATCACCGAAGGAAAGCAACGACGGCGCGGCCATACTTAGATGGATGACCGTTCGCGGCATGATATGCTATGAGCGTTTACATGATTCGGAGGTCACGTTAAGCAGTCGGTCCCAATTGTTACTATAAGAGGCCTTCGGGCGGCTTAAAAACATCCAACGGCAAGGTTACGTAGCCACAACGTGTCTTGACATTACCCCAATCTGCATTCGGCCAGCGTGGGGACGTATGGTCTTAACCCTATCCCGAGAGACGACCCGTGCCCAGCAGTGGGACATTTAAGGTTGTTGATTATGATTTATGATTTTCACATCAAATAACAGTCGGGTTCGAATTGCTAGTAAAGAGCAAAGAATTCTGTAACACTGGAACCCACAAACCATTCTAAGGGATTTAACTGTTCTTAGAGTCCGTGAGTTTTATTGTTATAGAGTGTAAAAAGACACGTATTGTTCCCTAGTGCATAAGTTGTATAAAAAGACGTAACAATATATAGTCGGTTGGTATATTTACTCTGTATTTCACCGTTTTATTTATTCGGCGCCGCTTCGCCCTTTAGCCTTTTATTTTATCGAGGGTGACAATTTACAACTCAGTAAATCTTAAGGAAATAGCATGTTCCTTGATATTGTATTGTGGAAAGTTTAAAGTTTTCGCTATTTTAATCTCATATAAATGAATCTTGTACATTCATCATTATTTAATTTCTTTACAAAGCTGCCTCGGCAGTATAGCGGTTAGCAAATACGACCTTATGTCTAAACGTCTGAGGTTTGATTCCCGGATTGAGCTGAAAGTGTCGTTGAGTGTTTCTTATACGCCACCGAGGCAGGTCATCCTTCATAATATTATTATAAAATATAAACACGGCAGTTTATGAGTGTGTATGTATGTATATTCGTATGTATGTTTGTTGCTCTTTGACTGAACAGATTTGGAGGAAACTTTAAAGTAATATAGCTTATATATCAGAATAACACATAGGCTACTTTTTAATGCAATAGTCGAGATACAAAAAGTAGTAGTAATAATAAAATAGACAGTTACAGATAGGTGTAATCTAACAAATATTCAGTTAACAGCTACACTACGTCAACCAAGCACTACAGTCCTCGTCATCGAAGCAACGTCACTAGTTGTGAATAGTCATTGTATCGACCCACACATCGATATCTGCATAGCGCAGGCCTTGACACGCGGCCCCGTGTCACTAAACTACACCGACTTCGTGTCAGATTTCCTATTTAATCTATGCAATGCTCAATTTCATATTAAATATATATATCTGTACTAGCTGAATCCCGCGGTGTTACCCGCGATTATTAAAATTGCGACTATAATTTGAGATTTAAACTATCCTATCTCTCAAGTTAGATCGAACTGCACATGGTGTGCGAATTTTATTATAATCGGTTAAGTGGTTTAGAAGTCCATTGAGGACAAACATTGTGACACGAGATTTATATATATTAGATAGATATATTAATCTGTTATGTATTTTGAACGAACACGTAAACATTAACCTGTTAAATTGCGTTAATGGTTATTTCGAATATCACTTTGAAATTGAGAAATATTTCGTTCTTCTAACCTTATATTATTCTTATTCATCTACGGTGCAGTTGTATGTATGTTCCACCGTATCGTCTAAACTACTAAACCGATTTAAATAAATGAAGTATTTATAAACTTGTAATAATCATCTTGGTAATATAGGCTATATAACTTTTACTACAAGTTTCACGTAGTTGGGTTATAGTTTTCTTAAACTTTTTCTTGTTTTTTTTAAGCAGGCTATTATCTGACCACATTAGAAGTATCTTGTGTCACGAGGAACTTTAATAACATACATGAAACGGAATCAAAGAACATCATCATCATCATCATCAACAGCCTTTAACAGTCCACTGCTGGACATAGGCCTCTCCTTTGAAAGGAGGTTTTGGCCTACTATACCACGCTGGCCAGACGGGTTGGTGAAGGGTTTGTTTCAAGTTTTCCCTCTCAAATCAAAGAACACCACGGTTCAAAACACCAATTTATAAATCATACAAAGTGTTGTCCCATGTGAGAATTGAACCCACAACACTTGGCGCAGTAGAAAGCGGCATGGCGACCACTTAAACCACTTAGCTAACCGTGCAATCAAAACTATGTTCTAACAACTGTCATTTTTAGGGTTCCGTAGACAAATGGCAAAAAACGGAACCCTTATAGATTCGTCAAGTCTGTCTGTCCGTCCGTATGTCACAGCCAATTATTTCCGAAACTATAAGAGCTATACTGTTGAAATTTGGTCAGTCGATGTATTCTGTGAACCGCATTATGATGTTTACATAAAAATAGAAAAAAAACAATACATTTTGGGGTTCCCCATACTTGGAACTGAAACTCAAAAATTTTTTTTTCATCAAACCTATACGTGTTTACGAACATCTATGGATAGGTGTTCAAAAATGATGTTGAGGTTTCTAAAATCATTTTTTTCTAAACTGAATAGTTTGAGTGTTAAAAAAAAACTACTCACTAGATCTCGTTCAAACCAATTTTCGTTGGTAGTTTGCATGGTAATGTACAACATATTTTTTTTTAGTTTTACTAATACGTCATAAATCGGAACACGCAATTTACCTTTCATCCAATCAATACACTAGTATAAAAACATCGATGAAAGTTACAACGAACTACAAGAACTTTTATATGATCTTACTTGCTGATACGGAACCCTTCATGGGCGAGTCCGACTCGCACTTGGCCGCTTTTTTTGAAGTAAATATCGTCATCAGCCTATTGCAATCTGCTACGGAATATAGGCATCTCCATTACCATACACCGCTCGGCTTTATATGAACGTACAGATCATGAACCGAATATGAAAAGCTTTTGTTGATATCTAGCACAAAAGAACACTGAGCTTATTGTCTTTTTCACGTTGGCAACAATAGCTCGACGGTTAGTAGCGCTATTTTATTTTAGCGCACGGGTATTTAGTTACAGGTATTTTTCTATTCGAGCTTAAAATGTTTTTTAACTAAATTTACTATCATTTCAGAATCCTTTTTTAGTCTCCTAGCTGTATCTCATGAACCACTTTATTCAAAATTTTCACACTATAACAACAAATACTTAAAACCATACTAAAATTAATATTTAGTGCGTTCTCCCTTAAAACAAACTTGATTGTTTTATCGTTTTTTACTCGATATTAATAACGACAGCAGGTAGACGCTTGATATATTGATGATTCGTGCTTGCAATGGGTTGAATTTCTTTTCCAAGTCACAATACTTCAAAACTGGAAACTAAACTATGTCAAGTATTGTAATAAAAGTTAGCCATAACATTTTAATAACCACTTGTGGCGAAGGTCGTCATGCATTATGTTACACGTTTGTGTGTTCAAAAAGATAACAACGAAATGCATAGAGTGAAATATTTTATACGACATTACACCGTTTAAACATGTGTTGTCATGAATGTACGGAAGTTTACGGACTTAATTATTTATGAAAGCTCGTATAAATATTACAAATATGCATTCCGAGTTGGACTAAAACCTAGTTTGGAGTGGACACTTTTGAGTGTCGGTGTTATAAGAATAATATGACATAGTTAAGGTAAGGAGAGGCCGAGGCCTATGTCCAATAGTGGACTGTTAAAGGCTGTTGATGATGATGATGAAGATCACGATTACGTGATAGGTTTATAGAAGGAAAGAAAATGTGTTTGTTAGTCACACAAAATAATAAAACAACACATTATAGGTACACCATACAAGAAAAACAGAAAACTATAAATAAAAATAGACATGACTAAACCAAAAAGAAACGTTTTATAAAGCAAACATTATTACAAAGCAACAATAAATAAGAATAAAAAATATTATGCTTGTTTGATTAAAAGTTTAGTGGTTACAAGTTGACTAAATTATTTATGTTTTTCTTTAATTTATATCAATATTCATATAATATAACGAAGTGCTCATAGCCAGTAGCCTTGGGTGATTCGAATCAATCACCGAGGGTAAGCAACGTGGACGCGGTCAGTAGTTAGATGGGTGACCGTTTTTGGCATGATATGTTATGAGCATTTCCGTGTCTCGGAGCTCACCTTAAGCAGTCGATCCCGGTTGTTATCATAAGATAACAGTTGTGAAGCTTAGTCGGTGGCCTTCGGGCGGCTTAAAAACATCCAACGACAAGATTTACGTAGCCACAACGTATCTTGCCAGTCCTCAACAAGCAGTCGGCCAGCGTTGGACGGCCTTAATCCTCTCCTGAGCCGTCGGACGTTATGGGATGTTCATGTTGATTCTCAGAAGAAGAAATAATTGATTTTCGGAACTCATAAAAGGGTAAAGTATTCTATTATCTGTAGTTTTTATATTTTTTTAAAAGCAATCCTATGTAATAATTCTGTCATCGCGATAGAAAAAAGAAGACACTTGGTTGTAAATTAGTTTGTAGGTAAGTAAAAGTTTTGCCGCATCATTCGCGCCTAACACGAGCCGACTTTATCATTCAAGTTCATCAATATTGTGCACACTGAAATTTTTACTTTATTCCTAAAGGTTAAAGTATGTTTTGAAATACAGAGGTTGACTATGGTGTTACGGTAGGTGTACTCGGAGTCGCTTAGAACGATAATAGCTTCCTCGTGATAGCTGAATGGGGCTGACGGCACTTGGTTTATAAATTCGTCTCAAAACTGACGAATGATTTCACATTTTACTTGTATTTTCCAACAGTGGAGTATAGTGCATTATTTCATGAAGGTTATGAACAATAAGATAAACAGTTATAATGTTTATATGTACATGCCTTCTAAAGCCATTCGACATAAAAGAAGAAGGAAAACAATCATTACCTATTTTAATATCTGAAAGAAAAAAAGTACATCAGTGTCTAAAAGACTACAATTGAGGATTGAAGTACTTAATACTAAACGTAATTTGTCGCATTAAGGCAACAAAACCATCAATTTTTTAGACCAAAAATGACATTTTAACCAGAAATAGTTTAAAATATAAGCCTACTACGTAAAAACTTAAAAAAAATATATATATTATAATCTATATCAGCTGGGCCATTGCTAAGAATCTATTGACACATCATTCATTAAAATCAAATCAGTTGTTTAGGCGCTGCGGTGCAATTAAGCCTCCAAAAATATAACTCTTTCTTTTCACTTAGCCGTATTCGAATAGAAAAAAAATAGAGGATAATAAAATAGGTATATCTCATTTCCTCTAATAAGTCGTTAGCCTTTGGTTCATATAATACACAATTACGTATGTACGATAAATATCGCACTTGTTCGGAAACTCGTCAACAAAGACACATAATTAGATACTACTTGTTCACACAAGCCTTGATTCGACACCAATTACAGTGTCACAATAAATGTACTAATTAGAGATACCTTTAAGATACCTTTGCTGAGAGGTTAGTCGTTCACCAGTGAATATATTCAGTGTATATATAATTGGGGTTTAAGTGTGAAAGCCGTTTTGTAGTAATATATACTTTAAATTGATAGAAAAAACCTTCATGCTGCCCATTCTGCACATGCTGTTTATTTTGAATGTTTAAATTTATGTTGATGTGACGATAATGTATAGTTAAATTTCCATTATATATATTTATTTTACATTGTTGCTATTGTTGACATTTTTTAAATTATTATCTTTAATTATTATAGTTGTGACTCAAATTGTAATTATCGCTTTTATATATGTCTTTTGCATTTAAGAATATTGTCTGGACTTTAAAAGAGACTGTGATCCCTGAGTTTGTTTCGTCCTTTCTTCTCAAGGTTAGTCCAGTTAGGAAAGGCCGAACTCTTCTGCTCAAAAAAGAAGTATAACTTGCAAAAGTGTTCATGTAACCTAATTGCAGAATAAATGATTTGATTTGATTTGACACGGTTAAGATTTTCGAGTGAAACTTTTTTCAAATGATACCTATGAGGTTTCTTTTTGGGTTTAACATTTTCAGATACTTCGACAATACGAGTCATCTTTTAATACGACATAGAACTTACGCGGTTCACAGTATCAATTCTGCGTTTAGAGAGAAAACTGCTAATGAACAAACGATATCGTAACCGAGTAATTTACCGTATAATATGCATATAGCGAAAAGCTGTTACTCATATATATTTATATTCTTTATATATACCTAAGCATAATTCACAAAATGACCATGCAAGGTAATTTTCGTAATAGCTCCAACTAATGGCAATTAGCTGGTTCACCAATGCATAAGTAGGTACTTATTATTTCATAAATTTTATATAATTTGATACTAATTACGCCACTGTTGCATGATTAAAGTCAAAATATTTTTATGCTGTATTTGTATAATACATTTGAAAAGAATTATGATAATAATATAATAAGCAAGAAGTTCAAATAATATATATTTAACCTGATATGTTGTAACGTCATTTTAGATTATTAAAGTCATATATATGAATAAATAAAATATATAATACTAAAACAATCTTCAAGAGTTTTGTCTGTCTGTTTGTTCCGCTTTATGTCTGGAATGGCTGGACCAATTTTTAAGGAAATTTCACTGACAGATAGATAATATGAGGAGTATCGTATAGACTGAATAATATAAGGAGTAACTTTCACCCACTGTAGTTTTTGTAAAGGCATATTAACAAAGGCGGGTAATACTAAGGGGCTTATGATCATCTCTCAAATTTTCCTATATATATATACATATATATACTTAAGTTGTGTGACATTGTTCCTACCAAAAGCTATGCTGCGAATATCCTATTTCTTTAATCCGTTTCTATTTTAATTCACCAAAATTTGTTATTGGAATATATGCTTTAACTTATTTCCTTATAGAAAATTTTTGATTATATTGATATATCGACATATATACTTACGTCATTTTATATAAGTCGCTAATACACTTCTCAAGTATTATGCTTCTAATCATTTAGAACGACTTTGTCAAAATGAGAACAACAAGGACTAAAAAAAAGACGATAAAAATAGTAATTGCAAGAGATTGACGCGATGCCAAAAACGCAAGATAAATGAGATAAATAAATTAACGCTTCCTAGATAGTACGTACTCTCACTAATTACTGCCCTCATTTCGCTTAATGGAATATGCAATGGGTGCACGTCCTTGCTTTCAAAGAAAGCTGAACAATAAACGGGGAGTATACAGACTACAATTATGCAGAGCGAGCTGCCCTCTCTTAGATTTTATCCCATTCTAAATCTTATATTGCCTACATTCTTATTTGTTGGACCTAACAGGAACGCAAAATTAAACAATTTATACGTAGTGGTACGAAGCCCAAAATTTATCAAAGTGGTGTGCAATGGGAGAGGCCTATGTCCAGCAGTGGACTGCGATGAGCTGATGATGGTGATATGAAGTGCACTCATTGAACCCTACTGAATAATTACGCAGAGGAAACGATCCTTTTTAGATATAACCACTTAATCTAAATCTTATTTTTCTGCCTCTCTTATTTAATCCTCCTAGATTAAGAGTATATTCAATGCCATGGTCATGCAATATGCAGGCTTGACAACACAAAAGGTGGATTTTTTGTTAAGGTACTACCAACTGCAACTTAAGAGACACAAAGGCCGCTTCTTGCTAACGTTTACTTTTACTCCAATCACTTGTTTATCAACACACGATAAGACATAAATTTTCGACTGTTCTCTTTACATCCCCCGAGGCTTTTACCAAATTTGGTTATGGTAAGCTGTAAGTCTACTTACAATAGCTATACTCCGATGTTGCAAAACACTAGCTACGCTTTTACAGAAATTAAAATATTCCTGAAATACATCAAAATAAGTGAGTAGTATCTTCTAAAAGAAATATTGAGTTTTGGATCATGATACTGTCTGGAGTCATAGAAGTACTATGCGTGTATTTAGAAGAAAGCTCAGGTCTTTTCAATGTCTTCCGAGTCAAGGTAATAAGACTACATGATATTAAAATAACTATAATGTGTAATGTGATGTTATTTTAAGCGGTTAAAATCTGACATTATCATTTATTCGTACCTTCGTCAAGATTTTTCCACAATAAAAATCAATTTATTATTCAGAATCAACTTTGCGAAACGTCCTAGTCTCGCCTAAATTAAGTCTTTATTTGGGTAAAACTACGTTGAGGTCAATATTCATATAAATGTTTGTGGAACATTTTTTAGGGAGAAAATTGGCTCTTTAATAATAGAATGTTCTCAGGAACACAAATAAAAAGTAGAACACTTGATGTGACAGCCAAAATCATTAAAGTAAGGCAAAGATCGACTGAAATCAATTTTGTAAAATGGAATTTTTATGCGAAATACATCCAGGCTTTTTAGCAAAATATGTCAAATCACAGATGAAAGAGTTCTGAAAAAATGTTAATGTATCTGTTTCGGCGGGAACCAAATATATATTTTTTCATTTTTAATTATCGAAAAAGATTTTAGAAATCATTTAGTGTGAAATAATTTGTGGAAGGTCTTCGTCTAACAGTGACCGGCAATATTAATATAAATAATAATTTCATTCATTTTCTATGTGGTTGTAAACCAGCTTTACTACACAATGTTGATTGTTATTATGATTACTATACTATACTTATTTATCTGTTATCTTTCATTAAAAATAATCATGAATAATAAACAGTTGCCACAACATTAATAATACGTATTACTTTCGAAACTCACTGATTCGATAATCATCTTCCTAAACTTATTCCCAATATTATTTCGGTCGGCTACTAGTTCAACCGGATTTACCTGAATATCAGTTTTTCCACGGAGCTACTTGCGACGGACCTCCGCAACCCTAAGTGAGAACTGAAATTCGAAGGTTGAACTAGTTGTCAGTAAATTTAAGGGGAACTGACTTCCCAATAACGGTTGCCAGAGATGTTCGTGACAACCAGGACCGACGGCTTTACGTGCTCTCCGAAGCACGGGTGTGAATCACCCGCCAAACTTCCAACTCCGGGCTGATTTTAGGAATTTCCTAAGAGAAACCCAAAAACTCCTTTTGGTCCGACCCGGGATTTGAACCCGAGACCTCTTGATTAGATTACACTTTTTCGTGTAATTATACAGATTTTTGTCTGTTTTAGTTTTAGTTATAACCTGCTGTCATAAACCTCCTTAAAAACTTAATATTTTTCGAAAGCAAGTCTGAATTACCCAAGAATCTTATTTCTCTACAAACCATATTTCATTATTAGTTACGTCTGCATTCCCAAAAATATCAAATTAAACTGAATAGTATTTAAAACAATCCACTATAAGTATACTTATATAAAATAGGCGATATATCAAAGTCTTCGGCTTACACGATGATAAAAGACATAGATTTTCGAGTGAGAGACTATAAAAATGATGTATAGCCGGCCACTTTGTATGTATAGCGCGTCGTTGGGTAATTTATAAGCCACCGCTGTCGATGAGTGTACCAGCTTTGTTTCAACTCTCTGCGCGACTGTACAGTAGTACAATACAAATATTGTATGCCACTATTTGTTACTTCTGATGTCCTACTTGTGAAGTAAATACAGGCTTTTCATATTGGTACCAGAAAACAGGAAATGCCGTTGTTGAGACTGGTTTGAAATGTTTTTATCGTAGTTTCTAGAGTGGTTTATAGCGATTCGATACACAACAACGATTGAGAGTACTCTTTTCAGGTCATGTTCTAGTTTTTTCTCTTTATTGCAGATGACATTTTTATTTGTAAGACATTTAGAATTTAGATACGAGTACTTACCATATCCCAAAAACTTTTAATTTTATGTATTGATAGTTCTTCGTGTCAATGACTCTAAAATAAAGCTAGAAAAGTCTAAGCTTTATATAGTGTGTTTATTTTAAAACTATATAAAGGACAATATAATGACTTAATATCTCTACATTTTTAGGGTTCCGAAGTTCATAACTCGGAACCCTTATAGATTCGTCATGTCCGTCTGTCCGTCCGTCCGTCCGTCCGTCCGTCCGTCCGTCCGTCCGTCCGTCCGTCCGTCCTCGACTTACCGTCCAACCGGTAAGTGCTAGAAAGATGAAAGTTTGCATGAATACGTGTTGTAATTACGTCGACAAAGTGCTACAATAAAATTATGAAATATAATTTTATTTGGGGTACCTCCCCTACACGTAAAGTGGGGATGTTTTTTTTTTCTCGAGGCTACCCCATCGTGTGGGGTATCATTAGATAGGTCTTTTAAAAACAATAAAGGGTTTCCTAGACGATTTTTTGATTTAGGTATCCGTTTGCGAGATATTTCACTTTAAAGGGCACTTTTTTGTAAAAACAGGGCGTCCCCCCCCCCTCTAAAAGCTAAACGGCTGGCTCAAAAATTTTGGAAAAAATCGTGATGCTGGTCCATTTAATGAACTTTGAAGGAAAACTATAACCGATTAGATGACTTTCTTAGTTCAGGAGTTATAAAGGCTTATATGGTAAAATGCGCTCACTTGGAAAACGTCATACAAAATTAACGTATTAATACGTAAACATAACAATTATCTATTGGATACGATTTTAAATCCACATACCATTATAGGTGACTGAGGAACCCTTTCCTGTGCGTGGCCTGACACGCACTTGGCCGATTTTTTCTTTGTACCACCGGCCGTCGTAGCCGCTTAAGTTATTAGTAATTAACTAGCACGGTAACTTAAAAACTGCACTTTATTAAGTGCTGACAAGGTTCATACCTCGCTTTGAACTCATATATTTTCTGTAATTGTATAAGGCAACCTCAAAGCATGCTCCATTCCTTACTATTTATAATTGGCTTTTGAATAATACTTTCTATGAAAGAAATTAATTGTAAATATAAGCTATGGCTAAATAACATGCAAACACACTTATGCAAACACATCGATGGCGAAAGGTAAAAAACAATTTCTAAATTAAATGTAGTAAACTTATAGCACATTTATTTTGTCTATTGCATATCAAATTAGCTTATTTTAGATTTTCTTTAAAAACTATTCCGCATTAGGAACATGCATCCTATGTCGGGGACTTTACAAACATACATGAAACGGACCAAAAGAAAATTCATACTCAGAACAAAAATTTATGGATTACACAAAGTGTTGTTCTGTATTGGATTAGAACCCACAACACTTGGAGCAGTAGAAAGCGGAAGGGCGACCGCTTATATCACTAGGTAAACCGTGTAGTTGTGACACTTGTATTTTATCACCCAAATAAAAAATATATTCATCCTTAATATAAAAGTTAAATTTTATCAACAAACTTAACTCAAAATTTATTTCATCCAAATGATCAATGAGAAACGTCAAAGAAATGCCCGTCCAGTACACGCACGCTTTAGCTATAATAAAGACTAAACAGTATTGTCTAAAAATAGGTACTTCATTTCAGTAACATCATGTAACAATAAAAAAATTGGCCAGGTGCGTGTCAGGCCACGCATAGAATCCGTAGTCACTCATAATGGTAGGTAGATTTAAAATCGTGTCCAATGGATAATTGCTGTATTTACTTATTATTTTTTTATTTTTGTACAAAAGTTTTCTAAGCGAGTGCATTTCACAAGTTAGACCCCTATAACTCCTGAAATAAGGAAGTTATTAAAACCGCTTTAGTTTTCCTTTAAAGTTAATAAATGGACAACTATCATGAATTTTTTCAAGTTTTTTGAGCCTGCCGTTTAGCTTTTAGAAGGGTGGGGAACCCATGTTTTCATAAAAAATGCGCTTCAAAGTTAAATAGCACCCAAATCGATATCTAAATCGAAAAACGGTTTAAGCAACCTCGCAATGTTTTCCAAATATCTAACTCATCGTGTGGGGTATCATTAGATGGGTCTACTGATACCCCACACGATGAGGTAGATGTAAGAAAAAAAAACATACCCACATTTTTGGTAGCACTTTGTCGACGTAATTACAACACATATTCATGCAAAGTTTCATCCTTCTGGTACCAACCGTTTGGGCGGTAGGTCGAGGACGGACGGACGGATATGACAACTCTATAAGGGTAACGAGTCATGAACTGCGGTATGGTACAATGATGTCACGGAAGGAGTGAACTGTATTATTTTTAATACTAGCTGAGTCCCACAGTGTTACTCGCGGTTATTGTTAGAAATCGCGAGTAGCACCACGAAGCAACGTTAGTCTAAAAAATAGCTTATGTTACTCCTAAAGTGGATAGTGGACAAATGCGGGAACTGATCACATAATCTGACTAACACGGGTCATCGACATCTGTAAATAAAAAGAAACCATGCTGAAATCGTCTTTGGTGTCTGTTTATGTATGACTGTGATCATTCCAGTTTCGGATATAAATATTTTTATTTAGACCTTTCTTAAAGAGTCGGCATTGGTTATTCAGGAAAGATGATTAGCATGAAAATGTTATCTCGGTACATTTAAATGGCTAGAATTGTTTCACCTCTTTCAAAATCTTTCTGGATAGTATTTTTCTTATGTTATGACGCGGAAAAGACATAATGATCAATGTCTTAAGCATCGTATATAGAAATAGAAGGCGCTAGTTGTGATCGACTTTGTCGAAGTCAAAGTGTAAGACCACATGATATTTTCGCATTGTCGTCCTATGCGTTAATCTCCCACATTTCGAGCGACAAAAATTACTTATCATAGGATATGACATCAATGTAATCTAGCACAAAATTTGAAAATTATTTCTCTGTTTTTTTACATTAGTAGTCTTAAAACTTTGATGAACACACAAGTATTTACGTTACGATGGCACCGAATATTCTACGGACTTAGCCAAATTACTAAATATAATTTAGTTAAAGAAAGCCTCTATGAAGATTTACCTTTCGCCACTACAAAAAATAAGACTGATTATAATATATGTACATACCCATGAAGTAGGAGGATATCTCGGGAAAGGTGCGATGCTCTTGGTGGCGACATTACTCGGCAACTCGTGTTTTATTCCTCTCTTTAAACGCTGTTTTCTTCTCTCCCGTGATTTGGATCTTAGCATAAGCGCCGCCTGCATACTTGCCAGGTTTGAGGCCGTTTGTAAGCACCGGCAGAAAACTTAGCCAGAGGCCTGCAGCGCCTTTGTGACAAGAGGTCACGGTTACGAGCTCGTCTTCGACACTGTTACTTCACCAACACAGTCACCGCAAATTGACACTTAGTTGACTTAGTTTCGTATTCTTCTAGATCAGAAATCTAGCGCGCCTATACTATTACTAACTAACTATTTAAATTGAAATATAAAGATTTTATTTACACTTCGAACCAAATATCAATCTTATATCAGTTCCATCACAGACTTAATTACTTTCTAATAATCTCACTTTAGAATGCTTTAGAATTGGATTGAGACAGGCACAAGAAAGGCTCAAAACTATTATTAATTATATCTATATATTTAGTATAACTATTATTAATTTATTTATCAACTTATGTTACGATATGTTTAGTGTTAGAAGAAAATACGTTATGGAAGCAAGCGCAATTTGGCGTTTAATTTAAAGTTTGTTCAGATCATGTTCGTGAATCACACGCACTATGTATTAACCGATCAAGTTTCATTCCGTACGTCGAGCCGTAGTCTCTGGTTCTTCGACACCTGCCATCGGACGCCAGTGCCCACTAGGTGTCGCTGTTTCATGGCCGGCCCACTTGTCTCACTGCACTCAATAACACTTCACAGTAACACATGTTACACACTCGGACGCGCACGCTACGCTATACTAAATTGGTGGCTAATTAAGGATCCCCAAAACAAAATATAGATGACGTCGACTGTACGTTGCATTGTCTCATATACATGCTTACATTAACTATCTATAACTATCTATGAAATACAATAAACATTGAATACATACCTATGCACGCTACTTACACCGACGAGCAAAACCGCTAGAGCATATCCTAGTCCTCTGTACATACACAACACATAAGAATATGATATACCATGCTTATGCTAGCATACATTGACACACTCATATTGTAGATGTTGTGTGGTCTACCTCTGCGGGGTCGCATGGCGAAGGCGGGCCGGAGAGCGGGACGGAGAGCGGACGGCCCGAGACGGGCGCCTGGAGGCGCGACTCCCAATGCTGGCAGGAGAAGGCGCGGACGCCGGTCGGCGCGGGGTGGAGCGGGCTGGTCGGGTGCGAGCTCGGCGGCGCGGGCTGGCGGCCGTGCTGGCGCGCCTACAATTATAGAGCATTTTAATTTTAAGTCAACCATTGAGCTATTTCAATAATAAGCAAACAATGTGATCAGTCACAGAAAATATTTTATTACTTCCACGACTTCATATAAAATGCATTTTTTTTTTTAAATTTGACGTCACAAAAATTAAGCCACCAAATACGTTCATGTACAAATTTTCTAGGGTATTCCTTTATTACGCCCTAATTTCATCATCTCATCATCGTCTGCCTGCCTTATCTCAATTTTATTTAGGTTCGGCTCAGTATGTTTTAAACTTCCTTTCTACTCTATCACTCGTAATTTCACTGTTAACTTCCTTCCTAGCCATATCTTTTTTCACACAATCCATCCACCTCTTTGATCTTCCTCCCTTGTAAACTTCAACTTACAAACTCCTAATTTTCCTAATCATCAACAACCCCTAATGTCCCACTGCTGGGCTCGGGTCTCCTCTCAGGTAAGGTTTAAGACTTATATAATATATAATACTTCCCCACACGGCCGTCCTAATTTGCTTACCTTTAAAAATGGAGGTATTAGGTATATGAGTGTGTTACCTTACGGCCCGCGAGCGAGGCGCCGCCCGCCGCAGCGTACATGCACCGCCGGCGCGCGACGCTCAGCTAGCGCCGGCCATCTTGTGGCACCTACCGCGCCGCGCTACGCTGGGTGCCCACCGCATCCGTGTGACAATCACCAACGCCTACGACATCATACATTCAAATGTAGCCATCAACTACTTTCACAATTGATAAAATATAACTACTGAACAAGAAACGATGGGAAAATAGTTGATAGAAGAGAAGAAAATGTGATTTCTATATTTTTCGATGCCTACATTCACCTCAAATACATTAATACTCATATCTATTGCTAAACAAGAGTAGATCAAAATTAAAATACTAAAATAATATGAATGATGCTCAGAACTTTAATTGTACCAACACAGTTTCAAGTGCGGTATTTTATTCTGAAGATGACTCGATTATAGAGTACTATTTTCTTCATCATTGATCCAAAGCGATACGTCAATATTAACGCGATTAAATCTAGCGATTAATGCTAGATTATCGTTTACCCTTATATATTATTTACTTAAAACTATTATAAAGTGGTTAGCCACATATAATACCATGCTATTTTTATATGAGTCATGAGCGGTAAGAAAACAATGCTAGTGGTTCTATATTGTGGTATGTATTTATATTTCATTTAAAAATAATTGGTCAATGTTTTCACTACCTCTGTGGCTCAGTGGTAGCGTATGCA
Source organism: Phragmatobia fuliginosa (assembly GCA_932526445.1). Taxonomy (NCBI): domain Eukaryota; kingdom Metazoa; phylum Arthropoda; class Insecta; order Lepidoptera; family Erebidae; genus Phragmatobia; species Phragmatobia fuliginosa. The sequence continues at coordinate 6,964,913 of OW052066.1, read as the reverse complement.
AACAAAAACAACAAAACAAAACTTATTTATAAAAATCTGTTTATTAGTTGAAGTGGTATAAGCATATTATATAATAACTAGCTGATGCCCGCGACTCCGCTCGCGCCCTACGAGTATGAAAAATAGATGTTGTCCGATTCTCAGACTTACTGAATATGCATATAAAATTTCATAAAGATCGGTCAAGCCGTTTCGGAGGAGTATGGTAACTAACACTGTGACACGAGAATTTTATGTATAAGATGTATGGAAGATACCTACATACATAGACTGCCTAAACTATAACCTTTCCTTTTGACATCACCGTAGTCGGAGAAAAAATTGTTCAAATTAAACCTTTGTGCAGAGACAAGTTCAGTTCACTTAAAATATTGATTAATAGCTTATTGATTTAGTATTAATGACTCAAATTTGTTTTTATTTGATATTTCATTGTATTCCTACCTCCCAAAACTTTCTGCATTCGGTTTTATACATTCTAAAATTATACATGAGTACTCATGCCATTGATATTAGTGTTTGTAGAAAAAGTTTTTTACTTAAAATTAAAAGTTACAAATAAAACTATTTTAAGATAATTGTTAATTCAACAGCGATCAAAGTGGTTGTTTAATAATTAAGTAATCTTGATGTAACTATTTATATTTATTATCGTTATAGTATAATGCTTGTTTTTCTTAAAAATATTATCGTCATTAGAATTATTTCTTTTATGACTTCAATTATTTCCTTCTGTCCAAAAACCATAGTAAACTATAAGCTGTGTTTCAACTTGTTAAATTTGTTCAGTAAATATTTATGGCACGACATTAAATTCGTTTACTCAGCCATACCATCATCTCGTGGTTGCCATGACCCGGTTTCTCAAATCACTCACAACTTCCTCCGATAGATAAGTAATTAGTTGTTAACTTAGTGACCCTTTTTTATTTCTATACCAACAGAACATAAAACTGTTTTAGTGACATGGGGTTTCGTTAACTTGTGCTTGTTGTTTTTAAGACGCAAATAATGATGATTAGGTCTACACAGTCAAATGCTGTACACTACAGCCAAGAACAGGAAAAAATATTATTGGACATCTGACACACAACATCTTCTAGTCCCAAGCTAAGCAGAGCTTGTGTTATGGGTACTAGACAACTGATATAAATACATAAACATACTTTTTTTTGAAAATACATACATATTATACATAGAAAACACCCAGACTCCCAAACAAATATTTGTGAATCACACAAATAATATTTGGTCCAACCCGGGAATCGAACCCGAGACCTCTTGATCAGCAGCCGCATACGCTAACCACTAGACCAACGAGGCAGTCAATGAAAAAAAACACAATGTTTACACTGAACAGTGTGAGTGTCTCTTATTAAAATGATTAATCATGGAATTTGTAACAACGTAATTAGACCTATAAAATCCTTTTTCTTACGGACTTCACACACTGGCGACGCGAACACGAGCGTAGGCGCGGGCAGCCAATCCCGAAACTGCTAGCCGCACGCGTTCACGCGCCTAGGCGCGTGTTCAGTGTCAGTGTGTTGGACCTGGCGTGTTTTCTATACTAATCGATGTACTTGCATACAATATTAAAATCTGCCGATTGTGAATCAGCAGTGTGTGAATCGCCTTAGTGATGAGTGCGGTTCTGTAATTATTTTAACCTCATCATACTCAACACATTTCTACCATACTTCCGCCTATTACTCTCAGTTGCTGAACGAAGGCTTCCCCCAAAGAGCGCCAATCATTTCGGTCTTAGAAAATATATGAAAAAGGTATTCCAAATAACGCCTAAAAGCAATTTTGAAAGTCTTAGAGAACGTTGAAATCAAAATTATGAAAAACAATATAAACACTTGTTAAAAATTAATTCCCAATAATCTCATTGACCTAGAATCGTTATTTACAAAAACAAGTTAAATGAAGCTGCGGCCAAAATCTGTACAAATAAAAAAGTAAAAGAGATACATTAACAAATCATTGACAAATCTAAAAATGCTGACACCTACGATCAGAAGTTACACGATATTCTGATTTCCATAAAAAAAATTGACGTTTATTTTAACCACAGAGCTTTTTCTTACTTATTTTATAAACGCGCCAGTTTGTAAGTATGTATGTATGTTTGTTCCCCTTTTACGCAAAAACTACGAACGGATTTGGATGAAACTTTACAGTATTAAAGCTCATATATTAGAATACCACAAAGGCTACTTATTCTGAAATAATCGAGATATACGCGGGCAGAGCTATTATATTTATATATATTATACGATTAAACCTTCAAAAATAATGTTTCAGACTAGATATCTGAAATATTATTTTTGAAAGTTTTATGAATGTTTCAAACATTTAATAAAACTTTCCATTAAGTTTTATTAAATCGTATCATTAATAGTTAACTATTTTTATTTTTGACTAAAAATAATTCTTAAAGTAGGTATGTATTATTTTATAAGGTGATCATTAGAGTTATAAACCATCAAACAATGCAAGAAAAACATTATTAAACTATTTCTCCAATTCCGTAAGTAAAACTTTATGTATGTATTTGCGCTTTCATCTTAGAAAGGAATATGAAAGTACTTATGTACATATGAAAGTTTCCGTCCACATATGCGTTTTGTCCACACATGGCGCTTAACCTTCACCGAAACTTCCAATAAACATTTGTTCCATTACACTTTTTAAATTATATACATATATTAAATCGTATTTTGTTTTATTATATTATTTTATTTTTTATTAGCAAAAAGGTTCTTTGTGAAAGGGTTCAAGAGCCTTTTTAGGGTTCCGAAGTTATTGACTTGAAACTCTTATAAATTCGTCATGTCCGTCTGTCCGTCCGTCCGTCCATCCGTCCTCGAATTACCGTCCAAACGGTAAGTGCTAGAAAGATGAAACTTTGCAACTTTGTGTTGTAATTACATCGACAAAGTGCTACAATAAAATTATGAAAAAATATTTTTATTTGGGGTACCTCCCCAACACGTAAAGTGGGGATGATTTTTTTCTCGCGGCTACCCCATTGTATCGGGTATCATTAGATAGGTCTTTTAAAAACAATACAGAGTTTCTAGGGCGGCTGTTTGATTTAGAAATCCGTTTGCGAGATATTTCACTTTAAAAGGCCTTTTTTTTGTAAAAACAACTGAAAAAATTCGTGATTGTGGTCCATATAATGAACCTTGAAGGAAAACTATAATGGATTAGATGACTTTGTTAGTTCAGGAGTTATAGAGGCGTAACTGCTAAAATGCGCTCACTTGGAAAACGTCATACAAAATTAACGCATTAATACGTAAACATAACAATTATCTATTGGATTCGATTTTTTATGCTTAGGTAATTCAATGAAACCTTGCATAGATATACTTTTCGATTCTCAAAAAAGAACATAGAACAATCTTCAGCGCGATAACCGCCATGCAGGCAGTTAGAGCCACGGGCAAAAGCTAATTGATAACATTGATTTCTACGAAGCAGTCATTTAGGTTCCTCATTTAACTACAATGTACTTACAATTATTTGACATAACATAACAATTAACTATTGGATACGATTTTAAATCCACGTACCGTTATGGGTGACTGAGGAACCCTTTCCTGTGCGTGGCCTGACACGCACTTGGCCGATTTTTATATTTTGACCTACCACAGTGACTCTACTCTACCTGATGGAAAGCATGAGTAGAATACAGGAGTAGGGGTCAACATCCTCATTGTGAGGGTGGCAATGCAGCATGGCGACCCATACCCATGGCATTCTGGTCAGATGTTTCTGCATCATTTTCCCGGCCTCTGGAAGCCGTGAGAATGATGCAGAATGATTGGGCCTCTGGTCTCACACTCACGAAGTAAATACGACAGTAGGAATGCTGTCATTATTAGAATGGTCTTCTGTGTGAGGGTGCCCCGGTCAAGCCGGCCCATTCGTGCTGATCTTAGTGTTTTACGTTGAACTACTCGATTTTAATATCTGATTCTTTCAATTCGCGTTAACCCGTTTTAAACTGTTTGATATTCTTATCTTTATTTATTTCTTATTTTTAAAGTATCGAGAGGCATGACAGGACAGAACCACGCCGCATTAAAATCTGCAACCGGTTTTCAGTTAGGCCGAAGTATGATGAGTATCGAGTTAAATTCTGATAAATTCTGATTCAAAATTCATGTATATGACTAAAAAGGTGTGCATTATACTCTTAAAACAACGTGTGTGAGCTAATTTTACAACTACTGAAGTTTTCCAACAACTATATAAGTTTAATGGAATAAACAATCAAAGCGAGGCTCGTGCCAATCTAAATTAATGACCTACCCGAGCAAGGCGTTTACCAAATCTTGTTCTACAATGCTCTAGAGATTTGTTCAACACATTTGCGTATGGATTATAATGGCGTGCAAAAATGAACATGCATCAATGTGCTGTGGATTTAGAATCAATTATTGTGGAAAGTAGGAGATCAAAGGATGCATAAAAACATAAAATGAAGTTAGGAGTTTTTATGCGAAATTAATTATCGTAATTATCTTGTGGATATTCTGTACCTAATTTGAGATGCGTAGTCCTTACCTTATGCTTAAAAGAATGCAATTTATATGTATATTATTTGCATTGTATGCCTGCCTTGTTGGTCTAGTGGTGGTAGTATGCGGTTGCTGATCAAGAGGTTTCGGGTTCGATTCCCGGGTCGGACCAAATGTTTGTATGATCTGCAAATATTTGTTTTGGAGTTTGGGTGTTTTCTATGTATAATATGTTTGTATATAAAAAAAAGTATATAAGTATTTATATCAGTTGTCTAGTAACCCATAGTACAAGCTCTGCTTAGTTTATGACTAGATGATGTGAGTCTGATGTCCGAAATATTTATTTATTTTATTTGTATAAATGTTGTAAAAAAAAATCCACTCTTTGTTTCAGCAGCACTTATATTTACATACAATTTTTATTGTCACAGCTAAATAAATTCTCTGACAATATATAACTAACTCGTAAAGTAAAAAACTTGTAAATGTTGATTTATCAATAAATATTCAATACAACATTTATTTAAAAAATTTACTCTAATAATACTTTTAAATTGAAACTGTATTGTGCTATAGTTGGACTATAAGACTATAGTAATTTTGGCATCTGCAGACGCAGATGCCAAAATTTATCTGATCGTTTCTAAACTACAGAAAACCCGAAACAATCTGCCAAATTTGAATTTCTTAAGACATTCAGTAAACAGTCGATATGATGGTGTACATGAGTTGTAATTAACTACCCGTTTATACCTTGTTGAAGTGCTCTTAAGTGTAAGGTAGACATGTAACGTTACTTGCTAAAGATGATGAATTGACAATTAGTGCGGAGCAAACTAAGTACATGCAAATGTACAACAGCTTGTGGTGACACTGAATTAACGTTCCATTTTACGTTACATACATTAATTATATTATCAACTATATTAGTAGTAGAGGTTTAGTAGCATTTTCTTTTCGAAAATCTGATACAGCACGTCATCTAGTCCCAAACTAAAAAGAACTTGTATAAAATGTAGGTACTAGACAACTGATATAAACGTATATATGCTAGATTGAAAACATCCAAACACACTCTGAAACAAATAATAGGGAGCTAATCCGAGACCTCAAGCACTACAGTCGCATACGCTATCACTTCGCCACCCAGGCAGTTAAAAAAACTCCCAAATAGGAATGTATCTTATGTCATTTTTGGAGAAATTTTTAAACATTCGTGGATCGGAGATAAACAATATCCAAATTCTTGTGGAGATCTAACCCACGACACTCAATGCAGTGGGAAACGACACTGAAGTTTCTATGTGCAGTAGAGACTGTCGTGATGTGTGCTCAATGTGGACGTCCGTAACACAATTTTGCACATGAGCACAATAAAATATCTTTTGACTCTGACTGCTGTCACGAAGCCATCGCCATGGCCGAATAAGGTTGTGAGACCGGAGGCCCAATTATGCAGAAGCATCCATTGTGTCCATCCATCCATCTCTCAATGAGAATGGAGACCACCACTCTTTGATTCTACTCATGCTTTCCATCAGTCAGAGTAGAATCACTTTGGCAGTCTTATTTACGTAAAAACCGATTTCAATCATTATTTCATCATCAGAATAAATAAATTTAATAGTAATAATAATAATAATAGTATAGTATAATATAATAGTAAAATATTGCTGAATTTCATTAATAATGTTTAAGTATAGTAGGAGGGCTCATAGCCAAGTGGCGTTAGGTGATTGGAAACAATCACCGAAGGTAAGCAACGACGGCGCGGTCAGACCTAGATGGGTGGCCGTATGTGGCATGATATGTTATGAGCGTTTCCGTGATTCGGAGATCACGTTAAGCAGTCAGTCCCGTTCGTTTTCATAAGATAGCAGTCGTGAAGCTTAGTTGGAGGCTACTACTAACTACCAACGGCAAGATTACGTAGCCACAACGTGTTGTCTTGCCAGTCCCCAACCCGCATTTGGCTAGCGTGGGCACGTATGGCCTTAACCCTCTCCTGAGAGGAGACCCGAGCCCAGCAGTGGGACATTATGGGTTGTTGATGATTGATGAAGTATATCATAGTTAATTATATAAGGAGTAGAAGAAAGGAAAGTTAGATACGAACTTATTTATCCACATTTTTTAAATATGATCCTGTCAAATTAACTGCAGTAAGCCTGATGAAAAGCTTAGAATATATAAAGGTGGAGAAGACAGCTGAAAAGTCTGTGGTTACCTTAATTGAATCAATTACAACGACCATTTGTTTCATTAAGGGCATTTTCAATAGAAATACTTAGGTATTAATAAATGACCTACCTGCGTCCACTCACATCTCGCCCTACTGTCTTCCCCAACCAAAAGGCTTTACTAAACTACTGCATTTCTTCGATATAAATCGGCTTCATATTATTTACACACTCTTAATTTAAGAACCGACTTAGAATTCAGAATTATTTTAGGGGTTTCTGGGGTCGGCAAAGTTCAAAGGACGTTTAGATTGACCGATTACAGGTAAATGTCGTGACGGCGCCATGAAAAGGTAATAAAAATTAAATACTTTATATTGTTCATCTTGTTATAGGATAGCTTACTTATAATAATTATGTATGGCGCTAATGAACGGTGTGAAGTAGTGAACAGCCGTAGATCGTCGTAGCAAAATGCTGTGTAACACATGCTACGTATGTACGTAGCACATTGAAATGAATCAAATTTCCGATATAATTTAAAATTTGCTTTCGCCCTCGGCTCCGGCCGCCTCTATGTCGGCTGTCGCGGTAAAAAGTAGCCTGTCTTTTCTCAGGGTTTATACTATCTGGGTACAATTTCATTGAAATCGTTGCAGTGGTTTTTGAGTTTATCACGAACAGACAGACGGACAGACGCGGCGAAGGACTTAATTTTAAACTGACTGAGTCCCATGGTGTTACCTGCGTTACTCTTTATATCATCAGCTATCTGCCAGTGAAATCCTGTTGAAATCGGACCAGCCTTTTAAGAGATTACCCGAAAAAAACAGACAGACAGACAAATTAAAAAAAAAAAAATTTGGCATATATACCGTGTTTACATACGTATATGCATTTAGTAAAAAACGGTTATTTTAATATTACAAACAGACACTCCAATTTTATTTGTTTGTATAGATATGTAGTGAAGGTTTTTAAGGTCACAGGGGTCAAATGTAAATTTTAAACTGAAATACTGAAATGAACTGTACAAATAGTAGTTAAAGCTGTACTCGTTGGTGGGTATCAGCACATTATAAGTCTGTGCCAACAATATTTTTTCGTGATGAATCCGTTTAAATGTCACGGTTCACGGCGCAAAATGCCAACTGTGTATTTTAATAATCGATTCAACTTCCTCACAATCATCTAAGTAATCGGCATCGATTAAATTTTACCTGTAACTGTTTTGTAAGCTCAAAGAGACCGATAATTTCAACTGTGACATTTATAAAAATACTATTTCTTTTATAACCTGTAAATTTTATTTTATACCTCACATGTTAGTTGCTACAAAAACTTTTTAACTTTTTTTTTTTGGTTTAACTTGAAAATATTATAAAATATTATTTAGAATATTCATGGTTCGGATATAAAGAATATCTAGACTCTTTTAAGGGTGGAACAACACTACTATTTTTGACCCAATTCGGGACTCGAACTCAAGACCTCTTATTAGAAAGTTGCATACGTTTAGTCGTATAGTCCGACTAACTATAATATTTGATGATGATGATAAAAATAATAATTGATGCCAAATCTATAACACACGAGTACAGGTTATTTTAAACTACACTAGATGTTATCCGCGGTTACTTTTGGTCCCTATATCAAGACCCTACATAATCGCGAGATATACAATCTCAGAGAATATTTTCTTAATACCGACATGGGGGTGCATCGCAATGTAGTTACGGTGGATAACGGATTCACTCCACTCGCTCTGGCTAAAGAGAATTGGCGCAAACCTGTAGTACTTAGTACTGATGATCGCAAGGAGGTATGGAAGGGCAAAGAGCTTCATGGTCGGTTTTATCGGGCTTTGAACGGGCCCGATATAGACTTTAAAGCATCGACTTCCTGGCTGCGGTACGGTGATCTCTTTGGAGAAACCGAAGATTTTGTTTGTGCAATTATGGACGAAGTTATCATGACGAATAACTATCGGAAATATATACTGAAGGACGGTACCGTTGACATATGTCGGGCGTGTCACCGACCCGGGGAATCTATCAGGCATATTATTTCTGGTTGTTCTCGTCTTGCTAACGGTGAATATTTGCACAGACACAACCAAGTAGCCAGGATTGTACATCAGCAACTTGCCCTTAAATACAAACTTGTAAATTTGGAGGTGCCATACTACAGGTATGTGCCCGACCCAGTTCTCGAGAAGGGTCGTGCTACATTATATTGGGATCGATCTATTATCACAGACAGGACTATTGTCGCCAATAAGCCTGACATTGTGATGATAGATCGATCACAGCGCCGCGCAATGATTATCGATATCGCTGTTCCTCATGACGAGAATCTCGTGAAGGTTGAAAAAGAAAAACAAATAAAATATTTGGATTTATCTCACGAGATTGTCGATATGTGGAATGTCGATTCGGCGATCATTGTTCCGATAGTCGTTTCTGTTCATGGTTTGATAGCCAAGAGTCTCGACTAACACCTTAAGAGGCTCACGTTGGACAGCTGGATTAAGGGTCTGATGCAGAAGGCGATCCTCCTGGACACGGCACGTATAGTGAGGAGGTTCCTGTCTTTGGAGCCCTAACCACCGGTTTCCTGGTCCCTGTAATCGAAGTCGGTGGTCTACTATTTTTTATATTTTTAAATGTATTTTTTATATTTATATATTTAAAAATGTAATTAATATGTTTATTGACTGAATAAAGAGAATAATAATAATAAATTATTTGATAATATTCACATATAAATTACATTTATATTTAAAAATGTAATATAAATGTGAATATTATCAAATAAAGAGAATAATAATAATAATAGACAGACAGATAAAATTTTTACAAATGGCTTTTTGATGTATATGAATTTAGTAAAAAACTGTTAATTTGATATTAAAAATAGTCTACCATTCTGAATATATACTCGTATACATATGCTACTAACTGATGCATGTGGCTTCACTCGCGTCCTTTGAACGATTCTCAGACTTACCCGGTATGCACACAAAATTTCATACAAATCGGTCCAATTTTATATATAAGAAGATAGTTTTGTTTTTCTAATTTATAATTCAAGAAAAGTAAAATGGTACACTACTACATTCTTGAGCACGGGTTAGCGAATCTCTCTCCCTCATTATAAATAAAACGTATAAAGTTTGTCGGTAGATGGTAGTTCTTAAATATTCAAAGGGAAATCCGGCCTTAGACCATAGCAACAGTTGTTAATGAGTTGGCTTAATGTAGCAGGGTTTAGCTACACTTGTATGTTAATAGAGGTGTTCATTGGTCTTGTTATAAATAAGTATATAAGTACTTTAACTAATAAAAATCTGTAGTATTTAAAACAATAATATTATATAAATATTTCGGACATCTAACACATAATGCAATGTAGTCCTAAACTAAGCAGAACTTGTACTATGGGTAAAAAAAAAGGTGCTAGACAACTGATATAAATAACATGTATACTTCTTTTGTAAATACATACAAATTATACTGCCTTGTTGGTCTACTGGTTAGCGTATGCGGCTGCTGATCAAGAGGTCTTGGGTTCGATTACCGGGTCGGACCAAATTTATTTGTGTAATCCACAAATATATGTTTCAGAGTCAGGGTTTTTTCTATGTATATGTATGTATTTACAAAAAAAAAGTATGTTTAAGTATTTATATCAGTTGTATAGTACCCATAATACAAGCTCGGCTTAGTTTGGGACTAGATGATGTGTGTAAGATGTCCGATAATTTATTTATTTTATTGAAAACACCCAAACTCCGAAACAAACAATTGCAGATCATACAATTATTTGATCCTACCCGGGAGTCAAACTCGAGACCTCAAGCACAGTACTCGCATACGCTACCATTGCGCCGCCGAGGCAGTTCGCACCGAGGTAAACGGTTTTTTTCTTTTTGTATTTATATTGCCACTTTGTATGACAACTAACTTTTGCCAACGACTACAGCCGGGTGTACATATATCTTAATTATAGTACTACGTGACTCACTGATGATGGTAGCTTTCTATTTGTCAAAGAATTTTATTGTTGTCTACTACCTATTGGTATATGTCAGTTATCCCGATAAAAAGAATCCTATTAAAAGTATTCCTCAAGAATCAAAATATCTCGGTGTCAAATTATATTAAAATTAGTTTAGCAATTTAGCCATTATAGCCTAACAAACAGACAGAGCTACTTTTGAGCTTATAATATTAGTATGTTTAATTAATTATATATTTTTATGTATATAACGAAGAAGGTAGGAGATGTTTTACAGTTTCACGTTTTATCAGAGTACAAAAAAACCAGTGACGACTTTTAAAAAGTTGTCCATTGAATTATTAGCCCTTGTCACAGTTGGTCACATTGAGGGGCTCGACGAGCGTGACCGCTGAAATAGGTTAAACGATATGACGTCATCACGAGACACTGCCTTTGAGACTGCTTGTCCCATGTATAACACGATCATTTATTTCAAACGGGCGCTGTGTAACTTCAGTCCTCAAAATAAAGCTTGGTCTCTGAGACAGATGCCTAGGAAGCCGACAAAGTAACTTTACAAACAAGCGATTTTATTTTGTATTGTATTTATATAAAGTATAATACATAATTAATATATCTATACCTAAATGTACTTTGTAAGTTCCCAAATGATACTAGTGATAACAGTCACATAGATAAAGCTACATTTTAAAGAATACAGTACTTTTGTTGTAATGCACATCATTTTAGTACTTATTTTTAAGTTAAACTATATACCTATACATCAAACATAAAATTTCTTAAATCTATTGCTTTTATTTAGATAATGTAATTTGACTTAAATAATCAGTCAGTCTTTCCTTCTCATTTTTTCCATTAATTATAATTATTTTTTTATGGATCATAACTTTAACTAAATGTCTACCTTATATTCTATGATAACAGACAATAAAGCAATAGACAGAAAACATTTTACTGATGTTTGTTCTAGTCCTACAACCTTTGTTTTCCATTGATCGACGAATGAGGTTCTGACAAACTAAACATACCGGTAAACGGCAATCGGCTCGCTATTTATTGCGTGGGATTAAAAACTGGCAAAAGTGAGCGTTTCAATTGCCTTTGCCTCTCAGGGCAAAAAATTGAATGAAAAATTACCGGTGTTTGAGTTTACTCACAAAGTAAAGTAATAGCATGTGCTGAATACCACACTTCATCTATATGAATACTCGCCTTTCAACTTGCTTAACAGGATTTTTTGAAATCATAGGAACGTAAAAAGCTAACGTCCGTACAATATTTGGTTGGTATGTGTGTAAGTTGATTTAAAACTTAATGCCATCATCGATAAGCCTTACTTATTTTTAAATAGACAAAACTTTTATAAAGAATTCTTGAATCCGATTAGAGGCGATCAAGGCAAAGTTGCCCTAGGTGATTAGGAACAATCACCTAGGGTAAGGCACGACAGAGCGGTCAATACCTTTGAATACCCTTTTGGTCTAGTGGTTAATGATTGAGAGGTCTCGGGTTCGATTCCCGGATCGGACCAAATGTTTGTTTTATCTACAAGTTTGGGTATTTTCTAGGTATTTTTTAGGTGCCAAGCGTGTGGACGCTGTTGTCGCTCCCGTATTGGGCTTTACAGTCACACCAAGAAGTGTCAAAGAGGCGCTGTCTAAATCATCTGTAAAGATGGAAAGGCCTATTATATATGTATCTATTTACTTCACTATTTCAGTTGTCAAGTACCCATACTGCAAGCTCTGCTTAATTTGAGACTAGATAATGTGAAAATGCCATGGTCAGACACACACACAGACAGATGGTAGTTCACACGTTCTCAGTTGTTAAAAACATCCAACGGCAAGATTACGTATCCACAAAGTCTCGTCTTTGACAATATGGTCTTGACCTTCTCCTGAGAGGATATCTAAGTCCAACAGTATTTGTTTTATGGGGTTTTGATGATCAAATAGATAAGTAAAAAAAAATTGTGACATTGATGTTGCATATATTGACAAATAATTAACTTACAGGTGGCTTCTATTTTTCACACTAGTATGTAAATTTTATATAATTAAGTTTTTTTCTAATCCAAGTCCTACTTGTTATAATATTGCATTATTTTTAACACACAACTTGATCTAGACTACCTTCAACCGAAAATATCTAGCAAAAAAGCAATTTATTTTCTAAGATAGAAGAAACTTATTATTTACAAGCCTTTACTCGGCAAATAACAAAAATATCTAATCTCAAATAAAGTTACAGACATTTGTTATGCTCGAACAAGAGTGTATCATATATAGACGCTGTTAAGCATTCGTGTGTTAACCCACAAAAAATCGAGTTTTGACTTATGAATGCTGTCTTATTCTTTAGATCATAAGGTTTACGATAGTGCAATCCATTTTATTGAAAACAAATCGCAGAATATTCTAGAGTACAAAAATTGTTATTGCTTAATTCCTAAATTAAGATTTGTATTTAGCATTTATGTCACAAGTGCCTTACATTATTAATGCCAAAATCTAATGAGACTACAACAAAAAGCATTAATGTGTTATACTACGGTTAACATAGAAATGCGTAAATCGGATTGTGGGTTAGAACAAAAATGCAATATTTGGCGAGCGCGGACGGTGGCGGGGCGGTAAGGATTGCGCGGGCTTGTTGACCACACCGACATGTAAATTTTTAAGCAATTGCATAGCTTTTATCGCGGGCTTTAAGCGCGGGGACCGAATCAAGAAATTTCGTAACGAAAAAAAACCTAACACCATGAAAACGCATAGAGATATGATTGTCACTGCAGTACGACAAGGACGCCACATGCGTCTCCGTGCGCATGCGTACTGCCGCCACTAGCCGTTATCCGTTGCCTTGACAACACAGTCATTCTAGATTATTATCCCTACTATTTTAACATTATAAATGCGAAAGTAACTCTGTCTGTCTGTTACGTTTTCACACCTAAACTGCTAAACTGATTTTGATGAAATTTGGTACACAGGTAGTCTAGAGTCTGAGGAAGGACATAGGCTACTTTTTACCACGATAACCGACATATACGCGGGCGGAGCCGCGGGCCAAAGCTAGTATTAAATAATTGTTTCGGAGTCTGGGTGTTTTCTATGTATAATATATATGTATTTACAAAAAAAAGTATGTTTCTGTATTTATATCAGTTGTTTAGTACCCATAATGCAAGTTCTGCTTAGTTTGGGACTAACTAACTAGTAACTAGGGTCTGATGAGGGCGCTGGAAGGTGGCCATAGGAACCCCATCGAGTTTGGGCTCGTTTGATTCGTTTAGACGAGTTCTTTGACACTATATGGTAACCAGGGTCTGATGATGGAGCTGGAAGGTGGCCATAGGAACCCCATCGAGTTTGGGCTCATTTTATTTGTCTTGACGAGTACTTTGACACTATATGCTAACCAGGATCTGATGATGGAGCTGGAAGTTGGCCATAGGAACCCCATCGAGTTTGGGCTCATTTTTTCGTCTTGACGAGTACTTTGACACTATATGGTAACCAGGGTCTGATGATGGAGCTGGAAGATGGCCATAGGGACCCCATCGAGTTTGGGCTCATTTGATTCGTATTGACGAGTACTTTAATACTATACGATATGAATGTTATTCCAACAAAGCAAAATATTAAGTTACGAGTACCAGAGTAGAGTTTAATTGTAGCGTGCTGTAAAAAAAAAAAAACAGTCGTGTGGCACTCGGGGACTGCCGCGGCAAAGCTATTGCATAGCATTTTTATCAACATAAGCAATTTAATTGTTTTTTATTTATTGTTTTTTTTTCTTTGATATTAATTCAAGTTTACAAAACAATATACACTGTCTTTTTACTAACATACATTCTAACAATATTATTGCCAAACAATATAATCATCCTATTAACCGAAAGACAACTAAACAGAGAACATAATAAATAGTGATATGAGCATATCTATGGAATGAAAAGCGAAATAAATAAAAATAATTTGAGAGGGACACCTCTCAAGTTCTTTCTCAAGGGACACCCGGATGGAACTAAGTTACACGCACGGCTTGCTAAAATGTGTCGTTATACAGACAAAACCTCATACTCTACTAACATCATTAAAACTTGTCTAAGCACGCTACAATTAAACTCTACTCTGGTACTCGTAACTTAATATTTTGCTTTGTTGAAATAACATTCATATCGTATAGTGTTAAAGTACTCGTCAAGACGAATCACATGAGCCCAAACTCGATGGTATTCCTATGGCGACCTTCCAGTTCCATCATCAGACCCTGGTTACCTTATAGTGTCAAAGTACTCGTCAAGACAAAACAAATGAGCCCAAACTCGATGGGATTCCTATGGCCACCTTCCAACTCCATCATCAGACCCTAGTTACCATTTAGTATCAAAGTACTCGTCAAGACGAATCAAATGAGCCCAAACTCTATGGGGTTCCTATGGCCACCTTCCAGCTTCATCATCAGATCCTGGTTACCATATAGTGTCAAAGTACTCGTCAAGACGAATCAAATTTGCCCAAACTCGATGGGGTTCCTATGGCCACCTTCCAGCTCCACCATCAGACCCTGGTTACCATATAGTGTCAAGGAACTCGTCAAGACGAATCAAACGAGCCCAAACTCGATGGGGTTCCTATGAAGAATCTAGAATGACTGTGTTGTCAAGGCAACGGATAACGGCCAGTGGCGGCAGTACGCATGCGCACGGAGACGCATGTGGCGTCCTTGTCGCACTGCAGTGACAATCATACCTCTATACGTTTTCATGGTGTTAGATTTTCTTTTCGTTACGGTATTTCTTGATTCGATCGCCGCGCTCAAAGCCCGCGATAAAAGCTATGCAATAGCTTGAAAGGCAAAGGTTAGTTACGTCGTAAATTTCTTGGCTTAAAATTTTTCAAATTAAACCTAAAAAGATACTTCTTCCATGATGTATATAAAATCTGCTTTTTAAATGAAACCCCTAGGATAGTAACTAGACTTGTCCAAAAACAAAAAATTAAAAATATGTAACATTTAAAAAAAATTACATTGCCTTTGTTATGGCCAAATAGTAAGAAATTATCCAGCAGCAAAGTAAAAGATCTCAAAGATATTCATAAGTTAATTCCAGAAGATTGCAAAGAGCTATAGCTTCTTGGAAACTGTGAGGGAGGAGTTTGCTGATTATAATAGATTTGTACCATATGATGGATACAAAAAAAAATGGTTTTATTTAATATGATTAAAAATATTATATAAAAAAAGTTTGAAATTTTTGGTTAAGATTTTTGAACAATTGAAATAATATAAGCGTTAACTTGCTGTATTTCTTATTTTAAACAGAACTTAAAATGTGATTCAAAACATGTTAAAGCAATTACTTAAATAAATAAGTACATGAACATTTTAATATGTTAGCAGTTTATTTTATTACATTTTTTAAAAATGAGTACAGATATTCATTTTAAAACAACAAATCAGAATTTTGCATTAATGTCTTAAGGCACATAAGTCACATAACACATTAATGCTAAATGAAATAAACCCTTCAGCAATTTAAGCATCAATCATTTTTATGCTTTTTCTATTTAATGATTAATTTATTAAGAAATATACATTAATTTTAATAATCTATGCATTTCAACAAAAAAAATGATACCGCTTAACAATATTTTTTTGCTTAACATACGCGGAAAAAGAAGATTGTTCTTAAAAAACTTTAACAGCTGATTACTCAAAACTAGCTCGGTGTGGGTTAACACACAAATGCTTAACAGCGTCCATATAATGTGCACAATTTTCGACGCGAATGGTGCAATAAGCCCAACTTGTTTGCCGAATCCCGCCTACTTTCATTGCTCCTGGGATTGTGCTCTACACTATTGAATTTTAAAAATAAGTACAATTCAAGATTAATATTTATATACTTTTCTAAGTACAAAGGATTAATAACAGCAATGAAAAACTAGATTGTTTACAATATACGTAGGTATCATATAAAATAAATAAATAAAATAAAAAAGCCTTTTATTTCTTGCTCTACACAGATTGTCAATTTTATAAGCAATGCGCATGCAAAATCAATTCATCAATTGATTGATCTAATATTAGTAACTATTTATAGGTATTACTATTCTAACAGATAGGTGTTTAAATTTATTTGTTAGTTAGAAAGTGGGTATCATATATGTAATACAAAAAGAATATTTAGGTGATTTTTATCTTTAATCCAGTAGGATTATGACTCTCTTTATACATTCACTCTCATTCACTCAGACACTGAGACTCAGACACTCTTTATAAGCATTTTGTACGTAGTCAGCAGTTAATGGCACAGATTTACAGACTGTTTATTTTCGTTTGAGTGCAGTTAAGATTAATTTGTTTCTTCCTTTATTAGAAACTAAATACTTGTTTCTGTGGTACTGTTCTTAATGAACAAAATTATATGGTTTACAAATATTAACGTGTTATTAACGTGTTAATGGGTTATTTTGCTATCTTGTAGTGCAAAATAACATTAAGATCAGTTGTCATATCTTCCAATATAAGCCTGAAGTAATCTAAAAAAGTCCTGAATATTAAAACATAATATAGTATAGCAAGTAATTATATTTGAGCACATATTTAGAATCCGTCACTGCAGGTAAAGATGTGATATTGAAATATGTACTACCTATGAATATTCAAGTACTTTAAATTCTATGTATATTGAGGTACCAAGATTTCGTTTTAGTTTTAAAGCGAAGTTTCAGGTAAAGCTACACTTTACAGATTTGCGTGATATATAAATCAGTTTAAGATGGATATATTCAACATAACTAATTTAAATTGTGACCTATCCAAGACTAAGTTTTATCACAGAATTTAATACTTAATAAAAATATATATGTACCCTTTTGAACGCACAGATCAATGAAATTAATAAAATTCATAAATGTTATTCCTCATTTCAAATATCCGATCAAATGTCCGAGTGTATGAACGAGTATATATGAAAGATCTAAATCTTATATTGTATTGAAATTTTAGGCTAAATAACCAACCGTGCGGCTATCAATAAATCACAAAATAAAAGCTTACTTAGAAGTATTTTTCTGTTCCAAAGAAGTGTTGTAATGTGATTTTAATAACAGTGCAATAGCCATCACCAACAAAATAACATGTGTCAATATAAACCCACCGTTATTTAGGGTAATTTTAATATTTCTATGTCCGAAATACTATTTAGGGCGTACTCTGTCAGTGTGATTAGTCTACACCTGTTTAAAAAGCTGTCTCTTGTTGTTGATACATTCTCATGGGTAATATTTAGAACGCATAAAAACTAGAATCATCATCATTATGCCTGCCCTTATTACAATTTTATTTAGGGTCGACGCAGTATATGTTATCCTTCCATTCTACTCTATCACTTATTATTAAATTCCATTTTATTAAACCGTTGAACAGGCCCTGTATAAACCCACATCTATATTTATCAAGACATGTTCTTACGTATTTTTACTGGTTTAAATGTTAGCAACACTGATAGTGTTGCTAACTCTTGCTAACTTATAATTACTGATGAACTTAGTTAACATTTCCAACATTAACGCTATACGCTCATTACCTGAATTAATATAAGTTACTTTTAACTAATAGATTGTGTAACGAGATTAATACTATTATATTTAAAACACACGTCTGTAATAATAAATAAATAATTCGTACATCTTCAACACACAACGTCATCTAGTCCCAAACTAAGCAGAGCTTGTATTATGGGTAACTAGACAACTGATATTAATACATAAACATACTTTTTTTTTTGTAAATACATACATATTATACATAGAAAATAACCAGATTCCGAACAAATATTTGCGGATTTCACAAACATTTGGTCCGACCCGGGAATCGAACCCGAGACCTCTTGATCAGCAGCCGCGTACGCTAACCACGAGGCAGTCAAGTCAAGATTATAGAAGAATAGCAGACATTAACCGTGGCCGTACTGCTTTATCTACATTAGTAATGAGGATTGTGATCACTATTCTAGGGTTTAACTCATGCTCTTCATCATACAAACTAGAATAACTTTGGCAGGCTCAATATTATAATAAAAAAATAAGGGAATTTTGCACTACTACGAATAAATAAAATTAACCTGTACTTTCATTCTCACGTCATTGAGTTCGTTGTGTAAACTACCAACTTTTTGCAAGCATCAGGTGTAAAGGCTTTTACTACAATACCGTACTTTGTCGCTTTGGCACTACCAATAAGCTACAAAAGACTTAGTGCAAGTAAGAGTTACCAACGTAGTTCATTGTTTATATTTATTAAGATATACTTAATAGTATGTACACAGAGACTAACAACAACAAAAAAAAAAATGGCTTAAATTTTATTCAATTTTGTAATACAGAAAATATAGTATATCATCCTCCTAGCCATTATTCCCAAGTTTATTTGGGGTCGGCTACTAGTTCAACCGGTTTTCCTGAATTTCAGTTTTTCCACGGAGCGACTGGCATCGGACCTCCGTAACCCTAAGGGAGAACTGAAATTCGAAGATTGAACTAGTTGTCAGTATATTTGAGGGCACTGACTTCCTAATAACGATTGTCATGGATGTTCATGACAACCGGGACCGACGGCTTTACGTGCAATCACCGCCAAACTTCCAAACTCCGGGCAGATATCTTGAATTTCCTAAGAAAATCCCAAAAACACTTTACCCGACCTCGGAATTGAACCCGAGACCTCTTGATTAGCAGTCGCATACGCTAACCACTATACCAACGAGGCTGTAAAATAGAGCATATCTAACCGTCAAATACGCTCATATTTATTTTAATTTAGTATGCATCCGAGAAAATTATATTCTTAAACAAAAGTAACTGAATTAGCGATACAGTGCAGTACATTAATTAAGTTGTTGATTTTAGGGTTACAGTTTAATATTATAATTATAATAAAATAATAGATATTAAATTCAATCATTAAAACTTTTAGTTAATATATCTTTTAAACTCACCTAACGCAATACAGCTTACAACAACGCTTTCTACAAGATTACATACTCATGGAAGTGTAGCGCTGCGTAGGACTTGTAGAGTGGCGTAGCAAATGTTTTAAATGTTTTCGTAGCACTTTGAAAGAATTGTATGGAAATATTTCAGAGAATTTTAGATTTATTACATTCGTGCAATGCAATCGTGCATTAAATCTGATATGGCCCGTAGTAACGAAACTGTTTGATACTTTTTTTAGCTACGTTCGGGTTAATCGAGATACAGCAGTGCCTTATTATAAATAATATTACTACAATAATAAAGCATAAATATCATTCTTCGTTAAATAATAGTCGTATCGCAGACTATGCATCGGGTGAACTACTTACTTTGAAACTTTGTGCATTAGAACAATACTTAATTTACGAACTTTCAAACTTATTGCTTTTCTATTCTTATATTAAACTGAAATAGTAAGAACTATTGGAAGACAATATGTCGTTGGTTTTAGTTGAAATCGGTGCAGTATTCATTAATACGTATATATTATACTAGCTAAGCTCCGCGATGTTACCCGCGTTTGTTTTGTAACCGCGGGCAACGCCACGGGGCGAAGCTGGTCTGAAAAACATACTAAGTTACTCCTTATATCATCAGCTATCTGTCAGTGAAAGTCCCGTCGAAATCGGTCCAGCCGTTCCAGAGATTACCCCGAACAAACAGACAGACAAAAATTGTAAAAAAAAATATTTTGGCATATTATTGCATATGGTATATGCATGGCATATGGTACCGTGTATACATACATATATGCATTTAGTAAAAAGCGGTTATTTAAATTTTACAAACAGACACTCCAATTTTATTTATTTGTATAGATATATAGATAAAATAGGCTAACACTAAAATTATAATATAGAATAATAATAATAATGAATATTTCGGACAACTGACACACAACGTCATCTAGTAGAGCTTGTAGCATGGGTACTAGACAACTGATAGAAATACATAAACATACCTTTTTTACATACATAACCATACTTAGTATACATAGAAAACACCCTTTGTAGAATACAAAGGTGTAAGTTAATGAGTCTTAAACGGCTGAACTGATTATGATAAAATTTCCTGAGGAGGTAACTGATATCTTGGATTATTATATAAATAAATGTAGTAGTAATATCTAAAAAAAATGTAGTGCCTACTTAGAAGAAAATGTATTTGATAAAACGCGAATGACGGAAAGTAGTTAGTAAGGGATATGCGTTCTCTTGCTTCGATATTCCTTGCCAAAACGTTGAAACGGATCTCTGACAATTATTTTATGTTAAACAAGGCACTATTACAATAAATAAAACCAAATAGAAATAGTTAATAACATTGGCATTGTCAGATATATGCAGACGGACGGGGGAAAAAAGCGGTGTATTTACTTTTATCTTAATAAAGATGTCGAAATGGTATAAAACTTTTAGGAATGTATTTATTCCTAAGGGCGGTTACATACTTGTATAAGTGCGTTTGGAAGTTACATTAGTTTTTATTTTGTTTATACTTCTAATATCAGACATTTTCTTCATTTAGCTTTCGTCCTCGGTTCCGCTCGTTTATATCTCTATTATTGCAGTAAAAAGTAGCCTGTGTGTTATTATGATTTATAAGCTATTATCACTGTGAAGATTCATTCTAATCCATTCAGTCGTTTTTGCGTAAAATAGCAACAAACATACATACTCACAAACTTTCGCGTTTATAATATTAGTATGGATAATGCTATCCGGCATTATCTAAAAATCAAGCTTTAGAGTTTTAGTACATATATGTATAATACAAAAGTTGATGTTAGGTTTGTTCGTTTGTGTTGTTATAAAGTTTTCGCCTGTTTATTTTTTCTCAGCGGTGTTTAAACAAAAATATTTACACACGCACGGAAGTTGATAAACAATCTCATACATAACAATTTGTGAATAAAAAATAGTGTGCAAGGCACCAAATACACATCAGATAACTTGCTACACCAAAGGGTTCGTATGCGATCTTTGTGAGGATTATTTTAATCGTGTTGTCAAAGGACTTCACTACAGAGAATTTATTACAATATTTATTTACTAGGAAGTTGATAGTATTAGTAATACATTTTATGATCCACTATTTAAGTACAAGTAAGTTTAATTCTATAATGTATCATAACATGTTAAACCAAGTGATAACAAGCGGGAGTCTAAATTGTGTAAGTAATACATTTTAAAAATATCAAGCACAGAAAGTTCGGTAAACTGATAAGGGATAAAAAAATGATATAATCACGTAAGCGAAGCCACGGGAATAATTAGTCACAGTACAGGATATTTCAAATTAAGCTACTACTCTTCGGATCGAATGATAGAATCGATAAAGTAATAAGCGTGAAGGTCTTTCATTAATCTGGCTGGTAGAGATTGCCATATGGCATTAAGTGCCTCGTGCAGATGTAATGCAGGAAGTGTTTAAAATAAATATAAAATAAAAAAGGGTTCTGAAACTGATAGTGATAAATTTTTCCGACATCGATTTGCAGACCACACAAACATTTGATTCGACCCGGGAATCGAACCCGAGACCTCAAATATAGCAGTCACATACGCATTGTGAAATTGTATATTTCTATGGTTTTTTTTAAGGACCCCTAGTTATAGTTCTGCTATTAAAGTAAAGCCGGATGAACTAGTAGCCGACCCCAAATAATATTGGGAATAAGGCTAGGAAGAATTAAAAGTTAGTTCTACGATATGTTGATCAGATGCTCTTAATCAGTTCTAATTGAACATAGTGACTTCCATGTGAAGATAGATTTATGTTCGTCAACTTCTACTGTTTCCAAATCATTTTAGTCTATCCCAAGATTGTCTGGAAGAGATTGCTTTTAGCAATAAGGCCGCCCTTTGAACCTTAAATTAATTCATTTTTCTTTTGTATTAGAAATCTAATACATTGTACAAAAAAAAGAGTTTTCCATCTATCTATCTATGGAAGTAATGTAATCACAAACCACAATCGATTTTCGAAACTGCAGTCAAGTGGAATAGCTTTATGAATTATTGAGAGCTACAGGTTTAAAATTATGTTACTTGTGTTTTTTTTATATCCTTCTTTAGTACAGTGATACAAATATAGGCACCTGAGAAATAACATAGACGTGATTGTATACTGGAGATCTTAGATATCTCTTATATGCCAATTACTGAATCAGACTAACAAAATCTATATCAACGTGTACTTTTCATATTAAATTTAAGATTTTAAAATATTTTCCGATTCCAGTTAGGAACATAAACTCATTGAAATGTTTGTTTTGAAACTGTTGTTGTTTGAAAATAAATGTGTTTTTTGGATTTGGATGTATTGTAATGTATTTTGCGTGTCTAAAGTTGTAAGAAGTCATTAAAAAGATTAAAACTTTCAAGCAACTAATGCATTATACATGTTTAAAAAGAGAAAGAACAAAACTTGTCCATTAAAAATGTAAAAAGTTTTGTAACTTAAAATATTATAGTAAATTAACAAATACAAACCGTTTGTCACACTCGTCATAAGCTTCAACAATTACCTACTAAACACAATAAAAAAGCTTTCTTTTTTAAATCGAACGGTATATTTAATAATCAATAAATATCGAAGGCCATAATCCTTTACCATACGCCCCTATATACCATCACTTAAATACAATATGAGACAATGCAACAATTGCCGTAATTAAGCGAACTACAACTTTTATTATTCAAAAACACAATCGCGAATTTGTACCGATTACACGAAAATCGACCCCTGAAGTGACGTCACCTTTTAATGAAGAAAGAAACTAGCTAGAATTTATGTGGTTGGGCAACAAAGTAACCCACGATGGGGTCAACCCGTGCCGAACCCATAATTCCTTAATTAGCCTGCCGTGTACCATTTAAGATTCGAGTTTGTATGACACTGCACTGTTTGGAAGGTCCAGCACGCGCGGGCGATGGTGGCGCGTATTTTCAAACGTAGGTGCGTTCGGCGCGGAGAGAGCGATACTGAAGAGCGCGCGCGGGCGCTGTGTGCGCGGTGTTAGCGCCGCGCCGCCTCAGCCTCGACTGCCGGCATGGAAATTCGATTTTTCTGACGTTTCCTCCGCGCCTTGCTTCGCCACGATCGAACTGCACGCCACCTGAATAGTCACCCACCGCTGATTTTGCACGTTCACATTACTGTTACCGTAATAATTTCAAATGTTTTATGACACTTTAGGTCGAAGTTGACAGAATGAACGTAAGAATTTCGATCACGCAAAATTTCGATCTGTGCGTCGACCTGTCATGGGTTAACCTTGTTATTATTCATATCCACTCATATTTGCTAAATAAGAGACTGTAAATAACTTTATTTTGAATAGTTTGGCTTGTTCGACAAATTTTGTATTTGTGACTAATACAATAATCAGTTTATAAACCACTACTACTACTTATAACATCTTCAACATGATTCATAATAAAAAAGAAATGGCAAGTAGTATCCTCACCTCACTATTTTATAAATTAAGCCTCGTATTGAGAATCCAGACGAATAAAATGCATCGTTGTGCAATAAACAAGTTGGTTTACATTAGTAGCGAAAATGATGACAATTGATACAGTAATAATATTGTATTAATTAATTAACTTTTTATACTTAGATGTTTCTCATAAATTTAACCTACAATTAAAATCAAATCATTCTACATATTTCACAAACACAGTAAGGAAATTGAATGTCTTCTAAAATATTCAATCTGAATACGTTTCCCTTAATTCACTTCACTTCACCGCTTAAATTGATTTCACCTTGTTGTCGTGGTTGTAATACACTCTTTGATTGCACTTACTTTAAAATGCATTAGTGTTTGTGTCAAACAGCTTGAACGTGAGTTTTCTTGAACTTTTACATTCTGTAACTTCTCCACGTGAACCTTGGGTAATGAAATAGCGAGTGCGGTCATTAGGGCAATACTACGGAAGCTTGAATGAAATTATACTCACGCTAGCAACACCAATTTGTAGAACATTATAATGTTAAAATTATAGATTTTACGATAAGTCATTTCTAAAACATAATGTAATGAATAAATTGCATTTCTTT
This sequence comes from Phragmatobia fuliginosa, assembly GCA_932526445.1. Taxonomy (NCBI): domain Eukaryota; kingdom Metazoa; phylum Arthropoda; class Insecta; order Lepidoptera; family Erebidae; genus Phragmatobia; species Phragmatobia fuliginosa. The sequence continues at coordinate 6,940,052 of OW052066.1, read as the reverse complement.
TTCGAAAATACTTTCTTTAAGAATTGACAAGCAAGAGTGGCTTAAATTTTCTGTTTTAAGCTTTCAGAATCGTAGTAATCGAGGTTATATTTCAAGTATTAAATAAGATTAAACTTTAAGTGTTGAGTGTAATCTATATATAATTTATGAACTATGTAATCTATAAACTATTGAGTGTAATCGCCTCATAGCGAAGTGAGGCCCTTGGTGGTTAGAAAGAATTGGTCTTGGTTGGCAACTGTACAAATAACTTTTTACATCAGGTATTTAATTTATTAAAATATTATATAAAATGTTAAAAAATAAAAAATACTTATAAATAAAAACTTGAAAAAATAGTTGAATTCAAAAGAAATGATTTTGTAATTGGTTATATACTCGGTTATACTAACTTTATAAAATATTGCATACACAATTTCGGGAAGACGGTAAAGAATTACCTACTGCATCATCATCATCATCAACATCAACAGCCTTTAACAGTCCACTGCTGGACCTATGGCCTAAACCTTCTTTCTAAGAAAGAAGGTTTAGGCCTACTATACCACGCTGGCCAGACGGGTTGGTATAGGGTTAGTTTCAAGTTTTCCTTCTCTTGGCAGTGATGTTAGCTGCTTATTTTGTTCCTTTAGTCGCCTCTTACGACACCCATGGAATGAATAGGGGTGGTGACACTTTGTATTCTTAGTCCGTCACCACACGGATTACCTACTGCGCGTACAGGTAAAATATTGCTGAGGAAATTACCTACTCCCTTTACGATAAAAAAACTTACAAATTAATATAAATATTTAACTTTTGGTAAAATTTAAAGTCACATTAGAGTTTCATATTACCACTCCCTTTAAGTAAGCTCACCCAATGTAGTTTTAGGTCCTTAGTCTGTATAATTAGTGCGCGCTTAATGCTCTCGTGATGGGGTCAGATTTCATTTTGGAGTAAAATGTTTTTTTTTACACCTTTATTGTACATCTTAATACAAAAGATACATTGTAGAATCTTCTTCTTCCTCCTAGCCTTATTCCCAATATCATTTTGGGTCGGCTACTACACTCGGTTCCAAAAATTACGGGTCAGTCACAAAAATTGAAATACCTCCAGAACTGTAAAAGCTAGATCAATGAAATAAAAAACAGAATAAAGACTTTTTAGTTGCGCTTCTAATAGCATATTATTTAAACTGGTTGATGAAAAAAACTTCATTAGAAAAACAAAATTTAAAAAAATGACTATTTTTAAAAACAAAATTTTTGTTTCATGTCATTATGGATGCTTTCCATTTCTATTCTGTCACAAAAAAAAATATCGTGAACGTCTTCCACGTGCATAATTATTATTCTGTGAGGTGAAGCATGGCAGTCACGCTAGAGGAATGTACCAGAATCCTAACTTTTTTGGAACTTGGGCGGAGCCAGCGTGAAACAGCCAGAAACATTGGTGTATCTTTGTCGACTGTTCAGCGGGTAGTCCAGCGGTACCAAGAGACCGGATCACACCTTAGAAGACCAGGAAATGGCAGACCAAGATGCACAATGGCCAGGGAAGACAGACAACTGGTGGCTACAATGCTCCGAAATCGTTTTCAAACTGCTGTTGGTCTAAAAACTCACTTTATTCGCTTTGGAGGTGGCAATTTAAGCGCTCAAACAGTAAGAAGACGTCTTGCTGAAGCAAATTTGAAACCATTGAGGCCCGCAAATGGCCCCAAACTGGAACGGGGACATCGAATTGCAAGACAGAGATACGTGCGCGAACACCTAAACTGGACACTAGACGATTGGTCTAGGGTAATGTTCACGGACGAGTCTAAATTCATGCTTTATAAGCATGATGGTAGGCAGTTGGTGTACAGAAGACCAGGGGAGCGCTTCCATCAAGCGTGTGTGGAGGAAAAAGTGGCGTACGGTGGAGGCTCCGTACAAGTTTGGGCTGGGATTTCTGCTGCTCATTCAAAATGGAACTCTAAATACAGAGAGGTACGTGGAAGAGATCCTCAATGAACATGTAGGTCCTTTCATGGCCAGGATGGACCGGCATGGCATATTAATGCATGATAATGCGCGTCCCCATACCGCCAGAATTGTACATGACTACCTTGAAGAGGTCGGTATCGAACTCATGCAGTGGCCAGCGCGAAGCCCGGACTTAAACCCCATCGAGCACGCCTGGGACGAGCTTCAGAGATGCGTGAAAGGTCGAAACCCCCCACCAATCACGCTTCCCGAGCTCATACAAGCACTGGTGGAGTAATGGGAAGGTATTCCTCAGCACCGGCTCCGAAATTTGGTGTACAGCATGCCTAATCGCCTGGAAGCTGTCAGAAGAGCTGAAAAGTGATGAAAAACAGCAAAAAAACAATCATAAAAAAAATGTAATCTTAAGAAAAATATGACTACTTTAGTTTTTTTTTAATTTAAGATTAATATTGTGGGTGTAACTAAGTTTTATTTTATTTTTTATCTGTATAATTAAATTCTCAATTGAACAGTCTTCGTTTCATTAGGATGGCATACGTAGTTCGGGAGAAATTCGGGTTTATGTGACTGACCCGTTATTTTTGGAACCGGCTTTAGTTCAACCGGTTTAACATGAATATCAGGTTTTCCACGGAGAGACTGGCATCGAACCTCCGCAAACCTAGGGGAGAACTGAAATTCAAAGGTTGAAATAGTTGTCAGTAAATTTAAGGGCACTGACTTCCCAACAATGACTTACATTTTTAGATATTAACAAATAAAAACAGTAATACACGCGGCCTTATTGCAGACTGCGATCTATTCCTAGCAATGTTTAGATGAACAACACTTTATAATACATTTTTTTTATAATTATTCCATAAATAAACTTACCACAAATATATACCAATAAATCGTTACTGATACAGTAAAAACATACAAGAACCCTAGTAAAATAATTTTATTGGCCAACATCAAAATCGTCATTGTCCACTGGTGAACGCAAGTCTCTTTTTTAAAAGATAGTTTTTGTCTACTAGGTCATACTGGCCAGACGAGTTGATTTAGTTGAGATTTATTTCCAGTTTTACTTCTATTTGCAGTCAAAGGGGCAAACTACGCAGGGGGACCCTTTAGTAAGCTCTTACGACAATCTAGAGATTTCCAGGGGTCGTGTCACTTCGTATTTTTAACTGCCCCGTTGGTCTAGTGGATAGCTAATGCGACTGCTAATCAAGAGGTCTCGGGTTCAAATCCTGGGTCGGGTCAAAATGTGTTTTTGGGTTTTTCTTACGAGATTTCTAATAGCAGCCCGGAGTTTAGAAGTTTGGCGGTGATTCACGCCCGTGCCTCGGAGAGCACGTAAAGCCGTCGGTCTCGGTTTTCATGAACATCTATGGCAATCGTAATTGGGAAATCAGTGCCCTAAAATTTACTGATAACTAGTTTATCCTACGAATTTCTAGTTCTCCCTTAGGGTTGCGGAGGTCCGATGCTAGTCGCTCCGTGGAAAAACGATATTCAGGTAAAACCGGTTGAACTAGTAGCCGACCTCAAATAATTTTGTGAATAAGGCTAGGAAGAAGTGTCACTTCATATTTTTAATCTGTCACCACACGAAACTGTAATAAACTGTGTTTTATAACAGGTATAAAAAATAAATTGATATTTACAAATTTTGTTAAACTCATAAACCACAACTTAGTATTAAACACTTCCCTTCATAACCCTTCTCTGGCCCTATATAACTTTAAGCATTTCAACATGTTGTTTCCCTTCACTATTTCAACAGACAACTACATATTTAGCGCATCTCATAAAGCGGGGAATGTTGCCAAGTGTCCAGGTTGCCAGTAACGATAGTGAACAACTGTTCTCGATGACTACTTCCCGATGTGTTGGCAACATCGCCAGACAACTTCGACAGCTCACAGCCAATTCTAACACTGTTTAGCTTTATTGCTCTTTGTTTAAACGGTCTGGAATCTCACTTTTGATATACTATACTGTGGTATCCCGTGTTTGATATGCTTAGAAATATTATGAGGCTATGCAGTGTGATTTTATAGCATGTCGACGAATTTGTTTTCCGTAAGAAAAGGTTATAGTGAGTCAATAAAGAAACAGACTAACTGAAACCTACGGCTCCACCCACGTCGTAGGGGTTTAATAAATAGTTTACGTCCTATTCTCAGATTTACTACACAAAATTTCATAAGGATCGATCAAGCCGTTTCAGAGGAGTATGGTGACTAACATTGTGATACGAGAATTTCATAGATTACTAGCTGATCCCCACGGCTCCGCTCGCGTCTGAGGGGTACATTCTGAACATGCTTCTAAAATATCATAAAAATCGGACAAGTCGTTTCAAAGGAGTATGGTAGCTAACAGCGTGACACTAGAATTTTATATATAAGAAGAAGATATATAAGTACTATCGATTTTAACTATGTTATTAAAGATACTCGTAATACGTTTTCAGAAGAAAAAGTATTGTCGCAGAACCCAATAAGAACCCATTATTACCAGTTCTCAAAGCAGAGGCTTTTAGGTGGATTTTTAAAGAGTTCGTTGTGAATGAAAACTTCAACTCAAGTTTAGTAAAATATTCTGTTGTCAAGAAATATAATACTAGCTTTCGCCCGCGGCTCCGCGTGTATGCCGGTTTTTACACTAAAAAGTACCCTATGAGAAAATTTCTCCGTAGTATGTTTTACGAGTACGGGTAAAAATTTGAATTGAATTAAATTTCTTATTAATTTCTTGATGTCTGCACATTTCCAGAGTAGTATATCAAGCTCCCTCTTAAATTTAACTTTACTAATAGCGAAACCTGTATTATGTATATTTATGTTCCGTTTATATTTTTCAAGCCAAATAATATTACATTTAACATAAAAAAAATACGTACAGCGAAACATAGAAGCTCTTCCTTTTTGAAGTTGGTTAAAATCATTAAACTCTCTTGTTACGGGTAACCTCTATAGATACTCAGTAACATAGAGCTGTATCTTACACGTTTGAAGATACGATATCGATACTCTCAGGCTCTTGAGAATTCAGTAAATTTACCTCAATATATAGTTTCAATCAAATACAAGCCAAAATAATTGACTCGCCGTGTAATTAGATAGTGAATTAGATTCAAGTTAACCTGATAAGATACGACAGTTGAAATTAAAATTAAAACTTAATATACATATTTTTACATTGGCAAGTTTTTGTATGGTAGATGCACCCACGGCTCCGCTCGTGTGTATCTCCATTATTTAAGTAAATATATTATTCTGATGTTTAAAATATATTTCGGTAAATAATTAATTTAAATCTATTTTTTGTGTGAAAATGTAACATTACCATTATATTTCTCAACATTTGTAGGTTAGAATAGGATTAACAATTTGACAACACTTTTACTTTTATAACTTCAGTACAAACTAGCTTTTGCCCGTGACTCCGCCCGCATGTCGTTTAAATGTATAGCCTATGACGCTCACAAATATTTTGGGTTTCTATTGATAAGAGAACTTTCAAAATCGGTTCAATGTATCCTGTGATTATCCCCCTACAAAATCACAAGCTCACAAACTTTAACTATTTATAGTAATATATTAGTATATGTAGAAATCAAAAAACTCACTGTCCTCTAACAGTCAACGTTTTAAACCACTTTCAATATGTAGAATATCAAATATGGTTAAAACCAGTGATTCCCTTCACACTATTTGATGGAATGCAATAAATTGATTCTCCTGTTAGATGTCAAATTTAATTTGTATCGCAATTTCCTTTACAACTTAAATTAGTTTATTACAAGTCGTGAGCTGCGTAATAAACCAATTAAAGTGAGTGTCGATGTTGAGATGTCCCTTACGTGTATTGGACATAATCTATGAGTAAGATGACTTTAATATTATGTTGGAGATCAAACTTCGTTCACTTTATATCATTCGTTCATCGTCATCTTTGTATCTCTCGATTGTCGGCACTTATTAAAATACATTCTACAATAAAACTCATCAGTTTCATTCAATCATTTTTATTTTAAACTAGCTGAGTCCCGCGGTGTTACCCGTGGCTAATAAAAAATAGTATAAGTTACTCCTTGTGTCAAAATCGGTACACAGAGATTACCCGGAACAAACAGACAAACAGAGAGACCAAATTTTTAATAATTCATATTGGATGTCAGTACTGTAAAAAATTGATTACTTGATAAAAAATTGATTACAAACAGACACTCCCATTTTAATTATTTGTATGGATTTAACCTTAACAAATATTCTAACTAGTACTGATTTAACTCATAAAAAAATAAAATTTAGGTATCATCAAAATTTTGAATGCATTTATTGTACTAATTACGCTGGATATTATACTAGAAAAGTTAATGCATTCGCACATAAGTCCAAATCGCAGTAATGAAATGAAATAATCGTTACCTATTAAAGGTTACACGCTATGAAAAGAAATTGGCAAAGGAAACCATAATTTTATTTGATAAAGTCTTAGCGGTAAGACTAATGATGGTGTACATACAGTATATGCAAAATTGCACTTCTATATTAGGCAAAGTATCATGAAAACTCGGGCTAGTTAAACAGCCATTGAGCTGGCGAATATCCAAACTATCGTGTGCGACGAAGCATTGCGATTATATAGCTACAACTTTTTATATTCTGTAAACCGCATTGAATATTTTAAAGCTCTGTTTGGCGAAAATATATTTCTTGCCGATAAGCGGGGAAAGTAAAAAGTAAATCTGTTTTTACCTTAAAATTTAAAGTACTACCCTCACATAGAAGACTAACCTAAAAATCAAAACATTCTTGCTGTCGTATTCTATTGGTGAGTGTGAGACCGGAGGCATAATGATGCAGTGTATCTCATTAGGCCGCAATAGTGAGGGTCACTATTGTCACTACAATGAGGATGGTGATCTCTACTCCTGAATTTCCAAGTATATACCTAATTCTCATGTTAAGTTGTTGCTAAAACGCATACTGATGGCGTGTCTTAATTAGAATAGTTTACATCACGTTTAGACCAATAAGAGTAGAACTAGTTAAAAAAGAAGGAGGCGAAGTTGGGTGGGTCAGGTAGTTATAATACAATACGATTTAATGAACAAAAAAACTAAAATCCGAAACGCTGTATCTAAATCCATTGTTCAATAACAAAAATAACAAAAAAAAACAGTAACTTGTTTAGAGAACCTAAAATTAATAAAATCTTTTAGAACTCAATCTTTTAAAAGAATTTTTATACATACCTAATCTTCTGACAATTAATTCCATCAATAATAAAAATAACTTTACACTGTATTTTCTTTTCAAGTAATATTTATCCCAAGCAGGTAATTGTTGAATTGCCGAAAATAGAAACTTTCAAAACTAAACAAGCATTCACCTTTTCTGTTTTTTTTTTCACGGAGAATACTTTTCGCATCATACCCTCCGTGGGGTAGACGAAGGGCGTGTTTCGGTGGCCTGGCTCAGCAGTCAGGAGAAACTCTAGGAACGCATCAATGGCTTCTGGAGTCCCGCTTGCCGTACCTTGATTAAGATAAATCCCAGGGTAAAGTACATCGCCCTCGGGACAGGACGATGTTACGCCTCTCACCGTGTTACACACTAAACAAACCAGAGAACAGTAAACAAGAATTCACCTCAAGAGATATTGTCATCCCTTTAAAACGAATTTACTGAAGTTAATCGGGTTATTCCAGCAACATCCGAAGCCCGTTATTATGCTATCACATACAGCACGAATATCCCTTACAGGCAGTTACATTCACTAAGTAATTCCATTATGTCCGTTTGTGTGGCCGTTTTGTATAGTAGACGTATGTAGGTAGTAAACCAGTTAGCGATGCCGCAAGTCAATCCGCTGTCGAGTTTACATGGCTACGTCTCGGGACTTGGTTGCCTTGCCCGGGCTGTGCATCAATCAACCTTATTTGAATGCCTACAAGACACAAAACTAATTGGAGCAAATCATGTGTAAATATGTAAATGCCTTTATGAATTTAAGGATTGAGTGACAAGTCATTTTAGACCTTATACTTTTTGGTTAAGGATTTTATTACATAATAATTTTAGTTTAGTTTTAACTACATTTATGTTTTTTTTATTAAAATTACTTCGTGAATTTCATGTTATAACTTAAGGGTTAATTTGGAATAGTTGTTAAAGCATGCGTGGACATTACGATATGTTTACAAGTATATTAGAGTACAAGAATCATGTAATAATTATAATTTATCATTAGTATTCATTTATCAAAGAACTTTCAATTAGTAATGTAAGAAAATTTAAACATTTTGTGTGGAAGACTTTTTTGTATTTAAACTTTTATAGACACTAGTTTTGCCTACGGTTCCGCCTGCGTGTATGTCGGTTATCACGGTATAAAGCAGCTATATCCTTTCTCAGGCTCTAGACTATCAGTGTACCATTTAAATCGGTTCAGTAGTGTTGGTGTGAAAGCGTGACAGACAGACGGTCAGTTTCGCATTTATGTATAATACTAGTGAGTAAGTAAGGAATATCATTGATATGCAAATGTACTGTAATTTTATTATTTTGGAGTGCATGCGGTTTATTATATTATCGACGCGGCGACGCATGCCTTCTATTCCTTACTGCCTTATTATACGTCTCCGTATACCTTTAATGGTTTAAAAGAATTGGGATCTAGAAAACTGGTTTGGGGAACATAATTCGAAAGTATTGTTTAGCAATCGACTCACCCATTAATAAGGGCAACAAAAAACTTAAAGGAGAAAAAACCTCTCAATTTTTCACACGTGTCACAGGTGTCAAGTTCATTAAAATAACGTACACTCGTTTCAAACAAAATCTGAATCATATTTTTTATAGAAACTGCAATGAAACATTTTTTTAACTTCAAAATACTTTTGCTCTTTACAAAACCACCTAAAAAAGTAGGTATTATTTAAGTAGGCCGGCTCGACTGTGGCAGTACTATCCTCACACAGAAGACCAACCTAAAATGACAGCATTCGTGCTGTCGTCTTTCGTTGGTGACTGTGAGACCGGGAGCCCTATCATTCTGCATCATTCTCCAGACCTCGGGAGGCCGGGAGAATGATGCAGAATCATCTCACTAAGCCGCCATGGTCTGAGTCACCATGCTGCACTATATGACTGACCATGAATATGGTGGACTCCACTGCTGGATTTTTTACATACTCATGCTTTCCACCAGGCAGAGTAGAGTTACTATAGTAGGCTTGAACATAAAAAAGCTATAATCAAAATGAATTTTACAGAGCTTACCAATGATAGAAGGTGGCCCTCAGACACGATAGTGACGTAATGCCGACACTATTAGCGTAAAGTTGGACACGGTATATGCCAATTTACCTTCACCAATCAAACGTTTACACTGCAGAGTATAATTATGTTATATATTATAAATAACCCTCATATTTATTACTCGACTATGCCTGATGGAAATAATGAAAGCATGTCAAATGTGGAAGATATTTAATAGAAACTTTCATCATACTCTTAGCCTTTATTATTGCCAATACTTGACGTTATTGATTTTACCTGAATATCAGTTTTTCCACGCAGCGACTCCGCCAGTCTGAGGATAAACCGAATTCGAAGGTTAAGCTAATTGTCTGTAGATATATTTGAGGTCACTAACTTCCCAGTAACGACATCCATAGGAACGTGGAAAAACTGATATTCAGGCAAAACCGGTTGAACTATTAGCCGACCCTAAAATAATATTGGGAATAAGGCTAGGAAGAAGATCAGCCTATCGCAGTCCACCGTTGGACATAGGCATCTCCCATTGCACACCACACTGATCGATTTTGTGCTTTTCGCATCCAGCTCCTAATAATAATAATGTCAATAAGTTTAATAAATTAAAACAAAACATTTCTTCAAGAACAAACTTTTGTATTATTGCACTAAGCTATTGTATAAGATTAAAGTACTCGTCAAACAAGACAAACAAAAGAAGCCCAAATTCGATATGGTTGTGTCCTTTTATTGCGAAGTTTCTATGGCCATCTTCCAGCTCGAACATCAGATCAGTTCCATGTTACCATAATATTGCATTGTCAACGCAATATACATATGTTTATATATAAAATCGTGAAATTATATAAAATCTTATAAAAAGTTTACGTCACTCGACTACTTTCACCACTCATTCTAGATTATTTACCCCTGTAAAGTTTTAAACCAGCGCAGACTAAAGTGCTTAATCAAATGTTTGGCCTACAATAAATAAATAATGTGCGAGAACCTAGAAAATTAGAACACTTATATAATATTAAAGTTCCTATTCCAACATTCAACTCCATTCAACAAAATATGTTTTGACGAAAGTTTTAGTACCTACGGAGAAGGTATTTAATCATATATTATATTATTTAGGGATACTTCGGTGGCTATGTCAGACATGAACCGACCAGAAATCAGACGCTGTCTCAAGGTACTGGTAGTCAGTCGGGGAACCAATTGTACCCTAGAAAGGCAAAACCCTGGGATCCTGACGTACCTCGGGTTACATAATACTTGCAGATGACCTCGTCTTGCCTTTGTGGAGGACAGAGTACGTTCTGAGACCTCCGGCGCCTGATTCATCTTCGCTACCTGGCCCGTCCCCGTGTCTGATGGACCGATTTCCCGGTCCCGCAATTTATGTCACCCTAAGACTCAAGAACAAGGTGTAGTATATTTAAGTCCGTGAGTAATAGTCTAATACATACCTATATGAATTTTCCATATCTGTCTCGTGTACATATGAAGTGCTGAGACTAGAAAGGAGTCTATAGACTTACACTATCCTTTAAGCACTCCCTACATGAATTTTATTACATATTTTAAATTTATAAATTTGATGATGAATGATTCAGAATTATAGGTGAACTTAGAAAATCATTTTTCAGGTGTAAATATATATATATTACAATGGAAACAGATGAAACATAGATAGGAATTATCAAATAATGAGACTTTTTATTGGTAAAAGAATTTTCAAAATCGGTTCAGTACGTATATCCAGAGATTATCCTATACAACGTCATGAACACACAAATTAATTTAATTTGGTAGAACATGACAACGTGCCTTATATGATAATCTTACTAGGTTAACATAAAACTATAAAACCTTAAAAAATATAATATAAACTGAAATGTATTTTTATAAAACGAGTCCCTTTATGCAAGGTTCCGAAGATACACCCAAATTGTATATCTTTATAATATTAGTAGAGATATTGAATCTTGCTTGTTGTGGACATTTGTATATACAATTTTGTTTTTTTTTATGATACAATACGTTTAAGTAGACCAGTGCTTTTAGTGTTAAAAAAAAAAATATAGTAGGAAGAAACCCATTGTAAAAGGAGGAGAATATTGCAAAAATTAAAGGAAAAATAAATTACGGGCGATCTGAGGTCGGGAAGGGGGAGAGGGGGGGGTTTTAAGGGAAAAAATGGCTTATCTCGATTTCCGGCAAAACTACAAGTCCTATGGAAAAAAGTCAAATAGCAAAGTTATAGGTATTAAAAAGATCTACAACTTTTGCATACACACTTTTTTCACATAACCTCAAATTTATGTGAAAAATTCAAAAAACCAAGTTTCTGGTTTTTTATTTTTATCTTTTACAAATAAAATTATTTTTTAACGAAATTTTGTGGAAACTTAGCTTTTCATGTCCTGAATACACCGTAATTTATTTGATTTGAAATATCTATTTTTTCACCTCATTTTGACTGAATACCGAAAAAAAACCCTAATTTTCAATCGAAAATTCGTCCGTCAAAATATCAACGTTTTTGACAAAAATTGGGTGTTTTCTATTCGATGAAATGTCTACTTTCCGATGGTGTAAAAATATATATACACTACCATAGTAAATCTTCTCAGAAAATGCAAAAAATGAAAAAACTCAAATTCGATATTTTTTAATCGTTATTGAGATATTTATTAAAATTTGCACTTTAATCCCTCGAAAAACGTAAGATTGCATGTTACAATGATAAACAAAAATATTACAAATCGAAATATACTACTATAATTAACAAAATAATAAATAATAAAGTTAATATAAAACATCTACAATATTTTGAGAAAGTTGCAGAATCTTCTTTATATTATATGCATATGTGCCTTTCTCAGGCTCTAGACTATCAGTGTACCATTTAAATCGGTTCAGTAGTGTTGGTGTGAAAGCGTGACAGACAGACGGTCAGTTTCGCATTTATGTATAATACTAGTGAGTAAGTAAGGAATATCATTGATATGCAAATGTACTGTAATTTTATTATTTTGGAGTGCATGCGGTTTATTATATTATCGACGCGGCGACGCATGCCTTCTATTCCTTACTGCCTTATTATACGTCTCCGTATACCTTTAATGGTTTAAAAGAATTGGGATCTAGAAAACTGGTTTGGGGAACATAATTCGAAAGTATTGTTTAGCAATCGACTCACCCATTAATAAGGGCAACAAAAAACTTAAAGGAGAAAAAACCTCTCAATTTTTCACACGTGTCACAGGTGTCAAGTTCATTAAAATAACGTACACTCGTTTCAAACAAAATCTGAATCATATTTTTTATAGAAACTGCAATGAAACATTTTTTTAACTTCAAAATACTTTTGCTCTTTACAAAACCACCTAAAAAAGTAGGTATTATTTAAGTAGGCCGGCTCGACTGTGGCAGTACTATCCTCACACAGAAGACCAACCTAAAATGACAGCATTCGTGCTGTCGTCTTTCGTTGGTGACTGTGAGACCGGGAGCCCTATCATTCTGCATCATTCTCCAGACCTCGGGAGGCCGGGAGAATGATGCAGAATCATCTCACTAAGCCGCCATGGTCTGAGTCACCATGCTGCACTATATGACTGACCATGAATATGGTGGACTCCACTGCTGGATTTTTTACATACTCATGCTTTCCACCAGGCAGAGTAGAGTTACTATAGTAGGCTTGAACATAAAAAAGCTATAATCAAAATGAATTTTACAGAGCTTACCAATGATAGAAGGTGGCCCTCAGACACGATAGTGACGTAATGCCGACACTATTAGCGTAAAGTTGGACACGGTATATGCCAATTTACCTTCACCAATCAAACGTTTACACTGCAGAGTATAATTATGTTATATATTATAAATAACCCTCATATTTATTACTCGACTATGCCTGATGGAAATAATGAAAGCATGTCAAATGTGGAAGATATTTAATAGAAACTTTCATCATACTCTTAGCCTTTATTATTGCCAATACTTGACGTTATTGATTTTACCTGAATATCAGTTTTTCCACGCAGCGACTCCGCCAGTCTGAGGATAAACCGAATTCGAAGGTTAAGCTAATTGTCTGTAGATATATTTGAGGTCACTAACTTCCCAGTAACGACATCCATAGGAACGTGGAAAAACTGATATTCAGGCAAAACCGGTTGAACTATTAGCCGACCCTAAAATAATATTGGGAATAAGGCTAGGAAGAAGATCAGCCTATCGCAGTCCACCGTTGGACATAGGCATCTCCCATTGCACACCACACTGATCGATTTTGTGCTTTTCGCATCCAGCTCCTAATAATAATAATGTCAATAAGTTTAATAAATTAAAACAAAACATTTCTTCAAGAACAAACTTTTGTATTATTGCACTAAGCTATTGTATAAGATTAAAGTACTCGTCAAACAAGACAAACAAAAGAAGCCCAAATTCGATATGGTTGTGTCCTTTTATTGCGAAGTTTCTATGGCCATCTTCCAGCTCGAACATCAGATCAGTTCCATGTTACCATAATATTGCATTGTCAACGCAATATACATATGTTTATATATAAAATCGTGAAATTATATAAAATCTTATAAAAAGTTTACGTCACTCGACTACTTTCACCACTCATTCTAGATTATTTACCCCTGTAAAGTTTTAAACCAGCGCAGACTAAAGTGCTTAATCAAATGTTTGGCCTACAATAAATAAATAATGTGCGAGAACCTAGAAAATTAGAACACTTATATAATATTAAAGTTCCTATTCCAACATTCAACTCCATTCAACAAAATATGTTTTGACGAAAGTTTTAGTACCTACGGAGAAGGTATTTAATCATATATTATATTATTTAGGGATACTTCGGTGGCTATGTCAGACATGAACCGACCAGAAATCAGACGCTGTCTCAAGGTACTGGTAGTCAGTCGGGGAACCAATTGTACCCTAGAAAGGCAAAACCCTGGGATCCTGACGTACCTCGGGTTACATAATACTTGCAGATGACCTCGTCTTGCCTTTGTGGAGGACAGAGTACGTTCTGAGACCTCCGGCGCCTGATTCATCTTCGCTACCTGGCCCGTCCCCGTGTCTGATGGACCGATTTCCCGGTCCCGCAATTTATGTCACCCTAAGACTCAAGAACAAGGTGTAGTATATTTAAGTCCGTGAGTAATAGTCTAATACATACCTATATGAATTTTCCATATCTGTCTCGTGTACATATGAAGTGCTGAGACTAGAAAGGAGTCTATAGACTTACACTATCCTTTAAGCACTCCCTACATGAATTTTATTACATATTTTAAATTTATAAATTTGATGATGAATGATTCAGAATTATAGGTGAACTTAGAAAATCATTTTTCAGGTGTAAATATATATATATTACAATGGAAACAGATGAAACATAGATAGGAATTATCAAATAATGAGACTTTTTATTGGTAAAAGAATTTTCAAAATCGGTTCAGTACGTATATCCAGAGATTATCCTATACAACGTCATGAACACACAAATTAATTTAATTTGGTAGAACATGACAACGTGCCTTATATGATAATCTTACTAGGTTAACATAAAACTATAAAACCTTAAAAAATATAATATAAACTGAAATGTATTTTTATAAAACGAGTCCCTTTATGCAAGGTTCCGAAGATACACCCAAATTGTATATCTTTATAATATTAGTAGAGATATTGAATCTTGCTTGTTGTGGACATTTGTATATACAATTTTGTTTTTTTTTATGATACAATACGTTTAAGTAGACCAGTGCTTTTAGTGTTAAAAAAAAAAATATAGTAGGAAGAAACCCATTGTAAAAGGAGGAGAATATTGCAAAAATTAAAGGAAAAATAAATTACGGGCGATCTGAGGTCGGGAAGGGGGAGAGGGGGGGGTTTTAAGGGAAAAAATGGCTTATCTCGATTTCCGGCAAAACTACAAGTCCTATGGAAAAAAGTCAAATAGCAAAGTTATAGGTATTAAAAAGATCTACAACTTTTGCATACACACTTTTTTCACATAACCTCAAATTTATGTGAAAAATTCAAAAAACCAAGTTTCTGGTTTTTTATTTTTATCTTTTACAAATAAAATTATTTTTTAACGAAATTTTGTGGAAACTTAGCTTTTCATGTCCTGAATACACCGTAATTTATTTGATTTGAAATATCTATTTTTTCACCTCATTTTGACTGAATACCGAAAAAAAACCCTAATTTTCAATCGAAAATTCGTCCGTCAAAATATCAACGTTTTTGACAAAAATTGGGTGTTTTCTATTCGATGAAATGTCTACTTTCCGATGGTGTAAAAATATATATACACTACCATAGTAAATCTTCTCAGAAAATGCAAAAAATGAAAAAACTCAAATTCGATATTTTTTAATCGTTATTGAGATATTTATTAAAATTTGCACTTTAATCCCTCGAAAAACGTAAGATTGCATGTTACAATGATAAACAAAAATATTACAAATCGAAATATACTACTATAATTAACAAAATAATAAATAATAAAGTTAATATAAAACATCTACAATATTTTGAGAAAGTTGCAGAATCTTCTTTATATTATATGCATATGTGCCTGTTTATGATTATTTTAAGATGATTTAATACCTGAGTGACCTACTTGATTTAATACTTGAGTTTTTTCATTTTTTGCATTTTCTGAGAAGATTTACTATGGTAATGTATATATATTTTTACACCATCGGAAAGTAGACATTTCATCAAATAGAAAACACCCAATTTTTGGCAAAAACGTTGATATTTTGACGGACGAATTTTCGATTGAAAATTAGGGTTTTTTTTCGGTATTCAGTCAAAATGAGGTGAAAAAATAGATATTTCAAATCAAATAAATTACGGTGTATTCAGGACATGAAAAGCTAAGTTTCCAC
The DNA here is from genome assembly GCA_932526445.1 of Phragmatobia fuliginosa. NCBI lineage: Eukaryota > Metazoa > Arthropoda > Insecta > Lepidoptera > Erebidae > Phragmatobia > Phragmatobia fuliginosa. The sequence continues at coordinate 6,923,873 of OW052066.1, read as the reverse complement.
AAAATTTCGTTAAAAAATAATTTTATTTGTAAAAGATAAAAATAAAAAACCAGAAACTTGGTTTTTTGAATTTTTCACATAAATTTGAGGTTATGTGAAAAAAGTGTGTATGCAAAAGTTGTAGATCTTTTTATTACCTATAACTTTGCCATTTGACTTTTTTCCATAGGACTTGTAGTTTTGCCGGAAATCGAGATAAGCCATTTTTTTCCCTTAAAAACCCCCCCTCTCCCCCTTCCCGACCTCAGATCGCCCGTAATTTATTTTTCCTTTAATTTTTGCAATATTCTCCTCCTTTTACAATGGGTTTCATCCTACAATAATTTATGTTCACTTTTTGTTATTTTAAGAGCTAAAAGCACTGGTCTATAAGCCTTTGCTTGCGTGATTGAAAAAGTAATGAACGTAAATTTTCATACATCTTACCTGAAAAATGAATAAAGTTTTAGAGGTATACTAGTTCCCTTATTGTATTCGTAACCTGTATCACGGCAAAGAGTAGCCTATATCCATTCTCAAGGATCAAAATATCTTCATGCAATATTTCATTGATATCAGTGCAGCAGATTAACCATTAAAGCATAACAGACAGACAGACAATGTTACTTTCGAATTTATAATACTATTTATATTGGGACAAAAATAATGTGTTACATTTAGAGAATTGATTTACTGTGTCTTTCTTTTAGGAGCAGATACACGCGATATTTTACAGTTCACCCTTAGGCTTGCGGAGATCCGATGCCAGTCGCTCCATGGAAAAACTGATATTCAGGTAAAACTGGCTGAACGATTAGCAAGCCCAAATAATCTTAGGAATAATAATGGCTAGGAAGATGATGAAGATGTATGTATAGGCTATATTTTAACGCGATATCCGACATATATAAAGTCTATGATTTATAATATGTGTTATTATATTACATTATTTTTCACAAGAATCCAACACGTAATCACATACGAATCTCTCCAATTTCATTTGGTTTTATATTCATGGATATTCATCCACGCTGATAGCATCGAGTCCGAGTGAGATAACTGATATTCATGTAGAATGCATTTGTATAGTCGGACAGAGCCCGATAGCTGCCTGGAGAGTAATATCGTTAAAAATCAGCGGCACTACCTATGGTGCAAATTGATGCAAATATAAGATTCTATGTTTAAATGTATTCGTTAAGATTTTGTAAAAACTCAATGACGTTGTAAAGAAAATGTGTAACAATTTGCACAGAACCATTAAAAATCAATACCTACTAATAAAATAATGTTCTTCAAAAAATGTTTATTAAATATTTTCAGAGAACCAAAATTATTATTATTTAAAGAATTATCATACTCTGTTCGAGTTGTCGACAGCTTCTTTTTTAGGTTATTTTGTGTTATTTACTTGAGTTCTCCTTATAAATAACTAAAAACAAAAAATAGCCATGTGCATGTCAGGCCACGCAATAGGGTTCCGTAGTCACCCATAATGGTAATTGGGTTTAAAATCATGTCCCGTATACAATTCTTATGTTAACTTATTATTTCTTTTTAGCACGACGTTTTCCAAGTGAGTGTTTTTTACAAGTTATATAACTCCTAAAATAAAAAAGTTTAATACATAAGCTACTACACAGATTACCTCCTATAGATACCGCATTATTCAACGTTTGTTTCAATTCGACTTCACCAAATTTTGAGGTAAGCATGGGTGGCAGAGGACGTGTCAAGTGTGTTGTGATTGTGATTCGATATTTCATGGACAAACTTATAATGCATTAAACCCATTGATGTATTAAAAACATATCAATGATTATACCATAGTCACAGGTTTAAATTATTGATCGATAAATTAAGTAGGATGATCTGGATCATGTATATTTTAAGTTAAAATGGCTTATCTCGATTTCCGGCAAAACTACAAGTCCTATGGAAAAAAGTTAAATGGCAAAGTTGTAGGTTATTACCTACAACTTTGCCATTTAATTTTTTATTAAAGATCTACATCTTTTGCATTTACACTTTTTTCACATAACCTCAAATTTTATGTGAAAAATTCAAAAAACCAAGTTTTTGGTTTTTTATTTTTATCTTTTTCAAATAAAATTATTTTTTAACGAAATTTTGTGAAAACTTAGCTTTTCATGTCCTGAATACACCGTAATTTATTTGATTTGAAATATCTATTTTTTCATCTCATTTTGACTGAATACCGAAAAAAATCCCTAATTTTCAATCGAAAATTCGTCCGTCAAAATATCAGCTTTTTTTAAATAAATAGGGTGTTTTCTATTCCATGAAATCTCTACTTTCCGATAGTGTAAAAATATATATATATTACCATAGTAAATCTTCTCAGAAAATGCCAAGAATGAAAAAACTCGAATTCGATTTTTTTTAATCGTTTTTGAGATATTTATTAAAATTTACACTTTAATCACTCGAAAAACGTAAGATTGCATGTTACAATGATAAACAAAAATATTGCAAATCGAAATATACTACTTTAATTAAAAAACAAATAAATAATAAAGTTAATATTTAATAAAATATCTACAATATTATGAGAAAGTTATGGAATCTTCTTTAAATTATATGTGTATATGTCTATTTATTACTATTTTTAGATAATTTAATACCTGAGTGACCTATAAAATTTTTTTGGCTATTAAAAGTTTTTTCATAGAGAAGTGGGCTAGGCAGGTCTGGGCCTTACTACATACTTGCTATTTCGTAGCAGCTATAAAAAAGAGCAGTGTACGATATCGTTTATAAAACTACACGTGCAGGCTGAGTTATTTTCTATGAAATACCTTTGGATGGCCTAAAATTTTTCGTAGGTCACTCAGGTATTAAATTAGCATAAAATAGTAATAAATAGGCATACACGCATATACTTTATAGAAGATTCTGCAACTTTCTCAAAATATTGTAGATGTTTTATTTAATATTAACTTTATTATTTATTTGTTTGTTATTTATAGTAGTATATTTCGATTTGCAATATTTTTGTTTATCATTGTAACATGCAATCTTACGTTTTTCGAGTGATTAAAGTGTAAATTTTAATAAATATCTCAATAACGAAAAAAAAATCGAATTCGAGTTTTTTCATTTTTTGCATTTTCTGAGAAGATTTACTATGGTAATATATATATATATTTACACCATTGGAAAGTAGAGATTTCATCAAATAGAAAACACCCTATTTTTTTTAAAAAAGTTGATATTTTGACGGACGAATTTTCGATTGAAAATTAGGGTTTTTTTTCGGTATTCAGTCAAAATGAGATGAAAAAATAGATATTTCAAATCAAATAAATTACCGTGTGTTCAGGACATGAAAAGCTAAGTTTTCACAAAATTTCGTTAAAAAATAATTTTATTTGTAAAAGATAAAAATAAAAACCAAAAACTTGGTTTTTTGAATTTTTCCCATAAAATTTGAGGTTATGTGAAAAAAGTGTAAATGCAAAAGATGTAGATCTTTTTATTACCTACAACTTTGCCATTTAACTTTTTTCCATAGGACTTGTAGTTTTGCCGGAAATCGAGATAAGCCATTTTTTTCCCTTAACCCACCCCTCTCCCCCTTCCCGGCCTCAGATCGCCCGTAATTTATTTTTCCTTTAATTTTTGTACTATTCTCCTCCTTTTACAATGGGTTTCATCCTACTATAATTTATGTTCACTTTTTGTTATTTTAAGAGGTTTCTACCCTGGTCTACTATGCAATGTTTGTGTTACAAAACGTTGTTTATCTTTATAAAATATTTTACAACCTTGGGTTGTATTTATTGAGCTTCGTGTGACTTGCTCGTCTACAAAGTTTAGGAACCTTACTGGAAGGGAGTAGCAGTTATCCACGGTTAGCATGGAAAGGAATTAAGATATCAACGGGTGCTTTGATATTATTACTTTTCACATTTTGTCACTAGTATAAGTTGAACTCTGGTTTATTTGAAATACGTTAACGTTATAAAAGTACAATGTACTTACTGATGAAGTGTTATGCCATCTTTTTGATAACTAGATGACTTGTCACACCATTTTATATCTCATACTGCCTCGTTGGTCTATACTGCCTCGTTGGTCTAGTGGTTAGCGTATGCGGCTGCTGATCAAGAGGTCTCGGGTTCGATTCCCGGGTCGGACCAAATATTAATTGTGTGATTCACAAATATTTGTTTCGGAGTCTGGGTGTTTTCTATGTATAATATGTATGTATTTACAAAAAAAAAAGTATGTTTATGTATTTATATCAGTTAACTAGTACCCATAACACAAGCTCTGCTTAGCTTGGGACTAGATGATGTTGTGTGTCAAATGTCCAAAATATTTATTTATTTATTTTATTGCATAGGAATTATAATATTGTTTGTATTTAAAGAATTTATAATATTATTTGTATTTAAAACTATGTTTAAATATTGTCAAGAATTCGGCGTTTCTACGGGTCACAAACTTCATCGACACTGATGTCGTGATTCTTATCATCACTTCAGTTATTAGCTGTATCACGTATGTGCTGTATACGTTTGTGGCCGTGTATGCTGAATAGGCAATATGCCATAGTGAATCTATAAGGGTTACAACTACGGAACCTGAAAAAATGAATTACTAAAACCACTGTACAATTTAATACTGATAGAATTATTTTAATCGGACCAGTACTTCCTGAGATCAACGCGTTTAAACAAACAAACTTTTTAGTTTTATAATATTAGTATAAAAAAGTATAGATTACTGATAATTAGATACTGTATATCAAGTAATCATCAAGCCGCACTATTTCAATATTTTTTTTCGGCATAAGAATTTAGCTTCTTTTATAAACCACCAACTATATTAGTATGCTACCAATACTTATAATATACGCATCCCTAATCCACGTTTCATTGTTAACGTTCGAATGAGTCGCTATGAATTCCAACTGTGTATAATCTCAATGGTTCATTATCTCTTGAACATAGGTTTCTTTTTAGGACTGCCGCAAAAAATCTTCAAACTTTTATTTTGTTTCTTTTGCTTAAAAATTCACCGTCGTGTACTACTTTTTAAAGTCTCATTATAACCGGTAAAAACATAAGAATGCATAAAGTAGAAAAAAAAACAAGGAAAAATATTTTTATGTAGATAAATTAATATAATCCTTATCACTCGTTTCAGTTATAGACTTGATACACACAGTTCTGTATCACATAAAGGTTTACTGAAAGCAAATGCCTATGGCATTATGTCCGCTTTACGAGTACGAAAAAAACCGGTAAAAAAAGAATGTTTTATTTACACGATGTATAAATAAATGTTAAATAATAGTAATCACTATTCATCTACAATTCGTTTGAAAAATTGAGGATTTACATTTTCAATTTAAACTTTGAGTTAATTACTTATCTGTTATTCAACCATTAATCCTACTTTTTTTCAAATTTTTGCCATGTTCTAGATTACTTAATTTACAAAAGGTATATTTAATATGAATTAGAAAAGCAGTCACCTATATAAATGATGTAATTTAAGAACGAAACTTCAGGTCTCTTGATTTTTTGAAGCATTTGAAATAGTACAAAATAAGCGGTAAACAAATAAGTTAACGTTATTTATGTATCTACTCAATGATTACGTTAACAAAAGGATCAGAATAAACATTCATGGAATGAAAAAGTCTACGTCCGTAGTACATACATACCAAATTCAGGTATGATCAGCAAAAAAATGATCAAACATCAAAGTCTGCAGTCATGCACATTCACTTAAATTTTTACGTGAATATGTACGTGAATAATTGGCAAATGAAAGCAACAGACTAGTTTCTATGTGTACATCGTACATAAATTATTACAGATCGATGAAACATAGTGCTTCGCCTACCAAACAATATTATATTCGATTAAAGTCCCTTACAAAAATATTGAACCCTTAAACACTAGGACATAAGGTTGACTTCATCTCTATTTAAGTTTCAAAAGTTAATTTATATGTTTGTTGTGAAAGGCGTACATGACTGTTAACACCGTGGCCCAGATTGATGATTCATGATTGTTTACAAAGCTAGCTAATATTGGGGGATAGTATGTTCCGGTTTTGGTCTAAAGCCGTAAGGATATTGTGGAAATTGATTCGTGAAGTGCAATACCTTTTGTTCGTTTGACGATTTAATCGAACTGAAATAATCGTAACTAAGGACTGGTATTACAAATCACATCATTATTCTTCTCATGCTTTATAGCTTTTCATGGTTCCGTAGTTCAAGGCTCAAAACCATTATAGTTTCGTCATGTCTATCCGTCGGTCCGTCCTTGATTAACCTTCCAAAAGGTTAGTGTTAGAGAGATGAAACTTTGCATATACATATATGTGTTGTTATTACGTCCATAAAATGTTAAAATAAACTCACGAAAGACATATGTATTGATTTACACATCCGTTTGCGATTTATTCGACTTTAAAGTGCATTTTTTGTTAACACTGCCCCTTGATAGCTAAAATGGCTTGCTGGAAAGATCTAAAAAAGTGAACTAAAACTATTTAGATAATATTGTTGGTACAGGAGTTATAGACGCCTAACTTGAAATATGCGCTTACTACCATACAAAACACAAACGTTCATGCCGCAACTATAAGGGTTCCTAGTCATGAACTATGCAGCCCTAAAAATGTATTACCTAACATAATCACGTGAACTAAATCACAACTAAACTAATCAAGTAAATGGTTTATCTTTGTAATAATGTTTTACCCTGAGAGATTTGCGTGCTAATAATTTAAATATTGACCTTTACAAATGAATAAGATCAACTTTAAAAGCTCAATTAGTTGTGATCTACCTGTATGGTATACAGACAACAAGCAAAAATACACAATGTTTGAGCCCTGCAAATTGAGTAATGGAGAATGCGTCTGCGTCTTCTATTACCCGCAGTGTGATTTTATAGAAAAGCAGCAACTTATTTGTTTACCATAAAAGAGGTTATTGTGAGCCAAACCTTAAGACATATCCTGACGCCAACATTTTTTAGAACTCTTAAAAAAGAACAATACTTTCATACATTATTTTTAGTTAAACTCAAACAGAAAGTAAAACAATCGTTTTTGGAACATTTTTCATTGATACTCCGCTCATTTTGTCGTAGCGTGAGCCTTTACATAGCCTATAGCCTTCCTCGATAACTGATCAATCTAACAGTTTTTTTAGATCGGACCTGTTCCTGAGATTAGCGCGTTCAAACAAACAAACAAACCCTGCAACTTTTTATTATTAGTAAAGTTAGAGTATTTAAAAAAATTAGAACATAGAAGTAAAACTTTTTGCATTACAAGTCATTATGTTATTGATATATCTAAAAATAAAATTTTGAAAATCTCATTTTCATAATTACGAGTTTTGAACTTATTTACAAAATGGATAAATGTTAATTGAAACTCATTTGCTGCTCTTACTGAGGTTCTCGTTTTTGTCTGTAGACACAACTTTAGGAACTAATTACGTAAAGTGCCCTCTGACAGATTAAAAATAATTTTAAATTAAGAAGTTACTAGTTAAAAGTTAAATGTTCGTTTTTAAAGACTAACCTTATGTCAATATTTTTTCATCTTAGTTTAATGCGACGCAACTGCACATCAAATGTTTGTATTGTTTGTTGTTGTTGTTGTTGTTTTTATTATATGTATTGTAAGCATAGAAAATGATTTACTTGTATTAATATACATATATTTAGCGCAATGCCATGTAGTATCAAATATTAATTGCCGATGTTTTCAAAGTCATTGAAATAAACGTTTTCTTTCTTTTCTTTCTAAATAGTTTAACTAAGATTCGATTTGATTCCGGTGAAAGAAATAGAAAATAATTAAAAAATATTTCATTTATATAAAATTTCCGTATTTAAAATCTGTTCATGTGATATTACAAAAAGACATTTTAATTTTATTTCTTTATATTATGTACGAAAAAATGTTACAAGTTTAGGTTAACAGTGAAAAACTAAATTAAATGTATTGTGTTAAAAGTTAAGGAAAGCATGACATTCAAAAGACAGTAAGGCCGACCTGTATTAGAGAGGCCATAATAGACCTCACTGGAGAAGCATGCAAGTTCAGTAGTGGACTAGTGCTAGAAATAACGCAAGAAAGTTTTAACAATACTCCGCTATACTTCAATCACTATATTATTATATTTATTATACTTATATTATTATTATTATTATAACCACACTCAATCAGACTAGATAACAAGTACAATATATAGCAAATTTAAATAAATAATACAAATAAATAAATGTTTCGGACATCTTACACACAACGCCATCTAGTCCCCAAACATGGCAGAGCTTGTATTATGGTATTAGACAACTGATATAAATACATAAACATTTTTTTGTAAACTAATACATATTATACGTAGAAAACACCCAAACTCAGAATTAAATATTTGCAGATCACACAAATATTTGGACCGACCCGGAAATCGATCCCGAGACCTCTTGATAAGCAGTCGCATACGCTAACCACTAGACCAACGAGGTAATCATAACTATTATTCATGTTATAAGATAAGATAAGATAAGATAAGATAAGATTTATTCGCTCAAACATGTGTGTACATACAATAAATTATAGCATGCAAGTTACAAAAGGTTCAACATAGTTCAATACATGTTTGCCATATACAATGACTTGCGAATATCAATGTTATATAATAAATTATTAAATTCTAATATGTTCCCATCACTGAAATATCAATTATTTTAATGTCAAATGTTTTCATTACATATAAATATGAATAATTCATGAACAAAAAATATAAAATCAAATAAAATTGTATACAATGTCAAAGTCAATTATGTTAATATCTAATTATTTATCTACTTATTTATGTCAAAACAAAATTTATCATTTAAAAAGTCATTCACATTATAATAGGCTTTTGCAACAAGAATTGATTTTAATTTTTGCTTAAATGCTTGGTTACTTAAATTTTTCAAACTGTTAGGTAATTTATTAAAAATAATTGGAGCCATGCAAATAACACTTCTGCGCATAAATGAAGTCCTAGACTTATGCAGACAGAGTTTATCTTTATTGCGCCTATTTCGAGGAATAGTATCTGCCATACGTGGAAATAGGCTTGGATTCATTTTGACAAATGATGCCGTTTCTAATATATAGAGAGACGGTAGTGTTAAAATCTTATAACGTATAAAATATGGCTTACAAGAGTCTCTGATGTCAAGTCTAAACATTGACCGCAAACACCGTTTTTGGGCTTTGAATGCGATTTCCTTGTTAGTTGAATTGCCCCAAAAAATTACCCCATATCTCAAAATAGATTCCGTTAATCCGTGATACGCTGTTAGCAATGCATCTATGTCAAGTGTCAATGAAAGCGTATATAAAGCAAATGCACTACTAGTTATTCTTTTACAAATAGTTTCAATATGAATCTTCCAATTTAAGTTACAGTCAATCGTTAAACCTAGAAACTTAGTAGTCTTAACAATGTCAATAGTATTATTATTATATTTAATGTCAAAATTGGGAAATGTCAATGCGCGTTGGCCAAAATGTATAGGTAATTACTGTTTTATTGATATTGATTTTTAAATTATTATTATCTAACCATTCGGTTGTTTTATTTAAAGTACTATTTACATCGAATTCATACAAATCTCGATGATATATTGATAACATATCTACGGATCTATTGAGAACATATCTATATTTAGAAAATAAATGTGCAGGCAAATAAGTTTAGCAAGTACAAGTAGTAAGTTACAAGCATTTTTAAAAACACAATCCTAAATAGCGGCAACTCTACGAAACTTAAAATTCTGTTACTGCGAGCGCTAGCGGTTAAGGGGAGGCCCCTACTGCATAGTTCGCCTTTCACAGCCTAGGTGGCGTTACTGGCATCATCCTACCAAGCAAATACTTTCTATTAACTCCATGTTCGAGTCAATATAATAATATTTAATACGAGACCGGAGACTGACATAAAAAATCATTATATGGAGTTTTTGTTAGTATGTTTATTCGGTCTAATCTTTGCAACCGTATTTTTACCTGAAAATATATAATAAAGTACGGATTATAAACCCTCATGAGGATTAAAGGTGAGTGAGATCTTAGTTTCTCTCTCAGATACGCCAAGTTTCCTTCTATTCTACAAAATAATGACACAGATTATTTTCTTGAATAAAAATACTATAACAATAAGAAAAATCCAGGTCAACGATTGATTTCAATGTTCTACTTTCTTTATGAAACTACACACCATTACATATTTCAATAGACTGTTTTTATCGTTTTCGTTGAATCAAAAACCAAAGTACCTTGACACCTGATTTCTCAATGTCTTTACTAAATTATAGTTCAAAATACATTAGAGTGTAGTAGGTGTAGGTGATCAACAGTTTCGTCCATCAATCAACTTAGCAACAACACCGAATGTTGATAACCAAGCGATCATATCGAAAGTTTTGTTCAAACACTGCTGTTGTTTGGTGACTCGGAACAAGTTGAACTGATCTGTTAAATAATTGAGATTTTAAAGACGAGCTTTATTATACTAATATTTACTTTGAGAATTATGGATCTGAGATAAAATAAAGCACTTGTTGATTTTGAAATTTATTGTTACAATGTACTTTTTAGCCCCAATACACAACTAGGAATACTTGAAAAAACAGTTTATCCCTGCCAGTTTCATCAGTAGTCAATCGACACTTGTAACTCTTTTTTCCTTTACATTTATGTGTGTTCAATAAAGATGTATAAAAAGGGTCTATTTGATGATTACAACCCGATGTAGTAAATATAGGCGTAGTATGTAAATATCCTTACTAGTGCAAACAGGCGCAAAAATGAGATAAAACGACTTATGTATAATTACAACAATTGAAAAGTGCAGTTACGAGATATTTAAACAAATTGCCTGTGGTGCAGTGGTGGTGTATGCGAGTCTTGTGCTTGAGGTCTTGGGTTTGACCAAATATTTGTATGATGTGCAAATATTTGTTTTAGAGTTTTTTATGTATAAAATGTATGTATTTACAAAAAAGTATATATGTATGTAAAACTATCAGTAGTCTTAGTACCCATAGCATAAACTCTGCTTAGTTTGAGACTAGATGACGTTGTGTGTTATATGTCCGAAATATTTAATTTAATGTTCAGACTATAAATATTTCGGACATATAAAAACAAAGCGTCTGAAAAAACAAGTTCTTAATAAAATAAAATTAGCTTTGTAGCTTAAAAATCAAGATAAAAATGAACACTACAAGTATTACTGAAGTTTATTTTATTGAATCAAAATACATTTCTACATTATATTTTTGTCATGAACTCAGACAACGTTGCGTACATTGTGATTGGTGGGTGTCTCCGTTTTTGTTCAACGAGATGATAAATATTGCCATTATGCCATTATCAGCGCCATTATGACTCTTGATTTTTACAGCAAGAAAAAGCACTTTGCTTTGTTCCCTTGAAATGTTTTATTCTATAGCATCGCATTTTTTTTCTATGAACGGCATCGATGTAGCCATTTTTTTGACTGTCAATTATATTATTTTCTATTTGGGTTTCACTTACACTGAGTATAGGCTCATACTTTTAACTAATCAACGGATTAATCTAAACAGTTGACCTAGTAAAATACAGTTCACATAAAATCTGTGATAATAATAATATATAAGTAAAACCTCCTTTCAAAGGAGAGGCCTATGTCCAGCAGTGGACTGTTAAAGGCTGTTGATGATGAAAACAAATTTTATAAGAGATCTTTGGATTTTTTGTTTATTTCACTTTTCCGCTTGAGCTGTGTCATGATGAGACAAGTGAGACGTTTTCGTCTCAGTAGTCCCATGGGACAAGTGACACCAGTACTTCAGTCCCAGAAGTTCCGTTACCATTTGAACAATAGTACTAGTGGGACTACGTTTACCTTTAACCGTGTCGTGTTTTAAAAATTAATTTTATTGTACTGTCATACAATACAATTTGACTGCCTTGTCGGTCTAGTGGTTAGCGTATGCTGCTGATCAAGAGGTCTCGGGTTCGATTCCCGGGTCAGACCAAATATTTGTGTGATCCACAAATATTTGTTTCGGAGTCTGGGTGTTTTTCTTTGTATAATATGTATGTATTTACAAAGTATGTTTATGTATTTATATCAGCTGTTTAGTACCCATAATACAAGCTCTGCTTAGTTTGGGACTAGATGACGTTGTGTGTAAGATGTCCGAAATATTTATTTATTTATACATAACATACAGAAAATATATGTATGTCGGCAAAAGGTGTTTGTCGGGGCGGTGGCCTTCTTCAGAATGCATATTGTGTGGACTGCGTGGTGTTTCTCAAGCAGACAACGAAAGTAGTTAATCTAAATAATCTCTTATTAATACAAAGATAGCTTAAAGTGAGAATAACGAGCTGTTAGGTACTTCCTAGACTTGTTATTTGCGTTGTGGTCGATCGGTGAGTGCGCTCCGCTCTGCCCGCACGACTCTGCCGAAGCGATGACGTTTCACCGCTTGCGCCTCGTTGTCAAATCAGCTCCCGTTTAATTTAACGTTCCGACATGTAAATATATGGTAGTGGGACTTTTTGGACTGAAATACTGGTGTCACAAGTCTCACTATTCCCATCATAGGACAACTCAATGGGACAAGTGGTATGGGCCCAAAAATTTAATTTACAGTCTTTCAATCATAAAACTACTTCACAGCGTTAATGTTCTCTACACAATAATTAAAATCAAGAAAGCTGTAATTCCTTCAGACATTCAGCGTCGGGCTCTTTGTAATGGGTGAAGAAAGACAGAATTCCTTAAGTCATTCGCCATAGGGCATTCTGTTGACACCGGCTACTTTTAATAGCTGTCTCTGGCGGCGCGCCAGTGTCCCGTTAGAGAATAAATGTTCCTCACAAACTTGTTACAAATGGAGCTCATATAATAACTTAGCTTTGCACTAAACTTCAAACTCCATTGTGAGTAGAAAGAAGACTTTGAACCTTGTCGTTAGCCATGAAAAATTATTTCAAGTAACGGAATTGCCTGACTGCATTTAATATCCTGTATTTATTTAGTCTTCGAATAGAACTGTATTTAAATTAAATCCGTGTAAATAATAATTGTTCATTAATAGTAGATTTTTTATGGTCTTTGACCACAACCACTGTGGGGAGGCGAAGGTCGTGTGTGGGACTCCTGGAGAACCCCAACTCGGACAAACTCAACACATCGGGGGCCTACCAATAAGAAATAAGTGGAATAAATTACCTGCACCACCATTCAGTAATGTCATCAATTGGAGCATGGGACAGGTGAAGCACGGGTCTTTCCCCAAAAGTTTTTGTTTATATTCGATCTCACATGATGTAAACTAATAATAAAATCGGCCAAGTGCGTGTCAGGCCACGCATAGAATTGGGTTCCTTAGTTACCCATAATTGTACGTGGATATAAAGTCGTATCCGATAGATAATTTCATCTATTATATAAACGTTAAATTGTTATGTTACGCGTTGATTTTGTATGACGTTTTCCAAGGAAGCGCATTTTACAAGTTAAGTTAATTAAATCTATAACTCCTGAACTAACAAATTCATCGAAACCGTTATAGTTTTTTTTTAAAGTTCATTATATGGACCACTATCACGATTTTTTCCAGATTTTTTAAGCCAGCCATTTAGCTTTTGGAAGGGGGGGACGCTCTGTTTTAACAAAAACGCCCCCTTTAAAGTGGAATTTCTCGCAAACGGATACCTTAATCAAAAAATCGTCTTCGAAACCCTTTATTGTTTTTAAAAGACTTATTTAATGATATCACACACGATGGGGTAGCCGCGAGGAAAAAAAATCATCCCCACTATATGTGTAGGGGAGGTACCCCAAATAAAAATATTTTTCATAATTTTATGCAGCTCTTCCGTCCGTCCTACCGAACCCTAGGGGTTCGGAGTCATAAAGCTTAGCTTAGGTTTAGCAACTGGAACCAAAAAGAAGTTGCAAAATATCTTTCAATTCCTACTCTTTGATGTAACAAAACAGTTCATCATCGTTCATCAGGCTGACGTTTACTAAGTTTTCTTATTAAATTCCTTTTACAAAAGCATTGTACACTCATCTTATCGCTGTTTGCGTTTCAGCACTTGCAAATTAGCCCTCAGTTTACTTTTAATTATGAACGCGACTAAATGGTGATGTAGATTAACAACGGCTTAAATTAATCTCAGAAGGAAAAATTAAGGAAGAAATAAACGATTTAGTTTTTACAACCAAGGTTACAAGGAAACTTGCTGCTGAATAGCTGTGAGGCTTATTTTAAAGTAGAAAAAGCTGTAGAAATTTATGTGATATTTATGTGAATTCTCTCTATAATGTAAGATTTATAATTCTGATTTGAAAACTAATTTTAGTTATTTAAAATACGTATTGAGCAATTGATCATGTCATGTTCTTTTCATCCTACGCATCTACCATTTGTTATCGCCATACTTGTTTATGAATGTATGTAAAATTCGAAGAGAGGTAATACTAATTAACGACTTTGGCTTACTAAAATAGAAAACACAAATTAATTTACAAAATTAAATTTGTAACAAAAAAGTTCTGAACATTTTAATTCAACTCCAGACCCAACTTCAAACCTAACCCGCGACTGCAATCTCAACTTCATCAAACATTTAGCTTCAATTTACAAAGGGTTGCCACCAATTAATTTAATCAGAGCAAAATAAACATATCAAGTAATGGCTTTAAACGGGTTGGATTCACTTTTGATACCACGCAAAACGAGCGAGGGGCGAATGGGCGAGCAATAACCCCGGCCTCCACGGCCCGTCTATTACTGCCAATTATATGGGCCGCACAGTTGGCACCCCTGCATTCGTAAGACCGCGAGCTTTTATAAAAGCGGAGAGGGTAGCAGAGCGAGTAAATCATGGTCATTATTTTGACGTGACGTCTTATAATTCGATGAAGCCGGCTGCACGCACGAAAAAACATGATTCATGCGGCGTTACCTCGCTCTGAGGCGTTCCATTTAAGGCTTGAAGTGCAAGCGAGAGCGCGGAACGAGCGACAAAGAGGCACAATCTTATGACGTTGTCACGTTCAACTATCGTCAGTAAGCTGACTTTACAGACAACTGATTTTTAAAACCATGATATGCTCGAAATTAAGACACCAGATCATTCACATATTTTTACACCTTTGAAAAAACAACAACAACAGCAGTTCAGGCAACAGGCTTCGGCTATTTATCCTTGATTATATCGTGCTGTTTGTAAGTACATCATACTTTTTTTCATGATCAAGTTTGGTTGTTCCGATCTTGAGTTGGGTAATTCAAAACATATTATTCGAAACATTATTACATTCAAATATTTTAGAGTTTAAATCTAATTTGTACACCTGCAAACTGCACTGTCAATGTGCAATGTCTATGACTAAGTTTTTTAGAAGAAATCACATTTAGCGATAAAAAAAAGAATTAGGCAGGTGTATTCCTTGAATTTTGTAGGCGAGAGAGGAATTAGAAAAATTCTACCCCTAAGGGTACTTAGTGGTAAAAGTTTCGCACGAGAGTAACACGTGGGCGAAGCCGCAGGCTATAGAAAGTACCTTAAAAGTTAAATTCTGTATCTGCATCCTGCTAAATTAATATGAATGGACCTCTTTTTATTTGTTTTCTAATTACTTGATCAAGAGTTACTATAATATACTTCTAAATGTTGTGGGTATGATTCTGAGATATAATTTATTAGGTTTCAAAAAATCATAAATAATTTCTAAAGTAAGTACAATACCTATACCTTAAAATACTGTTGATTTTAGTTCTAATATCACTGAGTAGTTAGTAGTGTAACAGGGTTGGGATTGGTGATCTACTGACATTCTGATAATGCATATACGTAATTCGATGTCTAAATTTTATTTTTTATATCGCTCCGCTAAACGCTTCACCGACTAACATTACCGCTACGCTATTTACTCAAGGTCAACCCCCAAATTCTCGTAACTCTATGCAACAAAAGGCTACGTGAATACATATTCAGTTAATGCCACACTACGCCCAGCTATCCTTTGCGTTTGACAACATAGTCGCTGCCTGTTCAAGGACTTCGCACGAGCTGAAGTCACTAAACAATGGCACGAGTTATGTTTCCACTTCTGGTTTATGTCTTTCGCTAGTAGTTAGTAAAGTTTTAAACTAGACATGAAAGCAAACCTTATTATTTTACTCCTCTATTGTAAGAAGAATATCTGCTAACGTAATAAATGTTATTGTATTCTTGTGTGTATTTTGAGAATTACGGTTCTTGGTTAATCTCTGTAGAGTTAGTAAGAAAGAACTTTTTTCTTGGTTATATTTCATATTAGAATACACATATTATAGACCTAAAAATTCGTTATTGATATGATTGACCTTGTCGATGGTCAATTAGGAAAGTAATTTGTCGATAATCAATTAGGCATCTATATAAAAAAGATATTGAGCAAACTTTATATCAGTGTAACCTCCACAGAAATAAAAAACTAACTATAATTACAATAAATCATGGATTTCTTTAGTTGTTGGATTGAATGCATACTAACAAAAAATCTAAATCAACAAACCTATAGAATGCTCAAATGAAATAATTAAATTATAACTACATTTTTTTTTTTTTTTTTTTTTTTTTTTTAACGTGTGGAAATCCCCGCGGACCGTCACCCCGTCGGGGGTTACGGCGGGGTGGTGTGTCGGACTCGAACCGACTAAAACCACACGGTGTGACCCTCTCTGCGCCTTTGTATTGGAAGGAGTCCAGGGAGGGGATTTCCTTCTGGACTCCAACCGGCGCCTGCCCGCACTGTTGCGGGCACCACCTCCATCGTGTACTCTCTAATTAGGCAACGTCCGGTCACACGCGGACGTCGCCCCCTCGCGGTTGGCCTCTACTGCGGACGGACGGGAAACCCGTCCCGCCCATCCGCGGCCACTCTCAGGGCGGCATGAGACGCAGGTATGCGCGCCTCCGCCGCCCGGGGCGCCGGCGGCGGATCGGGTCCGATTGGATGGCATCCTCCCGGGCCTTCTCCGCCACCTCCTTCTGCAAGATTACGTCCTCGCAGAAGGTTGCGACCGCGGTAAAACAACTGTCGCTGCCGACCATCGATCTTATGACGGCCGGCAGCGAGAGATCCCCTCCGATGACTGCAGTGAGGACCCGGCGCTGCGCCGCCCAAGCGGGGCAGACCGCCAGCGTGTGCTGGGCCGTGTCCTCACTGCAGTCGCAGTGGTGGCAGGCGGGACTCGGTTCCCTCCTAGCGACCGAGTGCAGGTACTTTCCGAAGCAACCGTGCCCGGAAAGTACCTGCGTCAGCCGGAAGGAAAGGGTCCCGTGCTGCCGCCCTGCCCACTCCTCGAGGACCGGCTGAAGAGCCTCCACGGCGGCGAAGCCAGCGCGTGGGGTCTCCAGCCGGAGCGACCATCTCAGTATGGTGGCTCGGCGAGCGGCTTCGCGCCACTCGCGCACGTCCTCGGGCGGAGGGCGAAATCCGCTCTCCGCCCGGAAGTCAGCCACTCGCCGATAAACTTCGGCGAGCACTTCCGCCTCCAAATCCCACGGGGGTGTTCCGGCCAAGGCACACGCCGCCTCTGTGGACACCGTGCGGTATCCGCGTATGGCTCTGACCGCCAGTATCCGCTGGGGGCGCCAGAGGCGCGCCCTGTTCTGGGCGGACAGAGCCGCCGCCCACACCGGTGCACCGTAAAGTGCCATCGACCGGACAACCCCCGTGTACAGCTGCCTAGTGGGGACACTGGCCCCGCCCAAATTGGGCAGAAGTCGCCCTAGGGCGGAGGCAGTGCCCACCAGCTTAGGACCAAGCTGTCGGAAGTGCTCGTCGAAGAGCCACCTACCGTCGAGGACCAGACCCAGGTACCTCATCTGGGCCCGGACCGGTACGAGGACCGAGTTGACCTCGATCGAGGCGCCGGCGGGCGGACCGCGACGGGGCCCATGAAATAATAGGGCCTCCGTCTTGTCCAGGGCCACCCGCAGACCCAGCGCCTCGATGCGCCCGACCACCCGGGAGACTCCTGTGGTGGCCAGGCGCGCCGCCTCCTCAAAGTTTGCCCCCCGGGCCGTGACCAGGGTGTCGTCTGCGTAACAGATTACACCCAGCCCGGGGGGGAGACGCCCTCGTAGGGCCCAGTCGTATCCCATGTTCCACAGGAGTGGTCCTAGGACAGACCCCTGCGGAACACCGCACGACATGGCCCTGCGTCTCAAGGCGCCACCTCGGTCCTCGTACTCGACGGTACGCTCCTCTAAGTAGTCTGCCACCAGCCGCCTCAGGTACCCTGGCACTCCGTGGTATTGGAGTGCGGCCCTGATGCAGCCGAATGGCAGACTATTGAAGGCGTTGGCGATGTCCAATGACACCGCCAACAGCACTCCACCGCCTCTCACCGCCTCTTCGGTCACGGCCCTCAGGCGCAGGATCGCGTCGACCGTCGAACGCCCTTCTCGGAAACCGAATTGGGCGTCCGACAGGTCGGGCCCCACCTCGCTGAGGTGCCGGACGATGCGGACAGAGAGAACCCTCTCAAACAACTTGCCCGCCTCGTCCAGCAACACGATGGGCCTGTAGGCCGCGACCGAATCGGCAGGCCGTCCATGCTTCTGGATCAGTACCAGCTTCCCGCACTTCCAACGCTCAGGGAAGTGTCCGGACGCCAGGCTAGCGTCCAACACTCCCCTGAGGTGGTCCGACATGTAGTCGAGGGCACGGGCCATCACTCGGGCTGGAACCCCGTCCGGCCCGGGGGCGGTGTTCTTGGACCGAATCCGTAGAACAGCCGCCCCTACCTCCGATTCCCTGACAGGCGGCACATCACCCACGCTGTCCCGACGACGACCACGACGGGCCATCGACGGGGGTGTGTGTTCCGCCCGCTGCGGGAATAGGCCCTCGACCACTTCCTGCAGGAAGCTGGGCTGGAGAGTCTCCGTAAGGGGGGGGCCCGACGTGCGGAGCTTGTTACGCACCGCACGATAAGGGCGACCCCAGGGGTCACGCTCCAGACTCTCCAGCATCTCTTTTCTGCTCGCGTCTTTGGCGCGGCAAATGGCCAGCCTCAGAGTTTCCCGAGCTGCTCGGTACTCCTCGTGAAGCCGGTCCACCTCCTCACCGCCTCCGCGGTGACGTCGCCGACTCCGGGTGTGGGACCTCCGGGCACGTACGCAGGCCGCACGGAGGTCCGCCAACTCCTGGGACCACCAGTAGACCTCCTTCCGAGGAGGCCGACGGCCACGAACGCGGGGCATGGCCGCATCGCAGATGAGCGTTAACGCATCGGCGAAGCGACCAGCCCCCACGTCGACCTCCTCGGTCGGGGCCTGCGGAGACAGCCAAGAGCAAACAATGGCCGCCTCCTCTAGTAGGTCCCTGTCCAGCTTGGCGACAGCCCACCGCGGAAAACGGGAGGGACGCCGCGCCGCGTGACCCCTACTGGCGTCCTGGGACCGGGAGAGCTCGAATCGGATATAAAGGTGATCCGAGAGCGTCTCGACCTCATCCAGGACACTCCAGTTCCTTACTCGTGCGGCGACTGCAGGGGTAGCGAACGAAAGGTCCACTATCGACCCCCCCTGCTGTCGCACGCACGTGTTGGTGGCGCCTCTGTTCAGCAAACAGAGGCCCACCGACGCCGCCCATTCCTCGACGGCTTCGCCCCTGGCGTCCGTCGCCGGGGAACCCCACGCAATGGACTTTGCATTGAAGTCCCCCAGCACGAGGACGTGCCCAGACCCCAATCGCCGTATCGAGGTCTCCAGGTTGTTGAGGAAGACCTCGAAGTCGCTCAGACTCCGGTTGGGGGAGAAATATACACCATAAATGGTGTTTCCCCCCCATTCGACGGCAACATATCCAGTACCCTTGTCTCTTAGCGACAAGGGCGGGGAATGAGCCGCCGTGGAGCTGACGACTGCCACGGAGCCGTCCCAGTCACCCATCCAATTTGGACGGGGAGGGACAAAATAGGGCTCCGCGACTACGGCAACACCTATCGACCACTGCGCCATCGTTTGCAGGAGGAGATCCTGCGCCGCGGCACAGTGGTTGAGGTTCGTCTGGACCAGGAGGTTGGAGACTTGATCCATTACTGGATCGTCTCTACAACCCCCTCCATGGGCGACGACGTCGTCGCCTGATCGACGTCGGAGACAGCCCGGGTCGCCGGGCTAGCCTCCGGCGTCTGCCGAGAAGCGCGGGGAGGCTTGCAGCCCCCCTGCCCCATCTGGTGATTGGCGGGCTTTTTACCCGCCGCACACATCGGGCAGTGAGGGGCGGCAGAGCATTCTGCCGCCTTGTGCCCGGTTTGACCGCAGCGGAAGCAAAGTTCGCTGCAGTCAAAACAGCTCTCGCACTTGGTGCGAGTGTGTCCCGCGACGAGGCACTTGTAGCACCTCATCGGCCTCGCGGCCAGAACCGTGATTCTGGCATTCACGAAGCCGACGAGCATGCTCCCGGCGTCGGCCAAAACTTTGGCCGCCGCCACGGGACAGCTGACCCACACCGAGCCGAGGCCTCCCGGGCCCGGCCGGACGGTGCCGACTCGGATGGTGCCCGCGGTGCAGCCAGTCTTCTCCATGACTGCATCGCGGACATCCTCCGACGTGATAGAGTCGTCCAGACCCGAAATGCGCAGTTCAGCGCACTTGGTGGGCCTGGCGATCTTTACACCGTCCCGGGCGGCAAACACCTCCCGCAACCTCTCGGCAAAAGTATCTGCCGTCTTGGCGCCCTCAGCCCCCGGGAACTCGAATACTCGAGCTCCCGTCTGGGCGCGGCGCAGCCTCATCCCCGCAGCCCCGAACTCAGCGGCGAGCCCGGGACGGGCCCCTTTGAACAGGGCCGCGTAGGTGAGCCCGCCACTGGCCGCCTCCGGCGACACGGTCACCACGACAGCCGCGGTCTTGGGCGGCTGCAGCTTCCGCGGCCTCTTCTTAGGGGCCGCCGCCGGAGACGGCGGGGCTTGGGCTGCGCCTTGGGCGGCCTTCCTCGCCCGCGCCCGCTGCCGCTGCCCCCGCCTCTTGGAGGGCCCCACGACCTGCCAATCCTCGTTAGAGGGGGCTGGTCCCGAGGAACCCGTCGGAGGCGCCGGAGCGGGAAGCGGGGGGAAGTCCGCTCCACTTGGGGGCGCCGTTTGAGGCCCCTTCTAACTACATATCTTAACCTACCAGAACTTTAGCAACACTAAATTCATCGGCAAAAACAACATCATAATTTTAAATTCAGAACCCTTTCGAATGCTCGCTAAATCGGCTTTCCAAACTCACATCTCTTACCGCCTTAATTGCTTTTTCATTTGTATTGTGTTCATTTCCAACCCTTTTATTTTCACTTCCAAACCAATTAAAAGTCATTCAAGGCAACCTGACTACAGGCACTGATTTAAGGGTCAGAAAATACCCCAATACTCCGGAATCCATGTTGAGATCGTGACAGATAAATTGGCAGGGTTATTTATTAGTGATCTGCCTTATTTCACTCCAATGGCGTCACCTAGAGACCAATAGTTCTACTTGTTGACATAGATGGCGTTGAGCGTTCAAGGTATTTGTTTGCGACTTTTGTAATTTTTAACTAGTTTAAAATGCTAAATTATTATAGTTTTTATTAGCATAAAACTTTTTTTTTATTATGATAAAATAGAATGTAGTATGTTTCTTAAATCATCATCAACAACAGCCTACGTCAATTAATAATCCTCTTTCGAACATAGGCCTATCCATGTAAAAGAGGTTTAGGCCTATTAAACAAGCAACGCTAACTGGTTCGACAGAATTCTGTCTAATTTTCGACTCTTTGTTTTCTCTGTTTTAACAATAATTTTGAACATCTAACATTCAACACCACTAGTCCCAAATTAAGCAGAGCTTGTAGTATGTTCTACTATATATCTATCTTGCTAACTGGGCTATCTAACACTGAAACATATTTTCAAATCGGATTAATACTTCCCGAGTGTAGCACGTTCAACCATCCAAACAAACAAACTTTTCAGCTTTATAACACTAGTGTAAATAGACACCCAAATTTCGTAACAATTTTTTGCAAATCATAGAAACATTTGGTCCGATCCGAGATCTCAAGCACGGCAAGGATCGGACCGCAGTCAGACCGGACGACAGTCGTATACACTGCCACTGCGCCACTGAGTCTGTCTATACATATATCATCATCAACAACCCATGACGTCCCACTACTGGGCTCAGGTCTCCTCTCAAGAAAGGGTTGCCCTGGCGGTTGAGAGTATGTCATGCTCACTCAAATGTCACGCTGATGGTAGCGCGTTTCAGGGATCATTTGATTCCCTTCAAAATTTTTGAGTTGAATGGTGCTGATCCATGCGTCATGTTCGTGAACGGGCGCTGTCAGTTGTGACTGGTCATCTCTTAGTTGCCACGGCTTATTTGAATTAATTATTTTATTTTTATTTCATCATTTTATTTTATTTTATTTATTTTTATTTGATTTTTATTGTACTATGGACGTCTTGCTACATCGTTCTCACATCATTATGGTACATTTACCATCTCAACATTAATGATGTAACCAAGATTTTGTAAATAACAACAATAACATTTTGATTTAAAAGAGTGTCCATGGAGTTTCTTGCCCGTTCTTCTCCATAGAGATCTACGCTAGGGAAGGGGCAACTACAGTACTTTCACAGTTTTTATGTCTTGTGACTGGGACTGTAGCTACATTTAATTTTCATTTTTGTTTCGACAATTCAAAAGTACCTGCAACTGGCCGACTTGAAATAAATGCTTTGATTTTGATTGATTTTGCCTTTTGGTTAAAGCCATACGTCCCCACGCTGGCCGAGTGCGGGTTGGGGACTGGCAAGACACGTACATATTTAACTAATAACTTCTGCGTCAATTGCCATCCCTATTTTAGGTTGCATAACCTAGCGAATCGAGGCGTATTAAAGGGCATAGTCCCCTTCTAAGCAGAACACACTTGACTTTTTACGTGACTCGTAATTTAGGCATTTTAAATAAAAAGGTACAAGTATCCTTAAACCTAACCTACTAAAGGTTGAAAGTGAGTTTAGGCCAACGCGTAGTTTATGAATAACCATTTATATTAATTTACTGAACTAGAAACTATAAATTATTGAGGTATAAAGTTAGCAAATTGACTGTGTTTCGTATAATGGTCTAATATTTTCATTTATTGTAGTTAGCTAAATTCTTGATTAGACTGCCTCGATGGCGTAGTGGAAGTATAGGGTTCAAATTCAGAGTTGGACCAAATGTTTGTATGATCTCCAAATGTTTGTTTCGGAGTTTGGGTGTTTTTTATGTATAAAATGTATGTACTCGTATTTACAAATTAAAAACTATATAAGTACTCTCTCAGTGAAACTAGCTTTTATAGCAGAAGCTCTGAATAGTTTGAAGGTAGATGGCACTGAGTATTATTTTCTTCCTAACCTTTATTCCCAAGTTTATTTGGGGTCGGCTACTAGTTCAACCGGTTCTACCTGAATTTCAGTTTTTCCACGGAGCGACTGGCATCGGACCTCCGCAACCCTAAGGGAGAACTGAAATTCGAAATGACTTCCCAATAACGATTGCTATAGATGACCATGACAACTGAGACCGACGGCTTTACGTTGAGTGTTATATGTCTGAAATATTTATAAAAGAGAATGATATAATCTGTAAATTTAAAGTTACTTGACCCGACTAACTGAATCATCTACACGACGATTTCAAACCTAGGGAGTGGAATAAGAAACTAATGTTTGAATAGAAGATCGACATATTTAAAGCCTAAAGACGAAACTGTACCCAATAGCTAGTTAATCTTCAATGGACTATACAGACGGCGCAATGGTTTATGCATTCTGCACGCTGCTTTTAGCACTGACTTTTTGGTCTAATGGTTAGCGTATGTGGCTGCTGATCAAGAAGCCTCGGGTTCGATTTCCGGGTCAGACCAAATGTTTGTATGATCTGCAAATATTTGTTTCGAAGTTTGGGTGTTTTCTATATTTAATATGTATGTATGTATTTACAAAAAGAAAGTATGTTTATGTATTTATATCAGTTGTCTAGTACCCATAGCACAAGCTCTTGTTATATTGGGACTAGATGATGTTGTGTGTTAGATGTCTAAAATGTTTATTATTATTATTTTACAGTACCTACTTAGTGTTGTGGATTCAAGTCCCACATGAAATTTAATTTTGTGTAATTCAATAATCGGTATTCTGAGTCTGGGTGTTTTTTGTGTCCGTTTCATGTTTGTTTAGAAAGTCATCTACGCCTCTGTAGATGTATATTCCTAACATGGGTATTGTATTAAATTTAATATTTTAATTATAAAGGAAAGCGTCATTACCTCAAAATACAGTTCTAAAATACAACTCCCCATTCGGTGGGATCGG
This sequence comes from Phragmatobia fuliginosa, assembly GCA_932526445.1. Taxonomy (NCBI): domain Eukaryota; kingdom Metazoa; phylum Arthropoda; class Insecta; order Lepidoptera; family Erebidae; genus Phragmatobia; species Phragmatobia fuliginosa. The sequence goes on along the minus strand of OW052066.1, from coordinate 6,899,412 downwards.
TGACGTTTATAACTCGTTAGCTCATGTCACAATGAATAACATGGACAGTAGAACAAATTTACTTTGCTTTTTGTAATAAAATTAATTTTTGGTGGTTCAGTTCAACCGTTTTAATATTGGTGTTAGGGGGTTAAAGTACATATTTTACTACGTAAAAGATTATTTCTAGAAATATCAATACCCTTCAGAATGATTTATTCTGAAGGGTATGATGATTTATCAGTCATTCTTACATACCTATAATATCATCAAACCCTAACCCGAAATGAATCAACTGACTCCCGACGTTGAGTTTTGCTATTATACCTATAATAACTACAACCAAAATTTTTTTTGTTGTAGTACTTATAAAATACTACACTTTCAGTCCACAACTCGCGGCTTCGCCTACGTATTATTCTTATGTATAACTTTGTCTGAATCTGGTAGAATGTATAACTTTGTCTGAAGCCTGGTAACAGATGAACAGATTGACAGAAATACAGACGGACAGTGGACTTTTATTTGAGCCCCGTTTTACCCTTTGGCACGGGCGGACGAGGGAGACAAGGAAGTAGATCCCGTCCATATTCCTGAAAGGGGGATAGAGGTGTATTAAACACTCATATTTTGCAAAGAATTGTAGTTTTATAATTAGTGGCAAGTTTATTACCGCCACCTGAGTACTTTAGGTATTATCTCATCTCTTTCTCTCTCTCTTCAACTTACATAAATTAATTTGCTTTTGGGTGTAGGCAGGCCTCCTCTTAGGTCGATCACTCATCAAGATCTGGTGTGATCTGTGCTCACTCAATTTTTGCAGACCTGTTGTCTTTGGTCTTTCTGATGGTTATTACTCGAGTAATGCTGGCTCTGAGAATTAGGTTCGCGGGATATATGACACATTCATTCTTGTTTGGTGACCACAGGTTTGGTGAAATCCATAACCTAATTTCTCGTATTGTCTCAGTCAGCTATACGTTTCATGGTATCTCAATGTGGCTCTTATCAGTTTTTTCGGCACGGTGAAAAACATCAGTCACATACTCGTTTTATGGTCTCTTAATTTGATTGACCTACGTCATTGACCTACGTCCTCTCATGAAAGGAGACCCGAGTCCAGCAGTGGGATGGAGTTGTTGTTTAACGTGATTCCTGCCAGCCAGTGCACGATATAACAGGTTTTCGCTCTTATGAGCGAACTCATTCTTATGAATGAGAGTTGAAAGGATAGATTAATCGAATATGCAAGCCATTTCACCTCGTGAGGGAAAAAATATACATTTGCTTAACAACCAACTGTTAAGTTGATCAGACTTATACTCGTATGTATAGTTGAATTTAAAACAATAACTAAATTCAGACAGCCAGACAGACTGTTAGACAGATTCAGTCGGTCAGAAGTATTCAGTCCGTCAGAAAGGTTCAGGCGGCTAGTCAGTTTCAGACGGCTAGACAGATTCAGACGGTCAGAAGGATTCAGTCGTCAGACAGTTTCAGACGGCTGGACAGATTCAGACGGTCAGAAGGCTTCAGTCGGTCAGAAAGTTTCAGACGGTTGTACCTGTTAGAATGTCTTTTTCACCCCCTTCCAAAATCCTTTCATAATGCTCGCCTTGGCTCCAAAATGTGGAACACACATGCCAAATTATTGAAATTTCAAATTATGTCCAGTTATTTCGGCTGTGCGTTGTCTCTGTCAGTCAGTGACAGAACGATCTTTTGTCTGCCCCAGCCGTCGTGTCTATAGGTTACCACGGTAAAAAGTATACTATGTCCTTGTCTAAGGTCCAATTTATCTCTATCATAAAATTCATCTAAATCAATTTAGAAATTTACAGACAGATATATTTTTGAAGTATTAATATTGATATAGGATCAAGGATATGTAAAACCAGAATAATTCAATTATTTGTTTAGTCTTGAAGTGAAGTAGGTTCGTGGTTTAGAAATAATAATAATTAAAAAAAAAAAATTGCTAATTAGTGTTTTTAATTTGGACCTACTGATTTGTTTGTACTCTGACACTAAAATGAATCAAATTGCAAAGCTCCTGAAAGCTGAGCAATTAAAGCGCACAGTGAAACTGAATCTTTTGCACCTTTTCATTCGCCTGAGAGCTTAATTTTCCTTTCGTTAGACGCCAATTTTCTTTCATAGAATATCAGCAGAGCGTTGAGTTTTAATTTTAATTATTTCGAGAGGATCCTCTCTTGTTTCATTGGCCTCTTTAAGGTTTCTTTTATTTATTCATTGTTAAATACTGAGTAACTTTTTTTCTTTCTTTGTGGTCATATCCTGACTGAAAAACGTTAGGGTACTAAGTCTGAATGTTTTGATGCTGTAACTGAATGAATTTATAAAACTCACAAATATCTACCAACTGATTAGTGTATATACAGTAATGAATACAATTAAATTAAACGATCAACAAATAAATAAATATTTTGGACATCTAACACACAACTAGTCATGCAGTCCCAAACTAGACTTAGTTTGTACTATGAACACTAAACAACTAATATTTTTCGGTAAATAAACTACCAAATGATAATATGACGCGATTAGAAGCCTTATTAGCTTTAAATTTAAAACTCTTTAGTTAAAACTTTTCATATATTTTATTTCAACGAACCTTGAAAGAAAAATATAAACAATGAATAACAATAAGCTATTAACATGCAATCAAAATTATTACGTAGGTATATCAAAATAATATAGGTATATTCTATTTTTACCTGAATACAGCAAAGCGAAAAGGTAGCGTAATCTTTCCACACTCTGTGTATGTTTCACCAAAGCGCCTGGATTACTGAACCGATTTTAATGAATAAAGTAATCGAAATAATGGTTTGGGTGCCATAGGCTATAAATGTAATCGTTTCACGTAATCGGGTTATAAAGTTTTAACGAAAGCCTCAGAAAAAAATATAAATTTATTGTACCCTTAAAATTAATTAGCAGTATGAATTTATTTATTAAACCATATTAAATAATATGGTTTAATAAGTAAATTCTTACTTAATTTTTTTAACTTTTTTAACTTACTAAATTTTAAATAATAGAAAAATTATATTTATAATCTAAAATATTTACAGAGTTTGTACGGATGAAAGATTATATCAGTTTCCAGACAAAGTTAATTCGGATTGATTCCACAAACCCTTCTTCTGAACACTGGACTCGAGTTAAACTAAAAGTTTCAGGGTATTCAACTGAAATATTTCTAACTGTCGATAAATGTTACCAAGTTTTAAGAGCACTACTTCAGAAGCATTGGAAAGCACTACACTTTGAAAAGTTTAAAAAAAAAAAAGAAATAAGATATATGGTTTTTTAGACAAATAAAAAGAGATACACATATAAGATACAAACTTATTAGTACTTTTAAAGGCAAACTATTCTTTATAAATTATTTTTGTATTACATTAATATTTTAAGCAGCGCATGTAAAAAAGTTTTGAGAAGGAATATTTTGCAACATTTTTAACTCTGCTCCAGCTACTAAACTTTCTCGCTAACTGAGTTATCTTAAACTGAAAATTTTTGCATAATGTTCAGTATTAATTAGGATAATTATTACAAGAAAACCTGATCTGCTCGACTGGTTATGTAATTATATTTACGGAAATTAACTTGTTTGCGATAGGTTTAAATTAAAACACCACTGCCACCATTGAGTCCGTGAGGTAAGTTCTGAGCCAATCCGCTTGTGATCAAAACTAGTAGGTATAATCTAGTCGAAACATCAAGCTGTTCTAAGTTGTGTACTTAATACTTATGGTGAGTTTGAGCTTTAATACCCGTAGCTATGACTACAAATAATGAGCCGTGATTGTTCTAATTTCGGATCCACCACTATAAGCATTTACATTTCTTTCCAAAGGTTTTTGTTTAATATGGTTTAATTTTTCAATCTAACCTCTAACGCCCGGTTGACTTTAAGCGGAACTAAAACTCCAGTTGAAAAATGTAGAAATTTACTATTCATCGGCCCACTCTTTTAGTTGAGTTAGCTGACATTAGCCAAATTACCAGATGCCTTTGACCATCGGTGGACTACGAGAGGCTTATGATGATGATGACTTTTTCTTCAGAAATATGTTCATTATAAATTGTAGACATGTCATAAAGGAATATTGATTATAAAACATTTATTCGTCTTTACACATACTGCATTGAAGACATCTGAAGCAATACTTATTTGCTGCATAAAAGTTCGGTTACCTAACGAACCGCCAACTATTGCACGAACACAATATATTTTCTCGATACAAAATGCGGACAAAGTTGAAAATGATTGGAGTTATGGCTCCGCTTAGACATGCGGTTACAGAAACTGGTACACACAGAGTTATAAAAATTGTTATATAAAAAATAAATACCTACTACAAAACATATCTAGTATGGTTATGTAACCGTAATGTGCTATGTCAGACACAATATTTATATATAATATATCTTTACACAATTTTGGCACGTAATGTGCTATGTCAGACACAATATTTATATATAATATATCTTTACACAATTTTGGCAATTATAATAATGATAATTAATTTTTGTCAATTTTTTAGAGTTTAATCGTTCGGCTCAAAATAAGATTCTAGTATTTTCTTATCTGACATTACCTGATTTTTTTATTTACTTTACATGTGTCCATCCTATGCAGATTTATCTTTACAAGTTTATAGTATTCGTTTGCCTTTACAATAGAGAAGGATAAGTCTGAAAACTAATGAACACACTCATTTGCTATTTTAATCCTAAAAGCGATTACTTTCAAAGAAGATGTTTGTAGAATAGTATTGTACTTCTTCTAGCTACTGCCTGACTCATTCATTACTGAAGTGTAGTGTCTTAAAGTCTTAAGCGGCATTATTGAAGCTGCTTACTAAGCCCTTTGGATTCTCTATCGCGCATGACATGTACACAAACATTCGTACGTAAAGAAATTTGTCAAACGAAAATAAACCTTCAGTCGTCGACATTCGACTATATATTCACGGCATCAAACAAACAGGATTTGAAGTAATGCTTGATAATACTACGTAATGTACGACCATGTAATAAATAACGGTAATAGCACATTACATAATATAAGGTTTTCTAACTCATATTTTATTCAGAATTGCTATGGTATATCTTAAGGAGATTTAAATAGTTCAGAAACTTGTTTCAATTAAAAACAGAACAGGATGGTTTCGTAATTTCCTTGCTTGAAATCTTAATCGTAGAAAAGAAATGTGCAATTTTACCACTATTCCAATTGAAAGTTTAAAGCGATGGATGGCCATCTGGATGTTTTTTATTCACTCACTTCAGAGTAGTTGAAAACATCTGAAATAATTGTGATACAGTATTTGAGAAGAGCTTTTTAGTCTGTTTAAAATAAAACACCAAATTTACATTAATTGCTAAGCTGTATCCAAAAGCTACATACAATAAACTTTACTTCAACATCATCCAGCGGAGATATTAATCTTACCAACGCTAATTTTATAAATTTGAAAGTAACTCTATCTGTTAAACCACTGCACCGATTTAAAAGCTAATATCAACATAACTTACAAGAGAACTTACAAGCATCTAGAGTTAAGCCCCGATCCGCTCAGCATGATTTCCAACGTTGATAGAAGGTTGTAACAAAGGGACATTACAAACATTACTCCACAGAATCTTTTTGAATGTAGCTGTCTTTCAGTGATCACAATAAGCAAGAATCTCGTAACTCTCAGACCTTGACTACGCTTAACCCTCGTTAGAATATATCTAGTTGTATAAATCTGGGTCATTAGGACCGCGATGGGTTCGCGCGCGCGTCCGGCCGCGTGAACGTTGCACAAATTAATGGGCCGCAGATACCCAATTATTCATTATGCTGAGTCCTCATAGTCGTTCTGATGGAAATGCTACTGTTTTAACTAGTGTCGTTGCTGTTATGTAGGTTACAGTTATCAATTATGAGGTAGGTAAATGATGTCTGAACGTTAGCCTTGTAATATTTACCATGTAACGTACCGGCTAGACTACACTTGAATGTGTAAAATGTTTATTTTTGTATCGTGTTCAGGAATAAGTAATTATTCTTTGTCTGTCTTTTGACTGATTTACTATCCTGCCTAAAGTATTTCATGTTCTATAACCTACACACTTGAGTTACACGTGACAAAGAAACATTTGAAAAGTATACACATTTTTCTTAATCTTAAATAATAGTAGTCTCTAAACAGTGTTTTACTGAAAGGATTATTTCATTGTATAAATAATTTTTTCGACATTTTTTTATTAGTTTTTCTTATAATTAAAAGAAAGCTATATTTTTTCTACTTATTCGCATGAAAGAAGCAATAACAATTAACATTGTTACCACCCTCTACATAACAACTTATTATGAAAAATGAACAGCCGTAAATCTCTTTCTTATTTAAATTGTTAAAAAAAATGTATATATACAGAGGGTTTCAAGGTTCAAGTCATGCTACATGGCCATAATTTTGTCATAAACAACAATTTATATTAGTTATGAGCTCGTCGAAATGAATCGGTGGTACGTTTTTGACTTTTCACAGCTTATCCTCTAGGTCAAGAAGGCGGTCGATAGATACTCACACACAGTTAGGGATGGGTCGTGTTTTCGCACAACAACAGTGAGGACAGCGAAAAATGAAAGATTGTATATTGAGATATGGGTTATTTATTTATTAACTTTATAAGATTTTATCTGATGCTTGTTTTGTTGGTGGGACTACAACTTCGATAACTTTATTTGTGTCAGATATATATATAAAGTAATACTGTTTTGTACACTAAATCAGACGTTGTGTAAATAGCTTTATTTTTATACGAATAATTGTATACACATACTTTCTTAATTATTAATGACCTACAAGTTCATAAATAAACGAAGAAGGGAAAAATAAATTAGGCACAAATCAACACCAAAACTTCAATTTTAAATTCGAATTCGATTACAATGAATTAAAAGTTTACACAATCATGCCCTAGTTATTAGTAATGACCAGAGTACGCCTTTAAATTTAATTGTATACCTGTTACTGAAAGTATGAACTTGTTTTTTTTAATTTGCTACTGGGAATAAACTTCATAGCTATTTCTTTGATTATAAAATTTTTTAAAGCTTACTACTATATTATGACGTAGTGTAAGCTTCACACATACATGAGTATGTGTCAACTAACTTAACTATAGCTTAACTATAAAAAGGAGGTATATAATAACCTTTGTAAAAAATTTAAGGATAAATAAAATATCTTATTTAGTTATGTAACGCAATACAATCTAACAGAATAATGATAAACTAATAAAATAATACACATGTAAAGTACATTCTGAAAATGTTTTCTTCAAACTCATGTCGGTAATACGAGAATTTTCTCTGAAGTTATAAACGTATAACGTATTTCGCAAAAGACTTTCGCATTCACTTACTTCCAAGTACATTCCTATTACTAGTTCTCGTTATTATACATGCAATAAAGTAGGGGTGCAAGAGTGGGTAGTCTTAGAAAGCCCCTGCATCTAATCACGTAGCTCTTTCTCTAGATTTTCCAGAGCACTATTTTTCCACGATTATTTACAGACACTTTCTTGAAAAATAATCCATCATAATAACGAGTGTACTTTAATATTGTAACCACGTTTTTGAAATATTTTTTTTATCCATGAACATTATTCCGCTTCTTTGCAATAATATTACATATTTTTTCTAGTAGAAATTGTTTTCAGTAACTAACTTTTGACCACGTATCTGTTTTTTTTATTTGTAATCCATTGTATTTACGTAGTACCGTTATTATATTAATTTATTTAGTCCATAAGTAGTTTTGGAGCTATGAGGGAATAAATGAACACAAACATGAATTGCCAAACTCATATGCTTTGGCTCTGCCGTTGTGAGGTAAAAAGTAACGAAATAGTATGTAAACATATTAATTACTAGCTTTCGCCCGCGGCTCCGCCCGCGTGTATGTCGGTTATCGCGGTGAAATGTCCTTTCCCAAGTTCAGTTCTATCTTCATACCAAATTTCATCAAAATCGGTTCAGTGGTTTAGGCGTAAAAGCCTAACAGACAGACAGACAGACAGACAGAGTTAGTTTTGCATTTATAATATTAGTACGGATCTATATGACACGACTTTTAATCCACGAGCCATTATAGCTGACTACGGAACTCTTTTTTATGCGTGGCCTGACAGCCACTTTTACAGATTGTTGATGTTAGTAGTGCATTTAGTAAAAAACTGTCAATTTGTAATTATAAACAGATACTTCAAATGTAAATATTATTATTTATTTGTTAGATTCCATATTTCTTAGTAATCGTAACTGCTCAGCCGTAGCTTGTGAAATTGATTCCTACCCTGACGAATTGCGCGAGCATTTCTTCTATGTTTGAGATTACATCTTTATTCAACATGTATTTTGAAAATTTTAAGTACTGTAATCAGTAGTTCGTTACAATAATTGATGCTCTTTTACTTTAGGATCAGATTGCCATATGTGTAAATTTTTTTATAACCATTATTATATTACACGTATATTATCGAAACTACAACTTAAGTTGAGGTCATATTTGAAAATACAAATTTCGACTATAGCGAGTCGATTACGATGTTCAACATAATCGCCTGCTTATCCATTAATAATGACATGTTTGTATACTAACTAGGTAAACAATTTAGTTTCCTTGAAACATTTTATGTGGTTCGATAACAGGTTCATGTCGCGTCATTTAATTAATTATTACTAAGAGCCTCATAAAGTGTAGGTTCCCTCTAGGGAAACAGTGGAAAGTTTATTTTGTAACAATTGCTAGGTTACGTGGAAACTAGAAACCTTCTTGCGTGAAATTGCATTCGAATAGATTTGATGTCATGGAAAATGAATAATTTGAAAATTTTGTACAATTTGTGCGTCTTCAGTTTTGCTTCAAGCTGGTGTATATTATTTTTGAATTATTGAAAAAATGTAACGGACTAGAAATATATTTTAACTTAAAAAAACAATAAGTAATAAACATTCATTCTCTTCCCGCAGAAATAAAATTATTGTTCATATTTAAATGTGTTATGTTTTTATAGGAGATATTTTATTATTTTAATTATCATTAAGTTCCAAACAATGATGAGATCTAAAAAGAACAAAGAATTACCAATAACACCAGAAAAAATCTTCGTCCTAAACTGTAGATTAAAATTATGGGCGGTGAATACATAATGTAAATATCACATTCAGTAAATTTCCATAATTAAACATTTACGAACGATAATTCCACGACATTTAGGAGCAGTCAAATGTGGCGGTTATAAGAGATATTATATCTGAACATCTCAGATGCAAAGGTACATAACCACTGCTTTATCCCCCAGACGGCGTTAACGATGCATTCACATTCGTACGGTGGCAAGGTTTTCGCTACACCCAACACCACCGCAAACTTTCCACTAACTTAAATTCTGTAATACGTAAGTACATTTAAAAGCTTTTGTATAAAAAACATGAGTTAAAACCTGTTGTTTTTAAAACATTCATCGACTTTTTTTCAATTAGACGTTTTAGTCACAATACGCGCATTTTTGGTTTGACCCAGTTGATGAATTGGTTGTTGAATGGGTTGATTGCCGAGCAACTTCATGTTGTTATTCTGATTTAACATTTACCATATTTATAAATAATTACTATCTTTTTCTTACTACGATTTTTTTATCGATTTATCGACAAAAACATAAAGTGAAATAAATGTTTTAGGTTTTCGCGATTTTTACATGTAGTTTTATCTACTCTAAACTGTATGCAAATCAGATTTAAATAAACTCGTTTGCGACGCAGTCGTTCGTACTTTGATAAGTTAAAGAATACGGGATTATACAAAATGTCAAAAACAATATTTCAATTGCTTTGTTGGTAACAATGCGAAACGAAAATACCTATGCGTGTAATTATACGGTAATACACATACATAGCCCACCGGATTAGCAAGTTGAAGTGGCAGTGGGCTGGCCATATTAGCCGCAGAACTGACGACCGTTGGGGTAGAAGAGTTCTGGAGTGGAGATCGCGTCTCGGCAAACGTAGTGTAGGACGCCCACAGCCAGAAGTGGACTGAATTGGGCTGATGATGATGATAATGATACGGAAATAATTACTGACGGTGTACCTACTGAACTGTGTTAGTAATTTTAAAAGCACTTTTTTAGTTAACTGAAATAGTCAGAATTCTATTCAGATACGACAAATTGTGAGTCGCGTTATGCAGTTTGTTTTATATGTACCATGTTAGCTAATGTAACAAAAACCAGCTTAAGTCCTTGTCCATAGTCCAATCTATCTATTTACCAAAATCCTTTATATTGGTTCGGCAATTACTTTCAAATATATATTATTACTAGCTGAATCCCGCGGTGTTACCCGCGATTATTAAAATTGCGACTATAATTTGAGATTTAAACTATCCTATCTCTCAAGTTAGATCGAACTGCACATGGTGTGCGAATTTTATTATAATCGGTTAAGTGGTTTAGAAGTCCATTGAGGACAAACATTGTGACACGAGATTTATATATATTAAGATTATGCACTAAGACTAACTGATTTGTGTATGCTTCAAAAGCTTAAAAAGGTCTATTCTAAATGCAATCTACCACACTGAAGCGTAACAGTGTATAACTGGTAATATATAAAGTTTGTACGGGGATTTTTTTTATTATTATTATGTTTAAAATTATCAATTACACTACATACAGAAATGTGAAACTTGAAAACATTTCGACTCCAGTTACAATCAGTTCGACTAACGACATGACCAGCCCATTTGCATATTGATTCTTTGTGTGATGCAGGTTACTCTAGTGAGGGACAAACGTGGAAAAATGTAATGTAGAGTGCCTTGCGACACGATGGACCTACTATTTGAAGAAAGTCTGGCAGTGAATGGATGTCCACTGCACAAGATCTAGATATTGGGCGCCCCTTCGTTCAACGGTGAACTTTAATTTAGTTTGATTTAAAAAGAAAAGAAGTATGAGAAGAGTGCACTGCATTGAATTATTTATTTTGATACAATAATAAAAGCGTTGTTTATAAAAAAAAAAAAGTTGCTAGATGATTGTTATTGCTACTTTTGTACTAGGCAAATTAATTTAAATGATCACGTACCACGTAACACAACAAAAATATAGAATTAGAGACACACTATGAACAGGTATTTGAATATGCACAAACAGATGACCACGCTAAACCCCCGACGGTATGTAAATTGTATGCCGAAGATAGCTCATTCTGTGGTTTCATTGCATTTAATATGCCAAACGCGGTTTGGCAACAAAGTTCAACTGCAATACAGTATAAACCAATATTTCCAGACCTTGGGTATCATACTTCTATATACACTCGTAGTTATACTGGTGTAGTACTACGTAGCTTTCTATATTTGTAGTATCTCTAGTATCATACTTATAGTCCTAACTAAATGACTAGTAATCTAGTATCTTTAGACCAAAACCCAATGATTAATAGTCATTAGGTCTGCTATTGCTTTCCTACAAGTGACAAAGATACTTATGAACTTATGACACAATACAAAGCAAGTGGCGGATATTTTCTTGATATGAGTTCTATATAAAACATTAGCTGATGCCTGCGACTCTACTCGCGTTTGTTTCATCCTTTATTACCTAGGGGTAAAAAAATGAAGTGTTCTTAGGGAGGGTAAGCAACGACAGCGCGGTCAGTACCTGGATTGGTGACCGTTTGTGGTATTTTGATACCATGAGGACCGTAGTTTGATACCATGAGCGTTTTGGTGATTCGGGGGTCACGTGAGGTTGTCGGTCCCGGTTGCTATCTTAAAAATTCCAACTACAAGATTACGTAGCCACAGCGTTGTCTTTCACAGCCAGTCATTTCACATCCCGCACTCAGCCAGTGTAGGAACATATGGCCTAAACCCTCTCTTGAGAGGAGATCAACAGTTGGACGTTATGTGTTTTGATGATTGATCATAAAAAAAATTACATAATGTTAAAATTTACATCCTATTTCAGAACCAAATGTTGTTGGAAACAAAGTCTGTTGTTGTTGGAGACAAGAAAATGAAACATGAATGGAAATTCAGACAGAATATATAAATTTAGAAATACAGTAATCAAAATAAAAATATCAACACAAAAGGGCAATATCAATAATAACATCAGTGATGTGTAACTTGAATTTGATAGTATACCTCACTGTCCTAGCGGTTACGGCTGGGGATAAGCACCGCCGTATCACTTATTCATGGTATGTCACAAACAAAGCCGAGTCCGCTGTGCTGACTACGCTAAGTATCCCATAAAAGCAACATACGAGTATGATTTATTTTATTAAACGACTATAAATATACCGACCGTTTCTACGTATAGTGTCAGTTTAAATGACAGCGTTACAATGTTTTAAACTGATCTTAAGCGAAAGAATCAGTTATAATAAGATAAAGTTTAAAAAACCTGACTTCATTTTTTTTTTTTATTATGTATAGCGTCTATCACCCGAGCTGTTTTTACACCTTATTCATTACACCTTATTCATTAAAATTTAGTTCACTAGTTTGGGGGCTACGGTTGAACATACAAACATACATAGACTGTCAAAACTGTTATCCTTCCTTGGGGCTTAACGGTAGTCGGGTAAAAGTATTTTTAGGACTTTCTGTAATCTCCTATTAAAGTACTCTGTAATTTTGTCAAGTTGTCCTAATATGTAAAAGTATCGCGTTTTCCTATTACATATTTATGTTAAAGGAAATTAACGTTTTTTCCACTTATTCGTATCTTTCGATTCTATCGTTCTGCATCAATTTCATTGCAATATTACCACTAAAAGGCTACCGCTTTTTCATTAACAAAATGAATATATTAGTGACTATCTTTCACCCGCAAGCCTCCCCCCCCCATATTTCATATCATTACACCTTATGACACCTGGTCTAGGTATCATACATGGTCGAGCGGGCACCTTCGTGCTGAAATCAGCATGACTACCTGTATTTAAACTTCTTTATAATATTAGTTCAGTTATGCGTAATATTAAACTGAAATTAAAATATACTATTTCGGAGACGACCTTTTTGCATATATCTACATACTCCTTTGTACAAAGGTTGATGTTTTATTTACATATTCAAATACTTTTAACCTTTCTCCCACATTCTGTGTTATGCAGAAATGGTCATGTTTTTGAATGGTTTTAGGAGCTACCTATGAATAACGTGTGAATAACTTAGCTTTAACTTTGTACCTATTAAGTTAATTAGTTTTTCCTTATCACATGTTTACCAAAAGTATTCTAGTAATATAACAATCGTATAGAGATTTAGTTTTAAAGTAGTAAAATTGTGGTCAAATTGAACTATAACCTATACTAAATTAAGTTAAATAATAACTAGATTATACTCGCGGCTCCGCCCGTTTTAATTATGGTTATCAAGGCATATTTAGAACATCTGACACACAGTGCCATCTAGTCTCAAAGTAAGCAGAGCTTGTACCATGGATTTTTGTAAATATATCATATAATGCATATGAAACACCAAAAGTCCGAAGTAATTATTAAAAAATAGCTTTACGAAGCCTTAAAATATAGTTCACCAATGCATTAAGCTGTATACTGAACACATAGATTGCTTCAAAAGAGGATTATGACCTGCAAAGGACAAAAAGCATGATCTTATTTTATTTAATTGTAGACCTTAAACACACAGAAATGACAAAATAGTTTTCATTTAAATTTACTTACAACTTTGTAACAGCCAATGGTTTGTTAAGTATATACGGCGGAAGATAAAAACGATTCAAAACAGAACTTTACAAGCAACTTTATTTAAATTTAGAATATATAACACAATTATTTTTAATAAAAAAATACAATATTGTTGAACACTTTAACGAGATGTATAGACGAAAAAGCCAACTCACTAATGGATTCAATACTTCTCTCAGAACTAACAATCAGATGAAAATTTATTTTACAACAAAATGATCAAATTAGTATTCCTTAGCCAGTTGATTTTTCTTCCATCCTTTAAAATAATGTTTTGTTTTACTTGAAAGATTGGGAGGTGTACTTAGTAAACATCGCGCTGTAATTATTACAAGTGACATAGTGACTAGAACCACAAATAAAATTATGAAAAACGGTTAGTACTTAAAAATATTGTAACAAGTGTTTTTTAACACCATCGATAAACTATAAACAATTGGCTAACAGTTTTCTGTATATTATAAAAGATATAAAAAAAGGAAAATGTGAAACTAAACAATTGAGAGGTTTTGACATAATTTTATTAGCTGTGATCTTGTTGCTGAATTTTTTGATCTAGGAAATGGTTTTGTGACTCTGGTTTTGCTTATAACTAGCTATTTATATCATTAAAATTGACGCGTGGATTTGAATTTGACTTTATGTATGTTAAGCATATGTAATAGAATGTAAACATAAACATACAAACTCGCACTTTTCCAATATAGTTCTAGTTAGGGTTGGGTTCATGTGTACTCTTTTTCTTATTACGCGAAAACATGACTCCATAACTTTGACCCCTACATTGATTTCTACGAACAAATCTTCTATGTCCATATCCCTGTCAAGACTATTTGTGACCTTTTTAATATAGAATGATAGAGATATAATATGTGTATGTCAATGAATTGAAATTGTCGGCGTGTTTTTATTATACAGATACAAATTACTTGCATTGATGTGTTAGTTTATTTATTTAAAAAGTGCGTATCATATAGCAACACGGTAAGAAAGAAACATACGCTTGCTTTCCCTTCTATCAAAGCATACTACTTCTACACATTCGTAAAGTTCCTCAATTTGTGAAGTTAATAAAAACGTAAACCTACATTTAAATTTAATGTCTTTCATATAACCCTAAAACTTATTTTTGGATTATATTTCTGGATTTTTTGAAATTCTTTTACATTTGCAACAGTGATTTGCTAGGTTAAGTGTATTTATCTATCAAATCATTGTAAGAAATGAAAAAACAAACGAAAAAAACATTTATTCCAATAGATTTATGATTGTATAGATGGTCTCTATACTCAATACAATGGTTGCCTTTAATTTTAAAACTTAACTTTATGAATAATGCGGCTATATATGACGTGACTGATGCGTTCTAATGAGCTCACTCACATGTTTATTATCACTATTTCATGTTTTGCTAAAGGCGGTGCGGGTCTACACCCTTAGAATACTTAGGTACAGATAACAGTTACATTTGTACTGCTAGCTATATCATTATAAAACAGTGTTCATTTTACATAAAAGAGCGATTTAATAAGCCATGTATCTTATATATAACAAGACATACTGAATATATACCTATTTATATCTTTAGAACTAAACGAAGTTCTCCCCGCATCTACGCCTGTTTGTATATCGGATTTTGCTTTCATATATTCTGCTACATTCATAAGCTCAGCTTAGTTTGAAACTAAATAGCGTTTTGTATCAGTTGTCTAAAATATTGTTCCATGTATTTATATGTGTTCCTACAATAATATTCTATTATATTGGTTCTATTGAATTACCACTAATAGGCCGACTTAGTGTAGGTCACCATATTGCAACATTGCCTGCACTTAAAATGAGGATGGTGACCCTAACTACTGCATTCTACTCCTGCTTTCCATCAGGCAGAGTAGAGTCACTTTGGTAGGCTTAAATACAAAAAAAAAACATGCATGCTAGCAACAAGAAGTTTGATGATTGAAGTAGCAAACTCGCTGTCGCTACCGCGCTTCTAGCTAATGAAGCACAAGTTCTCAAATCATTTATTCAGTCTCACTGTTCAGCCTATTAGTTTACGGAATATTCCCTGTTCTGTAGGCATTAAGATAATGATACCTCGGCTCGGTTATAACGCTGACGGGTGCGCGTCTGAATTAGGACGCGTCGTAATGCCTCAGTTCACCCTGATTTAATAATCCTTATTTCTGATGCTAGTTGTACTCGCGGTTTCGCTATCATGTATATCGTAACAACAAATGTAGATATTTTGGTAGATGTTTCACGTTTGAAATAAACATTATAATAATATACTCCATTCGTGAATAGTAGGGTGAATAAGGAATTAGTGTGTCTTAAAGTTTGATTAAGGTCTTTCGTCGGTTGCGTTGTTTTCAAGACAATGAATTCCTTAAAATAGTGGGTACCTACTTCTTGGATTTTTTTTTCCGAAATGAACTATCTGTTAAAACACATTAAAAGGTATAAAAAACAAACAGGAACATAAATTAATTTTTTTTTAATGAAATTTATAACAACTATAGAGTATGTGAACGGTAATCATTACCAATATAACAACTATAGAGTATGTGGCCGGTAATCATTACCAATATAGTGACACTTCATTCATTAAAATCGGCTCAGTACTGTAAGCGCTACACTGGAATACGTACACCTGCCTTGTCCTTAACTGAACCAACTAAAGATTTACCCGTAGATAATGCCAGGTGGCCACCTGCTTGAATCGTAACTTAACCTCAAAGAAATATATATACATTAAGAGTTCAAGTTATTAGACTAACTTTGTGATCATAATATAATCTTATAAAAAAACTTCAAGTTATAAGAGACTAATAAATACTCAGTTTATATAAACGGTGTCCGTAAGTAAAGTTTAACAAGTAGAACAGCAGTATAAATATCCAATCCAGTGAGAATTGTGCCTTAGTCCATGAGCTGTTTACGAACTGTGACCTCCGAGGTCAAACGAATGTTACCCTCCAGTAAATAGGATAAATTTGTTAGTACTACCGACATTTTATTTGATTATATAATCTCTCCACGTGTAAGCCACTCGAACGGAAACTATAGCCGTGGATTCATCCAGAACGATATCTGAGCAACTTGTTCCCAAATCCTTAAAGATTTTTATATTCAGGCTACATAATAGATATGTGACGTACTTGTGTTAGAGAAAATTTTAATAAAATTGATCATAGTATTATGTGTTCGCCGGATATTTCAACTGTCTGGCTTTCTGAAGCAAAATAAGTCAACCTTGGTTTAGAGGTTTGCCTTTTGAGGGTCATTGACATTGTAACAACATGGTTCAAACTTTCTAAGGCAGAGTTCAGTTAGTCTTCTGAATGTTATAAAATTTTGCCTTTAAAAGTTAACCAAACTTGGATATGTTGGAATCTAAAGGAAAATATAACAGTATTTTTTATATATTCTTCTTCTTCTTCTTCCTAGCCTTATTCTCATTATTATTTAGTGTCGGCTACTAATTCAACCGGTTATACCTGAATATCAGTTTTTCCACGGAGCGACTGGATCGCACCTCCGCAACCCTAAGGGAGAACTGAAATTCGAAGGTTGAACTAGTTGCCAGTAAATTTGAGGGCACTGACTTCCCAATAACGATTGCTATAGATGTTCATGATAACCAGGACCGACGGCCTAACGTGCTCTCCGAGGCATGGGCGTGAATCACTTTCATATATCAATTTCATAAGAAAAACTCAAAAACACTGTTTGGCCCGACCCGGGATTTGAACCTGAGACCACTTGATTAGCAGTCGCATACGCTATTCACTAGACTAAGGAGGCAGTTTATTTACGAGTATTTTTTATATATTATTGATATCAATGATAGTTACATCATTTCCTATACATAAAGAGAGATGTTTATGAACTGGGTTTTTAAAAGTAAGATCCTTATCCAGTACTTTTCTAATCTAACTTATTTTAATGTCTTCCAATGTGACTCTACTCAACCTGATGGAAAGCGAATAGAATCCACGTTATGGTGGCCTATTGAGTTATTTCTCCGACATTGGGGCTCCGGTCGCACATTTTAGTTTGGTCTTCTGTGAGAGGGCCACACCAGTCGAGCTGACAGCTTCCCGTCCGTGCTGAAATCCCTGTAGCTTTAATACTTTGAAAAATATTTACTACATATAAGGCATCCTTCTCAATAGTGCTGACAAAAATTGGACCAAGCATTGATAGTGTACTCGTAGTATTTATTTGTGTAATGTATTGTGTATTTTTAACATAAAACAGAATATAGTTTAGTCGGTTTTACCTTTGTGAAAATCCGAAGCTCAAATAGAGTTTAGCTTTGAGTCGCATGTGCACCTGCCTTGTCCTTATCTGAACCAACTAAAGGTTTACTGGTAGATAATGCCATGTACCCACCACCTTGAATTATGCATCACGATACAGGAAGTGTGAATAAAAAAACTCATAAAAGAAATCCATTAAAATACTATTCTTCCGTTTTCATTTCTTTATGTGTACTATTACGTAAACGAAATAATATCGCTGCTAATCAGTGGAGGAAAATTAAATGATTTATTTTTCTATCAAATAATATTTAACAGAAATTGTCAACAAGAGCCATAAGAGCAATCAATAAATAAGGCAGTTCATAATTCAAATTTAGTTAGCAGTGTTTTTTAGGGTTCCGTAGCCAAATGGCAAAAAACGGAACCCTTATAGATTCGTCAAGTCTGTCTGTCTGTCTGTCTGTCTGTCTGTCTGTCTGTCCGTCCGTATGTCACAGCCAATTATTTCCGAAACTATAAGAGCTATACTTTTGAAATTTGGTCAGTCGATGTATTCTGTGAACCGCATTAAGATTTTTACATAAACATAGAAAAAAAACAATACATTTTGGGGGTCCCCATACTTGGAACTGAAAGTCAAAAATTTTTTTTTCATCAAACCTATACGTGTGGGGTATCTATAGATAGGTGTTCAAAAATGATATTGAGGTTTCTAATATCATTTTTTTCTAAACTGAATAGTTTGCGCAAGAGACACTTCCAAAGTGGAAAAATGTGTGTCCCCCCCCCTCTAACTTCTAAAAAAAGAGAGTGATAAAACTAAAAAAAATATATGTTGTACATTACCATGTAAACTACCAACGAAAATTGGTTTGAACGAGATCTAGGAAGTAGTTTTTTTTTAATATGTCATAAAGCGTAAACAGCAATTTACCTTTCATTTAATCAACGAACTACAAGACCTTTTATATAATGTTACTTGTTGATACGGAACCCTTCATGGGCGAGTCCGACTCGCACTTGGCCGATTTTATTATTGTACTAATGTGTCATTCCGTTTATATTATCGGTTGATAGTTACAAGACATAAACTTAAGCTTCAAGTATCAAGGTACTGTTCTGCGAGTAAAATAGATTCTGAGAAAACCTTTCAAATCATGTTACACGGAAATTGAGGCGAGATCGAAAACCGCTTATTCATCAGTTATTAATCGCGATTCGGATCTCAAATCAGTGAAGTGTTGCCATCCTCACAACAAGTGTAGGCCCCATCTATCATTAGACTATTTCCTCGTAAACTCGCGATATTAAGGCAATCTCATTGAATCGCCCTCGCATTTCATTAGTCTGAGTAGAGAAATATCATAACGTACAAAGTAAACAGGTCCCCTCTTTGTTCTTGCTAAATTAGTATCGAGTTGTTTGCCAAACATTGGTAGTAATTGAGCTGGAAGACTAAAGTAGGATGCTACCGTGCTACTGGTCAATATTACCTATGTTGTTAATAAGTTTCGTGAATATGTGTAAGTGTCCGAAGCATGTACTAATAAATTGCTCCTCTATATTAATACATTTTGTAGGGTTGTACGAGTAAATATGTCGATGAATGTATTGATAAGATATAAACATAGGTACATTTTATAATCATATTTAATAAAGTGCGAACGAAGAGTCTAAGTTTGATTCAATTTTCAATTATTCAATCAAACCTCAGAATACAGTGGTTAATGAAATAAAATTTACGACTCATCATTCGCCAGCGCTTTAGTCTGTTATTTGTGATCTTCAGTTGTTTGCTTAAAATTCAATCCACAAATGATCTTTATATCTTATGTTTACCACTAAACTACGATTCATCAAGTTTACTTCTATGTGAAATCAGTGTTATTCTACACTAGTTCGTTCTGTGGTCACGATATCCACAACCATCATATATGGGAGAGAATAGACCATTATTTCACAGTGAGTCTCACATTATACTCACATGAGACTTTGTGACTTGATCTTAAGTGTATTAGCTTTTGCCAGCGGCGCCGACCGCGTCTATGTCGATAATCGCGGTAAAGAATAGAGGCTATGTCCTTTCTCTAGTTTAGCAGAGAAAACGTAAGAAAGAGACATAAAGACAGAGTTACATTCGAATTTATAATAAAAGTATATAATATATATACTGACTGCGTCAGTGGCGCAGTGGTAACGCATACGACTGCTGTGCTTAAGGTCTCGGATTAGATTCCCAGGACGGACCAAATGTTTGTGTGATCCGCAAATATTTGTTTCAGAATCTGTATCTTTTCTTTGTATATCATATACGTATTTACAAAGAAGGTATGTTTATGTATTTATATCAGTTGTCTAGTATATATACTCGTACATACAATCTCTGCTTAGTTTAAGACTAAATGGCGTCGTCTTTAAGATGTCCGAAAATATTTATTTATTTATAGATATATGATGTTCCTGTCAATGCCAGTACGAATTAAGACGACTTTTTTTATTTGATATCATTAATCAACAAACGTAAAGATGTAGGTGAACTCATATCGTAGATAAAATCCACCCAAGGAGGTATATATCTGTACAGTCTGAATTTACATAACGTGTAGCTACAAAACGCAGGAACTGAGATAGTCGTTAACAAAGCCAACAAAGCACACAATACCGCAACATTCTGTTGACTACAGTTGTGTAGTTGCAGAGCTAGTATGTAGTCGTACTCTGTACGAATCTTCACAACGAATTGTATTTATACAGTTTTACAATTGTAAATATTCGAGTAATATCCGTTTTATAGCAAATCTGATTACTACACTACTAAGGAATCAAAATTCTAATTTCAAATATAACTTATTTTTAAAAGGACAATTTTCGACAAGTAGTTGAAAACATTTGTTTTCTGATAATTTTTGTCTATAGAGGGCAGATCTGTAGAACGCTATATATTTAAGCATTAAAACACTGCACATGCACGAGTAATTATGATGCTTACAAATTTTTTTTTTTACACGAACCTACAAAAGTAACTCTCCTCTGACTGATGGAAAGCAAACGTAGAATCGACAATTGGTCACCATACTCGTTATAAATGTAAACACTACATTGACTACATATAAGAATGAACTGTAGCATATATTATTGTTTAATACTGATCGTATTTACCATGAAAGTTATTGAGAGACAATTTTTGTTATATAAATGCATTGAAATATTAAAACACACAACAAAAAGTAACGTCTTTGTCCAATAGTGGGCGTCTTTCGACTGTTATGATTAAAAAAATAATAATTATATGAGTATAAATTTAAATTTATTCCAAAATTTAATGAATATTTCAAAACCTTAAGGTATACCTCACAGTGCATCACTACATCATTATTATAAAATAAAGTCCTCCGCCTGTCTGTTCACAATAAACTCAAAAACCACTGCATCGATTTAAATGAAATTTTATACCTAGATAGTCTAAAGCTTAAGAAATTATATATGCTACTTTTTAACGCGATAACCGTTATAGACACGGGCGCAGACGCGGGTGAAAGCTAGTGCGGTATAACAAGGACTTAGAGTGACCTACATACCGGTTAAGCGAGGGATGTCAGTAAGATGGCAGGCCCCGCTGACATACCTGATACTCGCGAGCTCAGAATTTTGGCATCAGTTCGCTGAACTCCTCATTTATTGCCCAGTCCAGCTTTGTCGAGCCATACGTCAGATGTAAGCCACCCATATATTTATTGGTTTATTTGAGCCAGTTTGTGGATTGTTTGGATTAGTTTGGGCAATATGTGTTGTTGTATTTCATATGCTGTGTGTATGGATTACTAGTTATACTTACTTACTTTTACCGAAAGAATTAGTGTACAGTAATAAAAAGAATAAAAATTCATTAGAGGTTATCTTAATAATGCCATACTCACACATGCAGAAAGTTTAAGTTTATCACATAGATATTCTTCGTATACCTATCTATTTTAAAAAATTATAAAGGACATCCAAAGAGGATCTTATAGCCTAGTTTCCTTGAAGGAATATAAACTATTACCAAGGTTAAGCAACAACGGCTCCAACATACAATAAACATCCAACGGCACAAGCAAGATACATAGCCATAACGTTAACTTGCCAGTCCTCAACCCACAGTCAGACAGCTTGGGGACGTATGGGCTTAACCCTCTCCTGAGAGAAAACCCGACGTTATGGGTTGTTGATGATCTTAAAAATACCACTGATGTTTATACAAACATGCAGAACAGCTTTAAGTCCGTCTAAAGTCACTATATTGTAGATGTTCGTCGTGCACCTGCCTTTTTTTGTAAGATGACAAAGTTCATCCAAAGAAAGGTAGCTTATTGATGGGGTCACTTCTATCTGACAGAATTTAGATACTCTGAAACTTTGACTGCCTTGTTGGTCTAGTGGTTAGTGTATGCGGCTGCTGATCAAGAGGTCTCGGGTTCGATTCCCGGGTCGGATTAAATATTTGTGTGATCCACAAATATTTGTTTCGGAGTCTGGGTGTTTTCTATATATAATATGTAAGTATTTACAAAAAAAAAAGGATGTTTATGTATTTATATCAGTTGTTTAGTACCCATAACACAAGCTCTGCTTTCTTTGGGACTAGATGATGTTGTGTGTATGATGTCCAAAAATATTTATTTATTTATTATTTATTATTATTTATATTTAGCATAACATACCCCGTAGAATAATCTTCTTCGAATAAATAGTTTTATGGGATACAAAATATTTAATATACTTAGTCAGTGCTTGGCCGAATGTTTAGAGGTTTCAATAATTATACTCGTTACATTGACCTTTTGATGTTATTGAATCGATGTTCGACTGAGTTTAGTAGACAAATATGAACTTGATTACTCAAACAAAGATAGCTGGGTTTCCAGTCGTAAGACAAATAATATTATCAAAGTTAATCATGAGTATTTTTTTTAAAAGAAACATGAATATTACATAAGCCACAATGTTTTTTTTTTCTCATTTTAATCATTAAAAAAGTAAATTAGAGTTTAAAGATTGAATTATTTCACTAAGCTAGATTTTAGTCTGCAAAATTAACCTTATTAAAATAGTGAGATCGATCCCCTCCCAGGACTAATAATTGTGTGATGAGCACAATCTTAGCTCTGTGCCTGGGTGTTTTTTATCTATAATAATGTTAGAAAATGAACAGTCCAATAATCGAACACACGAGTATTCGAGAAAAAGTGGACAGTCAGTTCGGTGGTACGAAGCAATACATTACCGCAAAGGACAATGAACCTTACTGAAATAAACATAAGGTCGAATTTGGATTCATTATCGTGCATTTAGCCTGTTTACATTTCTCAGTAGCGTTATGTTCGAGAAGTTGTATGGCTGTAAACTCGTCTTCAGCTACGCCTGGAATATAACGGTATTCGTCGCGTTTAATACGAACTTCAGCCCAACTCCAGTGCCTCATTGCGCCACTGGTAAATTAATCGAAGCTTTACTCGTAATATCATTAAATTAGAAATTATCAACAGTCTGATTACTATGACACAGGCTTTATCTAATCTTCATCTATTAACTTCACAATAGTGAACGTTTCGTTCTATTTGACGACCGAAGGAAATAATCATGAACGGTTATATTCTATATAGGCTACTTGAAAGAATAATACCATAACGACAAATACGAATATAAATCGGCCTTGTATCATGCTATTGAACATAAATTTATACTAAAAAGCTATTACATTACATGTATACTTGTTCATGAGGCTTAAACCCGTATTGAAATTCCGTTCGATATGAAAACACAAACGCCGATGGCAAATCCCTATCTGTATCCAAGGATATCTGTAAAAGAACATTTTATTTGAATACTTCATTCAATCAGACGTAGTCTGCGAATTTATGCGTTTTAAATAAGAAGAAATTGATGATTGAAGATCCCCGACTTGGGAAATATCTTAAAAGTAAATAACGTATTTGAATAGTATTGTGTTTCGTCTTGATGAATAAGGTCTTTTTGAGTTTTTGGGAATAATTGGGGATGCAAGAACAATACTTTTAAGTGTTCAATTAGAATTATTAAACATATAAATATTATTAGTCGATTAAATTCATACTATATACTACACGCTATACAATACTACATGCTATAGATAGGTATATAATATATAAACTATCTATACCAAAATTATAAATTAGAAAGTAACTCTGCCTGTTAGGCGATTCACACACTGCACCGCGCTCCGTCGCGTAGCGCGGAGTGGCAGATTTTAATATTGTATGCAAGTACATCGATTAGTATAGAAAACACGCCAGGTCCAACACACCGAACACGCGCTACGAGCGTGAGCGCGTGCCGTTAGCAGATTCGGGATAGGCTGCCCCGCGCCTACGCGCGTGAGCGCGTCGCCAGTGTGTGTATCGCCTTATACTTTCATGGCTAAACTGCTGCACCGGTTTCAGTGAAATTTTTAAAACTATAGTTAAACCTAACACACTGCGATGCTGCGCTCAAAAGATAAAATATTATAATTTTGAAATTAGCACTGTCTATCTGTAACACGTTCGCGGATTGGACGTCGGGGAAAGACATAGGGCAAGGACACAAGGACATATCTCGTGATAACCAACATACTCGTCATATATAGTACAGTACATACATAGTACATTACATACATAGTTCATAACATACCTAGTACTTAACAAATATAGTATTTTTTTTTTTTTAAAGAGCACTCCCGCATTAGGAATACAATTTTCATGTGTCGCGGGGGACTTTACAAACACATGAAACGGACACAAGAACACCCAGACTCAGAACAACAAATTCTGAATCACACAAAGTGTTACCCCACGTGGGATTTGAACCCACGACACTTGGCGCAGTAGGAAGCGGTGTGGCGACCACTAAAACCACTAGGCCAACTGTGCAGTATTAAAAACAGAATAGCTTTTAACGCATACAAATTTAATTTTTTAGTATCTTCTAACACTGAATCGCGAAATGAAACTTTCACAAGAACCAAGAACAAACGTCGAACTATATACTCTGAATGGCCACTTTATGGTTAGAAATATACAATATATTCTTAAAATTATCAAGTTTTATTTATAAAAATGATTTTCAAATTTAAAAACTTTGTTTAATGAAATTACGCACATAATATAGCATATCAGAATGCGCGAAGATAACACAGGTGAATATGTAAGTAAAATAAGACTAAACCAAACTTCATATTTTATAGAGAGAGGACTACATATAATAACTATCAATCCTTTTGTTCAAATAAAGGACGTGGAATTAATACCAAATACTAGAAATTCTATTCTTGAGTTTCAGTATATTTATCAGATCGTCTCTGTCAAATTTAAAGAAAAGTTGCGGCTACGTAAAAACATAAAACACAATTGTTTTTTTAATTATTTTTTTAATATTTCGGACATTTTACACAAAACGCCATCTAGTCCCATCCTAAGTAAGGCTTGTATTATGTGTACTAGAAAACTGATATAAATACATAAACATACTTTTTTTTTGTAAATAGTTACATGTTATACATAGAAAAACACCCAAACTCCGAAACAAATATTTGCGGATCACACAAACTTTTAGTCCGACCCGGGAATCGAACTCGAGACCTCTTGATCACCAGCCGCATACACTGACCACTAGACCAACAAGGCAGTCAAAAAAACTGTTTAAAACCAAGATAAAAATTCGTAAAATAATAGAGAAACCCGCGAAACTCTTTGTATGGTTATGCCTGTTACAAATGGTTACATTAAATATTCTTATACTTAATACAAATACTCGTATTTCATTTGTTAAAATACCAACAGCTTACATTCGTAACTACTCCGTAACTATACAACATATCCCAGCGAGAACGCGCCTCTGTGCTCCCGCTGTTAAAATTCCCAAGACGCAATTAACCCGACACCAACATCCTGTAATATTTAGCGAAATTAGTTATAAATATCTTTAAGCCTAACGATTATATGTAAAACAAGGGATTTCTGCTATTTAACGGTTAATATTGTGTAGTTGCGGATTTGTGTAATCTCAAATTTAGATCCATTTAACAGTTTGTACTTTAGTTGAGATAAATGTGTAATAGCTGCTGAATAATGTTATTTCTCTAACATAATATATTAATATGGAACCATGATAAATTGAGTACACAGTACCTACTAAGTATATGAACCAACAAGCGTTAATTTGTTTCGGAGGTAGCAATGAATGACACAAATTGCTGTCATAGTTTACAAGTCCAAAATAACTCAATTTAATTTACGAAACATGTTGATTATTTAGAACAAGTTTTTGGCTAAAATACCTAACATTTTAATGCCAAGATTTAAAGAAAATCACGATAATATCATCCAATTAACGTAACACAGAATTTCAATCGTAATTTGAATCATTCAGACCGCGTAATTAGGAATACATAAAACATAAAATTAGTTTAACTAGAGCTATGACGACTGGCCATCAATAAAAAACATTATAACCAACCGTTGTTCTAATTGAAAGAAAAAAAGTATATTTTCTTCATTGTGTGTCCCATTTCAAACGGTCACAAGAAAAGCTTGCGGCGAATCCTTTTAAGAACGGAATTAATGTGTTTCCCTTTGACATACATTGAGATTGGAAACATGTACTCGTTTAAACAAGTCTACCAGGAAACGGTTCGTAGTTATACAAAGGCATTCTTCTATTATATAAGTACGTGGCGTAAAAAGAACTATCGATAAAGAACAAGTATTGTTGATTAAAATGTTCTTTTTTTTAGTTTTATTATTTAGATAGAGGTTTCGATCACTTCGCTCAGTAAAAACGTTTATATAACATTAATTGAAGTCTTTAATATACGATGAACTTGTCATTCACGATGGTAGAATAGGTTTTGATAAATTGATATTTGCCTTCGACTAATAAAAAGATTCAATGTTGGTGACGGCAAATAGTAATTAAGTTTTTGATAGCATGGAAAGCAAACCAGCAAACAAGTCACCTAGTAATAAGTGGCTAATGTTACCCGTGAGAACCTACGACTCAAGATACATAAGTGCATACCCTCTCTTTGAGTCCTCCCTTATGAAGAAAGAGATTTAGGGCCCGGTAACCTCAATGCGTTCTACTAACAGATAGTAAACTAAATTGGCCAAGTGCGACCGAGACCCCTGTAACTCTTGAAATAAAAATGTTATGAAAACCACTAAAGCTTAGTTTAAAGTACAATGTATGGACTACTATTATGATTTTATCAGATTTTTTGGGCCAACCATTTAACTTTTATAGTAAAAAAAATCCCCTCTTTAGGTGTACGGCAGGTACCCCAAATTTTTTTTTTGATGTGAAACATCTATAGGCGCACGTATGTGAAACATCTATAGGCGCACGTAAAATAGATTTCTGGCCTGGCGACGCCTGGCGACTGGCGACGCCTGGCGACGCGTCGCCACGTCACGCTATACGATGGTATATATATACAGTCTATATGCAGTAGTGTGTACGGTGTGGCGTAAATTATAATTATAATTATAATTATAATATAATTATTTAATTATAATTATTATAATTATAATTATACGCCACACCGTACTATTTTAATAATTAGTAATATTTTATTTTATCATTATGACATATTTAGTTCCTATTACAATATGTTCTTTTCTACATATTACTTTTACAAAATAATGGCGATGTTTCACATCTACCAGGCGTCCCGTGACGGCTCACATTTTTTTTTTTAATTTCATTATAGCACTTTGTCGACGTTAGTACTATACATATTCATGCAAAGTTTCTTCTAGAGAGCATCAACCGCTTTGGCGGTAGGTCGAAGACGGACGAACGGACGTACATAACGAATCCATAAGGGTTCCGAGTTATGAACTACGGAACCCTAAAAAATCGGACAAGTGCATGTCAGACCACGCATAGAATAGGGTTACATGGTCATAATACAAATGGGTTTAAATTGTGTCAGTAAATTATTGTTGTGATTACTTTTTATTTCATTATTTTAGTACAGTCTTGCAAGTAAGCGCATTTTACAAGGCCCTTTTTAACTCTCTTATCTAAGCCGTATTAATTATAATTTTCCCTGAAAGTTCATGACCAAAAATCTGAAAAAAAAACCATGAGTGTAGTCTATCTGTTTTTTTTTTCAGATTTTTGGAGCCAGCTGTTTGGCTTTCAAAGGGGGGACTCCCTGTTTAAAAAAAAGTTTTTTTTCGTAATGCAATCTATTTCGTTTGAACATTTAGCATAGGATTATGATTTTTTTTTTTTTGTTTTTATATATTTAAGCCTGCCAAAGTGACTCTACTCTGCCTGATGGAAAGCATGAGTAGAATCCATTTTATCGTGCAGGGTAGTCAGTCCAGCGACAGTCCCTTTATGTTTAATAAACCCTATAAATTTCTAGGGGACTTTCTTTGTTTTCGCCAGGTGAGACGGCGATCGAGATAAAGCACAAGGTTGGCTTCCTTTGCTTGAGATATCCGTATTCCGTCAAGTTTCACAGGGGGACATGTATCGCGTCAGGTCTTAAAGGTAGTTTGCTATTTCCGTGAGGTATTTAGCCATTCTGGGATGTTATTCAGAGAGCGCTGTAGCATGTTATTTGCTTGTGCGTTATGGAAAGTTAAAGCCGCCGTGTCATCAGCAAACAACAAAAAGATGCGCTTCAAAGTTGAACAATTCCCAAGCGAGTACTTTAATCAAATATCTTCTTAGCGCTCTCGATATTTTTAAAGAACCTCTCTAATGATATCTCAAATTACGGGTAGACACAAAAAAAATACTTTCCCACACTATGTGTAGAGGAGGTCACATTGTCGACGTGATAAAAGCACACATCTGTGCCATGTTTCATCTTTCTAGCACAAACTGTTTGGAAGATAAGTTGAGGACAGACGGACGAACGAATTTGACGAAACTATAAGGGTTCCGAGTCGTGTACTACGGAATCCTAAAAAGGTCTAAACATGTATATTCGTTTAGAAACACAACACTCGCTAAATGTTTTCTATGAAAACAATGAGAATGTTTGACACATGTCGAACTTGGTCACAGATTATGTAAATGTTTGTGTCGTGTTTTACTAAGCGTCAGTGTTGCTATAACGGTTTTGAAACAAAAGCTTAGCATATTTTCAAACAAAGGAGTCCCTAATCTCACGGTTAGGGGCCGTATCGGTCATTTCAGTTTTGTTAGCTTTTTTTCCTAAAAATGCGACCAAGTGCGAGTCGGACTTGCCAGTGAAGTGTTCCGTAGAAGCAAATAACATCGTAGGTATTCGTTGTAACTTGTAAAAGTTCTTGTAATTCGTTGTAACTTTGATTGATGTTATAACAATAGTGTATTGTTGAGTGAAATGTAAATTGCTAAAAGAAAGAGGTTTACGATTTATCACGTATTAAAAAAAACTACTTACTAGATCTCGTTTAAAACTATTTTCGGTGGAAGTTTGCATGGTAATGTACATCATATATTTTTTTAGGTTTATCACTCTCTTACTTTAGAAGATACGGGGGGGGGACATTTTACCACTTTGGAAGTGTCTCTCGTGCAAAACTATTCAGTTTAGAAATAATTTGAACAAAAAAAACCAACTTCAAAGAAAAACTATTCCGAGTACCCAAATCGCGACAATTGTACGTATGATATTTGAGGAGTTTCCTCGATTTCCTTGGGATCCCATCATCAGATCCCGATATGGTGACGATGGGACCACCTGTAAGCTTCACCCTTTCCAATGCAAAAATAATTTTTGAATTCGGTTCATAAACGACGAAATTATCGCTGAACACAGATAAAAAAAAAGATTCCGATGAATTAAGAACCTCCTCCTTTTTTTGAAGTTGGCTAAAAAATGATATTAGAAACTTCGATATCATTTCGCCAACAAACTGTCATGCAGTTTGGCGAAATCATATAATATGTACCAAAATGTATCACATCTGTTATAAATAAATAAAAAAAATAATTTGAATACTTATCCATACATACCATAGATCCATAGATACACGTATGGGTTTGATGAAAAAAAATGTTTTGAGTTTCAGTTTCAAGTATTGGGTACCCCCAATTTTTTTTGTTATTTTTCTATTTCTGTGTGAAAATCTTAATGCGGTTCACAGAATACATCTACTTACCAAGTTTCAACAGTATAGTTCTTATAGTTTCGGAAAAAAGTGGCTATGACATACGGACGGACAAACAGACAGACATGACGAATCTATAATGGTTCCATTTTTGCCATTTGGCTACTGAATCCTAAAAAATACGTTATAATAATTATTTTCTAACTATAAAACTATTATTATTCATACTAGAATTAGCACAACGAGGTAAATACAAGGCCAGGACAACTTGGTCGAAACGTCAAATAGTATATGATTTGAAAATAATTGTTCTCAAATATATATTACTCGTATACATATTTATATAATTAATTATATAGCATTGCGTTTTATATTTTTAATTATTAAAGTTGTCTTCATTTTATTAATTTATATTTTAAGTTACTGCCTTTTTTTTTACGCGGGGAATGCTTTTCGCACCATACCCTTCGTGTGGTAAACGAAGGGCGTGTGTGGGACTCCCGGAGGAATCGATTTACCCACTAAACCCCGCGGCGGCCTACCTCGGCAGTTGGGAGGAACACCAGGAACGCATCAGCAGCTTCTGGAGTCCCCCCTGCCTTACCCCACGACTGGGGTACATCCCGGGGTGATTATTCTCACCCCCAAGGCAGGACGCTGTCAGGCCTCTCACCACTCCACGCAATAAGAGGCGCAATACCGAACCGCCTTAGACAACACCCCCCGGCCGCACCGGGGGTGTCACCTATCTCGGGTCCTTTGGAGCGGTCACATCTACCCAAGTTGTGGCTGCAACGACCCTTTAAGCGACGACTGGGGGGCTATCGACCTCTGCCACGTCCCCTTCGCCGCCTCCTTCGAGCAGGATCAGCCCTTTCCCGATCCCGCTCAGCGGACTCCTTCTGGAGCATAACGTTCTCACAGAAGGAGACTAGGACTCGACGCTAAGACTCCCACACAGGGCAGTCCTCCAGCGTGTGCTGTACTGACTTACTGCCTTGTTGTTCTAGTGGTTAGCCTATGCGACTGCTAATCAAGAGGTTTCGGGTTCGATTTCGGAGTCAGACCAAACATTTTGTGTTATCCACAAATATTTGTTTGAGTCTGGGTGTTGTCACAAGTATTTTTATGTATTTCTATCAGTAGTTTAGTCGTATAATACAAGCTCTGCTTAGTTTGGGACTAGATGACGTTGTGTGCAGCAGCTCTTTTATTTCTTTGAATATTCGAAGCACCTCGTAGCGCATATGCTACACAGTCTACGACACTTCATGATATCGGCCGCCCATTGTACAAAATCGTTTTACTCTACAAAATTGACTTTTTACAACTTTTAGTTTATACTTAGCAAATGCTAGATCTGATCATACTGAGTAGGTTTTTGTTATAGTGACTTTACTTCTGGCTGACGGGGATAAAGAGTATATTAAAAATAACTTAAATGTTTGACCCAGTTGATGATAAATCCGTAAAAAACGGTGTATAAAAACAGTCGTCACTGCTACCACAGCTTAAACTGCCTTTGAAGAGGATAAGGGTTGGCATGGCTTTGATATATGTACGCACTTACGTTATACGTAAAGTCAACGTAAAGTTAACGTAAAATAGTCAATTAAAATTAATACGCACGACATTACGTACCTATTAATTTTAATTGACTTTTATAATTTAGAATTACTATAAGATGTGTAGGAATTAAACTAGTTTTTAAGACTTGGTTATTAACTTTTGACTTATTAAATCCTGCCAAGATTACTCTGCCTGATGGAAAGCATAACTTAATATTAAGAGTAGTGATCACCATCCACAGACAATGCAGCATCATGACCCACACCATGGCTGCCAAGTGTGATGCTTGTGCATCATTGAGCCTTCAGTATCGTATTTTCCAAGTATACAATACGACAGCGTGAATGCTATCACTTGAGGTTGGTCTTCCGTGTGAAGGTAGTGTGGCGACTTCCACATATAACGCGAAGTAGACATACAGCAGCGCCATCTAGCGAAGAAAGTAAGAAACCCTGAACTACGAAGAGAACACGTAAAGATCTATACGCAGTAATTACTAATCCTGAATCGCGTAAGTGACATTCTCGCGCCGATTAGCATGTATACATCATCCCAACATCAACTGTTGGGCAGTAGCCCGCCAGGCATGATCACCTCGCCTGGTCGGAGGATCCTCCCTTTGTGTTGGAGGAACACGACACCCGTTCTTGCACAGTAGAAATACCCCGGTCGCGAGGGCCTGTTCGGGCTGAAATTGGTGTGGCAATACTACCTGGATATTAGCAACTTAGCTAAGTGATTGTTTAATTTCAATAGAAGCTAATAAAATCGAGTTAAAAAGACACTGCAATCCAATTTAGAAACCTATTAAATTAATGTAAGCATGAGTGCTTGTTTATGAAATTAAAGTGATTTCTATAAAATTTTAACTAAATGCATATAGAAGCATATACTTACATCAAAAGGTTTTTTTTATAGTTTTGTCTGTGTGTCTGCATATTTGTTTAGGCTAATCTCGACTTAGACGGAAATTTCACTGGCAGATAAATTAGGCTAATTTATTTTTGACTATCTTTCCCGCGGTTACCGCGGAGCTGAGATAGTACATACTCATATAGCTGAACGTGACGTACCACAACGACGTGACGTGACAATAATACGTGGAGCAAATATTTTGTAGCCCTTGATACGAAAATTACGCTGAGGAGTATGAAATTTCGCACACTTATAGTAGAAAGAGAAGGAGTTCATCATCAGACTATTGCAGTCCACTTAGTACGATCCTCGGCTACTGGCATTCAGCTCCTGCCAGTCGAAGGAGGAGTGCAGCATTCTATTTTTTTTTATAATTCTAAAAATACATTAAATCGATAATAAAATTTCCACACACTACTATGTATTTGACACACACACTCGTAGATACTCTTTTGTCAAATCAACATTGTAGCTTACATAATCTTTGACAATAGCAACTTTTTTTTTATATGTAGCCATCCAAAGTGACTCTACCCTGCCTGATGGAAAGCATGAAAATTTAGTATGGTCGAATTTTGACCATTTGGCGATCACTAGTATTAATAAATCCGTATTTAAATGATTCGTTCAAAAGTAGACCAATATAAGAGGTTTTGAAGTTCATAAATATTGATAACAGATGTTTATACAGCTATAAGCTTTAATTTATGGATACAGTCAAATCGAATTGAGGTCAAGACCGGCGAATTGAGTTTAAAAATCTGGAACTGTATCGGGATTGATTCTTATAAATACCAATTATTTGTTTTTAAAGCCTGATTTAGACTACCATAAGAACATTTAGAAGATTAATAGATAAATATTAAAAAAAACATCGACTTTAAGTTTGTCGGTACATAATAAACATAGAAACTGCGAATATTGAAAAAGTCATGTTGAATTGTAAAATATGAGTTAGAAATAAAATAAAATATTAGTTTTTAATACATTATTATTTTCAAAAGTTCGTGATACGAAAGTTATGTGTGTGAATTATTTAATTAATTTTTAATTTAAGTAGTAGTAAAAAGTTAATATATTTACCTCAATATAAACATTCTTTCAATCTCAAAAAAAGATCTCAACATAAATTAAAAGTATAGTACACAAGCACCACGCCCGTTTTAAACGACGCGACACATTCAGCGAGTTTTACCATCCATTTACTTCGCAAATTTCGACTTCAAATTCAGATGTAAGCGTTTAATCAATCATTTTAGCGATTCACGTCGACGCCGTAGTGATATCGAGACAACACACCACAATGTTGCAAAAGTAACCTGTGAATATACTCATAAATGGGCTCATTTACAATTAAGCGACATGGAAACTTGTGACATTTAATCGCGATATTGTTCTCCCTGTTTTGGTATGATTGACATTTTGTTCCCTCACCCCATTTACTAACGCACGCCAAGAATATGCTTACAAGTGGAATTGAATTGTATATTATCACTTCATTATGACTTGTTGCTAAGTAAATATTGGCGATACTCGCCTCCTAAGTGTTAGTAGAACGACTGTATTGTTATGATAAAACATGTGTTACTGTTTTATAATAAGAAATATTCATTTAAGAGTTCATAGATTACTGTAGATGCATATAAGTAGTTTTCTATTTGTAAGAAATCGAGTTATGGATAGTTAGAAATAGGTGTGTCAATGAAAGGGATCGGTATGTTTTATATAATGATTGTCGTCGGCTGCGGGAATTCGCTCGCTCTACACAGCACACCTACTAGATAACGGCGCTTCGCAATAACAAACGATGACACTGTTCTCGATTACGTAAACCAATATAGAATTTTATAAATATTTCACTACAAACCAGCGAAAAATACGACGATCGATAAGAAAAAGGCTTTATATGTAGAAAATTTCGGTCGCTAATGTAATGAGAAGGTGACTTAATGGAACAGATCGCAGTAAACATGATACAGCGCAGTCGCATAAATTGTCTCCCGGCTATTAATGCTATCGGAAAAACGATTATTTACTAGCGGATCGGGGTGTTAGTGCGTGTACATGTTTACGCGTGGCGATGCCGGTGGGCCGGTACTTACGGGACGGGCGAGGGGCGTCGCGCGGCTCGCGAGCTCGGTGCACCGGTCACCTCTTGCACTCCATTGATGAGCGACGGCGGTAAGGTTCGCGGGCGGTGTCGCATGTGGGACGGGGCGCGCTCGGTCGCGCGGGCGGGCCGGCGAGCGCGGCGGGACTGGCAGCCGGCGCCCGCCGCACGTGGTCGCTCAGGTATCAATCAATCGATGCGCGGCGCGGCGGCGGCGCGGGCGCTAGCGGGCGCGGCACATTCATGTCGCGAGAACAGCTGACGGCCGAGCCCCGTAAACATGAATCGGTTCACGCTCCCCGCGGACCCCGCGTCCCCCGGGCCCCTCACACCCGCGCTCTCCATCCGCCCTGACCTACTCTGCGCAGGGCGCTGGCGAACGCGAACGCTTCAACCACAACACGTTCTACGAAATAGGGTGAACGCTAAGGATGAACTATTTCATCTCACCTAACTAATTAGTCAGTAAATTTCAAAATTTAATACTCTTTATCTCCTTATTTTAAAAATAAATGTGTCAAATTTACTTTCGAATAAATAATTTTGAAAGTTAAACTTTCAAAATTATTTATTTCGTCCTGCATTGTCCAATATTTTTAATGACATCACACTATTACGTAATCCAATGATACCTACTACTTTATGAAGGTTATTTCATTATAACTATGTAAGTTATAAGAATTAACCTTGATAAAGAAGTAGGAATATAAAAGCTTTCACTTTAATGATTCGAACGTCGTGTAGCAGTTCGGAGGTCGCAGCGCAGCGTGACGGCGCGTGCGTGCAGAACGCTCGTCCTGAAACTCCCGACACATCCCGAACACAGGACAGTCGGAACAATCCGACCGACGGATCAACTAAAAGGCTACGCTGTTCTCTCACAAAAGTATATAAACACATTTAATATTAGCGATACCACGACCTAACGAATGCCATGACTGTAATATTGTATGAAAATATACTTTTTTTTATATATTTAGACAATCATATTATTACTATGGATGAACATTAATTATATATAATATTCTATTCTATAATATTCTATTGGGATAAATTGGATATATCATGGTTCTAATGAACTTAATTATCTCGCAATCCCGCTCACGTTGCATGAATTTATAAAAGGATGATGATGCGATGCAATGGACTGTGATATTCTTTAAATGTTCTACCGTCTGATAACCTTACTAGAGGAACAATGAGGAACAATATATGAACTGTTTACGTGTAACTTAACCAAGGCTTAACTTTAAATTTATTTCCCATTTTGTTTTGGTCTAAAGCACCAGGGTAATTTTTATTTGAGAAGTTAATTTAAAGGGTATATTTAATATAGATTATTTTTCAGCACTAGTTTGAGCACAGCATCAGGGCCATAGCCACCCGTCTCATAATTAAACTAATACTCTTGTTTCACATTTTTTTTTAATTTTAGTTCGTAAGATTACTACCAGAGTTTTTAGTTTCAAATTACACCTACTTACACTTTACACCTCAGACACTAGAGTCAGTTTAAATTCGATATATTCATCTCACATATCTCACACGATTTTGATCGCGCAGTTATAGTAAAAGTATTTTCATGTCATACATCACTATTTAAGTAATCACATTTCGTTACAAAACCATTCGTTAATTAATTTTTGCCATTAAAGCTAACACAAATGCAGTTACAAATACTCCAATACATTATTTTGATTACTTACTCAAATGAAATTGTTGAAGCATAATCAGTCAATTTGTTAATGACTGTATCCGAAATGAACGCGATGTAATTTACATAAAAGTTCTCCTCTTTAATATATTTCTGTGTCGGTTTTTAATTAGGCCACTGTTACGTACTTATCTTTAATCGTATAGATGAATGCGTAAAAGCGTTGGCTTTTAAATAATTAAATAAAGCACAGGAATATTCACTCATTCATTTACTTATCTGTAAAAAAGAAAATTAGTGAGAAGTTGTTCTAGAGTAGAAGAGCCCCGTTGGTCTAGCGGTTGGCATATGTGACTGCCAATCAAGACGTCTCGTGTTCAATTTCCGCGTGTCGCGAGGTAAAGTCTTATTGAGTTTTCCTATTCCAAGAAAGCTTAAAGGTATAGAAATGTGTAACAGCCTGGATTAAATAAATAAACAAATATTTCGGACATCTTACACACAACGTCATCTAGTAAATATACTTTTTTTTTGTATATACATACATATTATACATAGAAAAACACCAAGACTCCGAAACAAATATTTGTGGATCACACAAATATTTGGTCTCACCCACATACGGTAACCACTAGACCAACAAGGCAGTCAGTAGGTAATTATAGATATAATTACCTACTGACTGCCTTGAAAAATAGTTATACCTCTTTTTTTTGGTCGCGCTACTACTTGTGGTTAACATGGGAACATTTTGTGGTTCGCGTCGTTTCTTCAAAATAGGTAATTATAGATATAATTACCTATTTTTGTGGTTCGCGTCGTTTCTTCAAAATAGGTAATTATAGATATAATTACCTATTTTGAAGAAACGACGCGAACCACAAAATGTTCCCATGTTAACCACAAGTAGTAGCGCGACCAAAAAAAAGAGGTATAACTATTTTTCAGCATACCTAGTGTAGGTGCAGTTATAAAATGACTGAAAAAATAAAAGATTCTTACTCCCTGATTCTTCATTATGTATTCTTTAAAGTTCACGGAATATTACACGTTAATGATCACACATTTTGCCTATAACATTTCATGGCTTAAATAGGTATATAAAACTGGCATACAACTTCAAAACTTCTTCTCTTAACTTTTAAGTAAATTGTATTAGTTACCATTAAGATAAAAATAATCTATCCATTACTCAAAGACTCTTTAAAATTACAATGAGTCCAAAGAATATATGAATGGATGAACTACAATTTTATTTAATGTGTAATTGAAAGCGACTCCCACACGCCGCTGGATTTACGCCAAACGCAACAGTTCTATACGAGAACATGTAGGCAATCGTAACATAACATTCTTATTCTTTCATTCGATAATTAGGCAAGAATTTTTTAAACAAACGTGTATGACTTTCAACGCGGTGTCTATATTGACATAATCATTTGAAATTGGGAGGTTTA
Organism: Phragmatobia fuliginosa; assembly: GCA_932526445.1. Lineage (NCBI taxonomy): Eukaryota > Metazoa > Arthropoda > Insecta > Lepidoptera > Erebidae > Phragmatobia > Phragmatobia fuliginosa. The sequence goes on along the minus strand of OW052066.1, from coordinate 6,861,531 downwards.
GTGCAAAAAAAATCAAAAATAAAAAAAGTTAAATAAAAAAATGGGTTTATTTCGATCAATGGGTTACCACTAGTATTAAAAAATCGGGCAAGTGCGTCTCAGAACACGCATAGAAAGGTTTTGTAGCCACGCACAATGGTACATGGATTTAAAATCGAGTCCAATATAGATAATCGTTATGTTCACTTAAAACATATTTTTGTACGAACTACTTAACTAAGTAAAATAAACATACAAAGTTATTTGAACCGTTACAGGTTCCTTTAAAGTTTATCACAAGGACTAATATCACAGATTAATAAATAGTTACTACGTAACAGATACATCACTCCCATACAAAAGCGAAAATACCTACGTTAAAATAGCCTACAATATCTTAATAATAATACCTGCCACTCAGAACGAGAAGAAATGTACCTTAAGTACTCGAACAAAGAGTCGATACTGTGTCGCCCGCCGTGCGGGACACGCGCCAGCGCGTCCTCGTGAGAATGCGCTAGTTCTACCTACCTATGATAAAAATTATTGTAATAAAACGAATTTTGCGTTTCAACCATATTTCTTATTAGTCAATCAAATATGTTTAAGTTTTATATAATGATTTATATTCTTTTTTCCTTCTCTAAAATTCTCTGTTATTTAATTTTATAGTTGAAAAATATTGAAAATATCCTAAAACGCGTAAATATTTAAACAAATAATCATATGGAAAACAGGAGCAAAGCGACGGAAAATCAACGGTTTTTAAAAGTTGTAATATGGTGCTACCAGGCCGATTCATTAAACGTTGTCAAAATTATTTAAAATTACTTTTTCTAACTCCTCTATGTAATTTAATCCCTACTAATATTATAAATGCGAAAGTAACTCTGTCTGTCTGTTACGCTTTCACGCCTAAATGACTGAACCGATTTTGATGAAATTTGGTTTGAAGATAGAACTGAACTTGGGAAAGGACAAAGGTTACTTTTTACCGCGATAACCGACATACACGCGGGCGGAGCCGCGGGCGAAAGCTAGTAATATATATATACGTGGTTTCGGCATTACGAAGCGTAAGCGCGGGAAACGGGCTCAGGCGGACGTTTAAGGGGATTGTTTCCATAACTGCTCGAAAAAGCACTTACGGTTATGACAAGAGAAACAAATTCATTCATTATTTGACAGTAAAAAAAATATTTCAGTTCCTTAATAAAGCAATCTATAGAGAAACCGAGTAAAATTACTAATACGATTATTTATTTTCGAGAACAAAATCATCAACAGTGACTAAAATCACCGAAATCGACCTTTTCTGTTTGGAATCAATCTAGTATTATGTTGCTTTATTTGAAATAAATGTTTTATTAGTTGCAAGAAAAAAGTACAAAAAAGAGATTAACCATTTAAGGTTTCTATTAATTCTCACCAGAAAGTCATAATTTAATCTTAAACAACATTAATTTTTAGCGGCAAAAGTTCCATACATTTTAGTATGGAGAAATAATTTGCAATAAAACAGAGTTCACGCGATCCAAAAATTCAGTGTTCTCCGAATATTCAAGGCGAGCGCACGCTCGTTTTTAGCTCCACACGCACTGTCACGCACACAGAGATTTGATTGTTTACATACGACGACGTGACTGTGTGTAACTTTTGATAATATTTGGTAGGTCTGAGAATAGACACACCAATCTTTAATATTTTAAATTATTATTAACCAACTTCAAAAAAGGAGTATTATTTGTGTTTTTTTTATTGTACATTCATTGATTACTCTGTCAATTGTGGACCGATTTTTAAAATTCATTTTATATGACTGCCTCGGTGGCGCTGTGGTAGCATATGCGATTGAGGCCTCGGGTTCGATTCACGGGTCGGACCAAATGTTTATGAGATCCACAAAATTTTTTTTTTTAGGTGTTGGCTGTTTTCAGTGTTAGTTTATAGGGAAACCCTAAAATTTTATAAGCACGTTATAAATAGTTATTATATATTTTTTTATTTTGTAATGCTATTCCAGACGCAATATCTGAGCTGGTAGCCATCATTTCATAATGATGAGGGCAGTAGTAGCGCATGCGACTACTTTGCTTGAGTAAGGATTCAGGTTCGATTCCCGTGTAGGACCAAATATTTGTGTGATCCGCAAATATTTATTTCGGGGTCTGGGTGTATTCTATAGGTAAGCAACAAAAAAAGTATGTTTATGTATTTATATCAGTTGTCGAATCAATAATATAAGCTCTGCTTAGTTTGGGACTGGATGATGTCGTGTGTAAGATGTTCGACATAGTTGTTTATTTATTATTGTAATATATCATACTGCCTTGTTGGTCTTGTGGTCAGCGTATGCAAGTGCTAACCAAGAGGTCTAGGGTTCGATTCCCGGGTCGAACCAAATGTTTGTATGATCTGCAAATATTTGTTTCGGAGTTTGGGTGTTTTCTATCTATAATATGTATGTATTTATAACAAAAAAGTATGTTTATGTATTATAAACTGCGAAATAAATATTTGCGGATCACACGAATATTTGGTAGATGATATTCTGTGTCATTCGTCTGAAATATTTATTTATTGTTATTTATTATAAACTAGCTTTCTGCCCGCGGCTTCGCCCGCGTGGAATTCGTTGATATCACACCGAATCACACGACATGGTAAGGGTAGATTAAACAATCTTACCTGATTTTATGTTTGATAATAAGGAACTTCGACACAAACTTTCGTCCCCTATTTCAAACCCTTCTACCTTTATTTTCGCGATAAAAAGTACCCTATGTCCTTTCCCAAGTTCAGTTCTATCTTCATACCAAATTTCATCAAAATCGGTTCAGTGGTTTAGGCGTGAAAGCGTAACAGACAGTCAGACAGAGTTACTTTCGTATATGTGTGTTACCTTTAGTCGTATCTTTCAAGATGTTCAGCTGATGATGGAAAGTAATACTACTCAATGGTTTGGTCTTGGATGATTAGTATTTCACTTTTATACGTATGTATAAACCGCTAGTCGTATTTATGTTTTACTAGCTTTTGCCCATGGCTCCGCCCGCGAGTGTGTCGATTTTCGTGGTAAAAAGTAGCCATGTCCTTTCTCGAGGTCCCATATATCTCTATACTGAAATTGATCAAAATCGGTTCAGCGTTTTAGACGTGAAAAGGTAACAGACAAACAGACAGACAGAGTTATTTTCACAATTATTTTAGTAACATTATTGCGTAAATAAGCCATTTGCATTAAATATATTAAAAAAAAAAACACAGTCCTCTGCCTCTTCAACCTGTCTATTAAACTCAAAACATAACGTAACTTAAAAACTACTGCACCGATTTTCATGATGTTTGCAGCAATAGATAGATTGGTTTTAAAGGAGGGTATAATTTGTCAAATTTTAAATGTTTTTTAAATGCCTATAAGACCACGTATCGTTAATCACACATTATTGACATAATAAAATCTTACACTGAGAGTCACTAGTGTAAGATTACGGCCAATTACGGGTGCGACCTGGATGAACGCTCTGACGTATTATAAAATATTTATTTAAATAATATTGTGTAATAAACAATTTTATTCTACATATTTCATGTAGAATAAAATTGTTTTAAATGTCTACAGTATTTATTATGATAAGGATTAATATTACATTGTTCCAAATTACTTTGAAATTATTATTCACAAATAAAATAATAAAGAAATATTAAAAAAGTATAATTAAAAAAGTATTACTGTAGGTTATTCCTAATTTATGTAACTCGTAAACTTTTGTCAATATTGGCTTTATTTATGTGTTCCTTTAAAATAATAAAATAACATTAATAAATCTTCTTTAAAAGGTAACCTTAATTATGATGAAAACCGTATTTAAATACCTTGCGTATTTAAAACTATCTGAGTTGACAGACAATGCACGCGAGCGAACTTATTTTATACTGTGTAAAATTATTTTATAATCTTTGACCATTCGATTGGTATACAGAAAGTATTATGACTTTCTGTACTGAATGAATCCTACGGGCTTTACGTTATGGCAAGATACATTGCGTGCGTTGTAAGACAATAAAATACGTTCTACAAAGGCGAACAGTTGATGGATATTTAACATAAGCAAAAAACCGAAAGTCGGTGATTGCTTGCTACGGTATGTATGCGACAGTGCGCGATGCGTCTGTGTGCATGTAAAATATGTATGTGGGTGTTCAATCACAAATTCTCACGCTCGGTGTCGCGGGCCTTAACGGCCATCTGTCGAGTTGCATCGTCGACGATATGCCGAGCCGTAGGTATATAGCGCGTGCTAATATCATGTTTTTGTTCAGATTTTATGAGCCATTTAGCTTTTAGAGGCGGTGGGACGTCCTGTTATAACAAGAAACATACGTTTTAAGGCTGAATAACTTACAAACGGGGTATCCGTTATAATAACTTACAAACGATATCAAAATCATCCTAGCAACCTCTCAATGTCTTTCAAAGATCTATTTATTGGTATCTCATATGATGGGGTAAACGCAAGAAAAGAAAATCATCTTCACTTTAGGTAGGTTCCCCATAAAAAAAAAATTCTCATTATTTTAGTTAAGCACTTTGCTGACGTGACAAAAACATTTTCAGGCATCTTTCTAGGACTGGCCATTTGGAAGCTAAGTCAAGGAATGACAGCCGGACGGACGGACCGACATAACGAAACTATAATTATTTGTCTTTCTTGTAGCAGAAGCGCTGGATGCATTATTACTCGACATGTCAATATTAATGAAATTATCCGTCATGCTCTTGTTACCGCCGGTGTTGCAGCTGTACGTGAACCCAATAGTACGGTACGAGATGATGGCAAGAGACCAGATGGTATGTGGTTACTGTCATAGAAGATGGGAAAGCCTTTGGTATTGGACGCAACTTGTGTCGACACCCTCATGGCATCACATCTTCCCAGTACAGCTGGTTAAGCTGGTGCTGCTGCTATAACTCCGGAAAGCCACAAACGGCGTAAATCCCGACAGTTAACAGGTAATTATATTTTTGAACCGAGTGAGGTATAGATAGAGAGGTGAGTGTGAGTCCGGAGGCCGAATCTTTTTGCATCATTCTCCCAACCTTCGAAGGTAGTGATGCAAAAACATCTCACTGAGCTATCATGGTGTGGGTAACCATGCTGTAAGAACTAGACGTATCGCATTAAAATTAGACGTCGTGTAAATACTTACATGCAGACTAAATTCTTAGGGCCACAGCACACTAGCTACTTTTAGCATCGGCGATCGGCAACTAGTCGCTTTTTAGAAGATAAATACGGCAACCGAACGCTCTACACCGCACACTTAAAAAAGCCAAACGCGGAGATTGAGTCGCTTTTTAGAAGCGCGACACAGCAGCTGAACGCTACTCTCCGCATACATTCGGATGCCGGTAGCGTCGATTTGGCATCTGAGCAGTCGCTAAAACGCGCGTTTCCGATACCGCGATCGAACGCAGGAAGTCGCTAAAACGCGATGCAGCATCGATGCAGTCGCAAAATCGCCGATCGCCGATGCTAAAGGTAGCTAGTGTGCTGTGGCCCTTATTGTAGAAATTCTTATAAATTTGTGGATTTATCTATCAAAATCACAATTTTAATTATATCTTAGGTGGTATACCCGTAGCGACATTTTTTTTGGTACTGAGGTGCAACTGGTGAGGTGCACTGAGTGCAAAGGTGCAAGGAAGCGCATTTAACAAGTTAAGCCTCTATAACTCCTGAACCAACAAAGTCATAAACTACGGAACCCTAAAAATGGACTGTCACAAATTAAAGTATATCTATAATCTAACAACAAATTTTAGTGAACTTAACAAAATATTTACAGTCATTGTCTTAATACTGGAACTAAATAAAAGTTCCTTAGGTACAACAAATGTAAATTTTATACTACTATGTAGGTACGTTGCATTTAAATGTAGATGAGCTGAAACTCACATTCAACCAACCGCGCTCCACACAAACTACAATCGATTCTGTTACACATTTTCGCTTCTCGCGCGAAATACATCCATGTGTGATATTTCAACAAAATGAATTGCAAATTGGAGTGTCTGACGCTGTAATATTACCTGCCAAATGATTCACTATTCGCTCATGTTATAGACGTCGAAGACTAACGTGTAACTTGTACTGGATAAAAAGCAACGAAAGAACTGTTTAACATAAATTATGTCGGAAATCTCAAAATCTGTAAAGTAAATAAAAAAATCTCATCAATGTAAATGAGCGACATAAAGCTTTTATGAAATGAAAACAATCCGCACGTTGCATTAGCGTCACTCGCCCAGAACTCGGAAGCAACAGTTGGCAGTAATGTGTCGGATTTCAATGAAACAGAGTTGTGCATATTTAAGCACCAACATGTTGTTGGCTCGTATGCGTACGATGACACAATTGTCTCTTTGTTTGCCTTTCGAGACGGCGAAAATGTAGTTCATTTGTAGCTTATGTATATTTACATAATGACTTTAATGTCGTATTAGAATTTATTGATTGAGAGATGAGGCATTTCATTGTGACTAACAAGTAGTTCTGATTATTTTTCTGTTGGAAGATATCCCAATGATACGATTAGAGAAATACATTTCCCTAACACTTACTTGATACGACACAAGCAAAGATATTCGAAAGCAGAAGTTTATTTATTCACTAGCAACAAGCAACAGGCCTTTTTTTCGTTGGTAGAGAATCCCTTCGAATCTCCGGCTCAGAACTCAGGAGCCAGGAGTATGAGGTGTTTCCACTGAAAAATCACACCGACCTTCACGTCCCCTGCAGAATCAACGCCGCATCTATCTAGACTATATCCTCGGGAAACCTCGAGTTCCCCCTGCCTATCGTCCGAATCATTATATGCTGTGGACTGATCACCATTTTGCGGCCAAGCCTTCTTCCTACCACGCCGACCGTAGTAGTTAATCCGCTACCAGAAATATCCACTCCCTGGCAGCTTGCGGCCCTGTCGATAGCTGGTATTACCGCCGTCATATACACTCGGGATGGGCCCTCTTCCGATCTTATTCAGCGGTCTCTTTTTGGCCCTCCTCACCTTCCAGCATGGCAGTGTGGCGACTTCCATATAGAGTGTAAAAAATATATAACAGCGCTGTCTATCGAAGATACTTCGATTTACAGAGTAATGCACTATACGGAGTACTCCTATTCCTGAATCGCGATATAAACATTCTCTTGCCGATTAGCATATACATATATAACTACCTAACAGTATCCGTGTGGTAACAGTGTCCGTGTGGTGTCGGATTAAGAATACAAAGTGTCACCACCCCTATTCATTCCATGGGTGTCGTAAGAGGCGACTAAAGGAACAAAATAAGCAGCTAACATCCTGCCAAGAGAAGGAAAACTTGAAACAAACCCTTTACCAACCCGTCTGGCCAGCGTGGTATAGTAGGCCAAAACTTCCTTCCAAAGGAGAGGCCTATGTCCAGCAGTGGACTGTTAAAGGCTGTTGATGAACAGTATCCGTTGGGCTCAAAAGTCCTGCTGGAGGTGGCGTGTGTAGCGGGTCGTTCGGCTCCCTACAATATGGTTGAACTGGACGATGGCTGGTGCCATAGGTCATGCTCGTGATACGGGCGCCGCCAGTCGGGGCTGGTCATCTCACAACGTCTATATTTTATTATGGTTTAATTATATTTGGACACTACCTGTGTAAACATCTACATCGTTAACTAACTTTAACTTAACTAACGTTAACTAAATTTAATTAAAACAAAAAATACCGTTTCTGCTTTAGCAGCCAAACTGCTTCTACACACAAGAATATGGGAAGAAGTGAGCTGAACAATTTTCCGAATTTTTCAGTATGCATACTGGCAATGGGGGGGCTAAATAATAATTTATTCTCAAAGTGGGCAGTAGACAAAATAAGTTTGGGAACCCCTGGTCTAGAGCCTGAGAAAGGACATAGGCTACTTTTTACCGCGATAATCGACATACACGCGGGCGGAACCGCGGGTGAAAGAAGGTTAATTATAAATTAATGTTTAATAGTAGTAATTTTTGTTGACACGTATTTCTAAATGTAATTATTGTATGCCATGACATTATTTTAACTCTACTCTGCGTGACGGAAAGCATAGAATGTAACATGGTGAACACTACACCATACTATACACCCACCAAATACAAATGCAGACAATGCAGTATGGTGACCAACACCATGGTGGCCTATTAAGATGCTATTGCAGCATTGGGCCTCCAATCTCGCACTCACCAATGGAACTTGACATCACAAATGACATCATTACCCAGCTAATTTTAAAAGAAAGCACTCAGAGGTCAGACAGTACGTACTAAGGCAATTCACACGCATTGCATTTCATATCCCAAATTGCTGGGAATTGTTCAATTTCGTATATAAATGTGTTTACTGCTGCGGCCCGCCCCGCCTAAGCGCGCGGCGGCAGAATCTGCTAGCGGCACGCGCTCACGCACCATGGCGCGTGTTCGGTGTGTTGGACCTGGCGTGTTTTCTATACTAATCGATGTACTTGCATACAATATTAAAATCTGCCACTCCGCGCTACGCGACGTAGCGCGGTGCAGTGTGTGAATCGCCTAAGTCTATCGGTAGCGATGGCGGTCGTCACTTACCAGAAGATGACACATCTACGCGTCTGTGTTTGTCCAATAAACATACCGATATTATAAATTCGAAAGTAACTCATTTGTTACAATTTTCGGCTAGTAAGCCACTGCACCGATTTCAAATTACTTTGACTCTGAAGAAGGACAAAGTTAATATCATAATATTTACCGTAAAATTTATTTCATACTTACATAAATACATACTGTTATGTAGCATCATTGATAGCTATATTAAAATTTCACAAATTTAAGTGAATAAACATCTGCAGTCGAACTAGGCGGAACCTGTATTTCGAGTTCGACTATCAGCGCCAACTCCCCATGTATTACATATGGCTATAATAATCCCTACTAATGTTATAAATGCGAAAGTAACTCTGTCTGTTAAGTTTTCACGCCTAAACCGCTGAACCGATTTTGATGAATTTTGGTATAGAGATATATGGGACCTCGGGAAAGGACATAGCGCAAAAAACCGACACACTCGCGGGCGACGCCGCGGGCAAATGCTAGTATCCTATATACAAGCGGACAGCAGCCAGTAGGTACTCACTCTATAACAATTAAAGCGACTGAAAAAAAAATGGTACTCACTAGTCTTTGTCAGCCATTAACGTTTTTCGGTTAGTCTCGGCTATTTAGTTCGCCCTTAGGGTTGCGGAGGTCCGATGCCAGTAGCTCCGTGGACTAATTAGCATTCAGGTAAAACCGGTTGAATTAGTGGCCAACCCAAAATAATAGGTATTGGAAGGCTAAGAAGGCTACCCTTGGCTGTCTGGAGCTTGAAGTGGTGCAAAGCGATAGATATGCAGTTGAGGGTGGCGACCAGGGTTGCCACCTTTTCGAAAAAAAAAATCGGGACCTGATACTTATTATAGACAGTCGGTCAAATTTCAGTCAAATTCAGATCATGATAAAAAAGCAGTTTTTTGGAAAGGATAAAAGTTTTGTATAAACATTTACGTATTTATTTTTCAAATATTTTTCCATGCGTATTTTTTTATTGCTACGGGGCGCGTTCACTAATTTTATATCATTTTTTAGGGTTCCAAAGCTTATTATTCATAAAATCATAATCCTTATAGATTCGATACGTCCATTTGTCCGTCCTCGAATTTAAATCCGTCAAAACGGTTGGTGCTAAAAAGGTCTAACTGCATGGACATGTTTTTATTACGTAGACAATGTGCTGAAGTAAAATCATGAAAAAAAAATGTAAAGTGAGGGCGATTTTTTTATTGTTAGGGGGGTATCATTAGATCGGTCATTTCTAAACATTAAGAAAGTTGCACTGACAATTTTTTGATTTCGATATCCGTTTGAGAGTTATTCAACTTTAAAGGGGATTTTTTTTTATAAAACTCCTGCCTAGGTGACTTTACTATGCCTGATGGAAAGCGTGAGTAAAATCCACAAGTGGGGGTCACCATACTCACTGCAAATGCAAGCAGTATGGCGAACCACATTATGGCGGCTTAGTAAGATACTTTTTCACGCCCCGCTTAAAGGACCCGGGATCATAGTAGGAAGGAAAAATATGAGCTGGCAATGAGTTCCAGTTTTTCAGACTCGACCAGATTCTCATCACCCCATTGAGAGATATTACGTTCAGAACCCGGACGAGTTCAGCGACAAATTCCTGTCGTTTTTCCTCAACGTCCGCCGATTTGAATGTAGGATATCTAAAATATTGTCCATGCACTGTGCTGTCATCCACATAGCAATGTATGTTGCCAAACGCTAACATGTCATTGATATGCAGAAGGAACAGCGTGGGCGACAAGACAGAGCCCTGGGGTACGCCTGCGTTTACCTGCTGGAAATCAGACGCCGTGCCGTCACTAAGGACTCTAATGCGGCGCTGGCGCAGGAAGGCGGCAATACAGCATCTCTTTAGACCGCCATACTGCCTCCATTCGCAGTGAGTATGGCGCCCTCCACTTTTTGATTCCACTCATACTTTCCATCAGGTATAGTAGAGTCACCTTAGCTGGCGTATGTCTTTAGTGAAATTTGCAATTCTGCTTGTAATAAATACACACTTAAAATAAACATTTGAAGGAGGTATGCTCTATATCATCATCAGCCTATCTCAGTCCAGCAGTGGACTGAGATAGGCTGATGATGATGATGCTCTGAGCACGAGTTACAAGACACAATTATGCGTTTAACTTCTGTGCTTTTCCAGTTTTAAATACTTTAACTCATTTTTATCACAACCTGTGACTGAATACAACAAATAAAGATTTTGATAAAAAGGTTGTCATTAGTTCCATTTGGCACCCAATAGCTGTTTCTTTTTATGTACACTGCTCGGAAGAGGAAGAAGGTGAATTTAAATTGAGCAATTGTTACATTTGTGAAAAATCGGGACAAAATCAATAGGCCTTCGGGACGCGGGACGATATCATCGAATTCGGGACTGTCCCGGGAAATTCGGGACGGGTGGCAACTCTGGTGGCGACTGTGAGTTGGCCCGGTACAACAATACCGGAATCCGCGATCATCATTTCATTATATTTACCAAGTTACAAATTATTTGGTTTTAATTTGCAACTGTAATTTTAAAGATTAACAGCTACTGAGAAATAAACGACGGCGGGCAAGAGCTGGACTCGAGTAACCGTGGATCGAATCAAGTGGCGTGCAATTGACTGCCTTGTTGGTCTTAGTGGTTGGCGTTTGCGGCTGCTGATCATTAGGTCTTGGGTTCGATTCCCGGGTCGGACCAAATATTTGTGTGATCCACAAATATTTGTTTCGGAGTCTGGGTGTTTATCTATGTATAATATGTATGTATTTACAAAAAAAAAATATGTTTATGTATTTGTATTAGTTGTTTAGTACCCATAATACAAGCTCTGCTCAGTGTGGGGACTAGATGACGTTGTGTGTAAGATGATTTATTTATTATTTGAAGAGGTCTATGTCAAGCAGTGGGCTGCAATAGGCTAATGATGTAAGAAATAAAAGACACAGTTGCAAAATAATATTTACTTAAAAAGTAGTTTATTACACTATACATAAGTGTCGAGTACAAGTAAGAAATACGTCTATGTATTTATGGAACCCTATTCTCTCTTATCTAGTCTATAAATATAAAGAACAACTATCCCATAACTTCACTACAACAATTAATTTTAACGTGTCTGCCTATCCGCTATAGCTCCAAAACTCCATAAGTTTTATGAAATATTTTTAATCTTTTCCAGATTTAGCCAAACTTTTATGAGATTTTTGAGCCTATGGTATTATAAATAAATATTTACACAATCACAACACAACAGCTATTACAATACGAGAAACATTTTAATTTAAATTTGACTCTAAATTGTGACAATAGAAACCATTATTGTGTCCGCCGGATGATCAACATTCGACCATAAATATTTAAAAAAAAAAAGGTCGACCAGTAGTTATCTCACCAAAACATTCATAAAACAAAATAGAACTCAGACCAAGTACAACTTAAGTGTACAAACTCATGTATTTTAAGTAAACACGACATGCATATATTCTAAAAAAACACTTTTTGGTTTGTCCAAAAAAGCGAGCAAATTTATGATAGTACATTGGGGTATATAATTATTATGGACATCGATCAGTACTGGACAATCAGTGGTAAGAACTTAGATAAGTTCTAATATTTAGATCATTATTTCTTCTTTTTAAGTAGGTACCTTCTAACTGCACAATCAATAAAATTAGTTCACAAACTTTGTCGGCTGATAGAAAATAATCTAAAGAAAAAATTACGCCGACCATAATCTAAAATGGAAAAAGGGATAAGCAGATGTATTCATCAACAGAGAAGGAAATAGTACAGAACTTTTTACATTAAAGAAAAAAAATGTGATTACATTAAACACAAAAACTGGTTCGGTATTTGTGAAGCAAAAAAAAACTATTATTAGAAAACACATTAACAAATAATAATCTAATTTATTTTTACACATCACAAAGCGGTTGACAATTAAAGAGTAATTTTAATATTCAAACAGTTATCATTTGCCTATTTGTAAATGAACATAATATATTTGTTACTTTTGCTCGTAATACAATAAATATATTCGTTATATTTAAAAAAAACGTTAACAAGACACAATACTCTACCAGTGAATACAATTAAATTTTATATCGTTATTGATGTGTCATTTATAAATGAATATTAAAAAAGATAATAACATGCGCAGGGTGTGAAAAGCATAGCACTAGGCCGCCATAGGGTGGGTCACTATGCTGCATTAGCTATGATGATGATAGGTATATTTTAACACTGCTATACGGTAACAATATGGTGACGAGCATTGTTCAAGGCACAACTTAAAACTCTGGAAAGGCAAATTGCTCGCTTTTGCCTGTCCAGAGTTTTATGACAAAAAAGGTCGCTGAACTGCACGTAAAATTCTTAGAATCTAAATGCTATTATTAAAAAAATGTGCTGCTAAATAAAAAAAATGCTTTTTAAAATAGTTTTTTACTTCTATTACCGAAGATATTAACATGTGCAATGAAAGTCACTCTTAATTAATGCTAAATGGCAAGAAATCACATTTCTAACGTCTTCTTGACTTTGAAGAACATTTTTAAATATATACACATGTGTTACAAGCATAGCAACATTCGACATAGTTTCGATTCTTCGTTACATTTTATTATTCATTTTATAATATAGGTTTACATTATCCTACCAACAAATAAATAACTTCAACATTAGTCGCATCTTTCAATCGAATAAAAATAGTAACGATATTATTTAAAAAAAAAGCATAACTGACGTGAATTAGTGTAAACTTGGCTTAATATAATTAGCCAGTCAACCAAAAATTAAAACTCATCTTTATCAACCGACACAGTTCGTTCACTCGTATTAATAAAAAATAAATTATTACAGTTAGGTTGATTGATAGAGTAGAATGAAAGGATAAAACATACTGCGCCGACCCCAAATAAAATTGGGATAAGGGTAGGCAGATGATGACGAGGTTGATTACGGGGCGTCATAGGTGGGCGACGAAACAAAAATCATGTAGGACACTTGGCGAGTATCATGACGTCACATAACATTCTTTCGTGTCGTGTCGCGTCACATCACGTATCGTTTCGTGTCGTGTCGCGTCACATCATGTAACGTTTCGTGTCGTGTCGCGTCACATTACGTATCGTTTCGTTTCGTGTCGCGTCACATCACGTATCGTTTCGTGTCGTGTCGCGTCACATCACGTATCGTTTCGTGTCGTGGCGCGTCACGTAACGTATCGTTTCGTGTCGTGTCGCGTCACATCACGTATCGTTTCGTGTCGTGTCGCGTCACATCACGTATCGTTTCGTGTCGTGTCGCGTCACATCACGTATCGTTTCGTGTCGTGTCGCGTCACATCACGTATCGTTTCGTGTTGTGTCGCGTCACATCACGTGTCGCGTCATTTTATGTCGTGTAGCGGCGTGACGAATCGTGTCGTTTCGTTTCGCGTTGTTCACGTAAACATCACGTAGGATATTTGTAACATGGAGCATTGTGTCGCATTGCTTCGCGGCGTATTCGTCGCCCACGTAGGACACCAATTTACATTACAAACGGAATTTCTAGTATTAAAAATATAGGGTTCAGTAGGATCCAAATTAACTGCACTGTAATAAATAATAATAACTTTATTGTTTCCAAAGTACAGATACAGGGTTTGATTTCTAGATCCCACACTAGGATTCCCTGTGTCGTGGGACCTAGTCTCTTTCAGTCTCGGCTGTACGTTGTTAAATACAGATTAGTTGACAGGTCAACGCTTAAATTAATAAAATAAGTCAATGTAATTGTTGATTTGTCTAATAACACATGTAACATATGAGATCAACTTTGCTAGGGTTGTATTTTCTATTCAGATAACGGGCATCTGGTGCCAAACTGAGCAGAGTTTGCACTATGGGTACTTGACAAGTGATATAAAAACATTTTTTATAATCTATTGTAAATATCTGCATATTTTAGAAAATATGCATGCATTAATAGAAAACAACCAAACTTAGAAACAAGTATTTGTAGATCATATAAGCATTTAGTCCAACTAGGGAATCGAACCGGAGATCTAAATCACAGCAGTCGCATTCGGTACCACTGAGCTTGCACTGGCAGATTGAAATGACATGTTGTACCTGTACAATGTGTATTACTTATTGTGTACGAACAAGCACAAATACGTAATTGAATAAGAATAAAAAAATACATTTTTTATAGTGTAGTCTAAGCATTTTCTTGCATTACTTCTTAAAATAAACTTTTTTGATCGCACTATTTCGAAACGCCTGACAAGTACTATATTCCGATGTTATGAATGCGGATGGACTCTCCTTGATACTTACTAACCGAACAACATTGTTGATAGTACTTAAACGCAGGAAATTTGTAAATATATTTTATTTTATTATTTATTATTATTATAGAACTATGAGGCGTTAGAAAATAAGAATTGAAAAGAACCAATATACACTCCTTTATATGTTTAATTTATATTACACTGTGATGTAACACATTCAGATATATTACACAAATGGATTCTTCATTAGATTACAACCACGCTTATCTAATAATAACAATAGGATTAGGAGAATTTACAAATTTTAACATTGAACTACGGTAGCTATTTGTTTTTATGTTTTGTTTTTACTTATACGAGTATACGTAGTAAATAAACATATCCGTATTATTTTTTAAGAAACAAATATTTCGTAAGTTATAACAAGTACCTACTTTATTTTGTGATTGCACATTTATATGAAATTTGTAACAACTAGTTCAGCATGCAAAGTTCGATTATAATTTTCGATTTTTCAAAGCAGAACAGCAACTTAACTTTGCAATTATATAATTTGTTATTTTTTACAGTACCTACACAGTTTTAGATGAATAATAAGTAAATGGTTAGGTAAACAAAAATAATTTTGAAATTTTCATATTTTGTACAATTTTAATCTGTAAAACAATTTTTGGTGCAGACTGAACATGACTCAAAATTAATATACAATAGTAGTGTGTGGTTTGAAAAGTTGCCACCCAAACGATGATAAATAACTGTACATATATTCTCCAATTGATGCACAATACAAATGCAAAGATAGACAACTATATTGACTAGTTTGTATTAACAAGTGCTGTTCTCTTGACCTTGGTGTTAGAAGCTATTCACACCAACTTAGTACATACCTACAGTTACAAATGAGGAGCGTCAGAACAAAAGCCGATAAATCACATTTTGACATTTTCTTTTTTTATGATGCCAATTGGTTGTTCTCGTACATAATATCTTGCTCTATGGTTAATGTAACCTGGTCGAAAACTGATAAATGCCCTCTAATCTGAACATAAACCGATATTTACGTCAATCGTACTAAACAACGATGGCGATCGGAATAGATACCGATAAATCCTTAACATTTTTCATTGTTGACTCTTTTGATTCTATCAAAAACCGATAAATCTAATTTCGAGTTTCTTACGACAAAACCATAAACAATTGTAGGATATATTAATGTAAAAAAGCGGCCTTATTTTTAAATTTGACAGGTGATAGCTTGACATTGACATTTTCGAATTGATGCTAACACCAATAAATTGATAGATTTCGTTTAACTCTAAATTAGAAAACCATGAACTTGGCCATATTTTCTAATTTTTCCACAAAAAACAAATGTGATTTATCGGTTTTTGTTCCGACGCTCCTCAAAATCTATAAATTTTGAAAGGATTATATAAAAGTATTAGCGAATAAAGAATTAATGATTTTCGAAATAAGAGGTTCCTTCTGCATATACGGTTCTAGTTATTATATACAACTTAAATATCACTATAAAGGAAAATCAAATCTATTGTATACTTGCCTATAAACAGTACAATGAGCACAAGTTTGTTAGAACTATCGCTTCAATAGTCAAGCGCCCACTCATTCTCTTGCAGGAAAGCATCTATGACTTCCTTCATCGTGAAGTTGGGGATCAACTGGTCCGCTGTCAACTTCACGCGAGTTACTGGATCGAAGTGGCCCACGCGCTAATTAGAACAAAACAAACATTCAATGTAAATTTAGATAACAATAAATTATCATTTAAATAAAATTTAATGATGATTCCAATTTTAAAAATGTTGATAACAACACATTAATATAATTACACAATAATCAGTGAGATAGTAATACAACAAGTTGTTGACACTGTCACTAATTATTGTGTAATATTTTAGTATAAAACTAACGATAAACTTAACTACTTTACAGCTAGAAGGTGCCGGCATTACCTAAGACTCACTCTGGGAATAAATATCGAAAGAAACCATCCAGTTGTATGGTCGGTATTTCCTAAGACTCACTCTGGGAATAAATACCGAAACAAACCATTGAAATGTATTGTAGGTATTTCTTAAGGCTCACTTTGGGAATAAATGCCGAGAAAAACCACCTATTGGTATTTCCTAAGACTCACTCTAAGAGTAAATGCCGAAAAAAACCACCGAGGTGTATATTCGGTATTTCCTAAGACTCACTCTAAGAATAAATGCCAAAACTAACCACCGAGATGTATTGTCGGTATTTCCTATGACTCACTATGATAATAAACACCGAAACAAACCATCCGAGGTTTATTGTAGGTGTTTCCTAAGACTCGCTCTGGGAATAAATGCCGAAACAAACCACAAAGATGTATTTTTTTTAAGTCCATGTGAATCAAATAAATAAAAACTATGATTCGGTATATATAGGTATATTTACATACCTCCAAATGTTCTTCGATATCCTTCTTCTCATACGTGATACCGCTTGGGGTAATGACTGGCTCGTTCAAGATCTCGAAACTGATCTTCCCACATAAATAGTCCGGCACGTCACGTTTCTGTAAACCGATAGCGATGTACTATAAATTATTGTAGAACTAGCTGATTCCCGCAGTTTCAACCACGGTAATTGTTGTAAATCACGAGTAATGCCGCGGAGCAAAGTTAGTCTAAAACAATTTTAGACTAAATTACTCTTAAACAGATAGACAGAAAAAGACAAATACTAGTACCATATATACTTTCGTAAGCATTTAATAAAAAACTGTTCATTTGATATTACAAACAAAGGCTTTATTTTTATTTACGCGTTCATAACGACAAAGATAACGCGTTGTCGTTATGAAATTATATTATTTATTTTTATTCATCTTTATTGTTTGCACATGGCAAAGAAAACTTTTAACATTAATTATTTTGACAAATTAATTGTATTTTTTTAATTACTCACCCGTCTTCGCTCGTCCATTTTTGAGAACAAATTATTTAATTCACTACTGTAGTTATTCTGTGAAATTAAAAATACAAGCCATTATAATTAATTAGTGGATTAATTAATAGATAACTCTAGAGATTTCATAAATTACTTGATGCCATATTCAGAATTGAATTTCATCACGAATATATTACTTTAAAAAACCCACATAAACCCCAGTGTTACTCTCGGTTATTGTTGAAAATCGCGGGTATCGCCGCGGAGCAAAGCTAGTCTAAAAAAATAGTTATAAAAACTAATCAAACACGCTTTTAAACTAAAAAGTTGAAAATACTTTTAATGTTACAAAGCGTGGGGCGACGTTATTGAAATATTTTCAGAAAGCACCTCGCTTAGTTACATTAAAATTATTTTCAACTTTTTAGTTGAAAGGCGTGTTTCTTTAGTTTTTAAAACTTTTTTTTTTCTAGACTAAAAAATCTGCCAAGTGCATGTCAGGCCACGCACAGTAAAGGGTTCCTCAGTCACGTGGATTTAAAATCGTATCCAATAGATAATTATTATACTCCAAGATTCATTCATTCACCGTTTAAACTCAGTCGAGATAACACGCATCGCTCGTCGGACTGTTATCGCAGGGTGCATAAACTCCGGGGTCGCTTTCTCGTGAATCTAAAATTATGTTTTTGTGTGCACGTTGCGGTAAAAATGCGAACGACGGTACTACCTGTTGCTTGTGTAAGCGTCAGTTTGACTTCGCATGTGCTGGCATAACTGAAATTGGCTTCCGAAAACTAGGAGATCGCAAAACCACTTGGCGATGTACTGATTGTAAATCTGTCTCATCCCCGGGAATGTCTTCTAATCAGCAAGTATCTCAGCAATTGAGTGAAATGCGATCAACGCTTGATAGCATAATGAGGCAGCTGGAGCCCCTGGCAGCACTGGTGGAAGAAGTGAAAAGCATCAAACAAGATGTCTGTGACCTAAAAGTCTCCGTTGAATATGCGCAAAAAACTGCTGAGGAATCTTTGACAAAGTTTGATTTATTGCAATCCAGGGTCTCGAGTGTTGAAGAAACTGTCAACATATTTCATACTGTTAAGGCGGACTTGGATAAGTTCAAGGAGGATCTGCAGGAGAAAGAGCAATGGGCCCGTGCCAACAACGTTGAGATTAAAGGTGTGCCGCTCACAAAGTCTGAGAACCTCTACGATATAGTGGGAAGGATCGGTAACATTATTCGGTGTTCTGTGCGCAAAGAGGACATAAACTATATAGCGCGCATCCCCAGTCTTAAATCAGACTCTCCTAAAACCATTATAATGGCTTTGAATAATCGTTACACTAAAGAGGAGTTTGTGGCAGCTGCTCGTAAACACAAAGGAGTTGTCATCTCTGACCTGGGCTTTCAGAGTGAGGGGAAAGTGTTCGTGAACGACCACCTGACTCTCTACAACAAGTCACTTTTGAAAAGAGTGAAGGATATGGCCACCGAAAACAAATTCAAATACGTATGGGTAAAGCACTGTAAAATTCTGGTAAGAAAGTCGGACACATCACCTATTTTCAGAGTAAGAACAGAAAAGGATATTATTATTAGGTTTTTTCAGAAAGAAAAATAATTTATTTTGCTTTTATACAATATATATCTTAGGAACTTGCTTGATACTTACAATATTTTTTAAATGTTATTTCATACTATGTTATTGTAATTGTTGCGACCGAAGATTGGGTCAGCCTGGTTGTTTTGTATTGCTCGCTCCTCGCTATTGTCATCCAATGACGATTATAAGTGATTTTGCTTTATTGACGTTTCTTAGTCTTAACTTAATACCGTTAGGGTTCATTCTCCATTGCAGCTATCATACTAATAGTCAATATTATATTTTTACTAAATATGTTAACATTGTACAGAAACTGGTTTTTGCGGCTATTGAGTTACTTTACTTTCATAATAGTGTATTGTGTGGTTTGTTATTAATTGTAACTACCTTATATTTTCGGAATCTTAACACTTTGTTTTTCGTTACTTATAGTAAACCTCCGCTAGTAATTATTACTGCTCTGTACTTCCGAAATATTAGAAACAGTATTGTCTTTCGTGATAATAACATCTTGCTAGTGACAAAGAATATCTTATACTTATACTTACGAAATTCGAACATTTTTATGATCAAATTTTTAGACGTATATGAACGGGGATACTTAACCCTAGGCCTTTTACTCCTCTGCTTACCCACAGTTGAAACAAATATCATAACCCATGTTAGCACAGCTTAATATCTTTTATCAGAATGCTCGAGGTCTGCGTACCAAAACTAGCTTTTTTAAGAGAAACGTTATTCTTAATAACTTTGATATAATATCTATAACTGAGTCTTGGCTGTTAGACGGTATTGCTGACCGCGAACTTTTCGATGACCGATATATTGTTTATAGACGTGATCGTGATTATTTGAGTACCTCACAGAAATATGGTGGAGGCGTCATTTTGGCTGTGAACCGTAGGTTCGCTTCCGTTGAGCAGCCGACTTGGCGCTCGGCAGCTGAGGACATATGGGTTTTAGTGACGTTTCGTTCAGATAGTGGCATTGTTAAACTACATGTATGTACCCTATATTTATGTAACCAAAGTGGAGGTAACTCAATAAATGCTCAGTTAGTAAACTTCTCTGATAGGCTTGGCATTAATTTTCATTCCAGCCCTAATGATATATTTTTGGTACTTGGTGACTTTAACATGCCATCTGTCACCTGGCTACCAGTAGGTGGTAGTATGATGGAGCCCACGGGTAATTTTAATGAAAGTCAAACAAATTTCTTTGATGTATTATTAGAATCTAACCTTCATCAATATAATTATCTAAAAAATATAAATAATAGGATCTTAGATCTTGTGTTGTGTAATATCAATGTGGAAGTGAAGCACTGCGATCACCCACTTGTTCAAGAGGATCCACATCATAAGTCGATCTGTATCCAATTAGAACTGCCTACTTATAATTTACTTTCACAAAATAAAAGAAAAATTTTCAACTACAGGGCTGGTGACTATGACCAAATTAACTCTGATCTTTCTAAAACTAATTGGAATGAGATTTTAGCTAAAGGCTCAATTGACGACGTCACAAATGTCTTTTATAGGTGCTTATGGAATCTTCGGGATGCGCACATACCTCAAAAATTATTGCTTAGCAATAATTTTCCTGTGTGGTACAATTCATCTCTCAAAAAAGTTTTAAAAGAAAAATATAAATACTACGTTAAATACAAGAAATATAACAACCTAGAAGATTACGTTACCTATTCGTTGCTCCGTAAACGCGCATCAAAATTAGAAGACGAATGTTATCAGTCGTACCTAGCTCGAGTTGAGGATTCTGTTGTTGTTAACCCCCGTATGTTCTGGAGATACGTTAAATCGCTCAATAAACCCTCACATGCTCTTCCATCTATTATGAATCTCGACAGTACTTATGCGGATACTGGTGAAACTGTGTGTAATTTGTTTTCACAATATTTTCAATCTACTTTCCTTGACGCCTCAGTGGATAGTAGTACAATGCATTCAGACCTTTCTAACTATCAACACCCTAACATTATTAATATTAGCAACATTGATATT
The DNA here is from genome assembly GCA_932526445.1 of Phragmatobia fuliginosa. NCBI lineage: Eukaryota > Metazoa > Arthropoda > Insecta > Lepidoptera > Erebidae > Phragmatobia > Phragmatobia fuliginosa. The sequence goes on along the minus strand of OW052066.1, from coordinate 6,840,034 downwards.
ACTCCCGAAAAAATTGAACTACAATTAAAATCTCTCAATCTGAGTAAGGGAGCTGGCCCTGATAGTATACCTCCGTTTTTCATTAAACAATGCGCTCCAAACCTTGTATTACCTTTATATATAATCTTTTCACGGTCCCTAAAAGAGGGTGTGGTACCTGCTATTTGGAAGTCCGCCTTTATTACACCCATTCATAAAAAAGGAGATAGGTCAAACATTAAAAACTATAGACCAATTTCTAAGCTTTGTATATTTGCTAAAATATTTGAAAGAATTGTGTACGATCAGGTATACATTGCGTTACAATCCTTTTTTATCCCTGAACAACATGGATTTTTGAAGCGAAGATCAACTGTATCCAATTTACTAGTATTTAATGACTTCACAACCTCACATATGGAATCTGGGGGTCAAGTGCATGCTGTGTTTACCGATTTTAGCAAGGCGTTTGATCGTATTGATCATTCGCTCCTTCTGCAGAAGTTGAATAACGCTGGAATACACGGTAACTTATTCAGGTGGTTTTCTTCATATATTGCAAATAGATCTCAGGCTGTTGCGATTAACGGTTTCACGTCTGCCTGGATGCCGATCCCTTCTGGTGTTCCTCAGGGTTCCCTGTTAGGGCCTCTGCTCTTTATTATTTTTATTAACGACATTGGTTCATGCCTAGAACACGCGAGTTTTCTTTCCTATGCAGACGATACAAAAATATTTATGGCGATCAATAGTCCTTCTGATTGCGAGCTGCTGCAGAATGATCTAAATAATTTCGAAAAATATTGTAGAATAAATAAGTTAGACTTAAATGTATCCAAGTGTTATGCAATTAATTTTACCCGTAAAATCAATCCCATTAAATTTTGCTACACCATTAGTAATGTACCGCTTGGTTACGTGGATTCAATTAAGGATTTAGGCGTCATACACGATTCTAAACTGATATACGATAAACATATTGACTTCATCGTGAAAAAAGCTAACAAAACCTTAGGTTTTATCATTAGATCTACATCAAACTTTAAAAATATTAAACCCATTAAAATACTATATTGTACACTGGTGCGCAGTATCCTCGAGTATGCGTCTGAGGTTCATAGCCCGCATTATGCTGTATATGTTGATCGTATCGAGTCCGTTCAAAAGAAGTTCTTGAGATATTTGCAGTATAAGTGTAAGACTATTGATCGTGGGTATGTTGCAAGATGTAAGAAGTATCACTTTTTACCTTTAGCGAATAGACGTACTGTTTCGGATATCATAACCTTGCTAAAAATCATAAACGGAGACATAGATTGCTCGATTCTTCTCGAGAAAATTAATATTAGAGTACCACATAATTTACGTGTTAGACACAATCCACCCCTAGCAGTACCTCGAACAAAAACTAACTATCGCAAAAATTCATTTGTTATTAGAGCGAGTAAATCTGTCAATGAAATGCATAAATTTAGCAGCGAGTTTGAGCTTTTTAGATCTAAGCCTTCATTTGTCAAAAAGCATATGATTCAACATTTCCTAAGCCCGATCCCAGGATCGTAACCATTTATTAGTTTCTCTTTTTATTTATTTTTGGTTTTGACACATTTTTATTCCCAACCCAAAAGGAATAATGTCTGTTATGTTTTGTTGCTTTTCTTAAGCATGTTACTTCTGTTTCTTTTTCTTTACTATTACTATTCGTAGCGTTGTTAATGTTTTGTATCTAATTGCGAGTACCTGTAAATGGCTTTGTTGTTAACTATGTTTAATGTTTATTTTATAATATTTAAGCTGTTGGTATTCCGAATAAAATAAAATAAAAAATAAAAATAAAAAGATCCCAGAGCCGCCGGACCTACGTCATTTGTGCAAAGCTGAAATTTTCAGGATTATAAGTACAATGTCTTGTTAAGATGTATGCGTACCCATTAGCTTGAAAGCGGGGCCGTTTGTGAGATAGCGCGAAGTACAGATGGTAAAAAACCTTTCTTACCTACGTTAAAGGTGCAAAGCCAGATTTCGTTGATGTTGTGAATAGCTACAAGTATATACAAGTATACGAAATCTGGCCGTTTAAAGTGGATCAAAATCGCACCCATAGGAGTTGGTTACAAACAAACAAACATACAGGTGAAGCTAATAAATGAGCGTGTAAAAACCATTTAATATTTTACAATTCTATTCTTGAAATAATACCAAAGATGATATACCTCAGCTTCCGAATTACTACAAATATTTAAAGGTATCTGGGGGGATGATTGGCCCTTCGGACTGGTCTGGCCGCATACAAAGGGTCTTAAAATAGTACCTACCTTAGATAATATGTATAAAATTTAGGTTTGCTACTATAACGTAGTTTACCTAATTCTTTCACAACTTTCAAGACGTCTGGCAGTAGTAATGGCCCACCGAAAGTGTCTGGCAGTAATGAATTTTAATTTTAAATAATATTTTTTTTAAAAATATGTAAATACTAGCTTTGCACCTTTAACGTAGGTAGGTAAGGTTTTTTACCATCTGTACTTCGCGCTACCTCAGAAACGGCCCCGCTTTCAAGCTAATGGGTACGCATATACATCTTAACAAGACATTGTACTAATAATCCTGAAAATTTCAGTTTTGCACAAATGACGTAGGTCCGGCGGCTCTGGGATCTTGCTCTATTATGTTCACGTATTAATGTGTTAATTTTGTATGACGTTTTCCAAGTGAGCGCATTTTACAAGTTAAGTCTCCATAACTCCTGAATTAATAAAGTCATCTAATCCGTTATAGTTTTTCTTGAAAGTTCATTATGTGGACCACCATCACGAATTTTTCCAGATTTTTTGATCCAGCCGTTTAGCTTTTAGAGGGGGGGGGACGCCCTGTTTTTACAAAAAAGTGCCCTTTAAAGTGAAATTTCTCGCAAACGGATACCTGAATCAAAAAATCGTCTTAGAAACCCTGTATTGTTTTTAAAATACCTATCTAATGATACCCCACACGATGGGGTAGCCGCGAGAAAAAATTTACATCCCCACTTTACGTGTAGGGGAGGTACCCCAAATAAAAATATTTTTCAAAATTTTATTATAGCACTTTGTCGGCGTAATAACAATACATATTCATGCAAAGTTTCATCTTTCTACCGCTTACCGTTTGGACGGTAAGTCGAGGACGGACGGACGGACGGACGGACGGACGGACGGACGGACAGACGGACGGACGGACGGACGGACAGACGGACATGACGAATCTATAAGGGTTCCGAGTGATATACTTCGGAACCCTAAAAAAGATTAATTTGTTTAAACATTTTTTTTTTGCTTTTTTTTCAAATTAGTGTATTGTCATGGGTCCTCGATAAATCTACAAAGTTTGAACGAAATCTGGCCCTAGGTCAAAATCGCACCCAAAGGAGTCGGTTGCAAACAAACATACAGGTAAACTGCACGGTTGGCCTAGTGGCTTAAGCGGTCGCCACACCGCTTCCTACTGCGCCAAGTGTCGTGGGTTCAAATCCCACGTAGGATAACACTTTGTGTGATTCACAATTTGTTGTTCTGAGTCTGGGTGTTATTTGTGTCCGTTTCACGTATGTTTGTAAAGCCCCCCGCGACACAGGAATTTATATACCTAATGCGGGAGTTGTTAATAAAAAAATAAAAAAAAATTAAAAAAAAAAAAACTAATTTATAGCGTGTAAAAAATAGCCATCTGCCAGTGAAAGTCCAATCATAATCGGTCTAGCCGCTAATGATTTTACCCGGTACAAAGAAACAACGAACAGAGATTTTTTTTTAATTACTTTTTTGATGTAAGTGTCGTAAATACTTTAATATGCATTTAGTAAAAAAAAACATTTGATATTACATACAGACAGTTCAATTTTATTTATTTGTATAGATACAACTTTTCCGAAACAAATATTTGTGGATCACACAAATATTTGATCCGACCCGGGAATCGAACCCGAGACCTCTTGATCAGCAGCCGCATACGCTAACCACTAGACCAACAAGGCAGTCAAAAAAAAATGGACTGTATGTCCATGTATATGAGTATGAATGTAAACTTACACATTCCTCTTCGATTTTAGCTCCCTTTGCACTCAATTCTTCCTCATTCAAATTATTATCATCTATTTTTAGTGCCTCTATTCTACGCTGCATATCTTCTGTAATTAGCCTGTAAAACAGCATAATTTGTCTGTCAGTAAATCGCAAATATTGAGATCCAATTAATAAAATAATTTGATATTGGTTTTCCTTGTTGCATTACAATGAAATTATACCTATTCTATATGATATAAAATTAATTACCTATTCAAATAAGTTTGTAATTCAATTTCCTGTGCAATTCGTTTCTCTTCTTGTACATTCCATCTTTTTTTCCTAGCTAAGCGGATTTGTGCAGCGATGTCATCGCCAAAGTTCAACTTCTGTTCGCGTGCTAAGTCACTGGCTGAAAATGTAAAAAAGTAATAAGTTTGATTGTATAATATCTATACAAGTACGGTGCTGACATCCAAAATTGAATTTTACATTTTTTGTCTGTCTGTCCGTCCGTCTGTCTGTCAGTTTATTCTGGGTTATCTCTGGAACGGCTGGACAGATTTTAACGGGACTTTCATTGGCAGATGGCTGATGACATAAAGAGTAACTAAGGCTACATTTTTTTTAGAGTAGCTTCACTACACGGCGTTACTAGAGACTGGCAACAATAACCGCGAGTAACACCGTGGGACTCAGCTAGTATAAAATAGAAATAATACATTGCAGTCACTCTTACAATTATCAGTTTAAGGACAAATAACTGTTAGATTATTTAATTATGTATGTAAAGTCAAATATCTTCACAGAAAGTTTATTTCCAGAGCGTACGTAAGAATTGATGTATGTCTGAATTCATTGCCGCGGACAAGAGCTACTTATATATAATAATGAAAATATAATCACCTCTATGTAAATGTTTGATAGCCTCATCATAGCACTCCAGTTCTACTAAAGCCTGTCCCAAGAAAAAGTGCCCCTTGACATGGTTGGTGTCTATGTCAAGTGCTCGGCGACAATCCTGGCACGTAGCATCCCATCTCTTCATCTTCAGGTGGCATAATGCACGGTTTGTGAAATATGTCGCAACAGAGGGATTTTTTATCTGGAAAAAAACAAAAATATCTCATTATATATTATAATTATAATCATCATCAACAACCTTTAATTAACAGTCCACTGCTGGACATAGGCCTCTCCTTTGAGAGGATGTTTTGGCCTACTATACCACGTCGGCCAGACGGGTTGGTATAGGGTTGGTTTCAAGTTTTGATTGATGTAGTCTTGTGTAGTTTATCCATTAGTCGCCTTTTACGACACCTGCGGGATGAATAGGGGTGGTGACACTCTATATTCTTAATCCGTCACCACACATTTTTTTAATGATAACACATCATTTTCCCTTTTTCAAATTGTCCCTGGAACCAGCATGTTTATTTTTCAATGACATTCTTAGGTTTATAAGTCCTTTCACTTTTATATAAGACATAGAATGATTCTGTATATCTATGCCACTTAATTTCTTTCATATAATTATAATTCTACATATTTCACCATATATTTTATTCTCTTAAGTACCTACATATTTATAGAGCTGGTCTGAGAAGGGAGATGGGGAAGGTTTATAGTGAAACCATTTAGTACTTTTCATGCCTTAATTAAAAAAGGTCTTAAATCATTTTAATGAAATCAACAGATTTAGTAAAGCCTTTCAGTTATTTTTAGTGAAGTCTAAAAATAACTATAAGGCTTTCTACTAATAGATACTTTTAAATGGTTTAATACACTAATCCTATTAGTTCACACAAATGTGATTATAGAACTGATAATTGTAATATTCATTGACACGACTTTCAATACTGTAGGTTCTTCTTTTTCCTTATTCCCAATATTATTTAGGGTTGGCTACTAGTTCAACCGGTTATATCTGAATATCAGTTTTTCCGCGGAGCCACTGGCATTCGAAGGTTGAACTAGTTGTCAGTAAATTTGAGGGCACTGACTGACTTCTGACTGAATAACAATTGCCATAGATGTTCATGGCAATAGGGCAAGTTTTTAAATGTTACATAGGTACATTTCATATGAAGAAGTTTATATATTATACAGTAGTTATGTCCATCAGTGCCTGGCTACTAACCTATGACTTGAACTCAGTCCAGCTCAGACACTGCCTAATATAGATCAATCTAATTGTATTAATAGGTAGCAGTTACTCTGATCTGAGCACTGTACGAAGTTCGTGCAGAAGACAAACGTAACCTACATGTTCCAAGACCAATGATGCAGAAGTATCAAACTAGGCTAGTGTTGGTCACTATACAGCATTGTTTGCAGTCACAATGAGGATGGTGACCACTACTCTTGGATTCAACGCATATTCTCCATCAGGCAGAGTAGGCAGTAAAAGTATCATTAACGGTTACTTAACTCTCTTTAAGTAGCCCCTTAAATTTATGTGAAAATGGACTTTAACCTTCTCGAACTTATTTGATGTTGTTTTTATGAGCCTGCAGCGCACACGAAATATTAATAGTAATAAAAAAATTTTGGAAAATATATACATAGAAAACACCCAAACTCGGAACAAATTTTTGGACAACAACAACAGGTCTTGTATGAGAATATAGTACCACCCCAGTTGAGAGTACGACCAGTATGCTGGTGGCTTACTAGTGTACACACCGATGTCAATATGCATCTTCTTAGCCCCCCTCACACCTCTATCTATTCTTCGTTCTTTGTAAAGTCAGTTCTTGTTCAGAGTTTGTGAAATCAAAATGTCCACAAACCACCTCACATTCAAAACAAAAATACAAGGTCTATTTCAGATTGAATTGGCAAAGCGGTCAGAAGCCTTAATAAATTGAAGTTTAGAGTACATTAAATTGAAGTTTTGTTTTATTTCTGTATCTTCCATGTTTATAAATTTTTATGTGTGAATTTGTGTATATTAGTTATGGCTCCCATGTATATTACAACTACCAGGTGAGATTTTAAATCCCAATTCTGCACCTACCGCATCATATCCCTACATCACCTAAAGGTTGACTGGTAGAGAACGCCTCAGGGTATTAAGTCAGCCTTTGTACTGCATGTGCATTAAGTTTTAAAATAAAAAACCCAATTAGGCTCGTACTCACAATGGCTTTAGTGTAACAGTTCATTGCATCTTCGAAGCGACGTAGGCTGAACAGTCTGTTACCCTGCTCCTTTAGTTCTTTATCCGTGAGGTTGGCCGTTGAATACATATGTTTACTCATTGTTCTTGATGTCAATGTTCCCCGTTTAAGTCAATTTTAAAACTGATACCATTATTTACATGAACTTATTCAGTTAAACGTTTACGCAACTGTCAAACGACCAACACAGCAAATGTTGTGATTTTTTTCTTCTGGAAATATGTTTGTCTTGTCCACTGTTGACAATAGCGTAATTTTTTGTTTTTGACAGTTCGATTGAATACGTTTTAAACACAGATGGTAGAATTTATACTTCGCCAGGTTTGACTTTCCAAGACAGTGAGTGATGTCGTACTTGACACAAGCCTAAGTCGTCGCCTCTATCAATGGCTCTCAAACTTTATAATTTTGATTATTAATAATCTACTGCAGATATTTATTCATAATTAATATTTATTTGTTCCATAGGTACATTAGTAATCTGTACTTTGATTATAAACATGTCTTTAATGAAAGAATCTGTATTATTACTACCACTCTAGCACTATATTAAAAATAATTAAAATGCTTCCGCCGAAGGGACAATTCTTAATTTCAGTATGTTTATATTTCTTATGTTGCTCAAAATTTAAGACTACTACCGAGACTACTACTCGCTGATGCAAAAAGTGCTGTGGCCCTAAATACTGAAGTATGAAACCTGGTTCATGTATCCAAAGTATAGTCGACCATGGTTCTTTATTTCTACTTTTTCCTTGGTTCATTTTATTATTGGCAACATGCCAACTTGAATAATGTCAAAAAATACAAATATTATTTTATCTAAATCATAGGTTCAATGATAAAACAAATTTAATGTGTATTTGAATAAACTCTTTCGAATTCAACATATTTATCTGTCATAAATAAATTAAATAAGGATAAGAATAAAAAAATATTCATCGTTAGAAACTTCTAGTAGATCAGGGTAGAAGCCTTTTAAATTTTATGAAACTTCTAATAGATCAGGCTAGAAGCCTATAATAATAAAAATTGATAAAAAAAATAGTAGGATGAAACCCACTGGAAAAGGAAGAGAATATTATAAAAATAAAATCGATCAAAGTGGTGTGCAATGGGAGAGGCCTATGTCCAGCAGTGGACTGAGATAGGCTGATGATGATGATGATGATGAAAAGGAAAAATAATTTACGGGCGATCTGAGGTCAGGAAGGGGAAAAAGGGGAGGATTTAAGGGTAAAAAACGGTTTATCTCGATTTCCGACAAAAGTACAAGTCATATGGATGCAAAATTTTTCTAGGTCACTCAGGTATTAAAATCTTAAAATAGTAATAAATAATCATCTGCGCATATAATTTAAAGAAGATTCTACAACTTTCTCAAAATATTGTGGATGTTTTATTAATTTATATATTAACTTATTTGTTTGTTAATTATAGTAATAAAATTCGATTTTCAATATTTTTGTTTATCAATTTAACATGTGATCTTACGTTTTCCGAGTAATTATAGTGTAATTTTTTATAAATAGCTCAATAACGATTAAAAAAATTCGAATTCAAGTTTTTTCAGTTTTTGCATTTTCTGAGAAGATTTACAATGATCGTATAACAATCGATTTGAAATATTTTTGTTTAACATTGTAACATGCAATCTTACGTTTTTCGAGTGATTAAAATGTAAATTTTAATAAATATCTCAATATCGATTTAAAAAAAACGAATTCGAGTTTTTTCATTTTTTGCATTTTATGAGAAGATTTACTAGAGAGTAGAGAATATATATATATTATATTCACACCATCGGAAAGTAGAGATTTCATCGAACAGAAAGCACCCCAATTTTTTGAAAAAAGTAAATTTTTTAATTTTGACGGGTGAATTTTCGATTGAAAATTAGGGTACTTTTTCGATATTAGGTCAAATTAAGGTGAAACAATAGATTTTTCAAATCAAATTAATTACAGTGTATTCGGGACATAAAAAGGTAAGTTTTCACTAAATTTCTTGAAAAAATAATGTTATTTGTAAAAGATAAAAATAAAAAACCAAAAACTTTTCACATAAAATTTAACGTTATGAAAAAAAGTGTAAATGCAAAAATTGTAGATCTTTTTATTACCTACAACTTTGTCATTTAACTTTTTTCCATAGGACTTGTAGTTTTGCTGGAAATCGAGGTAAACCGTTTTTTACACTTATAACCTTTCCCCTTCCCCTTCCCGACCTCAGATCGCCCGTAAATTATTTTTCCTTTCATTTTTATAATATTCTCCTTCTTTTCGAATGGGTTTCATCCAAGTATTTTTTTTTTGTTTTCAATAATTATTGACTCTGGTCTATAATGGCTTAAAATAAATAAAAAGCTTATTATATTGCACTATAATGTATAAAATTTATATATCAATGCATGCACCTTGATTAAAAATTGAGTATTAATGTTGCCAGCTCTCAGTAAACACACTAATAAAACTTACTAAAAAGTCAATAATTCAAGTTTAAAGGGAATATTGGGAACGGGATTAACATATTCATGAGTAATTTTTACAAATTCTTTGCAATAATAATTTTCCGATTTTTCAATTCTCTTTCCATCGCCAATGAAAATTAGATTTAGCCACACCTTTTTATAAGGAAAATTTGAAAATTAATAGAAAATAACAAAGGAAAACTGAAGTTTATAAAATAAAAAAATCAATTACCCATCATCCAATTTTATTTTAATGTGTACATAGGTAAAATTTAAACACGCGAAAAACTGTATGACGGGATTTTGAGCACCGGAAACAATGCCGAAGCATCCCTGGTCCACAAATTGTAACGCTTTACCCGCTCAGATTTTATGTGCGCTATTGTATTATCCGGGTGTCTCTTTGACTTCAGTAAATAGGACTTGCTGTAACATAATAACATATGGTTTCTTTCACAACTTTAGTGATGTTGTAATTAAATAAAATGAGTGTTAGTTACTTGAAATGAAATAAGTTTCATTCGATTAGCCAATAGATGGCATTTAATTAAGTAAGTGGCCACAGAGTTAATTTGCGCTTGACGCCAGAAGACTGTGGCCTAAATTTATTATCGAACAATTTATTACTAAGCCTGGCTCAAGAGTCTGCCTGCTTTCGAGTCTATCGTTGGTATTTTTTTCAAACTTCTGCGTTCAGCCATTTTCAAGTTCTAGGAAAGTCTAAAAATTAAATATTACCCCAGCAAAAATTGTCATTAACTCAAGAACAACACACACTTTTGCTGTTTGCTAACATATATGTAATACGTAACAAAAACTACTTTTCTGTTGTACTTTCACATCTCTAAAGCCCTTTTTTTGTTTTTGCTGGGGTAACGCACGCTTTTAGCGTTATCTGCGACCTGGATATATTTTTCGAAAACAGATTGACTGAAGTGTATAGGTAAGTACATTAGAGAGGGAGGAAGTTTATTTCTTTTTCACATTTCAATTATTTCATTTACTAACAGTTTAAATTTGTGAAAACAAAGCCGGCCAGCCAATTAACTGCTATATTAAATCTAAAAATTTGGCTAAGTGCGTGTCAGGCCACGCATAGAATAGGGTTCCGGAGTCACTCGTATTGGTAGGTAGATTTAAAATCGTGTCCAATTGATATGTTTACTTAATATTTCTTTATTTTTTACGAAGTTTTCCAAGTGAGTACATTTTACAAGTTAGGCCCCTATAAGGGCCTGTCTATATCTCCACGTCACGACGTCGTCAACGTGGAACGGTGCATTTCTATTTTATCACTTACTAGTTTTCGTCCGCGAATCCGTCCGCGTCCATGTCGGTAATCGTGGTAAAAAGTAGCCTATGTTCTTTCCCAAGTTCCGATCTATCTTCATACTAAATTTCATCAAAATCGGTTCAGTGGTTTAGGCGTGAAAGCGTAACAGACAGACAGACAGACAGAGTTACTTTCGCATTTATAATATTAGTAGGGATTTTTAGAAATTTACTTAAATATCACAATTTTACCTTTTAATCTTATCACTACATGAATTTAATAATTAACGTGCGCAAAGCTTGCCATATACCTAAATAAATGCTCTGTCATGCATGTTAAGTTGATGCGAAATCCAAATGGTTGGTCATATTTAAATTCAAACAAAATATGCAACTTCCTCAAGATAAACAAAGCACTGTCCAAAATTTATGTAGTTATACTCTAATAAAATATAATAAGATTTTGAAATACACTAAATATTTCGGACATCTTACACACAACATCATCTAGTCCCAAACTAAGCAGGGCTTGTATTATGGGTACTAAACAACTAATATAAATACATAAACATACTTTTTTTTTGTAAATACTTACGTATTATACTTATACTTAAAAAACAGTAAGACTCCAAAACAAATATTTGTGGATCACACAAATATTTGGTCCCAGCCGGGAATCAAACCCGAGACCTCTTCTTTATATCAGCCGCATACGCTGACCACTGGACCAACAAGGCAGTCATAAATATCTTTGTCATAGTGTCGTAATTACAGTTCAATGCTCTCTAGAAGGTTTTACAAAGTAGATGCGTCTACTACATCTGTTCATATTTCTACTATGGTTTAGTTGATCTGTGTCTAGGCAACATAAATATCCCTCTGATTACGTTACTGCCAGTGGCGGATTAACCACGTAGTAAGAGTAGCAGATGCTACAGGCCCTGCGCATTTAGGGCCCCGCGCCTCAAAGTTTCATCTTTCTAGCATTATTCGTGAACTGACTGCTAAAAAGTATCAACTTAAATCGAATCGTATAAAAGCGCGTGAAGTGTTGTGGGATATACATGTATTGCGGTCTCCCTGGCGGTCTGATAGATCTAATAACAAGCAAAACAAAATGATGAAACTGTTAGCTTCCATAGCCTCTATTTTTTAAGCTTTGACATGACATATTCATTGTTTAAAATACATTTAGTATATAAAAAAAATGCATATTTTAACTTAATAGAATCACTTGCTTTGTATTTACATAAGTATATAAACAGTCTAAGTTTTAGGAAACGTATAGATTGCTTTTTCTCTTCCATGACTCGAAGATGTTCTTTAAAAATTACTTACTTAGATATTTTGAAAATCAAAAATCATTCCCACTTTACGGATAGTAAAGGTACCCAAAAAAAAAGTTTTTTCGTGATTTAATTTTAGCTCTTTGTCGATGCGATAAAACATATATTTAAGCAAAGTTTCATCTTTCTAGCATTATTCGTTTGGAAGGTAAGTCGAGGACGGACCATGGACATGACGAAACTGTAAGGATTCCATAAGTCGTGAACTACGGAAAACTAAAAAAGAACGAAAATAGATGGACTACTTTATCTCGCTTCATAAGAATTTTTTTTTTTTGAAATCTCTGTCATTAGAACAGACAACTAAGAAATATTTTTTCATAGTAAGTGCTTTCGCAGATGATTTTGAGGATAGCCTTTTTTAGACACCTGACCCCCGGGTTGCACCGGGGTGTCATCTCTCTCGGGTCGTTTACAGTGCTCACATCTCTCCCAGATGGGGCTGCTATGGCAGGTGTTAATCGGGGGGCTAGCGACCTCTGCCACGTCCCCTTTATAGCCTCCTTCGAGCGGGATCAGCCCTATCCCGATCCCGCTCAGCGGACTCCTTCTAGAGCATAATGTCCTCATGGGAGGAGACCGTGGCTTCCCATCGCTCACCACTTGTGATAGGTTTCGATCTGTCTGTCTAGGACTCGACACTATGACTCCCACGCAGGGCAGTCTTGGCACCGCGTTGGCTAACAGCAGAAATAATTTTGTAGTAGACCATAGTATTCATGTCGGCCCAAATATCGAAGGGTGGAGATTGCGCCAAGACCGTCTCCCGGAACCCTTAAAGATGCGTCAGGTCCGTCTGTCCTCGATTTACCATCTAAACGGTTAGTGCTACAAAGATGAAACTTTGCATAAATATGTATTTTTATCACGTCGAAAATAAAATCATGACAAATATTTTTACTTGGGGTACCTCCCCTACACGTAAAGTGTATCATTACATAGGTCTTTTAAAATTTAGTTTTTCAATTTGGGTATTTTTTTACGAGTTATTTAACTTTAAAGGGTACTTTTTTCTTAAAACAGGGCGTTCCCCCCCTCTAAATGCTAAACGGATGGCTTGAAAAAACTTAAAAAATATATGATGTAGTTCATATGCTGAAAGGAAAACTATAACGACTTAGATTACTTTTTAGTTCCGGAGTTATAGAGGCCTACTTGTAAAATACGTTTACTTGGAAATTTTCGTACTAAAAGAACGAAATAATAATTAAACATATCAATTATATGTTGGAGACGGCTTAAAAGCCACGTACCATTATGGGTGACTACGGAATCCTATTCTATGCATGGCTATTCTGACACGCACTTGGCCGATTTTGAGAAACATAAAATCCTCAAACTATCCAAGGGCCCCGCGCTAGAGTTTGCTACAGGCCCCGCGCTGGCTTAATCCGGCACTGGATACTGCTGCCTCATTTTCGTTTTGTCTTTATTTCGGTATCAAGTCGCTTACAAAAGAAGGATTAAAAAATATCTACTAACTCGAGCTTGGCTGGATCTTTGTACAATGGCGGTTCAAGTGGCACCACTAAGCTCAGCTTCATCAAAGGGCAAGGGAAGTGCACATTTCCTAATATCAATATGCCTTCCTCTTGTTTTCTTGACGATTGTTTTGAGGGTTGTACGGATTTTCCTTGTTTTTTCTGTTAAAATACATAAAATCTAAAATATTAATTCATATTAATCCGGTAATTTCTGTCCCTCTCGCACTGTAAATGGTGAACTACTACCAGGAAAACATGAGAACACACGTTGTGTTATTAGTGTACGCGTGATAAACGAAAACGAATATTACTCAGTAACTCACAGCTTTTCGTTTCTGTTCTTTAATAACTTGAGTTTCAATATTCTCGCACCATTTCCAAATGTGTTCATCAATTGCGCCACGTTGTTCAACCCGTTCGTACAGGTCTACCATATTTCGTATTGGTTTTTGGGCCTAGAACAAGATGATTATCTTTTATAAGAGCGAGATTTATAACAAATGACGTCATAATCTATCATCATCATCATCAACAGCCTTTAACAGTCCACTGCTGGACATAGGCCTCTCATATATGTACAGTCAGCGTCATAATGATATTGGCGTTCAAAGTGGTCAAAATGATGTGAAAAACAATAATTCAATATGATGTTGGCACGCAAGGTGCTCAAATTGTTGTACGCATTCAAAGTGCTCAAAAGATCTTAGCAAGCAGTTGTCAATAATATGTTAGCTAACAGAGTGTTCATATTGATGTTATCAAATAGGTTGTTCATTGGTTTCTAAGCATGCAAACTAGTCAAAAATATCTTAGCAATAAACAGAAAACAACGTTATCGCCCACAGATAGAGTATACTTTGCAGATTCATTATTACTTTTAAATGTTTGTCCTTTTTTGTCTTCAATACCTTTCTCGTTCATTTCTTGCATGACGTAATTGACATGTCTTTTGTTTCGAATGTTATTAAAAAACATAGTCCAATATTCTATTGAATCATAGGTAATCTACAATATTATACTGAGAAAAGGAGGATGGATGTAGGTATTTAAATGAGATAAAACCAATTGAAATTTCTTTGATAAAAAGTAGAATTAATGATACGATTATTTATTTTCGAGTAAAAATTCTCATTTGATTCGTCTTCTTGACGAGTACTTTGACACTCTAATATGGTAACCAGGGTTTGAAGATGGAGCTGGAAGGTGGCCATAGGAACTCCGTAATTAGACGTAACCCCATCGAAATTGGGCTCATTTTATTCGTCTTTACGAGTACTTTGATACTAAATAGTAACCAGGGTCTGATGATAGAGCTGGAAGGTGGCCATAGGAACTCCGTAATTAGACGCAACCCCATCGAAATTGGGCTCATTTTATTCGTCTTAACGAGTACTTTGATACTATATGGTAACCAGGGTCTGATGATGGAGCTGGAAGGTGGCCATAGGAACTTCAGCAAATGTGTCGATGTGGTTGCGTTTTTGGTTTTTTGTATAAGTTACATATTCATCAACTGTTCGGCTTTGTAGAACGTATTTTAATGTCCTACAATGTACGCAATGTATCTTGTCATATCGCAAAGCTCGTAGGATTCATTCAAGCTACACGCCGGCTACAGAAAGTACCTATTATAATCGAACGGTCAAATAATATTAATTTTTTACGCAGTTCATTATAAAGTCGCTCGTATTGTCTGTCCGCTCTGATCATTTAAATTACGCAAGGTATTTAAACGCGGTTTTCATCATAATTAAAGTTATCTTTTAGGGAAGATTTATTAATGTGATTATATTATTGTACTAGATGCGCCCCGCGGTGTTACCCGCGTATCATTATGGTTGCCATGCAAGTGTGTTATGCCTAGCAACCTGTGAAGTTTTGACAGGAAATAAACAGTGATACATTTTGACATCTACGATTTAATGTATTTTTATAATCACCTAGCTTTCGCCCGTTTATCTCGATTATTGCAGTAACAAGTAGCCTATGTGTTATTCTGATATATAAGCTATATTACTGTAAAGTTTCATCCAAATCCGTTCAGTAGTTTTTGCGTGAACGAGCAACAAACATACACACATACATACATACATACATACATACTCACAAACCTTCACGTTTATAATATTATTAGGATTATATCATCATCATCATCAACAGCCTTTAACAGTCCACTGCTGGACATAGGCCTCTCCTTAGAAAGGAGGTTTATAGTAGTTTATATAGTAGGATTATTTTAATGGAACACATATAAAGTCAATGTTTCTTAAAAACATAATATTTTTTATATTATAGCCAATACTGACAAAATTTTACGAGTAACATAAACTACAAATAACCTACAGTAATGATTTAGAAATTTTTCATATAATTTTTTTAATAATTTATTTGTGGATTATACCAACACATGTTTTGAATAGGTGACTCATTTCTGCATTCTAATTCCAACAATAAGCTTCTCAAGTAAATGGCTTATTTACTTGCCTTACAAATATTATAGTCATATATTCAGCTTCTGTGCTAGATTAAGCGAATGTTGGTTGTTTTTTACACTTAAAAGACATGACACTACCACACTTCTTAAATATGTATCCAGTACAAGACTTACGGTCCACACAATATGATGCCCATTCAGCAATGACTTATCCCATAAACGTAAAACCAAAATGCTTGATTTTTTTCAAGTATTTTAAAATATGTTTTACATGTTTTCAATGTGTTTCATTATAATTATTATTAAACTGGTTCTAGTAACAAACAGCATAAAATATATCTGGGCGGATTAACATAGATAAATAAACTAAAGTTCCTATTAATTGCTGGTAAGGATACTGAGTACAATGAGTGTCTTCTCTAGCTTCAAATTTACTTCCATTGGTGTACTGACTGGGTTACAATTTTTCATGATAATCCTAGCTAATAAATGATCTACGAATTGTTCCTGATCTACAAAAATCTCATTATTGTTTCATCTGACTCTCATTCCTAAGCATTGTCTAATATTTCCCAAGGCTTTTAATTTAAATTTAGATTTTAACTTAGTCTTAAGGTATTCAGTTTACAATTACAAAAAATAAATAAAATTGTCCACATACAAGGCTATATATCATCCTGACATTATCAATATGTTTAACAAATAAACAAAGTTCATTGATTGACTTCCTATACCCCAAGGTTTGTAAAAAATCATCCACACGCTTATACCATGCCCTAACTGATTCTTTCAATCCGTAGATTGCCTTTTAGGGGTCCGAAGTTTATGACTCGGAACCCATAAAGATTCGTCATGTCCGTCTCTACGTTCGTCCGTCCGTCTGTCCTCGACTTACCGTCCAAACGGTAAGTGCTAGAAAGATGAAACTTTGTATGAATATGTGTTGTAATTACGACAAAAAAGTGCTACAATAAAATTATGAAAAATATTTTTACTTGGGGTACCTCCCCTACACGTAAAGTGGGGATGATTTTTTTTCTCGCGGCTACCCCATCTTGTGGGGTATTATTAGATAGGTGTTTTGAAAACAATAATGGATTTTTAAGAGGATTTTTTGATTTAGGTGTCCGTTTACAAGAAACTCCACTTTAAAGGGCACTTTTTTGTAAACACAAACAACGCAAAAAATCTGGAAAAATTCGTGATGGTGGTCTATATAATGAATTTTAAAGGAAAACTGTAGCAGATTAGATGACTTTATTAATTCAGGAGTTATAGAGGCTTAAGTTGTAAAAGGCGCTTCCTTGGTAAACGTCATAAATTAACACATTAATATGTAAAAATAGCAGTTATCTATTGGATACGAATTTAAATCCACGTATCATTATGGGTGACTGAGGAACCCTTTTATGTGCGTGGGGGATTTTTTCATTTAACATATTTATTTAATCAAAATATCTACCATTATTATATATACATTGCTGCCATCTAATAGGAAGGTAATTTATGTCTTTGCGATAGAACTCAAGTGATCTAGATTCTACAAACTGTGTGAAAGCATTTTGTACTGCCTCCTGGGAAGAAAACTTTTTATCACGTAGAAAATTGTCTAAATTACGAAAAAAATGGTAGTCCGTTGAAGCAAGGTCTGGCGAATACGGAGGGTGACGAATGTTTTCTAATTGCAATTCCTCTAGAGTTGAAATGGTTTCTGTCTGACACGCACTTGGCCGATTTTAAGGGTTCCGTTGCCAAATGGCAAGAAACGGAACCCTTATATATTCATCATGTCTGTCTGTCCGTCCGTATGTCACAGCCACTTTTTTTTAGTTTTAATACTTTCTTTTTATGACATTCAAAATTGTATAGTAAACTCATATACACATCTTCAAATGCCCATTCAAAAAAACTGTGGTTACATCAAGGTGAGTTATGTCTAGATTATATTTAACACTCAATACAAGCAATAGTCTTATTGTAGTGACGGTCCACTGGAGAGAATGTTTCTGTATAGTCTGTGCCTGGTCTTTGTGTTAAACCCTTGGCGACTAACTGACCATAATATCGCACATTATCACAACTGTCAACTTTTTTCTTGAACACCCACTTACACTTAACCTCTGTTGTTTGTTTTGGCTTGTCCACTACTTTCCAAGATTCATTTTCTTCAAATGATTTTAATTCCTCCTGTAAAGCTTTACACCATTCTCTTGAGTCTAGCCCATTTAAAGCCTCTTTATATGTTATATTGGCTGGTCTACAAATGGATTTGTACCGGTTTCAACACACACATTACTATAACTAAACCTCTTTCTTCCTCTAACATCTTTAGCGGGCTTAGTACTCTGTATTTTTTTTAACTCTTTTATTGATACACTGCCAAATGTTTCTCCTGAAAGACTAATGTCTGTGTTTGGTTCTTCCTCTGTACTGTCCTCATTGTTACTTTTCTTAGTTGATTGTTCAGAGTCCGAATTATCAGAAGATGACTTAGGTTCTATGCTAATCACTATAATCAGAAGATTGTTATCAATTATTGTTATCAATTATTACAGCTTGCATATTATCCCGTAACGATTCCCAAATCGCATTTACGTTAGGATATACGTTATAGAATAGGATTTACGTTAGACTTTTTAAGGTATACAATAATGTAGTACATTATTTTGATCTATCTCGTAGGGTACAGCCAGCGTTTACAATTTAAACGTAAAAAATGGGTTTATTTACGACATCACATTAGAAACCTCTAAAATTGTCAATGTTTCTCCACTATAATATTTTGCATGAATTATCCGCTTAATTGCACCGGACAAGAAAACTTACAAAAATTTTATTGTTAGTTTGCTCCGGACAAGTATTCTTGTCCAAACGGCAACACCACGACGGACCTTTTAAAAATGTTTTATTTCTTTCTATCACGTAAATGTGCCATTTAGTGTCTCTTTTGTACATTATTCTGTTCTAATATCGCTACGTTGAAAATATGACGTCATTCGCACACAGTCATGTCTCGACTCGTAATAAATTATTACAATTCATTTGAAAGATCTAAGTATTTATAGGGACTGACAGAGAGCGGAAGCGACTTTGTTTTATACTATGTAGTGAAACTGCAAAGTATACTCTATATATGGGTGATAAGGTTGGTTTCTCTTTAATGCTAAGATATTTTTGACTAGTTTGCACGCTTAGATACCAATGAACAACCTATTTGATAACATCAATATGAACACTCTGTCAGCTAACATATTATTGACAACTAATTGCTAAGATCTTTTGACCACTTTGAATGCGTACAACAATTTGAGCACCTTGCGTGCCAACATAAAATTGAATTAGTGTTTTTCACATCATTTTGACCACTTTGAACGCCAATATCATTATGACGCTGACTGTACAAATAAATAAAATTGAAATCTTTGTTTCTAATATTAAATCAGTTCTTTGGGAAACAGATGTGAAAGTATATAAAAAAATAAATATTACGTTTTTTGTCTGTCCGTCTGTCTGTCTGTTTGCTCCGGCTAATGCCTGGAACGGCTAGAATTATTTTGACGGTACTTCACTGGCAGGTAACTGATGACAAGGAGAATCTTAGGCTATTTCTTAGACTAACTTCGTTCCGCGGCGTCACTCGTGATTTACAATAATAACTACGGGCCTCAGCTAGTCTAATAAATAAAACAGAGAAATAAAAATTACCATTATTGTTTTAGAACTCAGTAGCTTCTCGCTAATGTGTCTCAAAGAGTACGCCCCACCAGACTTCTCACTGGCCTTACAACTTGGCGCTCCATGCTTGAGTCGGTTCAGAATCACGCTTACCCCTCCATGTTCACTCAACATCGGGTATGTAGGTTCGCTCGGAACCATTAAATCATCTAAACTCACGTCGTGCTTAAGCAGAATATCCTACGAAAAAAAAGTATTTCATACATTTTATAAGGGAAATGATCATGTTTTTCTAGCCGACGCAACCATGTCGGCTAAAGCGACCAGTCTCCACGGAGACCAGCCAACTCAGGAGATATAACATATAGTGCACTAGTGTGTGTGCAAACACAGATGCAATAGCTATTCCCTCGCTCTCATAATCCGATCTATACACGAATATAATGTTAATACTAATTTATCATCATCAGCCTTTATTAATTATCTGCTAGACACAGACTACACTACAGAAGAGATATTATCGCAAACTATCTTACGCCCGCCGGCCATACGAGTCGGTGTAGGTTGCCGGTTGCTTGTTAGTTGGTTTATGACAAGTTTGATTCTCTTCCTAAACCTAATAAAAAATACATACTTAATTATCTTATAAACTGGAAAGTAATTCTATCTGTCGATTTGTTGTGGCTTAAACTGTTTTTTTTATGTTTGGTCTACCAAAGTGTCTTTACCTGTTGAAAATCATGAGTAGAATTCAGGAGTAGGGGTCACTATCTGCCAACCCCATTCTGAAAGCAGGCAATTGTACTAAGGGTATAAGGCTACTATTTATAGCAATAACCGAAATACACGTGGAAATGCGGATAGAGCCGCGGGCAAAATCTTATATGATATATTATGTAAGACGTGTTATTCTTCTTCTGACTAAGCAATTCCCTTGTGAAAAAAATACTTACGTTCATTTTCATAAAATCCACATCTATCTTGACTCTGGCCGCTAGTTCTGCACGGTATTCGTCGACCAGATATGCCCAGTATTTGTTAACTTTAGCGTAATCTGCAAGTTGCGCACGCGGTAAAAATGACAATATCCTCTTACCTACTGCAGATGGTAAAAGTTGAACCTGGAAAACGACTACATGTAAGTTTTCCGAAATACCTAGTGTACAAATGTTTTCAAAAATGGTCTAAGGATGATTTATATTAGAAACACCTTGAATAAAAATATATAATTATTTTTACGTCTTTTATTGCATTGCTGGACGTGAATCATAACCCCTAATTTTGGCAAAAGACGTTTTTTTTTTCAAGTTTTCTCGTGTTGATTTTTCAACATACTGATCAAAGTTCTTATAACCTGGTGGACCTAGGAAAATGGATGGAGGATCTATCGGCTAACAGAAAGTCCCAGATCCCATTTTAACAGGAGTCTCACCACACTTATCTATATTAATGTACGTTAATATAAATTCATTCGATTAGTTCGTGACGACATAGACATAAACAGTTACCGCTCTACAAGTATGTGATAATTAGGATACATAAAATACTAACAAAATCGACAGTCTCCATAATATCGGGCTTTGGACGATTCACCTTCCAAACTGTACGTTTAGTACCATCACTTAGGTTTATCTCAAACTCTTCTAATTTTAAACTGTCCTTCATTGCTTTGATGGTTGCATTCCATGTTGCTAAATTTGCTTCACACTGCAATGTATGTACACATTTCTTTAAATGGGGGTTTCAAAAAATTATGTTTTCCGAAAAGCTAGTATGTGGTCAATAGGCTTTGCCTGTGTATAGATATATGTCGTCGTATTTCCATGCATTTTTCTCGTTGCAGCGGTTTAGCCGCGAAAGCGTAACAGACAAACAGATAGAGTTACTTTTGAATTTATAATATTAAATAATTATTTTTTTCGGACATCTTACACAGAACGCCACCTAGTCCCAAACTAAGCAGAGTTTGTAATATGGGTACTAGACACCTGATATAAACATAAACATCCTTTTTTTTTGTAAACATATACATACATATGTTACCTACATAGAATACACCCAAACTCCGAAACAAATATTTACGGATCACACTAAAATTAGGTCCGACCCGGGAATCGAACCCTAGACCTCTTGATCAGTAGTCGCATGTGCTAACCACCAGACCAACAAGGCAGTCGAATTATTAGTATGAAAATTTGTGGGATGAGATCCTATGAAACGGATTTATAAAGTCTGCTATTGCCATCCTTGTGATAATAAAAAAACAATATTTCATTATCGAAAATATATCTTGCAATTGAATAATGTCTTGTAATAATAATAACTAATGTAGTGAAGTAAATATGTTAAATACTCACTTCCTTCTCTGCTTTAGTGGTGGCCTCGCCGTGCGTAGGCTGTGAAGTTACTGGCTTGGTGGCCTGATTTTTGATCTGATTAAAAGAATGCTCAGATTTTTAGACACATATAACACTTTCTAAACACCTGTCGTCTAAGGGAACACACTCCGAAAATTACTAATTAATACTCCGCTACTATAGTAGCGGACATGGGCGTACCCAGCATCTGGCCTAGGGGGGGGCAAGTCAAATTTTTTAGGTCGGATCCTCCGCGGTTGTTTTGTAATACACACTACTCAAACACACCTACATGAATCATTAGGTATATTATGTAGTGTGCCTTCCAAAAGACCGTACCACGGCGTCTAATGCGACGACCAACAATTGCACGCGCACCATTATGTTACCGGCGCGGCCAATGTAGTCCCTGGCAAAAGGAGTGCAGCCTAAGGGCTACAAGAGGGGCGACGGGACTGCAATCGGGAGCGGGAGTCTTCTCGAACGGGGGTGGAGAACACCGCGTGGAAGAAAATGTTGTGTGTGAAAAAAATTACCCCTAACCCAAGCTGAGGGAGCCCCGCGAAGAGGTTAACGGCTAGGGGGATATGCCAGCCGCTAGGGCAACACAACGTTAGCTCACGTATAAGAGCAAAACCATTATGGACGTGACTCAAGAGAATATATTACCCCAGGAGGGTACCGGCCGCGCCGCGGACGGAGAATCCCTCCTCACTCCAGCGTCAGCTCCAGCGTCTGTCACGGATGCTATTATTGCGCGTCCGTGTAGGGCAGGAGACATACGGGTGATTCACCTGGAGGAGTCAATCACCCAAGCTGAAGTCGCCAGGGTGGTAGGAGCGGCAGGGGAAGGTGCAATCTCTGACGTCAAAGCCGGAGACATACGTGCCTCCCCGTCACGACTGGGCACGGCCTGGGTTCGCTGTCCACTTGCCGCTGTTCGCAAAATAGTGAACGCTAAACGGTTACAGGTGGGCTGGGTTTTGGCCAGGGGTTACAGTGCTGCCGGTGCCTTGAAATGGGACACGTGAGAGCTAAGTGTCCCAACGAGACGGACCGGGGTGCGATATGTTACGTGTGCGGTGACACAGGTCACGTGACACGAACATGCACTGTAAAAATGCCTTCCACCACGAGTCCTGGTTGGGGTCTCCCAGAACTGACCATGCTGGTAGAACTGTCCACGCGTTCGCTCTCACGCATGACCTCACTCAACTGGTACTACAGCCCACTAGGATACCAGACGTATCCAGTCAAGCGCCCTCTCTGCTAGACCTGCTGCTGACGAGTCATCCAGCGCAGTACCGTGTGTCGGTACTCGCTCCTTTGGGCTCCTCCAACCACTGCCTGGTATCCACCACGGTGCCTCTTGCTGCCCCGCCACGACCTGTGGTAGCAAGGCGACGACTATGGCACTACTCGTCAGCAGATTGGGACGGAATGCGGGACTATTTTGCTTCCATCCCATGGGCTGAACGCTGTTTTAAGGGCAGGAATTTGTCGCAGAGTGCTGCGGCCGTTGCCGACGAAATTACTGTCGGCATGGAGTATTATATTCCTCACACTGAAGCCGTCGGCACGAAGACGCGCCTCTGGTTCGATCGCGAATGCACTAACGCCGTTACAAAAAAGCAAGCGACATACCGCGCATGGATCAGGGCCCGCGCTCATGGTGACCCTAACGTTCATCGCCTTAAAGCAGCGTTTAACAAAGCCACTAGGGAATGCAAGAGGGCTTACATAAGAGCGGACGCCCAGCGCATTGCACGGATAGGCCAAGAGCTCGTCGCACACCCTACGGGTAGTCGTAAATTCTGGCGATTGGCTAAATCCGTTCAAGCTAACCACTGCCAACCCACGCTACCACCGCTGAAACATCCCGATGGAACTCTGGCCTATCAGCCGCAGGAGAAAGCGAAACTGCTGGTAGATCTCTTTGCGGCTAACTCCCGAATTGAGGACCGTCGCATGGATCCGCCTGTCATTCCGACCTGCGACTCCACAATGCGGGATATCCGTATCCGGCATAGTGATGTCCGCGCGGAGCTGCGGTCTCTCGACGTCCGGAAACCCAGACCTGACGGTATTCCAGCGATGGTTCTCAAGTACTGTGCACCGGAGTTGTCTCCCGTACTGACGCGTCTGTACCGCCTGTCGTATTCCTCGGGAATTGTTCCGGAGGCCTGGAGGGAGGCGAATGTGCAACCCATCCCCAAGAAAGGCGACCGCTCCGATCCGGCTAATTACCGACCCATAGCCATCACCTCCATTCTCTGCAAGGTGTTCGAGCGAATCATCAACAACCAATTGGTTCGCTACCTGGAGGATCACTCCTTGTTGAATGATCGGCAGTATGGTTTCAGACCAAATCGATCCACGGGTGATCTTCTAGCGTACGTAACACACCTATGGGGTGAGGCTATGGATATGCATGGAGAGTCCCTGGCCATTAGCCTTGACATGGCCAAAGCTTTCGACAGGGTCTGGCACCGTTCGCTGCTCTCCAAGCTTCCGGCATTCGGCCTGCCCCCTAAACTGTGCAGCTGGATAGCCGCATTCCTGCACCAGAGCCGCATCAGAATCCTTTGCGACGGCGCGGCCTCCGACTTTCAGCAGGTTAACGCTGGCGTACCTCAGGGCTCTGTGTTGTCGCCCACGCTGTTTCTTCTGCATATCAATGATATTTTGGCCTTAGGCAACATGCATTGCTATGCAGATGACAGCACAGTCCACGGGCGATATATTGGACATCCCACAGATAGGAAGGCAAATGTCGAGGAAAAGCGGCGGGACCTTGTCGCTGAGCTCGACCGGGTTCTCAGCCGTATTTCTCAATGGGGTGATGAGAATCTGGTCGAGTTCAATGCCAAGAAAACACAGGTGTGCGCGATCACTACTAAAAAGTCTCCATTCCTTCCTCTCCCGACTTTTCAGAACACTCAGCTGCCAATACAAGGAAAGCTCGGTATCCTAGGTATGGACATTTGCCAGGATCTCAACCGACGGGAATACATTGAGAGCGTCACAAAGGCGGCCTCGCGGAAGCTCGGCATATTAAACAAGGTGCGACGATTCTTCTCGCCGGAGCATCTGTGTCTTCTTTACAAGACCCAGGTTCGCTCCTACGTGGAGTACTGTTCCCATCTCTGCAATGGATCCGCACAGTACTTGCTCGACGCTCTCGATCGGTTGCAGCGGCGAGCGGTCCGCATCATTGATAGCCCTGAAGCCACCGAGTTCCTCGAGCCTTTGCAGCTGCGAAGAGATATCGCTACTATGGCAGTCCTCTATCGCCTTTACCACGGGGAGTGTTCTGATGAGCTCTTCCAACTGATCCCACCTTCTCCCTTCCTTTACAGGAACACACGTGCTGGCCTTGGAAGTCACCGCTTTAGAGTGGTAGAAATACGCACTAGAACTAAACGGTTTGGCTCTTCTTTCCTGTGCCGAGCGGTTAAAAACTGGAACTCGCTACCATCCCACGTGTTTCCTTCCCATTATGATCCCGGGTCCTTTAAGAGGGGTGTGAAAAAGCATCTCACAAAGCCGCCATAGTCTGGGTCAGCATCGCCATACTTCCTGCATCGCGGGAAGTGTGGTGGCCCCCACTCTTGGATTCCATTCATGCTTACCATTAGGCAGAGTGGAGTCACATTGGTAGGCATCAAATAAAAAATAAAAAAAAAAAAAAAAAAAATGCCCGGTCTATTCGGACCTTGGCCGTTACGCGAATCATCGGCTAGGGAACAAGAAGTGCTTCCCGCCGAGAAAAAAAGAAAAGGGGCCCGCGAATCATCGGCTACAGGGACACAGCTGGAAATCAGTCAGGTACAGGAGGCAATGGAAGCTTGAAAATTCGCGTCCATCCATAAAGTCTTACAGGGCAACATAAACCACTGCACTAGCACAAGACCTGCATAAGCAGACGATCGCTGAGCAGTCGGTTGCCTTAGCGGTGGTGGCGGAGCCATATTATGTCCCGAATCATC
The DNA here is from genome assembly GCA_932526445.1 of Phragmatobia fuliginosa. Lineage (NCBI taxonomy): Eukaryota > Metazoa > Arthropoda > Insecta > Lepidoptera > Erebidae > Phragmatobia > Phragmatobia fuliginosa. The sequence goes on along the minus strand of OW052066.1, from coordinate 6,813,809 downwards.
CCCGGTGGTTTGGTTCGGATGATGGAACTGTCGCCATATATTGGGCAGAGATGGACAATGGCCTCCATTGCACCCTCCTTCAACGAGGGCTGACGTTTGTGGCATTAGAATGGGACCCCATGGTCATTGTGGGCTGCTACATATCTCCGAATCGCGGTCTCTCCGTTTTCGAGGCGTACTTGGATTGACTTAGGAGTTGCATTTGCACTTTCCTATCTCGTCCGATACTTGTCTTGGGCGATTTCAACGCCCGCTTCACAGAGTGGGGAGATTGCCTAGACAACTCAAGAAGAGATACACTAGTCGAGTAGGCGGCGGGACTGACTCTCGGCATTGTGAACCGGGGTTCAGTCAGCACCTGTGTACGGTAAAGACGGAGGCCCTTCTTTTCCATGGGCCCCGTCGTGGTCCGCCCGCCGGCGCCTCCATCGAGGTCAACTCGGTCCTCGTACCAGTTCGTGCCCAGATGAGACAACTGGGTTTGGCCCTCGACGGCAGGTGGCTCTTCGACGAGCACTTCCAGCAGCTTGCTCCGAAGCTGATCGGCACTGCCTCCTTCCTTTGGCGCCTTTTACCCAATCTGGGAGGAGCCAGTGTCGCCACGAGGCAGCTGTACACGGGGGTTGTCCGGTTTATGGCACTCTACGGTGCACCGGTGTGGGCGGCGTCTCTGACCGAGCAGAATAGCGAACCGTGTCAACGAAGGCGGCGTGCGCCCTGGCCGGAACCACCCCGTGGGATTTGCAGGCGGAGGTGCTCGCCGACGTTTATCGGCGAGTGGCTAACTACCGGGCGGAGAGTGGTGGAGTTGGACCTCCGCCCGAGGACGTGCGCGAGTGGCGCGAAGCCGCTCACCGAGCCACGATGGATCGCTGGTCGATCCGGCTGGAGACTTCACGTGCTGGCTTCGCCATCGTAAAGGCGCTTCAGCCGGTCATCGGCGAATGGGCAGTGCGGCAGCATGGAACCCTTACCTTCCAACTGACGCAAGTTCTTTCAGGGCATGGTTGCTTCGGAAAGTACCTGCACTCGGTCGCCAGGAGGGAATTGAGTCCCGCCTGCCACCACCGCGACTGCAGCGAGGATTAGACTCATCATACGCTGGCGGTCTGCCCCGCATGTGAGACGCAGCGCCGAGTCCTCACTGCAATCATCGGAGAGGATCTCTTGCTACCGGCCGTCGTTCGTTCCATGGCCGGCAGCGAGAACTGTTTTACTGCGGTCGCAACCTTCTGCGAGGACGTAATCACGCAGAAGGAGGCGGCGGAGAAGGCCCGTGAGGATGACCTCCACTCAAGGACAACCGGGCGGCGGAAGCGCGAACATCTGCGTCTCATGCCGCCTTGAGTGTGGTCGCGGGTGGACGGACGGGTTTTTCTTCCACCCGCACTATGTGACCAGCCGCGAGGGGGCGGCGTCGGTGTGTGCCGGACGCCACCTAAGAGAGGGTCGTCGAACAGAGACGGTACCCGCATCAGGAGCAGGCAGGCGCAGGGGGAGTCCAGAAGGAGATCTGACCCTGGACTTCTCCTCCTCCTAAACCGAGAAGCGCGGAGAGAGCACACTGTGTGGTTTTTAGTCGGTTCAAGTCCGACACACCACCCCGCCGTAACCCCCGGTGGGGTGACGGTCCATGATGATTTTCCATACATAAAAAAAAAACAACACATGTGTACGGTGGCAGGGGGAGTCGATTGTCGATAACACGGGCGACTCTGTCGGCTTTCGACTATGTGACTGGATGGAGGGTGGCGGAGGAGGTGGTTACCTTATCGGACCACCGGCACATCGTTTTTGATGTGACTAGCTTCACTCCGCGGCGTTACTCGAGATTGGCAACAATAACGGCGGGTAAAACAGCGGGACTCAGCGAGTGTCAAATAAAATGCAACCTCAACTCGCAACTCCCTACCGAAGATTACCGAATACAGCCGAGCGTTCTAACGCTTTTTCGTTAATTGCACCGTGCATTTTGCCAGTGTCTACTGCGCGGTTTATTTAAAAGTTAGCGCATAAGGCCCCGTTTACACTTTGATTAGTAGTAGGAGTAGGAGATTTCCAGGGGGGGGCAGCTGCCCCTCCCTGCCCCCCCCTGGGTACGCCCATGGTAGCGGAGTATTAATTAGTAGTAGTAGTTGTATGTTCAGCAGTGGAATCAATAGGCTGATGATGATGACGACACAAGTGCGTATAATGCCACAGTATACCTTACCTTTTCGGACAAAAATAATGATTTACAAGACTATAACAATGACTCAAGATTTTACTGTAAACGGGACTTGTTCGCGATAATATTATAGGTTACGATACCTTCTATTCTGGGTAATGACTCAAGAATCATTTCACCCTACTTGTCTAACTTTATATACTTAAACGAGCAAATAAGTTATTCTAAGGAGTTATTGTTTTTTTTTGTTTATCGATTGTTAAAATATCGATTTCAAATATGGTGAAATTATGCATTCAGGATTACTATAACAGAAATTCTCCTAGACAATCAATCTTTTTGCGTTATGTGTGTAAATTACTATTGCCAATTAAACAAACTACGATCTCTACAAAATTACCTACCGCCTTGTCTCCATCTTGTATGGCAGAACACTCCTGCATTTGAGGTATCAATTGTTCCCTGTAGCGATCATAGAGGACCTGAGCTCGACGAAGTATCTCCCACATCCCAGGTCCACCAGCCACAGTCAGTAGTTCAGATAGTACTAGAGCTTGTGACTCCTGTAAATGCAAAAAGTAAACGCACCTTATAAGTATAGGTTCTATTATTCTAAAATAACAAGTGTTTCCGAAGGATAAAATAATAATCCTCTCCATTCTTTGCAATTAATAATTTTAACAAAAAAAACCGACATAAAAGAAAAACTATTCTGGTACCCATATCGTGACAGGTATGCCCATGATATTTGAGGAATTTCCTTAATTTCTCCAGGATCCTATCCTCAGATCCTACTTTTCTTATCATGTGACACCAGCTTTCAAATAAAAAAAAGAATCATTTAAATCGGTTTACCCAGTTGAAAGTTCTGAGACAACAAACAAAAAAATGCAATCGAATTGAGAACCTGCTTCGTTTTTGAAGTGAGTTAAAAATGTTGGTTATAGCAATTGTTTTGAGAAGTTGCACCCACCGGATCCAATGAGATAAACCATGCACGGTCATTCTTCATGACTTGAGCCAAAGTGGTCACTGGTAATGCGGTCCTGTTGTGGTCCATTGGTACTTGATCGAAGCTGCTCAAACAAGGTCCCGGTCTGTTTTGAAAAAGTAAAATGCGTTACAGAAAGGCTCATTCATCAGTCTTGAAATCGGCAATTAGAAGTTTAAAACATGTAAATAACGCCTTTTTCGACTAGAATTTAATAACATCCCGGTCCACTGCAGATAAACAGTTAGGTACAGTTTATCAGATGTAGTAGTTAGTCACAACATAACGTACTTAATCAATCGACCAACCTCCCACAAAGACCGCCAACTATATTTTCTTACGTGATAATACGATCCTTACTAATATTATAAACGCGAAAGTTTGTGAGTATGTATGTATGTGTGTATGTATGTTTGTTGCTCTTTCACGCAAAAACTACTGAATGGATTTGGATGAAACTTTACAGTAATATAGCTTATATATCAGGATAACACATAGGCTTCTTTTTACTGCAAAAAAATGAGAGATATAGGCGGGCGGAGCCGCGAGCAGAACCTGGTAATAAATAAAAGAAACATACTCGCTGACAGACATTACGGCGTCTTTGAGCCTACAATTCCATAGAGATTTGAGGAGCAGTGACAAAGTCCATGCGCTGCGCACATCCTGCAATAGAGCAAGTAAATACCGCTTCTTATTCGCGTATGATATCCGTGCAAACCAGTACTTTGTGGCTAAAAGATGTTTACTTAGGATGACTGTCTCTTCTGCGAAATCATAGCCCTCTGAAATGAATATAAATTTTAATAATTTACATTTTTCATTGCTATGATAATTTTCGATAGGCTTTCATATATATTATAAAACCCTTTTTACGAACACGTGATATACACGTGAATAGGTCAAAATATGAAGACGCTAACTGACTCGTAACCATGAAGTACGTCAGCGTCTTTAATTTGATGTTTAGTCTAAATATATATAGCCTTCTTAGATAAAGGACTATCCAACACATAATTTTTTTCAATAAAATTAATGATAGCAGAGACTAGCCCGTTCAATGAAACAAACTCGTACAATTTAGACACATCGTCGTACGTAAGGTGTGAGAGCACATCTTATCCTAAGATTTATTTTTCCCTTTGAATTCCATTTTGGATAAAGTTATATTTTTATGCAAAAGCTGACAAAATGATTACTCTGTCTGATGGATAACATGAGTACAAATCAAAATCACCATGGTGATGGTGATTTTGATTTGCACTCATGTTAGTTGACAACTCTGTAGGACAACACATTATGGCGGCCTAGTGAGATGCTTTTTTTAATGCCCTGTCTAAAGGACCCGGGATCCTCGTAGGGAAACACGTGTTTCAATCATAATATAAATTGTAATATAATATCAGAGAAAACCTCCTTTGTAAGAAGAGGTCTATACCTAGAAAAAGCCTATATAATACTGTTGATGATGAAGCTATATCAATAAGAAATGTTAACATACCGCATATCATATCAGACAAAATCAAATCATTGATTAAGTGTACTTGTTTTGTAAGTTCCGCAAACGTTATCATTATTAAACTAAAATTGCAAATGTTTACAAAATAAACCACTTCCTTTATGTATGAATACACAAAATTGTTGTATTTTTATAGATTTGTTATCGATTTATTTGTTAGAATCAAAGTTGAGGATCCACCAATTTCAAATGTTTTATATCTATAAAAATGTAAACATTCTCAGATATAATCGTTTATAAAATAAGCAAGATTGTCATTGTCAATGTCAACTATTATGTTTTTAATTTATTATGTCAGCCAATTATAAATTTGTACTAAAGTACTTTAATTTGAAAAAACTACTTACTAGATCTCGTTCAAACCAATTTTCGGTGGATGTTTGCATGGTAATGTACATCATATATTTTTTTAGTTTTATCAGTCTCCTATTTTATAACTTTGGAAGTGCGGAAGTGCCTCTCGCGCAAACTATTCAGTTTAGAAAATAAATATATTAGAAACCTTAATATCACTTTTGAAGACCTATCCATATCCTATCCATCCTATCCTACACGTATGGGTTTAATTTAAAAAAATCATGGTTTTTTTCTATTTTTGTGTAAAAATATTAATGCGGTTCACTAAATACATCTAGTTACCTAGTTTCAACAGTATAGTTCTTAAAAAATTGGCTGTGACATACGGACGGACAGACAGACAGACAGACAGACAGACATGACGAATCTATAAGGGTTCAGTTTTTTGCCATTTGGCTATGGAACCCTAAAAAGGTATGCACAGTGAACACCAATGAAATAGTGTTTTAAACGGTTTGAGCAGAACAATGTAGTACACAATATAATACTGTATTTATAATTATACTAAGTAAAAATCAGCCTATTGTATTCCAATGCTGGACATAGGCCTCTCTACTTGCACGCCATTTAGTTCGATCCTCGGCTACTGGCATCCAACTCCTACCGCCGGCCGTCTTGCGCAAATCATCACTCTGCCTAGCCAGTGGACGTCCTACACTACGTTAGCCGAGACGCGGTCTCCACTCATGAACCCATTTAACCCAACGGTTGTCGGTTCTGCTTTTAATATGGCCAGCCCATTGTCATTTCAGCTTGCTAATCCTGTGGGCTATGTCGATAACTTTTGTTTGTTTCGAAGTTTGGGTGTTTTCTATGTATAATATGTCTTAACAAAAAAAGTATATTTATGTATTTATATCAGTTGTCAAGTACCCATAATACAAGCTCTACTTAGTTTGGGACTAGACAATGTTGTGAGTCAGATGTCCAAATATTTCTATTTTATTAAGGTTATTTAGTTTCTAATACGATTCCTTAGAACACAGTGCTTTATTTCAATTTGATATAAAATTTTTGCATGGTAATGTGTTTTTATCACGTCAACAAAGTACTTAATTAGAGAGGTATTTTAAAAACATGGCAATTTTTAGACTGAGGTATCTTTTAGCGAGTTCTTCTACTTTAAAAGGGCATTTTTTTGTTAAAACAGAGCGTCCCCATCCCCCTTAACTTACAAAAATGCGGAAAAATTTACGACGGTAGTATGATGAACTTTAAAGTAAACAATAACCGTTAAGATATGTTTATTAGTTTAGGAGTTATAGAGGAATAATTTGTAAAATGCACTTACTTGGAAAACTTCGAACAAAAATAACGAAATAATAAGTCAACATAACAATGATCTATTGGACAAATTTTCCACGTGCCATTATGGTTGACAACGGAACCCTATTCTACGTGGCCGGATAAATCGTGATACGCACGTTGGTGCTAGAAAGTTGAAACTTTGCATGAATATGTGTTGTAATTACGTCGACAAAGTGCTACAATGAAATCATGAAAAATATTTTTATTTTATTCATCTCCACTTTACTTGTAGGGGAGGTCCCTACAAGAAAAGTGTAGATGATTTATTTTTTCTCGCATCTACGCCATCGTGCGGGGAATCATTAAATAGGTCCATTAAAGACATTGGGAGGCTGCTCAAACCATTTTTAGATTTAGATATCCGTTTGCGAGTTATTCAACTTTAAAGCGCATTTTTTTACAAAAACAGGGCGTCCCTCACCCCTCTAAAAGCAAAACGGCTTGCTCAAAAATCTGAAAAAAATCATGATAGCAGTCCATACATTGAACTTTTAAGGAAAACTAACAGGAGTTATAGTGGCCTAACTTGTAAAATGCACTCGGAAAACTTCGTACAAAAATAAAGAAAGAAACAAAGTAAACATAATGATTCTATTGGACACTACTTTAAATCTACCTACAATTATGGGTGACTACAGAATCCTATTCTATGCGAGGCCTGACACGCATTTAGCCAATTTTTTTATTTAATTATTTTCTAATTTAAGGAGAAGTAAAACTAGCACTCATACATCGTTATTTTATTGTTGAATGCGGTCAAGTTACTTACGGGCTGCCACAACAGGGCCAAGATTACGAGCACGGAGATCGTATAGGTACTTACAGTGTTCCAGTTACGAATCGTACAAATCAACGTCGTTCTGTCAGTCAGAATCTGCCATGACGCGCATGGACACGCGGGATTCACAATCTGTAACAATCAAACCACGTCCGAAAAGTGCAAATCTCTGTAGATTGTGTTTTATAATCACAGTAGCAACATTCGTAGCAGCTATTTACTTTATTTTCAAAGCTCCTATAGAGTCTTTAGGAGATCCTTCTGATCAATTTACTATAACAAATATACCTAGAACTTACACCAGGTTAGAAGATATTGGTCCTGACGAAAGAGATGTATTTCAAGGTTTTCGCACTTCATTTCTACCACCCGAGGAAATAGTGCTTGCTCGCAGAAATTCACATGATCCAAAAGAGTTTTTTGAAGGAAATGTGACAAGTGATAATTTTCTATGGAGGGCTCTTGAAAAACAGCATGCTACACCGACCAGGGTAAAACGCATGAGCCGTTTTAGTCTTCATTCACAAGACAATGAGTAAGTAGAATTTCACGAACTTTTGAATAGATTTCTTCCGGCTACATTTTTCGATTGAAGATTACGTTTGTTTAATGATCCATTGGAGAGTTTTATATCACGTTTTATGTATTGCTTTGAGCTTATTATTGTTTAGTTACAATGCACACTAGATAAGATAATGAAATATTTATTCTTTCTTATTAGTTAGTAATACTAGAATAAGCCTAAATGACCTATAATGACAAGTTTTATGTATATTTTTTTTGTGGGATACTATCTTCAGCTATAGTAAAAATTTATTTAAAAAATACGAGATGCCGCAAGCTCTAATTTAACAAACGTGTACTTCAAAATTTTTAATTAATAGTCTGATTTCAGTCACATTGATTCCTATATAATCACTTAGTCTGTCGGCAGTACTTGGATAAGTTCTTTGACTTCATCTACTTACAACTCTCCAATGTCCTGCCAAAAAGCTTAGAGCGTTTCTCCTTTGCTGTCTTCATCATGATCCCTTTTCTAATTAATGTTTTTTTGATTTTCCTCGACTTCTTCTGTCAATGATGAAAGAAATTATAATGATCAATATTAAGAGAAAAATACTTAAACATTATGACCGCCGTTGCAATTATTTCAATTTTTATGGAAAAATAGAATTATGGGATCGTATTTCTATATAACATAAGAAAACTAACTATATGTGTTTAGTTGTCGTTAAACTATAACTTACATCTTGCCCAAAAGTAGTTATTAGTTTCACTTATTTTCTTATGACTTTACAATAATATTGTTTTAGACAAGAGAGATTCCAAGGTCAGCCTAAAGACGTGAACGCTGAAATTGATGATGAATATGTTGAAACTGAAAGCAAAGCACGAGAAGAATACGATGATGGTCAATACGAAGATGACGAGAGTATTGAAAGGTTATTTCTTTACCAATAGGGATATCTGGATCTATGTTGAATTCTCATCATCAATAACCTATAGTCGTACACTGCTGAACCTTAGAAAGGTTGCTTTTTCTTACTATACCATTTATGGCCAGATGGAGTGATATTGGGTTTGTTTCCAGTTTTCGTCCTCCTTGCAGGGATATTGATCTGCCGTAGTTTGCTCCTTTAGTCGCCTCTTACGTCACCCATGGAATGAATAGGGGTGGTGAGTCACCGGGAAATAACACATTTAATTTGAAATAATAAAATGTTGTTTTTGTTGTTAAAATTGCTTTATTGCTATTCATCATGCGAATGAGATAGCCCTAGATTAAACCCCTTGAAGCTGGAAGGGGAATCGAAATACGGAAACGCACTTTTCATTCGTTATGTCTTTGTAGGCCCATGGTCGGAGTGATCGTGACCCGTCTGCTTAGTTAACACGGCCATAAAAATTCTTAGATTCAATCAAACCGTTAAAAGAAATATAAAAATCGATAGGAACGCCGCAAAGCGAAGTTGTGTAAAAAAACCTAAGTTCTCCTTAAGTCATCAGCTTTTCGCCAGTCATCATCATCATCAGCCTATCGCAGTCCACTGTTGGAAATAGGCCTCTCCAATTGCACGCCACTTAGTTCGATCCTCGGCTACTCGCATCCAGCTCCTACTCATCACTCCACCTGGCCACCTGGCCTTCCGCCAGTGAGTCTCGTAAAATCGGAATAAAAATTGCCTTTTAACGTGTATGCAATTAGTAAATAACTGTTCATTTGTTATTACATATAGACACTCCAATTTTCTTTATTTGTATAGAAAGATGTTATGGCTTCTACTAATATCAGAAAATTTCCTATAGTATTGTTCGCCCGGAAACACACGTTGACCGCGGGCCTTTAGATGATGTTGTCGAGCAAATTCGTGGGCAACCGGAACTGGAAGAAGGCGAGATGATTTCTTCAGTCCATATATACAAACCATCCAAATCGTTTACAGGTAAGAATATCCAGAATGTGATAAGAACAGAACACATACAAGTATGAATCCATCTAGAATGGTCGCCTCTGATCATTTAAGTTTATAAGGTTTTTTTATCATTTTGACCCTTACTACAATACTTTACTACAATAAATTGTAAAAGAGTATCTTTGTAAAAGAGTTTTAGTTTTACTTTTTCATTTTATTCAACATTATAATAATAATAAATATTTCGGTCATCTAACACGTAACGTGGTCTAGCCCCAAACTAAGCAGAGCTTGTACTATGGGTGCTAGACAACTGATATAAATACATACATATTATACATAGAAAACGCCCAAACTCATATTTGCAGATCATACAAACATTTAGTCCGACCCAGGAATTGAACCCGAGACCTAGACTATCCCCAAGACAAACAAGGCAGTCTGACCTGAAATTGTATTGAGACTGTAACTAATTTCTTAGAATGTGTTTTTTTTAATTTCCATTCAGGTATTCACTCTTTCTGGAAAGGCGAAGGGGATAAAAATACAATTCGAACTACTCAAGCAAAAATAATGAAACAGTATATGGATGCCGATGCAGATCCTTGCCATGACTTCTATCAGTACGCTTGTGGCAATTGGGCTTCCTTAAATCCAATCCCTGCTGATAAAGCAGGGTAAGTACTTTTATCTTTTGAAGTAAAGCCGTGTTTTGTTGTTGAACTTTTACAACAGTTGTCTTGCGGGGCGATTAAAAAATAATAAATATAAATATTTCGGACATTTTGCACACAGCACTATCTAGTCCCAAACTTAGCAGAGCTTGTATTATATAATTTAAACATATTTTTTTTGTAAATACATAGATTTTATATGCCTTGTTGGTCTAGTGGTTAGCGTATGCGGCTGCTGATCAAGAGGTCTCGGGTTCGATTCCCGGATCGGACTAAATATTTGTGTGATCCACAAATATTTTTTTCGGAGTCGGGTTGTTTTCTATGTTTAATATGTATGTAGTTACAAAAAAAAAGGTTTTTTATGTAATTATATCAGTTGTTTAGAACCCATAATACAAGCTCTGCTTAGTTTGGAACTAAATGTCGTTGTGTGTTATTGTCCAAAATATTTATTATTTATTTATTATTATATATAGAAAACATCCAAACTCCGATGCAAATATTTGCGAGTCACACAAACATTTGGTCCGACCCGGGAATCGAACTCGAGACCTCAAGCAAATCAGTCGCATACGCTCCCACTGACCCACCGAAGCAGTCGAATTTAGTCCAAGACAAGTTATTCCTTTTATAAAGTAGCGTAAGTTACCGTCAGAATCAATCCAGTCATTCCAGAGATAGAACGGAATTAACAGACAGATAGATTTCTAAAAAAGAAATCAGACACCTCATTTAATTTAATTGTACGCAGTTATAGATGTGTCATATTAAAATTTGTTCTCCTTTGCTAATGATCATCTTGACCCTTTCAGATATGATACCTTTGAAATGCTTAGAGAAAATTTAGACACAGTTCTTAAAGATCTGTTAGAATTTAAGCCTCATGAAAAGGTTCATTGTACTTATCCAGGCCCGCACCTTGCGTTGGAAGATAACTTTTTAATTAACGAACATTCATTTTACAACAATAATTCTGCTCTAGATCGAACTGACTACTGTTGTAATATGAATGCATCGGAAAAGGCACGAGTGCTCAATCGAATTCGAAGGTATTTGGATAGAAAATTAATTTTATCAAAAATGAAGAGTAAATTTAAAAAATACGTAATTAATACTAATAAGAAAGAGAAAGAAATATACAAAAGGCATATAACCCATTTTAAAGAAGGAATTAATAACAAGATACGCAAAAGAAATGAAGAAATACAATTTGGCAGAAGATTAATGATGTTTAAGAGGCGGGTAAAAGATATACACGACAGAAAAAATACAACTACCCTTCATGCATATGTTTCTGTTAGTACCACTTCTCGGAGTAGCAATACTCACCCTAAACAAGTAACGGAAAGAACAGAAATGAAAAATGATCCAGCAAAAGGTGATGCTGCATTAAAAGCAAGATTTCTCTTCAAGTCTTGCATGAACTATGGAATTTTAGAAAAACGGGGCCATCAACCTCTCCTCGATTTGTTGGATCTTCTTGGTGGTTGGCCAATACTAAACTCTTCTTGGGTTGGAACAAATTTCGATTGGCTGGAGCTAATGGCCAAATTGAGGTTATACAATAATGATATTCTAATATCGGAATGGGTTGGACCTGACATCAAAAACTCAGATGAATTTGTGATACAGTTTGATCAAACGAGTTTAGGTAAATTGATCGTTCTTTATTTCTAATATTGCCTTAGAAAGTTTTTGGCCAAAGACTACTTTTTGGTAATACTTATTAGAATCGATTGACAATTTCCTTTAGTTATAATTCATAATATCAAACAAAACCTTGCTAGGAAGTCCGAAGTAGTCCATGCGGTTGAATATTAAACTTGCCGATGTTTATTAAACCAGTAATTGACATTTTGTTGCAGGATTGCCCACCAGGGACTATTTTCTTCAAGATTCCAATAAAATGTACTTAAACGCTTACAAGTCATACCTGAAGACGATAGCCAAATTATTGGGTGGTGAACCAACACACGTGGACGCTAGTGCGGAACAGCTAATTGCCTTTGAAATTAAGTACGGTTTTTAAATTGATAACTAATTAAAGCTTAGAAATTACGTTGAAATAAATAACTCATATTGGCATAGCAGGTATCCATTTTTTGTTTAATATAACTATATATACCTATACTATATAATGCTGAGTTTTAAATCAGTAATGAGTATGTATGCATTTTGTTTAATGTAAGGACATACATATATTTTGAAGAGTTTAGAGAAGCCCAAAATCAATCTGAGGGGAGGCCTATTCTAGGAGTGGACTGACATTGGTCTTCCCACAAATCATTTTGTTAAACTAAACTAAGCATATCAATAGTTTATTTCTCTTTACTCTTACTGTCCCTTAATTCCAATACAAAATGCTATTCTATCCTAAATAGCAGTTAATTTATCGGTCCATCGTGTACGAACGATTGATACGATATGTTGTTTCAATGTACGTAAATGCTTCTTTCAATTTCATTTTCAATTTGAAAGTTTAGCAAAGATCACATCAGCGCCAGAAGATAGAAGGAATGTATCAGAGCTGTACCGCAGGATGTCTTTGAAGAAACTCGAGGAGTTAGTGCCTCAGGTGGAGTGGAGACGATATCTGTGCATTGTAATGAATAGGACGGTGCGGTCAGATGAAACTGTAGTACTGTTTGCACTTTGTTACGTCCGAGTAAGTATTTTTGATGTTTTAATGCATAACATCCCACTCAAAAATTAATAAATATTTAATAGCGACTAATTATTACTAGCTGCTATATTACAAAGCTAAGCATATTTAATTCAAGGCAAATACCAGTCGCACAAGATTCAAGGCAAGTGCTTGTTACCAATCGATTTGCGCATTGTTAAAGATTAATTTGTTTCAAGAGACATCTGTAAAAAATAATACTAGGAAATATACAATTTAATTTGTGTTATTTCTGTCTGGATGATTTCTATGTATAATGTATGTGTTTACAAAAAAAAGGACATATTACTTTGTAATTATATCAGTTGTCTAGTACCTATAGTCCAAGCTCTGCTCAGGTTGGGACTAGATGGCATTGGGTGTCAGATGTCCGAAATATTTATTTTTGTATATTTATTATTATTTTATATGCAAAGATAACTCAATAGTATAAGCGGTCACTGCACCGTTTTCTACAGCACTGAGTATTGTGAGTTCAATGTAAACATGAGAAAACAATTCACAAATGAATGTGACATGTGTAATTAATGTAACAAAGAAAATGGGAATTGGAGTAACCAGTCGTCTTTTTCAAATAAAGTTATTAATACAGAACTTGATTTTTATACCTTAGGCAGCAGAATTATTATCTGTGGAAAATGAATATCCAAAGTTGTATACAAAAATAAAATACCTTGAATTCGCATTCATTGTCAACAGCATTTGGTTCAATTGATAAAGGAGACTGACTCACGCATTTTGGCAAACTACCTGTTGTGGAGATTCGTACGGCACAGAGTCAATAACCTCGATGATAGATTTCAGTTGGCCAAACAACAGTGAGTATATTATTAAATTAATATAACCATTTCGTGAAAACTACTGGATTACTATTTTAACCCACTCCAGGAGGTTCTAAATTTGTCTAAACATTTACGCTATATTCTTCTGCGATATTTTGCCATTGAAAAAGCGATTTCTATCTGAAAGTATAAATTATAGAATAGTATACATAAATATAGAAAGTTTTTTAAGGATTAACATATTCTTTTTAAAATAAAATGTTTAGATTCTACTTCATCTTGTTTGGACGAGAGCAAGCTCCACCTCGATGGAAAAACTGCGTTTCTCAGGTCAACTCCAACATGGGTATGGCCTTGGGTTCTATGTTCGTAAGAAAATACTTTGACGAGATGAGTAAGAACGATACACTGACTATGACACGAGACATACAGCAGGCGTTCAGAGAACTGCTCGCCATGACAAACTGGATTGATGATAAGACCAAGAAACTAGCAGCACATAAGGTCGATGCTATGATGTTGAGGATAGGGTATCCTGATTTCATACTAAATAAGAAAGAGTTAGATGATAGGTATAAAGAAGTTAAAATACACCCGGACAAGTATTTTGAAAATATTTTGAATATACTACAGCATTTGACTAAGATGGAGCAATCGCGGTGAGTTTTATCTAATTAATCTTTTTTTTTATTCTTTTATCAAAATTTTTATTAATAAATAAACCTAGATAGTAGATAATTATGTGCTTGTGAGAATCTGTAACTATCCTTTTGCAATGACCCAGGGTATTATGTACCCTTTAATATTATTGAGGGCAGATGCGAAAGCTGATCACCATTCAAGTACATTTTTTAGGATTGGCCAGCCGGTAAATAAAACCCTGTGGAATACGGCGCCTGCTGTGGTGAACGCTTACTACAGCCGTAACAAGAATCAAATCATGTTTCCTGCCGGAATCCTGCAACCACCCTTCTACCATCGCCATTTTCCTAGATCCCTCAACTATGGTGGCATCGGTGTTGTTATAGGTAAGATGAAAAAAAGTCTTCAGACACAAAATGTGTTTTTTTTTTGACCTATTACATTAAAATGAAAGATGGCTGATGTTTCTGGTATTATGTTGCAAGCAAATAGTCTATAACAGTCCGCGAGGCAATCTTCATGACGTTTTCCCGTCAGTGGACATCCCAGCAGATATCTATACCGAGCTTATATATTAGCTTATGTTGTGGCAACTGTGTGTTCTAAAAAGTGGGGAGAGGAAGGACTATGTAATATCAAAATGAAATAGGATCAAATCTCAATGAAAAAATTCTAATTAATTTATTACCAGGTCATGAAATTACTCACGGTTTCGACGACAAAGGCCGTTTGTTTGATTGCGATGGTAACCTCCACCGCTGGTGGTCAGACTCTGCTATTGAAGCGTTTCACCGTCGAGCACAGTGCCTAATAGATCAGTATGGCCAATATGTGGTTCCCGAAGTCAATATGAAACTCGATGGAGTCAATACTCAGGTAAGTAAATGATTAATACTCAGGGAATACAGCATCTCCTTAAAATATGTTATTCTCTGTATCAGCTCTCATTTTTAGGGTTCCGTAGCCAAATGGCAAAAAACGGAACCCTTATAGCTTCGTCATGTCTGTCTAACTGTCCATCCGTATGTCACAGCCATTTTTCTCCGAAACCATAAGAGCTATACTTTTGAAACTTGGTAAGTAGATGTAATCTGTAAACCGCATTAAGATTTTCACATAAAAATAGAAAAAAAACAATACATTTTGGGGGTCCCCATACTTGGAACTGAAACTCAAAAATTTTTTTTTCATCAAACCCATACGTGTGGGATATATATGGATAGGTATTTAAAAATGATATTTAGGTTTCTAATATCATTTTTTTCTAAACTGAATAGTTTGCGCGAGAGACCCTTCCAAAGTGGAAAAATGTTGGTCCCCCCCCCTGTAACTTCTAAAATAAGAGAGTGATAAAACTAAAAAAAATATATGTTGTACATTACCATGTAAACTACCAACGAAAATTGGTTTGAACGAGATTTAGTAAGTAGTTTTTTTTTAATACGTCATAAATCGTAAACCGCAATTTACCTTTAATTCAATCAATACACTATTATATAAACATCGATGAAAGTTACAATGAACTACAAGAACTTTTATATGATGTTACTTGCTGATACGGAACCCTTCATGGGCGAGTCCGAGTCGCACTTGGCCGCTTTTGGTTTTCAAATTTCAGATATTGATAATCAGAATTATTCTTATCATCGATGTGAGCGTTCTTCCAAAATATTGTATCAGCACTACGTCTTACAATCAGAAAACATTACACAGACCAATCTAGAATATATTGGTAGTTCGTGCACACTTATCATTTCAGCAAACCTGTAATATTACTGCGATACCTATAATATTACAGATTTTCTAAAATTAAGTTTCCTTGGATATACAGGGTGAGAACATAGCCGACAACGGAGGTGTGAAGCAAGCGTTTCGCGCGTATCTTCATTGGGTCCAAAAGCACGGTTCTGCACAAGAAACGTTGCCTGGACTTAACCACACACACACTCAGTTATTCTTCCTCAATTTTGCACAGGTTAGATCTTTCGTATCATCATAAGGAGTTGACGGTTCTGCATGTTTGGGCATTAGAAAAGATTTAGAAGATTTCGTCAGTTTGTTTGATTAGAAAAGAAGTCAAAATAATGTGCATTTACTTTTATTTTCATAGATTTGCATTAAATTTGGATTTGATTTTAAATTTTAATCAATTGGTTTTTGAAGGTGTGGTGTGGTGCGATGCGTCCCGAAGCCATGCGTAACAAACTCAAGACTGCCGTACATTCTCCGGGTCTTTTTCGCGTGATAGGAACGTTGTCTAATTCACACGACTTTGCCAGGGAGTTTCGCTGCAAGCCCGGTTCAGCCATGAACCCTAAACATAAGTGCACTGTGTGGTAATATATATGAGAAAAGGCTGACTCTAAAAAATATATTAATAAAAGAACTTCAATTGTCCAAACCTAGAGAAACGAGCTAAGTGTTGTAAGGTAATTCTAATGGAGAACAGAATTTCTATACCCAGTATACAATGTACAATACATATTTATAAAAAAAAGTTTAAAACCAATGATTTAAAAATTAGGTAAGTATAGTTATTTTAAAATTAAGATTGCAGTAATCAAATTATTGACATCTGTTATAAAAAGGAACTTATTGTAAGATATATCTATGTAATCATTTCAAGAGCCAAAAAAAAAACACCTGAACGGTATAAAATTTGGATTTATTGAGAATATTAAAATATTATTAGATTTTTTTTAATAGTAATAGTTGGGGCAGACAGTGCGTGGAGTCAAAAGACGGTGGCTTGCCAACAAACAATTTTGTTTTTTGGTCGACCAAAGTGCAATATGTTGAAAATCTCAGATCATTGTCGAAATTACAACAAATGGAATGACTTTTTTAAATTTAATTCTATGTGATGAATAATGAAACTAATCAGTTTGATTTTTTACAGACGTGTTTGTTATTAATGTTTAGTATTATTTTTAACTGTATGTTTTACATAATCTTATTGTAGTCAATTTGTTTCTAAGAATTTTTGTAGAAATAGGTATTGAAAATAAAACAATTTTTATACATGTATAGACGTTTGCTTTTGAACCAAAACATATTACAAATAACAATAATAGTAGCGGTATCATCTGCGTAAGTAGAAATTTTTAAATTGGGAAAATTAATTGTGGAGAGATGGTTAATGGGCGTTTTTCAAAATTTTGCTCCGTTACGTACAGGTGTCCATTTATTTTCATAATAAATCACGTCACGTCCTGGACGTTACGTATAACGCGGACTTGTCATCACATGTTTTTTTGGTATAAAAAAAGTTGATTATAGTAGTTTACTAGTACACATTCATTATCTACAACATATTTACTTATAATTTAACACGAGTAGTATATAAAATTTGTGGGTTTTACCTTTCAAAATCAATGTACGTACCGGACAAACAAACAGACCCGTTACGTACGTCACGGACCGCAAGTGTTGACGATTAAATTTCTTCAGTTTTAACTCAAAGGAAAAGAACGAATGAATGATAAAAACATTGTCAATATGGCATTGCTTAAAAATAGAGCCAAAGACAATGTTATTCTTTATAAAATCATACCGTTACCGTACAGGACTGTCCGCTGTGGCCAGTTTTTTAAATCCGATAATTTCAGTATTTATATTAGAAAAATATACTACAACCTTATTATATTTTATTTAAAAATAAATAAAATGAGATTTCATTCGAGTAATACTAAAGATATCCAAATATAGCTTATACATATATTCTCCAAAATACGTAATCAAAATCCAGGATATGATGAAGGACACATAAAAAAGTAGGATAATATTTGGTATTTTATTAAATATTAAAATATGTTTTCCGCTTCAGTCTTATGTTTATCTTTTCTTTTTACAGTAAGTTAAACATTTTACCCTAACTAAAATAATTTGATACTCACTTCCTACATATTTGCCTTTCAATCAATGGTCAAACTCGTAGGACACAGCAAAATAGTCCTGAACAAAATTTTGAAAAACGCCATTATACATCTGGAATAGAGTAGAACCCAAACATTACCCCTGATGCACACCGTAGCTTACCGAATTTTCTTCACTGAAAAACTCAATCAAGACGCGTTGTCTCCTATTTGTTAAAGAGTCTTTCAAAATGTCATGGTATAAATCTGGTACTCCCTAGCTTTTGAAGTAGAATTCAGCGTGTCGAAAGCGTTTTAGAGGTCTCTAAAGATGCCTAAACACCTATTTGTGGCATCTAAGTTGTTTACAGTGGTAAACTTAGTATTTAACACTTGTTTTATATTTTCCAGTATAATTTTGTTACTGCGAATAGATCTTGTTTAACAACAACAACAAAGTCACCTAGATATAGGTGTGTTACAGTCAAGTTGGGTAACTTTGAATTTCTGTGTAACTTTGAATAAAACCTGTTCGAAGATTTATATATTTTTTTCTAAACACTTTTTTGTATAATTACTTGAATAATTCTATGAAACGGACCGTTGAGATGTTCAAAATTTCAAATGTGTCTTAAAATTCACAGTTGTCAATAAGTTTTCAAAACTTTAGCGCCTTTTCTGCTCGAAGTGATCAACAAGAAAAAAGTGTGTGTGGTAGAAATCTGAATTAAATATAGAAAAGGTATGTAAAACACTGTTTATTTTGTTTCTAGAGGTGATACATTGATTCAACTTGCCTTTTTTCTAATAATTTCGTGATTTTACAATGTCTATTTGCCCAAAATTTATTGTCTATCAGATCATTGTAAATTTATTTGAAATTGGTGTAACTTTGAACGATTCAATGTTACCCAATTGTAAGTTTTATTTTTATGGGTAACTCTAGTCTTGAGGGGAAAAAATGCTTATATGTGTCAACCTCAGTGCGCATATTTCACCTAAAGCGTTACGCCTTTGTGAAGAACACAATATTGTGTTCGTATGTTTGATCCCAAATTCTACACACTTAATGCAGCCACTAGATGTAGGGTATTTTTCTTCTGTCAAGAGCAATTGGAGGAAAGTACTAGACAACTACCGTCAAACAAGTAGAGGCAAGAAGGTCATGGCACTACCTAAATCTTTGTTTGCCCAGCTTTTGCGAAAGGCACTAGAAATGGGAGAGCTCACTCGTGTGGAGAACATAAAACATTAAGGCAGGATTTCGAAGCTGTGGCTTGTTCCCATTTTATCAAAGGAAACCGTACTAAATGAATTGCTTAAAAACACTTCGGAAGTTGAAGTACGAGAATCTACGGTGCGTTGTAAAGAAGGAGAACATATTATCTCTACTAAAAGAACATCAATTATCAAGAAGGGATGGAAAGTTTTACATAGATGATGATATTTTGTTCATGGAATGGGGTGAATGATTTTTTCAATTATATATTGCTCACCTGTAACCTTTAATCTCATCAGTTTTTATTGATCTCATTTGATAGATAAATAAGTGAATAATTTTATGTATCTCTTTGATTCTTAATAAATATATCATATATTATTAAAAAAAACATGTGTTTCTGTTAAATTGTTTCCACCTATTCAGAGTAAATATTTGGAGAATGGCATTCCCAGTGAAGGGTTATTCGATGTCTTTGACACTCACTTTATTTCG
Source organism: Phragmatobia fuliginosa (assembly GCA_932526445.1). Classification (NCBI taxonomy): domain Eukaryota; kingdom Metazoa; phylum Arthropoda; class Insecta; order Lepidoptera; family Erebidae; genus Phragmatobia; species Phragmatobia fuliginosa. Next base: position 6,793,923 of record OW052066.1, on the reverse strand, counting down.
ACACATCTATATATATTTTATTCTAAATAAAAGTATAATGTTACCCAAATCAAATAATTAGTGAATTATGGAGGATTTTCATTGTCCCAGATAACTGAATTCAAAGTTACCCGAAAGTCGTTGTAACTTTGAATGGCCACTTAAACATCAATTTCTAACCGTTTTCTGTATTAATACATCATATTGGATGGATAAATCAAAATATGGGTATGAAAGAACACTCACCATACTGAATAAAATAGTGCAACCAATACATATTTTTTTCAGTGTACTTAAAAATCTGCGAAAAGTGTTCAAAGTTACCCAACTTGACTGTAATGTAGTTATATAGTATTTTACAGGCTTTAGGATGGCTATGTTTTGAATTCATTTCTGAAATTTTTGATATGCTGTACATATGTATGTACTAAAAATTAAAATATGGGCGACCGAGCTTTGGTCTGTCATCTATCCTCTTAAGTAGCTGTTGCTGTTAATTATTTTTTTTACATTGGTAGGCCTAATGTAAAAAAAATAATTAAAAAATTGGCCCAGATAAAACAGAAATCGAGTGATGCTTGGCCAAACTATCCAACTCGTCTGGAATAACTTGATTTGGAGGCCGATAGAAGGATATGCCTGGGCTAGCCCAGCCCATTGGGAAGCGACCTCAAACAAGTCGCTGTTGCCGATGGTCCGACTATTTCAAGAAAGTGGTTGGTAGCGGATAGATCCGGACTACAGGTAAGTAAAACATGTTTGTCATTTTTTATGTTTTTTTATTTCGTCTGTTCATAGAAATGATCTTTAATAGACCGTGTTCCGCATTTCAATGCTTTGGACGTCGTCATTGCTCCACAGAGTCTCCACTTCATATTCTGAGTCAAGCGATGCAGCATTATATTCTCGTTGCTCCCATCTCGAACGAACCAGGCGGGCAATTTCTAACCACAACCGAGCTTCCAACACTGTTTAAAGTTTTGAAAAAAATGTTAAAGGACCAACGCATTAGAAACCTTTTTTTAGTGAGTTAGTGATTCTCTTGTTAACATTACCATATTAAAGTCGACTAAAATTTGTTGTGGGATTATATAATCTCATTACAATACCTCTCAGAATGAACCACATATATGCACGTGTACCCATATCATTCGTTCATCACAGTTCATTTCTGAATATATCCATATGTTCATGATTTATCTTTCTTAATTAACCGGGAGAAGTTTTTAACTATTGTGATTACTATAGATACTAACAAAACAAAAACGAAAATGCAGTGAGGAACAGTGGGTTGACGTTGCCATTGATAACTGCCATGGTGTACAGCAGAGCTCCAGCAGTGGGAGCCTGTCGGACCAGCAGACCACGAAGAGTCGCCCCCAACCACGGCAGGAACAGGTACTCACTTAATGGAGATCGCTGAAAGATTGCGCACATTCTATAATTGAATATTAATTTAAATATTTAAATTAGAATTTCATTGAAGACTACTTATTCTACTAGCTTGGGCCCGCTGTTCCGCCAACTTGTATGCTTGTATGTGAGCTACACACATATTATTAATAACTTTATTCACACAAAGACAATGTGCAAGGTTAACATATAATTGGGTAGTTAACACATAACTTTGGTTTAACAGCATTTAAAGTATATTTAACGAAATAAGAAATTTCTATAAATCCATATAAATAAATAAAATTTGAAGTGTCTGTTTGTAATCCGGGATAAAGGGGTCCGTAGTTCATGACTCGGACCCATAAAGATTCGTCATGTTAGTCCGTCCGTCTTCGACTTGTTTCAAACGGTTAGTGCTAGAAAGATGAAACTTTGAATAAATATATGTTTTTATTACGTAGCAGTGCTAAAATAAAATCATGAAAAATATTTTTATTTGGGGTACCACCTCCCCTACACGTAAAGTGGGGATGTTTTTTCTCGCGTCTACCTCACCGTATTGGGTTTCATTAGATAGATATTTTAAAAACATTGAGAGGTTGCTAAGATGATTTTTGATCTGGGTATCTGTTTGCGAGTTGTTCAACTATATATAGGGCATTTTTTTCTCAAAACATTTTTTTCGCCGATTTATAGTGGCCTAATTTGTAGTAAAATACGCTTACTTGTAAATCTTCGTATAAAAATAATGAAATAATAAGTACTAAACAAAAATTATCTATTGGACTTTGGATTGGAGTGTCATTTCGATAACTTTCGATAACACTATTCTATGCGTGGCCTGACAAACACTTGGCTGATTTTTAATACTAATTTCATATGATGTGATATGATTCTGTCTGTTTGTTTCGGCTTATCTCTGGAACGGACGGATTTAAAAGGGACTTTTAATGGGAGATAGCTAATGATACAAGGAGTATCTTAGGCTATTTTTTAGACCAACTTCGCTCCGCGGCGTTGCTCACGAATTACAACAATAACCGAGGGTAACACTGCGGAATTCAGCTAGTTAAAAATAGGACGAACGTCTGTAGGAGCTGGATGCTAAGAAAATAAGAATAAGTAATTATTAAGAGAATAATTATGAGCTGAATAAAAATTTCCGTTACGACCCGTTCAGCGGACATAATCTTTTTCCTTATATTTCATATCTTGAAGTGTGAGATAAAAGCTGAGTCACTCCAAATGTGTACAATCTAATCTATTCACTACTTATGTAACTAAACTGGTTTTGTATAAATTAATATGTCATTGCTATCGTGTGCTTAACATAACGTTCTACCTCTTTTGTGATGCACACGGCAACATAGTAATACATTTTGTTTTAATTGTATGACTTGCACATTAAAATATGTATTTGGTACTTTTCTACTATTATATCTGACAATATACCTACATATATCTGTACTGTTTAAAATTTCAAATGAACAGTTTTTTTACTAAATGCATATCAAAGTGTAAGTAGAGGTACTAAAATCAAAAAGGCATATTTTAACATATTTGTCTCTTTGCTCTGGCTAATATCCTGGAGGAGCTGGATGCGGTGGATGGAAGCTAGGTGATCGAATCAAGTGGCGTGCAATTAGATAGGGATATATCCAGCAATGGTCTGCTATAGAATGATGATTAAAGGTTCGAGCACATTATGCAGGGCCGCAGCGTGTCGGGGCGGAGCGCAAAAATCCGCTCAGATCGCTTCAATACAAATTGTATGAAGTATCGCACACTGTGTCGGGCCGCAGCGGCTCGCATTATTGCGACGCGGATTTGCGTCCGTGCGATGCGGCCCGCCCCGCCCCGCTGCGCCCCGTCAACGTGTGCTATAGCAAGCGGATTGGTATGCACGCGCGTACGTGTTTATTTTACGAAATTTGCGTTTTTTGATACTTCTTCTTCTAACTTCTTCTTCTTCTTCTAACAGCAGGCAAAAAAAATAAAGTTCTTCGTCAGAGCTATCCATAAGGTACAGTTGCACTAAATACACAGAAGTTGCGCATGCAGTACACTGTACTCAAAATCCGTCAATGCGCTGCGACCCGGCCCGTCACAATGTGCTAAGTTAGCATTTTGCGCTGCGCTGCGGCCCGCCCCGACACGCTGCGGCCCGGCATAATGTGCTCGAACCTTTAAAGTACAATAGTTTATTATTTTACACGTTTTACATAATCGCGTCACATAGTCCGCCTTTATACAACTATCCAATATACATCTATGTGTACAACATAGTACAAAAGTGGACTTAACGCATATGTTTATAAAAGTATAAGAATGAAATTTTACCTATGTCTAATGCTAAACATAATAGGCATGTATAAGCGTTATATTATTTCACATAGGTAATAAATTAACCTTCAATATTTTAAATGGACTTCATATAGTGTACAATAATAGATAAGTATTATTCGCAAAATTATATAATACTACAAAGTAAAGAACCATAATCATGTAAATAAATGTAAAAAAAAAAAGGCTTCATAGACCGAGAACGCTCGCAGTCAATATTACGTCATGCTGTAATACAATAATACAAAATGATCCTAAACAACGTTATCCAAGACCGTCGCGATAAATGAGTACGTCATGCGTCAGTCGCGACCGGTCCGCGCGCGAACGAGCAACATGGTGAAGGCGCATAAATATGTTGTTAATAAAACCTTCCAAGGTTTACCCAAACGCGACGACTTCGAAATAGTAGAATATGAAACTAAACCACTGCAAAATGGAGAGATACTTGTTAAAGCGGAATGGGTGAGTGTTGACCCGTATCAGCGAGCCTACAACAGTAGTTATCAAGTTCCATACGATCAATTTGGGTTTCAAGTTGGATTAGTAGAAGATTCCAAGGACCCCCGATTCCCAGTTGGCACTAGAGTCGTTTCCCACAGAGGATGGTGTGATTATACAGTCATTAACACGACAAATGCAGTCAACAATCCTATTGATACAGTGTACAAGTTACCAACTTTGAAAAACTTATCAAATTCCTTGGGTATTGGTGCAGTCGGTATGCCAGGAATGACAGCGTACTTCGGGTTTCTGGAGCTATGCTCACCTAAGGCTGGTGAGACAGTGGTAGTAACCGGTGCTGCCGGCGCCGTTGGCTCGATCGTGGGACAGATTGCGAAAATCAAAGGTTGCAAGGTTATTGGTTTCGCTGGCTCCGATGAAAAGGTAAAATGGCTGGAGGAAATCGGCTTTGACAAGGGTATTAACTATAAGACTGCTGATATCTCAGCGTCCCTCAAGGCAGCCGCTCCGGACGGTGTGGATATTTACTTCGACAATGTCGGTGGAGAGATCAGCAGTATAATCATAAGTCAAATGCGGGACTTTGGCAGAGTGTCGGTGTGCGGAAGTATCAGTGCATACAATGAAGACCCTACAAAGTTACCTAAGGCAAGCATTTTACAGCCATCTCTGGTGTTCAAGCAATTGAAGGTAGAAGGTTTCATTGTCTCGCGTTGGTTTGATCGCTGGCCCGAAGGGTTTTCAGATATCATCAAATGGATCAATTCAGGTGAACTTCAGCCACGGGAGCACGTCACTGAGGGCTTTGATAAAATTTTCGATGCTTTCCTGGGGATGTTAAACGGTGAAAATGTTGGCAAGGCCGTTGTTAAAATTTGAATGAATAAAAGATATCATAACAATGGTTAAAATTAAATTAAACTCATTACCTACCATTTTATATATTTTTTACATCCTTAAGAAGGTTAACTGTTAAGAAACTTGTTTTTTTTTTCTTTATGGAGCTTAGTAATCATACTAGTTTAGACTTGTCTTCACTTATTTATATTGTACTCAGAATTTGCAAATCATTTATGATTGAGATATAATTTGGTATACAAGAAAGTCTGGTGGCAAAGCAATATCTTGATACTATCAAACTAATAACAGTTGAATGTAGACTGGAGTTTATTTTGTTAAATTTATTGAAACAAAATTGTAATGAAGAAAAATAAAACTGGTTTATCTTGTATCTATGTTAGGTTTCATACATACGGAAAAACGATAACAATATATTGTTTAAAATATTCTGATTTACTATCGAATTTATAAATGTTTATGCTTAATATTCTTTACATTAATTAAAGATTTTAAACTGCATTGTTTATTATTTCGAACGATAAATTAACCTTGGACAAGATCAAATAACTCATCCCACTAATATTACCTATTAACGCATAAGTTTGTGAATATGTATGTTTTTATGTTTTTTTTTGCTCCATCACGCAAACCTAGTAAATAGATTTTGATGAAACTTTACAATAATATAGCTTACATATCAAAATAACACATCTATTAACCGCGATATCCAACACGCGGGCGAATCCGCGGGCAAAATCTAGTTCATTATAAGTGGTTCAGTAGTTAAAACATACTTAACCAACATACATGTTTCAAGAAGGTGGAATGTTCATAGACTGCCATAATCATTACCCTTCCTGTTGGTTTCTTGGGTAAGTACATGGGTAACACTCGAAATCAATCAGAAAATAATAAAATCTGTTGGAAAAATAAATAAAATGCATTCTGCATCATTCTCCTGCCCTTCGAAGGCCGGGAGAATGATGCAGAATAATCTAACCAGGCTGCCATGGTAAGGGTCACCATGCTACATTGCCTACCCTCACAATAAGCATGGTGGTCCCTACTCCTGGATTCTACTCATGCTTTCCATCAGGCAGAGTAGAGTCACTTTGGCAGGCTTAAATATATAAAAAAAAATAACACGTCCAATTGCAGGCTAGTTTTAATCACTATTTTTATGACACAGTAATGCAACACCTAAATAATTACACTAGACAAACAAATAAAGATTGCAAAATACATCTTTGAAAGTCAATGTACCTTGCTCCCTAAGCTACACACATCGAAATCATTAGTAATCGTAACTAGAGATGGGTTTCTGCCCGGGCGGATTGGGCACATTGAATAAGCGCCCGATAAATGCCCGTAAATGCCGAATAAATGCCCTTTACCTGGGCAAAAACTTCAATTTACATTTTATTAATTTAAATTGTGTGTAAATATATGTGTATGCAGCAAGGACTAATTAACAAAAAAATATGATATATTCCTGGATATAAATATGTTACTATTTTAGTTTTTTCTTTAAATCTATGGTCATGGGCGTATAAAAAAAACCAAACTGAGTATTATAATGATAGCAGTTCTTTATATGTTATAGTTAGTAATCTGTGACATAAACACAGTATTTTTGTTTCGATAACAATAGTCGATAGTATAAGTATATACCTATTACATGTAAAACTGACATAATAGACCAGGGTAGAAGCGTCTTAAAATAATAAAAAGTGAACATAAATTGTAGTAGGATGAAAGTGATGAAACCCATTGGAAAAGGAGGTGAATATTATAAAAATGGAAGGAAAAATAATTTACGGGCGATCTGAGGTCGGGAAGGGGTAGGGGGGGAGGTTTTCAGGGTAAAAACGGTTTATGTCGATTTCCGGCAAAACTACAAATCCTATGAAAAAAAAATTTAAAGGCAAAGTTGTAGGTAATAAAAAGATCTACAACTTTTGTATTTGCACTTTTTTCACATAACCTCAAATTTTATGTGAAATATTCAAAAAAAACAAGTTTTTGGTTTTTTCTTTTTATCTTTTACAAATAAAATTATTTTTCAAGAAATTTTGTGAAAACTTACCTTTCTATGTCCTGAATACACCGTAATTTATTTGATTTGAAATATCTATTTTTTCACCTCATTTTGACTTAATACCGAAAAAAACTTGGTTTAGGAAAGACCTGTGCCGAGCGGTTAAAAACTGGAACTCGCTACCATCCCACGTCTTTCCTTCCCATTATGAACCCGGGTCCTTTAAGAGGGGTGTGAAAAAGCATCTCACAAAGCTGCTATAGTTTGGGTCAGCGTCGCCATACTTCCTCCACCGCAGGCAGTGTGGTGGCCCCCCTCTCATGCTTACCATCAGGCAGAGTGGAGTCACAATGGTAGGCATCAAATAAAAAATGTTGTAAATTAAGACTTGATCTTGTTAACCTACCATTATTCAACTTGAACGAGTCGGATTCAGAATTTGATGATTTTTCGATGATGTTGATGATGATAAGAGTCAAATTTATACGTCTCATGATGCTCAACCATCAAAATCAACCAGTCGAACCGAATTTTTTGATGTAACGTCTGACATCGACTTAAATGACGATGATAATGAAATTAAAGATTTATTATTATTCTCTTTATTGACACTTGACATCTGTATACTGTTGAGGACTGATGGTAGTCTCCAAAAATGCCTGTTTCATAAAGCGCATGACTCTCGGTCGCGTATTACCAGATTCATAGGCAATTAATTTGGCGATGAGTGTCCTGGACTCAGCAATACGTTTTATTCTACACTGCCAAGCTGCCACTTAATATTATTATTATTGTTCTCTTTATTAAAATCAAAATACTTATTCATTACATTTTTAAATATATAAATCTAAAAAATACATTTAAAAATATAAAAAATAACATCGAATGAAAAAATTAAAAATGTTATTATTATTATAAATATATAAAAGAGTTATATTTGTTATTTTTTTATGAATTTTCGACAAAAATAATGAAATGAACTGTGATTATTAGTGATTTTAATTACAAAAATGTATAATTAATAATAAGTTTTAATTTACAACATACTGACTTTCATTTAAATTAAGAAAAAATAGATTAAGAAAACATTTGTTTTTCACAAAACAAAGGTATTCGTTTTTTCTGCCCAGTGCTCGGGCATTTATTCGGGCGTAAACTTATTTAAGCCCAATCTGCCCAGTTTATGCCTTTCCGCCCGTATTTGTTTTCGCCCTTGACCCATCACTAATCGTAACTTGACTGTAACGATATAATAGATAGTGGTGGATTAACCACCTCGCGGCATGCAATTAGAGACCCGTGCTTAATAGGCATAACGAAAGATTTTGAAATCTTCTTCCACAATGTGGGTACCTACACGTTTACTTTTTACGAAAATATCTTTTTTGGTAATAAACTAAAGTTTAACGAAGTTTAAACCCATTTTTCTAATACTGTTCAAATAGAGTGCGAAAAGAGCTCGAAGTGTCATGGCGTTGGGTTTGACGTCACGGATAGGTAAACATCAAATGTATCTACGCGGAGTCAGAGGAGAGAGTAAACAAATGTTGTATATTACGTGTTATAAATGTGAATTCAAAAGTTTAGAAGTGCTGTTCAGTACTTAGGTGTCAGAACAGAACACATCAATCAAGACTCCCAACAAGGTGTTTGTACAAGTCGCAAAGAAGAAAATAAAAAGGGATTATTGATGAAAGCTCGCACGGCACATATATTAACAGACAATAGGTGTTTATGAGAAAATATTATAGGATAAGATGTACTCGTATACACATAAGTAGCAAACTAAAAGTTTTCAAAAAGCAAAATGAATATGTGTTTTTATGTTTGTTACTCCTTCACTAAAAACTACTGAATAGATTTTAATGAAACTTCACAATAATATAGCTTACATATCAGAATAACACAAAGGCTTCTATTTACCGCGATAAACAACAAGCGAGCGAATCCGCGGGCAAAAGTTAGTTCATTATAAGTGGTTCAGTAGTTAAAAAACCATCATACATGTTTCAAGAAGGTGGAATGTTGATAGACTGCCATAATAATTACCCTTCCTGTTGGTTTCTCGAGTAAAAACATGGGTAACACTCGAAACAAACTAAAAGTTTGCTACTTTTGTCAATAGGTCATAACTCATATCACTACATAGTATAAAACAAAGTCGCTTTCTCTGTCCCTATGTATGCTTAAATCTTTAAAACTACGCAACGGATTTTGATGCCATCTTCTTTAATAGATAAAGTGATTCAAGAGGAAGTTTTTATGTACAATACATGCATAATATTTATATGTAATTATAATTTTAGAGGATTCTAATGTGATGTCGTAAATAAACCCATTTTTTTACGCTTACATATCAAACGCTGGCTGTACCCTACGACAGATAGATCAAAATGAAGTACTACAGTATTGTACATCTTAAAAAGGTCTACAAAAAAACCGCGATGGTATATGTCTATCTCTTAGGGATAACCCACAATATCCATTTTTTTTCTTTTTACGAGAAATAATGGCATAATTACGAAGCGATTTTAAACAATACATTATTAATCCTTATCCAATTAAGTACCTAAAATACATTGTGTATATTTTAATATAGATTAATGTGGCCCTTTAAATGTAGTTTAAATTAATACTTTTGAAGATATTACAGATTTAAAATGCAGGAACAAAGTGATTGTGGCGGTACCGGCCGGGGCCCGTTAGTTGACGCTGCTGTCGTCACAATACTTTATTATTTCGGCACCAGACTGTGTTATGCGCTATTCGTTATGCGGGTTATTCACGCACATCGCGCGAAGTGTGGAGAATATATTCGCCAATATTCGCTTTATTCGTACGCATAACACTTAAGCACGAATAGCCAATACGCGTATCCGTCGACTTGTCGGTTTTTTGACACACTTCAAAGGACACGAATAAAGCGAATATACGCATCGACTGGTGCCCACACTTCGGATGGGTAGTAGAGTGTCCTGTGCATAACTAACAACCATAGACTATAAAACAGTTTTTGAAATACGATAAATCTATTAAACGATTAAAATAATCTATCTTAAGATTAAAATAATTGGAATTCATTTAAGTATTGTTTTTGTAAATTAAATAAATTAAAAAGGAAATTAAAATAATATGTTTCGTTCGTTCGTATGGTTTCGTTTCGTTAACCATAAAAATGACAATGACACATCTCTACCACACACATATTTGCCTTATTTGGCATAATTCAGCGTACTAGTTCGAAGTGCGGATCGCATGTTTGTTGTTTTCGCGCATAACAAATATTTGGGCGAATACGGCGTAGACACATAACGAATAGCTCATACGCAGCGTGGTGCCACCATTATGGATTAATATTCTAAGGCGGTAAGAAGTTCGCCGGGTCAGCTAGTAGTTTACAAAAAGTAAGCGTTATTTGCAAGATTTCATAATACTACAAAGTAAAGTAAACCATGTTGTTATGGGTGACTTCAACGCTAAAGTGGGAGTACAGATTTGCAGCGAATCAATAGTAGGATCCCATGGACTTGGAGTCAGGAATCATAGGGGGCAAATGCTAGTTAACTTCCTCGAACGCGAGGGGCTGTTCTTGATGAATTCGTTTTTCAAGAAACAACGGAGGTGGACGTGGCAAAGCCCCGACTATGACTATGACTAAAAATGAGATTGAATTCATCATGACGAACAAGAGGCACATATTCAGAGACGTCTCAGTGCTTAATAGGTTTAGTACCGGAAGCGGTCCCCGACTTGTCCGAGGTTCTCTGAATATCGACTTTAAGGCTGAACGTGCCCGCTTGATGAAGGCCAGGCTCCGACCTACTCTGCTCCAGACCATGGTAGGATCTGAAGCGTTCCAGTTAAACCTGGAAAACCGATTCGCTGCCGTGGAAACCACAACAGACGTAAACCAGAACCTCAAAAATGTGGTCGAAATCCTCAGGGAAGAAGGCGCGAGATTCTGCGAATTACAGCGTAAAGGCAAGAAGTCGAAACTTTCGGAGGAGACTCTAAGGTTGATGAGGGAACGGCGTGAAAACCCACCCGTCACTTCGTCGGCAAAGAGGAGGCTGAACAGAAAAATTAGTAAGCTCGTACGACACGGCCTCCGGTGCTTCAATACTCTCTCTATCAAAAGAGCAATTGAGCAGAATCGGAGGTCAAAAGTATTCTTACAACCTCTGGGAAGAAGCCAACTGACGAAGATGACCACAACAAGTGGAGAAATTGTTGCCTCAAAACCGGTGGTCCTTTCGGAAGTGGAAAACTTCTATAGCCGGTTATACGCTTCGCATGCTTCGCGACCTGATCCCGAAAATGAGGACACCAGAGCTGCATTAAGGCGCCACTATACCGAGGACCTGCCGGAAGTCAGCACTGATGAAATCGAGATGGCTCTTAAACAGCTTAAAAATGGAAAAGCCCCTGGTATTACATCAGAGCTCTTAAAAGCTGGAGGTAAACCCATACTGAGGGAGCTCCAAAAGCTCTTCAACACTGCCCTCTTTGAAGGGAGAACTCCGGAGATGTGGAGTAGAAGTTTGGTCTTGCTGTTCTTCAAAAAAGGTGATAAGACCTTGCTGAAGAACTATCGACCCATTTCCCTTCTAAGCCACATTTACAAGCTGTTTTCAAGAGTCATCACGAACCGTCTTGCGCGAAGACTCGACGAATTTCAACCACCGGAGCAGGCCGGATTTCGGAGCGGATATGGCACCATAGACCACATCCACACAGTGCGACAGATTATACAGAAGACCGAAGAGTATAATCAGCCACTGTGTCTAGCATTCGTGGACTATGAGAAGGCCTTTGACTCGGTTGAGATCTGGTCTGTTCTGGAGTCCCTGCAGCGTTGCCGGGTAGATTGGCGATACATCCAAGTGATGAGATGTCTCTACGATAACGCCACCATGTCCGTCCAAGTACAGAACCAGCAAACAAAGCCCATACCATTGCATCGAGGAGTGAGACAAGGGGACATTATTTCCCCGAAATTGTTCACTAATGCAATGGAGGATATGTTTAAGTCGCTGAACTGGAAAGGACGTGGCATTAACATCAATAGTGAATACATCTCTCACTTGCGATTTGCGGACGACATCGTCATAATGGCATAGACTCTGCAGGACCTGCAACAGATGGTGAACGACCTAGCTGATTCTTCTATGCGCATCGGCCTACGGATGAACTTGGATAAAACCAAGGCCATGTTCAATCAACATGTACAACCGGAACCGATTGCAATACAAGGTACCGCTCTCGAGGTTGTTCAAAAATATGTCTACCTTGGGCAGACATTGCAGTTGGGTAGGAATAACCTCGAGGACGAGGTGAATAGAAGAATTCAGCTGGGTTACGTCGTGTCTTCTCATCGTCGATCCCACAGTGCCTAAAAACGAAAGTTTTTAACCAGTGCGTCCTATCTGTCATTTACCGCCGTTTTAAAGAATACATAAGTACACTCGTTTTTGTACTAAGCGTTTTGGATGTGTAGGTTTGACTTGAGTCAAACGAGCACAGCGCACGCGCCGGCATCGTGATATCGGAGGGGAGCGGGAAGCTAGTGCGAGCGGCGCTGCCGAGCCGACAGGACGCACGATATGTACTATAAGATTATAACCTCATAGCTCGCGCCTTTGACACTGTGTAAACAAATAGTGATTGTACTTGTTGTTGATTCAGGTATTTAGCATTATATCGTCTTTGTAAACATATGTCTCCTGTATGTAACGTGTATTATTCATAAGTACTAATGTGTTTTGTGATTAAACTTCCAGTTATTACTCGCATCAACAGCCGTACTTATTGCCATATCCCACCTAAAGGAAAAAAAGTCGTGATTTCCGACTTACAAATCAACAACATAATCATGACGTCACTACGGGCGAAATTTCACTTCGTTTCGGATTCCCTGGACGCAAAAACTACGATCGTGAAAGTGCTTACTATACAATTAGAAGGTGAGGATACTATATTTCAATTCCCTAAGGAGTATCAGCGTAAGGAGGATCACCCGAAATTATTCGACACGAGTGTGGTAAAGAATGTAGTCAAGAGCATGAAGACCCGTGGAAAATTCCGGAATATATGGGTATCGCTGGCGGATGAGCTGAAGGATCAGTACCTAGACGAGGAGGGTAACGTATGCTTCGACGGGATATATCTGGACGAGGCCCCTGTCAATCCTAACCCCGCATTACCAAAATTTTCCCAATCCGAACCGGTCGAAAACAAATCCATACATTCAGTGGTAAAAGATATGATTCTAGATAAGTTTTCAGGAAAAAATCAAAACGCGAAGGTATTTCTAAACCTTTTTGTACAAGAATGCAATCGTTTAAAAATTGAAAACACACGTTTTCCAGAAGTGTTAAGACTTTTTTTGGAAGGACCAGCCCTTGATTGGTTTCTTGCCTTTCTAAAGACACATACAATCTCACGACCGTGGGAATTCTGGCAAAACTCTTTTCTTGATACCTTTGCAGAGCTGAGTTGGGCCGAAATAAATTATGCCTACACTTTTCGTTATGTCAGTGGGCCAATGTTAGATTACGCGCTCAAAAAGATTAACTTACTCTTGGACGCGGATCCGGAATTAACCCCAAATAGCCAAATAAATTTTATTGTATTGGGTTTACCATATCAAATAAGGACACGAATCAATAAAAGGGATTTAAATTCAATTGATCAATTGATGTCGTGTATTCGACAATTAGAAAATTTATCTACGAGTAATAATAACAAAAATAAAAATTCGTTCGTAATTGAAAATAAATCGCAAAATAAATTACCAAATAGATCAGAGTACAAACCTTGCTCGTACTGCAAAGATAAAGGTTTTCCAAACAGACTCCATCCTGAAAATCTTTGTCGCAATAAACAACCAAGCCATAAAGAAAACTTCAAAAATGACAAAATCAAAATGGTAAATAACTTAGAAGTACAAGATAGTATTTCATCAAGTGACGACTCAAAAAACGAATAACTACCCCACTTATCAAATTAAAAATCCTGGTAAACAATAAGCCCGTTATTGCGCTTTATGATTCTGGAGCCAATATCTCAGTAATTAATTATTCCACTGTTAAAAGATTAAAACTAAATGAAAATATAAGTGGGGCTAAAAAAATAAATACTGTTTCAGGTGTGACAGAAACGTTGGGTTTAATTATAGTACCCCTAAAAATTTTTGCTATCTCTAAAAATTGGCCTTTTTTTGTAATAAAAAGCGAATCATTTCAGGATGATATCCTTTTAGGGTTAGACGCCATTAAAGAATTTAAGCTATGTCAAGATGAGAACCTAAAAATTTCTCAAAAACATGACGAACATTTTGAATTACGCAACCAAAATAAAATAAATACTACAACTATAAATATAAAAACTAATAGCAAAACTTCTTTGGATTGCCTATTAGACAACCATAAAACAGTTTTTGCCGAACATAAGTACGATATCGGCACGGTAAAAAACTATGAAGCAACGGTAAAACTTACCAAAAATAAATACATCGCTAGAAAACCCTACAAGTGCTCGTTGCAGGATAAAGAGGAAATAGATACACAAATAAAATCTTTACTAAAAGCTGGCCTTATAGAACATTCCACCAGTCCATACGCTTCTCCAATAACTCTTGTTTTTAAGAAGGAAGAAGGAAAAAAATCGCGGTTGTGTATTGACTACAGTGAACTCAACAAAATAGTTGTCCCAGAATGCTATCCTTTTCCTATAATAGATGACTTAGTACTATTAGCACGCGATTGTTCGCTTTTCACGAAACTCGACATAAACTCGGCGTTTTGGTCGATCCCGATTAGAGAAAAGGATAAACAAAAGACGGCATTCATTACACATAATGGCCACTGGCAATGGTCATGTTTACCTTTCGGTCTTAAATCAGCTCCGGCAATATTCCAGAGAATACTGAGTGACGTAATCTCTAAAAGTGATCTGAATGCATTCGCCATAAATTATATAGATGACATCTTGATTTTTTCGAAAAACATTACGGACCACCTAAGTCATATTGATAAAACCCTTACAGCCCTCAAAAATGCGGGTTTCAAATTAAACTTAAAGAAATGTTCTTTTGCAAAGAAATCAGTTGTGTATCTCGGTCATGAAATAGGAGAAAATTTAATAAGACCCCTAAATGACAATTTAGTTGCAATAAAAAAATTTCCAATACCACAGAATCAAAAAAATATTAGACAGCTTCTAGGCAAGATAAACTTTTATTTAAAATACATTCCCAACGCATCAATAATATTAGAACCTTTTCATAACCTACTTAGGAAAAATGTTCAGTTTGAGTGGTCTCAGAAGTGCGAAGATAGCTTCAATAAAATAAAACAATATCTAAGTTCAGAGCCTATACTAGCGATCTTCGACCCGACACTTCCAATATATATTTTTACAGACGCATCTAAAGAAGGAGTCGGAGCAATCTTAAAACAACCGCAAAAAGATAATTCTCTCAAACCTGTATTTTACTTTTCAAAAAAGCTAACTCAGTCACAAAAAAATAAACGTGCTATTTTTCTAGAATGTCTGGCCATAAAAGAGTCAATACTATATTGGCAATACTACTTGATGGGTCATAAATTTACCATTTTCTCAGACCATAAACCTCTTGAAAATTTCAATGTAAAAAAGAGCCAGGACCCAGATTTGTTACCTATACTAAACTTTATATCAAACTTCGATTTTAACATAATATACAACCCCGGAAAGAATAATATAGAAGCAGATAGCCTTTCACGAAATCCGGTTTTAGAAAATAACAATAATAATGAATCTACTATTAAAACAGTAAACTTTGTATCGTTGGATGATGTAAAAAACAACCAAAAACAATTACACACTGAAAATGAAACGTTTCAAACTGAAAATAACATTTATTATAAAACTATGAATAATAAAAAGAAAATCTGGATTACAGAGGATTTCGGTATAAACCTGATAAAAAAAATCCACAGTAACAGCCACATAGGTGTGAAACAAATAACCCTAACTTTGGCACCGACATATTATTTTAAAAACATGCACAAACATATAAAACTCGTATGTCGAACATGCGACACATGTATAAAAAATAAGTCAAGATTCGGAAATTTTATTCAACCCCTGTCTCAACTAGGTCCAGCTACGGAACCGTTTCAGATAGTATCTTTGGATACAATAGGAGGGTTCGGAGGTAATAGATCACCAAAAAGATACTTGCATTTAGTAATAGATCATTTCACTAAGTTTGCTTTCGCGCTAACATCAAAAACTCAAACGGCAAAAGATTTTATTAATTTAGTAAAAAAAATACAAAAAAAATACAAAATTAAATTACTTTTAACAGACCAATATTCCGGTATAAACTCCAATCAATTCAAAAACTTTCTAAAATCCGAAAACATAAAATACATATTTACAGCTGTGGATTGCCCTTTCTCAAACGGGCAAAACGAACGTACAAATCAGACTTTAGTTAACTCAATAAGGTGTAAAATTTCAGAAAATAGACACCGACCGTGGAGTATTATAACCGAGCAATGTATTGAAAATTATAATAACACTGTACATAGCACAACAAAATTTACACCTAATTATCTTTTAAATGGTATTGATAATTCTTTTCTACCTTCTGAATTGAACAAAAACAACTTAGAAAACTTGACAGAAAACAGAGAAATAGCATTCTTAAATTCTAAGAAAATTCATGATCAAAACAAAATTTTGTATGACAAGAATAAAAGGCCTTTAATATATCAAGAGGGAGATTTGGTATACATTCAAAACACGAGTCGCTTAAATCGAAACAAGCTGGATCCAATTAGAGTGGGCCCTTTTAAAATAAAAAAGAAAATTTCAAATCTATTATATATCGTAGATTCAGGTTTCAAAAAGAAGGAATCAAATATTTTCCACGCAAATAAAATGATCCCTTACTGTCCTACTCCTGAATACTATATTTCCTAAGAGGGGGCGGAATAGGGGGGATGTAGGTTTGACTTGAGTCAAACGAGCACAGCGCACGCGCCGGCATCGTGATATCGGAGGGGAGCGGGAAGCTAGTGCGAGCGGCGCTGCCGAGCCGACAGGACGCACGATATGTACTATAAGATTATAACCTCATAGCTCGCGCCTTTGACACTGTGTAAACAAATAGTGATTGTACTTGTTGTTGATTCAGGTATTTAGCATTATATCGTCTTTGTAAACATATGTCTCCTGTATGTAACGTGTATTATTCATAAGTACTAATGTGTTTTGTGATTAAACTTCCAGTTATTACTCGCATCAACAGCCGTACTTATTGCCATATCCCACCTAAAGGAAAAAAAGTCGTGATTTCCGACTTACAGATGAATATTATTTGAAATCTTGTTAATGCATCTTTTGTATTCAGCGTATTTAGTAAATAATAGGAACACGGAATATGCATTGGTGTGGTACGCGAATAAGTATCCACTACGACAAGTATCGAGGGGTAGTGGTGGAATTTTATGAAGGTACTCTTAATTCTACCGTGTATAACGACGTCATTTTAGAGAATCTAGAAAACCAGTTTGATGAATGGCTCCTATCAGAAATTGTGAAAAGTTTATTTTCAGCAAGATGGCGCTCCGCAACACAACAGCCGCGTATTCCAGTTTGAATAGGCAGTTCGGGTCACAGTGGATAGGTACACTAAGTCCAACCAAGTGGCCATCTTGTAGCCCCGATCTAACGCCTCTCAATATTTTTCTGTGGGGCTACCTAAAAACGAAGTCTACAAAAAAATACAACAGTATTCAGACGCTGAAAGATGCGATAACAAGGATTTTAAATGATATCTATCCAAGAAAATGATCGGCTGCTACTAGCTCAGTACAAAAATGAGAGAGCTATTCGTGAAAACGGTGGTCGTTTTGAGCAATTTATTTCGTAGATCATCTAAATGTAAGTTATGTTTGTCTGTGTCTTAAATACATATTAAAATGATTTATTTCCGTACAAATGTATGGGAAAAGTTTTTTTTTTGCGATTTCTGACATTTTTAGTACTCAAACCTCAGTCTGTCCAGTAGAGACTTTTGATCCTTATAAGAAACAGGATCGCTTGGCTTCAAAACAAGTTTTTGTTTAAATTTTCAACAAAAACTGGCTGCACATTTTTTTTTTAAAATCTGTAAATGCAGTTAAGAATATCTTGAAAAAATATGGATAGTCTTCTAATAGCGTTTTCCTGTAACTATAACGGTTAAGGTACCTGCCCTTACTGTCCCGTCTCAAAAATTCATCCTGTATATACCTAAATGTAAAAAAAAACGTTTCGAAGTCCTAGAACGCTCATAGTCAATATTACGTGACGTACAATTAAAAATGATCCTGAACAACGATAACCGAGACCGTCACGATAAACGACAATGAGTGCGTCTTTAGTCAGTCTGTCAGTCGCGACCGGTCCGCGCGCGAACGAGCAACATGGTGAAGGCACGTAAATATGTTGTCAATAAAACCTTCCAAGGTTTACCCAAACGCGACGACTTTGAAATAGTAGAATATGAAACTAAACCACTGCAAAATGGAGAGATACTTGTTAAAACGGAATGGGTGAGTGTGGACCCGTATCAGCGCGCCAGTACTTATCAAGTTCCATACGATCAATTTGGGTCTCAAGTTGGATTAGTAGAGGAATCCAAAGACCCCCGATTCCCAGTTGGCACTAGAGTGGTTTCACACAAAGGATGGTGTGATTATACCGTCATTAACACGACAAATCCAGTCGAAAATCCTATTGATACAGTGTACAAGTTACCAACTTTAAAGAACTTATCAAATTCTTTGGGTATCGGGGCAGTAGGTATGCCAGGAATGACAGCTTATTTCGGGTTTCTGGAAATATGCTCACCTAAGGCTGGTGAGACAGTGGTGGTGACCGGTGCTGCAGGTGCCGTCGGCTCGATCGTGGGACAGATTGCCAAAATCAAAGGTTGCAAGGTTATTGGTTTCGCTGGCTCCGATGAAAAGGTAAAATGGCTGGAGGAAATCGGATTTGACAAGGGTATTAACTATAAGACTGCCGATATTTCAGCGTCCCTTAAGGCAGCGGCTCCGGAAGGTGTGGATATTTACTTCGACAATGTCGGTGGAGAGATCAGCAGTATAATCATAAGTCAAATGCGGGACTTTGGCAGAGTGTCGGTGTGCGGAAGTATCAGTTCATACAATGAAGACCCCAAAAAGTTACCCAAGGCAAGCATTTTACAGCCTTCTCTAGTGTTCAAGCAATTGAAGGTAGAAGGTTTCGTTGTCTTGCGTTGGACTGATCGCTGGCCTCAAGGGTTTTTAGATATCATCAATTGGATCAATACAGGTGAACTAAAGCTCCGAGAGCACGTTACTGAGGGCTTTGATAAAATTTTCGATGCTTTCCTGGGGATGTTAAACGGTGAAAATGTTGGCAAGGCAGTTGTTAAAATTTGAAAGAATAAAAGATATCATAACAATGGTTACTATTAAATTAAAAGCATTACCTACTATTTTTTATATTTTTTACAACCATCCTATTTAACTATTAAATAAAAATAGGTCAAGTGCGTGTCAGGCCACGCACAGAAAGTGTTTCTCAGTCACCCATAATGGATTTAAAATCATATCCAATAGATAATTGATAAGTTTACATATTAATGCGTTAATTTTGTATGACGTTTTCAAAGCGAGACAGAAGACCATCCTAATAATGACAGCATTCTTGCTGTCATATTTCGTTGGTGAGTGTGAGACCGGAGGCCTAATCATTCTGCATCATTCTCCCGCCTTCGAAGGCCGGGAGAGTGATGCAGAATAATCTAAGCAGGCTGCCATGGTAAGGGTCACCATGCTACATTGCTTACCCACACAATAAGCATGGTGACCCCTACTCCTGGATTCTACTCATGCTTTCCATCAGGCAGAGTAGAGTCACTTTGGCAGGCCTAAATATAAAAAAAAAATATTTTACAAGTTAAGCCTCTATCACTCCTGAACTAATAAAGTCATCTAATCCTTTATAGTTTTCTTTCAAAGTTCATTATATGGACCACCAGCACGAATTTTTCCAGATTCGTTTAGCTTTTAGAGGGTGGGGGGACGCCCTGTTTTTACAAAAAAGTGCCCTATAAAGTGGAATATCTCGCAAACGGATACCTAAATCAAAAAATTGACTTAAAACCCTGTATTGTTTTCAAAAGACCTATCTAATAATACTCCACACAATGGGGTAGCCGCGAGAAAAAAAAATCATCCACACATAACGTGTACCCCAAATAAAAACATTTTTCATTATTTTATTTTAGCACTTTTTCGACGTCCTTACAACACATATTCTTGCAAAGTTTCATCTTTCTAGCACTTACCATTTGGACGGTAAGTCGAGGACGGACGGACAGACGAACATGACGAATCTTTATGGGTTCCGAGTCATAAACTTCGGAACCCTAAAAATATGTTGTTGTTTTTTCTTTATGGGGTTTAGTAATTATATTAACTAAGACTTATATTGTACTTCACTTGTTTATATTGTACATAGGGAAATACGATTACAATATATTGTTTAAAATATTCTGACTTACCTACTAATGAATTTATAATGTTTATGTATAATATTCTAAATATTCTACCTATACATAATTAAAGATTTTGTACTGCATTGTTTATTATTTCGCACGATAAATTAACCTTTGGCAAGATCAAATAACTCATCATACTAATATTATAAACGCGAAAGTTTGTGAATATGTGTGTTTTTATGTTAGTTGCTCCTTCACGCAAAAACTACTGAATAGATTTTGATGAAACTTCACAATATCAGAACAACACATAAGTTGTTTATTATGTGCGAGTACATGAGA
Source organism: Phragmatobia fuliginosa (assembly GCA_932526445.1). Lineage (NCBI taxonomy): Eukaryota > Metazoa > Arthropoda > Insecta > Lepidoptera > Erebidae > Phragmatobia > Phragmatobia fuliginosa. Next base: position 6,772,996 of record OW052066.1, on the reverse strand, counting down.
TGATCATCTTTGACGGTTTTAAAGTTAACACATACTGGATAGTTGTTGGACAAAGTGCCTTAACCTAATTTGCTGCTAGCTACTTACATAAATCGCTTATCGCATTCTTCTGGCTTCACGTTCAGACTCCAGAAGAGTAAGAATTTCACCATCACATACTGTTCCCTTGACGTTCCTAATGATCTGACGAGAAATTGCTCCGATAAACTCTACTTTGCCCTGAGTATACTGTCCTTGGGAGCCGGTACGGCCCAGGACCTTGACGACGCGAGCAAGAACGTTTGGTTTATCATTTTAGATTAGATATCGAGTAATTTGTTAATTATACACGTGCACCTCGAGCGGCGTGCGTTGAAAAGAATTTGACAAGTGAAATGTTTCTATTTACCGCGTTATCCATCACGCGGGCGAATCCGCGGGCAAAAGCTGGTTCATTATAAGTGGTTCAGTGGTTAAAACATACATAACCATCATACATGTTTCAAGAAAGTGGAATGTTCATAGACTGCCAAAATCATTACCCTGCCTGTTGGCTTCTTTTGTAAGAACACGGGTAACACTCGAAATCAATCAGAAAATAATAAAATCTGTTAGAAAATGCATAATTACACTAGACAAATAAATAAAGATTGCAAAATACATCTTTGAAAGGCTCCCTAGGCTACACACATCGAAATCATTAGTAATCATAACACAACTGTAACGATTTATTAGATAGTGGCGGGTTAGCTACCCGGTGGGATCCATGTAATTAGGGGCCCCACGCAAGGCATAACGATAGTTTTTAAATCTCCTTCCATAATGTGGGTACCTACACGATTACTTTTTACGAAAAAACATTTTTGTGGTATTATACTAAAGTTTAACGAAGTTAAAACTCATTTTTCTAATGCCGGATCCACACTGCGTTAGTCGATATTCGTTTTGGGGGTTATTCACGCGCATACGGCGAAGTATGGAGAGTATATTCGCCAATATTCGCTTAATTCGTTCGCATAACATATAAGCACGAATAGCAAATACTCGTATCCGTCGACTTGTCGGTTTTTTGACACACTTCAAAGGACACAAATAAGGCGCATATGCGCATCGACTGCCCACACTTCGGTGACTGTCGGTGAATCGCTTCGCTCGCTACCGGCGGTCGTGTACGGTGTATGCTAAAATAGACTGGACGAACGGAAATGATTTCTATGACTTGTAATCATCCACCAGCATTTTCTCTTTGGTCTTTTAGCAACTATGTACTTGAAAGAAGCATTTTGCAAGTAATAAATTGCGGCAACTCTCAACACGTCCATCGCTACACGCAAACATCACACATATTTGCCTTTTTTGGCATAATTCAGCGTACAAGTTCGAAGTGTTTGCGCGCATAACATATATTTTGGCGTATACGGCGTAGTCACATAACAAATAGCGCATAACGCAGTGTGGTTCCGGCATAATACTGTGTAAATACAGCACGTAGTGTCATGGCGTCGGGTCTGACGTCACGGATAGGTAAACATCAAAGTTTCTACGCGCAGTCAGAGGAGAGAGTAAACAAACATTGTATAGGTATTTAGTGTTATAAAATATGAATTCCAAAGTTTAGTCGTGTTCAGTACCTAAGTGTTCTGACACACCAATCAAGACTCCCAACAAGGTGTTTGTACATGTCGCAAAGAAGAAAATAAAAAGGGATTATTGATTAAAGTTCGCACGGCGAAACCCGAAAGACGTAGTCACGAATTCACCGTGCTTTATTTTTGTGAAGACCACTTTGATGCATTAATAAAAAGTCCAAAAAAAATATTCTGCCTGTCAAGCGAAGCGATGAAATTATTTTTTCATCCGATAATGGCATATTTAGGTTAATTTTAATAAAATTCATTACCAAATATTATTTTGTGACACCACATATACGAAGTTATATGCTAATTAACTTAAAAAAGAATTAAAGTGAATTTAAAAAAAACATCGGGCAAATATTGTTTTTTGAAGAAAAAATGTGCTCCACCGAACCCAATGCAAAAATAATGTTTAAAATTGGTTGATAAACAACGACATTACGAACATACTTAAAATACAAATCGGGCAAGTGCGGGTCAAACATAGAATAGGGTTCCATAGTCAAATACAATGCCAAGTGATGTCGAAAAGATCAGATAATTGTTATGTTTACTTATTATTTAGTTATTTTTGTACGAAGTTTTCTAGTAAGCGTAATTCACAAGTTAGGTCTCTGTAACTCCTAGAGAGTTTAAAATAGTGTAGAGAGTAGGCTCGCAGGTGCCGACGCTGACGAATAGGGATCCAGTTAATTTCAAGATATGATCATATTTATGGATTGAAAACAAATCGAATGCAGTTGTTCAGAAGTCGGTTGTATTTAGCTTTTGGTTGGACGACCTATTTTGACAAGAAAATGCGCTTAAAGTTGAAGAAATCGAAAACCGATATCTAAATCGAAAAATAATTTTAGCAATCTCGCAGTTTTTAAAAGACCTATCTAATGATACCCCACACGATAGGGTAGACGCGAGAAAAAAAAGCATCCCCACTTTACGTGTAGGGGAGGTAGGTACCTCAAATAATCTTCAGCAACTTTAATAGTGTACAACTGAGAAAGAACATTTATTTTACTAAAAATTACTACAGGCCCCACGGTGACTCACTCCTGCACTAGGAATAGACAATCATTTTACCTAATCATACACTATCGGAATAAAATCAATAATATCGAAACATTTCGTTGGTTGAATATTTACTGTGTAATACTAGCTCGTACAGTCAGTCGGGATCAGCCCGCGCGCGAACGAACAACATGGTGAAGGCACGTAAATATGTTGTTAGTAAAACCTTCCAAGGTCTACCTAAACGCGACGACTTTGAAATAGTCGAATATGAAACTAAACCACTGCAAAATGGAGAGATTCTTGTTAAAGCGGAATGGGTGAGTGTTGACCCGTATCTGCGCGCCTACCACAGTCGTTATTCACTTCCATACGATCAATTCGGATTTCAAGTTGGAGTAGTTGAAGATTCCAAGGACCCCCGATTCCCAGTTGGCACTAGAGTTGTCTCACACAGAGGCTGGTGTGATTATACTGTCATTAACACAACAAATCCAACCAACAATCCAGTTGACAAAGTGTACAAGTTACCACCTTTAAAAAAATTATCGAATTCCTTGGGTGTCGGTGCAGTAGGTATGCCAGGTGTGACAGCTTACTTCGGTTTCCTGGAGCTGTGCTCACCTAAGGCTGGTGAGACAGTGGTGGTGACTGGTGCTGCTGGTGCCGTTGGCTCGCTCGTGGGTCAAATTGCGAAAATCAAAGGTTGCAAGGTTATTGGTTTCGCTGGCTCCGATGATAAGGTAAAATGGCTGGAGGAAATCGGATTTGACAAGGGTATTAACTATAAGACTGCTGATATCTCAGCGTCCCTTAAGGCAGCGGCTCCGGACGGTGTGGATATTTACTTCGACAATGTCGGTGGAGAGATCAGCAGTATAATCATAAGTCAAATGCGGGACTTTGGCAGAGTGTCGGTGTGTGGAAGTATCAGTGCATACAATGAAGACCCTGCAAAGTTTCCTAAGGCAAGCATTTTACAACCTTCTTTAGTGTCCAAGCAATTGAAGATAGAAGGTTTCCTGGTATGGCGTTGGATTGATCGCTGGTCGGAAGCATTTGCAGAAATAATCAAATGGATCAATTCAGGTGAACTTCAGCCCCGGGAGCACGTCACTGAGGGCTTTGATAAGATTTACGATGCTTTCGTGGGAATGTTGAATGGAGAAAATGTTGGCAAGGCAGTTGTTAAAATTTAATAAGTATTAAGATGCCTGTTTCTATGAATCTTTACTGATGTGTTTGTTTTTATCGCCTTTCTGATTTTATACGTTTATGTATTACCATAATACGTATTACAACTTTACGAACAATTACCTATTTTATTCTAACCCAAATTTCTTAATACAATTATTGTACACATTATATATGGTACAACAATGTGTAGTGGTAAAAGTTGTATTCATGGTACCTAATACTAAAATATATAAGTAAATATGGACAAGGTTGTTACCACGTTCGCCGAGTTCCATATTAGCAGGCTGCTAATCAAAATGACAAGACAGTCGGAAGCTTCCAAACACCAAATTACTCCTACAACAAAACAGCATACATTTAAACGCACAATAGAGTTAGGTCTTGTATAATAAAAAAAAATGCAATTAAATTCATGTTTATGTAATCGACACTTGACAGTATATTTGAATTTGTATTATTGAGTATTATCGCTCTACGATCTATCTACCTACAGATATTAGTGCCACAATTGATATTAACAGATATGCACGTATACTTATCATCACCGACTACAAAATAGGCTGAATACAAAGGTCAAGGTTACGATGTTTTTTTCATTTATCACGTGACTTTACATCTAGTAGCAATGTCAGATAGCCTACTTATCCCTACTAATATTATAAATGCGAAAGTAATTCTGTCTGTTACGCTTTCACGCCTAAACCACTGAACCGATTTTGATGAAATTTGGTATGAAGATAGAACTGAACTTGGGAAAGGACATAGGCTACTTTTTACCGCGATAACCGACATACACGCGGGCGGAGCCGCGGACAAAAGCTAGTCTGTCATAAGTACTTACTAGAATACGAAGTAAAGTTCGAGTTTAAAAAAAGAAATAAAGTCAAACAAAAAGTCACGGGGCTATATCGTGTTAGCAGGTTTGTTACTCAATGCCTCGTAAGTATCTGCATTTTTAACCGATGAAAAAACGGAGGAGCTTTTCAAGTCAATGAATGACACGCATAACTTTTTGATAATATTTACAACTAGAGAGCGTCTAGCGGTCAAATTTTGATTTCGTTTTATTGCAATTATCAGTTTCACTTCAACGACGCTACTGTATAGATTATTGAACATAGATACATTGGTATCAGACTGATCAGTCATTTTTTTAGGGTTCCGAAGTTCATAACTCGGAACCCTTATAGATTCGTCATGTCCGTCTGTCCGTCCGTCCGTCCGTCCGTCCTCGACTTACCGTCCAAACGGTAAGTGCTAGAAAGATGAAAGTTTGCATGAATACGTATTGTAATTACGTCGACAAAGTGCTACAATAAAATTATGAAAAATAATTTTATTTGGGGTACCTCCCCTACACGTAAAGTGGGGATGATTTTTTTTTCTCGAGGCTACCCCATCGTGTGGGGTATCATTAGATAGGTCTTTTAAAAACAATAAAGGGTTTCCTAGACGATTTTTTGATTTAGGTATCCGTTTGCGAGATATTTCACTTTAAAGGGCACTTTTTTGTAAAAACAGGGCGTCCCCCCCCCTCTAAAAGCTAAACGGCTGGCTCAAAAAATCTGAAAAAAAATCGTGATGGTGGTCCATATAATGAACTTTGAAGGAAAACTATAATCGATTAGATGACTTTCTTAGTTCAGGAGTTATAAAGGCTTATATGGTAAAATGCGCTCACTTGGAAAACGTCATACAAAATTAACGTATTAATACGTAAACATAACAATTATCTATTGGATACGATTTTAAATCCACATACCATTATAGGTGACTGAGGAACCCTTTCCTGTGCGTGGTCTGACACGCACTTGGCCGATTTTTTTTACTATAACACAAATCGTAATATTAAATGGGTCGTATATTTGTAAAATGTGTATAAAGAATGTTCCTCACTATCTTGAAAATATCTTATAGGTAAGTAGATAAAGTAGGTGTGTTATCATGGAATAACATCGTAACATATACCTATTTATTGTATTTCAAAAATTGGTTTTATCTGAATTCTAAACGAAAGAAAGTCAATGCAACAAACATAATCAAAATACATATTTTGATTATGTGTTTTGAGGTACTAGGTACTTTTTGAGTAACTACTAAAGTTATTAACAGATTTTGATAATTTTTGAATCAAATCCCACCCAAAAACTTAGTTATCTAAAGGTTCTGTCATGCAATCTTACTACTTGTGTTTCATTACATGTCATTTTTAATGATTTTAACTCTAATGTAAAGCACAGTTCAACACTTACTGGACGCATCAATATCATCAATGTAAAGCTTATCACTCTTGCTCATCACCATTAAGTGCAAGTCCTTGGGCAACGGTTCCTCATTCATCGTCACCACTTCAAACTTCACGTTGCAAGCAACACCAAGAAGAAGACATACCGCTGCCAAGAAAGTCGCTGATAACGTGGCCTTAGTAGTCTTGGCATGGAGCTTCTCGGCCTCCGTGAATGTCTTCGTTCTCAAGTACACCAAACTAATTTCAATATAATCTATCAAGGCACCGAGCAGAGGCACGTTGGACTTGGAGTAAGTCCTGGGATTTAAGAAGGCTGGCATGACCCTGCCAGCCATAATGACACAGACAAAAATACCAAAAAAAATCTATTGTTACATTCTATCTTGTTTTGTTGTTGACATTGCTATTGGCGTCTGTCACGAAAAGAAGAGTAATGTAAATTGATATATATGGACTTTTTAGACGATTTTTAACATTGATAGGAACCGTCTGGTTTTCATCTTCCATCAGCTAAATAAAAAAATATATATAAACTAAAGGTAGACCACCACAGTGGTCTAGTTCAGAATCTGTTTTTATTTGTATAATTCTCTTTTTCTTGTATTTTGTACCTGCGGTGATCTTGTTTTATTCTTGTTCTGTGTGACTTACCTTTACCTTTCTTTTCAACTTACCTTTCTTACTTTCACATTTAAAATGCCCTACCTGGATCTTTATTTTGTAAGCGTCTGTTAAGAAAGGACTGCTTCGTTTGTCTAGCGGATAGAACAAGAGGGCTCGATTTCGAATTCCCAAGATTATATGGGGTCGACTACTAGTTCAACCGGTTTTACCTAAATATAAATTTCTCCACGGAGCTGGACTGGCATCGGACCTACGCTACTCCGAATTTGAACTCCATGGAGGAACTGATACTTAGGTAGCTGACAGTTGAACTAGTAGCCGACGCTAAATAGTAATTGAGTTAGGAAGAATATTCCTGCGTCATATATTGCTTAAAGTAATTGATGGAATTTATACAGAGATTTGTCCAGCATATTTCAGATATAAGTCTATTATCGAGCACGTAGAATTGGGACAGTCATTTCCTCGTTGAGATCAAGATTGTATGCATTGTAGCGATATGTTTTAGGATAAATAATGTTGCCGTATGTAGGTATAAATATGCATACCTTAGTAATATAAGAGTAGTAAATCAATGCCTATATAATAAAGATGGCTGCAAAAGAGTACACTGTAAATGTGATTCGCTATCCACCCATAAGTTCGCCATATATATAAATTTTTAGACATAAGAGTCGTTTCGGGTATAATACTTATAATAAATAATACATTTTTAAACAGAGCAATGATTGTCTTTAGGATATTGCTCTTTGTGAAAACTCGTAGCATCGTTCTTTGATACATTACTAGTTTACACCCGCGGCTTCGCTGTAAAAAGTAGCCTATGTCCTTTATCAGTCTCTAGACCACAAGAAGTCGAACAGGAAGTCGAGGTCGAGGTCGGACGATATAAAAAAGACGGCAGGGCCGACCTGGACTAGACACGCCGCATCCAGAAGTGAATGGAGAACCATGCAAGAGGCATACATCCAGCAGTGGATGCAAATAATTATGCTGAAGATAAAGATGATGAAATAAGTAGCTAACATCACTGCCAAGAGAAGGAAAACTTGAAACAAACCCTTTACCAACCCCGTCTGGCCAGCGTGGTATAGTAGGCCAAAACCTCCTTTCTAAGGAGAGGCTATGTCCAGCAGTGGACTGATAAGGCTGTTGATGAAGATGATGAAGACCACAAGACTACCCATGTACTGTAGCAAATTACATTTAAATCGTTTTAGTAATTTTGGCGTGAAAGCGCAACAGACAGACAATTACTTTTACATTTATAAGTAAGAATGACTAGATAAGTCCCGCGGTGTTACCCGTGGTTATTGTTGTAAATTGCGAGTGACATTAGCTACCTGTCAGTGAAAATCCATTCATTATTGCAACAGGCGAACAGCCGGACGGACAGACAAAAAAATATTTTATGGTAAATAAATATTTTTGGACATCTGACACACAACATCATCTAGTCCCAAGCTAAGCAGAGCTCGTGTTATGGGTACTAGACAACTGATATAAATACATAAACATCCTTTTTTTTGTAAATACATACATATTATACATAGATAACACCCAGACTCATATACTTTCATATGCATATAATAAAAAACTGTTAATTTGATATTACATACAGACTTTTCATTTTTATTTGTGTAGATTTATGAATTATTATAAAAGTTAGGTACAAGCCGTACAAGTATCAAGATAAGAACTGTATATAAAATTCTTTATCTTATTATGTTCTGAATGTTGTATTTATCTCTTACGTTGAAATACTTTATCTCTAATTACTTATCCAACAGAGAAATTTTATGTAAAACAAAATAGGCCCCTCCAGGTACTTTCGAAACGTCAATGACTCTAGTTGCTTGGTTCTAAAATGTGATTCCTATAGAGAATAACCGGCAAGGTATTGCATAATATTAAATAAATAAATATTTCGGACATATAGAAGGTACTGCACGAAATTGTGGAATTTGACGTATTTTCAAATCAGTAGTACTATGCGCTGCATTAATTAAATACATCAAAAGTATTTGTATAGTTTAGGTCGATCCTTGAACAAGATTTTAGGCATGTTGGAATTTGAAACAGATACCTACATATGAAATTAAAAAACGATACATATATGTTGTGTGTCAGATGAAATCTTAAAAACATTTTTCTTCGAAAAGATAGTAGATTTTACGTCTAGAACAATAATTTTCATATGACAATATTTGTATTTACATCGTGCAGGGTTTAGACAGTGTTAAATTTAATTTAAAAGTATAAATCTAAAAATATTAAGACTTTTCAATTTTTAACACAAACGCCTGATGCACATTGCACATTGCGCAGAAAAAAACATTGCTCTAATTAAATTACTAGGTCTGAAACTTCAAAGCAGAATGGATCTAATTACTAATATTAATGAGATCGATTTTGTTTTGAAGTTTTTTTTAGACTTATGTCAGTATTGTATTGTGTATCATGTCTATATGTCATTGGTTATACTTACTGGCAAATAAGAAAATTGGAAAAAAATCAAATTTCGAGTCCAATCTGTACAGAGTAATGCGAACGCAGGGCAACAAATGTACGAAACACAATACAAACGTACAGACGCAAATAGGTAAATATCTCAAACAGGTATGTTTAATGTTACTGTTTTATTTTAATGTAAATTCAATGTTCCGTTCACAATTATTCGTCAGTTGCTAATCAATCAATACAAGTAATCAAGTAATCAAGACGGTAGAAAACTTCAAAACATAAATATTTACCTTTGATCATAAACATATATATAATCAAAGGTACCTACTACCTTATCAAACTCACTTTATTATTATAGGCCTATGTTTTTCAGGTTACATGTAATCTTAAGGTCAAGAAAGAACTTATAGTAGAAAAGGAAAACACAAATGAAAGCCAAGGCACAATTCGTTTACCTGTTTGAACCAAGAACTTACTCACTACAACTCTCCATTTGGTTGCAACTTCAGTAATTTAAAAATCAATGGAGAATATAGAAATTGTTTTCATTCCTCCTGTTTCATAATTCAAATTTCAATTCAAAATTAAGATTGGAAAATTATTGAAAAACCTAGAAACAGCAATAAACTTGCACTCAATCAAAATATCGTGAGTAATTAAGTGTATAGGTATGGGATTCAGTGCCCTGGAGCAAGTCAAAACTTCTCTTGATATACCCTGCATGTCAGAACATTTTTATGCCAAATTTCAAGCTAAAGTATGTGAACTCTGGGAACTGGCCAAAGAAAAAAGCATAGAGGAAGCAACAAAATAAAAATTTTAACTGGCTGAAAAAAATGATGACTTAATGCCGATAGCTTACCGATGATAACGGTTGTATCTGATGCGTATTGGAGTAAGAGGTCATACAGGAAAAACTATACGACCTTTTCAGGAGCTGCAGATATCATTGGCTACAGAACTAAAAAAAGTTCTGTACATGACTGTTAAAAATAAAAACTCTATGGTCTGCGGGCGAGCTCAGAAGCGCAAACTTTACTTTAAGTTTGTATTTCTGAGCATGTATGATATAAAAATTACACTCGATCATCTAGCGGTATGTAGTCAACTGCCATAGTAGAAGGCTTCAAAAGCAACTCAAGGTCTTATTTATTCTAAACTCATAGCTAATGGTGATTCCAGCACCTACAAAAATATTCTGGATACCAAACCATATGCCGCACTTATTGTCGAAAAGATAGAGTGCTCTAACCACCTCCTCAGAAACTTTTGTACAAGACTAGATGAATTATCAAGAAATACATGTTACTAATTAAAATGCCAAAAAATACAGCTCCAAAACACGCTACGCTTACGGCGATCCGTGAAAGGTGCCATAAATCACATTGATTCTCAAAATGAAAAATCTTTCGCTGAAAAAGTTATAGATTTAAAACAAGACCTTTTCAATGCACTTATTCACGTTTTCCGCGATCACAGCTAGTGCAAGTCTTATATTTGCAATTACATCCTCATAAATAAAGGCCATCAAACTGATAAAAACGTATTTGGTGAAATAAAATCAGATCCGGTCTTTGCCACCATAATAAAAGTACTTTGTCGATTGATTAAAAATGCCAAAAATTTAATGGCGAATAAACTATTCACTTAGACAATCATACTCAGGACGGTGTGCTGCATCTGTTGTTTCATTTAATCCCGAAATTCCACAAACATACATTAGCAAGAAAATTTATCTGAAAAGTTCCAATCGACAAATTAAAAGGTTAGAGATGAGACGTAATACCAAACGAATAGCAAATTTAAAACGCAGACTTACAAAATCATTTTCTATCAACAGCAATACAGACATTGGTGATAAAGACTACGGTGAAACTTGCCCAAGGCCTGATTATAGTAAAGCCGATTTCAACTTTGCTAAATCTACGCATATGGCAAAAATACTGTTACAGCTATCCAATGAGGATCGTCACGCACTTGAACGGCGCACTGTATTAAGCTGATTTGATTGAATGGCTTCAGGAGCGGAAGCTTCATTTCACTGCCTCTAATTTTGAAAAAAAAAACATGTAAAAGGGGCTTTATAAGACGTGGACCGGTCGTCTTCGTCTTCGTCTGAATTTCGTCAAGCACAGTGTCTTGTATATTGATATTTGCTATTCTCCCAGTGCTCGTACCACCTATGCATTCTACCTTCCGAATAACATCTGTACACTCTTATAAATACGTGGTAATCTGGATGACGCGCTGTAGGGTATCTTTCCCTATAAAGGAATGCATCAGCACTTGCGCTACTTCTACATTCACTATAAATAAAGTGCATGTTTGCGTATTCTTGTGCCATATATTGAATACGCGGCATATTGATACACGAAATCAGTCCAGATACAAGCCAAGTCGTCGTAAAATCACCAAACTAAAGTCCAAATCAGTGAGCAAAACGAAGAGTCCAATGATTTCATTTGACTCTTAGTTAAAACGATGACTTCTGGCTGTTTAGCCAGAAATCGTCGTTTTAACACTGATTGACAATCACAGATAACTGCAAAAGGAATGGGAACATGCGATACCGAACAAGTCAAGCGACACACCAAATACTTGCCATTGCTATGTGCCATGGCGCGAGAGAGATAAGGTACAATGGAATCATATTATACTCTTCTCTCGCTCGCTTACACTGTACTTTAGTACTGAATTTATTAACCTATCTCTGTCTCATAATTAACAAAAAATTACTTCGGCCACACTCAAGTAGTAAATAGCGAATTAACATTATCACACGTCCTTTACTACACTAAAAAGGAAGCTTTAATTTTCTCTCTTTGGATAAAATTATTTATTATAACATTTTTTTTTTAAATATAGTTGCTGCTTAGTTTTTCATACATTGTTTTTTCACAAAAATCTCAAATTCTGTCATAATTCATTTTGATCAAATTTCATGTTATTTTTTTTTCCAAAAAAGTATAATAGGCACTCATGCTATTTACTGCATTTCTAATAAGATTGTTTGTGAGGAATAAGATAACTTCAAAATTTGGGCAACTATTGGATTTTTTTTGTGTTTTTTTTTGTACGCTGGATAGCTATACTACTAAGTGCTTTAGGATTACCCATTCTTTCTGGGACAACCTGTATAGATGATATATTTATATTGACAGGAGCTGGATGTGAGAAGCCCAAAATCGATCAGAGTTTTGTGCAATGGGAGAGGCCTATGTTTAGCAGTGGACTTCGATAGGCTGATTATGAAAATGAATAGATTCTAGAAATTATTACTTTTGAACAAAACTTCCATAAATAGCGACTGAATATTTAGAAGATATGTATTACTCTGTGTGGAGCCTACTCTGTACAATTATTTTACATATCTTAGATAAATTGTTTCACGTAGGAAGCGGCAACGGTGCTGCCTAGCGGCGCTGCCGCGCAACTCTGCTCGTAAATACCTAAACTCGACGTTTTTTGTTCGCGCAGCACACTCATAAACACAACATCATCTAGTCCCAAACTAAGCAGAGCTTGTATTATGGGTACTAAACAACTGACATAAATATATACACATACTTCTTTTAATACATATTACTAACTATATACAGGGTGAATTTTTGAGACGGGACAGTAAGGGCAGGTACCATAACCGTTATAGTTCCAGGAAAATGCTTTAAGAAGACTATCCATATTTTTTTAAGATATTCTGAAATGCATTTACAGATTTTAAAAAAAATGTACAGCCAGCAAGAAAATGGTCATTTTAAACAAAAACTTTTTTTGATGCCAATCGATCCTGTTTCTTATAAGGATCAAAAGTCTCTATTGGACCGACTGAGGTTTGAGTACTAGAAATGACAGAAATCGCAAAAAACTTTTCCCATACATTTGTACGGAAATAAATCATTTTAATGTGTATTTTAGACACAGACAATCATAACTTACATTTAGATGATCTACAAAATAAATTGCTTAAAATAACCACCGTTTTAACGAATAGATAAGTTCATTCATTTTTGAGCACATTCATCCACTACTGACCTAGTAGAGATAGATTTCATTTAAAATCCTTGTCTAAAATCTAAAATCTTTCAGCTCCTGAATACTGTTTTTTTTTTTGTGTACCACATTAGGTGATTTCCACTGTGACCCGAGCTGCCTATTCAAACTGGTGTTGCGTGTTGAAAATAAACTTTTCGCAATTCTGACAGGAGCCATTCCTGCACTTTTGCACATTCCATTGACTGCACGGTTGGCCTAGTGGTTTAAGCGGTCGCCACGCCGCTTACTACTGCGCCAAGTGTCGTGGGTTCAAATCCCACGTTTGATAACACTTTGTATGATTCACAAATTGTTATTTTAAGTCTGGGTGTTCTTTGTGTCCGTTTCATGTATGTTTGTAAAGTCCCCTGCGACACAGGAATTTATATTCCTAATGCGGAAGTTATCTTTAAAAAAAAAAAACATCCAACTGGTTTTGGAGATCCTCTTAAATGACGTCGTTATACATGGCAGAATTAAGAGTACCTTCACAGAATTCCACCATTACCACTCGATACTTGTCGCAGTGGATAGTTATTCGCGTACCACACCAATACAGATTCCGTGTTCCAATTATTTACAAAATAAGCTTAATACAAAAGATGCATTAACAAGGATTTTACATGATATCTATCCAAGAAAATCGGCTGCTACTAGCTCAGTACAAAAACAAGTGTACTTATCTATTCATTAAAACGGCTGTCATTTTAAGCAATTTATTTCGTAGATCATCTAAATGTAAGTTATGTTTGTCAGTGTCTAAAATACATATTAAAATGATTTATTTCCGTACAAATGTAAGGGAAAAGTTGTTTGCGATTTCTGACATTTTTAGTACTCAAACCTCAGTCGGTCCAGTAGAGACTTTTGATCCTTATAAGAAACAGGATCAATTGGCATCAAAAAAAGTTTTTGTTTAAAATGACCATTTTCTTGCTGGCTGTACATTTTTTCCAAAAAATGTAAATGCAGTTAAGAATATCTTAAAAAATTATGGATAGTCTCCTAAAAGCGTTTTCCTGTAACTATAAAGGTTAAGGTACCTACCCTTACTGTCCCGTCTCAAAAATTCACCCTGTATAAGTAAATATTATACATAGAAAACACCCAGATTCGGAAATAAATATTTGCGAATCACACAAACGTTTGGATCGACTCAGGAATCGAACCCATAACCTCTTAATCAGCAGCCGCATACGCTAACCACTAGACCAACAAGACAGTCGAAATTAAAATATATTTGTCTATACTAATAATAAAGTTCATGACATGGACTACATTCATGATTTTTTTCAGATCTTTCGAGCCATCCGTTTATACTAATTAATAGAGGGAAGTGGTACGTCCGGATTAATAGAAAAATCTCTTTTATGCTAAAAGAGACTCGCAAAAAGATTTCTAAAAAAAATGGTCTTAGCTACCTCCAAATGTCTGTAAAAGACCTAATGTTTGAAAGTGTAACAAACAAACAGTCATCCTTATAATATTAGTTAGAAAGAAAGCAGGTTAACAAATTCTAATATTAAGAAAGTTTATTAAAAAAAGTATTTTATAAGATTTCAATGTCTGTATTGTACGAGAAAACATTAAAGACTTATACAAAATATACATCTACAAGTACCCTTATAAAGAGTTCAACTCATCCAACTCATCTAACACTTATGATTAAGCTCATTCACTCTCTGTACAACACTCTTCGTACATAACAATAGATGTAAGAGTCTTGACGCGATGCACATCAATAAATAACTTAATTTTAACTACAAATAATTTATAGGCAAATGCAATAGCGTTCATAATACCTTTGGTTACTTATTAAGTTACAATGTTCTAGAGATTTTTCGGACACAACGCCATCTAGTCAGAAACTAAGCAGAGCTTGTACTATAATATAATGGAAAACGATTAATAAACATAACATTTTTTTTGGAAACCCATACATATTATACAAAGAAAAAAAATTGCAGATAATTTAAACATATGGCCCGATCCGATTGAACCCTAGACCTCAGGCAAAGCAGTCACATACACTACCACTGAATAAAAATAAATGATTTTACATGTCTCTTTGTGATTCTAATGAATTTTACAAGCCTTTAACACATATTATAGCCTTTATAAGTGATGTAAAAAATAGTCAAATACATAAAAGCTATAAAGAAACAATATAATTTAGTTATAAAGATTCTACCACACTTTGATCTAACAATTATTTTTTTAATTATTACATTAATTTCAATTGCGCCAAGACCCTTACGGACTCGCAATAACATTTTCTCAGAACAGATCTCTCTCACGTAAGATTAGCTTTTTTAGCTGCAGATGAGTCTGCATCCCCTTCACTGGATTTTCTCTTTCTTTTGATCAAGTGGGAGATATCTGATGCTGCAGGTTTAGGTCCTGAAGAGCTGGAGCTGGCTCCCGCGGCGCTTGTAGACGAACCTGCGCCATTGGACCCTGAACCGTTGGTATTGCACAAGCTTTCACGAACCCGCTTTATAGTCTGTAAAAAAAAGAAAGTGTAAAACATTTCATCAATTTATAACGTCTGTCAGCCGGACTGTTATTACGAATTAATTCATTAAAATCAGATTAGTAGTAGGACATACCTAAATCAGATTGCCAAAGCCTTCCTTTCGACTTCACAGTAGTCGGGTATTAAACGACTATACTTGGGCCATTACAAACGTGCGAACTGAGTCATAAATCATTATAATCGGACATCTCGCTCGCACTTATAGGCATATCGGATCTCTCGCTCACACAACACAACAAGTGTGAGCGAGAGGTCTGATAAAAATGACTTAAGACTCAGTTCGCGCGTTTGTAATGGCCCAAGTACATATATTTAGATAGTCTTTTTGGTACTCGGTGTATGAATTGAGTGAGTAAAAAATCTCACGAGTTTAACATGAAAACTGATAATAAACTTGTAAAAAAGAGACTCCATTATTAATCATATTACGACATCAAAAGAAAGTTTCTGCGACCGAAATTGACGCTAGGCAGCGTGGCAATCGTGCTACGGCAGTTGTCTCTCTCTTACACAATGCAAAGCGAAAAAGAGACAGCGAGAGAAATAGACAGTCTTAAGTGGGGGATATTGGTATAGGCCCACGAAATCCATAATCTATGTAGGTTTGTATTCATTGTTAAAGCAAGCAGTTATCAGTAAGGATGGGTGCTAATTCGGTTTTCCGATAACTCGTAAAATAAACATGAGTTTTATCCTGTCAACCGACGCTTTAAATGTTAAGATTGATTAGATATGTCACCTAATTTAGACGTTATCTAAATACAAATGGCAATTATGGATATCGCTTTAGTAAAATAAAAGAATCATCATCACCAACGGCCTTTAACAGTCTACTGCTGGTCATAGGTCTCTCCTTTGAAAGGAGGTTAAAAAAAGAATAGAAGAGAAATATAAAAAAAAGTTTAGACGCAACAACAGTATTAGCATTATTGTTTAATTTGTTTACCAACTGGATACTGAAACATTATTAATTTGAACAGAACATTAATTATTTTTTTAGCTTTACAATTGCGTGTGTCACGAGTTTTCAGTCCACAGATTGTGAAGTAATAACTTATTTATTTTTGAAGGGGATTACAATATAATTAATTGATTGATTAAAGCATCATTACTATTTCTACAAGTCAGCAAATGTACCCCGTCCTCAAGTTGATAGTGCTTGTGAATACTTATAATGGAATTGCCTTGTCATAGTGACCATTTCGATAGGCAGGAATAGAATTGTCCGTGTCTTTATAACCGACTTTAAAAAGGAGAACGATTCACTGTCATTTTAAAAACTGATTGGAGAAAGTGTAACCACTGACGGCGGAAAAGGAATAATGTAAATAGGCATAGACAATTTCTAAAGTCTCATGATATAGAGGATTAGCAGTTAGCGTATGCGACTGCTGTTCAAAAAGTCTTGGGTTTGATACCCGGCTTAAGCCAAAAAGTGAATTTCTCAAACTATAGAAATGTACATTAACAGTTGGGAGTAGAGTTCATAACCTCTATGGCTCAGAGAGCACGCAAAGCCGTGACTCCTACGCTTGTACTCTCCCCGGTCGTGTCAGATACCCGTCCCATTGGTTTATAAGATTGAGGGAACAGAAAGTGCACCTAGGTGGTAGTGCACTAGTGTGTGCCCAACACACTAGTGCACAGTAGCGACTTCCACATACAGCTCGACGTAAACATACAACAGCGCCATCTACCGAAGAAACATTGAACTACGAAGAAAACACGTAACGATCTATACGGAGTAACTACTAATCCTGAATCGCGAAAGTAACTCTCTCGTTCTCGCGACGATTAGCATATATACAACATCCCAACATCAACTGTTGGGCAGTGGCCCACCAGGCATGATCACCTCGCCTGGCCGGGGGATCCTCCCTTTGTGTTGGAGGAACACGACACCCGTTTCTCCACACACTATAATGGAGACCTGCTTGGCTGGTCATGTTGATACCGCCCGCCGTAGCCTAAATTGACTAGGAGTACTGTAGGTTCACTTTCCAGTCAATGTAACTTGCAACGTCCAGAAATATGCATGATGGTTTCACCACTTTGTAAGTACAGCCCGATTATCACAAAACCATCAATGGCCATGAGAATAACATACACAACAAAAATATTACTACATGGCCATTAATGTATTGTGTAACGGAGCTGAAATAACAACACAAGATACAATTTTGAACATATTTATTTCAAAATGTAGCATAAAAACAATACAAAAATGGCCTTGTGGTAATATTGTACGCTTAAACCTAACATGATTCAGATCAATTCATATCAGTACAAACTTATAAACTACGGTTATAGACTAGTGCCAATAAATAATGGTTACATGAATCATTAATTTCTAAAAGGAACTTATGATGTATTTATGAGTATACACAATAATTGCATTTTTCTAAAACAGTTTAATTGAACTTACTGTAACCAATCTAGACACGTGCCAAATCGAGATTATGAATTTTATCTCGAATTTGGTTTGGTTCCTTGTTGTATAAAGAAGGTCCAATAATTTATCAGTGGCAAGTAAACATTTGAATTTGTTACTATTGCAAGTAGACTTTTTTAAGTATGTTAAATCTCAATCAGCAGTAGTTTTAGGTCAGTCATTTAGGGAAAAGGGTTGAAGAGTATGTTATTCGATTTCAACAATAATCAAAATATCGATCACTGTCGTAAGGCACTACTGACATGTACTACTAGGATGATGGTTTTAAAAACAACCCAAATTCTCGACGTCTTAATTTATATCGTCGAATAGGTTAATCAACATTCGTTGCATAAAAATTATGTCAAAATTGAACTTCTAAAAACCTTATCAAGATAGTAGGTTTTTCATCCTCACAATTATTAGTCATTAACAATTCCTTAGTCTCAATTTGTCAACACACTACAATTCCTACAGTTTCATTACCAAACTGACATAAGGCACTCACTCTCACAATACAAAATTTAAAAATAATACTGATTTCAACAGTCGAATTATTAAAAATTAAAAAAATATCACAAATGTTGGCAGGAATTCCGCAATTTGGCACATTATTATTCAGAGAGCTATATAAAGCATTGTCATGGAATGTTTATGTTTCTGTTCTGCAAACAGATTTTTCAGTTTGAGACTCACTCAAGCAATTACTTCAGTGATTATAGTCACATTTAATATCTAGAAGCTTATTTTGTCAAACTAACACAGAGTCGGCTTGATTCGAATTTAATAGTATGGAATGTTAATAGCACGACATATCTCTGCATGTTGATATCAAAGTATTTTGCGCTAAAGAGCATATATGTCTACATTTTAAAACCACAACACTATCAGACTTCAGCTAACTATTGTTTATGGTATGTGTGTACTAAAATTCTATTAAAAATGTGCTAATTCTGTTGTTACGTCACTGAACTAAATTTTCTTTAAATCTCTAAGAAAAAAGCTTTGACAGCTCAAAACTTATTTATTTTTAGTGACTTTTAGTTTAGAGGGTTTCCCAATATCAGAATTAACACCAGTGGCAAGCTTTTAAGAGAATTAATTTAAGACTGACACTCCATCTGACAATAACTCTTCTCCTTAATTATCAAGTTACGTAACATTTTCCTAGTTTCTTCGAGGCAATCGCAAGGTCTTACCTCTGCCTTGTAATCCATCATGTCTTGAATCTTCTCTTGAATTTCTGGTAGCAGTTCCTTCAACTCCTTGATTTCTCCTTCGATCGAGTAGAATGGGTCTGCAATGGTATATTTCTTGACGGTAGCGTCTTCGGTGACAGCATTAGGACTCTCCAGCGTCTTGATGCGTGTCTCTAGAATGTTCGCAGCGTTTTTGAAATGGGTGATGGCGTCTTCGAAGTTAGATGCTAGTGAATTAGCCAGACCTGTAATAATTGATAATAATATTAACAATACAGTTTAGTGGTAGTTGCTGCTGACTGAGTTTTAACTATGATTCTTTATGTTTAAAGTATTTCCGTTTACGTTTTTCGGTTTTTTGTTTCCTTGAAGTTATGTGGACTAATCAAAAAAGGCGTGACAGGACCTTTGTCAGTGGAGACCAATTGTCTCATTTTAAATTAGCAGATTTTCAGAAATTTGCGTTATTAAGTCCTCCTTATCTAAATATTTCGGACATCTAGTTCCATAGCTGGGTACTAGACAAGTGATATAAATACGTATATGTCTTTTATTCGTAAATACATTCATAGAAAACACCCAAACTCCAAATAAATATTATTCGCAGATCATACAAAAATTTGGTCCATAATGGGGATTGATCCCAACTTTTGATCAGCAGTCACATACGCTAATCGCTAGACCAACAAGGCAGTCATCAGACTTAAGTATTACTGTCTAACTGTATCTCGCTTGCACACGTTTATAGCGAACATAGAACATATTTATCTTATATACACGCGATTGAAAACACGAAACTTATTATCCTGATAAACAGGAAGAAAACACGCATTAGGAATATAAATTCCTGTGTCGCGGGGGACTTTACAAACATACATGAAACGGACACAAAGAACACCCAGACTCAGAACAACAAATTGTAAATCACACAGTGTTATCTCACATGGGATTTGACACTTGGCGCAGTAGGAAGCGGCGTGGCAACCGTTTAAACCAGTAGGCCAACCGTGCAGTCATAACTGCACGGTTGGCCTAGTGGTAGTGCAGTCTAACTGCTGATTGAAAAATCGTTTCTAAATGTTATTTTTCTTAGGAAGTAACTCAGGAAAAGATTTTTTCAATAAAAGCATAGTGAGTATAATAACTTGTTATAGAACCTTACCAATTTGATAGTGAGTTTCAGCGATACGCCTGTCGTCACTGCGATACAATTCTTTTTGAATATCCAAGCAGCTTTCTGAAATATCAATACAGTGTTATTTTAATTTTAAGTGCGTTGTAACATTTTATGTGCGTTTATCATAATTTGATGATCGTGAAATTGATCAAGGGGACGTTCTTTTTTCGATAATCTCACTGAATCCGGAAAAATAATAAAAAAAAGTTTTTGAAAGAAAAGATGTCTCTTACAAAATTAAAAAAGGCATGATTCAAAACTAATTCTGAGCAAAATATTTTTTTATTTTTTAGTATAAAACCTTTAGTTTCATTTCATACAGGGCCATTCATTTATTACTTAAGATGACTCTGAGCAGGAAGAGAGTCGACCAGGCCTTATTTTTTCTTACGAGGGGCTTGGAGGGAGTATTGATAGTTCTTACGTAAGATCACAAAGTTAGGACCAGTAATTATATCCAAATGATTGATATAAATGTGCCTAAAAAAGCTTTACTATTTTCATATTTTATTTTTTCTTTTAAGATTCTAATGTAAATGTAAAATATTATGAAACAGGGCCAGAAATAGGCCTATTCTTATTCAGGAGGGGAGGGGGTCAAAAACTAGTAAAAATCGTGTTACGTAATAAATAAACGGCTTAATAATAAATAAAAAACATAACTATGGAGTTATGTTTCGTCGTGGAATATTCTGTTGACGTATGGATGCACTATGTGAAACGAGGAGGAAATCAGTAATAAAATAGAAAAAATAAATATTAAGAGTGAAAATCAAAGCATATTTAGGTAGATTATAAAAACGCAAAATTTGATAACAGAAATATTCGACGTTTTATGAAAGCACATTGTTCATCGAATCATAAATGTGAATTGCAGCAGCAAAAGAGTAGTTGAGTGTAATGAAATTAGTTATTCTGCAGTTGGGTAACGTGAACACTTGTGCAAGTTAAATTTGGACACTATTATCGAGCCAGTTATATATTTTTCGATGACAATGTGCCACAAGGTAGTAAATAAATGAGTTGTACTGACGCATGTCGCTGACGGCCTTGTCGTAGGTCTCGCTCTCGAGCGCGACCTCTCCCAGCGCGAGGTGCACGTCGGCCAGCAGAGACCGAGCAGCACTAGTTGCCGACACAGACACGCGCTTGTCTAGGATACTGCGGGCCAAGTCTGATTGGGAAACAAATCTATATCAATAACTTAATTCCAATAATGGGTTCTTTCATCAATTATCAATGTCATCAATCATCATCAACAGCCTTTAACAGTCTACTGCTGGACATAGGCCTCTCCTTTGAAAGGAGGTTTTGGCCTACTATACCACGCTGGCCAGACGAGTCGGTAAAGGGTTTGTTTCAAGTTTTCCTTCTCTTGGCAGTGATGTTAGCTGCTTATTTTGTTCCTTTAGTCGCCTCTTACGACACCCATGCAATGAATAGGGGTGGTGACACTTTGTATTCTTAATCCGTCACCACACGTCATCAATGTATGAAATTGTATTCAAATTGAATTCAATTCAACTGTAAAATTTAGTATTTCCAAAACATAGCTACAAACATACCTACTTTTTATATAAACTCTTAACAAATATTAGTAACACAAATTTTATGGTTGGTTAGTAACATTTCTATGTTATGGAAACCGACCCAGTTTCCGCACTTGGTCCTTTAGGTGGACCATTTTACGTGAGGTTAGTAACCATCTAATCAAAAGCTTATAAGTAAGTTTTTGTTTAAAGCAGTACTACTATAACCAACTTTATTGTGGTCTAAATACCAGGATATGAAATGAAAATATTTATTCTGCAAAATGTTATGTGAACACTTTTGCAAGTTCAACACCAAACTCATCTACCAAAAATATGAGCAGATGAGTTTGGCCTTTTAAAGGTCACCCTTTTTCCTGTTCACTTATCATATTTGCAGGATAAATATTTTCATTTCTATTTCATTTTTTCATTAATAGGGATCATAGGCTCTTTTTAAAGTTCAGACAATCTCCTTAAAATTCAATAAAATATGTTTTCATAATTCATAAATTAGAAATGTATTAAAATTAGAAGACCAAAACCTCCTTTCCATGAAGAGACCTATGTTATGTCTAACAGTGGTATAAATTAAAGAGTTTTGTGTTCTTTATCTCTAAAAAATATAGCTACACATCCTTTTTAAACTAACTCAAATTTAAAAATTTCTTACCAAGCATTTCCCAGGCGAGTTGCAAATTATCAACATCTTCTTCATTTTCTATGTTTAAAGCAGACTCATCTTCATTAACATCACCATTTGAAGTACCCTAGAAAGGCAGCAAATAAGTAAAACAATCTTGCAAAGCAATGTTCTTTTAGTGTTTAGTAAATATAAAAGGGTGGTATAATCTGCACCTAAAGTAGGAGGGATCTGGGAACAACCCTTATTATGACATCCAGACCTCCAAAACTTTTATATTTACACCTCAGTAGAAGTGACAATAATTCTAACAAAAACGAACCGACTTCAATGAAAAACTATTCCAAGTACCCAAATCGCGACATGTGCCTATGATTTTTGAGGAGTTCCCTCGATTTCCTTGGATCCCATCATCACATCCCGATATGGTGACGATGGGACCACCTGTAAGCTACGCCCTTTCCAATGCAAAAAGAATTTTTGAAATCGGTTCATTAACGACATAATTATCGCTGAACATACATAAAAAAATCCAACAAATTGAGAACCTCCTAAGCTACGCCCATTCCAATGCAAAAATAATTTTTGCATTGGAATGGGCGTAGCTTACAAGTGGTCCCATCGTCACCATATCGGGATCTGAAGATGGAATCCCAAGGAAATCGAGGGAGCTTCTCAAAAATCATAGGCATTGTCGCGATTTGGATACTCGGAATAGTTTTTCATTAAAGTCGGTTCCTTTTTGTTAAAATTATAAGTTTACAATAACAACCAGGTGGCTCAGTTAGTAATAAATACGTACAGGCTCCTCAGCTACTTCTGCACTAGTGCTGCTGCCAGGTTCATCTTCTTTAGTGGTAGATTCAGCTTCAACCTTCTCTACCTCTTTATTTTCTGTCTCTTCTTCAGCTGGTGGTGAACCCTCCGCTTCTTCTTCAGCTGCTGGTGAACCCTCAGCCTCATCTTCTCCCTGTTGTTCATCTGCATTACAAAATTAACACTTGTTGATTGAAGCAAAAAAACATAAAAGAACAGAAAATATAAAAGGAAATGAAAATATGCTGTTTTTGATATTGCCGTCCTTTTGTCGAGCATTCCTGGTACCGACACCACCTCGCGAGTTTAATATGAAAACAAAACTATTGTCTATGAGAGCACTTCTTCGGCAGCTCATCAGGCCTAAAAACGTGAGCTGAAATAGTTTAAATTATTAACTCAAGCATCTACCTTCATTTTCTTCTTCCCCATCTGCATTGCCACTGCCTGGCATCCCATCACCAAGAACCCCACTTTCCTCTCTGGACAAACCAAGCAGTGCTTTACCATACCTGTGGAATAATTATATTTATCAGCCAGATTTTTTTTTCTACCACAATAGAAACTGGACTGTCAGAAAATTATACTTTAGAAACCTTTATAATTAAGATATTTTTAGTATGTTTAGCTTTTATCTTGCTCTTAAGTGACCTAAGTTGTAGACGTAACAAAATATCAGCACTTCAGAGAGCCTAGTGTGAGGTTTAATTCAGTCAGTGATTACTTGCTCTTTAGGGTAAACTTATTTCACATATATTTAATACTGCATTTTGTGTTGTACTGGCCTGGACTGAAATCTTAGCAAATAGAATGTACACACACTATGCCTTCATATAATACTAAGATATAATAATCACATGAATTTAAATCCAATGTTAAAATAAAGTATATATTATATTTTGAAACATCCTGTAGTAGTTTACATAAGGGTTTAGTTACAGTTCAGTCTCTTTATTCAGAAGAACTGTCTGCTATGACAGTTCTTCTAAAGAGAGAAACTTTAGTTTGCAACAAATATGTATGTCTGTATGGACAGGTCGACTCAAAACTATGGTCCTTTCTTCAAAAGGCCAACCCAGACCCTATACTGCACTCACATAGTTCTCTTTAATGTTGTACACAGACTTAAAAAAAAAAAAAAAGACACCTCTGTGGTTTGTTTCTGTGTTTCTTCCCAGAGTGAGTCATAGGAAATGCCGGCGCCTTCTAGCTATAAGTCCGACTTGTAAAAATGTCTCAAAAGATTTACTTACAGAAATAAATATCATTTATCATTTATGTAGTATTATTGGCATAATATAAAGTTTCATTGCTGCATAAATTTTGCAGGCAAGCTTTTACCCAATTATGAAACAATTACGAAATACAAACATAGGTCTAAAGTACTAAATCAATTTTAATTGCTTTATAAATATTATTTTTTGTTGACTTATAATGTTTATACTTTCTCTTGTTACAGACTAAATTAATTGATAGACATAAACTAAGTATAACATATGTACATCTAAAAAAGCAATTACTTACACTACAAGATTATCATTATATACTATAATATTCAAGCTATTGAAATATCTACTAAATTATACATATATTGCGTTGTTCTCAAATATGTAGCTAAAGTCAACATACTAACATATGTGTAATTCTGATTGGAAATTACCATAGATATTTTCTATTCCAATTCAATATTTGCATGACTTTCTAAGCTAACTACAACAACTTGCAAACAATGATTTATAACTAATAATAACCTTACTCTCTAGTAAATCTGTAATATGGTGTACAAAAGAGTTTTTATATATCCTTAGCATCAGGGACCAAATAAACTTAATAATATTCTTGCACAACTCAAACAAAACCATCTAATTCCAATAAAACCAATGCTGGTGGACAAAATACTTATAAATAGATAATTCATAAACACACAAATGATTGTGTTCTTTCCACAAAGATTTATTCTGAGTGGAAATCGAATCTACAATCCTTGGCTTTGCAGTTAGGGATCACTAACCACTGGACTTACAGGTCCGTGATTTTCCAATTACAAACGTAATAAATCCATGGACAAGCTTACCATAAGTATGCTTCTGCACATTGGTCAGCAGTATCTCCGTGCTCCTTTGCTAGTGCTTCACAGGCTTTCGCTAATGTACTAGCAGCCAAATTGTAGTCTCTTACTGCAAGATGTCTGCGGCCAACAGCCAACAGTTCACTGGTACTTGATGCGGATACTTCTGCAGTTTCGGCCATCTTATAACGAAATAATGACAATTTTTAAACTATATTTCATGACATAATGATTACAGACCATATAGTATTTAGGAATCATTTTAGTAGCCTTTGTTTTTCCTGAGATAATATTGGCTTTGATTACTAGGAAACACGTACATTCATTCATACATAATGTCAATTGTAGGGTACAGTTTATGAGCGTAGCAATTAGTAAGAGGGTGATATTTAATAAAAACAGGCAGTAAAAAACATTAACACTTTCTTTTATTTTCATATACGTAACGGTCGACTATACCTCAACAATACCTACCTACAATAATAGACACAATAGATCATTTCAAAATACCACGTGGTGATATAAAATCAGTTTCGTAATAACATATATTACAGAAATCATGTGTGGATTTTACATTTATACTGAGAACATCAAAGAAATTCACAAATTTTTTAACTTTAGCAGAGAGAATCGCGCCAAAATGTTAGGCTCGGCATCTGTTATCAATGTGAGTGAAATAGATTTGTCATAATATGTACTTACTTTAAGGTTTCGTTTCTGTTATTCTTATAATAAAGCTATAATTTAAAAAGTTTTCAACAAAGATAGATCGATCAAATTATTGCAATTGTATGCGTGTCGGCTAAACCTTCGATTCGACTTTAGCTTTGCAACCGCCCGTTTGCTTTGCTCGTTCGCTTGACGCTTCGCCGTTTATTAAACAGATTAAAAACTATAGGAATGCAAAACGTCAACTGTCAAAAATAATAAAGATGAAAAATGTTATTCATGTCTATGAGTTCAAATTCAAAGCATAGATTTCCTAACCCGCTCTTTCAAGGCACTTTATTTATTTTTTTATTACATAAAAAAACCTTTCTAGATGACACTAAGTAACTTTTTCAAAATTGAATTTTCTACTTAAGTATCGATTATAAACTGAAGATGTTAGGGGGCGGTTTTCAAAATTTTGCTCAGGACTATTTTGCCGTGTCCTACGAGTTTGACCATTGATTAAAAGGCAAAAATGTAGGAAGTGAGTATCAAATTATTTTACGATAGGGTAAAATGTTTAACTTACTGTAAAAAAAAAGATAAACTTAAGACTTAAACGAAAAACATATTTTAATATTTATTAAAATACCAAATATTATCCTACTTTTTTATGTGTCCTTCATCATATCCTGGATTTTGATTACGTATTTTGGAGAATATATAAGCTATATTTGGATATCTTTAGTATTACTCGAATGAAATAACTCATTTTATTTGTTTTTAAATAAAATATAATAAGGTTGTAGTATATTTTTCTAAAATAAATACTGACATTATCGGATTTAAAAAACTGGCCACAGCGGACAGACCCGGACAGTCCTGTACGTAACGGTATAATTTTATAAAGAATAACAATAATATTGTCTTTGGCTCTAACTATTTTTAAGCAATGCCATATTGACGATGTTTTTATCATACCTTCGTTCTTTTCCTTTGAATTAAAACTGAAGAAATTCAATCGTCAACACTTGCGGTCCGTGACGTGCGTGACGGGTCTGTTTTGTTTGTCCGGTACGAACATTGATTTTGAAAGGTAAGACCCACAAATTTTATATACTACTCGTGTTAAATTAGAAGTAAATATGTTGTAGATAATGAATGTGTACTAGTAAACTACTACAATCAACTTTTTTTATACCAAAAAAACATATAATAACAAGTCCGCGTTATACGTAACGTCCAGGACGTGACGTGATGTATTAGCTGGACTAAAAACGTTACGTACTCGACTCGTAAAGATGCGTTCATACTGTCTTGTGCAATTTAATATAAATTAAAAATATAATCCACCCAGAGAGGTAAACTCATTACCTTTATAGGATCTAGTCACCTCATGGTGAGCAGGTTTCCTTATTATGTTATAAATATCCTATTTAGAGTAGCGATAAAGAGGGTTAACCCTAACATTCCTCACATCCTCGGCACTTCCTTACAGATTAATTTATTCCTACTCAGGTAAATTATGACGTTGACTGGTGCCGAGAGAGACAAAAACAACGGCGATATGGACAAAAACAAAGAAAATGAAGAAAAATACAACAAATATTATAAAAAGAAAGAAGTCGAAGGACTGAAGAACATAAACTCAAGGTAAGTGAACTAAATAAGGAAGAAAAGGAAAAAAGACGGAAAATTTGGAGATAACAAAAAAGGAATAAAAGGGAAAATAAAAAAGTAAATAATACTAAGCCAGTATAAAAATACTGTTCCAGTGACAGTGCCAGAGATGCAAGATAATACAAAATTGAAGAAAAAATAGAGATTGAATTACCGAAATTATAAAAGATATCAAAGGACATTAAAGACTTGTGAAAGGTTAAAGAAAGTTATTAGTAGTTTAAGTAAAAATAGATTTCGCCTAGAGACTAAACACAAAAAGATGATTGAGCTATTGGAAAATGAAAAAGTTACTCTAAAAGAAGACCAAACAATCACGCAGAATTACCTACTTATTGGTTCCCTATTTTATTTTTTTTACTACTTATTTGACATTTTTTTGTATCTGTTGGATTTTTTTGTAAGTTAAGAAGTATTGTTACCTACATAATGTGAAAATGAAACTGAGATAGACTTGAATCCCCTAAGTTTTTTGTAAAATATATTTTTAAAATGCTCAAATCAAAACAGTCTGTGATATTGACTAATTTTATAGAAATAAGTACAGTAAGTGATGTGACTTAAATAATATGTCACATCACGACGTTTTTGAAATGTTGAATAATATTGTGAAATGACTAGAAATAAAATTGTGCTCGTTGTAAACATAGCTTTAGAGTTCCTAAACGTAACGACTGTTGTCCACATACGTAACTGTCCTGTTTTGGCTGTTATAGTTTTTATTTTTTTATGAAAAAACCTTTGGGAGTTATGTTTTTGTTAATATTTATTAAATGTCTTTTTGTTATTTTTTGTATTTAAAAAAACTTACCTATAATGTTAGTCTTTCAGAATAGTTATTTATTCACAAAGTTTGATAGTCCAGAGTGCCATTTAGTTACGTACAAGACATATTTTATATTTTAAACAGCACTAAGAGGCAAGATATCACAAAGTGGTATTAAATTTTAGAAGATTTTTATGTTGTTGATTAATTATAAATAAAGCTGATTAACTTTGATATGATTGAGTTATTATTTACTTTGAATGAAAATGTAACGTACAAGACCCCTGTATTGGCAACCCTCACTATAATAATACATTAAATAGAAATTATACTCATTTAACATTGTTTGATTAAGGTTTTTCTTAAACCTTAGTTCATTGTAAATGTCTACATTTCATCGTTTATTTAAAATTTTGTTATGAAAATAAATGGACATCCTGTACGTAACGGAGCAAAATTTTGAAAAACGCCCTAGGATCACCCAGAATCTTTTTGAGTACTCCATCTAATAAAATCCCACAGTGAAAAGTGGACCTAAAATTACACGGCATGCAATTGCGTTTTTATTACATACTTAACGCGTAGTCTAGTTAAGGTTCGAGCACATTATGCCGGGCCGCAGCGTGCCGGGGCGGAGCGCAAAAATCCGCTCAAATTGCTTCAATACAAATTGTATGAAGTACCGCACACTGTGTCGGGCCGCAGCGGCTCGCATTATTGCGACGCGGATTTGCGTCCGTGCGATGCGACCCGCCCCGCCCCGCTGCGCCCCGTCACAGTGTGCTATAGCAAGCGGATTGGTGTGCATGCGCGTACGTGTTTATTTTACGAAATTTGCGTTTTTTGATACTTTTTCTTCTAACTTCTTCTTCTTCTTCTAACAGCAGGCAAAAAAAAGAAGGTTCTTCGACAGAGCATAAAGTACAGTTGCACTAAATACACAACAGTTGCGCATGCGGTACACTCTACTCAAAATCCGTCAATGCGCTGCGACCCGGCCCGTCACAATGTGCTAAGTTAGCATTTTGCGCTGCGCTGCGGCCCGCCCCGACACGCTGCGGCCCGGCATAATGTGCTCGAACCTTTATACTACTATTTCCGATAAGATAGATTACAAAATGCTGGTCTAGAACTAATAGGTATTGAAAGAGGTTGAACATACTTAAACTGCCAAAAATATTAGCTATGCTTCTTTTAGACTTTTTCTTAATTGAGTAAAACCTTATCTGCAAAGTATATGCAGCAATGAAACTTTATGATGGGAAAAAGCGCGGGAAACTTTTAATTTCGGAACATTAATTTCCCTTTTTGCTACTTTAAATGATCAGTTGAGTTGTTGTGAGGTGATCATACATAATTAGTTTGTATATCTATTATCTTTGTGTAAATAATTCTATCTCCGGTAAGTTTTTATTCTAGTTTAGCTTTATGCATAGTATGGACGATGAATGACCGAGCCCCCTTATTTGAATGTTGTAAAGGGGGACTTAAGCGTTGACCTAAGTCCCCCCGTGGATTTTAATATTAGTAGTAGTAGTAGTAGTGTAGTGTACCAGTAGGCAGTAGTGTAGGTTCAGGATCTTGAAAGAGATTGCGATTTAAAAAAACGCGCAAACAATGCAATAGAAAAAGGAGGCGGAATTCTCATCGAGGAAAAAGTGATCTCAATTGCCAATATTCTGATGAAAATTCATGTAAAAATGTTAATGACAAACATACATTACAACTGAATTAGGTCGTGGGCAATATGTAACCACCGATATGTCTTCATATTGATCCATGTACAAGGACCAAAACTGCTCCTAATGATGGCACTTAACTCCACCTGATTACTTTTGGCAACTTCCTTAAAAAGACCCAATTTAAGAATATAATTTCTGGAAGTGTCAAACGTATTGGTAGAAATAGATGCACTGTGTCTTTTTTTACCGTTCAAGATGCTAATGATATTATTATTAATAAGAAGTTTCTAGATTTTCAAAGTAGAAAAAAAAATAAGTTTGTTTAGGTTACTTCATAATGTCATCAACTTTCTTTAAATGAAAGTCCCATTAAATTCAGCCGTTCCAGAGATTAGCCGGAACAAACATACAGACAGACACAGAAAAGAATTAAGAAATTGCTTTTTTGATGTGAGTACCGTATATATTTTAATATGCATTTAGTAAAGTACTGTTCATTTGATATTACAAACAGACACTCCTTATATTTATTTGTATGTAAATATTATGTTAGATGTATATAGATTTGTGAAAATAGAAAAAGTTTAAAATCCTCCTCCTCGAAATCTTCCATCATATACTAGTGTATATTTTTACCTTCTCTGAATTAAAAGGGTCGTAAAGGATTCAGCGTCCTTAAAAGGGTTAATAAAATCTCTCTCAAATGTACAAGGCCAGAATGATAAAAATCGTGTGTGACACAAAAATCTTTGTCCGTTTTTAAACAAGTATGGAAGTTGGAAGCCTTTGATTATAAACATGTATATAATCAAAGTTGGAAGCATATCGTACTACTATGTAACTCAAAAAGATTATATTTAATCCGTTTTTTGTTACGTTTTCCATTGATTTTAGCGTGATATTTTAAAGTTTATAGCCTTGCTCGACATATGGGCTATTCAATACTAAAAGAATTAGCGAAGTTGGTGCAGCTATTCATGCGTGACGCCGTGGTAAAAGGAAAATAGGGATAGAAGGGAATAAATTCAATTATATCGTTTACAAAGTCGATTACCATTCTGATTTTCCGACATTTCAAGTGAATAATAAATATTTGAACTCCGGTAACCTTACCTTTGTGCAACAGTGAACCGCAGGCTAATTATGATGATAAACTATTGGTTGACCCCTTATGCCGAAGCACAGCTTTCCCACTACAGTACTACAGATACTGTAGACGTCCGGGATAGAGCTTGTATAGGTGCGTGGATTCTGGGAGGGACCTAAAATAATATGTTCTGGGTCCCCCTCAGAGCAGCGTCTGAGACAGGCCGCCGTAGTGGGTTTTAATGGATAAACACCACGTACTCCTGGCTCCTGAAACCCCGAGGAGTCAAAGATCCGAATTGATTTTTCACCCGTCAACAAACAGCACTGTCTGCACTTACAATGAGGATGGTAACCCCTTCTCCTGGATTCTACTCATGCTGTCCATTAGGCAGAGTAGAGTCACTTTGGTCGGCCTAAATATAAAAAAAATACAATAGATTTGCTACTTCGGTATGGTTGACACAAACTAAATCCGTGAGCTGTTAGACTACATATCACTTTTGAAGCAAAGCTTTATGTTTTACAGTGAGTTGAATTTCTTGCTAGTTATATTTCTTTTCTATTTAAACAGTCTTTTGTATTAAAATTAGTATTTAACGAGCTTTTAATTAACAAATCCTTAGTATTTAAAACCCGGTTTGCTCACGTTATCCTTAATTCCAAATGGTTATCTAGTATTTTTGCAGTACCCCGAGGCTAGAGTTACTGGCTGACGTCATTAGACTAATATAGGTAGGTAGGTTGAAGCGTGGGTGTACGCTTTCTATACCGCAGCGAGTATATATATTAATGATACAGAGTACTCGGAACAACAGTTGTGAATTTCACAAGTAATTGTACTACGTATTTAACGATAGCACCTGCTTTACATGGCGCACAGAGTAGGTTGTCAAGAAAATATTTTTAGACTTTATTTACTCGTAGTTTAAATGTATAATATAATTACTCTCTGTATCTATAGAGAATTGTGGTAAATCTGAGACCTTACCTATTGTCTGTAGAATCTTAATCAAAAGCTCTAATTCGGCATATTTTTTAATATAATCAGTAGTTATCGTATAATAGGCGGACTTAATGCCTAGGGCATTCTCTTCCATCTAAACTTAGGGTGGTGTAGAAGTCTTTGAATGGAGGTACACAGAGGTAACATAACGTCATTAATTAAAAATAAAGTAGGTAGTCATTAAGTAGGTAAAAAGTTGATTATAACCATTGTAAAGTTTATTATTTTGAATTCCATAAAAAGCTATAAACTTCGCGGGATCCCGCTGGATCCCGCTGTAACGAAGTCAATCCAGCAAAAATCCCGCTGGATTTGAAACAGTGCGGAATTGCAATCCCTACTCCCATGTGGTCCCATGATTATGAAACAGGATCGGATTATAGTATCCTGGAGAAATCTAGGGAACTCCTCAAATATCATAGGCACCTGTCGCTACTTGTGAACTCGGAATAGTTTTTCTTTGAAGTCTGTTTCTTTTGTGTTAAAATTATTATTAAAAGGGCTGTATATGTTGGCGGATAAATTATTTAATGTTTTCAATATATTTAGTATCCGAACCCTCCTTTCTAAAGAGAGGGCTGTCCAGCAGTAAAGCATTAGAGGCTGGTGATAACGTGCTGGTTACTTAGTTTGTTTTAAAATTTTCAATTGAATGTCCAAGATTAATGAAAAGAGAGTAGATTTGTACTTTTTAGAGCCTATCAAAGTGACTCTTAACTGCTTGATGGAAAGCATGAGTATAGTAGGGGTCACCATCCTCGTTGTGAGTACAGGCAATGCAGCCTGATGACCCAAACTGTGGCCACAGATTACTAATAAGTTACTACTTAACTTAGGCACGCCGACTAAATACACTTTAAAAAAAATAACATGAAAATCAAGTAAATAGTTTCGGAGTTCATCGGGCAAATAAAATTGGATTGTCTGTTTGTGATATCAAATCAACAGTTTTGCATTTGAAAGTATATGTGGTACTTATATGAAAACAGTTTTTTTTTCAATGTTTGTCCGTTTGCTTGTGTCGACTAATATTTTTCTATAGAATGGCTGCACCGATTTTGATTTGGCTTTGACTAGCAGATAGCTGTTGACATAAAGAGTAAGTTAGGCTATTTTGTACACTAGCTTGGCTCGCGCTTCGCGGCAACACCGAGGGACTTAACTACTTATTTACATATAATAGACAAGTTTATTGTTTCATTGAATTAATAAATAATTAGTAATAAATGTCTATGTTTTATCCATTTGTCATCAATGGTGCAGGGTGCATCGTATAATGACACTGGGTGGATAGCTATCGACTTTTCCTCCCACCTCACCCGCTGGTCCGTTCACCGCCCAATCAAACTTTAGGCACGTCTGCAAATAAACGTACTATTTATCGATATTGTTATCGCTTTAGACATTATTGTCAAGCTTTATGTATTGTCGATGTCTAGTTGTGTCATTGTATAACTTTAGTTATAACCGAGTTAAAAAAATATTTCAAACATAAATTTTAAAACCTGTGAGGGAGTCGTACTCAATCGGCGTGAGTCACATTCAACTCAACAGCTCAATTGTCTAAACATCATATTTAACTCAACTTTGGGAGAGTCTTACTCAACTTATTCATGGAAGAGTCATGCTTATGCAAGAAGTCAAACTTATAAAACAGCTTAATAAAAGACCGGTGTTATACAATTCTTTTTTTATTTTTAGCAAATGAATGATTTTATTGGAGATTAAATGCATTTTCCCCTCATCCTTTTATTATGAGTCTACCAAGTGACCCTACTCTGCCTAATGGACAACATAAGTAGAATCTGAAAGTATGTAGTGGTCACCACACTCATTACGAATGCAGACAATGCAACATGGTGATCCACACTGTAGCAGCCTTGTTGCATGCTTCTGCATCATTAGTTCTATGGTCTCTTATACGGCAAGGAAACACGACATCACGAATGTTGTCATTTTATTTGCAGATTGGTCTTCTGTGAAAGGGTAGTATAGCTCTGGCCAGACAGTCCATTCGTGCTGAAATCAGCGTGGCTTTACTACCTTGACAAGACGTAACACACTTATGACTCTTGAATTTCATTTCATTTCAGTTGTGTTCACGAGCTGTGGTAGTCACTATCGATTGAAGTGTCTATTCAAACGAGCACAATATGAGTAAACGATTATAGCTAAACGCCCATACCAACAAAACTAAATGTATGTCGAAAATCTACATTAGTACTTTAGATTATCAAATTTAAAATTCACATTTCATCATCATTAGAAAACAATAATTTAATATTTATTCCAGTATATTAATATACGTAAACACATTTATACTTACATTAAAGGTATAAAATAAATCACAGAGTGTACGAGTTATCGATAAAATACTTTTCCTTAGTCACAGTACTAGCATAGACGTACCGCTTCATTTTCCCACTTTCCCTCAGTTTGTCTGCAACGGGTGGACCGCTAACTCGTTCCAAAGTGCTATCGCTTCGCGAATTAATTATAACCCCTTTATTGACATTCAAATCACGCGATTATAAAATAAAAAGTTTAACTTTAATATTAAAAAAATGTGACTCGAGACAGTTTATCTATGAAAAGCGGAGGGTTTACCAAAAAGTAAGTATTATTTCGATGTTAAATATGTTTGCTTTTATGTTGAAATTAAGCATAGTTTCAGTTATTACAATGCAAGTGCGCTTTTTATTGAGCTAGACCAGAAATAAGTTGGAGTCTCTTTTACAAAAATGTAGTATGGATACGACTAGTGGTTCAAATATCTACATAGATTAAGACCGTTCAATGAACTCTAGCAGATTCATTGGTAGTGTCGTATTAATCCAGGAACGCAATAATAGTTTAGTATAGTTTTATTATCATTTGTTTAATATTCGTTCTCGAAATGGTATTTTATATATATTGTATTTTAAAATATACTTAGGGTTACCGTTTTTAATATGTATGTGTAACAAAGGTAAATTACTTACATTAGTCAATAAAGGTGTTCGTGGTGTAGGTCCATCCACCAGAGAATCCAATTTAATCATAATACTCATAGGTGTGACTTTGACAACCGTAATTAACTTTACAACGTTACTAATAAATGAAATGTATCTCAAATTATAGCTTTTGGACAAATATAATTTAAGGCAGAATATATTAATCGATCAGCCGATCAATTTCGAATCAATTAAGAGGCATGTATGAAATAATTGTCAGAAGATCTCGTTTCTATATTAACCTAGAGTGCGTAAACTTTCGACACTTGTGTTTTCTGAATTTGCGTCATGTGCAACTTTAAAATCTCTTCCGTAATCTCGTGCATTTGTGTGCTCCAAACGCATGGAAAATGCCTATTATACTTTCGCCGACATAAAGATGAACATATCTTTGTTCATCTGTCAGCGTGCTTTAAGGATCGATTACTACACGGATTTAATATTTTTAAATGGCAGATAGACTTTATCATCACAAACTATAATGTTTAAATATTTAAAGAAAATAGTAATCCTTCATCTGATATTTCCATTGGTTTTTCTAGGAATTTTATTAAGTACCTAAATAAACTGATTATACGAAGATTGAGGATAACTCTAGAACATGCCTGTTGACTTTGGCGACTTAATTGGCTCATTCACTGGTATTGATTTAGAATCTGAGTGTCCAAAAATTCAAATCCATGTAACATGTGTACCTATTTGTATATTATAAAATCCATATATTATGTAGGTATATACTTATACAAATCCTACTTAAAATTATGTTAAGATGCCTATATTAAGCTATAAAGATTCAGTAGGTATATTATTTACTTAGGTATATTAGGGATCAAATCCCTGTAGATTGACAGTTTAATTTGTGCTTGTCATTGCAAACTAGATACTAAGAGGGTTGAAATAATACAGGCCAGCCAGCACCCGGCGCACTCTAGTTATAATCATTTTGAGAACTACGTCAATTTATCCAAACAATTCCGAGGCAATTACAAGATAATACTTCATGACGTCCATATTATTTTTAAATTATAGGTATACACAATACTCGTCAAGCTTATTCATAGGAAATTCATGAATTATCCAAATAAGTTCGGTGAAATGTAAACGCCTTCGTCATATGCATGTTTATTGGATTAGTGTGAATACTTTCGAGGAATCTCATGTTCAACAAGCGACTTCTAGAAATGAGTGGAATGAGAAAGAAAACTGACTTTATCTTCAATTTTGTTATTTTTTCCAAATAAAATATAGGTAACATTCGGTTAGGTTGTTCTTTTCTTACTGTTTGCCTTTTTCTACTGCCGAAGCGAAGCTAGTCTAAAAATTTTGCCTGTTACTTCTTATTTCATGAGCTATCTGCCAGTGAAAGTCCCGTCAAAATCGATCAAGCCGTTTCAGAGATTAGCCAGATCAATCAGACAATAGTACATTGTTCACCGAGGGAGGAAAGGAACCGATTACTAGCGAGGGAGCAGTTTGTGGCCCGAAGGCGCAGCCTAGGGCCACAATACTCCCGAGGTAGGAATGGGACTTTCACCCGAGTGCTACACAGTGCTTTATACTACACCTGTGAGGAACATTTAAAGTATTTATAAAATAAACTCAAAACGTAAGACACCATGTAAGACACAATTGAGCTTAGAATTTGACATATTATTTATAAATATTTCTCGCTTCTTTTGTTTTTTTTTATTCTTCACAAAAGGATGTCAGTGGCACGGAGATTCCATATTTAAATTATATGAAAACTCTTTGGGCAGACGCGCGCCATACATCAGATAACACATGAGAAATGAAAATTGATACAACTTTCTCTCCCGCTAAAACACGTTAGAAATGGATTTTCATACATTTTTTCCTCCCGCTTATTTAGATCAAGGAAAAGACTAACTTTATCTTTTCATTTTCAGGGAATAATGAATACTGTTCCGATCAGGTATAGTATAAAAAAAATTGCTTTTATACTACACCTGATCGGAACAGTAGTCAATGAAAGAAGAAAGAAGAAGTTGAACAGAAAGTTGTATGAATTTTCATTTCTCATGTGTTATCTTATCTATGGCGCGCGCCTGACAAGGAGTTTTAATATAATTTAAATATGGAATCTCCGTGCCACTGACATGTTTTTGTGAAGGATAAAAAAAAAAACAAAAGAAGCGCGAAATATTTATAAATATTATGTCAAATTCTAAGCAAAATTGTGTCTTACATGGTGTCTTACGTTTGATTTTATATTATAAATACTTTAAATGTTCCTCACAGGTGTAGTATAAAGCACTGTGTAGCACTCGGGTGAAAGTCCCATTCCTACCTCGGGAGTATTGTGGCCCTAGGCTGCGCCTTCGGGCCACAAACTGCTCCCTCGCTAGTAATCGG
Organism: Phragmatobia fuliginosa; assembly: GCA_932526445.1. Taxonomy (NCBI): domain Eukaryota; kingdom Metazoa; phylum Arthropoda; class Insecta; order Lepidoptera; family Erebidae; genus Phragmatobia; species Phragmatobia fuliginosa. Next base: position 6,735,178 of record OW052066.1, on the reverse strand, counting down.
TTCCTTTCCTCCCTCGGTGAACAATGTACTATTTTGGTATAAGTACCGTACATACTTTTATATGCATTTAATAAACAAACTGTTCATTGTATTACACACAGACACTTCAATTTTATTAATTTATATAGATGGATTTGGTAAATGCATATATTAACTGTTTTAACTTTATAAATAAACGTTAGTGATTTTTTTACAATCACTTGATAATTTCTATAATCCTCTACATAACTCTTAATTACAAACTTATTTATTACAATGCTTAAGACTTAATTAATATTAGATAAGTAAAGCAAAGTGCAGAGAGCAACTCCGAAACAGTCGTAACAAAAAAACAAATAAATCCAAATTTTACCTCAGTTTATATTGCTTTTGTACCGTTCTCTTAAACTAGTGATTTGCGATGCCTTTACATTTTATGAGCACATTCAACCCCTATTCTCTTACCCAACTGTGTCTTCTCACCCGCAACGATAAACAGCTGCTTTTATAAATGTAGGCTTTGTTCAGAAACTCACGATCATTTTAGGGTTTTGGTGTACATTTATACTATTGTCTAATTTTAAGATTTCTTGTCTAACAATGTGTAGGATAATGTGGAATTATTGGTTATCTGTTTGAAACTCGTGACACAGTGGTTGGCGTATGCGACTGCTGATCAAGAGGTCTTGGGTTCGATTCCCGGGTCGGACCAAATGTTTGTGTGATCCGCAATTATTTGTTTCGGAGTTTGGGTGTTGTTTTCTATGTATAATATGTATGTATTTACAAAAAAAATGTATGTTTATGTATTTATATCACTTGCCTAGTACCCATAATACAAGGTCTGCTTAGTGTGGGGCTAGATGGCGTTGTGTGTAAAATGTCAGAGATATTATTTTCTTTTTCTTTAATGTAAATGTAATAGAAGTTTAATTTACTGTTTTAATATATTTTACACTAAAAAATCTTATTTAAAGAAAACCATATGCATATCAGGTCTCACATAGAATAGGGTTCCGTAGTCACCCGTAAGTCATTTGTATATAGTTCTACGATCACAATGCTTCTAATTAATGTCGGTGATATTTAGGCGAGGCCACCGTTGTGAGTTTAGGGTTAGAAATTCAAACTCTTCAAAGAAGCCTTAGGAATCTGATCGCGTTGTATTCAGTTTCAAATGTGTAGTTTCGGAGACATCAAATTTGGAGTAAATGAAAGAATCAATCTATTTTCTCCAAAAATCTATACCGTTTTTCACTAAATGCTTATTGAATTATATACGGTATTCACATCAAAACATCAATATTAAAAAAAAAAAGTTCGTCTCCCTGTCTAAGTGCTCTGGCGATGCTCTGGAACGGCTGAACCGATTTTAAGAATAAGAAGAAAAAAAAATAAGAATTACTGGTAGGTAACTGACTCTTTGTAGACTACTCTGTTGCAACAATCTATCTAATAAGTTATTCGTTAGAGTAGCACTACTGTATCTGCTTTAAACAACTATTTCAACCATTTAATTGTATGTCAGTATAATTTATGTTAAAATTATAATTATAGAAAATATTTTTATCGTTAATATACCCTCAACTTACACGGTTGAAATGAGACACGAAGGCCTAATATAGGTATTACATAACTACTTGTGCTACGTAGGCTATTTACGTTTAATGTGACTATTATGTATTTAGACATAATATTATGTGCGTATGTGTGTACGTGTTTTTAGAGGGCCAATTTTATTTAGTTGTATAGATATTAATTCGTGTGGTGGTGGATAGTCCGTGTGGTGACGGATTAAGAATACAGAGTGTCATCACCCCTATTCATCCCGCGGGTATCGTAACGCGACTAAGGGATAAACTACGCAAGACAACATCGATGCAAAGAGAAGGAAAACTTGAAACCAACCCTTTTTTTTTTTTTTTTTTTTTTTTTTTTTTAGTGTGTGAAAAATCATCATGGACCGTCACCCCACCGGGGGTTACGGCGGGGTGGTGTGTCGGACTTGAACCGACTAAAAAACACACAGTGTGCCCTCTCCGCGCTTCTCCGTTTAGGAGTAGGAGAAGTCCAGGGTGGGATCTCCTTCTGAACTTCTCCAGCGCCTGCCCGCTCCTGATGCGGGCACCGTCTCGATTTGACGAAACTCTCTTAGGCGGCGTCCGGCACACACCGACGCCGCCCCCTCGCGGCTGGCCACATAGTGCGGGTGGAGGGAAAACCCGTCCCGTCCACCCACGGCCACACTCAAGGCGGCATGAGGCGCAGATGTTCGCGCCTCCGCCGCCCGAGTCGCCGGCGGCGAATCTGGTCCGATTGGATGTCGTCCTCCCGGGCCTTCTCCGCCGCCTCCTTCTGCGTGATTACGTCCTCGCAGAAGGTTGCGACCGCGGTAAATGAGCTCTCGCTGCCGACCATGGAACGAACGACGGCCGGCAGCGAGAGATCCCCTCCGATGAACTTGAAACCAACCCTATACCAACCCGTCTGGCCAGCGTGGTATAGTAGGCCAAAATCTCCTTTCTAAAGAGAGGCCTATGTCCAGCAGTGGACTGTTAGAGGCTGTTGATGTACAGATATTCAAATGGTAGCCCTTTGAATATCTGTACAACTAAATAAAATCGAAGTATTCATATGTAATATCAAATAAATAGTATTTTTACTGAATGCATATATGATACTTAAATAAAAAAAAACACTATACTTTTTTGTCGTTGGTTATAATAAATTGGTGTCGGGTAATCTCTGGCATGACTGAACCGATTTTGACGCGACTTTCTTTAACAGAAAGCTGCTGATATAAGAAGTAGGCAATTTTTAGGGTTCCGTAGCCAAATGGCAAAAAACGGAACCCTTATAGATTCGTCAAGTCTGTCTGTCTGTCTGTCTGTCTGTCTGTCTGTCTGTCCGTCCGTATGTCACAGCCAATTATTTCCGAAACTATAAGAGCTATACTATTGAAATTTGGTCAGTCGATGTATTCTGTGAACCGCATTAAGATTTTTACATAAAAATAGAAAAAAAAACAATACATTTTGGGGCTCCCCATACTTGGAACTGAAACTCAAAATTTTTTTTTTCATCAAACCTATACGTGTGGGCTATCTATGGATAGGTGTTCAAAAATGATGTTGAGGTTCCTAATAACATGTTTTTCTAAACTGAATAGTTTGCGCGAGAGACACTTCCAAAGTGGAAAAATGTGTGTCCCCCCCCCTCTAACTTCTAAAATAAGAGAGTGATAAAACTAAAAAAAAAATATGTTGTACATTACCATGCAAACTACCAACGAAAATTGGTTTGAACGAGATCTAGTCAGTAGTTTTTTTTTAATACGTCATAAATCGTAACACGCAATTTACATTTCATCCAATCAATAAACTAGTGTAAAAACATCGATGAAAGTTACAACGAACTACAAGAACTTTTATATGATGTTACTTGCTGATACGGAACCCTTCATGGGCGAGTCCGACTCGCACTTGGCCGATTTTTTTTAGACTAGCTTCGCTCCACGGTTTAAATAAACACCGCCGGTCCAGCTAGTTACACATAAAGACAGTGGACCCATGGGTAAACTACGTATTACATTAATATGGTTGGTTTGAAGTTACCTTTTATCGTGTTCTAAAAGACAAAAATATTTTAACAGATAAGATAAAATAGAACCCTGTACATATCAGTATTTTCATCACACGGTTTTAATTAAATAGGTCTACGTACATTGGAACACTACCTACACGAATTTAATTTTATCCTTTGTATAAAGCAAGCTCAGTTTACCGACCCTGAACGATTGGATAACAAGATTAGATTTCTGTTTTAGACAAAAAAAAACAATTTGATTAAACGATAGCTATAGGTACCTAAAACCTTTTTTCAGGATAGAGTCATGCTTCTGCTCATTAGGAATGGGTCGGCTCGACCGAGGAATACTTTGTAATGTAATGATGCACAAGCATCGCACTAGGCCGCCATAGTGTGGGTCACCGTGGTGCATTGTCTGCACTCACTGTAGTATATCCTTCTATATTGTCGGCTCACAGACGCACGCGCCCACTCGCTATTGTCGTTAACAGTCGACTCCTGTGTCACGATCGCTCGTGAGCTAGAGATGACATAATGCTTCCTTCTCATTCATTCACAGATAGTAAAGTTAGCGAGTGAATAAAGTACTGAGTGACACATACATTACACTTACATTAAGGGTGGTGACCCCTTCTGTTGGATTCTATTCATGCTTTCCATCAGGTAGAGTAGAATCACTGTAGTAAGGTTAAATATTAGGTAGTAGAGCCACGCTGATTTCATCACGAATGGGCCGACTCGACCGGGGCAGTACTACTCCGAACACGCACATCAGCATTCTTGCTGTCGTCTTTCATTGGTGAGTGCGAGACCGGAGAATCAATGTTTTTGCATCATTCTGTCTCAATGATGCAGAAACATCTCACTAAGCCGCCATGGTGTGGGTTACCATGCTGCATTATGTGCACTTACAATGAGGACGGTGGCCCCTACTACTAGACGCTCTTCATGCTTTCCATCAGGCAGAGTAGCCTAACTTATAACAAAATAAAATAGAGATATCACAGTCTTACAGAAAACCAGTGTTAAGCAATTCCTTTGTTGTCCTTTACCGAGCTAGTAAAATTACCAGAGGGCCAAACACCTCCAACCGCTCCTATAGTAGGTAGGAGGAGGTGTCCTCTCTCTTAGACCTGGTTTTCACTAAAGAGGAGAGGCGGCGAGAGGATTTAGGTTTGAATAAAGCAATCAGAATTTATTAAACTAGGTGGTGGTGGTGGTGGTGGTGAAAACTAGGACTAGTTCAGGAAGACAGGGTGGAGCAATCAAAGAGGACCTGTTCCTGTCGTGTTGCTGGTGTTCATAGGCAAAAGTAGTCAACTAAAATGGTCTACTAATAAGCTCTCTTTTCTATAAAAATATAAATAATAATGTCCGCATTCATATTTAGTTGGTACTGTGCAAACCAATGTATAACTTTCACAAAATAACAGTCATTATTCCGTATTCAGCTAGAGAAATATTTTTGTCGCAAAAATGTACCATAGTCCATACAGCATTCGGCCTGGTGCATTGACCGCTATTTTTATTAATATTCGGATAGTATCCTGTGGAAAGTTTGTGTCCACGTTAGGGCCTGTCCACATCTCCACGTCACGACGTCGTCAACTTGGAACGGTGCGGCAACGGCGCGTTGCCGCGACGTGCTAGTGCGTGGTACGGCAACGTCGCCGTGGAACGACGCTTTGACGTCGCGTGGTCCATGTGCTCGCTATTTAATGTTTTAGTGTCTTTAGCGATTAGTTGTGATAAAAGATGTCGTAGAACATAGATTGTAATTTACTGATTTCACTTGTAGAATAACTTCCAGTGCTTTGGGACACTAAAGACACTCAAACATTAAATGAGCTAGCTCATGGGCCACGCGACGATACCGCAACGTTCCACGTTGACGACGTCGTGACGTAGAGATATTGACAGGACCTTACGTACACAAAATTTCTTATGGTAACTTTATTATTTTATGGTAATATTATGGTATTATATTGATTAATATTAATCATTATCACCTTTAACAGTCCACTGCAGGACATACACCTCTTGTCAGAAAGGAGATTTCAGTTATACCACACCTGACAGATTTGATTTAAAGCTTTTTTCAAGTTTTCCTTTTCTTTTCGGTAATATTGTCCTACGTAGTTTGCTTCCATGATTAGCTCTTAGGACACCCGTAGACGAGTAAGTGTGGTGACACTCCGTTTTCTTAATCATTCTTCACACTGACCTTATTAACACCTAAATATATTTTACTTGTTCCCAGGTGAGGAGAACGGTCTCCTCCGCGACCAGATGATCAGTTTTAGTGTTGACGGGAGCGAGAGAAGGCCACGAAAATTGCTTCCCACGGTAGCCCAGCCCGTGCGTATATCGCCTACCACAAGCTCGGGGCAGGTATGGAGACCCAGACCGCCACACCGCAAACAGAATGCGAATGCGGTGTACACCCATCGGTCTTCTACCTATTGGCCACCTTGCTTCTTACCAGGTTTGTTTCATTTCTAATATAATACTAAACACTAGAAGATTCTTTAATCGAGATGAAGGAATCGATAAAGTATTCAAACTCTTTGTAATGAATGTTGCTGTAAGAATGTGGGTGTATTCCGATATTCTCGAAATTGAAGATTAACACTGAACTTTGAAAATGGTTCAAAGAGTACTCAAAAGTCATACTTACACATGATTATAATAGCTTCATTTACATGTTATCTTTATTTTACAAAAAGTTATAATTAGGTGTAATAGTTATAATTAGGTCCACCTAGGTGGACGAAGCGGTTAGACCACGGACAAACGACAAACGAGAGTTTTTCATTTCTGATCACACCACGTACCATTTTATTTATTCAATCACGTCATAATTCAAGAATATTGGTAAAGTCAATGTTTAAAACGAAAAATACTTTTCATTAAACAAAATATACAAAGCGATTGCATGTTACCATCAAATTGTAGGCAGATCTCCATCAAATTGCGTCATAAAAACGCGCTACCAACATTATTTCCCGTCCATTAATTTATGTTGCTACAAGATTTCATAATCATTCTCCACATAATTTCATGTAAAATAAGTGCTAGGTACGTGATCTAATTACTAAACTCAACTAAATGGTAATATCCATATTGTTATACTATTTTTTTTTTTATTCAGAAGCAGATAATATATTATATTTTAATAATTCGGCGAAAGAAGAAAAACAAAGGTTACTCGTTACTTTCGAAATAAGTTCAATATTTGAAAACGAAGCGCTTTTAATAACTTTGAAAGATATTGAACTTATTATAGAGTAAGAGCCCAGAGCGATCAGACATAACTTATTTTCACATGGATGAAACCTTAACTACTCAGTAGCGTCTAGTGTACTTTTAAATACCTGCGTGTTTGTGGAACTAGATCTGTGACACCTGGGCAGATATCAGGTGAGAAAGGTAACTAAAAATAAGAGTTATCTAACTTAAATTAGTATGGCTGATCTTTATATATATTTTGTAGAATATTATTCTAAACTAGTTTCATAAAGTGTCAGACACTTTTCATGGACCAGAGCTTGTGTCAGACGCTTTAAAGATCGACAAAAAATTAATGAACTTTACTTATTTTTACATATCTGATTTTTTAATATGTTATTAAAGTAACTATTACAAAGTTACATTTCATCAGTCAGACAAATTCGAGTGACCAAACATCCCTTAAACACAAAAATTATTCAGCCGGGAGTGCGATCATCATGCTATTTCAGAGCGAGTGAGACGTCCACAGCAACTTGGATCCCGTTTTTTAGGGTTCCATAGCCAAATGGCAAAAAACGGAACCCTTATAGATTCGTCATGTCTGTCTGTCTGTCTGTCTGTCCGTCCGTATGTCACAGCCACTTTTTTCGAAAACCATAAGAGCTATAGTTTTGAAACTTGGTAAGTAGATGTAATCTGTAAACCGCATTAAGATTTTTGCATAAAAATAAAAAAAAAACAACAAACACTTTGGATGTGTCTCTCGCGCAAACTATTCAATTTAGATATATATTCAATTCAATTATTCAAGCCCAAAATCGATCACAGTGGTGTGCAATGGGAGAGGCCTATGTCCAGCAGTGGACTGCGATAGGCTGATGATGATGATGATGATGATTCAATTTAGAAAAAAATGATATAAGAAACCTCAACATCATTTTTGAATACCTATCCATAGATGGGTTCGATGTGAAATTTTTTTTTTTGAGTTTCAGCTCCAAGTATGGGGACCCCCAAAATGTATTGTTTTTTTTCTATTTTTATGTAAAAATCTTAATGCGGTTCACAGAATACATCGACTGAACAAATTTCAACAGTATATCTCTTATAGTTTCGGAAATAATTGGCTGTGACATACGGACGGACAGACAGACAGACAGACAGACAGACTTGACGAATCTATAAGGGTTCCGTTTTTTGCCATTTGGCTACGGAACCCTAAAAAGTGGCTGTGACATACGGACGGACAGACAGACAGACAGACAGACAGACAGACATGACGAATCTATAAGGGTTCCGTTTTTTGCCATTTGGCTATGGAACCCTAAAAAACGGGATCCAAGTTGCTGTGGACGTCTCACTCGCTCTGAAATAGCATGATGATCGCACTCCCGGCTGAATAATTTTTGTGTTTAAGGGATGTTTGGTCACTCGAATTTGTCTGACTGATGAAATGTAACTTTGTAATAGTTACTTTAATAACATATTAAAAAATCAGACATGTAAAAATAAGTAAAGTTCATTAATTTTTTGTCGATCTTTAAAGCGTCTGACACAAGCTCTGGTCCATGAAAAGTGTCTGACACTTTATGAAACTAGTTTGGAATAATATTCTACAAAATATATATAAAGATCAGCCATACTAATTTAAGTTAGATAACTCTTATTTTTAGTTACCTTTCTCACCTGATATCTGCCCAGGTGTCACAGATCTAGTTCCACAAACACGCAGGTATTTAAAAGTACACTAGACGCTACTGAGTAGTTAAGGTTTCATCAATGTGAAAATAAGTTATGTCTGATCGCTCTGGGCTCTTGGACCATTAGGAAACTTGATGTTTTTCCTTTTACTTATTATGAAATTAAGTAAAAAATTTTGTTAGACTTTTTTCAAATTTATTTGAGTTCATTTTCACGTTAAACCTTTTCAATAAAAAATAATTATCAAAATCGGCCAACTCTGTCAACAGTTAAATGCGTGGTCCTATATTACAGTTACCCCTGTTCTCCTACCATCAAAATTTATATGAGACCACACTCGAGGTATATTTCCAATAAATAAACAATTAACAAAATCTGTACAAAATAATACGTAGTCATATATAAAAAATGTATACGCGTCGACTTGGGAGTCTCCTCCGTTTTGTTTTCATCGGTTAATAAAAATTTCATGAAGATTTCAGCAGGAATAGGCCGGACAATCGCGGTGGTACTACTCATCTTCCTAGCCTTTATTCCCAAGTTTATTTGGGGTCGGCTTCTAGTTCAACCAGTTTTACCTGAATATCAGTTTTTCCACGGAGAAACTGGCATCGGACCTCCGCAACCCTAAGGGAGAACTGAAATTCGAAGACTGAACTAGTTGTCAGTATATTTGAGGGCACTGACTTCCCAATAACGATTGCCATAGATGTTCATGACAATCGGGGTGGTACTACTATCATACCAAATTAAAGTGACAGCGAGACAGGAAGCCCATTGATCCAGAAGCATCTCACTTGGATTCTACTTATGCTTTCCATCGGGCAGAGTAGAGTCAGTTTTGCAGGGAAATAAAAAAAATTACTAACTGTGCCTATCTCCTCCAGTATGTCTCCTAATAATTAACAGTCCCGTCTGCTTTACCAACGAGGTCTTGAGCTCGTTACCTGGGTGGGCCAGAAGATAAAATAATCGCGTGATGAGCTTATGATCGATCAGCGATCATGATTGTGTGTCTGGGCGTAGTTTATACATACTTAATGTTATAAATTCTCTAAAGTAACTCGGTGTGTCTGTTTCGCTTTCACAGCTAAAACGCTACAACGATTTCAATCAAATTTGGCGTTTAGACTGATCAAGGACGTTGGTTACTTTATACCGCGATAACTATAGTAATTATTTATTTAGAAATTAGAAATAATTATTTATAAATTTGTGATTATCACATTCTGCCTACCGTGTTTAACGTGTACCTAAATTTTTTAGCTAGCTTCAAATACCTTTATTCCATTATGATATTAATACTAATTATTTAGCCGCTAATGAACTTGTTTAGTACAAAAAAAAATGTGTTTTTATTTGTTTATTTATCATACACGTAGCTTACATTTTTCTCGCTTATATACTTAAAACAAGCACTCCAACAAAGTGATTTGATCAGAAAATTATCGCCTCTGTTCGACTCGCGAAGAAATTTTAATATTCTCAACATTTACATAAGATAATAGAAAAAAATGTGTTTTGGCATAGTCGTAAATTTCTTAGAATTAATAAGCTCGAAAATTCTTAATAGAAAATGTATGAAAAGCATAATTTCCATTACAAAATTCCTGTATATAAAATATGTTCCTATCTTTTATTACAACACTATGTGCCTGAATCAACAAAACAAGATAGGTAACTGTGTATATGTGAACATTATTGAAATAAAGGCACGAAGCTAAAACAGACTGAACAAATATTGTTACATCGGTCGAATGTTGTACCGAACAGCTTTTATAACTTTTAATGAAATTCGACGGAATATTTTGTGAACTTTTTTTATGTTTACGAACTTTAAGACGATGTGATGTTGCAGTTAGTCATATTTACGTCTTTTCATCTATTACTTGTATAATTGAGTACACATATGCAGTGAAGTGTAAAGTCGTGTATCGCGCAAAACAAACATGACATTCTCAATTTTCAATTGTGGATATAAATAAAGAATTGACACATAATTTGGTAATATATAAAAAACTTTTGGGAGTCAAAATACTTTTGAATATGAAATTGACTTTTATATTCTCTTCTTGTACAGTATTACACAACGTATTCTGATATAACCTCCTACTGTGTTTGGCGTTTGCGGTATGAAAAGTTTTTCTCTATATAAAAGTCTCTTCATCGATGCCACTCAATCAATTATTACTACATCGAAGTGTTGAAGTGTTTGTACTACTATGTATGTCAGTCCGTCTACAGGATCAGTACCCAAAACTCATCCAACTGCAGAGAAGAATGAGGCTGGTAGACGTAGTACAAAACTGTTCATCGCGACAAAAAGTCCTAGAGTGGCGACCATGTACTGGAAAACGGAGCATAGGTAGGCCGCCTAAAATGTGTGATCTGACGACCTTGAATGCGGGCAGCACAACACCGGTTGTTGTGGAGAGCTTGGTTTAGTGAACGTCTTTTGGCTGAGATGATGAAGAAGGTGATGACGAATTGAGTGATGTATCTATATCATTAGATAGTATTAGCGATACATAACTGTAATTGTACAAGTTACATTGTAATCCCATATCTGTTGTACTTTGTTAGCTAAATATTTCATCATGTTTTATTTGATACGAAGTTTTTCTATCCCCCTCAAGAAAGAGAATAAAACCTTTAAAATAAAATTTAATACACAAATAACAATAATTCTCAATGTATAATATTTCTAAGCTCTAGCTAGAAATATTTCTAAATTATGTACTTTACTGAAAATAAATTTAAATAATTGATGTCTGAGAAATACTACATAGTTTGTAAGGACGTAAATATTGAATATTTCACCATGAAAAAGTAGTTATTGTGACATAACTATAATAGTTAGAAGTATGGTATCGTAGACTTTTTATAGATGTTGATGTTCTCTATAAAAATGTGGTACATCACTTTGATCTGTTATCAATAGTTTTCGCAGTGTATGCAAAATAGTGATTTTATTGGGTATTTTTTTAACACCTTGTGTTACATTATCGAAGTTTTTATACGGTTTTATAACTTTTTTGAAAACATTCTATGTTTATGAGGGATAATGTACGATTTTAATAGTGTAAGAATATCTCAAATCTGTCCAGTACTATCGGAGCCTATTCATTTCAAACAAAAAAACAGTCAAATCTTTATAAAATTAGTATAGAAGTATCTAAAAGATTAGTGTACAGTTTCATCTAAATCTATTCAGTAGTTTTACGTAAAAGAGTATTAAAAATCTGTCGGATTTAACAATGTCTCTAAAATGATTGCTGAGACTAAAAGTAACGAGAAAAGCGTCAGGTTTTACTGATAACTTTTATATTTGTGATGAAATCGCTAAAAGTTTTTGAAAGCTTTTCGTTTTCAAATATTGAACTTTCTCTAAACCAACGAGGGAGCTTTATTGTTTTTCCTTCGTTCAGTTTTGATAAAATTAATCAATTTGACGGATTTTCATAGTAATCATGTTGAAATTACCGCTTATGATCACTTACATAGTATTTGGTAGTTAGATTGAATTGAATAGCCATTATGAATAACGGTGAAAGAGATTTCATGAAATTTATACATAATTTAAAATATTTCTTAAATTAGGTAATTTTTATTATTTATATGATCACTAGAAAAATAAGTTATTCTCAAATTCATCAACAACCCATAATGTCCCACTGCTGCTCATATCTCGGGTCTCCTCTCAGGAGAGGGTTAAGGCCATTAGGTACAAATTAATAAAGTTTAAGTACTTTACAATTACATCACACAATTTTTTCAGAATGACTTTTGTTGATCTGGTCCCCTTTGAGACTGGCCACCTTTAATTCGAGGTTCAGTATTGAATCATACCAGTTTATTCTCTGGTTAACTGATTGATTCTCACCAATTTGGGCTTTCGATAAATCCGATGATATGGCTTCAGATAGGCTTTCCGGCTATTGAACCCGTCCCAGTAACCCTCTTCAAGTCGTTTGTCTACTATCTAACCAATTTTCATGTTTCTTTTAAAAATGTGCTTTGCTGCTAAGATAGAATAGTAGTAGACCAATAAGCGCCGAGCATAATCGAAAAGAGAGGCAGACGAAGTAGCGCGAGTAAGCTAGTATATTTATATGATTACTAGCTTTCGCCCGTGGCTCCACCCTCGTTTATGCGTTTAATCGCGATAAAAAGTAAGATACGTCCTTTCTCAGGCTCTAAACTTTATACTTAATTCCACTTAAATTGGCTTAGTAGTTTTGCCACAAAAGTCGGACTAATAGACAGACAGACAAACGGACAGACAGTCAGAGTTACTTTCGCATTTATAATATTAGCTAGGATTAACACACACTGATCACAAAACAACAATAATTACTGGATACATTTATATTTCCTATAGTTAAAGACAATCAGTAGCTACACATATCTAGTATTTATAGTAGCTCATAGAAAAAACCAACCGCCCATAAAATTGATATCGACGGCAGGTATCAATTACAAACCATACCACTTTGTGTACACACACAGACCTACACTGAAGCCTATCATTAGCGTGTAAGGACAGGCACACATTTGGCTTTATCCAAGCTTATACTAACCCCAATAGTTTTACTTGAACATTATTGTACCAATTATGTGTAATATTTGTATACAATTTATGAGTTTTAGATGTTAGAAATATCACATACTAATGTATGTATAATTTGTAAAATAATGTGGTTTATTGTGATAACTTTTACGCGACTATGACGAAGCCAAAAGGAAGAGTAACAGTTTTGGTATTCTATGTATGTTTGTATGTTCACCGTAGCGCTTAAACTACGGAACTGATATTAATGAATCATTTGTGAGTTTTAGCATCTTAATAGAATCGTAATAATGAGATCCCGCACAATTCACTAAAACTATCAATCAAAGTTTTACTTTCGTAAGTTCGTTTAAAGTTTTTCTTGTTGCTTTTAATTTGATAAGCTCCGGCTCGACCGAATTGATACAGAAATCTACCACCTACCTAGTCTTCTTCTTCCTAGCCTTATTCCCAATATTATTTGGGGTCGGCTACTAGTTCAACCGGTTTTTCCTCGGAGCGACTGGCATAGGTCTTCCACAACCCTAAGGGAGAACTGAAATTCGTAGGTTAAACTAGTTGTCAGTAAATTTGAGTGCACTGACTTCCCAATAACGATTGCCATAGATGTTCATAACAACCGGGACCGACGGCTTTACGTGCTCGCACGCCCGTGCGTGAATCACCGCCAAACTTCCAAACTCCGGGATGCTATTAGGAATTTCGTAAGAAAAACCACTTATCTAATAACAGTTTAAAAAATATATATTAAAACCTCATATCTAAGAAGAGGCCTATGTCCAGCAGTAAACGAAAAGTGATATTAATTTCTTAAGTAAAAATTTTACTGATAAATTTTCAGCTGGAAGGTGCCGGCTTTTCCTAAGACTTGTTCTGGGAAGAGACGTCGATTTTTTAAGTCCGTGAACAGTGAACTGATAAACGTTGATGATGATAAATCAGTTTTTATTTTTCACTAAGTGAGTGGGATCACTGAAGCCCAACTTGCCCTCGCCCTATGCTGAGCACTCCTGAGCAGTAGCTGCCGTACATGGCTGCTGTACATGGGCTTCTTCAGAGAAATAATGATGCGCAATGATGCAGTAGTATCTCAATAGACCGCCATAGTGAGGGTCACAATTCTGTATTGTCTGCATTCGCCATGAGAATGGATCGCTTATCAGTACTCCTGGATTCTACTTATGCTTTCCATCAGGTAGAGTGAAGTAATTTTTATCAGGCTCATAAAAAATAAAAAATAACATAACAACTAATAGGTTCAGATTCATAAATTATTTTGAAAAAAAGACAGTTCTAAATAACCATGATAGTGGTAATAACGTATAGGAGAGAGGCTATAGCTGAATTTGTGTGACAACACTATTAGTGTCGCAAGGCCGAAATAGCGGTGTGTGTGTGTGTGTGTGTGTAGCACGTGTACATGCTCTGCTGGTATAAAATATATCTGATTAACAAGATTCTCCTAAAACTAACTTATATAACTACATATTATAAAACGAAGTCCTCTGCCGCGTCTGTCTGTACCGATTTCACTGCCTTGTTAGTCTAGTGGTTAGCGTATGCGTATGCGGCTGCTGATCAAGAGGTTCGATTCCCGGGTCGGACTAAATATTTGTGTGATCCACAAATATTTGTTTCGGAGTTTGGGTGTTTTCTATGTATAATATATTTACAAAAAAAGAAGTAGGTTTATGTTTTTATATCAGTTGTTTAGTACCCATAATATAAGCATACTAAGCACCTTTCTTGGAGCCCCCAGATCGGGGAAGTTAGTCGCAAACTATTTGCAGCAGCAGGTTCTCTTTCTTACAACTAAAACTAAAATTGCACTTGCACAATCTCTACTGTTTCCCATCCTTGACTATGTCAGCTATCTGGATATCAACGAAGACCAGCTGAAAAAATTGAGCTACTTCAAAACCTCTGCATCAGATTAATATTTTTCATTCATATCATATCTCAGAGTTTCGTACCAAACTCAAGTGGCTACCCATACGCTTTCGCCGGAATCTGCATATTCTTTCTCTTTTATACAGTGTCCTGTTTCATCTTCACACACCCACTATATCTCAAAGGACGTTTTGAGTTCTTAAAAAACACACATTGCAGAGACCTGAGGTCATCGGAGAATTTAAAACTATAAATGCCAGCACATTCCACTCAGTTTGCAGACAAATCTTTTTGTGTACAAGCAGTGCGGTTGTGGAACCACCTGCCTGAAACTATCCGACAAGCTAAAACTTTGACTCTATTCAAAAAGCTGGTTAAGGATCACTACCTGTCGTTGTATATTTTATGATGTGTTAACTACTATAAATTTAATATAATATTTTAATATGGTTGTCTGGAAGACTTCGTCATGAGCGTTCAGTATTGTACATAGAATTACCTATTGTTGTACATAGAATGTAACACAATTGTTGCCTTTACTTTCTTGTTTATTTTTGTAGAAACTTATAGACCTTAAACAAATAATATAAGCTCTGCTTAGTTTGGGACTAGATGATGTTGTGTGAAATATTAATTTATTTTCATGCTGTTTTCAGCAATGGATAGATTAGTTCTCGAGGAAGGTTTAGTATACAATTTGTCAAGTTCTAAATGTTAATACCTAAATCTTCTCGTGCAAAGCCGGGGCGGGGCACTAGTAATTAATATAACTATACTGATAAACGTTCATCATTATATTTTCTACCTCGCCAACTCGTTTTCACCTTCAATTTTAGGTTTTTTGCACAAAGGGTGGATTCCATTTCCATCATGAAAATATTTTTTTATGAAATATATCACATGTCCATATAATAGTTACGAGTACATATTCCATTAATAACTAAATTGGACTGCCTGGTATCATCATCATCAGCCTCCTACTGGACATTGGTCTCTCCCATTGCACAACACTTAGTTCGATTCTCGGCTGCTCGCATCGGATAGTTCAGTAAAACTGAATTTCTGGCAAGGTTCTTATCGTGGTTTCTCAGTATTTAAACATATTCGATGGTTGCAGTCTATCTAGACTAATGTAATATTGAGCGTTATGCGCCAAAATTGACATTTTGTATCAGTCGGGTGTTTCCAATGTTTCAAAGGAAAATTGTCTCTGAGTATTAAGGAGTAGAGTGTTATTCTTTCTAAAGATTTATATTAGTAAAACCTAGCTTTTTTACATAAAACATGCCTGTTTGCCGGGAAGAGTAGGCAGAGGCATTTTAAGCGCCCATATTTAGCTAGTTTTTTGATCCCACGTAATAGGTGGTGAGCCTATTGCCGTTTATCGCGATGTTTCGTTTGCCAGAGCTTCGTTCGTCGATCAGCAGGTACACCACTTGCAGGTGAGGTCGGCTTGGGGCCCTACGTTGTTGGTGGGAACCCTGTGCACCTTTAGAGGTCACCTTTCCAGGGAGTCGATGTTTTTATATTTTGTTATGATTAGTTAGCGATAATGACAGGATAATGTTTTATCACTAATATTTAACTTAGTACCGAAGAATTGTGTGTCGATTTTAAAAAACAATATTATACTGGAACTTTACCAATTTTTTAGTTAAAATGAAACTTGTAGATCTAAGATTGGAATATTTCCAAATAGTCACAATTTCAAACGATCTAGTTTAATCCTCTTTTAATGGAATTTCAAACAAATGTTCTATTACTCTGAGTGTTATGAGTTCTAATCTCAGTACTAAATGTATATAAAGTTGCCATTACATTTTATTTATTTATCTAGGCTACATAAAAATAAAAACTACAACCAAATTTATTAACATACAATTTATTAAATACATTGCACGTCGTCACATCATTAATACAATAAGTAGTATACTCAGTCGTAAGGAATAACAAAACACTACACTAAATACCAGTAATGGTTTATATGCCATTACTGATATTCTCTGTATTAACGTTTAACAATACATTTAGCTACACCGCTAACACGTAAAAGCACTTAAGTTTCAAACAACTGAGAATATGTGAGAAACTAGATTTTGGTTATAAAATAAAGTACCAACATGAATATACGAGTAAGTGCTACGTAGTTGAGTGATCGTATCGTTACGCAAACATAGCGCAACATCATGTATATTTGTATACGAATATACATGGTGTTGAATTTTTATAAATCATATCAGATATTATAAACTATCTGAGTCACGCGGTGCTACCCGCGGTTATTGCTGCTAAGTAACACCCTGAAGCGAAGCTATTCTAAAAAAAAATTGCCTAAGTTACGTCTTATATCATCAGCGATTATTAATTTATTAATTTTAACTGCCAGTGATGTGGGCATCAAAGGAACGGTTCTTATCCTGGTGAATTCGGGGCTTCGGTTGACATCTTCATATAGATCTTAAGGAGTAGTTCGACCGTCATTGATGTGCGACTATGCCATCTGTAGTTTGAGTTTTAGAACTGACTGAATATATTTATATAGTAGTAGGTTTGATTCTCATCTGGAAATAAATACATAAATAAATAACATACTTAAAGGCCCTCTGTCTCTCTCTCTCTATCTTCACTAACCTATATCTCCCTCTCAACGTACGTTCGCCTCGTTCGATCACACTACTCGTAACGCTTGCGTCACGCATTCACCAGATTATTCCCCATGTCAAACGTGCGTAAAGAAGTTTTACTTCGAACTGCCTAACAGACTAAAAAGAAGGCTTAGAAACTGATTATTCGTTTATATGTAGACTTAACACAGCAGTAGACATAATTTCATTAGTACACAGTCGAACGGCTAAAAAGAAACATGTGTTTATTTCTTGAAACAGCAGTCTAAGAACTATTTTATTTACACTTATGAACAGTTTTAGACACTCTGTTCAATTTTATAACGCTTTTTTAAATAATATAATACTAGCTTTTGTCTACAGTTCTGTCCGGTATCGGGTTAAGAGTAGACTAAATTACTAAGTGATACAGTAGCTTTCCTTTATTTAATGAATTTTCAAAATTATCCAATTAAAAAAACAAATATATGATAAATAAAGAAACACCTGAGTCTTATCGTTTGTAACTTATTATGTGTGTAAGTATCGATTCAACGTGTGTGAAATCGCTTTTGTTTTCTTTTCTTTTCGAAGCATCATTTCCTTTGATCGCAGTTTGAGGATAGTTCTGTGAGAAGCTTCATTAGTCTAACAGTAATAATATCACATTGTGTAATATCTTGTTGGGTTTGTAACATCTTTTTTATCTTATAATATTTTACGTCAATTATCTCAGAAGTTTTTTAAATCTATAACGATAGTTTTACTGACTTTTATTTAAATTTCTTTTTAATCGTTTAATCGAATTTATCTAAGCATAGTATAGTAGACCTAACCCTCCCTGCTAAGGAACAGTCCTTGTCCTATTAAAGGATAATGATCTTGATGAAGAGGTAAATACCAAAGATCTGTATTACACATAATATGACTTAATAACACATTAAATAATGGTAAATTTAATCTGTAAAGATAAATACATAAGCTGAACTAAATTACTCCATTGAAAAAAAAGCCTAATATGCGAGATCTGTAAAGGTGAATGACTGTTCCTAAAGCCCTTTTAGCCAGTCTTTGTGAATAAGGTCATGACTCATTGGAGCGTTGGGTCACGTAACTTGGTGAGGGCTTGAGCTAGTTTAATAATACCACCCGCTGCTTAGAGGATGAGACGAAATCTTTTCATTAATAAATATGTTCAGTTGGATGTTCACCTAAAAATCTATTTCTTTTGATTCAGTAAAGACAGATAAAGATATGTCTAGTGGTTAGTGTATGCGGCTGCTGATCAAGTGGTCTCGGGTTCGATTTCCGGGTCGGACCAAATGTTTGTGTGATCCGCAAATATTTCTTTCGGAGTTTGGGTGTTTTCTATGTATAATATGTATGTATTTACAAAAAAAAATATGTTTATGTATATAAATCAGTTGTCTAGTACCCATAATACAAGCTTTACTTAGTTTGGGACTAGATGGCGTTGTGTGTAAGATGTCCGAAATATTTATATATAGTTTTTTTTTAAATGAATCATTTAAGTTTTAATCTTTTGGTTTTTAAACATTAAGAAACACACTTAAAATATTTATGTTTAAATTATAAAAAAATAAATTACCTACACTTGAATCTTTGTTGAGAGGCATCTGTTTTTCGAGCAGCATTCCATAATTGGACAGCTTTTAAATCAATCTAATAAAATACTTACGGGCTTACTTACTTACTTTGTTAATACCTCAGAAACAAATGTAGATACTAAATGTAAAACATAATATTAAATGTGATATATTAGCCTTTGAACGGGAATGTCGGTTATAAGAGTAGCCTATGTCCTTTCTCAATAATTAAAATATCTTAATTCTGAAATTAATTAAAATCGATACAGCGGTTTGAACAGTAATCTACAGATCGAATTTATAATATTACTATGAATAAGTTTAGTGTCTCGTGGTAACGTTGCTTTAGATTATAAAACTTAATGCCTCATTACGAATACCAGTTTATTTTTTTTCTTAAATTGCACTTATTTTTTGTTTTGTCCCTAATCATCATTATTAGCGACATTCACCACACTCCCATTTCCTAGTAATCCAAGTTTAAGAATGTGAAGAACTTATCACGAAAGGTAAACACCAAGTACGTATAAAGAGAAGTTGAGACAATTCCTTACCTCATTCACATCTCAAATTGGCAACATTGCCATGACTGAGAATCATTTCGGTATACGTCGCGCTACAGTTAGACGCTCTGGCGCCTCGCCCAGGAATCGATCGAGACCTACTCGGGATAAAATATATACATCATAACTAACGCGATAATATGCTTATTTATTCTTTATTTACATTTTTTGTTTTTACTAAGATAAAATATACAGAGCTAGCTAGAGGCGAATTTTCTTAATCAAAGTACTGACAAAATGTAGATAGAAAACTAGAGTCACTGAAGCATTATTTTTAAACTTATATTTTTTGTGACTACATTTTCTTTGATTAATGTATGCTTCAAGTAAATTAAGTAACTGAAATTAATAATAATAATAATAAATAATAAATATTTCGGACAATTACACACAACGTCATCTAGTCCCAAACTAAGCAGAGCTTGTATTATGGGTACTAAACAACTGATATAAATACATAAACGTACTTAACAATGGAGAAAAATCATCACAAAGATCACCAACAATAAAAGGGAAAACATTAAAAATGATTTCAGAGATTACTAAAAAGAGCAACAATAAAGATCATAATTGTAGCAGTGTAGAGGCCTTAGTCTTTCATTTTGATATGTACAATGTAATCGACATCTTAATCAAATTAAAAAAGATTTCACAAGATCGTAGATTTTCGTAGCTTATGAGCTACGGCGTAGAACTTCCGTTAAAGTTCTACGCTTCGTAGATAACGAATATCGATAACGGTAAAGGGTGTCAGTGTCAACTACAAAGATTAGATCGCCGTAGATTGTCTCTAAAGTAATCTAATATAAACGAAGTATCGAATTTGAGTATATTGATTTTACGGCCTTTTGTCTAGGAAATGTGAATTAACATTTATTTTCCTGACCACTCTTTCTATATCCAACTGTTCGGTTGTGGAATGCCCCGCCAGTGAAAACGTGCACAAACACTTGTTTATAGATTTTTGAGCGATTTTTGACGAGCCAGCTGTTTAAGCTTTT
Source organism: Phragmatobia fuliginosa (assembly GCA_932526445.1). Lineage (NCBI taxonomy): Eukaryota > Metazoa > Arthropoda > Insecta > Lepidoptera > Erebidae > Phragmatobia > Phragmatobia fuliginosa. The sequence goes on along the minus strand of OW052066.1, from coordinate 6,714,445 downwards.
AGAGAGGAGGTTTTATAAAAAATGACCTTAAAGTTAAATAACTTTCAAACGGATACCTAAATGAAAAAATCGTCTTAGAATCCTCTCAATGTTTTTAAAAGATCTATATAATTTATTATATCTTATATCTATACAATACCTTGTAGAATGGAAGACGCAAAAAAAAAAATTATCTCCACTTTACGTGTATGGTACGCTGTACCCCAAATAAAAAAACGTGTGGCACTCGGGGACTGCCGCGGTAAAGCTACAACTAAACAGAGAATATAATAGCAATATGAGCATATCTATGGAATAAAAAAACACTAAGATTCCCTTCTATTTGATGAATCTATGACGCATGCTATCCTTTTTTAAGTTTTAAGTGTTAGGTTATTTTCGTTACGGAATTTCTTGATTCGGTCGCCGCGCTCAAAGCCCGCGATAAAAGCTATGCAATAGCTGAATTTACAGGCAGAGTTAGTATGGATTACAAAAAAACGCTTATTAACGGTTTTGTGGTGTCGGGTGACATCACTAAAAATAATACTAAACATTAAAATGACGAAGTATCTCATAAATCTCAACTGAGTTGTAACGAGATTGTATTACAATATTTATTTGTTAAAACATTTCACGAGTAAAATGAATTTGTATTTAGTATTTAAACATTTGGAGAAGCCTATGTTTAGCAGTGGACTGCGATAGGCTGATGATGATGATGAATTAATTAATATTTTCGTACATCTTACACACAACATTATCTAGTCCCAAAGTAAGCAGAGCTTGTGTTATGGGTACTAAACAACTGATATACATAAACATACTTTTTTTTTGTAAATTATATTGTATATTATACATAGAAAAACACCAAGACTCCGAAACAAATATTTGTGGATCACACAAATATTTGGTCTGATCTGGAAATATAACCCGAACCCGAGTGATTAGCGTATACAGCTGCTGATCAAGAGATCAGCAGCTGTATACGCTAACCACTACACCAACAAAGAAATAATAATGTACACTAAAATTGTTACCGTTTGATCAAAAGAATAGCTTTTGGAGTTTCTTGTCAGTTCTTTTCAATAGGAATGACATTTTGCAACGGCGCTACAAGAGTCATTAACGTAATGTCACGCAAGTAACGAAAAGGCCTACTCGAAATGAAAGTTGTTTGATTTTCATTTTTAATATTGTGTTTAAATGATGCTTTTTCAAAGCCGATTTTAATATTTTTAAATACATTTACCGTCCATAATCTACTATATATATATATATAAATGAATTGCTGTTCGTTAGTCTCGCTTTAACTCGAGACCGGCTGTACTGATTTGACTAAGTTAGGTCTTGAATTATTTGTGGAAGTCCAGAAAAGGTTTAAAAGGTGAACATATAAAAATGAATTGCATTTATTTTATAATATTTGATTAATTTTGTTAGTTTAAAGTTTATTTTATACAAAGTTTAGGTCTTCTATTTATCGATTGAGGCAGTACGAAGTCTGTCGGGTCAGAAGGTACTTAATAAAATGTTGTGTCAGTTATTCTAAAAGATTTATACTAAATTTATAGTAAGAACGAAATAAAATATGTATTCAAATTTCAAAGACTATTACAACGCCTCCGTGATTTTTGTTTACGTGACATCAAATTGTCTGTTGGGTCGGGTAATCCCACACGAAAAGGTTCACTTTGTTTTTACGAGCACACCCCACCTGTATAAATCAGACCTAAAGAAAACTTTGAAAGTAAAAGCCTGGGACGTTGAAACAAATTGCGTTATTTCGTTTGGATTCGGAAATGAAACTTTTCTTGGGAATAAGACTTTGTGTGAGTGACATGCTTTAGAAATAAAAAGTTATACTTCATTATTATTTGTATATGTTAGATTTTTTTGATAAATTTAAACCTACTAAAGTGACTATATAGTATTAGTCACTTTGGTAGGCTCGTATTTCATACGGCCAATGGGAACGAAGTATCAATGATACATTGGGTGTGCTGCGTAAATGGTTGAAATATTCGTGAACGTAATGTATGAAAGAATTGTTCCTCTTTTAATTGTTCAATTGTTTTGTTCAAAAATTCGGCGATAGTATATGTTTATCTTTTAAGGTTGCATCACTAAAACCGCTGGTGAAACAATTTTATACCCGCGGTATACGGTCACGCTACGGGTAATAGGATAGGGTATAGGTAATAGCAGATGAGACTGCGTGGGTCTGCTTGTTAATAGATACGTACGATTATTTGCAGTTTCGTGTGCGTTTATGACCACTGCTCGTAATTCTCTATACTAAAGATGGTAGCATGATGATGGTGGTGATGGAACCTATATTATTTATTCCTTCTATTCCTTAATGAACACTCTAAGCAATGCAGAACATATTGATCGTTTTGTTTATTTCATTTTATTGAGATTTAAAAAACAAAAATTGGGGATGTAAAAAGAAAAAGGTAAGCGATAAAAATGAAATGATGGTGATGAGAGTAAATATTACTCAAACTGTTCATGAAGGAAACAATCGTGTCAACTTTGTAACGATGAAAATCATACAAATCACAAAGTTTTATATTTTCCTAACTAGATGGCGCTGTACTGTTTATATTTATCGCGATATTGTGTCACTACCGGGCTCAATGTAAAGAGCACCCTGAATGTATTGTTTATTTGACACTGAATAAATATCTTGTGAGATCAGCAGATCAGTTCACAGTGGTTTTATTTGTGCTTCAAGTAACCCCTAGTGTTCACAACCCGTTAGGTGCTATTAAGACGTTTAACACAAACTAAAACTTGGCACCAAATTGAAGTGTCTCTTTTTGATATGGATGAACGGCGAAACTATCCAACCCATTTTCCCGTAATTTTAATGTGTTTTTTAACGTCAAGCTTAGACCAATAGGAGTCAACCATGATTGAAAAAGAGACGCTGAGAAAGTTGCATGGGCCACCTAGTATTAAATATATTTAAAATTGCCGAAACATCACTTTTATTCACATTTTACGATTTTCGTGAGAAATAAAATCACAAAACACGTTTTTCTTTTTTAGAAATGTTTCAAATAAGAATGAACGCTAGTATGGTTCATATTTCTTCAAGCTGTGAATAATAAAACTAACACACCTTTCATTGCAATATCACTCAAGACAAGGTGTAACATGATGCCTTTTAAGACAGCGGTGATATGTAAAAATAAGTCGTAATCCCAAATTACGACCGTGAAAGGTCTTTGCTGTTATGTTTTGATATGAATCTCTAATGACTCTGGTTGATAGTATTACAAAAAATGTTTAGCTCATGTCAGCAGTATTGCGCCAATTGTCGTAAATTTAAATCTCACATGGGACTGTGTGATCTACAATTTGTTGTTCTGAGTCTGGGTATACTTTGTATCCATTTCATGTATGTTTATAAAGTCCCCCGCGACACAAGATGTATATTCTTAATGGACGAGTTGTCTTTTTAAAAAGAAATTAAAGAAAAAATTATTATGTTACTCCATCGAGTTTTCTATTTTTTCTGGGTTCTGCATATAATATTGTAAAACTTTACTGTTGTAATAGTTGCATAGTTAACATACTATAATTTCTGTCATATTTTAGAAGCGAACTTATTTCTCTAATATATATTAATATATTTAACAGTGAATGGTTTAGGTTGATACATTCAATTTCGCATCTTTCCATTGCGCTAAGTGTTGTAGGTTCATATCCTATACGGGATAACACTTTGTGTGATCCACAAATTGTTATTCTGAGTCTGGATATTTTTATGTCCGTTTCTTTGTAAACTTCTCCGCGACACAGGAAAGTATTTCTAATCTGGGAGTTATGTTTTCAAAAAATAACAAAAAAAAACTATAAATATGTTAATTTTTTTTGTTTGTGTCTATCAGTGAACTGTATGCTACTGTATCAATGAAAAGCTGTGTGAGTTTTAATTTGAAGAAAGAAAACAAAAATCAGCCAAGTGCGAATCGGACTCACACAGGAAGGATTCCGTGCCACTATTGCCGTTATTAAAATCGAGCAAAAGACGGCAAAAAAAAAACACAGTTGTTGTATGGGAGCCCCCCTGAACATATTTTTTTTTTTTTTGGTTTTAGTATTTTTTACTATAGCGGCAGCAGAAGTACATAATCAGTGAAATTTTTCAACCGTCTATCACGGTTCATAATAGTCACGGAGTTTTAGTAACAGGGTCCCGCTGTACGATTTGGGTACAGAACCCTAAAAATAATCCCTTCCATTTTTCATGGTTTTTGTCATCCAATTCTGCCTTAAGTTGTGATCCGTTGATAGATGATCCAATGAGAGAGCTATACATTTCTTCCTAACTACGTATATCTGTTTTCGCCCTTACGGCTGTTTACGTTATTTTAAAACTGTTATTTTTATACCTGTACTTTCTCGTGTAAATACTTACTTCCTTACTATATCCTTATTTTCTTACAAATATTATAAATGCGAAAGTAATTCTGTTTGACACGCTAACACACTAAAACTACTGAACCGATTTAATTAAAATTTCGTACACAGATAGTCTAAAGTCCGAGAAAGGGCACAAACGAGATACACGCGTGCGGACCCGCGGACAAAAGCTATAGTGCAACATAAGGTAAATATATTTGTACATAAAACCAAATATTGTCTTTTCGCAGTAATATAATCAACTCTGTGACCTCGTTGTGGTCTTTATCCAAGAAACCTTCCATTTAACTATACTCTGAAGCAAAAATATCGTAAATAGGACACGCATCCGTAACTACATTATTTTATGTATATCATATCATAAGTGAGGAGACTGCTCGTATTACAGAGGAGGAGTATCAGAGATCCTTGAAATATTATCAGTCTCACGAGTTATGATATCAATATAATTATCAACCCGATAGTTTAATTGTAATAGTTTTACGTGAACATCGACGAAATTTTGCAGTACATAATTTTAACAAAAAAAACCGACTTCAAAGATAAACTTCCAAGTACCCAAATCAGGACAATTGTGCTTATGATATTTAAGGAGTTGCCTCTATTTCTTTGGGATCCCAACACCAGATCCCGAAATAGTGACGATGGGACCAACTGTGAGCTATTCCATATCCAATGCAAAAAGAATTTTTGAAATCGGTTCATAAAGACCGAAATTATCTCTGAACATACATAAATAAAAAGAACCCCACGAATTGAGAACCTCCTCTTTTTTTTAAGTCGGTTAGAAATGGTCTTAACAACAACTGTTAACATAACAGAACCGCATCCAGCTGCAGAATATTTGAGAATAACAGTCACGTATTCGCTCGTATGCATTCTCTTCTCCGGAGCACGAAACGAAAAATATGTAACGTAAAACTGAACGTTGCCAAGAAACTTAAACAAAGTTCGCGCTAAGGGAAGTTTGAAACGGCATTTGTAATGAAGCATACTTTGCTTTTAGTATCCGAGTATACCGTAATAAGTGGAGTATAAAGAATGAAGCACAATTTAAAATTGCTATGGTCCAAATAAGAAAGTTGTAAGTAAGATTAAGTTGTAAATAAGAAAGGTAAATTTTGGGGTGTTCTCCGCAAGCTTAATTTATACATTTTTTCATTCATATTTATAAATGTATTTAAGTTTTCGATTTGAGAGACAGAAATGTTGATTTTTGTGGACACCATATTTTTTAAATTAAAGTTTTTAACCATATTAATATATTTGACCTAATTAATATATTTATTTTCTTAATAAAGTATGGATTCTTAATTTCTTACTTATATTTCAAAGAAAAAAAACAGCAAACGATGTCAACTGAACAATGACTCGCATACGAAATAACCTTTTTCCATTTCATGACCATCCTTTAACAGTTGAAAGTTAATAGAGCCACGCTGATTTCAGCACGTATGGGCTGGCTCAACCGGGGCAGTACTACCCACAAACAGAAGACCAACCTAAAATTATATCATTCGTGCTGTCGTCTTTCTTTGGTGAGTGTGAGACCGGAGGAGGCCCAATCATTCTACATCATTCAATGATGCAGAAACAACTCACTAAGCCGCCATAATGTAGGTCACTATGCTACATTGTGTGCACTAACAATGAGTAGTGTGACCCCTACTCCTGGATTCTACTCATGTTTCCATCAGGCAGAGTAGAGTCACTTTGTTAGGCTTCAATATTAAAAAAAATTGATGGACATAGACTTCTCTCTCCTTAGTAATTTTACATGTAAAGTTGACTATTTGTAAATGTAGTCTAGCAATCCTGTTTATCTGCAAAAAGTATCATCTGCTTTACGCCCTTCATAAATTTTGCTTTAGAATAACGTTTCCCTTGCAATGACACGATTAGAGTAGGAATCTAATGTTTCTCTATTGTTCTTTACTTCTAGTAATACAAAAAGAAATACCTGTAATAATAAATGAATTAATAGAAATCGAGCAACATATCAAGCAATAAATTACTGTTGTGCGATTCATATCAAACCCATAAAACGATGTATCATGAATTGACAAAGACATCAACAGCAATAATGTGAGTCTAGAATAACATAAAACCGATTTAGTAGGCATCGATATTATCTTGTTTATTGAACTGCTATTGGTGCGCACATTTATTTGTAATATTGTGCGTAGAAATGTTTCGGTGAATGTTTGTTTCACAAATTACATTAGGTCAGGCAAATATTAAACCTTAAAATTGGCCTTGAACTGTTTGATATTATTTTTATGATTAAAAGTTATAACAACCAGAAATTTTACTATACAAATTGTTACTTTATTTTTACCACCAGAAATTTTTCACAACCAGAAATTTTACTGTACAAATTGTTTCTATCTAGGTAATTGAAATAAAATTCTTTTAGTTTTTTTACAACAATGGGCTGCTATCATCAGCCTATCGCTGTTGACGCGGCCTCTCCAATTATACCCCACTTGAGTAGATGCTCGACTTCTAAACAGAAAAAAAGAATCTATACTCAATAAATTTATGTGGACAAAATCTCAACACGCCTGGTGTCGTCTAATATCGTATGTACCTAGGGTAGACTGTTATTCTAGACAGACCCACATTTCGAGACCTTCTGATTAGAAAAGAGCCTTCAGAGCCATATATAATCTTCGTAGGCGCGATTCTCTAAGGGAACTGTTTAAGGATATTGGCATCATGACGGAACATTGTCAATACATCTACGAAAACATAATGTACATACGTCAGGAAAAATCTTCATCTTTTTGGTAAAAGAGGTGACAGACATAATTACAGTACTAGAAATAGGGACCAATTAGTTCAGCCAGGCTTTAGACTCGCTAAAGTAGACTCTTCTTTTATGGGGTACTGTTTGAGATGCTATAATAAAATTCCACAAAGTATTCTTGAACTGAATGAGACAAAATTTAAAACATGCATTAAACGCACACTATGTAAGCAAGCATATTACAAGTTGAGCGATTATATCGCTGATAAAAATGCTTGGCTCAATGCTGGTCCTGCTTCACAAGGACAGGGGCGCATAAATTGATAGCATTAAATGGTATTGTTGGAGCTCCTGAAGATTGTACAACTTTCTTTGCATTGTATAGATTCAATCTCTTTATAATCGCATAGCCCATATTGTGTGAGTACTATGTACTAGGAAGCTATTCAAGCTATCATTCACTGGAAACCTACGTCTTTTCTTGACTTGAATCTGCCCTGGCGGTTGAGAGTATGTCATGCTCACTCAAATGTCACGCTGATGGTGGTGCGTGTGTCGGATCATTTAATTCCCTTCAAAATATTTGAGTTGAATGGTGCTGATCCATGCGTCATGTTCGTGAACCGACGCTGTCAGTTGTGACTGGTCATCTCTCAGTTGCCACGGCTTATTTGAATTATTATTTTTATTTTTGAATTGTATTTTTGTTGTACTGTGGACACTTTTAACGTGCACGTCTTGCTACATCGTTCTCACATAATGTACCATCTCAACATTAATGATGTAACCAAGATTTTGTAAAAAACATTTTGATTTAAAAGAGTGTCCATGGAGTTCCTTGCCCGTCCTTCTCCATAGAGATCTACGCTAGGGAATGGGCAACTACAGTACTTTCACAGTTTTTATGTCTTGTGACTGGGACTGTAGCTAAATTTCATTTTCATTTTTGTTTCGACAATTCAAAAGTGCCTGTAACTTGCCTACTTGAAATAAATGCTTTGATTTTGATTTTGAAAAAAAAAACAGATTGGAATAAGTAAACATAGAACACCTATTTTTGCAGTCTCTGTTTTAGGATTCTGTAGTTCACGTCTCAGAACTCTTATAGTTTCGTTATATCCGTTCGTCCATCCTGTTTTATATCATAACGTAGAACGATTTTTTTTGTATAGCCCTCTACACGCAGCGTGGAGATGATTTTATTCCTCGCTTCTACCCTATCGTGTTGGGTATCATTAGATAGGTATTTTAGGACTATTGAGAGACTACTAAGATGGTTATTTGAATAAGGTATCTGTTTGTGAGTTATTCAACTTCAAAGCAATTTTTTTGTTAAAATAGGACATCCCCCGGGTAAAAGCTATACGACTGACTCAAAAAATCTGAAAAATTAATGATTTTAATCCATCTCAGGAATTTCAAAGGAAAGCTATACCATTAAACATATAACTTTATCCATTAAACAAAGTCTCTTCTAACTGACATCAAGAGCCTATAATAGTCTATTGCAGGAAACATGCCTATTCACTGATATTCTTCATTTAATTATCTAAAATGTACTCAATGGTCATATTTCAAGAGAAGTCGTTTTTAAAGTAGCTAAGTAAATTATAAATTAGATTTAAAATTTTGTATGAAACAAGCTTCGAAAAATTAAAATCTCAAAATGTCCGAAAATATTAGATAATATACGAGTAATAATTATGTTGTTCTGCGTTGCGCTGACTCACTAAGCTAAACTCAACTTTACCGTTTACAAAACCGTTCTTGAATCGAAATGAAAAAATACTGCCTCTCCTCTCACCCATCATCACCAAAACACTGTTCTACTCTATCACTCGTTATTATTAATTTTTTTCACCCACTACATTCCTATAGTTTACCAATATATTAAACATCGCCAAAAGCCCCTCGTACATAATCCAAATTTCTTTTGCGGAAACGTTCAATATTCCACCCGAAATACTTTATGTCTTCCCATTCTACCATCACAATATCTTTGCTGGGTTGCAGCGAGAAAATATCGACCGACAGACGTTTGTTTTATGTTATTTAACGCTACCTAAAGTACTTCAGCGGGAACAACAACCTCGATAAAATGTTAGATATTTTATACACGGAGTGTATATCTAGAAGGATTTGAGGCTGTAAGTTGTACTAAACTTTATCTTCAAATGCAGATGTTTAAACGACTTTAGGAATAATCTATAGTCATTTGACTATTACAAGGGTCGATAACAGAATATTATTTATCTATATTGCTTAATATCCATGACTTTAACACCATTACCGTACTGTATAGTTTCCTAACTGTAAGCTCATATTTTAGGTATTAAAGCATAATGCCCTAATGGCTTTAACTGCCATTATGAAATATTCACGGAGCTATTAATTTTGTGTTTTCTCAGCAAACAGATTGAATCCTAAACGAGAGCTGTTTTCCTTCGTAAATCGTGTAAACTCGCCTCTAGAGCTATTCTATATTTGCGCAAAGATATGTAGGAGTTTGGATTATTATTAATTCGCTCGTTATTTTTACTTTTCAAAGACATTTAACACATTGTTGTATATTTCGTCACGTCGTATTGAACATATGAAGTGAACACAATACAACTCGGTAGCATAATTTCGTAGACATTTAAATGTAAAACTAATTAGTTACATTCCTAAGCTTCATTATCTATGTATGACACATGTTTTGAGCTCATTAAAACGCAGTTTATTAGCTTATTCTCGTTCATATCCCTGGTTTTTTTTAATCTTACCACGTACCAATAAGTATATTCCTAAGGTCCCTGTGAGTGTAAGGCTTTTATGATGAATAATGTTGCTTTCAAGAGTCACAGTCGAAATTGCACAAGACAGCAAGTATTTTATTTACAAGTTTTTATTTAGTTTCACCCATACCTTTATCTATAGTAAAATCTTGCAAGTTAAATCGACCCATTTCCTACTTTCTGTTTTAGCCGAAAGTTTGTACTCGTATGTAATATTGCATGTCAGTGTATAATTATGATAACATGAAGCTCATTTCATACTGGAGCTAGAAGGTCCGCAATAATACTGGGAGCTTCGCGATAAAAGGATACACCCCCATCAAATTTTTATTTTTAGGAAAGTGGTTTTTCTTTCAATTATGTACTAAACTAAATGCTATTTTCTATTATTTTAGTTGCTCCACGGCAATGTTATGCGCAGCCATCATGACAGAGCACTGGGAGCACGTGGTGTGGGAGCATGCAGCTTTGGCGGCACTCGCAAACGCCTCCAACACTGCAATACAATGGCTACTTGATGAAAAAGTGGTCAAGGTAAGATATCTTTAAACATACTTTAACTTTACATAACGTTAATTTAACAGAGATTTTTACCAGGCATGATGTTCGAAAATCATCTCCATTTAGTTTAAATGGACGTAAACGCCTATTCCTTCTTAGTTTCATATCGTAAAAGTATGAAACGACATTTGTAAATAGCCTTAATCTAAGCGTGGTTAAGAGGAGAGGCAAGACATCTTGCTATTGGATGTTTTGATGCCGCCCGAAGGCCTCTATTGAAAGTTCACGATTATTTTTTTATATTAATACTGTACTGTATTAAGTTATAAATTTACCCCAAAGAACATGTGTAAATGATAAATGATAAATGATAAATGTATCCGCCGATTACTACGCTTGTTTGCCTTCGCCTAAACTAAAACCACTGTATAGAACTTCTTTACCAAACTATCATTTGTATTTTAACAACGACATCAATCACTAGTTTACTATATTTAGGTGATTAATCAAAATATAAATTACTTTCACGAAAGCTTTGAAGGTCACCATATGAACACTAATATCACTAATATGTACATAACATACACATTATATATTTAAAATACGACACAAACAAGGCAATTAAATATGCATTAAGTTTTAAAACCTAGGTTATAGATAACGTACCTCAAACCGTACTGTTTACGTAAACTATGTGAGAAATAATAACTGCGATTGATTGTCATAAAATAATATAACATAAATAATCCCCCAGGTGATAAAATCTTTGCAAAATATTAAAGTTACCTTAGATGGATTACCTGAAAAGTATCAAATAGAAATCATGTAATTTTTTGCTTAATGTATCTCTTCAACAAATAATATATTTTTTTTATGAATATGGGTATAATATTGGGCCAAAAATGTATGTATTTTATAAATGTGAATATTTATTACCATATGCCTAACGATTTAATATTATACTGCAGGAAACAACGTTTTATTGTATTACAGAGCAAACATTTGAATACTAGCTTTAATGCTTAAAAACCTGAAGCTTATAAGATTTACTTAGAAGACGCTTTAATAAAATAAGTTTAAACAATTTACAAGCATAACTTTCTAATAATCAAATATATAAACATAATATAACAAACAGAAGTTAATAACTTCTTTATATTAATATTCTTCACAATTTGAAATTGGTAATTTTTAATCATTATTATATACTAAATATTTACGCGTGGTCTTATAGCTTGAAAATTAAATAGACAAAATGATCAGCCATTATGGAGAATTTTCTTGAAAAGAGTCATGGGACCCTCTCACTGCGATACAGAAAGTGCGCGCTTTTCTAGAGGAAAAAGCGAAAATCGGTATTTCCACTTAATCATCTTGAGGCTTGAGGTAACTCGGGCTTCCAGGGATTTAATTTTTAGGGTACACCTGGTTCCCCGGCTAGTAGTACCTGAGACGGCCTGGGGCTTTTGATCGGTTCTAGTCCGACAAAGTCACCAGATTTGTCGGGGAGATTGCGCACAGAAAAATTGATATTGAAAATTGAAACTTAAAAATTATTGTAAAAGTCTATTGCTATTTTAAGCCAATATATTGTTACTATAAAATATGCTACGATATCATTAATAATCATTTAATTCGAGTTATTAAGTTTTAGAAAAATATATATTATACCATAAGCGTATAGTTGCTTCGCGACTAATAAATCATAAGAATACTAATAACTTAGTAAAACTAAAAGTAACAGGCCATATTTCAAAATGAAGAACTATTTATACGGATTGAGAAGGACAAAAACTTGAAACAAAATAGGGGAAGTTTTAAATTGTTTTTTTGCCTTTTTCAAGCTATTTCGTATTGCCTTGCCTTATGTAAATACTTTTGTCGAATTTGTCAGTAAATTTTTTATTATTAGCATGTCAAAATGACTCTATTCTGAGTATTCGGAGTCCAAGAGTAATGCAGCCATGCTCATTGCGAATGCTGTCATTTTAAACTGTCTTCAGTGAGAGGATAGCTGCCTCATTCATGCTAATTTCAGCGTAATTCTACTACCTACATACTATAAATAAGAATTTAAGTCCATAATATAGAGTAAATATCCCATATAATAACGAGAAATAGCTGTTTTAAATAACTTAATATTACAATTTGTAGTATGCTTTCACGACTTTTAGGCCGTTCAGGCTCTGACACCGATTGTCAAATTCTATATGCATACGCCACTATGTCAGTACTGTACCTTGCTAGGAGTAAGTACAAAATTTTTTCACCTTATATTACTCATTACCAAGTTTCGTTTTTTCAGGTTTTATTATTTTATATAACTATCCCGACCCTAGAGAACAATAGCACTTTTCAAAAGTCCTCATCCCTATAATACGAAACAAAGAAAATAAATTAGTGTCAGACCTTCAGGACGTCAACAGTGAATCAACAATGTACGTATGAGTTGTTAGCTCTACGCATTTGTATGTAAGGGTGCGCCGGCTTGCCCACGAACAATTCCAATTATACAAATGCTATGTCTCTTAGGAAATAATATCAGGAAAGTGAAGAATTGCTTGAATGTTCAAAGTTTCCGCCAAGGCTGCGTGGTATGCCGAATAAAACGTTGCACAGAGTAGAAAACAATATTTGTTCTAAACTTTTTATGTTATTCAAACACAACTATTAATAAAGATGTATTTTGTACATTGCTTCCTAAAGTTAGTTTTGCATGATCAATCATCATCATCGAGAGTTTTTATCAATTCCATGGTGGATAAGGAAAAAATATGGTTTTGATTAAAAACTAACTATTGTTATAGTGACTCCTAGGGTTTATAATGAAAAACGCCACAGTGAAAGACAAACCAAAGAGTTTCTATAGAGTACAATATGTATAAAAAAATATATACGCAAAAATATAATATTAAGAATAAATTTCAGCCCTTTAATTTCACGAGCGACATCACAAGAAAAATTACAAATTAGGTTCCTCTTTATTACAGCCTGTCCAAAAAATGAAAATTTTATTTTGGTAAATTAGGCCCGAACGTTAGCATGTGCGATTGGCAGAAACCACAGAAATATAAAATTCTTATCTGAAATCAGACTTGTTTATATAACACTGAAATTTTGTTCCAAGAATGTTCTTACGGTCAGCAAACTGTGATCACTGATATCTGCTCCAATTATATTCGCATTTTTGAGACCACTATCATTAACAAGCTCGTAGGAACCACTAATTGAGGCAAATTCGAAGAAACAAAATTAACAACATTTTTTAGCAAGGTCGCCTATAATCACGATAGTTATTAAGCAGGGCACCAAGTCATGATCGTTTAAATTACTACTATAAGATTAATTTATCTTACCAAATAGCATTATATTCCATAAAATGTTTAAACCTACAATACCCTTTTCTAATCTTTAAATTGTGGGACTATTTTACTTAGTATAACCCAAAACGTTAACGGAAAAGGTGATTCAAACCTTTTTTACTTCAAATATAAAAAATATTTATGCTACAAATGTGTTTCTTTGATTATATGGTTCAGTCGCTCGCAATAGCTTTTTATAATCGTAATTCTGAAAAAAAAATGTTAGCACAAAATAACTCGACACATACATACCTTTGGTTCGTTATTGGGACCGGCCCGAGAACCCTCTTTCGTGAGATTGCGCTGTTTTAAAACAAACTTTTGCGTCCTAAATAATCGTGTTTTACCTTAGACAATAAATTTAAAAGCTTTTGTAATCATGTAATCCATTATAATCTGTATCTACGTGATCCTTAAATTTACTTTAATTTTATTCGTTTTGAAATACAAAAAATTTTGTTTGTGTACCGATAGCAGAATAATATATTATTATTCATGAAATGTGGCATATTACATTTTATTGATAAAATTTTAAATTACCGAATTGGTTAGTATGTTAAGAAATGTCTGTCCGTAAACATGTAAGTTATTAACATAAGTCACCATCTCAAAAAGCGTAATGTAAAGCGTAAACGTAACGCAAACGTATAGTAAAGCATGATTAGATTCCAAGAGTAGTGATCACCATACTCACTGTGAACGCAATCAATACAACATGATGACCCACACCATGGCGGCCTATTCAGATACTTCTGCAACAAAGGAATAACCGTCCCTAAGAGAGTGAGAGAACAGAAAGGTCACGTGTTTGACTGACTCTACTCTGTGTGATGGAAAGCATGAGTAGAATCCAGGAGTAGGGGTTACCATCCTCATTGTGAGAGTAGGCAATGCATCATGGTAACTCTTTCCCATATTTTATTCAATTCGAGAATTCAGCTCAGGCGTTACGATGGCAGTCGCTTCGTGAAAACTGATATTCAGGTAAAACCGGTTTAAGTTCAACCGGTGAACTGGTGGCCAATCCCAATTAATAAAGGGAATTATGAATAGGAGAAAATAATGTATAAGCAGTAAATTTACATAATGCTAATTCAAAGGCACAGCATTTAATGGTATCACAATATGACGATAATATTGCGTAAAACCTATATTACAGTGTACATATTCATTTGAGTCTAACTGTAATATGGGCTTTTGAGCGAACTGGATATGTTAATCTTCTCATAATCTGCCCCGTTACTTGCATAAACAGGAGCAAATTTGTATATCAAAATTGACTAAGGATTATGTATATTATTGTATATATATATATATATATGTTAATTGCATTTTATAATAATTTTATAAATGGAAGCTCTTAGTTCATTTCCATTTTTTTCCAATTTTGATAACTATGTTACGATAAGTAATAAACAAGTTATATTCCAAAAGTTTTGAATCTTGAATAATTCTTTTGAATGAAAAATATTGATGATTTTTATTACCATTTAAAACAAAAATTTGGTACACATAGTCCAGATCTTTTTGAGGAAAGGCAGGGAGGACTCTAGAAGCCACGCCTGGGTTCCTGGAGATACTCCTGACTGTCGAGGTAGCCCGCCACGGGGTTTAGTGTGAAGACCGATTTGCCAGGAGTGCCTCAAACGCTTTTCGTCTCCCACTCGGAGGTTATGGTGCGAAAAGCATTTCCCGTAAAATATAGCATGCGCTGCTAGTAAGTGTTTCCCTTTAACTATGATCCTGGGTCCTTTAAGCGAGGCATCTCAATAGGCCGCCATAGTGTGGGTCTCCGTGCTGCATTGTCCGTATTGACATTGAGGACGGTGACCACCACTCTTCGATTCTGCTGATGCATTTCATCAGGCAGAGTATTTATTTTGGCATAAAATAAGTAAAGGAAAAAACTGTAGTGATAATAAAACAATTGAATTCTAGAAAGATGTTACAAAAATGGGGAGCAATTACAGAAAAAACATTTGGAACAGAAACGACCTCGTTTATTATTCTCCAAATCACCCGGTACTGGAACAAGAGATTTATCTCTTAAATAGCTATTTCATTATAGTAATTCGGAAGCCAAATAAGGAAATGTCAAAAATGTGTATGGAAATGTAACAAAAAAGTATTTTACCAAAAGTAATAAAAATATACTCGAATTAGTACCACAACATAAATGTAGGTAGTTGCGTAAAATATTAATGGCAATTTACCAATAATAGAAATTTTAGTTTTTAAATAAAAACTGCCAACACTACCCCAAAAAAAAGGTCTTAAGTCAATATTAATATTAAAAATAATATTTTATGCAGTTGTTTTATACAGAGGCAGAAAACAAATGAAAACATTACAACATGAAAGGCTTTACTTGGAAAACTTATCAACAACGTAGACAATGGGCGTCTTGCGTTTAAAAAGTCATTTATTAAAGGTTGAGTCACCTAAATACTTACCCTATAACCACAATTCTTGGTACAAAATTGGGTCATATTATTATTTCAAGGGCACTAATAGTGGGTGATGATGGTTTTTAAGAGCTATAATAAGTTTCACCTTTAACTTTGTCTGCAAATAAATTTTGCGAGTTTTGATTGAACTGACAATTCGAATGCAATGTATGTACGAGTATATTGCATGACAAATGACAATGTAATATTATGATGACATGGAGCTGATCTGACGCTGCAGTTGGAAGATGGCTAATGGAGTATGGGTTCCTTCGATGTGTCTAAACGAGTACTTTGATTGTACTATATGGTAACCAAGGTATGATGCTGAAGCAGGGAGATAGCCATAGGAGTTCTGTTTTATACGAATAATAAAGCTTGCTTTAGAAAAGTATCATCATCATCAACAGCCCCCAACAGTCCACTGCTGGACATAGGCCTCTCCTTAGAAAGGAGATTTTGGTCTACTATCCCACGCTGGCCAGACGGGTTGGGTTCAAGTTTTCCTTCTCTTTGCATTGATGTTGTCTTGCGTAGTTTATCCCTTAGTCGCCTTTTACGACACCCGAGGGATGAATAGGGGTGGTGACACTCTGTATTCTTAATCCGTCACCATCAGTATTCTATCTTAAAATTAAAATTTTGTTCCACTTAAACACGATTGAATACACTAGGAAGATTCGCATTAGGAGTCACGACAAAACCTTTCAAAAGGATTTATAAATTTTGAAAGATCTTTAAATATGAGAAATTAATAAAAAAATATGATGATGACAATCACCAATAAATATCTAACTTAAAAGTATAATATCTATATATAAATACGTGGAGTAAAAACTTTGTACCCCTTTTTACGAAAATTAAAAGGAGGAGTATGAAATAACCACCTCTACATACAAAACAAACAAATGCCAAGAAAATCCAACTTTATCAGAAGACAGCATGAATATAAAAAATAAATTAAACCCTGAGACATTACTTTACGTGTAGCAATTTATTTTACGAGCACTAATAAAGAAAACACACAATGATACGTCTTTAACAACAACCGCGCAACTCCACAACGAACGGTCAACAAAGTACCTACCATGAATAGTAGTAGACACTCGAGTAAATAATTGAATATATTTGTTATAACATGAAGAGAATCAGTAATACACCACATGTTCCACAGAATTACATGCGTTTATTAGATCTTTTTCTCAATAAAAAAGGAAATATCGTCGGACAAGTCTTCTAATTAAGTAAATCTCAAGGAATCACAAATGAACAAAGAAGCGGAACAAGTACAGTAAATAAAACAAACATACATGGATAAATATGTGAAGAATAATATTTTTTTTAACTCATTTTTTAAACAAATGTTAGCCAGTAGTCCTGTATCCTGTTATGTAATCTTAAACCTGTTTAGAAGTTTCACTTCTTTCTACTATTGGTGTTCTTGAAACAATAATGCGAACTATTTTACAGAGGGAATGAAGGTTATAGTAATATCACGGTGAGGTGACTCAAACTTTAATATATGGCTTTTTAAGCGCAAAACACCTATTGTTTACCATATAATAAACCACACATATTATGTTTTTTACGTTAGGATTTTAATATTGTACAAATTTAACTTATTTTCTGTTTCTCCTTGCTTCCCTACACCATAGAAAAGTAAACACTAGTCACACAAAAAAAAATACTGCTTTTGGAATATACTCTTTATTGAAACTGATAAAAATCTAATAGATTTGTAACAAAAACTAACATTCATGGGGTAAACCATGCAATCACGTCACCTTGACCCCACAACTTCCATTATGCACGCATCGTTTACGCTATATACTGCAGGAAATTCTACCATTGATTTTACTACAACATGGAGGGATTAATTAATTTATCGAACGATTCAACACTATTCTAGTGAAGAACTCATCGAAGCTATTAGTTTGATAGTTAGGTAGGCTATACATTTTTAGTAAAAGCATTCTAGTAAAATCCGTGAATGACGGATTAAGAATTCGGAGTGTCGCTACCCCTACTCATACCATGGGTGTCTTAAAAGGCGACTAAGGAACAAACTTTACAGGATATCACAACTGCAAGGAAAAGTAAAACTTACACATCCGTCGTCAGAGCAGAATCACTGAGAATAGCCGTGCGCCGGTATGGTGGTTTTAGTGGAAATCAAAGATCCGAAGGGGTTTTGAACCCCGTCAACAAATAAATGCGGAAAATCTTATTCTTGAGAGGTTGCTATTTGATTATAAACATTTCATAATCAAAGGTTGCTAAATAAATAACTGGTCTATTAGTTTAGCGTTTGTGGGTTCTGACTTCTAGCCAGGGATCGTTGGGTCTTAATCCTATACAGGAGCATGAGCATGACCATGAATGTTTGGCTGAGTGTAATTAACTTAAGTATTGGTAGTCTGTATTATCGTAGTATAGTCTCTGACTAGTTTGAGATAAGAGTCTTATATCGTAAAATGATATGAAATTTGGATTGATATACTAAAGGTCCTTTGCCTCTCAAACGTTAGACGTAATATAACACCTACTCGTAAAATAAAATAAAATAATTATTATATTATAGAAACAAAAAACTCGACTGAAAAGAGAAAAACGAGTATCACAATATCTATGTAAATTCGACTGACTAATGCATTGTTTTGTAAGCTTACTAAACATTTTATAGCATTGCAGGTCTGGTTTTTTGTTTGTATAATAATTATTTTATTTCAGACTTTTTAGTTTTCTAAGCCGAAAAGTTTTTTGCATATCAACGTCTAGAGTTCAAATCCCGTAGTCGTCCCGATATAAATTTATACGCTTTTTGTCCATTTATGTTAAAATGTATTATGATGACTTTTATTTGATGCACACTAACACAATCATAACAAATTCAATTATACCTATGTATGTATGTAAAAATCCCTCCAGCCGCTTGGGCTGTAAGTCGTGCCAAAGAAATGGACATACATACGAAACTCGAAAACCATTGACCAAGCAGAATTGATTGCATCGATTTAAAATTGACTGCCTAGGTGCCGCAGTGGTAGTGTATGCGACTGTTGTACTTGAGGTCTCGGGTTCGATTCCCGATAACCATATGTTTGTATGATCCGCAAATATTTGTTTCGGAGTTTGGGTGTGTAATGTGTATGTATTATATATATATATACAAAAAAAAAGTATGTTTTTGTATTTATATCAGTTGTCTAGTACCCATAATACAAGCTCTGCTTAGTTTGGGACTAGATGGCGTTGTGTAAGATGTCCGATATATTTATTATTATTATTATATTAAAATTATTAAATATCAGATAATTACTATATTATTTAAGTATTCCACTTCGATATTACCAGGAATCTCGAACATAAATATCTGTTTCCTAGTTGTCTTCAAAATTATATCGTAATTATGAAATAAATTACGTTGGTTTTTAACTTTAAAACACACTCATGGTTGCTAATCTGCCAGATTTAAATCCATTATTGTTACAAATAAATTAAAATAACATTTCAAATAATTTGCAAAATAGAACGGATCACACTTTATTAGGAAAAAGGATTATCGTTCAACGCACCGGCTTACACGGTAGCATCTATTCAACCCACCCAATACACGAACTTACAATTTATCCACTAGACTGAAACCATTAATTTAATTACTCTGCCACTATTTTAGTAATTGGTTTTACTTCAACTACAGTTATAATAATGCTTTTGGGAGTTATGTAGTCCAATTAAAGCCACTTCTGCTATTGCAACCACTACGCTAATATGAAATGAAATTTAATCTAGTGATGTTCTTCATGAGACTACAAGTACCTATAGAAAATTTTATACTACATTGAATATGCAAATGGGTAACTGTTGTGAAACACGCTACATTGCCTTTTGATTAAATTGGAACTTTGTTCTGAACTTATGGAGATTCTAATCAAGAGATATGAGAAAGACGATCAATTGATAACATTTAACACTGTCTGTCAGTAGTCTGTAGTTGGTTTAATTAATTTAATTTAAAAAATTAATAATCACATTTACAATCTACTTTTAAATTCATGATTTCTTTTAACGGCATTTCATCTTCAGCTATGTTTTTTTTTGTAGATTTGTATTGCGAGTAAAAACTATGCACTCAATGGTCATATGATACTAAATTTTAAATGAGACTATCAGCTATATAAAGCAAGTTTTATTGTAATTTATTTGTCCTTTTCCAAGTCAGACAATTAATCTAAAAACTATATAAACAACTGCATGAGCACAATCAATGAGTAGTGGCCATTATACATATTGCATGCATCTGTGACCCACACGCTGCTTCATCATTATGCCTCTGGTATCGCCCCCGCCAACGAAACACGACGGAACGAATTCTATCATTTTGGTAAATTAAATACTTTCTAATTAAGAAGTACGAAAAACATACATGAGAGATATAAATTATAAAGTATTATGAATCTGAAGACGCAAGTACTCGCCCAAAATAATTCCGTCTCCTCCTGTTAACACGACAGTAAAACATAATAACTCAAATCAATTTATTTAAGCTTGTAACACAAATCGCTGTTAAATAATAGGCATAGAATAATTTACCGCTTTAATTTACTTGAAGACCCTCGTTTAGGGAAAAGGTGCCGAGCTCTCGGATCAGCCTTAGCCGTTTCTTAATAATTAATATTATTTGGGAGAATGTCTCTGCGATCTGCACTGTAATTATAATAATTACATTTATTTAAATCAAAAAGGATGTATTAATAGTGATCTCACGAGTGTCTTACCAGGTTTAGACACCTCTTAGGTTTATATAACAAGTTATGAAGGACATCATCATTGCAAAAAGAAGTAAAAACTTCTTTAGGTCTGTCTGACTAGCGTGGTATAGTAGGCCTAAATTTCATTTCGTTTTCCTAAATTACACTTAGTCACTAAATAGTAACAATAGAATTGCATATCACCAATGTTCTATGAGGCCTTGATAGCAGTCTGGGCGAGCCATCTGTAAGTCCGAAAACATGGCTCATTAAGCGTGTTGTCAGATTAACCAGAAAGTTCTAATACAATTCACTGTCGATGAGGTCACACAGCGTTAATATTGGGGTCTAGGTCACAAATGCGAATAAAACAGTGGGGTGTTCTCATGTGGCACTGTTACCTTGAGGAACTGCACCTAAAATTTGCACGCGAAGGTGATGCGACTCGTTGATTATTATTGATCGCTGTATAACTGGTTTTTAGTGTCAACCTTTCTGGTTTATGGATAGTAAATTATGTGTTTTAAGTAATTCTTTGTATGTACATTGTCTATAATAAAGATATTTAGGTTTGAAAGAGTCTATTTCCTCTTCTTATTTTTCATTTCTGTGAAGACAACTCTCCAGCTCTAATAATATATCCTATGCGCGGGGAACTTTAAAAACATAAATACTACATCGTCATCTATCAAGGAGACATGAAACTATGGAGAAACGAACTACATGGAGTAGCTACTACTTCTATATCGCGATATAGAAGTTCTGGCGCCGACTATCACTTACAACAGCCCAACATCACCACATCACCACATCCTTGTGGTCCACCGACAAGGAAGTATAGTTTATCTTAAGGCTAACCATTTACTTCAAAATGTCAATATCTCTTCCTTCTTGTTTTTTTATCGTCTTAAGCAAATCTAAATGACCCCTGAATGTTATTGGCCCCTTTTCTACTCCCTACAAGAAATGTGAACCCATTTTAGAGGTGTAAGTTCATATTAAATCTCATTTTGATTGATGTCGACCTTCGTGCAATAAGAACTGCAGATACCTGAGTCCATAACTGATAACTCGAACCAAGAGGAGAATAATAATCAAAGCTGACGTTCGACTTTTGTTACAACACTATATTGAAGATAGTGAAGACAGATCGTTTTTATTCCGCCAACTAATCCTGTGATGGATGAAGGAAGATACAAGCCCACATTTCTATCAGTTTTTGATCCTTTGAACATTAGTCATCTTGTTCAAACGAGTTACGTACCCTTCTAAACTTATTTTATAAGGGTAAAACTCGTTTGTTTATTGTTTACTTAAACTTCAATATAATTCAATTGAACTTGTTTTATAATCTAACCCATACCAAATATTTTAAATTCTGTCTGTTTGTTACACTTTCACGGCTTAACCGCTGAACATATTTAGATTAGATTCTATGGTTTAGACTGCTAGACATGCGACTACTGTGCTTGAGGTTTCGGGCTCGATTTCCGGGTCGGCCCAGATGCTTGTGTGATCTGCAAATATTTGTTTCGGAGTTTGGGTGTTTTCTACGTTTAATATGTATGTAATAACAAAAAAATAATAATATATATTTATGTATTTATATCAGTTGTCTAGTACCCGTAACACAAACTCTGCTTAGTTTGGTACTAGATGTGTAGATGCCCGAAATTTCTATTTATTTATAATTTACTACTTACCAACATTTATAACCGACATACACCGCGGGCAAAATCAAGCTTTTATGTAATTTGTTTACATTTCATCTCTCTGGTGATAAATATAGAACTTGAGTGCGAGTGTGACATAGGATATTCACACTGATTAAGCATGTAGTTTAAAATTATGTTTTCTTAGTCAATTTCGACCACGGCGGTCAGTCTTAACGGAGACCAGCCGTTATAACTCTCGGATAACTCTGTGTCTCTTAATCCGATGGAACGGTTATTCGATAAGACCGGGTATAGGTCAGGTGCAGGACAAACGGCTTTACGTGCTCTCGAAGGCCCAAGGATTGAGATCCCAAACTGATTGAGATATAATAAAATAATTACAATCAATACGGGTTCTGTGTTCCATTAGTTTCACGTATTGTACGGTATTGAACAGAATGTTTTTATGTGATTTTTAGGGTTCCGTAGCCAAATGGCAAAAAACGGAACCCTTATAGATTCGTCAAGTCTGTCTGTCTGTCTGTCTGTCTGTCCGTCCGTATGTCACAGCCATTTTTTTCCGAAACTATAAGAGCTATACTGTTGAAATTTGGTCAATCGATGTATTCTGTAAACCGCATTAAGATTTTTACATAAAAATCGAAAAAAAACAATACATTTTGGGGGTCCCCATACTTGGAACTGAAACTCAAAAATTTTTTTTTCATCAAACCTATACGTGTGGGGTATCTATGGATAGGTGTTCAAAAATGAAGTTGAGGTTTCTAATATCATTTT
Source organism: Phragmatobia fuliginosa (assembly GCA_932526445.1). Taxonomy (NCBI): domain Eukaryota; kingdom Metazoa; phylum Arthropoda; class Insecta; order Lepidoptera; family Erebidae; genus Phragmatobia; species Phragmatobia fuliginosa. The sequence continues at coordinate 6,690,989 of OW052066.1, read as the reverse complement.
TTTCTAAACTGAATATTTTGCGCGAGACACGCTTCCAAAGTGGAAAAATGTGTGTCCCCTCCCCTGTAACTTCTAAAATAAAAGAGTGATAAAACTAAAAAAAATATATTAAAATTGTGACTATGATATTTGAGGAGTTCCCTCGATTTCCTTGGGATCCCATCATCAGATCCCGATATGGTGACAATGGGACCACCTGTAGGCTACGCCCATTCCAATGCAAAAATAATTTTTGAAATCGGTTCATAAACGACGAAATTATCGCTGAACATACATAAAAAAAAATAAAAAAAAAACCGACGAATTGAGAACCTCCTCCTTTTTTTGAAGTCGGTTAAAAAGAGTTTTTAGTTACCAATAGATAATATCTAAACATATACATATAAAAATTACATTTGGGAGCTAGTTTCATTAAAGAAAGATATGAAAATACAAAAAAATGAAGATAATTCTAGAGAAAATTGAGTTTAGTGATGCAATAACAGAACTTTTACTTAAGGTATACTCATTTGTTTCAGATTGAAGACACAGTTAGTAGAAAAGGCGGAGGGACCTTTTTAGTTCCAATGAACGGCGGTATTTGGACTATGTGCGTTGCTTTAGACGGTATGTCAGTTTCATATGTTTTTTATCAGCTTCACATGTATTAGGAAACGTAAGTATATTTAGAGTCAGTCTGTTTACCACAGTACAGGCTAGTTGGGGATCTGATGGCCGTAAATGAGATACATGAAGATATTATTTGTTACTTACCGAATTATTTTCTAGCTTTCAGAACATTAACTACATCACTACCATCTTAATTAGATGGTCTTAGGTATATATTTTACTTGACTTATAAAAAAAAATGTCATATAGACTATTAATTTATAAACATAGAAAGATCAAAGTGAACAACTTTTGAATTCAAATTTTTAAAGTGTCAGTTGATGATTTTTCCACTTAGATCAGCCAGCTGATATATATATTTATCCACAATTACAAACAAGCTATCATCATTTAAATTCTTAGCTGAGAGAAAATCATTGAAAGTAAAATTAAACCATATCAGCTGAATTGAATTAAACTTCTTTAAACTACAATTTACCAAGTCTTAAGATCAGAGCAAATGGTTATTTATTTTTCTCTTAATGCGTGTTCTCTTACTCGGCTCACGGAACCGTAGCTGACGTTCACGGAGCGTTATGATACAGTACCATTATGAATTCAACTGATTATTATCACTTGAGGGGAATTTGTGCATATAAATTATTTATTGGCTCCCGGACTATAAAGTATATTTTTCAATTCCTTACCGGACCATTTTTTACGGAATAACTCAAGTCTGAATTTTAAGGAAAATGTGCCATAAAACTAACAAAATTAAAACTTTCAGAGGAAGAAGTGTCCATACTGTCGAGAACTGGATTCCCTTCACAACCTGTATGCACAAACTATTTAGCGAATAGCGACGGTGAAGAACCGCGAGCTGATTGGCAACATCGTAAGTTCTTTGTCACATAATATTAACAATACATATTTCGGACATCTAACACACAACGTCATCTAGTCCCAAACTAAGCAGATCTTGTAATATGGGTACAAGGACAAGTGATATAAACACATAAACGTACTTTTTTGTAAATACATACATATTACACATTATTTATTTCCGATATCTCTCTTAATTTTTAGTTCTTTCATGTCTGTTTTACTATTCCCAACCAAAGTGCACCTTCAACTTATGTAATTTCCGCACCACTCACGGTAGACTGATGGAGAATGGCTTTGGCATTAAGTCCGCGAGTGCACTTTCAGTGCATAAAGTTTTTAAATAAAATAAATATTATACATAGAAAAACTCCGAAACAAATATTAGCGGATCACACAAACATTTGGTCCGACCCGGGAATCGAACACGAGACCTCTTGATCAGTAACCGCATACGCAGACCATTAATATTAATTAATGGTAGGATAATACTTGTAATGGACAATACACGTCTAACGTACATATAACAATAAAGCCTCAAATGACAATAAGATAATGGCATGAACTTATAAAACGTTGCTTCAATACCTTCAACTCAGATGATTCATTATTTCATCCTTACTAATATTATAAACGCGAGAGTTGGTAAGTATTTATGTACGTTTGTTGCTCTTTCACGCATAAACTACTGATCGGATTTGGATGAAACTTTACAGTAATATAAATATAGCTTATATATTAGAATAACACAAGGGCTACTTTTTATGGCAATAATCGAGATATACGCAGGCGGAGCCGCGGGCGAAAGCTCGTTTGACTATGAATCAGAAGGAATATGTATAAATATGTATATACCAAAGCATTATAATTCTTCAACGTTATCCGAGAAAATGAACAAAGTTATCGTAATAATAATATGTACGAGGAGTAGCGGTGTTCCATTAGTCTCAGTACACTTATATCAAAAAAGTTACAACATCTACGTGATACAATATTCAAGAGTTATAAGTCCAAGGTATGCATAAACAACACCATTTTCATCCCTCGCTTAGTTAACCTTGGTAAGCTCCATTTGCTTGGGCCAGAATTCTTTTATGACAATGAAGTTTACAAACTAAAATAAACTCTTTAGTCGTTTTATATTTACAGAGTTGGTAATTCTCACATTAATCTCTATTTCTCTCTCACTATTTTTTTTACGTTTCACTTAGCCAAGATGCAAATGTTTCACATCGATTCTCTTTCTAAAACCGCTAACGCCTCTACTCTCTTTGATATTATTTATTTGCTGATGTTTTGTTTTGGTCACGTGACTTGGCGTCGTTAAAACATGGATCTAGGCCGCCACGGTGTTGCCGCTAGCTGCCAGAGAAGGGGACCGCTGGTAGCAAGCTAAATTGCTGCGGCTGGAGGTAGGATGGTGGCCTGGTTACAAAATGTGATCAGGCCACTAAAATACATATTGATTAGCCATTAGGCGTGAAGAAGCCTCTGCCGCTCCTTCTAGGACACAGCCTGGCTAAGCGTGGATCCTGAGGAGGACCTGAAATAATATGGTCCGGGTCCTCCTCAGAGCAGGGTGCCTGAGATCAGCCGTCGTGGTTTTTTATTTGAATCGCTATATGCTAATGGTTTCTCAGTCCCCGAGGAGCCGAAGATCCGAAGGGATTTTTACACCCCGTCAGCAAAAAAAGTTGGTGTTGGTCATCATGCTGCGTTGTCTGCTTTCACAATGAGGATGGTTAGCCCTACTCCTGGATTCTACTCATACTTTCCATCAGGCAGAGTAGAGTCATTTTGGTAAGCTTCAGTAAAAAATACTTTCCATTATGCAGAGGAGTTTCCTTCACAGGTTCATATAAAAAAAATAAAAAAAAAGCTAGAACCAGACTATCTAAAAACTATTGATTGAATTGGTATAGGTACTCTATGTCACCCGGGCTATTACTACAAATCTATTAACACCTCATTCATTAAAATCGGTTAAGTGTTAAGTGCGAATCGACAAGACGATTCGCTGGAACACACAAACATACAGAGACTACCAAACCTTCTTTTTGACAGCGCCATGGTCGGCTAAAAGAAACTGGTATTTTTTTATAATAGATAAGTCAAAAATATTACAGATGCCAAGAATCTTTGTAGAAAGAAAAACACTTTTAAAACCAATCTTTGTTATTTGTAGCTGCCTTTTAAAGGTTTTCATATTTCCATAAAATTAGGCCGTAATGTAAAAATATTTTTTTCTATCAGGCACTCTCAGTGCACTGATTCTTTGAATAATTTATGAAGGTTATTCTCTAAAATATTATGTACGATAAACCACGTAGGTACTTTACCCGTATCATAAAAGACCAAACCACAACTTTAGCATAATTTACAGCTAGAAGGAAGTATTCGCCTATAGTTTGCGCGGGAGACACTTCCAAAGTGGTAAAATGTGTCCCTCCCCCCCATCTGTATTTTCTAAAATTAGAGAATGATAAACCTAAAAAATATATATGATGTGCATACATTACCATGCAAACTTTCACCGAAAATTGGTTTGAACGAGATCCAGTAAGTAGTTTTTTTTTAATACGACATAAATCGTAGACCGCAATTTACCTTTCATTCAATCAATACATCGATCAAAGTTACAACGAACTACAAGAACTTATATATGATGTTACTTGCTGCTACGGAATCCTTCATGGGCTAGTCCGACTCGCACTTGGTCGCTTTTTTTTCATACATTAGCAATATATGGGTATTAAATGAAATGTGTTAAAAAGACAATTTCAAATATATGTGTCATATTACATTTATAATACTGTTTTAACATAAATTGTACAAATTTTATATCGGGACAACTACGGGACTTGAACTCTAGAGATAGATATGCAAAGAAGTTGTCGGTTTTCAAAACTAAAAGTTCGATTCGGGCGAACATTAGTATCCTATAAATTAGAGTTTCAAGCTCGTTACTGGTTTATACACTGACTACTAAATTACACGATTAACTTGAAACTGTCACGCATCAAGAAACGATGATAATACAAAACTTTAAAATAATAAACCAACTTTATAATTAAAGAAATGAAAGAAATTTTGTACCAGCTCGTACCAACCAGCTCATGTTCAATGATTACACACAAAATCTACTAAGTACTATAACTTACTACATATTACAAAGCTTCTTTATTGGGTCATCATCTTCCTAGCCTTTATTATCAGTACTACCCTCACACAGAAGACCATCCTAATAATGACAGCATTACTGCTGTCGTATTTCGTTGGTGAGTGTGAGACCGGAGGCCCAATCATTCTGCATCATTCTCCCGCCCTTCGAAGGCCGGGAGAATGATGCAGAATAATCTAACCAGGCTGCCATGGTAAGGGTCACCATGCTACATTGCCTACCCTCACAATAAGCATGGTGACCCCTACTCCTGGATTCTACTCATGCTTTCCATCAGGCAGAGTAGAGTCACTTTGGCAGGCTTAAATATAAAAAAAAAAAAAAAAAATTATCAGGGGTTAAAGTATGAAATTGCCGCTTTTTACTGAAAAACTGAAATTCGTTTTTTTTTCATTTAACATATAATCAACTAAAATATCTAAAACTTATTATCTATACATTTCTGCCATCTAATAGCAAGGGCAACAATAAAATGGTAATTTTATTCTTTACAATGTTATTTGGGGTCCGCTACTATTTCAAACGGTTTTATACCTGAATATGAGTTTTACACGGAGGAATTCCTCAACCCTAAGGGTGAACTGAATTTAAAGGTTGAACTAGTTGTCAGTCGATTTGAGGGCATTTACTTCCCAATGATTATTGCCATAGATGTTCATGACAACCAGCACCGACGATTTAACGTGCTTTCCGAGGCATAAAACACCGCCACTTTCCATACTCCAAGCTAACATTACAACTTGTAAAAATAAAACTATTAAAAACCCGACCCAGTATACCTTCCCCGGGGAAATCTTAATTGGGTCGACTTTAATAATATGTAATTTCTTCCAAATATAAGCAATTGTTTTTTCCTTTAGGTATGCAGAATCTATCCATATCATGCGCTCTCGTCTGCTTGATAGTGCTCGGAAGTGCGGCTTTAGTCGGTGCTTTCGGCATCTGCAAACACCAAATAAGCGCTGTGCTTATTACTGGCGTTATGTATCTGTTAGCTGGTGAGTACCTACCACAAAATATAATCGGTGAAGTAAAAAAAGTTCATTATTTTTCCAATATATAAATAGGCTTTAGTTTTTTTTTTTTTTTTTTTTTTTTTTTTTTTTTTTTTTTTTTTTTTTTTTAAATTTTAAAAAAATATTTAAAATATTTGTATCTCGCGTTGTATAAGTCCGATCGGGTTCAATTGAATGTTGTTAGAAAGATGAGATTAAGTACAAATAATCTTTTCTGACAGTATTATGATTAGTTGACTTAGTTTCAGCCTTGAATTTCATGCATAAAAGTGGATTTCTTTTCAATACACCAATTTTATTGTACATAGAGTACGTATATGTATTTTGAAAAAAGACTAATAGCGCCCATTGATGTATCAACGATAGCGGTCCATGTGTATATTGTGGAAAAGTTTAAAACTACGTTAAAGGGAAAAGCATTTATTAGCTAATAGGGTCCGCTTAGTCTACACTCGGTTCCAAAAATAACGGGTCAGTCACATAAACCCGAATATCTCCCGAACTACGTTTGCCATCCTAATGAAACGAAGACTGTTCAATTGAGAATTTAATTATACTGATAAAAAATAAAATAAAACTTAGTTACACCCACAATATTAATCTTAAATTAAAAAAAAACTAAAGTAGTCATATTTTTCTTAAGATTACATTTTTTTTATGATTCTTTTTTTGCTGTTTTTCATCACTGGAGGCTTCATCACGTGGAGGCAATACAAAGTATTAAATGAAGAAAGTGATGAAAAACAGCAAAAAAACAATCATAAAAAAAATGTAATCTTAAGAAAAATATGACTACTTTAGTTTTTTTTTAATTTAAGATTAATATTGTGGGTGTAACTAAGTTTTATTTTATTTTTTATCTGTATAATTAAATTCTCAATTGAACAGTCTTCGTTTCATTAGGATGGCATACGTAGTTCGGGAGATATTCGGGTTTATGTGACTGACCCGTTATTGGTTTATGTGACTGACCCGTTATTTTTGGAACCGGCTATAGTTACGAACATAATTCTCTATTACAGATAATTAATTAAAGTTTTATTTGCTTTAAAAAGGGCAATACACGTTTATAGATGGTAGGTATCACAAATTTAAGTCAATGTAAATTGAACAGGCACAGTGACTTGTCTTCCTATGACAAAAAGTGATATTATATAGGATTTAATTTTATAGTATTTCTAATTTATACACAAAAAGCTTTACGAATACTATCAAATGATCTAAATAAACGTTGGTCTTTGGTGTAAAATTGAATCTCATCCTCCTAGCCATTATTCCCAAGTTTATTTGGGGTCGGCTACTAGTTCAACCGGATTTACCTGAATTTCAGTTTTTCCACGGAGCGACTGACATCGGACCTCTGCAACCCTAAGGGAGAACTGAAATTCGAAGATTGAACTAGTTCTCAGTATATTTGAGGGCACTGACTTCCCAATAACGATTACCATAGATGTTCATGACAACCGGGACCGACGGCTTTACGTGCTCTCCGAGGCACGGGCGTGAATCACCGTCAAACTTCCAAACTCCGGGCAGCTATAAGGAATTTCCTAAGAAAATCCCAAAAACACTTTTTGGCTCGACCCGGGATTTGAACCCGAGACCACTTGATTAGCAGTCGCATTTGCTAACCACTAGACCAACGTGTAAAATTGAATATTGGAAAATATAATATTTTTGCCTTCTGCAAACAAGGTATAATTTTAAAAAACACTCCTATTTATAAAGGATAAACTATCGAAATGCCTACGAGAATAAAATCGTTTACCCTTTAAGATCATCCTTTATAAAAATGAAGTATTAAAAATAAGTATAGAAAATTTCATTTTAATTTAACCATATTACTAACATATATTTATTTTCAGGGCTGTTTGCAATGTTTACTTTAATGATTATACACTTCAAGCGTGTTCAACGTGTGTCTGCTCGCGGCAGCTCGCACACAGACGGCACGGACGACGGAGTGGTTGGCCCACGCGGCCCCGCCATGGCTCTGCTCTCGGCCCGAGAGTTCTCCACCGCATGGTCCCTCGACCTCGGGTGGGGAGGCGTGGCGCTCGCAACAACCACCTCCCTTCTTTGGATATTACTGTCTAAAATAATGAGATACAATCCTATCACTTCTATGCTGTTGTAAGTTTTTGCTGAAAATGATTGAAATTTTCCCTTGACGTATTGTTTTGATTGATGAATAAATTATAGTCAATTAAACAAATATTGGAAACAGGTTATTGATAGAAAATTTATCAAAAAATTTCAACTGTTAACTTTCTACATAATTCAAACATATTGACGCTGTTCGTTTGAAACAAAATGCTTTATAAAAAGTGTAGTTTTTGTCCTCGGTCGCTTAGATAAGATTCTGAAAAACTCTATACAATTTTTTTTTTGTTCCAATGTTGTGCTTTGAATTTAAATAGGCTTTAGATAATCGCCGAGCTTGCTGCCGTCCATTGCTATTAATGTTATTGTTACAACCTACTTATTTATCTTTCATCTTTTACGAAGTCTATACCTTCTCCGCTTTTGAAATTGTGATTCAAAATTTATCAATTTTATTAATATGCTTACATTCATACACAGTAAAGATTATAAAGTTTGATTATGTTTAACAAAAATCTATGAAAATTCTTGTCCTTCGTAAAGAAATAGTTAATATTGTATATGCACTTTTAAATACGTTATTACCATGAATACAGTAGGTACGTGTAACGTGTAGCGATTAAGTTTCAAAACGATCAGTAGGCATTTGCACTTATGTTTAGGGCTCTTTAAAATACCTACTTACTATCAAATAGATTATTAGAGAGATTGGAATGGTTTGATTTGTATTTGTCATTCTAGATAATTTAGAATAAAGCAAACCTAAGGCCACAAGACACATAAAAACTCTGACCACCCTATTTAGTAACATTTGACAAACATCACATAGGTACCTGTTATTACTTAAATAAGTAAAAATACTAATTAATTGTACCAAAAATATTATAAAAAGGTTTTATTAGAGATTAATCGTTCTTTGACAAATCATGCTTAATCTATTTATTGTTGAATATATTACATATGTACTTATTCTACAAAATAAACACATTAGAATTCTTTCCATTAAAAAGTTATAATGATAATGAAGTAGTCAGTTCCCGCCCTAGTCAATGTTTAAGTATACTAATATCTAAATGTTTCACAGTTCGTAGTTATAGCATATGAAGCACATGAAATAATACAATAAATCATAGAATAACATTAAAAGTAATGAAGAAGACAAGTTATTTAATAATAATGTATTCAATATTGGATTAAAAACGTCAAGACAACTAATATGAAATTATAATACGTAATATTCGAGAATTGCTTTGATTGGAACATGTCTTAATTTGTAAATTAATTCAAAAGCTTTAATTTCGAAGATATTCTTCTGCTTCTTTTGGTTGTAAGTGAGAATCAATTTCGAACTTCAGGGGGACAAACGAAATACTCTGCCCTCGAAAACAATACAACAATCTTAAAGACTGTTATATATTATGGTTGTACGGTTAATAGTTTAGTTTTACGAAACTATTCACGCAACGTTAACGGTTCTCTTATAGATTTATTTGATACCTACTCAATGGCATTACGATAAGTACTGCCTTATGAAAAGTGAAATTTGCTATTGATTAACTGCTTTGCCGTATTTTTTATCTGTTCCACTTTATTAATATATTAAGTACATGGGTAATGTCTTTTAATAGCCTGCCAAAGTGACTTCGCTCTGCCTGATGGTTATCATGATCCAAGAACGTTGGCCACTATCTTCATTGTGATTGTGAGTGCACACAATGTAGCTTGTAGGTGATCCACACTATGGCGGCCTAGTGAGATGCTTCTGTATTATTGAGCCTCTGTTCTTGCACGCACCAATGAAATACAACAGGTGCACAAGTGCTATCATTTTTTTTTTAAGTTGGTGTCCTATGTGAGGGTAGTTCCGCCCCGGTAGCCGGCCCATTCGTATTGAACTCACCGTAACTACTACTTTGAATCTACAGATAGGTGTAAGTACCTATTATGTGGAAAAATCAGTCTTTAAATTTTAACATAGCTAAATATGATAATAGGTTAACGTGGTAGGTATGGTCTTAATTATAGGTATATTATCGATCATTATTGTAGGTACATTAAAAGCAAGTTATTACCTTAGGTCACGCACATTTTCTTTTATTCGATGTTTTGTTTTTTCTATTCCACTTACTTTTATAGACCCTTTTCTCATACTATGTGAGGATTTGTGAAGGGTGTACACGTTACAAATAACAGCGAAAAATGAATATTACCGCTCTTAATACCTACCTAAATTATGTATTATATCTAGCTCTACCTAATTATATTTAGGTGGTCATCTCATAATTTAAGACAAATTTTGGTAGTTAGGTACTGTTCTAAATTATTGCGCTACCATAATTATAGATAAGGACCTAAAATGTTTGTGTAAAATTTAGGCATTCCGAGATTTTATTTTTTATAATTGACTCTTAATTATTATGACTTTAAGAAAAATTACAAACATTAAACCATTGAAAGGCCGAAGGGGTTGGCACTACTGTACTTTAGGTATAGTATTTTAGCCTCATTGTAAAAATCTATCAAATGTATATTAAAAACGGTTTTAACACACAATAGTAAAACTAAACTGCAAGTCGATATAAACGAATTGAATGATTAAAATTGTATACTTTATAATCTAACTCATGGGAATTATATTTTGGTTTCCACGCTTAATATATCTACTTGAACCCTCCGCCTAATTAGTTCAACTATTTGACTTACAGATATCAAAAAATTTAAACTGAGACTTGAATGTTTGCACTTAAAATCATCGATTGATATTTAACTAAATATTTATGTCTTTTTTTGCGGAGTTGGAGTGTTTCCCTATGTACTTTTAAATTTGTTTGCAAATTTAAAAAATGTATGCAAAAGAAATGCAGTCTGCTTTAATTTAAGTACTTAAGTATAGGGATAATTATTAAATGTAATCTCCCAATTTATGAGTATGCAAATCTTAAGTTTAATGTGTAAGCAACACAGTTGCAAAAATAGAAATAAGTATTTAAAACTAAGCTTAAAGCACATTTTGTAAAGCAGGCACCACACTTCGCTATTCGCTATTCGTTATGCGGGTTATTCGCGCGCATACGGCGAAGTGTGGAGAGTATATTCGCCAATATTCGCTTTATTCGTTAAGCCGAATAGCGGATACGCATATCCGTCGACTTGTCGGTTTTTTGACACACTTCAAAGGACACGAATAACGCGAATACGCGCATCGACTGCCCACACTTCGGAGGGCTAGTGAAGTGCCCTGTGCATAGTGTGCATAACTAACAACCATAGACTATAAAACAGTTTTCGAAATAGATAAATCAATTAAACGATTAAAATAATCTATCATATGCAGTGGCGGATTAACCACGTAGCAAGAGTAGCAAATGCTACAGGCCCCGCGCATTTAGGGGCCTCGCGCCTTAAAGATTTCGCGAAAAAGTATCTATTTAGATCAAACTTGAAAGGCGTGATGGTATAGTGGGACACTCGATACAAATAAGTTTCTTAAGAGGTTTAATGATGCTGTACTAAACACGTATAGATGTTCAAAACAGTCTGCTATAACAAAACAACTAAAAATATGAAAGATAAAATGTCTTAAGCAACAGAAGTACAAAATTAAATGCTAGAATTCGTCGCGTCGTGTTCTGTAGTGCGATACCGGAGGCCCCAACGATGCAGAAGCATGTCACTAGGCCGCCATAGTATGCATCACCATGCATGCCATTGGTTGTGTCTGTGCAAATATTCACCGTTAGCAAGACGAGAACAACCAGAAATAATATGCCTGATAGATTCCCTAGGTCGGTGACATGCCCGACAGATGTCAACCGTCTTTAATGATATATATCCGATAGTTATTCGTCATGATAACTTCGTCCATAATTGCACAAACAAAACCTTCGGTTTCCCCGAAGAAATCACCATACCGTAGCCAGGACGACAATTCTTTAAAGTCTATATCAGGCCCGTTCAAAGCCCGATAAAATCGTCCATGAAGCTCTTTGCCCTTTCATACCTCCTACCATACCTCCATCATCAGTATTAAGTACTATAAGTTTACGCCAATTCTACTTAGCCAGAGCGAGTGGAGTGAATCCGTTATCCACTGCAACTACTTTGCGATACACTCCCCACGTCAGTATTAAGAAAATATTCTCTGAAATTGTATATCTCGCAAATATGTAGGGTCTTCGAAAATATATTTAAAATTCCACGACCCCCAAACTTTCGCGGAATGTACAATCTCAAAACTGACGAATGTGGTTGGTGCATTCGGCATTTTTTTTGCTTCTACCTATCAATGGGTAAAAGACACATTAAAAAGTTATTGTAATAATAATATAATAATAATAATATAATAATAATTTATTTAATTTCTCCCCCAAGATACATCAATACGCAACACCAAATTGGAACAAAATAATTTGGATGGGAGACAGGAGCCTATATTATGTAAACTTGTGTTACAGGTCTTCTGGCCTCTCAATCCCGGAAAAAAATATTATTTACATTTATATAAGCTCTAATTACATTTTATACAAGTAAAATAAATTAACAAAATTTGTGTGTGATTGTGTGTGTGTGTGTGTCTTGTATGTTAAATGTCCCTGAGTCTATATAAAATTACTTCTGTTTCTTCGTATTTAAGTGTAAGTAGCCAAATTAGAATTTTTCTTTTACAAATTAGAATTTTTATATAACCTTGGTCCTTGGAAAAAGAAAAAAATGTCTAAAGAAACCGTTTTTGAAAGCTTAGTCAGACATACCATACATACCATTGTAATAATGTAATTGATTCCCGATCGTTGAAATTGCTTGAAGTTGATTATTCGTCGCTGATCTTTATGGACAATAAAACGTGTTAAAAATAAACTGTGAAACAGGATGAGCCAAAAGCGTCTAAATAACCTCATCATCATTATCAACAGCCTTTAACAGTCCACTGCTGGACATAGGCCTCTCCTTAGAAAGGAGGTTTTGGCCTACTATACCACGCTGGCCAGACGGGTTGGTATAGGGTTGGTTTCAAGTAGGACCGAGAAGGAGTCTTGAGACGTCGGGCTATGTCGTGCGGTGTTCCACAGGGGTCTGTCCTCGGACCACTCCTGTGGAACATGGGATATGACTGGGTCCTGCTAGGGCGTCTCCCCCCCGGGGTCGGTGTAATTTGCTACGCCGCCGACACTTTCGTGACAGCCCGGGGGTCGACCTTCGAAGAGGCGGCACGCCTGGCCACCACAGGAGTCTCCCTGGTGGTCGGGCGCATTGAGGCGCTGGGTTTGCGGGTGGCCCTAGAAAAGACGGAAGCCCTACTTTTCCATGGGCCCCGTCGTGGTCCACCCGCCGGCGCCTCCATCGAGGTCAACTCGGTCCTCGTACCGGTCCGGGCCCACTTAAAGTATCTGGGTCTGGTCCTAGACGGTAGGTGGCTCTTCGACGAGCACTTCCAACAGCTTGCTCCGAAGCTGATCGGCACTGCCTCCTTCCTTGGGCGTCTTTTGCCCAATCTGGGAGGAGCCAGTGTCGCCACGAGGCAGCTGTACACGGGGGTTGTCCGGTCTATGGCACTCTATGGTGCACCGGTGTGGGCGGCGGCTCTGACCGAGCAGAATAGGGCGCGCCTCAGGCGGCCTCAGAGAACTCTGGCGGTCAGAGCCATACGGGGCTACCGCACCGTATCGACGGAGGCGGCGTGCGCCCTGGCCGGAACACCCCCGTGGGATTTGGAGGCGGAAGTGCTCGCCGACGTTTATCGGCGAGTGGCTAACTACCGGGCGGAGAGTGGTGGAGTTGGACCTCCGCCCGAGGACGTGCGCGAGTGGCGCGAAGCCGCTCACCGAGCCACGATGGATCGCTGGTCGGTCCGGCTGGAGACTCCACGTGCTGGCTTCGCCACCGTAGAGGCGCTTCAGCCGGTCATCGGCGAATGGGCAGTGCGGCAGCACGGGACCCTTACCTTCCGACTGACGCAGGTTCTTTCCGGGCATGGTTGCTTCGGAAAGTACCTGCACTCGGTCGCCAGGAGGGAATTGAGTCCCGCCTGCCACCACTGCGACTGCAGTGAGGATTCGGCTCATCACACGCTGGCGGTCTGCCCCGCATGGGAGACGCAGCGCCGGGTCCTCACTGCAGTCATCGGAGGGGATCTCTCGCTGCCGGCCGTCGTTCGTTCCATGGTCGGAAGCGAGAGCTCATTTACCGCGGTCGCAACCTTCTGCGAGGACGTAATCACGCAGAAGGAGGCGGCGGAGAAGGCCCGGGAGGACGACATCCAATCGGACCAGATTCGCCGCCGGCGACTCGGGCGGCGGAGGCGCGAACATCTGCGCCTCATGCCGCCTTGAGTGTGGCCGCGGGTGGACGGGACGGGTTTTCCCTCCACCCGCATTATGTGGCCAGCTGCGAGGGGGCGGCGTCGGTGTGTGCCGGACGCCGCCTAAGAGAGGGTCGTCAAACAGAGACGGTGCCCGCATCAGGAGCGGGCAGGCGCTGGAGAAGTTCAGAAGGAGATCCCACCCTGGACTTCTCCTACTCCTAAACGGAGAAGCGCGGAGAGGGCACACTGTGTGTTTTTTAGTCGGTTCAAGTCCGACACACCACCCCGCCGTAACCCCCGGTGGGGTGACGGTCCATGATGATTTTCCACACATAAAAAAAAAAATAAAAAGAAAGGGTTGGTTTCAAGTTTTCCTTCTCTTTGCATTAATGTTGTCTTGTGTAGTCACCTTGATCAACATTAAAAATAATTGAATTGCTGGGTGGCTTCGGCATTCTGGGTATGGATAATTGTGGGGATCTCAATCCGCGGAAGTACATTGAGAGTGTCACTAAAGTTGCCTCGCAAAAGCTAATTTTATTGTACTGAATAAGGTGAGACGGTTCTCCTCAGCTGAGCATGTGTGAGTCTGTACGTATGGTACTCTCATCATGGTGTTCTCATTTTTGCCATGGATCCTCTATAGGCCTTATAAGTGATCGTTACAGAGTGGTTAAAATAACTCTCTCACTCCGGTTCTTCTTTCCTGTGCCGAGCAGTCAAAAACTGGAACTCACAACCAGCGCTCGCACACGTGTTTCTCTTCCACCACGATCCACGATCCTTTAAGCGGGGAGTGAAAAACCATCTCACTATACCGCAATAGTGTGTGTCACCACGCAGCTTTTTATGCATTCGCAGTGAGTATAGTATCCCATACGAGTACTCTTGGATTCCACTCATGCTTTCAATCAGACGTAGTAGAGGCACTTTGGCAGGCGTCAATAAACAACAGATTAACGTATTAGGTACGTCGATATAAACAGTATTATTCATAAATTTGCCCTCATTGAATCAAGGAACGGTTGCTTGTAACTGTCTGTAAGTACCTTTTCCTTAGAAACATAAAATTCTGAAACTATCCAAGGGCCCCGCGCTTATGTTTGCTACAGGCCCCGCGCTGGCTTAATCCGGCACTGATCATATGATCAAAATAATTAGACTTCATTTAAGTATTGTTTCTGTCAATTTAATAAAATAAAAAGGGAATTAAAATAATATGTTTCGTTCATTCGTTGACCAATAAAAATGACAATGTCCTGTGCTCATCTAACAACCATAGACTATAAAACAGTTTTTGAAATAGAATAAATCGATTAAACGATTAAAATAATCCATCATATGATCAAATTAATTAAACTTCATTTAAGTATTGTTTCTGTTAATTTAATAAAATAAAAAGGAAAATAAAATAATATGTTTCGCTCGTTCTTATAGATTCGTTTCGTTCACCATAAAAATGACAATGACACATCTCTACAACACACATATTTGCCATAATTGACATACAGCAGGCACCACACTTCGTTATTCGCTATTCGTTATTTGTCTACGCCGTATTCGCCCGAATATTTGTTATGCGCGCAAACAAAAAACACGCCACCACACTTCGTACTGGTATATCAAATAAGGCAAATAGTGTGTTGTAGAGATGTGTCATTTTCATTTTTATGGTGAACTAAACGAAACCATACGAACGAACGAAACATGTTCTTTTAATTTCCTTTTTATTTTATTAAATTCACAGAAACAATACTTAAATGAAGTCTAATTATTTTGATCATATAATAAACTAATTTAATCGTTTAATCGATTTATTTTATTTCAAAAACTGTTTTATAGTCTATGGTTGTTAGTTATGCACAGGGCATTGTCATTTTTAATGGTCAATGAACGAACGAAACATATTATTTTAATTGCCTTTTTATTTTATTAAATTGACAGAAACAATACTTAAATGAAGTCAAATTATTTTGATCATATGATAGGTTATTTTAATCGTTTAATTGATTTATCTATTTCAAAAACTGTTTTAGAGTCTATGGTTGTTAGTTATGCACAGGGCACTTCACTACCCGTCCGAAGTGTGGGCAGTCGATGCGTGTATTCGCCTTATTCGTGTCCTTTGAAGTGTGTCAAAAAACCGACAAGTCGACGTATATGCGATTCACTATTCGATGCGTACGAATAAAGCGAATATTGGCGAATATACTCTCCACACTTCGCCGTATGCGCGCGAATAACCCGCATAACGAATAGCGAATAGCGAAGTGTGGTGCCTGCTTACCAGTTCGAAGTGTGGTGGCGTGCTTGTTGTTTGCGCGCATAACAATTATTCGGGCGAATACGGCGTAGACACATAACGAATAGCGAATAACGAAGTGTGGTGCCTGCTTGAAAAGCATCGTAATATGAGGTTGTTCATTTCAAATGAATGTTGTTCGTTCGGTGTTTTTGTGATTTGTTCTTTTATACTTTGAAGTCATAAAGCAATATATTTATTTTGTTTACAATTTGTAGTTTAATTGTCCTATAAACCCTTCCGATTTCTTTAGATAAGGTCTATTTGTCATAATGATTGGTTGTATTAGTTTTAAACTCTGGTGCGTGATTCATCTGCATATTTTTAGGGTTCCAAGTTTATGACTCGGAATCCTTACAGATTCGTCATGTCCGTCCGTCCGTCCGTCCTCGACTTACCGTCCAAGCGGTAAGTGCTAGAAATATTAAACTTTTAAACTACTAAAGTGTGTTATAACACTACTAAAGACAATAATGACGAGTACCTATATGACCTTCGAGAACGAACTCATAAATTACCTACCTCAGTCATTAGCATGTCAAGTGATCTTATCAATGAGACTGGACGTATAAAATTACAGTATTTAGTGAGTCACTGCTTGTATTACAGACATTTCGTATTCTAATGACGGTTGAATGAATCGATTTATATACCAGGGCACGTATTCGTAATTATACTTTTTAAATTCGAGGTTGATTAGTAAAATCAAAGAAAAAAATATAATAATAATAATATAATAATAATAAGTTTTATTTGCTCAAAAAACAATTGGATACAATATTGTCTTTACAAGAACAAGTTTGTACAGTTTTTGTAACCACGAGAAGGAGCATCTGCAGCCGAACTAGGCGTCAACCTGTATCTCGGCATGCAGCGCCGATTCCCCTCGAAAATAGATTAATAGAACAATTAGGTAAAAACAGGTAGGTAAACTAAACTTAAATTACAAACATGTGTGTGTGTGTGTGTGCGTGCGTGCGTGCGTGCGTGCGTGCGTGCGTGCGTGCGTGCGTGCGTGTGTGTGTGTGTGTGTGTGTGTGTGTGGGAGTGTATGTGCGTGCGTGTACGTGATTGTATGTGTGTATGAATATATAAATGTGCATGTGAGAAGTATATATGTTAAATGCGCATTAGATATGTGAAGCTAAGCATAATCAAAAACGAGGTAAGCATTAACCAACTATTTGTATGAACTTTTCAGTATCTTCATATGACAAATTCATTAAATATGCAACTACCTTCTTTTTACAGTGGAACTTGTTTAGAGTGAAAATTTTTATGGCTTTATTAATTTTATTATAAACGTATGGTGCTAGAAATATGAAGAATTTTTTAATGAAAGTGGTTTTAGGGTGATGTATGCGTACCACGACGTCATGTTTTCTACGTTTATTTGTGATGTCATGGTGGTATGTAAGTTCAGAGTGTTGTCTCAAGATAATGTTGAGCAAAAACAACTGTCTCACTGTTAGGACTTCGCATGACTTATATAAAAGATTTGTAGGAAAGCGTATAGGTCGAAAAGTACACACCTTCAAAACAGCACGCTGAGCTATCTCAAGAGCTTTCAATGTAGTTTTGGCCGCTCCACCCCATGCAATAATTCCATAGTTAATAATGGATTGACAAAGGGAGGAGTATACTTGTTTTAATAGTTTTATGTCTGCGACATGACGCAAAGTTTTAAAGATATATATTAGCTTTCTTACTCGTCCTGCTAAAACTTTTATATGTGCCTTATATGACAAATTATGGTCTATGATTAATCCTAAATATTTGAGAGTACTTACTCGTTCTAGAGGTACGCAATCACAGTTATTTAAATCAGAGCAAATGTGAGGAATAAGACAGTGTTTCGTGTTAATCGATTTAGATGCATTTCGTATGCTGAAAGTCAAATACTTGGTCTTATCACCATTTAACGTAAGCAGATTATTTTGCAGCCAACTTCTCACCAGATCAAGTCCAGATTGAGCAGCGTTAAATACCTCATCCCATGTATCGGCGTTAAATATGAGAGCAGTATCATCTGCATAAGAGATTATTTCGCCATGGGGTATAGATAGGTTGGTGAGGTCGTTTATATAAACGAGAAAGAGGGTAGGACCCAGGATGCTGCCCTGAGGAACGCCGTAAGTTAAAGGAAGATAGGAACTGGAGCAATTTCCCATTCTTACACACTGAAATCTTTCAGAGAGATAACTCTTGAAGAGTTTAAGTTGGTTGCCTCTTATACCAAATCTCTCAAGTTTTCGCAAAAGGTTGGGGACCGAGATCGCGTCAAAAGCTTTAGCTAGGTCTAGAAAGATGGCAAGACACTTCTTTCCGGAATCCATATTAGTAGCTAGACAATTAGTCAGTTTATGGATAGCATCGTCTGTACTTTTGTGCTTTCTAAAGCCAAACTGTGCACAAGAAAGCAGACGCTCGCCCTCCAAGTAGCCGACGAGTCTCCTATTAAGAAGACTTTCAAAGACCTTTGATAGAGATGGTAGAATGGATATAGGCCTGTAGTTATCAACACGATCCCGGTCACCCCCCTTGTGAATAGGACGAACCTCAGATAGTTTGAGATCATTTGGGAATATTCCATACTCTAAGCATCTGTTGAAAATCCACGTGAGAGGAGGAGCTAACAGCTCTAAGTGACATTTTATCAGATTAGATGGTATATTGTCACAACCTGTAGTACAATTTGATTTTAAAGTGTATATGTATAGGTGGTATAAAGATTTTGAGGGTAAGCATCGTTTGACTGAAAATTCTATTTAATCATCATCATCATCAACATCCTTTAACAGTAAACTGCTGGACATAGGGATCTCCTTTAAAAGGAGGTATTGGCCTACTATACCACGCTGGCCAGACGGGTTGGTTTCAAGTTTTCCTTCTCTTTGCATTGATGTTGTCTTGCGTAGTTTATCCCTTAGTCGCCTTTTACGACACCCGCGGGATGAATAGGGGTGGTGACAATCTGTATTCTTAATCCGTCACCACACGGATAGATTCAAATGATATCTATCTATATAAAAATTTTGTGTCGCGATGTATTTTCGCGATAAACTCCGAAACTACTGAACCCATTTTTATCCAATATCGTAAGCATCTGTAATTTGGTCTCAATTAAAGACAGGGTAGTTTTTATTTCAATTCTTGATATCAATATTTGTTATTGCAACAAATGAAACAAAGTGTGTATTTATCGGTTAGTTCTATAGTCATAATAGATGGGTCACCATCTACGTTGCTCAGCTATTTGGTAGATGGCGCCATGTTTCTATTTCTAGAATATCCAATCTAGTTTACAGGCTACTCTTTACCGCGATTACCGATATAAACACGGGGTCAACTCTGCACTCCCTGTTTACTCTCTCTCATAATTCGATGGACGGCTATACCATATAACCGCGGAGAAATTAGATGCAGAATCGACGGCAATATGTGCTCTCCGAGACCCCAACTTCCAGACTCCGTTCGTTATTGAACATTTGTATAATCAGAAAATCTCAATAACTCTGGATCCTCGCGGGAATCGAACCCGAGAAGCTCTCTGGCAACGAGGTAGAAATAACATTGACTGTAAAGCAAACGTCTACCACAAAGCTAAAGGAACATTGTAACGACACGAGTCAATTAATAGACGCTCAATAACGCAACGATTGAATGTCTAAACAAAATAAAGGAACAAAAAGAAATTGCCTGAATAGTTATTGAGATTTTGTCTTAAAGCAAACAGCTATCATTTGCCAGTATGTGATTTTTTCATCACGTATACATAGATACATTATAAAGTTTTAAAAGAAAACATCATTTTTCAGTAACAGTTTTAATGTCTATATAACATCTTAATCTATATTTACAGTAAATATGAGGCGTACATTAACAAGTATATAACTAAGGATCAACATTTTTACACAGCTGTCGGAAATAAAAAGTTTTTTTTTCAGTCTTTGAAATTTTATATAAAGAAGCACTGTGGTAATGGATGAGAAAACGGTAGTGTCAGCACCCCTATTCATCCCGTGGATGTCGTGAAACTCGACTAAAGGAAAGAACTACAAAGGACAACAGCATTGTGAGAAGGAAACCCTGATTATACCCGTGTGGTCTTCTGTTCTATTGAGTATTCTATTGAATATTCTAGTTTAGGTATAGCCGCGTGTCCTGCATTGTAAACAACCTCTTGCAGTAAGCTGTAATCGAAATATTTTTTGTTACATGAATAATATTTTAAGCAAAAAGTAATTTCGATATTATTGCTTCGGTGCAAAGTCGTACGAGTTACATATATAGAAAACACCAAAATTAAAAAACAAACATTTTGTTCAATCCGGGAATCGGTCCCGGGACCACAGCAATCAATTGCAACGAAAGAATTGCTAGACATCGATTGCCTACAAGTCTGTGGCACGAATGCTAGTCAGACCTGTTCACGTTTGCTTTTTTAAAATAATAAAGAAACTTAAAGACAACAAATCCACATACTTTCTTAGTAAAAATAACAAAAACTAAAACCAACCTTCTTCCTCTCAGCCCTTTTGATGTTCAATTTCTAGTATTTTTATCACCAACAACCCATAGTAATATCCCTCTGCTGTGCTTGAGTTTCCTGTCAGAAGGAGAGAAGGTTAAGGTCATACGTCCCCACACTAGGCAAGTGCGGGTCGGGAACTGGCAACACAACGGTGTGGCTATGTAATCTTGCTGTAGGATTGTTTTTAAGCCCGAAGGCCTCCTACTAAGCTTCACGACTGTTATTCTATGATAACAAATGAGACCGACTGCTTAATGTGACTGTTAATCACGTAGGCTCTCAAGGTGTCATGCTACTAACAGTCACCCATCCAGGTACTACCCGCACCACCGTTGTTTACTTTCCGTGAATGTTTCTAATCACTTCAAAGTATTTTTAACTATACTATAAGTTGACATAGCCCCTAGCCAAGATGCAAGGGTTTCGCTTTAATTCTCTTACTATAAACGCTGACGCCTCTTTTGTATTATTGGTAATTTTTTTGACAACGTGGCTAGGCGTTGAGATGACGTCATTGCCATACATTTGTTTGTTTAATAACATTTGTAGAATGTCAACTTGGCTAAGGGTAAGAATGGGTCAGCAATTAATCATACTATAATTTTACTTAATCGTCCTTTAATAATTCGTCCTCTAAGTCGATGTCTTCAGCCTTCCGTTTCTTAGGCCTCGGCCTCTTGCCTTGCAACATTTCTAGTTTTATCTTCTTGGACTGTTTCTTCTTTTCTTTTAACTGTAGTTTCCGTTTAGCCGCTTTTTCTGGATTGTGAACTTTCTCTTGAAGCAAGTGCTGTAATAGAAATATGCTTGTTGTTTAATAATATTTTGCTATAATTACGTTAATTTTGTAAACAATTTCTCTAGGTTGAAGCACATGTCGTGAACAAAAGCCCCGCAAATTGCTAATGCGCTGGAACCTAGTCACAATAAGGCATGTGACCTCATACTGAATTAAAAAGTACTGCTTGTAAGAAAATTGTTTATTTGATCAGGAACTTCCAAAGATTTGTATAGCTATATACGTATTGGAAGTGTTCGTTAAATTAAATAACCGATTAAACAATTAGTCAAATGTTGTACACTACATTTGGCAAATGTTGTATACTACAATTGGCAAATGTTGTATACTACAATTGGCAAATGTTGTATACTGCATTTGGCAAATGTTGTATACTAGATTTGGCAAATATTGTATACTACATTTGGCAAATCTTGTATACTACATTTGGCAAATGTTGTATACTAGATTTGGCAAATATTGTATACTACATTTGGCAAATGTTGTATACTAGATTTGGCAAATATTGTATACTACATTTGGCAAATCTTGTATACTACATTTGGCAAGAATTGATAATATTAATCGATTTTATTTGATAGTGTTATATATCCACGATCGGTTCAGTTTGCTCACTCTTAACGTTGCACACTCTGATGTTTATAAAAATCATGCAAGCATATGATCCGACCAGAGAATAGAGCCCGAGATCTCAAGTTCACCTAGTCGCATACGCAACCACTGCATCACCAAGGCAGTCGTATGGTCAAGTATGGTTAAAAGTAAATTTAAAAAGCGAGCAACATTTAACAAATCTACTTCTTTCCTTAGTAAAACAGAAAAGATAGAAAAAAGAACCAACCTTCTTCCTCTCTGCCCTTTTGATATTCAACTTTGTCTGGGCCTCAGCGACCAGTTTACTATATTCAATATCCCCTATTTTCCTTCTCAACTTCTTTCCTAGACGTCCAGCGAGTTGCTTTGCCACGCTAGAAGGAGAGGCCGCATCACCTGTTGAGAGCTCTCGAACGATTGGAGGGAGAATGACATCGATAATTCTGTTTATATCTTCACTTTCTAGGGAACTGATAACATGTGTCCACATTGTAAATATTGATGTTCGCTGAAAAAAAAGAAAAATACTTTTATTATATGTTGCTAGAAATTCTTTTAATTACTGCTTAGATGATTATGAATGAGTTATGTTTTGTAGATTGTTTTCACTGTTTCTCTTTTGTATTGACATTTTTAATTTCAAATAATTTTAATTATCAATAATTAATTCAGACTCATACATTATTATAACTCTGTCTGTCTATTACGCTTATTTTAAAGCAACTAATTTTCAATTTTAAGTCAAAATAATCGTTCATTATTAGAATCAGCGACTGAATGTATTGGATTTACTCTTCATTAGCTGAAAATACATCATGGGATGTTAAAAAACTATGCTCCGAGAGAAACTCGTAAAAAATGTAATGTTTCTCTGTTCCTTTAAACTAAGTAACGAAATATATGTAGAACTAGCCATTGCCAGCTCCATTCAGAAGCGTATGTGTTATTTTGATGCCTAAATCATATTACTGTTAGGTTTCCTACTACTAATTTACTGATTAATCATTTATACATTTATTTATTTCATAGGTATACTATAATTTAAAAAAAAATACGAATAATTAACATTTAAACTACAAATATTTCATTAAATCGATTGAAAGCTCTTCTAAAATGAAATCGATTGAAAGTTCTTAAATGAAATCGATTAACTTTTCAAAACGAATCGGTAACGATGGTCGTCACTAATTTCGAAATGTCTTGAACTATCAAAAAGAAAATAAACGAATGGACAGCAAAAAAAATCCATTGGGTAGGCTTTGCGTAAAGGAGTAACATACAAACTTTCGCAATTACTTTATTAATAGCATTAAGCAGGATGATTAGGCTATACTTACGATAGTCATAGAACTAGGGGCCCTAGCAACTTCAACATTGATAGCTTTTCTCAGTTTGAACAAGATCCAACGAATATTCATTTTACCGCCGCCTTCTGCTTCATTGCTATCACTTTGTGGTTTCTTATCTAGTTTAAAACTCGACAGCGAATGCACAATTTTCAATATTAGGAATAATACAGCTGTCACCTGTAAATAATGGTATATTTAATTATAGTATTTAATATGCTCAAAAATTGATATAGAGGACAATAGGCCAACCCTGGCGAATCGAATTGTAGGCGTTTATTAGATTTATTATTGACAAGCCGAGTCCCGCGGTGTTGGGGTGAAGCTAGTTAAGAAAGTGGTTAAATTACTTATATCATTTTTATTATCACAAAGACGAAAATTAGCAACCTGCCAGTGAAAGTTCCGTCAACATCGGTCCAGATTACCCGGAAGAAATATGTACAGACATGGTAATTCTGTCTGCATTTAGTAAAAAACTGTTTATTTGATATTACATACAGACACTTCAATTTTATTTATTTGTATAGATGATAGATCTATATTTGTATTGTATAGATATAGATAATAGATCTATATTTGTATTGTATAGATATAGATGATAGATCTATATTTGTATTGTATAGATATAGATGATAGATCTATATTTGTATTGTATAGATAAAGATGATAGATCTATATTTGTATTGTATAGATATAGATGATAGATCTATATTTGTATTGTATAGATATAGATGATAGATCTATATTTGTATTGTATAGATATAGATGATAGAACGAAAGACTATATTACATATTTATGATTTAAAAATCGTGTTCCAAAATTGAAACGCTGACAAAATTGCTATTATTACCTGTTCAACTATATCTTTAGAAGCACCTGTAGTATATTGCGCACACAAATCCAACACAAGACTTCTTATAGTTTCCTCTGTGTCCTCATAAATAAAGCCTCTTTCACTCTCAACCGTTTTATTCATGACACCATCCAATTCCTCAATATCAATAGCTTGTAACAACTGCCCTATAATCTTGGCAGCTCTTAGCCTCACCCACGAATGAGGGTAAGCTAATAACGCTTTACAATGAGTGCCTATCTCATCGTAATCTTGAACATACAATTTGTTCTTCAAACTAGATGCGCAATGTACAGTAATTTTATCGATTAGGTTTAAAATTTGTATTAAACTGTGGTCTTTTTCATTCTGTTTCTCTTCGTCACTTTTCTCGTCCGCATGATCGAGTTTGATTCTTACAAATCGTCCTTCAGATATGTCATTGCTGAGCAGCAATATTTTACCGCTAGCTAAAGACAGGATCGTGTTGAGACGATTCTTGAATTCCTCCTCTTCGACGTTTACAAATCTTGTGCTTAATTGGGCTGCTAGTTCGAAATGTACAGGCTGTTGAATAAATGAGTAAATGATATTAATAAGCAAAAATAGTTTTCTTTTCTACATGGAATATAGGACCACAGTATCTTTTTGATATCCAATTACCAAAAAATCGTTTATTATAAAATGATGTCGTTGTGTATCAGAGGTCAGAAATAAATAAAATACATACCTGATTATCTTCGAAGAAGGTGAGCACGAGATTGAACAGTTTATTCCTTTCTTGCATTGGGAATCGTTTCAACATGGCTTCTATACATAGCGCGGCTGACGCCCGACATTCAGGGGCGCTGTCGTTGAGCATACACGCGCCCAACGACAGCAGGAGGTGCGAGCCGTGCTTTGTGAGTTGAGCCTGAAAGTATTATAACTAATTAATAATGTAGATGAAGATGTAACTAACAATAAGGCTTTTGTCAGGGGCACTATAAAAAGGGATATTAGGAATAGTATGTCAGTTCCTATTATTCATATATTTCTGTATCTCATATTAGTATCTGGGTATTAACTAATGTTTTATATGTTAGACTAGCTGAGTCCCGTGGTGTTACCCGCGGTTATTGTTGTATCTTCGGAGTGAAGCTAAGCTTTTCTCCAAAATCTAGACTATAATATTACAAAAAATACTTTCACGTGTGTGATGTGTAAAATAATTGTTATGAAAAGCTAACCACAAGCAGTTTATTAATTATCATCTCGAGGAACTTGAGCGAAGACTCCCGGCCGTGTTGCAGCTCGTAGTTCAGTTGTGACACAAAGAAGTCTATGTACTTCTCTAGTCGTTTGCCGGGAGAGTAATGTGTCAAATAGTTCACGAATATCAATCGCGCTTCCTCCCTGAAAACATTCATTGTTATAGTACAAATGTCTAAACTGAAAGTTAGAAATTTAATGTCTCAAATATTAACTTTAATAAAAAAATGAAATTAATGTTTATACATAATTTAGTTTTGTGATAGACACTAAATGAATATTGTTATTATAATTATAAAAATGTAAATAAAATACTTTGTCAAATTAATTCTAAAATAAATAAATATTTCAGACGTCTAACACAAACTTGCAGATCATACAAATATTTAGTCCAACTGAGTCTGAGTCCAACCTCTGCTATCATGGAAATTTACAAAAATATTTCGACGAATTGACAACCGCCTCCTATTTTGAAGTCGGTTAATGAATGAAGAGCTTAATTCACTCACCTTGACTTTGCCGACTCGCTAAGTATACAAATCTGAGAAACCTTTTCCATTATTTCATGCAACTCATTTGACACAAGTCTGGCTTCTAATATCGCCTTCAATAGAGAAAATGAGTTCGATTGCTTCTCATCGCTTTGGCAATCTTCTTCAGCATATAAAAGGAGGGTTTTAAGCTGATCTGCTTCTAAATTATAATATTTAACGTTTCGTATTAAGACTGTGACGGCCTGAAAGATAAATGATAAGATATTATTGGAAGTGTGACAACATAACCATACATGTGAAATTACAGTTGAATTGAGAATGAATTTATATTCTGGATCACGAAATGAGTTTTTAAGTTGAATAATAAATATACTACAAGGAACAAACCAGTTTTTTCAAAAGTACGCATATCATTCTATCATCAAATATACAAAATTATATAATTTAGAGAGGGCTCGAGGGCTTTAGGGAATACTTTAACCTGACAAAATTCGTTGAAAGAATGTAGGACATTCCTTTTTGCAAGAACTTTAAGAATTAGGTTGGATAGATTATAAAATCCTAAGTGATGTATTAAAAATATTGGACTACACTAATATTTAAGCAATTTCAGATACGAACTTGAAGAATTTTTAATTACTTTTTTAGTCGAAGTCTTCTGGCAAATAATAACTTATTGTCTATTGCCTAGAAAATCCTGCGGTGTTACTAGCCTTTATTTTTGTAAATTGCGGCTAACGTCTCGGAGCTAAACTACTCTAAAAAGCTACTCCTCATATCACCAGCTATCTACCAGTGAAAATGCCGTAAAAATCGATCCATAACAGACAGACATAAAAATTTTAATATAAAACTTTTCATTTGATATTACAGACACTTTAATTTTATTTCTTTGTATAGATACCTAAATAGAAGTTGTACGAGTACATGCATGACATATTAAATAAAATACTTACTTTAAAAGCGTTCCTAACTAAATGATAATTATCATTCTGCTTGCTAATTTCAAATGTTGCATATTTATGTAAAATTAAGAATATCGTTTTAACTATGTCCTGAATCATTTCTTCAAGTGTTGGCGTACTAACTCTAATAGTCCACAGTGTAGTAATACACTTCAAAGCAACTGTAGTCACTTTGACATGGTCGCTTTTTAATGCGTCGACTAGTAAAGGCACCAATGGGTCAACAAACGCTCTGCAATCCATTCTTGATACTTTTTCCCTCTTGAGAATTACATACAGGATGTTCAAACTGAACTCAACCAATACATGAGCGTTAGCTTTACCAGAAATTTTAACGTGTCTAGCTTGAGCTTCCTTGTTACGTTTCGGAGTCTCAGGTATAATGAAACAATCTGGTTTAGCTCTCAACATCTTCTCTCTTTGTTCTTCTGTTATTTCTCTTGTAGGAGCTCCTAGTACAAACTCTGGTATGCTCTCGGACGCAATTCCATGTAAGAATATAAACAAAGATTCTATATCAATGAATTTGTTTGTTACTAAACCACTTGTGATATGCATAAGCGCCTCCTGTACTTTTAACACAATCTTTTTTGAATGATGTTTTTGTAAAACTTCTTTGAATGGTACAATAAGATTTATAAGGTAATGCTCTGTGATGTTCTGAGATACAATCATGAGTGTCACATAACTCTTCTTGCTAGGTTTTGCTTCTGGCGTTTTGTAATGCAATTTTTGCACTGCTTTTTCTTCCGATAGTGCTCCGAAAAGATCGTTAATACAAACATCCATTATGTAATGTAAGCTGTCGTTTAGTTCGCCAGATTTGAAATTTGTCTTCAAAGCGTCCAAAACTGTATGTATCGTAGCTACTAACACATGTACTTGGAACCCTCTACTAAGTAGCATGGTAAGATGTTCTAATAGTACGTCAAGGTATGAAGTGCCAACAGTTATCATAACTTTCTTGACGATATCGCGCGCAGTCATTCTTACTTGTTTCAATGGTGATTTCAAGAAAGAGCATAGTTTAATGATGATTCTAGAACAGTAAAAAAATAAAGTAAAAATTGTGAGATGTGGGTACATGTCAAATAAAGTATGTAATTTGTGTTACGGAATATCGTTATCGCGAATACAGTTAAATAATATTAAATTTATCAAAAAGAACTTGAAATGAGTGGAAACTAAATATTACAAAATTGTGATTAACATAGTTCTAAATGTGTGACTCCAACATTCTTACAAAAAAAAAATATTGAGGAAGTATAAAATAATGATTTTGGAAGGCAACTAACCCAGGCAGCTGGTGTTTGAGAAGGTCTCCAGGTAACCTCTGCAACAGTTTCACGAGAGCTAAAGCTATAGGGACTCGCACCATATCCTCCTCTTGTCTATCGAACCCAGTGCGGCGTCGGTTCACCTTATGTGCTTCGTCGTGTGCTGTCATTTTACCGATAGCACTGGAAAAATTAAATACTCTTAAGATATTTTTATAATATAGTTCTAAACAGGTGGTAATGTTATACAGTTGAATAAAATATCAAATAAAAATAAGTGTAATTACACTTACCGATTTAGTTGCGGTAACAAACCAGTTGTCAGCGATTTGATAATCCTCTTTGCTACTGAGGGCGACACATTCGTTATTCTTTCAAATGCTGGAACATTTGAAACTTCCTTACTTACTTCTTCCTCAGCAACTTCATTATCTGCTGCTTGTAATTCAGTTTCTTCATCCACTTCTAAATCTTCTTTTGGATCTACTTCATTCTCTTTATCTCCATTCATATTGGATATATTTAAATTTTCTTTACTCTCTGAATTAGAAACTAAATTTTTAAACTTATGTATACTACTAGTTAATGCCATTGGCAGATCTATGTTTTTGGCTTTAGAGAAATCAAAATGGAAAGCATCCATAATGCCAACTATAACACGGGTCAATTGCTTTTGGTGTTCTGAAGAGTGGCGCATTTTATTCAAGTATAACTTCAGTATTACTTCATAATGATACCACGGCAATAACCTGCAGCATGTGGACACAACTTCTATACAAGCGTCAATTAGTGTATTTTTATCTGTATATTTCTCATCACACATATACACGGTTGCCAGTGGCAATATAAAGTTTGTTAATGTCCTCGGAGTAGGGCACTTTGTTACTTTTTTAAAGATTTTGGAGAATTTTAGTAGTGCTCTAACGCGTCTGTGCATTTGCAGATGGCACATATTTTCAAAGAAATCTACTTCTACATCTTCTTTATTTGTTAAATGTGCTAAATCTGATAGAACAACATCTGCATCAGGACACTCTCTTGCTAATTCACCAAGCAAAGCAATACATTCGTTCCTTAAAAGTTCATTTTTCGTATCTCTTATACCAGTTGATATCAGTGACAGTACTGTATCTCTCATTAGGAATAGGCCATCATTTGTCGATCTATATTTCATGAGTAGTTTTGGTAAAATTCTTTTCAAACACAATCCTGCACTGTCTCTCAAACCGATATCCTTTTCAGTGCGAATGAAGTAAAAGCTGTTGTTGACAATTAAAATTGCGAGATCTACATCAATTTCATCTTTCTCTAATAACTGATAGATTTGCTTGTACGCATCTATTCGTCTGTCAAAATCTGGTTGTTCGATCCAACGTTTATTGAAAGCATTCATTTCTGTTATAACATTAGCCATTCTAGCAAGAACAGCATTATTTTTCGGGGCCCTTTCAGCTATAGATGTAAGAAGTTTTAATAATAATTTTCTAACATCAATAAGGCTCACTTTATTGAACAGTACAGCTAAATGTTTAATATACACTTGTGGGTTAGAACTATGGCCCAGTAGATTAATTATTGTATTTACTGCATATTCCATGTTTTCTTCTGCCATGTTCATGCAAACTTTCTTCACTAATATTGGAAGCAGCAAATCCAGTAACTCGTCACATAATTCGGGTGACGCAACTAATTCTGTGATCCTTGAAAGAATTAATAAATCTCTTTTATTGACGTTATTAGATTTTGCCGAATTTGCTAAACGTCTTTTCATTACTTCCAAAATGCTTGGTATATGAGGTACCAAAATTTTGCTTCCGAAATTTATATTTTGTTCTGTATTTGTGCTTCTGACAGTTAAAGTATTAAACGATTCTATAGGCACCATTTCTTTATCTTCTTCGTCTTCAGTTAGCGTTAGAAGTTTCTCAGTCATGTCTAGTATCATATTAACTACTCCGGTAGTCGTTTTTGGAGCCAACAACAATTTGAAAATGGCTGGAAGAGCACTTATCGATTCTTTATCTGACTCAGTAACTAGTAGAACATAGTATCTAGGATTTTGACACCAAGCATTTAAAAGTCTCAAAAGAGCTGTTGGACTGTGAATACCTTCAATATGTAACTTGGGCATTAATGGCCAAATAAGTGTTTCAAAAATGACATACAATTCGTTTTTGCTCCAATTATATGTATTACATTGTTCGAATAACTTCCGTAAAGTACCTAAACACAATGTCCGAAGATTTTTCATAATTTTGACATACCCCACATGTACACTATCCCCGTTAGCTAATACAGCAGCAATTGTTGAACAAATTGCATAATATATATTAAAAAGCTTTGACAGTAATTTATCTTTCATGTATCCACCAAAATATTCACGGACCACATCAAACAAATTCAACATACTATGTAATTTTCCAGGACTTGTAATAGATTTCAAATCGATCTCAGAAGTAATACTGTTCAAAATTTGGCGGGGTTCCATATCCAAGTACTGCTTGTGATACGTAAAAGCCATTACAATAAACATTTCAATTTCGGTTTCAGTGCAACCAGCCAGATATCTCATAACCAAAGATCTTCTTGTCTGTCCACCTCCCTTTTTATCGGCGGCGAGTTTTGTTGTCATTTTACCGTACAGAATTCTTAGTATTATTGGCACTACATGCTCTCTATCATCTGCATGGATATTTGCCGCATCTTCGGTAATTTTAAACTGGGTCAGCTCATCTTTGAACTTCTTTTCATCTACTAAGTTGTACAAATTATTTTTATATGCCACAACACTTTTGTTTTTATAATTTAATATACAATCTAATGCATATTTTTGAAGTCCTGCATTTTTGTGCATTAAAAACTCCATAAACAGCTCCCAGAATACTGGTTCCTTGTGCAATGCCCTTGGATTTTTAAATTGTGACAGAACTTGCATTATGTTAATCAGTGTTTTGAATATAATTTTTCCTGATACAGTTTCTTTATTATCTATAGCTTCAATCATTTCTTCGATATTTTCTACATTCTCTTCATCATTTTCATCAACTTCCATTTTATCAGTATGTTTCTCTACATCAACTTTTAGAGCATTTTTATTTATTCTGTATTCTTCTTCAATAAAATTTAAAAATAAGACAACAACGTCGCGATTTCTGGCTTCACATACTTGAACACAATTAGTCATAACTTTTAATATCATATTCCTATAGTTATACAAATCAGGTCTTTCAGTTATACTGCTATAATCTGAGTATAAATTTTGCAGAACCTCAAAGTCTGTCTCAACTTCTTCATTGAAGTGAAACTGTTTAATATTCTTCTTGGTATTTAAGAAAGACGATTGAAGAGCGTCATGGAATATAGGCCAGAAGTCCTCAGCAGTAAGGGCATTGCCATAACCTGCTATAAACTCTGTAACCGGTTCCCAAAGTAGTTTAAAGTTTATGTATAATATACCTAACATATATTTTAAGGCATAAAGACGGAAATCCGTATCTCTAGCTAGTGTATATTGTGTACTGTTGAATGCCATCTTGTTTAACATATTTAACTGAGCTCGATACTCCTGGATTGAAGGCGAAATAGATTCAACTGCGTAACAATAACTAAATATGGAGAATTTTTCAACAGAATCCCCAATTTCTACACTTTTGTTCAATTCATCTACTTGTTCAAATAGTTTGTAGATGTGTGTAGTTAGAAGACGAATCTGAAATAAGATTAAATTAAAGAAATTAGTATAATATTCTATTAATTTTTCTAACTTCGGGTAGTAATCAGATCAGGTTACTTATTAGTCAGAACAGATTAATGATTACTCAGATCAGATTAACGATCAAATTAGATTACCGATCAGAACAGATTACTGATCTTAGTTTCAATGTTCCCTTGCAAGTAGATGCAGTTAGTTAAATAACTGTTTAAGAAAGTAATATAGTGACTCATAAGTTTATATAGTAGGACTGCCTTGATACCATAATTAACAGCACTAAAAAGAAACAATGAATTTAGTACTATCTACATAAAACATTGAAATCACTCACCAGGTGAAAAGGCGATGTAATGTTGCTCCTTAAGTAGGAATCGATCAGGGACAGATAAGGATAGGTCAACCCGTTCTCATGTTCATAAGCAGTCAAGTAAAGATCCAGCACATGCAATGAACAAAGGAAGTTCGGATCTGTCGCACATGGCAACAGCACAGGTAAAAGTACCTCTATATCACAGATCTCCTTGAGGTTCTTGCAACTAGATATATGTATTGCACTTTCCATAGCAACTGCTAACGTAAAAAGCACCTTCCTGGCATTTCTTGATAAAGGTGTTGTATCACAGTGAAACTTATTTTCTTTAGGCTCATTGTCATCATCAAGATTGTAACTACTTAATAATTTTAACAACTTTGATATTAACTGTGATAAGTTTTTTATGCAATAATCAACATTTATTTTCGCAACATGAGGTAAAACAAATAGCGTATTTGTGAGTTTACCTGGATTTTCAATGTGTTTATCTATGTCTTCAGAAAGTACACTATCAAAATGTTCCATGAAATTAGTCAAATGTTTACCAAAGTCTATAGGGTATTTCACCCACTCAAAAAGTTTCATTCCATTCATTGCTAAGGGTGATTTATTCAAACATATTCTGGTAAGTGTGTTCATGGTTTCATTATCGAAATTTGATTGCACAACAAATTTTATGAACGGTGGCAATATATGCATATCAAATTGTGAATATTCAATCACATTCTGTACAAAATTTATAAGAATATTTGGAAATGGTAAAGGCAATAGTACTTTGACTATGATTCCGGCATGTTCTTGTGATAATGCCACATTTGGTGACAGTAACAATATAGCTCCAATTTGTGCACAGACTTGCAACACGGTTTCTGAGGATTGCTCACAAATGACTTTGACCAATAAAAGCACAAACTGAGGAGGATTTGTCAAGTACTTTCCTTTTTGATGTTCAATAACTTGGCCGGCTAATCTTAAACAATATTCTAAAGCTTTACTTTCACTGTCATCTTCCTTCACAATATCTTCTATAAAGTTCATGATATTGCTCCAAAAAATCCCATATTCTTTATGCGATATATTATATAAGCTGTCTTCAACTGTTTGAGTCAATACCTTGAACAGTATTTCTTGATGTTCTTTGTTAGTTTTTAAGTATTCTAGCAAAAGAGGAAGGAATGTTTCTATGCAACTATGAAATTTACCATTAACACCTCTTAATATTTCAAATATAAGGTGACCACACCCTGTAATAGCCTGAAAAGAGATAAATGTAAATTATGCTACATATAATAAAAAAATAATATTAATGAAATAAACAGCTTTAGTTGTAATTTAATAATAGAACAATTCAAGAAAACTTACATCATCATTAGTCTGCAAGTAATTAATTATAAGTCCAAGAAACTTTTTTTTATCTCTGATATCACGGGCTACAAAAGCAAAACTTTCAGCTGCAAAGTTATTTATATACTGTGGCCGTGTATCACTGAGCAACGGTATAATTCTCTTCAGAACGGTTGCTATATCTTTCTTTAAATAAGGCTTCAGAACTTTGAACAAAAATGCTAGGCAAAGTAAAGTCCACTCTAAACGCTCAGCGTCTTTTGTATTTAGTAGTTTAATTAATATGTCTAGAAATGTTGAGAAATGTGGATAGAAGTCTTCTCTTAAGTCCTTTGCTACTGAAACAAGAATCCTATAACAAGAAAGTGAAATAAATAAATTTTGTAAATTACCTTTTCATGAATACACTAGATTTTTTTCCTTTGACAGCATATTGCTATTGTGAATGGAATGGGGAGCGTAAATATGGCTGACTGTACACTTGATTTGGATATTTCAGTCATTTTCAGACATGTTACCCACAACACTGATTAGCTTCAAGCTAAGCAGAGCTTGTAATATGAATGCTAAATTAAGTGATAACATACTTGTATACCTTCTTTTTAAATACATTTTATACATAGAAGACACCCAGACTCCAAAATAAATGTTTGTAGATCACACAAAGCAGGATTTGAACTTGAGACCTCCAGCATAGCATTCGCATATAATAAGATTGCGCTATTGAGGCAGGTTTATATGAACATACTTACTCTAATAGAGGCTGTAAACATAATGGATCTTCGAGCTTCAAATATCTTTCTAATATTCCTACAACCTCTTCTTTCTTATGAAGCAATTGTGGCACTGTTATAATACCAAAGACTTCCTTTCTAAACTTTTTGAAATTTTCTGTCAAATTAAGGACATGCCACTTTTGCAATGCCACAAAAAAGTGGCTCTCATTCTCTTCCGGTTGTTTTGTATTTGCATGCTCAATATGATATAGAGCTGCATGGCGTATGTCTATTCCATTAATTCTCTCTGCAAACGGCACAAACTGGAAAAAGCCAGAAATTTATTATATTACTATACAAATCAGATAGTGTCTTCAAAATTAGAGAGGGTTTTTTGTATCACATAATATATCAATATACATATCACTGTTCACAATATCTAACTGAAACTATTGGGTGCAGGAAGCTGAAATTAGGCATGTCTGTTCCTTGAGAAGTGTAGGCAACCAGTAATAGGATTTCGGAAAAATCCACTCCTAAGGGGGTGAAAGGCAATATACATCAGAATAACATGTAGGCAAAATCATGCACAAAAACTAATTTTTATATATAATTATATAAAACTATTCAAGCAAAAAAAAAACATCTTGCAAAATCAAATCAATGAAGATATTACATTCTAAGCTTAAAAGTAAGATATTCAAGATGAATACAATATGCAAAGTCAAAGAAAATCACAAAAAAGGAAAGCATCTGGCATCTTAAATAATAGCTAAAATATTTCTATTTTTTTTTTTTATATGCACCTGCCAAAGTGACTATACTCTGCCTAATGGAAGGCATGGGCAGAATCGAGTTGTGGTCACACTCCTCATTGTGAGAGTACATAGTGCTGCATGTTGACCCACACTACAGTAGGCTAGTCAGATGGAACAACTGACATCAGACCACTCTGACGGTGAACTAAATTTGAAGTATAATAGAGGGCACTGACTTCCCGATAACGATTAATGTGCTCTCTAAGGCTAGGACATGAAACACTGCCATTTTCCATACTTTGGGCTTGTAAGAAAAACCCAAACACAGCCCAACCCAGGATTTGAACCTAAGACTTCTTGGTTAGTAGTCGCATACGCTAACCACTGGACCAACGAGGCAACACAAACAATACTAATTTATTATTCGAAAAATACTGTGAAGTTAAAACACTGCACTGGCCATATTTGTACACAAATGCAAGTATCGCCCCTAACTATACAGAGTTACGCACGCGTGTTCAATACTTATATATCGCTGTTATTTAGACATGCTCCGTCTTTACTTGTTTATTGGTCTGAACATACTTACAGAATTAACATAAATAATTCTGTAAACACACTTAACCTTTAATAAGAACGATCTCAAAAAGAAGATAACTTACTCGAAAAGTATTCGTAGTCTTATGTTTAATAGGTTTACTCTTCATCTTCGCTACGTTCTACACATGTAAAATAATTAATCGAGGATCTAAAAAATACACGTGCATGTCATGCCGCATTTGATGATACACAGATTTGACATTTCACAGACACACTGACACTGACAGAAGTGACAGAATACATCATTATAGACTAGAGTTGTGCTTGCTCGGTCACCGTAGGGAGCGATCCGATCTAGTTGAGGTACCCAATTGAACTAGTTCTTTACTCTAGTTTCTTTAGTACATTTGGTACAGTTATTGATTTGGTTATTCTTTTCTCTACCAATGAACTACTTACTAGGTACTGGAAGGCCTTCTAGTACATAGTTCATTGGCATTTAGCACCGTATAGTCTAGGTAGTTGATTAAGAACATTAGATTTTTTATTTGAATAATATGAAATTATTTGTTAATCTAACCATATTCTGATTTTTCTTTACACATTACAGGCTTAGGACTATCATTCTAGCATCAATTTGTACACAAATAATATTCTTATTTAAATAAATTAATTTTGGTTTGTTACTAGGGCGTTTTTCAAAATTTTGCTCCGTTACGTACAGGTGTCCATTTATTTTCATAACAAAATTTTAAATAAACGATGAAATGTAGACATTTACAATGAACTAAGGTTTAAGAAAAACCTTAATCAAACAATGTTAAATGAGTATAATTTCTATTTAATGTATTATTATAGTGAGGGTTGCATAAACAGGGGTCTTGTACGTTACATTTTCATTCAAAGTAAATAATAACTCAATCATATCAAAGTTAATCAGCTTTATTTATAATTAATCAACAACATAAAAATCTTCTAAAATTTAATACCACTTTGTGATATCTTGCCTCTTAGTGCTGTTTAAAATATAAAATGTGTCTTGTACGTAACTAAATGGCACTCTGGACTATCAAACTTTGTGAATAAATAACTATTCTGAAAGACTAAAATTAAAGGTAAGTTTTTTTAAATACAAAAAATAACAAAAAGACATTTAATATATATTAACAAAAACATAACTCCCAAAGGTTTTTTCATAAAAAAATAAAAACTATAACAGCCAAAACAGGACAGTTACGTATGTGGACAACAGTCGTTACGTTTAGGAACTCTAAAGCTATGTTTACAACGAGCACAATTTCTAGTCATTTCACAATATTATTCAACATTTCAAAAACGTCGTGATGTGACATATTATTTAAGTCACATCATTTACCGTACTTATTTCTATAAAATTAGTCAATATCACAGACTGTTTTGATTTGAGCATTTTAAAAATATATTTTACAAAAACCTTAGGGGATTCAAGTTTATCTCAGTTTCATTTTCACACTAAGTAGGTAACAATACTTCTTAACTTACAAAAAAATCCAACAGATACAAAAAAATGTCAAATAAGTAGTAACAAAAATAAAATAGGGAACCAATAAGTAGGTAATTCTGCGTGATTGTTTGGTCTTCTTTTAGAGTAACTTTTTCATTTTCCAATAGCTCAATCATCTTTTTGTGTTTAGTCTCTAGGCGAAATCTATTTTTACTTAAACTACTAATAACTTTCTTTAACCTTTCACAAGTTTTTAATGTCCTTTGATATCTTTTATAATTTCGGTAATTCAATCTCTGTTTTTTCTTCAATTTTGTATTATCTTGCATCTCTGGCATTGTCACTGGAATAGCTGGCTTAGTATTATTTACTTTTTTATTTTCCCTTTTATTCCTTTTTTGTTATCTCCAAATTTTCCGTCTTTTTTCCTTTTCTTCCTTATTTAGTTCACTTACCTTGAGTTTATGTTCTTCAGTCTTTCGACTTCTTTCTTTTTATATTTGTTGTATTTTTCTTTATTTTCTTTGCTTTTGTCCATATCGCCGTTGTTTTTGTCTCTCTCGGCACCAGTCAACGGCATAATTTACCTGAGTAGGAATAAATTAATTTGTAAGGAAGTGCCGAGGATGTGAGGAATGTTAATGTTCACCCTCTTTATCGCTACTCTAAATAGGATATTTATAACATAATAAGGAAACCTGCTCACCATGAGGTGACTAGATCCTATAAAGGTAATGAGTTTACCTCTCTGGGTGGATTATATTTTTAATTTATATTAAATTGCACAAGACAGTATGAACGCATCTTTACGAGTCCAGTACGTAACGTTTTTAGTCCACCTAATACATCACGTCACGTCCTGGACGTTACGTATAACGCGGACTTGTCATTATATGTTTTTTTGGTATAAAAAAAGTTGATTATAGTAGTTTACTAGTACACATTCATTATCTACAACATATTTACTTATAATTTAACACGAGTAGTATATAAAATTTGTGGGTCTTACCTTTCAAAATCAATGTTCGTACCGGACAAACAAAACAGACCCGTCACGCACGTCACGGACCGCAAGTGTTGACGTTTGAATTTCTTCAGTTTTAATTCAAAGGAAAAGAACGAAGGAATGATAAAAACATTGGTCCAAGAGCCCAGAGCGATCAGACATAACTTATTTTCACATGGATGAAACCTTAACTACTCAGTAGCGTCTAGTGTACTTTTAAATACCTGCGTGTTTGTGGAACTAGATCTGTGACACCTGGGCAGATATCAGGTGAGAAAGGTAACTAAAAATAAGAGTTATCTAACTTAAATTAGTATGGCTGATCTTTATATATATTTTGTAGAATATTATTCTAAACTAGTTTCATAAAGTGTCAGACACTTTTCAT
Source organism: Phragmatobia fuliginosa (assembly GCA_932526445.1). Lineage (NCBI taxonomy): Eukaryota > Metazoa > Arthropoda > Insecta > Lepidoptera > Erebidae > Phragmatobia > Phragmatobia fuliginosa. The sequence goes on along the minus strand of OW052066.1, from coordinate 6,652,260 downwards.
GGACCAGAGCTTGTGTCAGACGCTTTTAGGATCGACAAAAAATTAATGAACTTTACTTATTTTTACATGTCTGATTTTTTAATATGTTATTAAAGTAACTATTACAAAGTTACATTTCATCAGTCAGACAAATTCGAGTGACCAAACATCCCTTAAACACAAAAATTATTCAGCCGGGAGTGCGATCATCATGCTATTTCAGAGCGAGTGAGACGTCCACAGCAACTTGGATCCCGTTTTTTAGGGTTCCATAGCCAAATGGCAAAAAACGGAACCCTTATAGATTCGTCATGTCTGTCTGTCTGTCTGTCTGTCCGGCCGTATGTCACAGCCACTTTTTTCGGAAACCATAAGAGCTATACTTTTGAAACTTGGTAAGTAGATGTAATCTGTGAACCGCATTAAGATTTTTACATAAAAATAAAAAAAAAACAATACATTTTGGGGGTCCCCATACTTGGAACTGAAACTCAAAAAAATTTTTTCATCGAACCCATCGAGTAAAAAAATTAAATGTAATGAAAATACTTACTAATTTCAATCTAAGATTTTCGCATTCTTGTTTCAATAACATCGGCTTCAACATTAAGTTGTTAATTATTAAATATTAAAGTGAATTCATTTATTGCATGTATTTGTGATAGGTGAATATATGAGGATCTATTTTATTTTATAAGGAAATATCTTTATTTTATTGTAAAAAAGATACCAGTTAGAAAAAGATTTAAACAAAATATTACCACTACCACAAAAATATCACTATGATTAATTACAGCAAATATCTCCTAATCATCGCAATCATCGACGCAGTCATTAAAATAAATAAATAAATAAATTAAAAAAAAAATTGCAGTAAATTGCAGTTTACGATTTATGACGTATTAAAAAAAAACTACTTACTAGATCTCGTTCAAACCAATTTTCGTTGGTAGTTTGCATGGTAATGTACAACATAAATTTTTTTTAGTTTTATCATTCTCTTATTTTAGAAGTTAGAGGGGGGGGGACACACATTTTTCCACTTTGGATGTGTCTCTCGCGCAAACTATTCAATTAAGAAAAAAATGATATAAGAAACCTCAACATCATTTTTGAATACCTATCCATAGATACCCCACACGTATGGGTTCGATGAAAAAATTTTTTTTGAGTTTCAGTTCCAAGTATGGGGACCCCCAAAATGTATTGTTTTTTTTATTTTTATGTAAAAATCTTAATGCGGTTCACAGATTACATCTACTTACCAAGTTTCAAAAGAATGGTTTCCGAAAAAAGTGGCTGTGACATACGGACGGACAGACAGACAGACATGACGAATCTATAAGGGTTCCGTTTTTTGCCATTTGGCTATGGAACCCTAAAAACGGGATTCAAGTTGCTGTGGACGTCTCACTCGCTCTGAAATAGCATGATGATCGCACTCCCGGCTGAATATTTTTTGTGTTTAAGGGATGTTTGGTCACTCCAATTTGTCTGACTGATGAAATGTAACTTTGTAATAGTTACTTTAATAACATATTAAAAAATCAGACATGTAAAAATAAGTAAAGTTCATTAATTTTTTGTCGATCTTTAAAGCGTCTGACACAAGCTCTGGTCCATGAAAAGTGTCTGACACTTTATGAAACTAGTTTAGAATAATATTCTACAATATATATATAAAGATCAGCCATACTAATTTAAGTTAGATAACTCTTATTTTTAGTTACCTTTCTCACCTGATATCTGCCCAGGTGTCACAGATCTAGTTCCACAAACACGCAGGTATTTAAAAGTACACTAGACGCTACTGAGTAGTTAAGGTTTCATTCATGTGAAAATAAGTTATGTCTGATCGCTCTGGGCTCTTACTCTACATCGTCAATATGGCATTGCTTAAAAATAGTTAGAGCCAAAGACAATATTATTGTTATTCTTTATAAAATCATACCGTTACGTACAGGACTGTCCGCTGTGGCCAGTTTTTTAAATCCGATAATGTCAGTATTTATATTAGAAAAATATACTACAACCTTATTATATTTTATTTAAAAACAAATAAAATGAGTTATTTCATTCGAGTAATACTAAAGATATCCAAATATAGCTTATATATTCTCCAAAATACTTAATCAAAATCCAGGATATGATGAAGGACACATAAAAAAGTAGGATAATATTTGGTATTTTAATAAATATTAAAATATGTTTTCCATTTAAGTCATAAGTTTATCTTTTTTTTTACAGTAAGTTAAACATTTTACCCTAACGTAAAATAATTTAATACTCACTTCCTACATTTTTGCCTTTTAATCAATGGTCAAACTCGTAGGACACGGCAAAATAGTCCTGAGCAAAATTTTGAAAACCGCCCAATACCTTATCCACAATTATAAAGACACATATTACAATAGATACAATAATTCGTAAGTGAGCAAACCAGGGATGTTACGGACCTTCGACTCCGACTACGTTAAGTTGGAACTTCCAATTATTATTATAACTTAGGTTCTGACTTCGGCTCCGAAACTTTTAAATCAAAGGTCGAAGCAAAAAAAATAGCAGCGATGGTCTGGGTCGACCGACCTTCTAAGAAGTACATAGTTCCAATTAGAACTTGATTTTTATTTCATTGTCCAATACAAAACAGATCACTTTTATTGATATTAACCCGCAATACAAAATAAATGACTATAACGTATAAACACGTCATGTGCGTAACTCACCTGAGTACTAACTCACACAATTTGAGAAGATCTCATTTACAACAGACATTTGTACCGAACCAAATTAGTATGTGTTTTTATTAAGTCTGACAGCGCATGACATAAATGGTGAATTTAAAAGCCTTAAATCTCTCTCCTGGCACCACATTTGACCCTGCCTCCGCCTCCGGATCTGACTCCGGTCCCGACTCCGATAAAACAAATTAATAATAATAATAATAATTATTTATTTATTTCTCTACAAAGTAAGATATGGCACAAATACAATAGAAAGAAACTGGTAATTTCATACAGTACAATTCTGCCGTTATCTATGTATTAACATATTTAAGTGTTCATTTAAGTGCTCAAGAGACCGGAGTCTATACTAGGGTTACCCCTGTGTGACAGATCTCCATGCCCTAGCACAACATATGGAAATTTATATAAAAACAGAATATACATGGAAAGAAAAATTACATAAAAGAGGAGTTTAGTAGGCATGCTTGATGTGTGAGTTTATGTGGTGCGTGTTTGTTTGTGTGTGTGTGTGTGTGTGTGTGTGTGTGTGTGTGTGTGTGTGTGTGTGTGTGTGTGTGTGTGTGTGTGTGTGTGTGTGTGTGTGTTTGTGTGTGTGTGTGTGCGTGCGCATGTATGAATGTACGAGTTTGTTATTATGTGCATAAGATATAGAATTACGTAGGTATAACCAATAGCTGTTCTGTTATCTCATAATCCAAGGACTGTAGCCACTTAGATAATTTTTTCTTGCATAGGTGTCTAGTTAAGGGATATAAGGATAACATTCGGTTAACTTTGTTGTACAGATAAGATCCAAGAAACTCATAGTGTCTTTGTGAGAAAGTGGTCCTAAATCGTCTACTTGGGCACACTTCATAGCTTCGCCTTTTGTTAGCAAATAAATTAGGATCATATTGAATGTGCGAGTGCCTCCGAAGTAATAAGTTCAAAATAAAAAGCTGGCGAACGGTAAGCAACTCGCAACACTCGTATAGATCCCTAGTTGGATAGTAAAATGGTAGAAATTTAGAAACTTTTAATATTGCTCTTTGGGATCTTTCAAGTTTGAGCATGACAGTTTTTGGTGCACCGCCCCATACCGTTATACCGTATGTTATCAAAGATTGGCACAAGGCGTAGTAGACAATTTTAATAGTGTTAAACTCGGTCACGTGACGTAAATTTCTGAAAATAAAAATTAATTTACGTATTCTTGATGTAAGCAAATCTATGTGAGCGTGAAAGTTAAGTTTGTTGTCTACCACGATACCCAGGTATTTGATGGTATTAATATTGATAAGTTTTGGACAAGTGCATGCCATGGAATGCAAATTTTCACAGGAGTGAACTCTTAATGTGTGCTGGTCGGGTTGAGGTAAATTTTGATTAACTAGAGAGAATGTGATGTATTTTGTTTTGTCCACATTGAGTCTTAACTTATTGTGTCCAAGCCATGCAACTACCAAGTTGAGGCCTATTTGAGCTCGATGGAAGGCCTCCGGCCATGAGTCTGCCTCAAATGATAGTGCTGTATCATCGGCAAAAGTGACGATCCTTCCACCGGGCATGTTTAGATCGCAGAGGTCATTAATATAGGTCAGAAACAAGGTAGGTCCCAGGATACTCCCCTGTGGGACCCCATGCTCAATAGGGAGACCGTCACTGATACTATCACCTATTCTAACACGTTGAAATCTGTTGGTGAGGTAGTCTGATAATAAATTAAGTGGGGAGTCCCTTACTCCGAGTTTCTCCAATTTACTTAATAATAGTGGAATAGAAACCGTGTCAAAAGCCTTAGCCAAGTCTATAAATACTGCAATAACCTTTTTGTGATTGTCCAATTTTGATACTATAAAGTCAGTTAGATCGTGTACAGCATCGCTAGTTGAGAGGCCACAACGAAATCCGTATTGTGAAGACGACAGTAATGATTTGGTTTCCAAGTATCTAATGAGACGACTGTTGATGATCTTTTCCAAAATCTTTGATAGCGTTGGGAGTATCGAAATTGGTCTGTAGTTATCAATACAGCCCCAGTCTCCACTCTTGTGAATGGGATGAATTTCTGCTAATTTAAATAAATTTAAAAACTCCGACTCTAACTTCGGTTACGTTAAAATCAACTCCGTTACATCACTGGATCAAAAGAACACCGAAAACTAAAAATAATCTAATTTAAATGATGATGTTCAAAATAACAATTGTAGCGGAAGAAATGAAATAAGCAAAGAACTAGACCTAAGTGATTTTAACACTGTCAACGTCAATTTTTTTAATTTTGCAAGAAATAGCGAAATAAAATTTATAGTTAAAACAATTTAATTAAAGACTATAGCTCTGTTCTTCTGTCATTAGTTTGTCATTTTATTTTAAGTGTTATCTACACTGCTTATTCATACACCAAATTACTATATAGACGTCTTGCTCTTTCTATTGTGCTGAGTGAGGAGCGACCGAATCGAGCTGACAGCAGCTGGAGAACGAATTTGTTTATAGCTTTAGTACGCTGTACAGTATAAAAAAAATGCGCCCAAATTCTGCTATGTAGAGCGACACAAACCACGAAAGTTTTCGTAATGACCCCGCCACATTCTCCGTCTTGCCTGCACAGTCCAGACTTGTGCAGTCATTACTGTACAAAATGACGGAACAAGGCGCAGTGGCATCACGTGCAGGTAAGCTCGTGCAAACTGGACTGGACTGTGCAAACCTTAAGGGTGCCCGCACACACACAATAATATTGGCAATAAAGTACGTATTGCCGATAATATTGCGTGTGTGCGGGCTGTATTGTACAATAATAATGTGGATTATAGTGTGCGGGGCCGTGTGTCACAATATTATTGTACAATATTATTGTGTGTGTGCGGGCACCCTAAAGTGTTTTGAGAGCTGGTCACGTCACGATGTTGCCAGAATCGGTTTTTTTGGCAACAACAACACCGGCAACGATTTGTACAAGTCTAGAATAATTGAATTGCGTACATCACTCATCTAAGATTTATAATATGTGTCGTCTAAAACAATTTAGACAGGCTGAAGCGCGGCCTGATTAACCGGCCACACGCTCAAGTAAGTGCGCAGGCAAAACCGTGCAAACAAAGCCCGCGCAGTCCAATCTTTATAAAGTGTCTGCGCGTGTTGCCGTGTTACCATCCACACGCAAGCGCTTACCTGTGCAAACCTTTTATGCAGCATGCCTGCCTGTGGGCAAGACGGAGCGGATAGACGGGCCGCAAAAGCTCTGTGCATTGGGCAAAGCTAGTTGACGGAATTGAAGACCGCTCATGGTAGATTTGGTGGATTCTTGTTACCGAAACTTGAGTTTTTGAATGAAATCGAGAAATTTTATTAATGATTAAATACGACAACTCTGGACCCTAAAACTGATTTGCCGTAAGATCTAAGGCCCAAGTTAACCCACGACAACATGCAGAAGATATACTAGAAGATCATACCTATGTTATTTTCGAGAGTCATTAAGAATCATCTCGAAGGAAGATTTAATGATTATGATATCGGAAAGGTTTTAGTATCATGGACCACATACATATACGGCGGTAGCTTATGCGAAGACTGACAAATATAACCTTCACTAAGCTTGTCACTGCAAATTAGTATCCCACCTACTAGATCCTGTATCTGTGAAGTATATTTAATATATACTTATGGCTGAAACAATGGGAAACCATATGACAATGCTCGATGATATGACAAACATAGATAAAGATAGATAAAATACATAAAACGATTTTTTATGTATTTTAGCCAACCAAAATTACTCTATTCTGCCTGATTAAAAGCATCCTCATTGTGCGTACAGACAATGCAGAATGGTGATCCACACTATGGCGGCTTTGTAAGATCTGTATCATTGCCATCGTTGGGCCTCTGGTTACACACTAACCAACAAAGTGTTACAATACGAATGCTGTTATTTTTAGGTGTTGATTATTAATCTCAGATAAGTAACCTTTTTGTATTATGTTACTGGCAGGTTTTTATAAAGTTTGATTTATTTTTTAAGAACGATATTTATTTTAAATTAGAAAATTGTGTAGTGAAATATATGATTCCGTTGATAGTTCAAGAAGCAAAAACATGTATCTGTAAATTTTAATACTGAATTAAAATTCTGAAATATGAATTCTATTCATCAAAGTTTATCATTTCTTGAAAGTATCCTTCTAGTAACCAAATAATGATTTAGCCACATTAAAGCCACCGTTCAAGAGGTTATGGGCCCAGCAAGATATCAGCACGATACCAGGAAAGAGAATTTTTATTAAGGATGTAGAAAAGTGAAAAGCCCCCGGAAGAAAATTGTAAAATGAAATTACGAAATTGAAAAATGAACAAAGTGAAGAAACTAATGTGAGTAATGAGAATTTTTATTGAAGATATAGAAAAGAAAGGACGAATTATTTTAAAAAATAAAAACAATTGAAAAATGAGACCAAGAGGAGGAGACGGAGGTTGATGTTCTTCGTGAAGCTGATGAGAAATGAGAAGGAGACGGAGGTTGATGTTCTTCGTGAAGCTGATGAGAAATGAGAAGGAGACGGAGGTTGTTGTTTTTGGTGAAGCTCATGAGATAAATGAGGAGGAGACGGAGTTTGTTGATGCTTTGGTAAAGCTGATGTTTTTTAATGATCATGATGGAGGTGATCATGAAGTTGTAGAAGTGGTGATGATGGATGTCACGAAGGTAATGGTGGAGTAGATAAAGAAGATGAGATGTAGATGGATGTTGTTGGTCACGATGGAGATAAAGATGAAGATGAGATGTAGACTGTGATGTTGTTGAAGGTCATGATGAAGATTAAGCTAGTGACTAGGTTTTTTTTTTAAAGCGTTTGGTGTTATTCTCTCGTCATAATATATATATGTATGTTAATAGGTCTTTTTAGGTATTTGAATTCGAAACCTTTGTGTAAGTATGCTAGTTTAAGGGGGTGTGAGATAATAGCAGAGTCGCGCAGTGGAAGCGTGTGTGTAAAATTGTTGTAAAGGGAAAAATAATTTAACATTTTGTTATTCAATTAATTTTAAAAAAATAACGGAATATTTTAGATAAATTTTTCACATAATTTTTTGACAGAATTTTTGACATCTAATTTTTTTTTCCTTTATAGTGTATTTGTTTTTTCTGTATTTTAAGGTTTGTTATATTAAAAGGTTTTGGTTTCTGCTGAAAGAGTATATTACTGTTTGGTGTTTAATAAATTCTAAATTGTGGTTGGAGATTATAAAAGGTTGTTATAATCATAAAAGGTAAATCTGTTGAAAGAGAATGTCATGGTTTTGATTGGTGTTTAATAATTTTAATTGTGGTTGGTTATTATTAAAACTTTTGGTTTGTTTGTTGAAAGAGTTGAGATGATATGATGAATGTTAATGTTATAAATGGTTGATTTGATTTGAAGCTGGTGTTGAAGCTGGTGTTGGAGCTGTTGTTGGAGCTGTTGTTGGAGCTGTTGTTGGAGCTGTTGTTGGAGCTGTTGTTGGAGCTGTTGTTGGAGCTGTTGTTGGAGCTGTTGTTGGAGCTGTTGTTGGAGCTGTTGTTGGAGCTGTTGTTGGAGCTGTTGTTGGAACTGGTGTTGGAGCTGTTGTTGAAGTAGGTGTTGGAGCTGTTGTTGAAGTAGGTGTTGAAGTAGGTGTTGGAGCTGGTGTTGAAGTAGGTGTTGAAGTAGGTGTTGAAGTAGTTTTGTTGGAGTTATTCGAGTTGTCGAAGGAGTTATTGTAGTTGTTGTTCGAGTTGTCGAAGGAGTTATTGTAGTTGTTGTTCGAGTTGTCGAAGGAGTTATTGTAGTTGTTGTTCGAGTTGTCGTAGGAGTTATTGGAGTTATTGTTGTAGGAGTTATTGGAGTTATTGTTGTAGGAGTTATTGGAGTTATTGTTGTAGGAGTTATTGGAGTTATTGTTGTAGGAGTTATTGGAGTTGGTGTTGTAGGAGTTATTGGAGTTGGTGTTGTAGGAGTTATTGGAGTTGGTGTTGTAGGAGTTATTGGAGTTGGTGTTGTAGGAGTTATTGGAGTTGGTGTTGTAGTTTTGTTGGAGTTGGTGTTGTAGTTTTGTTGGAGTTGGTGTTGTAGTTTTGTTGGAGTTGGTGTTGTAGTTTTGTTGGAGTTGGTGTTGTAGTTTTGTTGGAGTTGGTGTTGTAGTTTTGTTGGAGTTGGTGTTGTAGTTTTGTTGGAGTTGGTGTTGTAGTTTTGTTGGAGTTGGTGTTGTAGTTTTGTTGGAGTTGGTGTTGTAGTTTTGTTGGAGTTGGTGTTGTAGTTTTGTTGGAGTTGGTGTTGTAGTTTTGTTGGAGTTGGTGTTGTAGTTTTGTTGGAGTTGGTGTTGTAGTTTTGTAGGAGTTGGTGTTGTAGTTTTGTAGGAGTTGGTGTTGTAGTGTTGTATGAGTTTGTTGTTATAATTTCTAAATTGTTGTTGTCAGGATATAGGTGTTTGTAGTTGTGGAAGTAAGAATGTGTAAGAATGTGTGAAAATGCTTTTCGGTACTTATCTGAGATTAAGGGGGTGTGTTGATTATTAATCTCAGATAAGTAACCTTTTTGTATTATGTTACTGGCAGGTTTTTATAAAGTTTGATTTATTTTTTAAGAACGATATTTATTTTAAATTAGAAAATTGTGTAGTGAAATATATGATTCCGTTGATAGTTCAAGAAGCAAAAACATGTATCTGTAAATTTTAATACTGAATTAAAATTCTGAAATATGAATTCTATTCATCAAAGTTTATCATTTCTTGAAAGTATCCTTCTAGTAACCAAATAATGATTTAGCCACATTAAAGCCACCGTTCAAGATTAGGTTGGTCTTCTGTGTGAGGGTAGGAATGCCCTGGTCGAGCCGCCCATTCATGATAAGATCAGCGTGGCAATTTACAATTTGAAATTTGAAGATTCGATTATTATAGAAATTCACCCACCTCATTATAAATTGGGACTCGACGCTCAGTTTTTATTACATGGATGGACTAACCAGCATGGTAGGTTGAACTTTGCAAGTCTTCTGTGTCAACTTTTACGACTGACTATTGTCGAATCTAACTCGGCTGGTTGGCGTTCGGGAAGCTCCACTACATCTTCTCGCCCCAAAGAACGCAGTGTCTCAAAATTAAAATTTTGGAAGATTGTGAGTTGCCTGCCGGTGACGATGATGGTACAGAGAAGTAGTCGCTCACAATACGGTGGAAATTCAAAATACATACATTTTAGTCTAAATCATGAGTTACTATACTACTACTTAATAACCCACCTCTAAATTTTTTCTTATTATTATTGTCAATACTCAATAGAGTAGAAACATTTCAAAGGGGTTCGACAACGAACCAAAAACCCTTCTGGTTACGCCCTAATAACATATTTTGGATAAGGGTATACTTTCCGTGAACTCGAGCTTACAAGCGATAATGTGTTGTAAATAATATTATCGATACAGTATTTATAAGATATAACCTATCTTGGTATCAAGTGACAGTTTTAATTAAACTAGATAAATAAAAACAAGTCATTTTCAAGGCCATGATAATTTCGTCACACTACCGCACGGCGCACACCACTTCTCCGCTATCACGACACATCTGATCTGCTAGTCTGCTAGTCGACAATCGACATCGACACATAATCAGATCAGTCAGTCGGCCAATAGCAACTGCAATAGTAATTGTAGCTGTCAGTGTCTCAGCTGACTGTAATAAAAGGTATTTGGTTCTAATGTTTGTTAACAGTTCATCTCGAATAACAAAGTTATTTTTACGTTTTTATCTACATTTGAATAATAAATTCCCTAAATGCTTGCCAGGTTTGTGAATTCTTTGCCAACCGGCATATCACAACAACTTACGAGGCTTTATTTTCAAGGTAAGTTTTTGTTTTTAATCTTTTTACAAAATGACTATACAAATCATTTAAATGGTTTCACACACTGGTTTCAAAAACGAAGAAGCCTAATGAAAAGAAAATGAAGTATCGTCACATAATATAAAATTTATTTTTCTAACATTTACGTCTATTATCATGGCATCAAAAAACTCAAAAAAATATAGCGTTACGCGAAAACCTCGCAAGAGTAAGAATATTAAAAAAAACATTTTTTGTAGCCGTAGTAAGCGAAGACCTCGCCATGATATGGAACTATTGGGTCTATATTATGGCTCCATAATCTGTTGAGAACTATTTAACTAATAATTCTGCCTAAGATTTATTTTCTTAATTGAAAGTACCATTACTATATCTAATCCTATAAGATTCTCCCTTTCGCCTTCACAAACTCACCTTCTGTCTTGTGCTTATGTATGTGCATGTACTCTTTGTAGAATTATGTTTGATTTTAAGTAATAAACCCTGTGGTGCTATCCACAGTAGTTGTACGTGTAAAAGTAGCCCAAGTTACTTTTTATATCATCACCTTTTAACCAGTGAAAGCCCCATTAAAATCCAGTCACTTTCAGAGGAAATTATACACATATAACATTATTAAGCATATAACATTCAGAGATCGGAATTGGGTGTGTGAAAATACCTAAAGTTTTGCAGCGGGACATAATATGGAGCTATTACAACCACTTAAGTTAAACCGGGTTTGAATTTTACCGGTTTAGTTTTGTTTTCTTTTACATGTTCCTTACCTTTAAAACACCGAACTATAAACATTTACAAGCTGCTAATACAGTTCTAAATAAATTTTCTGCTAATACAGTTCTAAATAAATTTTTGTTTTGTACTTTTCCGGTTAAAATTCGGTCTTTTAGTTCCAATTGTTCTTTGTCGGTCAAACACAGAATTTCATATATCTGCAAAAGGCTAATGCGGTTTTAATTTCTTTTTTTGATCTGTATCTTAAGTTAAAAAGTTTTGCTACAGGTTGATGCAAGGAAAACGAATATTTTCGCGTCTTTACATAGTTTTGAAGTCGGCTTTTTTTTTTAATTATTAAACCTGCACTGCATAAAAAAAATAAATTAAAAACATTTATTTCAATTGCAAGAACAGTGGTTGTAACAGCTCCATATTATTATTGCAAACTTACTGCAAACTTTAGGTATTTTCACACACCCAATTCCGATCTATGAACATTACCAAGGAAAACAGACACACAAGTATTTTAAAAATTGTTTTATGATCAAAATACAACATTTACATGCATTTAATGAATAGCTGCTAATTTGATATTACAAATAGACACTTATATGAGTAGATCAATGATGTTTAAAAACTACTTACTTACAGTTCTGCTTCGTAATCAGAGGGGGACTCACAGCCACTCAGACTTTTACACATACAAAAATATGGATGTTAAAATATTGCCTGCTCTTCAAGATAATTACATGTACTTAATTGTGGACAAAGCAACTCGGGAAGCTGCTATTGTTGACCCTGTAGAGCCCAAAAACGTACTCAATGCTGTAGAAGAATGTGGTGCTAAACTCACTACTGTGTTGACTACACATCATCATTGGTAAGTATTTTTTATTGTGCTCATGTAATCATCAATAATTGCTGGGCTTAGGGTTAAGTGCAGGTCGAGACTGGCAAGATAACCTTGCTATTATAAAAATATTTCTGTCGCAGCAATTTTTTTTGTTATGTATTTAGGCCTAACAAAATGACCACTATGCCTGATGGAAAGCATGAATAGAATTCAGAAGTAGGGGTCACCATCCTCATTGTGAATGCCGACAATGTAGCAGGGTGACACCACTATGGTGCCTTAATGAGATGCTATTGCATCGAAATACGACAGGGTCTTCTGTGTGAGGGTAATACTTCCCCGGTCGAGCTGGCTCATTTGTGCTGAAATCAGTGTGTCTCTACTACATACAATGGCTTGTGTTTTTTTTATTATCAGGGATCATGCAGGAGGAAATGAAGAGCTTGTACAACTACATCCAGGTCTTAAAGTATATGGTGGAGATACTCGTATTGGAGCACTAACAGATAAAGTAATTCACGATTCTCAGCTCAACATTGGAAATTTAAAAGTAAAATGTCTTTTTACTCCATGCCACACATCTGGTCACGTATGCTACTATGTATCTACTGATGAAGACAATGGTGACACTGCAGTGTTTACAGGTACAAACAAGTTAAATATAATGTTAAATATTTGTTAATTGGTCTAGCCGTTACAGGGATAAGCCAGAACAAAAAAGCAGACAAAAATGCTACTTATTGCTTTTTTGATGTACCACCTTAGTATGTACTGTAAAAATTTGCAAATTAAGCCATTCGGTCTAGACTAGCCATTATTTTGAGTTTTGCTCTATGATAAATATTCATAACTAGAGGCCCACTTTCAGCTTTGCATAGATAGATATAGGTATTTAAAAAACATTTTAAACAACGATTATATACTAAAACCTTCGTCGAGAATCTATCTATCCATTGCTAAAAACAGCATTGAAATCGGTAAAGTAGTTTTTAAGTGTATCGAGAACAGGCAGACAGACACGCCTGAGGACTTTGTTTTATATTAAGTAGTACAAATAATTTCGGTATTGTAGAGAAAATCAAAACTCATTGCCGACCCGATTTTGTCCGATCCGGGAATCAAACTAGATACCTCAAGCACAGCAGTTGCACACACTGCCACTACACCACCGAGGAAGCCTTTCGATTTCTTGGTGCATGTTATCATGTAAACTTTTTTTACCTTACAGGTGACACATTATTTCTGGGTGGTTGTGGAAGATTTTTTGAAGGTTCTGCCCATCAAATGTACACTGCTCTGATCACCATATTAAGTGCTCTTCCAGAGGAAACCAAAGTATTTTGTGGCCATGAATACACATTGCAAAATCTTAAGTTCGCAAAACATGTAGAACCAAAAAATGAGCACATAGAAAAGAAAATGGAGTGGGTCATTGGAAGACGACAGAACAATCTCCCATCGGTATGTAATCTTCATTTGAAAACATCATTGCTTATCCAGAACTAGCTTTTGTCAACGCGCCTGTTATCGTGGTAAGAAATAGCCTTGACCTTTCTCAATAACCAATCTGCATGTCAGATTTTATTGAAATCGGTGCAGCGGTTTAGCCGTGAAATAGTTACATACAAACAGTTACTTTTGAATTTATATAGTAGGGATTCTAGGAAGCAAGCTTTGCCTTGTACTACTCCAGTACAAATAACCAGTGTTATGTAATTCGTCTGTGGAATTTCACTGTGATACAGGTAACTGGGGACTAAACCGAGTCTAGGGGAAAAGAGTCTGAGGACGGTTAAGCATTTGTGACTCTTGGGTAGGTAGAAGAATTACTTAACTTAAAAAATTACACATACAACAATGACGGGTCAACATTCTAAAATGAAAATAGGTACCCTCAGTTCCTCTCAATATAATCAGCCATATGTCAACGAAAATCTCATCTAAATCGGCGCATTCGTTCATGAGAATAAGCAGAACAGCCCATAACAAACAGAAATAAATTAAAAAAACGATGTAAATAATAAATAAATAAATATTTTGGACATCTTACACACAACATCATCCCCAGTCCCAAAGTAAGCGGAGCTTGTGTTATGGGTACTAAACAACTGATATAAATACATAAACATACTTTTTTTTTTTGTAAATACATACATATTATACATAGAAAAACATCCAGACTCCGAAACAAATATTTGTGGATCACACAAATATTTGGTCTGACCCGGGAATCAAACCCGAGACCTCTTGATCAGCAGCCACATACGCTAACCTCTAGACCAACAAGGCAGTCAACTCATACTTTCATATCATTTTAATGACAAGCATTTAATTTGAACACTCTTTAATGGAATAACATATGAACCCTACAATAGTAAATAGATTTTATTGTTTCCAATGTTTCCAGGTCCCCTCAACCATAGGCGAAGAGAAATCATATAATCCATTCATGAGAGTAGAAGTGTCTTCGATAATGAAACATGCTGGTCAGAAAACACCAGTAGAAACTATGCATTTTATTAGGCAAGAGAAAGACAACTTTAAGTAAATGCCTTAAGGCAGCCTTTTACAAAGGTGCTACAACATTTGTGGTAGAATATCATTTAAAAGATTCTAGATTTTGTTTATTTCGTTGGGATTGGTAATAAAGCATTTTTTTATAAAATTGTTGTATTTGTAATTTTTTTTACAACAGCCAAAGACTCCTTTAGATGCTGTTCGTTGAAGGACTCATAATCAGCCTTAGTAATCATCTGTTGTACATACATAGGCTTACCTACTAAAGGAGGGTTAGGTCCAGAGATGGGTTTATGCCCAGGCACTTCGGGCATATTGAATAAATGCCCATATACGCCCAATAAATGTCTTTTATCTGGGCAAAAACCATAATTGGCATTTTTTTAAATATCACACTATTTAATATAATTATAGTAAAATATCGTTGCTACACCTCCTTTCTAAGGAGAGGCCTATGTCCAGCAGTGGACTGTTGAAGGCTGTTGATGATTGATGATGATCGTTGCTACAGCTACATTTCTGTGAGTAGCAAAGATTAATCGACTATTCGACTTCATCGAAACTTCGAACACAAAAAAAAAACAATATATGAATTGTGATTCAACAAGACTGTTTATAACAATATAAAAATAATTAGGTATTTTTAAATAAATTTATAATTCTAAAAATACTGACTCAATTACGATTTGATTCAGATAATGTTCAACTTTTTTTTAAGAAACCAGTGTTACGTTTTTTTGCCCAGTGCTCGGGCATTTATTGGGCGTAAACTCATTTATGCCCAATGGGCCAGGTTTTTGCCTTTTCGCCCGTATTTGTTTCTGCCCTCGACCCATCACTAGTTAGGTCATGTGCGTATTTATTGAATTACCATTTTGATATTAGGTCTCGAAAAATTAAGGTATGGTGACTAGTTACCACCCTATTATACATATTTTTTTAAGAAATATTACTACAGTCCCTCAGTCCACCTGCAGATTTTTTTGGGTACTACATGAAACTAGTGAAATGGGTTGGTATGTGATGGCCTCCACATATAAATGAAAACTTAGTTACACTTAAAACATAATGTTTAATAGTTAACCTAGTCTTAAAGCTGTTGATCACAAGAACACTACAAACTACTTGCAGTAGTTGGTAACTGTCATTGTTCTTTCTTGATGTAGGCTGACATTTGTTCTGCATACTTTTCTTTTGACCTCTCAAACATTGCAACATATACCTAAAACAAACAAGAGATAATATTACTCAGGTACAACCCTTTATTTCTGGATATAAATGTGGTGTTCTGTATCATTTTATCTCACTGGTATCACATTTCTAAAGTTTAGCACAACTTCTTTCTTGCGGTCAAAATTATTAGTTTTTTATTATTTACAACTGCTGCAATGAAGACGCCATGTTTGTGCCCATAATATGTTTTATTAGGGACTAGCATGACAGACCTACATGCAGCCCTGCCCACTTGTAGGTCCATCGTGGTGGTAAATAGTAGCCTATGTGTTATTCCGATATGTAAGCTATATTATTGTGAAGTTTTATCAAAATCCAATCTGTAGTTTTTGCATGAAAGAGTAAACAAATATACATCCACACTCAAAAGCTTTTGCGTTTACAATAGTAGGATTTAGTACTATAGGGAAGGAGTAAATATAATAGGTGAAAGGCAGAAAGTGAGTAAGTTGAGTCAGTTTCAGTCCTCAATTTGAAACTGTCAGAAAAGTTTTTAGTACAAAATCTCATCTTTCTAACACCATTCAGTGAAACCTAATTAGACTTAAACAACATGAGAAACAGATAACTAAAGTTATATTTTAGAAAAATAATGGATTTCTTTTTACTACACCCATCATAAGTATTACAAATTATGGCATATGGCAATTGCTACTATATCTTCCAATTTCACAGTACTGCAGTTCCCAGAGCTAGTATATTGATGGTATAAAACATTATTTCAGTGTTGCTGTGCATAAAAATCTTACCCTTTTATCATCATAGCTAAGTGATCTCCATCTTGATGCTAATTGTCTGGTAACTTCCTTTTTGGATGGTTCTGATCCCATTTCAGAATTTGCCTCGGCTACAACCAGCGGCCGCTGTTCTTGACAGAATTGGAAGAATGCATTACAAGGTTTCTTTGGAGCATTGGGATCTCTCTCAGGCTAAAAATAGTGAGAGCTGATAAGATTCAATCATTCAACATTTATTTATTTTAGAATGTACAATAACTAATATACATCATACCTTATCTGCTTTACTTTTTCTCTTAGGCCCTGTTTTCTTAGGATTCGTAGAGCTTGGTTTTTCTGTTTGTTTAGCAACCGCTGGAGTTTTGCCACCAGCCCGAGGAGGTCGAACCGTTACCTCGGGCTTAGTATCTATCTCCAAAGATGCTGTACGAAACTGATCACCATGGTTATCTAAACGTTCTACTAGCAACTTAATATCTTTTCGATAGCGCTTTGTAATTTTCTTTGCTTCATGTATTCTGTAAAGATATTGAACGGCACCTTTAAACACGACAAACGCTTTACAACCAAAATAAAGCTCAAAACACAAACCTGTTTACAATTCTTTCGTTATCCTGCTGCAAGACTTCACATCGTTCCAATAGCAACTGATATTTTCGCCTATAAATTTCTTCCTCGGATGGTAAGCTAACCATATCATCAGAGTCGTCAGAAATATTCGAGTTAATCTGTTGGACTGTCATTTTAATTTATTTCGTTGCTAAAAGTTCACGCGATCAAATTTCTTTTTATTTCGCTGTCTCTCCTGTCATTCAGTTCAGTATCTTTAGGCTGGTCACACTGGAAAATACCTATCCCAAGAAATGTAACCAAAAATCGGCAGTCCATACTTAAACGTTTTTAAATTATTTCGTCTACTTGTTATGTTCAAGAGATATTTTTTATTAAACTTTACTGATTACGTGCTTACAAAGATTATTTTAAAAACAAAATAAACATTTCAGTTTGATTTTTCTCTGACATAATATTAATATCTGTTTAAATACTAAGAATGATATAGTTACAAGAAATACTTTTTTGACAATAGTAAAAAAAAATTTTTATACTAAACTTGAAATAATGTAATGGCCATATTCTCTTTTTTACATCACCTTTTTTTTTGTTAAGGGCATATAGTCACACGTAAGAATTAAGAATCACACAATTTAAATTACCTAAAATTTGATGTTGGTTTTTATACTTATAAAGTACATTGACTTAAATTCCACTTTCAATGTCGCACGCGTGGATGTTTAGTTCCGAACCATAGATATAATACTATACCTATGTTCCGAACACACGCTTGTTTAACAGTTTAACTCCTCTATCAAACATCTATCGAAGATTGTCCCTTATTAACTACTACGTAATAATTTACATAATTGTGATTTTGATTGACAAATCCACAAAATAAATATAAAACTATATTAAAGTTAGTATAAATTTTGGATAAGGCGTCACATGGTCTAACTTTCAGTTAAGTAACACGCTAGATAGACTCATCTACATGACAAAAATAGCAAGGAGGACAACAAATGTCTATACAGTCTATTATCCAAAACAAGTTTTAGTTTAGGTTTGTTTAGTGATGATAACAACAGAATCACGGCCAAAAGGTGGACTATATTAAAAAAGGAATGTTTTTTACATATCGTGAATGAATGAATATTTTGGTATGCGAAAGTTATGTCTAAAGAAGGTGCTGGTAGGAATTGATGATTGATTTCACGTGATGCTACAGTAGGCTATCAAGTTTATGGCATCAGTATTCTGGGATCCGCATGGTATATTAGCGTTTGGAATATGTAAAAACACTGAAATGCGTTAAAGTCCCGAAAATTCCCTAAAAATGTCAATAAAATGTCAATACTACAAATAAAACAACGTTTTAGTATATAACTATGCCTATCTCAACCGCCAGAAGCTTCAAGTCAGTAGAATATAAAACTTATTTATCGACTATCATAAATTAGGGGTCATCCATAAATTACGTCACACGAACTTCATGATTTTTTTGCCCCTCCTCCCTCCATGATCCTTGTCACAGCTGGTCACATTAGTGAGACTTCCCCCTCCCTAGTGTGACGTCACATATCTTGCATATTTGGGCGGTTTTCAAAATTTTGCTCAGGGCTATTTTGCCGTGTCCTACGAGTTTGACCATTGATTATAAGGCAAAAATGTAGGAAGTGAGTATCAAATTATTTTACGTTAGGGTAAAATGCTTAACTTACTTTAAAAAAAAGATAAACATAAGACTTATACGGAAAACATATTTTAATATTTAATAAAATACCAAATATTATCCTACTTTTTTATGTGTCCTTCATCATATCCTGGATTTTGATTACGTATTTTGGAGAATATATAAGCTATATTTGGATATCTTTAGTATTACTCGAAAGAAATAACTCATTATATTTGTTTTTAAATAAAATATAATAAGGTTGTAGTATATTTTTCTAATATAAATACTGAAATTATCGGATTTAAAAAACTGGCCACAGCGGACAGTCCTGTACGTATCGGTATGATTTTATAAAGAATAACAATAATATTGTCTTTGGCTCTTAACTATTTTTAAGCAATGCCATATTGACGATGTTTTTATCATTCCTTCCTTCTTTTCCTTTGAATTAAAACTGAAGAAATTCAATCGTCAACACTTGCGGTCCGTGACGTGCGTGACGGGTCTGTTTTGTTTGTCCGGTACGAACATTAATTTTGAAAGGTATTACCCACAAATTTTATATACTACTCGTGTTCAATTATAAGTAAATATGTTGTAGATGGGTCATTTTCACAAAAAGTGTACACTTTTTTCAAAGTGTCGAAATTTATTTTTTTGTTTTATTTCGTTTTTTTTTATTAAATTCAGAAGCGGTATTCTTTTAAATATATGAAAATAATAACAGAACCTCTAATTCTGTATTATTTAATGAAATATAGGTAATTTAATGCCCTTGGGTACCAATAATTCTTCCATTCCGCTACTATACGCTTTTG
The DNA here is from genome assembly GCA_932526445.1 of Phragmatobia fuliginosa. Taxonomy (NCBI): domain Eukaryota; kingdom Metazoa; phylum Arthropoda; class Insecta; order Lepidoptera; family Erebidae; genus Phragmatobia; species Phragmatobia fuliginosa. The sequence goes on along the minus strand of OW052066.1, from coordinate 6,632,580 downwards.
GTTATATAAATAAAATAAAACACGCTTGGATTAAATCAACTGGTATTATTTGTTAGTAATATTTAGGACTTCAATATAAAATAAAGAAAAACTAGAATCATTAATAAAAAACATATATTTTCATCAATTTCTTTTCCATTACGTTACTCTTTGGACGAAATTAGTTAAAACTTTTTAGTTTGTTCATCAACTAGGAAACAATATAGGAACTTTTTTTAAATTTATATTCATAAAATTAATAACCTCTAAATTATCACAACTTTGATGGCAATCAGAACGGATTTTGCTCTTAAAATAATATTTTAATCAAAATATAAAATAGGACAGCCACGGAATGGACTGTTCAAGTAACGGAATAGAATTCTTAAGGTTATTGTACATTAACAAGAAGAATTGAACATATTGCATATTTAAAATATTGCAAATTGTAACAGTATGAACCATTTTAGTTACAGAAACTTTCTTACTAGGAAGCCCTTTTTTTTCGAAATTACTGAACCGATTTTAATAAAGTTTGATAAAAAATATGCAGTATTTCAAAATGTATGTATTAAAAAAAAGTTGAAATCTTTGTTTCAATGGAAAATTTAATATAGGTATAATTTAGCTATAACACGATTTTTATATTATATATAAAACTTATGTATTTTGCTTATACGTATGAAGTTTTATTAAAATTGGTTCATTAATATTCTAATAAAAAAGAATTGAAATTTTGCATGAAATGGCGAAGTTGTAAAATAAGCTCTTAGGATGTTTTCGATTATTTTAATTACACTTTTATAAAAATCAACATATAAAAACAACATAATTGTTAACTATTCTAAAGTTATTTAAATTGCACGTGGACAACAAAATGTGATCAAATAATATTCACAATAATCACATTCATCTTCACAATAGTGATCATATATTGCATAAAAAGTACATTGCGGGCACCAAAAAAAGGCAAAATTAATTAAATGCTTCACTTTACTGTTATCGTTTATAATAAAGTGGTATGGTTTATGGATCAAATTGGTAGGAAATCCACAACCGAAACATTTTTCTGCAATTCGGAAATGAGTGATTAACCACGGCCGTACTGATTCTTGCAATAATATAAAATCATTTTTGGTTAGGAATTTATCAATGTTCGCAAGAACAACCATTTTTGATAAGTACCTGAAAAATAAATATTGGGTAGGTACTCATGTCAATATTATTAAAATGTATGCATTTTTCAAGAACTTGTGTCATTTAAGCATATGAATATTTATATTTAATAATTTCTGAATATTAGAATTCTTATTCAGACACACTCACAAAAATTAAATAAATATAATGTACACTCTTCTTAAGAATTCCATTCCGAAACTTTTTAGTTCCCATTCTACGTTACCTGCGTTTTGGTTACGGAATGGACGTAACGGAATGCTACCTTTGAACCTTTTGTTTTATTTTGTTTTTACCTAAAACATCCGACCAACAATTTTGTTATCAAATTGGGTTCACTGAAAGTTTATAAAGATATCAAAATTATTTGCAATAAATAAAATTGTAGTACTTACTTCGAAATTGGTTGCGGTTGTGGAATATCAAAACGGATCGCTGCTAAAGTGCGTGTTTATAATCCGCTGTTCGCCGTCAAAATGGACGAATCATTACGGTACAGCCAATGAGAGCTTTACAAATGTTGTGAATCGACAAAAAATATGCGTAAGTGGTAGTTTTAATTGAGATGTTTCGTAAAAAAGAGGGTTTCGGAATGGACTTGTCCACTTTAGCTAATTTATGTCCTCGCAGAAATATAATTATTTAAATATTTTGTATCATGTTACACTGTTTCTACATTTATAAAAGAAAACGTTAATAACTATTCTTTCAGACAAAATAATCAAATTATTATATATATGTCAACAAAATATATAAAAGTTATGTTAATTAACTCTAATTCGTAGTGGGACAGCGCTAAAATAGGTACCTTTGACTAGTATTTTTGAAAAATACAGTAAAATAACTGTGTATTTCTGTAGCAACAATATATAATATTGTTTAGAACTAACCATAGACCTTTATTTATAGTGTTGTTTTTCTTAAAAGTAGAAATTATTCGTTAAATATTTAACGAAAGTTGTGGGACACCCCCAAAACATGAATGTACACTTTTTGTGAAAATGACCCAGATAATGAATGTGTACTAGTAAACTACTTTAATCACCTTTTTTATACCAAAAAAACATGTGATGACAAGTCCGCGTTATACGTAACGTCCAGGACGTGACGTGATGTATTATGTGGACTAAAAACGTTACGTACTGGACTCGTAAAGATGCGTTCATACTGTCTTGTGCAATTTTTATATAAATTAAAAATATAATCCACCCAGAGAGGTAAACTCATTACCTTTATAGGATCTAGTCACCTCATGGTGAGCAGGTTTCCTTATTATGTTATAAATATCCTATTTAGACTAGCGATAAAGAGGGTGAACCCTAATATTCCTCACATACTCGGCACTTCCTTACAAATTAATTTATTCCTACTCAGGTAAATTATGCCGTTGACTGGTGCCGAGAGAGACAAAAACAACGGCGATATGGACAAAAACAAAGAAAATGAAAAAAAATACAAAAAATATAAAAAGAAAGAAGTCGAAAGACTGAAGAACATAAACCCAAGGTAAGTGAACTAAATAAGGAAGAAAAGGAAAAAAGACGGAAAATTTGGAGATAACAAAAAAGGAATAAAAGGGAAAATAAAAAAGTTAATAATACTAAGCCAGCTGTTCCAGTGACAGTGCCAGAGATGCAAGATAATACAAAATTGAAGAAAAAACAGAGATTGAATTACCGAAATTATAAAAGATATCAAAGGACATTAAAAACTTGTGAAAGGTTAAAGAAAGTTATAAGTAGTTTAAGTAAAAATAGATTTCGCCTAGAGACTAAACACAAAAAGATGATTGAGCTATTGGAAAATGAAAAAGTTACTTTAAAAGAAGACCAAACAATCACGCAGAATTACCTACTTATTGGTTCCCTATTTTATTTTTGCTACTACTTATTTGACATTTTTTTGTATCTGTTGAATTTTTTTGTAAGTTAAGAAGTATTGTTACCTACATAATGTGAAAATGAAACTGAGATATAGTCTGGCCACGCTAACTCTGCAGAACGAAAAAAATTATAGAATTTGAAAATCTATAGATGGTAACACCGCCTAGACTACGAAAAACTAATTTGATACTAGTTGTTTTTTTATTTTAGCCAAGTTATTTTGTTTATATTCTGATTTTTTCTTGGTTAAGAATAGTCATGACTACAGCACGATGCATTGTCGGTTTGATACAGTTTTTTAGGTAGGGCATAAGTAGGTACAATACAGGTTGTAATAATTCTGATTCCTAACTTTTAAAAATCTACTGAGGCTATGGTTTATCTACACATAAATAATAATAAAAGGTAACTTTACTTTAAGATCTAAGAAACAACTCAAGGACAGTATAAAAATAACGATAGATTTTTGAATGATAAACATAATTTATTTTTAGGTTTCATCAAGATATACATTAGTTTTTTTTGTTTCTACAGGCTCGTTTCTTAACAAAAATTTTATTATGTATCTATGGCTCCATGCCGCCACATCATGTTTTTCCATAAGAACTGTCCGTTCGTCAATAATAATTTGCGTAAGGTTTCTCTGCAGCCAGTAAAATCAATTGATTGCCTCAATTGAAGTAGTAATTTACGCAGAGTAGGAACTTTTTTTCGGGTCAAATAATACTGATATATTGTATTTCGTTTGGCGCATTGGTCAAAATGATCAATATTAACTTTCGTTGCCCGTGCTGCACGCTTTTTGCCAGGAACCCTCCAGATCGCTGAATCCTGTAGAAATAAATATAAACTTTATTTTGAAGTTGTATTCAATGCAATATGTATTGGATGTACGTTGTACCTACTTTAATAATCTAACGAAAATTTTAGAAAATAAATACGTAAGTAACAGATTCTTACCAGTCATTGAAGCGATCTTTTTAATATACTGGTTCTCACTATTGATGGTAAACTCTTCAAGAGCCTTCAGCATCCGTAGGGCAACTTGATTATGAGGTTTAAATTCATCACTTATACTACCTGGAATGTCTAAAAATAAATACTTGTTAAGAGTTGAGTATCTATAATTTATGTAATAGTTGCCTAAGACCTAAATCCTATCTGTAGGAAGCAAATCTATAGGTAGATATGTTATTGAAATTGGACGTTAATTTGACACGAGCTTCTTGTCAGCATCATGAACAGGCTATGAGTATTTGAAAAAATGTTCTTAGATACATATAATGGTAAAATAAAACGGCGAAGTATCAAAATCAGTAGATTTACTTACACGTCAACTTTTCGATATCTTGTAAACATTGTCGTTTTTGGCTAAGGACGACATCACACTGTGCCTTCACATCTTGGAATTTACTTATCATGTTATAAAATAACTTCCGCACTCAACTTTCAATAGGTTTAACTATTTTTCTTTAAAATATATGAAAAACAACAAACAGCATATGCAATGTGACAGCTCACGTACCACAAAAGTGACATCAGAAAAAGTATACCATATAAAAAACTTTTTGGGGTTGCCCATTTATTCCACTGCAGAGTTAGCGTGGCCAGACTCTAGACTTGAATCCCCTAAGTTTTTTGTAAAATATATTTTTACTAAATAGTTAGATAAATGCTCAAATCAAAACAGTCTGTGATATTGACTAATTTTATAGAAATAAGTACGGTAAGTGATGTGACTTAAATAATATGTCACATCACGACGTTTTTGAATAATAGTTGAATAATATTGTATTGTTTCTTAAATGACTAGAAATTGTGCTCGTTGTAAACATAGCTTTAGAGTTCCTAAACGTAACGACTGTTGTCTACATACGTAACTGTCCTGTTTTGGCTGTTATAGTTTTTATTTTTTTATGAAAAAACCTTTGGAAGTTATGTTTTTGTTAATATATATTATATGTCTTTTGTTATTTATTGTATTTAAAAAAACTTACCTATAATGTTAGTCTTTCAGAATAGTTATTTATTCACAAAGTTTGATAGTCCAGAGTGCCATTTAGTTACGTACAAGACATATTTTATATTTAAAACAGCACTAAGAGGCAAGATTCCACAAAGTGGTATTAAATTTTAGAAGATTTTTATGTTGTTGATTAATTATAAATAAAGCTGATTAACTTTGATATGATTGAGTTATTATTTACTTTGAATGAAAATGTTACGTACAAGACCCCTGTATTGGCAACCCTCACTATAATAATACATTATATAGAAATTATACTCATTTAACATTGTTTGATTATGGTTTTTTTTAAACCTTAGTTCATTGTAAATGTCTAGATTTCATCGTTTATTTAAAATTTTGTTATGAAAATAAATGGACATCCTGTACGTAACGGGGCAAAATTTTGAAAAACGCCCATTTACATTTAGAAATTATTGAATGAAAACAGCCGTTACGAAATCAGTTTTTATTTCCAGAAATTCTTTTTTTTTTTAAATTCACAAATCAATAAATTAACAATACAAAAAACGATTAAATCTAGTTAAGAAATTAAGAAAAAAATTGATCAAGTGCGTGTCAGGTCACGCATAGAATAGGATTCCGTAGTCACCCATAATGGTAGGTAGATTTAAAATCGTGTCAAATAGATAATTGATAGATTTACATAATACATATTTCTTTATTTTTGTACGAAGTTTTCCAAGTGAGTGCATTTTCGTTTTTCCTTGATAGTTCAATTATATGGACCACTATCATCAATTTTTCAATTTTTTTGCGCCCTGCTTTTCCAAAAGAAATGCACTTTAAAGTTTAATAACTCGCAAACGGATACCTAAATCGAAAAATGGTTTTAGCAACCTCATAATATTTTTAAAAGACCGGCTAGGCGCAAGAAAGAAAAACATCTTCACTCTACGAGTAGGGGAGGTACCCCACATAAAAATTTTGTCGTGATTTTATTGTAGCACTTTTTACAACACATATTCATTGAAAGTTCTTTATCAACCTAATGAAAACATATTTCCATTCCATCATCTTTCTAGCACTAAGCGTTCAGAAGTTTACTAATTAAGTCCAGTTCGGACGTACGGACGAACATGACGAAAATGTAAGGGTTCTGAGATATGAATTAAGGAACCCTAAAAATCAAATAGGTGTATACTTTTATATTATAAAAGTATACATACACCTCTTACAAAGTATACACCTATTTAATTTTATGAACTTATCAAAACACGATGTAGAATCACCTAGATAATTCCTTGCTAAGCCTTGCTTCATAGACTTTTCTCAGAAAACATTGAGACGGATTAATACGACAAATATTATTATAAAAAATAAGTTGTCTGAACCCCATTTAACCGCGAATATGGTTAATTTAGACCGAGTCACGTGTCGCTAATACAGCGATTGCGCACAAAACCTCTATGGAAAACAACATCGATCGTTCTTATACACAGCGTGTTTCAGTGTCTACACTGCAGTGTTATGCATATCAAGTAATCATGCGACATACAGATTCTATTAGAAGATATATAAATAATGTATATTAAGTTTCAGTGAAAAATTATGTGTTGTGTTGAAAGGTGATAAGAAAAAATCAACACAAATGAATTCCAAAACTAGCAATGAGATGGATACCGGTGTTATCAAAGCGAATTTTGTTTGTTTATTTTACTTTAATATTTCTATTATATTTATTTTATGCTTTAAATTCTTGTTTAGTTGACGAAAAAAAGGTTGGTAAATTTATTATGTTGTATCACATTTTGATAAATAAATAAATATCTGTAACTGTGTTATGTATTTTAGATATTAACTGTGATATTACACATAATTACACATATTTGAATCCCTGGAACTTTAACTACTTTGTTTTTATCGTTTTATTTGATTTTAACACAGATATTCAGTTACCTAAACTGAACGCGGTAATTTAAGAAACTACTGATCCTATTTCGTAAATACTTTTACTATTAGATAGTCCATTTATCAAGAATAGGCTATTTCTCACACTATGACAAATAGAATCGGAGTATTAAAGAAAAATGTTTAGAAAACAAGGAGGTTATTTATTTTGAGAACTTCTAATGCGTGGCATGCGTACCTAAATGGTTAAAGATTCGTAAAAAAACATGTATAAAATTTTCGTGTCACAATGTTACCATAAGTACTCCTCCAAAACGGCTTGACCGATGTCTATGCAATTTTATATGGTCTGAGAATCGGATACTACCTTTTTTTATTACCCTATGACGCGAGCAAAGCCGCGGGCATGAGCTAGTAATAAATATTAGAATTGTTCCTCTTGAAAAGTTCTAATAAAAATCCGCGACCGCAAAAATATATATTTTGAAGGCTGGCCCAGTTTAATAACTAAAATATGCAGACGTGTCGGCTAGTGTTTAATAAGGGTACTTTATTTTTCAGTTTACGTTAAAATACATATTCCTGAAACATCACATTACAAAGTACAGATCGGCAGGAGTGCGTTTCGCCTCGTTGTTAGGTTTTAGTTTCGATGACAACTACCAATATAGGAGACTGAAGACGAATCAAGTTCCCGTCAAGAGATTACCAGATGTACTTATTATTGGTGTCAAAAAATGCGGGACAAGGGCACTTTTGGAGTTTTTAAGGTAGGTTTTAGAGTTTTGTTTTTTTTTGTGACCGCTAGTTTTATGACTACCTCGTGGGCGCAGTGGTAGCGTATGCGACGGCTGTGCTTGAGGTCACGGGTTCGATTCCCGGATCGGACCAAATGTTTGTGTGATACGCAAATATTTTGTTTCGAAGTTTGCATGTTTTCTATGTATAATATGTAGTATCTATGTATAAACAAAAAAAAATTGTTTTGCTTAGTTGAGCTGTGCTTAGTTTGGGGCTAAATGGCGTTGTGTATAAGATATCCGAAATATTTACTTATTTGTTTATTCATTAATCATCATCAACAGTCTTTAAAGGAGAAGAAAATGAGGTTTGGTCTACTACACCACGCTGGCCAGACATGTTGGTATAGGGTCTGTTACAAGGTTTCCTTCTTAGTCTTGCGTGGTTTGTTTGTTTTACGACACTCACGGAATGTAGTGATAACCTGTATTTTATACGTCACCATACGGACAAGGTACTGCTCTTGTTTTCTTTGTTTTTTTATCACCACAAGTAATTGATAACAAAACTTTAGAGACAGGTAATCTCCGAAGCACCCCTTTCCAGTGATCACCTGTGTCAGCCGGTATGAGAGGCTGCCGTGATGTCTCTCGAGCCAATCGTCCATAATGGGTCTTTCCGCCGCAATAACGACGTGCCTACCACATATGTACCCTCCTCGTACGTTTATGATTAAAAGTTATTATTTTGCTATTTTAGGTTGCATCCAGATGTTAGAGCTGCTGGGTTAGAGGTCCATTTCTTCGACAAATTTTATCACAAAGGCTTCGAATGGTACAGGTACGGATGCATTAAGTTGTATATATTTATCTATAAATAACTGCTTTTAATAAATGTTGTGTATTCATATAGGTACTTACTATACATACGTACATTTGAAGTTACCATGAAAATAAATAAAATGTAAAAGTTTGTGTGTAATTTCAAATGAATAGCTTTTCACTAAACTCACATAAAAGTACGGCACTAACATCAGATACTCAATTTTTTTTTAATATCTGTCTTTTTGTCACGGCTTATCTCGTGTATGTCTGTACCGCTTCTGATGGAGCTCACTAGCAGACAGCTAGCGATATAAGGACTACTTTTATTTTAGACTTTACAATAACTACTGCCGGCGTAGCTAGTAATTACATAAACAGACATCACTTAATATAATAAAATTAGTGTCTGTTTGTAATTTAAAAATAAAGGATTTTACAAAACAATTAAAAAATCTGTCTGTCTGTTTGCTCTGGATAATCTCCGGAAAGTGAAACGACTACACCGATTGTGACGGGACTTTCACTGGCAGAATCAACATTTTGATGTTCATAAAGATACCTACTAAACTATTCTACTCATATATTACCTGTTAATAAATCAAGTTCAGGTTTATATTTACAGTTCTCTTTTATCTACATTATTCCAGAGACAAGATGCCACCTACATTGGAAGGTCAGATAACCATGGAAAAAACCCCATCGTACTGGGTGACGAGGTCAGCACCGAAAAGAGTATATGCGATGAACCCTGGTATGAAGCTTTTAGCGGTTCTACGGGATCCGGTTACCAGAGCCATCAGTGATTATACACAATCAGCGACGTAAATATGTACATTTTTTCAAAAATCAGGATTTGTTAAAACGAATCTTCATACTAAGTATATGTATACTTAGTCATGATGGAATCGGGGAGAGCAGTCTACCTTTTCTGCTAAAGAAATAAATAAAATGAAAGTATCTGGTTGTAATATTAAATGAGGATGGTGACCATTACTCCTGGATTCTACTCATGGTTTCGGTCGGCCAGAGTGATCACTTAGGTAGGCTTAAATATAAAATAAATATTAAACAAATTATACGCTTTTTAAAAAAAAAATTAAGTAAATCATGTAAAAGTGTTCCATGGTGACTCATAATGAAGTCTATTCCACTGCAACTCAGGCAGTCCAATATTTACTCTAAACTTTACCCGTTGTTTAGCCTAGCTTTTAATAAATACCTACTTGTAATTAATAACATACTTGTGAAACTTTTTGTTTCCCTATAAGCTTTCACGCCTTTCTAACTACTAGTCATTAGTATATTTCTTTATTAAACACAATACTCAATATTTTATTGCACAGCATTTCGTTAAAGAGACGTAAATGTAGACTCTAGGTAACAGTTCGTATGGACCCCTTTGAGAACGGCAGTGTAGGAGAGAGGGACGAAGTTGTTGGTTTTGGACTAGCTTATCATTAAGTCATACTGAAGTATACTCATACACATACATATATCGCAGTAAACAGTAGCATAGGTTGTTCACCAAGAACCAAAGTATCTCCGAGCCAAATTTTATTCAAATCGGTGTACCTACCGGTTTAGCTATGAAAGTGTAACAGACATGGTCACTTTCAAATTTATAATATTCAGACATATGGATAAAAAATATTGTAGGTTTATTTTACGTCGATAGGATTTATTTAACACTTTCATTACTTTTTCAGTAAAAGACCTTCGCTCCCTCGCTTCGAAGAGCTTGTTTTAATTAACAACTCAGCTGGATGGGGCGGGCCATCAATGGTTGATGCAACATGGCCCCCAGTCAGGTTAGGAGTATATGCTAGGCCTTTAAAGAGATGGCTACGAAGATTCCCGAAGTCGAGGTTACTGTTGATTAATGGAGAGAGACTTATTGTCGATCCTGCAGCGGAAATGGCGAGAGTACAGGTAAAAGTTAGATTGTTAACTTTATAATCATAGACTAGATATTTTACTTAGGTAATCGTATTTGTAACCATAATGTAGACTGCCTCGTTGATCCAGCGGTCAGCGTATGCGACTGTCGATCAAGGAGTTGCGGTTTCGATTCCCGACTCGGGCCATTGTTGTTGCGTTTTTTTTAACCAGATTCTTAATACCAGCCCGGATAATGGAAGTTTGGCGGCGTCTTATGCTCGTGCCTCAAAGCCAAGGGACGTTAAGCCGTGGATCTCGGTTGTCATGAACCTCTTTGACAATGGTTAATGGGAAATCAGTGCTTCCAATTTTTTAACGGGTTAACCCCCGGGCGATCTCTATGCCTTTATTTGGTGTCAAGGGGTGGTAATTCGGAATCGACTGACTAAATCTGCACCTGAGATGGGAGAGATTCGGCAACAGATGTTATTTCGAACATCCGGACCTCTCTAAAAATATATTGACTACTTAGTTCAACCTTCGAACTCAGTTATCTCACAGGGTTCCGGAGGTCCGATGCCAGTCGCTCTGTGTAAAAATTGATATTCAGTTAAAGGTAATGATAAAAAAATTATTTGTAACCGTAAAGCAACGTAATTAGCAATGCTAGAAAATTGTATTCATCATATCGAGGGCTTATGGGCACAATAATTGCCCCAAGACAATATTCCCCGGACCATCCTTGATGTTTTATTCGTGACACCTGTGAGAAAATGATGTAGAAATGAGAGATAGGAACATGTCTAAAGTTATGTTTCTAATTCCAGGAATTCTTGGGCCTCAAGCGAGTTATCACTGAAAAGCATTTTTACTTTAATTCCACGAAGGGCTTTCCGTGTTTACTAAAGTCTGAAAGTCGTTCCACGCCACATTGTTTGGGAAAGACAAAAGGCCGAAATCATCCTTACATTGACCCTAGAACTATAGAACGACTAAGAGATTTCTATAGGCCGTTTAATGAAAAGTTTTATAAGCTTGCTGGTACTAATTTTGGATGGCCTTAACTTTTAAGGTCTCTTTAGCATGAAATAGTTAGGTACTTGTATTTGATCGCGGGTATCTGAATTTGTTATAAATTATTATCCTATGTAAAGAAACTATTAACTACCATGAATAATATGAGCATACCTAACTAAATAAACATATAATATAGCAATTAAGTAAATAAATGAAATGGTATACGGATAAACAATTTTTGTAATGTAATCTAAAGCGCTATCTAGGTTACAAGACTAGTTTAATTACATTAACATGGTTAAACGTATTATTCACTTTACAAAGAATAGGCACTACCTTGGTATAGGTACCTATACTATATACGGTGCCCGCATCAGGAGCGGGCAGGCGCTGGAGTTCAGAAGGAGATCCCACCCTGGATTTCTCCTCCTCCTAAACGGAGAAGCGCGGAGAGGGCACACTGTGTGGTTTTTAGTCGGTTCAAGTCCGACACACCACCCCGCCGTAACCCCCGGTGGGGTGACGGTCCATGATGATTTTCCACACATAAAAAAAAAAGGTAGTAAAGTAGTAAAAAAACTATATAGGTAGTGCCTATTCTATATAAAAACAAATAAAATAAAGCAAAAGTCGCACTAAGTAATACAAAAATATGATATAACAACATTTTTTCACCAAAATAGGGTTTCGATTTTCTAACAAGACAAATATTGTTACAAAAGGGATGTGCGCAAATAAATGCTAACTTGTTTTTAATAAGAAACATTATTTAGAAACAAAATTATGGCGTATAAAAATGAGGTCGAATCTTAAGTCTAAACCTTTTGGACGTTTTTATGGAGTCATTAAATTATGTAATACGATGCATTTTTATGCTGTGTGTGTAATATGTATGTAATAGAATGGGTAATACTTAACATGTGCGAGTAGGTATCCATAAATATCGTTAACAAGTACCTATTGATATTCGTTTTAAGAAGTTTTAATGAACAAATTTTTTGTGTAAGTTCCTATACGATTTTAGTAAACGTTTATATTTTGTATAATTATTTTTACCCGACTGCGTCAGAAGGAGCGTAATGTTTTTTGAGCGTACATATGCTTACAAGTATGTAACTGTCGGCACTGTCCATCTCTTTGACATGCCTTTCAGCCCAAACGGTTGGACGGATTTTGACTTACGAAGTGTCGATGAATTCGTTAGAATTGTAGTAGTGTAAAGGCTATATTAATTTACTGTTATACTTTTGAGGATTTTTTTTATTTACACTTTATGCAGATAAACAATGACAAATGAGGACTTAATCCCGTAGGTATTTTCTAACAGTCGACTTTACCTATTATTTTCGTTCTTATTGGTGCATTGATTTTGTTCCAAATGTGTTAGTGGTACTTTATATTGAAATTTTACTATTGTTATCTACGTTTTAAGAGTTTGTTTCACTTAAATCAATTTACAATCTACTTTAAGAAAATATGATTACAAAGAATCGTTGTTTTTTAATCGATAAAGAAATATCATTTACTTAGTTATATCAAAGTAATAAGCGATGTGAACACGATGGTTGTGTATTATTAGGGAAAATGTTGTGTAGATTCCATGTGCCATATTATATCTGCCATATGTATTTTATACACATGTGTACTATACCTATACGTATATTTAAAAGACGAAAGCAGCTTAGTAGCGTTAGAAATATAGATTTAGGTTTGCACTGAGCCCTCCGTATCACTTGTGCCATGTAGCTGCTTCTAGTTAGCTAATTTAAACGATAAGGCTGTTATAAAATAATTGTGAATAATTAAATAAAATACACATTCATACACTGATATAATTTATTTGTTTTATTTCTTTCGTACACTAAATAAATAAACCTTATATATCATCGATAATCTGAAAGTAATCACATGGTCATCCAATTCGGCTTACGTAATCTAAAATGCATTGAAATCAGTTGGATAAACTATACATGTCCGTGTGGTGACGGATTAAGAATACACAGCGTCATCACCCCTATTCATCCAGTGCTCGTCATTACAGCCGACAAAGGGACAAAGTAAGCAGAACAACATCACTGCAAAGAGAAGGAAAACTTGTAACAAACCATATAACAACCCGTCTGGCATAATCTATCATCAGCAGTGGACTGTTAAAGGCTGATGATGATGAACTATAGAATAATACTTTCGTACACTCTCTTAGTAGTGAACAAAACTAGTTCTTTTTACGAGACCGTATCACAAAAAGTTCTTTTTTAAGCTATTGCATAGTTTTTATCGCGGGCTTGAGCCCGGCGACCGAATCAAGAAAATCCGTAACGAAAAAACCTAACACCCCCTGTTAAAAAAGGATAGAGAATATGATTGAAAATACAGTGCAACAAGGACAAATAACGGGCGCCTGACATGCGTCAAAATTAATCAAATAGAAGGGATATCGTAGGCACAATACATAGCGTCCGCGTCCTCCAGTACCGTCTAATTGAATCTTAGTGTTTTTTTATTCCAAAAATGCTATGCAATAGCTTTACCGCGGTTGTCCCTGAGTGCCACACGTATTTTATATTCAAATTTAAAGAACCTATGTACATTTTTTTGGGCGCGCTCTCTCGCCTATTTCTTTGGCATGTTCTATAGATACCCTAAATTGCTTAGTGGATTTTTGGGTTAATGGTTGGTCTGTATACCAAATTTTATTTAATCACAGTTTCTTTCATATTTATAATATTAGTTCGGAATAATTACAACGAACCTTCAAAGTCAATCAAACTAAATACCACAGGTGAAATTCTATTATGAAACATGTTACTAAGAATGTAATAGAAGCAGTTTTGTTCATTACCTTTTACCAGTGTTGGGCATTATACAATTATTTTTTAATTTAACTAAATAATCGATTAAAAAGTAATTGAGGTTAAATAAATTGCAATTCAATTAATCGCAATGAAACATATAAATCGCGTATTACAATTAAATTATCTAATCTAAATCTTTCAATTAACAATTCTTGTATTACTTAAATATTTAAATTTGTGATCTCGTCAACGGATCTAACGTATGTTACTTATAAATTGTGTGTACTACCTGTACTGTAAACTTTGTGAAAGAATAATAAATAATTATATTATTTTTTTAAATATTTACTGACATTTCATTACCATTACCTAACGCCCACAAAACTGCTATATGAAAAAACCAAATTAATGAACCTCAAACAAATTTATATATATAATACTTGCATCTTAGTTAAAAAGATTACTAATAATTCCATTCAAACTGACATACACTTATCCAAAAAACCACTCTCACATAACTTAAGGAATTCAAATAAATTGCAACTAGTAAAAGTACGAACTAATTATGGAAAAAAGACAGTACTATATGAGGGAGCACAGCTGTTTAATAGATTGCCGAACGAACTGAAGACATGTGATAGTTTAAATGTATTCAAATGCAAGCTGAAGAAGCATGTTTATACCTTGTAGCTTCCTGTACGCCAATAGGGGAATATTATACATATTAGTTATAAGTAATTGTTACATATCTCATTGTAAGTGAACTAATTGTATGTTCTTATGAGAATAAATTCTTTAAACCTAAAACCTAAACCATTTAGTATTGCGGGGTTTTCGGGGGTGAAAATTCGAGGTAGATTAGTCTTATATATGGGTAAACGCAAGTATTCGAGTGCATGTTTTTTCCTTTAGCATTTATCATTGCTACTAACATTGCTAGCGTCATCTATACTACTCGTTCAGTAACACTTAGTTGATCGGTACTACAATACAGCAACGCTACATTTACTTGAGAGAATAGATGGCGTTGTTATATAGTAAACAGTATTAACCGAGCACAGCTCGTTCGCTCAAGTACTTTAATTCATCATCATCATCATCAGCCTATCGCAGTCCACTGCTGGACATAGGTCTCTCCAATTGCACACCACTTGTTTCGATCCTCGGCTTAATTAGTTTACATCAATTGTAACTCGCAATTAGAATAATTGCAATTAATTTTATCAATGGTTTTCTCAAGCAATTAAAACTAACAATTTTGAATAATTGATAATTTTGTCCAGAACGATCTTAATACATTTTAAAAGTTTAACGTAAAAATTAATACTCACCTAATAACTTATATTATAAGTTACAGTTTAACTAGGTAATAATTAGTAACAAAAATTAATAGTTATTTTATTCGTAAAATGACTAATAATTTATATATTGATAACTGCATAAAACCACGATTAACAATTATACCTTGTCCATTCGTTTATTATCTTTTTGACAGGTCACGCCTATAAATTACCGGTATTTTTTTTCGTAATAATGTACTACAGTAATGTCGTACTTTATAGACGGGTAGGGAAGTGGGCAGTGTGCATAGCTAAACACAACATATAAAACAGTTCTTGAAATACGATAAATCGATTAAACTATTAAAATAATCTATCATATTATTATGATCAAGATAATTTGACTTCATGTAAGTATTGTTTCTGTAAATTTAATAAAAAAAAGGAAATTAAAATAGTATGACTTCAAGATTGATTATTTGCAAGGAATTAAGTCGAAATTTTGGAATTTAAGTTCAAACTCTGTGCATTCATTAATTTATTTTGGACCACTGTCTTAAAATGTAACTATGCACGTCTTAGTAAAATTTAACTTTGAAACGCGTGGTTAATACATTTGAAAAATCACGTAATACTTACTAAACCGACCTTCAAATGACTGTGTTAAAAAGTTTTCTTTGTTCTGGGCCAATTATGTATCACAATAGTGCACATTTTATTTATTTACAATACTGACATAAAGAATATTATATCGATTGATTTTGATTTCAAATCGAATCAGTGACGTGTGAGGGCGTCACTAATTTCGAAATTTGTTGAACTGTCAAAAAGATAATAAAGGAATGGACAGAGTATAATATAGTTATTTTTTCACAATACAACTGATTGACAAAATTTATCAAAATACCCACTGCAATAAAAAAAACGTATAATTGTAGTGAAAAAATATCTGTTTACATATTGCATTTACTTCCAAACAACACATGTGATACTTTGAACAAGAATACACCTATCTGACTAGCATCAGGTGGGGCCAAAGTAATCGTTATGCCGTAACCACACTGCGATTCGTTATATGACTACGCGGTATTCGCCAAAAAAATATTATGCGCGCAAACAACACACATGCCATCCACACTTCGAACTGGTGCGCTGAATTGTCAAATATGTGTGATGTTTGCGTGGAGCGATGGACGTGTTGAGAATGTTGATATTTTTTTATGAAAACCTTTGTTTCAGCTTGTGAAATATGTTCATTTGATCCCTTCCATCAAGTCGAGAAAGTGGTCGCCGTCAGATTTGTTAATACGGGCCCATTTAATGACATTTTACATCAGTCTTACCTAACTTCGGCCGTGAGTGTCTAAACATCCAGTTGGTGTCGGACGGCCAAAAAATTTAAAAAATTGAATTGAAATCTGCGATGAAATTCACGCTGCACTAAGACAACTGCCAAACTGTTGCGCCAAAAATGGAAACTATTATTCCACGTTCTTAAGGAGTAAATCGATTCATGGCTTGTCGATTTGTATTCTGCGACGGTTTACTTCACAAATGTGAAAACCGAATTGACATTTGGTACCTTTTACAGAAGATATATTCTTCCAATTGAGTGATTTCTTTGACCCCTCCTGTTATTAATGTATTAGTATATTTTCGGTAGTTATTTAGATGTGTAGAAATAAGTAGGTATAAACATACCTTTGTAAACCCTAAGACTTACGTACAGAAGTCACTACTATGGCTACTATTATACAACACACTTCTTAGAAACATCTCACTAAGCCGCAATGGTGTGGGTCACCATGCCATTGTATACACTAACAATGACGATGGTGGCCCCTACTCCTGGATTCTACTCATGCTTTCCATCAGGCAGAGTAGAGTCACGTTGGTAGGCCTGAATATAAAAAAATGAAGATGTCACGAAGCCTACACCTAATCCCATTAGAAGGGCCTCAAACATGTTATAAGGTGATTCATAGTTAATAACAAAGGAGCCAATAAAGTTTTTTTTTTATAAAAAATAAGATTCATTAAACATCATAAACGTAAAATATTTATAGACAGTCTTCAAATATCTTAATTTTAAAACCTTATAGGACGAATACTAATATACTTAAATTTAAAACGGACCAGACTTTTATGACGACTGAATTAAAACAAAAATTACAGTAATCGGTTCAAAAGTGACAAAGACAGTGAAGCAAAACAAAAGTACAATGTGAGTGCTAAATTACTTTATTCTTAAATTATTGAAGTCGGTTGAAATTATATCAGTTTACCATAAAGTTCCATTTTTACTTATTACACTGGTTATCAGTGTATCAATAGATTTAGCTGTGATACATTTTTTAATTTCCTTAATTAGTTGTCAGATTCCCTGTAAGATCCCTGATCCATTTAGATTTTGGATCTCCGAAGAACGCAATCGTTACAAGCTACTATTATTCTAAATATTTACAAAACAAGCATAAACATAGGAAAAAACGTAACAATAAAATACGTGACAACTACCTCCAAATCATTTACATTTTTTTTCTTAAACATCTAAACTAGCGCCACCTAACTGTTGTAAATGTAAGAAACTAAAGTTTATAAAAATACCATTTGTTTTATTTTTACTATTTTCTCTGTAACTACCCGCAAATTATATATGTTATACAATGGCATAAAACTTCAGTATAATATGTTAAAAGTGCGTGAATGCTAGTAAATTCTTAAACACATTGTTTCATATGAAATGTTAAAAATAGTAGGATATAATAGTCACAATAGTATCATTACTACCGATAACCCTTAAACATACTCTAAAAACATATTATTTAGACTTATATTTTGAAGTATGTTCCTGGAATAAATAATACACCTGTAGATAAAAAAAGAAAAAAGAGATCACATAACATACATATATATAACAAAAATTTGAAATGAACTAATCTAAATCATTACTGGCAACATATACGGGCATGTCTATTGGCCTAAATTGGACATAGGAAATGGAACTTGTGCCTACAATTGCAAACACAAGGGGAACACTTTCTCCACATTTTGATACTATTGACACGACGTCTGCGTTTGACGGGAACATTGATGATTCACTGAAATAGACCAATAAATATCATTAGTTTTTTGAATTTTTATGCCTACCATAAAGGCTATACTCTCTCTGTTGTAAAGAGTGACGAATCCGGAAGGGGATTACCATACAATTAATCCATTGGTGTTGAATCACTGATTCTTTGATATGGATTATGCATATGGCTGGCCATTATCGTTGTATTATGCATATGGCTGGCCAGTTAACCGCTGAATTTCGTGAAATTATGCGATCAGGAAGTTTCGTTTGCAATAAATTGATCGTTTCATTGGCTGTGTGACACGTGGCACCGTCCTGTTGAAACCACATATCCGTGATATCCACGTCCACGATTCAGTGTGACCTTTACCGATTTCCAGCCTCATCTTCGAAAAAAACGATTCAATCACGCCTCCAGACCACACATATATCTACAGTGTCACGTTGAGCATGCAAAGGCTTCTCAATAATGCTCACGTTACCACCCCTAATCATGCAATGAGTTGTAGCTAAAACTGCAGTGATTGAAGAGGCCTAATTCTAGAAGATGAGGGTGTTAAATATTTTGCTATGCTATGGCTACGGCTAACATGCATAAAACTTAGGAATACTTACTCCAGGACTATAATTCTGAAGTGTGGCCTTGGTGGATTTGTTTTCTTGAAGTTCGTTATTTCTTTACGATATGCGTCAAAATCAATAGTTAATGTAGTTTCAGTTTCGACTTCTTCATTATTCTTAATGATTCTAAGTTTTTCTAAAATCGACGCAGTATTTGAGCAATCTTCTGGATCCAATAAAGGTTTCAGTTCAGATTGTGTAACTGATTCTTTGATAGTCGAAACTTGCTGTTTGTGTTCATTTTGACATGCAATATCGGTATCTTTCATGTGTTGTAAAAAAGCTATTTTTGCGTCTAACCAGTTAGTGAATAGTCTAACATTACAATTTACATAATTTAATAAAAATTGATCGTTAAAAATATCTAGGAAGAGAGAATTCATTACATTTTTACTAACAACCTCTGGCCTACCGAAATCATTTTCACCCGGCAACCAGTTTTTATTAAAAACCTTTGATAGGTTTTGACTTTTAAAAGTATCTTCCGTAGTAACGAAATCATCAATTAATATTTCCGCATTTGTATCTTTGCTGGTACTGGCTATGGGTTCTCCTTGTTGTTCAGAACGGCGTTTAAGAATGCTGAAAGGGTTTCTTAATTTCTTTCCTTTATAAGATTTCTTAGACAAATTTACAACACAGTCCGATTCCGAATCTGAATCAATATTAATGAGCCTTCTATCAATTATTTCAAAGTTAGCATTTATATATATATCAGCATCATAAGATTTATTGAAAGTTTGAATAGCCTTCGACAATACTCTCATATGTTTAGGCGTTCCCTTCTTCTCAGCATTCAAATTTTTCAGCTTATTCGCCAAATCTCGTAATGAATTTAAGTTTCCATCAAACATATCGCTTTCTTGGTTCAATTTTGGTATTTTGATTCTTCTCTCATCGTCATCTCCTAAATCAATAGTTTCCATAATATCTTCATCATTGACAACATCGAATTCTCTTGTTAATCTAAGACAAGTTTTGTACTTTACATTGTACGCGTATAAAAGCCTGTGTAAAGATTCAACATTTTGACGATGGTAATTGCCATTCATGACAAGTTGTTTCAATTTCATACATAAACTCATGATACTCGCTAAATGACTACTTTTGTCATTCCTCATACGTTTTCGTGGATTATTATTTGCATTATTAGGTCTTAAAAGTGCATTATTTGGATTTTGATTTGAAAAGTGTCTTTGTGAATTTTGATATGAAAAGTGTCTTTGTGAATTTTGATATGAAAAATGCCTTTGTGAAGAATTTGGCCTTGGCTGATACTGAAGGCGAGAATGAAAATAAACATTAGAAAAGGATGGTCTTTGAAAAACCATGTTAAATTGCACATAATTAAGATTATTTGGGTGTCGCCAGAAATTGTTGGGTGTAAACCAATTTTGAGAGGTATTGGATATACTTCTTAACCTTCCGATCTGATTGTCATTTGCCATCTGATTGTCATCTGAGCTATTATACGTCGAGCCGTCACCTGAGTCAGATCTCTTTCTCCGTATATTCTTGATCTTCAAGATATAAGAAGATTTATTTACGAATACATTTTTAGGAATATGCTCTTGTTGTGGAGCATGGATAACAACAACATCCTTTCCGTAAAAATCGGGAACATTGTCGAAATATTCATCTACATTTATGAAACTACTTGGTTTGAATTGCCGCTCAGTCAATCTTTTTAGTTTTGTCACGTAGTTTTGAAATATCAGATGCCTATTACTTATGAGTGCGTCTGAGAAACATATACTTTTGTTGTTGTCACTTAACTCAGTTTTCGTGGTATCATTAGTTCGGTCCTGACTGTTTGATGGGCCTGTAATATACAAAATAAAAAGGTCATATTATGTACAGTAATAATTTTAACAACAATTAATTTCAGTTTTAATTTATGAATAGGTACTAAACATGTTAACGGCTCGCCAATACCCAGATAAACCCTTATAAGTTAATAAAATACAAACAATCTTTGTAACTCGCTCTAACTATACACAGCTCTGTATCATTCAAAGGTTGACTGGAAAAAAATGCCTACGTATTAAGTCCGCCTTATGGAATGTTTTTGCAAGAAGTATAAATAAAAAAACCCAAAGAAGTTTCACGAATTTCCCATACATTGTTAGTGCAGTTTGACAATATTCGAAAAAAATCGGTTGTCTGTTATGTCGGTTTACTGACGATAGTTGAACGTGACAACGTCATAAGATTGTGCCTCTTTGTCGCTCGTTCCGCGCTCTCGCTTGCACTTCAAGCCTTAAATGGAACGCCTCAGAGCGAGGTAACGCCGCATGAGGCATGTTTTTTCGTGCGTGATTGTGAATTATAAGACTTTGTCACGTCAAAAATAAAAATAACATAATAAACTTTTTGTAACTTTACCTGCTCCTCCATGGCTTTCATTAGATTGGACAACTGTAAAAAAAAGTAACTTTTATTTATATGATAATTTTATTTAATTACTAAATTGTACTCTTAATTATAAATATAAGGGCACAATTAAATTTTTTTGTGTAATGTGTTTAGCAGAGCCAGTGTAGTAATTACATGTTGTAACTACTTGTAATCATAACTACATTTTGTTGGGATTTAATATAATCTATTTCTTGAAATACATTCTTTACACAAAACCAATTAAATACAGTTTTTAAACTAATGACCCCAATGTGCGACGCTAGCAAGAAACGACCAGTCAGTAAATGTAGTTATAAAAAGTAATTGTGATTGCAATTACAATTTGTAGTTAGTAATCGAAATGTTTAATTACTTTTTGCGATTACTTTTTGTAACTTGTAGTTATAATAGGGTATTACACCTTTTTGGAAAACTGTTTAAAATTAATCCTGAGACCGTAATTAACCAGTAGAATTTTTATTTTATAAAACCGAGAAATGACTAAAAAACTACCTATTTTTTATTTATGATTTTTAATTTTCTCGCGGAAACGCTAGCCGCCATGCTGTTTCGGTTCGTGACGTCACTTCATTAGTAAACAATACGACTGCGAAAGAGTAAGTAACAAGATTTGTGATAATAATGAGTTACAATGTTTATCATTGGTCTTGTGCCATAATGCAATAATACAAGTGTAAAAAAGCCACAAAAAATGTTAATTCAAGTGCCAAGTGATATTAAAATGAGAAACACTTGGTTAAAACTGGCAAGAAGAGACCCAAAATCATTGACCACAAAGATTATATACTCAACTATTAAATAAATAAAAAAAAAACTCGATCTTAATATTACAATACAAATGATATATTTTGTAATGTATTTATAGGTTATATTTTGTACCTATGATAATGCAGTAAGTTGAAAACTTAATAAATATTATATTCCATACTTTAACTCGAATATGATATGGAAAATTATACAAAACTTGATACGATAGTTACTTACATTACTGTTTTAATATTTCTCAATTCGGCAGAACAGAAATCGGGATTTAATGCAAAAAACGTCACCATCAACGTATTCATCATAGTAGATTTGAACTTTCTGCTTTCACAAAACCGTCTTCCATGATGCGATTTTATATAAAGTAAAGGATAAAAGTCCACAAACGTGATAATACCTTGTAAGATTTCAAAATAACACGGCAAAAATCTAGGTTGTTTACTATCAGAGTGACGATACGTCGGAATCCAATATGGCGGAGTTTGAAAAATTTAAAAAATAGATTAATGACGATTTTAAAATTGAATTATAAAATTTACATTGCATTTTCTAAATAAATACTGACTTTTCTCGTTTACTTTTTTCAAAATCTATCAAAAGCATGCATTTTTATATATTTTTTTACATGGTGAAAAATACCCTATTACTATTTTATGTATTCAGTAGTATTCAGTAGTTAGATTACATTTTGTACAACACTGGTAAGTGCCAACCCGTAGATGATTTCTTTTTGTGCTTTTTCTATATGAATATTCATTTTACAAAATAAACCTTGGATGGTGCCCCTATACCACTGAGAGTGCGAAATTTATAGAATACTATCTTACTGGAATCGGCTGCAGCTTGACAACACTCATTGTTAACATCCATGGCAGTAACTCCATTTTTATCATTTTTACTACAGTTCAAATTGGTTTTTTCTTTGCGTATCTTATAATCGACTTGACTTTCTGGCCTACGTGGCAATGGTATATCATCAAGAACCACTATACCTTCACATAAATTGTTAATAGCTTTTAAGGTTTTAGATGCTAAGCTTGTGGTCGTAGATTGCATGTTATCTTCACTGATGTTTATAGTTTCAAATGAATCAGTTGCATCTTCTTCCATCACACAAGAGGTACCCTTAACATTTTCTATTGAATCAGTTGCATCTTCTTCCATAACACAAGAGGTATCCTTAATAATTTCCGTTGAATCAGTTGCATCTCCTTCCATAACACAAGAGGTATCCTTAATAATTTCAGTTGTATCAGTTGCATCTTCTTCCATAAGACAAGAAATATCCTTAATATTATCAGTTTCGTTGTTCTCAATGTCTCCCTCGATGGTTTTGTTATCTTGATTCTCCTGAATATCTGTACTGTTATTTGGTTTTGTATTTGGCAATTCTTTATCAATATTTGACTGTACATCACTAATTCCCTCTCTTCGTACTTCATTTGATGAATCAGATTGTGTTTTCTCCAAAACATTTTCAACAACCATTCCTTTAGGATGCTTGTCTAAAGTATCTAAAGATAAATCTGATGTGGTCATGTCATTTATCTTTTGGTCATTTATACATTTGTTGTGCCTGAATACTTTGTAGCCAAGCCTGCTTAGAGAAGCATACACTCTATATTGATTGTACGTTAAATTACTGTTTAGTACTAAAGAAAATGCTTTTTGTAATGATACTGTGATATCATTGTGTTTGAGGAGTAAAGAGTTCTGGAACAATAGAAATTTAAATAATAATTTTCGAAGGACTCGGAATAGGAGTCACGCTGATTAAACCAATAGTGTACCGGCTTGAACGCGGCGGTACAACCCTTACACAGAAAGCCAACTTTTAATGACAGAATACCTACTGTCGTGTTCCGTTAGTGAGTTCGAGATCAACGTGGGTCTCCTCACCTGGGCCATTATTGTACAGAAAAATTGATTTAGTAGTTAAGGCACCACGGTGGAGCGTATAAACATACATAGACTGGCAAAACTATTACTCTTCCTTATAGCTTCGCAATAGTCATATAAAAATAAAAAGCCATTTTTTGTAATGGAAAAATAAGTTAAAATTAAGGTCTACTTACCACTTCCATCAGAAAAAGAACTTCTTCAGGTCTTAAGTGCAAAGCTTTTCCAATATTATACCCAAAGTACTGCCAGCAACTACCACATTTCTGAGTGACTTCTGCTCGTTGTAAATCATCTCGCCATGCAGCGTGAGATATATTGCCGCTGAAAAAACATTAGTAAAATTTATAATAGTAGATAATAAGCTAATATGTATAACTAGCTGAGTACCCGCGGTTATGGCCATAAATCGCGAGTAACGCCGCGGAGCGAATCTAGGCAAATTTTTTTTTTTTTTAATTGCTTTTGATGTAAGTATTGTAAGTGTGTACTTTCATATGCATTTGGTATAAAAATGTTCATTTAATATTACAAAGACAATTAAATTTTTTATCTATTTGTACATAATGATAGGTTCATTATAGCGGTCAAAATAAAATATTGCTTTTATTATTCAAAATGACTACTGCCATAAATTTATTTTTCAGCACATGCTGTAAGACTTGTATGGTTATAATATTTTCACAGACATAAGTGAAGAGAGATTTATTTGAAATTATTTCTTTTGTCTGTTTGTACAGACACTTTAACTTTATTGATGTGAAACATCTATAGCCGCACGTAAAACAGATTTCTGGCCTGGCGACGCGTCGCCACGGCACGCTATACGATGGTATATATATAGAGTCTATATGCAGTAGTGTGTACAGTGTACACACTACTATTTTAATAATTAGTAATATTTTATTTTATCATTATGACATATTTAGTTCCTATTACAATATGTTCTTTTCTGCATATTACTTTTACAAAATAATGGCGATGTTTCACATCTGCCAGGCGTCCCGTGACGGCTATCATTTTTTTTATATATATGTATATGTATGTTAATCTCTACCACAAGTTCAAAGGCACTTACATCTTTTCTATTCTATCAACATCCAATATTTGTTTTTGTGATTCCAGTGCTGTTTGTATCTGTTTCTGCTCCAGCCATGAACCGTTAGGAATAACATCTTTGTAACCAACTTCAGGCAACGTAACACTCTGCTTAGTTACCCCTTTGGCAACTAAAACATTACCTCTGAAAAAAACAAATAAAATAGTTTAGTTTAATTATACATTTAAAAAAACTAGTGTTAGCTGAGTGGTCGACAAAAATCGAAAAATTTCTTTTTTAATTTTTTTAAGCTTTCTTGTCTACTCCTAGACATAAACTTTAACTGCAATAAGTTTCATACTCTTCGGCATCTATGTCTGGGTTATAAGTTGGACTATGACGAACTGAAGGAGGTCAAGACGCAAGCTGATCTGGGAATCAGAATAACAGATGATTGAAATGGGAAGAACATATTATAATGTTGATTGTTAAGAAAGCAAAAAGCTTAATTTACCTCATTAGGAAGGCATTTGGATTTCTAACACCAGAAATGATACTTTGGATTTATAAAACATTTGTCAGACCCATATTGGAGTATGCATTCCATATCTGGAGTCCATATTTTGTTAAATACATTGAGGCTCTAGAGAAGGTACAACACAGTTGCACTAAGACAGTGTGATCACTGAAAGACTACCATATGAAGAATGTTTGAAGATCCTTAAGCTTACTAGTCTAAAGGATCGCAGAGATCTCAGTGACACATTCGAAACATTTAAAATCTATAAAGGACATTTCATACGAAGTGCCAATACTCATCTGCAAGGCCACAAACTTAAACTATGTAACAGCATAAGGAACAACAATCCACACAAACACTTTTTGAGCAACCGTGTGGTCAGAGCTTGGAACCAGCTTCCAGATGAAGTTATTTCTGCTCAAATTGTAATGCTACGGGCAATAGAAGATGCAGACGGGGCTGTGTGGATCAGCTAGTATTATTATTTAAATAATAACAGCGATGCCAAAATACCCTTATATTATAAAATTAGGTCTTTTTATTTCTTTAGGTTGCCCTAGCAGTGAGCGCTTGCGACTTTCAATCATGAGGTGCAATTACCAGGTCAGGATAAAAGTGATGTTGGGTTTATCTTACAAGAAATTCTTAATACTCAACTCCTTCAAATTCTCATTAGGAATAAATAAATCCATGGAACTTTGTAAACATACATTATGTCTGTAGAACAACAACTTGTAAATCACAAAAACTGTTGCCTTGGGTAGGGTAACCCACATTACTCAGCTAGTCTGTTCGCTTAGTTATTTTAAAATACTCAATGAATTTTTTTGACCATCAGATAGATTGATGAGGAAGGTTTATATGTATAATACATGTATGCATGTAGAAGAATTTCAAAGACTTCATTGTGAAGTCACATTTTATTGAGGCCAGATTGCTATTGTCATAGACAAAAAAATTGTTATGCAAGTAATGTATTTGTTTTGAAGAGAGGCATTAAAATTAAAGCCAATTTAGGAAATTGTAATTTAATAAAAGATCTGTTTTTTACATAAAACACATTTAATTGCATCATTAATGCCGCACAGCAAAGCTTGTCAATAAGAATTTGGCATAAGTTACCAAGATGCCGGAACAGATGGACAGACAGACAAAAAATCTTTATAATTGATTTTTTTGTGTAAGTACTGTATACTTTCTTATGCATTTAGTAAAAAACAGTTCACTTGATATCACAAACAAACAATTCAATTTTACTTAGTTCTATACATGTAAAGATATTCCAAGTAGAAAAGAGCAAAAAATTCCTGGTATTCAAATATAGGTTACTTTTTTAAATAGCTAAATAGTTTATATCTGTTCTACTGTTAGCCTAAAATCAATATCTATTGCATGCTGTTATTGGTACAGCAATATAGTTGCATTTTATCCTAACAGTACATCATGTTTCACCAGAAAAAGTGCTACCTTAAAACTGTATTAATAAGGGTTCATCATTCACATTTTGTCAGCTATTGTCCCTCGTATGTGCAGGATAAAACAATATTTATTTTCGACCTCACCAATCACTGACTAGTTTATATGGTCACCTAATCACTTAGAATTGCTCAGTAGTGAGGGTTCAATCACCACAAAACACACACAATACGACAACACTTTGAGTGATTCATAAAATGTTTTGCTGAACTTGAGTGCTTTTTGTCAAGAAGTACACAATACATTAGGTACAGAGTATCCGTTATCGGTATTTCTTTCTGTAAAACAATTTGTTCCCTTGAAATCTAAGTGACCGGCAGAGTAATCACCGGCAGGTTGCTGTCGTACCATTCCTTCAGCTTCTACGACTGCACTGTTCACCGGTTTGTATTTATATTTATCAAAGAGACTAATAGCAAGTGTGTTTAAATCTACTTATATGAAAATCACTATTTTATAAACACCACAAAATGGGTATTTTAATATAATGAAAAATTAATCGATATCTGATCAATGTTTTATTTTTATTTTTATTCTATTATCAAAACAATATCATATTTACTTACGATAGTATTTTAGGCTTATCCATGTTGAACGCATGTATGATAATCACAAACAATTAGCAGTGTATACAAATTTAAGAGGCATAGAACGATTTATTATTTTCACAGATTGACTTTTCGTCAAAATATGTCTCATAAATTGCACCCCTATAGCATTCCACTAAGCCATGTGTTCTGTTCTGTTGCAAATCTGATCGAATGTGATAG
Source organism: Phragmatobia fuliginosa (assembly GCA_932526445.1). Lineage (NCBI taxonomy): Eukaryota > Metazoa > Arthropoda > Insecta > Lepidoptera > Erebidae > Phragmatobia > Phragmatobia fuliginosa. The sequence continues at coordinate 6,604,546 of OW052066.1, read as the reverse complement.
AAAGAGATAGCTTGATTACAATTTTTATTTGAATGAGCTGTCCAGCTGCTTTATCTCATGTATAAAATAAGTAATAATCAGGTACGAGATAGATGCTTTGACATAGGCATCGGTTCGGTGTTACTATAGTCGTCACAAAATAAGAAGCCCGTTTTGACATTTGTCATTTGACATGCCGCATGTAAGAAATTGAAAAATCAAATTCATAATCCTATTTAATTACTATGTTACCCATACACTATCACAACGCACATCTTAAATAAGCATCAAGTTTAACTTTATATTGAAAAATTGCACTCAATAACACGAATTAATCGTATTAGTTACGCCACGATGACAAATGTCAAACCGGGCTTCTTATTTTGTGATGACTATAGTAAATAACTAGTACTATATTAACTTTACGCTGTGCGCATTGTTGGAAAAATGAACTTCAATTTTTCGTGGTGGTGGTGAAGCTTACGATGGAAGGTAGATGTACAATAAACTTTATTGAAGCAAATGTACACAGTAAAAATAGGCACTGTACACATTTTGTCATTGAAACACATGCATTTTTTACCAATTGATTTGAATAGTGTATGAATTTTTATTTATTTAATGAACTTTAAAATAGACTAACAGTGTGAATTATTTTGCCGATGTTTTGGTGAGGAGAATAAATGAGACTCGGTGTGGTGTGATAGTCTCTGTAGTATATTGTAGTATAGTATATTTAATTGAATTAACAATAGCGCTTAAATACTAAAATGGTGCGTGCCTATAATTACTTTATTTAATCTTTGTCTGTATCTTATGATATGTGGCTTATCTAAGGACGTGTAATAAAGTAGGAAGTATTGTGGCTACACAGGTCCCCCCCTTTTGAAGGATAATTATTATAACTATTTATAACAAATCTTAGTAAATACATACTTTCAAAAATTTACGGTAGTTGATTCAGACAATCTTCATTTTAAATTAATAATATATACATAACCTATAATATATAATAATAAACATAACCTATGTCCTAACAATCTTAACATCACGGGGTAGTTCCTAGATAGTGAATATAAACTATGTCAATAACAATCATATTACTACTACTACTACTACTAGTATCATAATCATATTAATACAAATTAATACAAACTCACTGCATGAACCATAAACGTGGCTGGTCCTTTAAGTAATAGTGCCATACTAGTTCAACTATATATTCTTCTTCAGAAGGCGCGATTAGTTTCTTCATTGTAAAATCTGCGGTATCTTTATTGTTCAGTTGTCGGTTTCTTCCTTGCTCAGTTGTCGGGTCCTTGTTCAATTTTCGGGTTCTTTCTTCTTTTTGTCGCCATGTCGGTTTCTTTATTTTTTTGTTCTTTTGTCGGGGTCCTTTATGCATTTGCCATGTCCTTGTTCATCTTCTTCGTTCGTTTGTCGGGTTCCTTGTTCATTGTCGGGGTCACCAGTTTGCCGATGTTTTGGTGAGGAGAATAAATGAGACTCGGTGTGGTGTGATAGTCTCTGTAGTATATTGTAGTATAGTATATTTAATTGAATTAACAATAGCGCTTAAATACTAAAATGGTGCGTGCCTATAATTACTTTATTTAATCTTTGTCTGTATCTTATGATATGTGGCTTATCTAAGGACGTGTAATAAAGTAGGAAGTATTGTGGCTACAATTATCAACGGTTTCCGCACTAAGCTTGTGTCGCGGCAACCAATACCAGATTCAAAGATTCAAATTCAAGGAAAAATTTTTGAAAGCAACACCAATGTGGCGACTTCCACATACAGCGCGACGAAAACATACAACAGCGCCATCTAGCGAAGAAACACGGAACTACAAAGAAAAACCGATCTATACGGAGTAGAGTAATTACTAATCCTGAATCGCGAAAGTGACACTATCGCGCCGATTAGCATATATACAACATCCCAACATCAACTGTTGGGCAGTAGCCCGCCAGGCATGATTACCTCGCCTGGCCGGAGGATCCTCCCTTTGTGATGGAGGAACACGACACCCGTTCCTCTACACCAAGAAACACCAAAAATTGGTTTTGTTGTGTTAGTAACGCAACAACGGAAACTAGCACCATAACAACTTTGAAATTTACAGCGGTTCAAGTTGATAGAATTTTTAAAATCAAATTAAAACAAGGTAATGTAGAAGCATCTTTGAGTAAAATTACATGGTAACTATGTTCATGTGTCTGTGGTTGAGTGTGTTTTTTGGAGATCGTGAAATGTGTAGAATCCAGTCAGGACGAGTCACCCATAAGACAATCTAACGACTAGTTTACTTATGGTGTTATTTTAGTTTCAGTAGGTCAGAAAAAGGTTCTAACTGTGTCACTTTTGAAACACTGTAAACCGATTTAAAGTGTGAGGCAAATATTTCTCAGAATTTAGGTCCATCAGATGTTGTTATCGTATTATCAGACATAGTTATAGGGAATGTGAACTGTTACCACCACTTCTCCTTAATAAAAGCCTATAAACGTTTTTTGTTTTTTCGAATGTTTGAAATTTTTGTTTCAATATTCGAAATAAATGTATTGTAACGCTGCGTGTTTTCGTAACAGCACAACTTCTTGATGTATTGGTAGTTGATTTGGTACTGGTCGACGTGACGACCAATTGCACATCGAAAACATCGACGTGGTTGACGCGGGCGGGCCACGGCCCAACGGTTGATGTTAAGGTGTTGCATATTAATATTTTGCTAATCAGCGCGAGAATTTCTATACCGCGATTTATAATTAATAGTTACTCCGCATAAATATATAAATACTTCGTATGGTTTGGAACTTCGCTAGATGGCGCTTTTGTATTATTCGCTTGCGCTGTATGTAGAAGTCGTATATATATTTCCTTCCCTCAATAGTTCAGGTCATATCTATCAGACGATTCTTTCCAAAGTCAAGTACAAACATATGTACCGAAATCCGATATTGTTTTTGTACGGCAGATGTGGTCTGGTAGATAGAGATGTTAGGTTAGTTAGATTTCATTTTTTTTCCTTTTTTAGGGTTCCGTAGTTTATTCGGAACCCTTATAGTTTCGTCATGTCCGTCCGTCCTCTACTTACCGCTCAAACGTTTAGTGCTAGAATGATACAACTTTGCTTATAAATGTGTTTCTGTCATGTGGACAAAGTGCTAGAATAAAATCTAGAAAACATTTTTTTTGGGGTGGCTCCCCTACAAGGTGGGGATGGTTCTTTTTTGTCGCGTCCATCGTGTGGAGTTAAATCAGAACCCCCCCCCCCCCCCTCCAAAAGCTAAACGGCTGGTTCTAAAAATCAGAAAAAAATCATGACAGTACATATCTTGGAACTTTGAAGAAAAACTATAACGGAGATATAGAGGTCGAACTAGTAAAATGTGCTTACTTGGAAAGTACTTGTAAGTTTCGTACAAAAATAACGAAATATTATGTAAAATAACAATTAACTACTGGTCATGATTTTAAATCCACGTACCATTATGGACGACTACGGAACTCTATTTTATACGTGGCCTGACACGCACTTAGTTGATCATTGTTCAGTATTAGTTTTGTGTATGTGCGACATTAGGCTTGTGCGGTATTATTCAGAGATTTTTAGGGATGCAAAATCTTTTTTATTATGAAATATTATTACTAGATACAAATCAACTATAGACTTAAATAATTCAGGTAAATCCGAAATAAACTTACGATTATATTAACAACCAGTGCCGTCAAACGCGTAGGTGACGTTTTTTTGGTGTTGTGTAGTTCATGACATCAACCGTCCACACGATTAGTGCTAGTTCGTTGTAACTTGAATCGATGTTTTTATAATAGTGTATTGATTGAATGAAATTTAAATTGCGGTTTACGATTTATGTCATTTAAAAAAAAAAACTAATTAATAGATCTCGTTCAAACCAATTTTCGTTGGTAGTTTGCATGGTAATGTACAACATATATTTTTTTTAGTTTTATCACTCTCTTATTTTAGAAGTTACAGGGGGGGGACACACATTTTTCCACTTTGGAAGTATCTCTCGCGCAAACTATTCACTTTAGAAAAAAATGAAATTAGAAACCTCAACATCTTTTTGAATACCTATCCATAGATCCCCACACGTATGGGTTCGATAAAAAATTTTTTTTGAGTTTCAGTTCCAAGTATGGGGACCCCCAAAATATATTGTTTTTCTTCTATTGTTATGTGAAAATCTATATGCGGTTCACAGATTACATTTACTTACCAAGTTTCAAAAGTATAGCTCTTATGGTTTCCGAAAAAAGTGGCTGTGACATACGGACGGACAGACAGACAGACAGACAGACAGACAGACAGACAGACAGACATGACGAATCTATAAGGGTTCCGTGTTTTGCCAATTGGCTACGGAACCCTAAACAGTCGGGCAAGTGCGTGTCAGGCTATGCATATAATAGGGCTCCGTAGTCATATACAATGCCAAGCGATGTCCAATAGAAAATTGTTATGTTTACTTATTATTTCTTTAATTTTGTACGAAGTTTTCCAAGCGAATGCATTTTGGGGCATTTCACGTCAAGCGGACAACCAAAAAAAAGTGAGGTCGTGAATTTTGTTTATATTCTGGTAAGTTATACTTCTTGTAGACGTGGATGTGTATACACACTATTTTTTGCTGAGTTACGAGCTTTTAAAAATTGACTAAGAATGAAGTCATGAACCTTTGTATTTGTATCAATTAATTTGTAAAAAAAAAACTATAAAGTATCGTTTGTATAGTAAGAAAATTGAAGATTTTTATTTTTTTGTCGAATTCTAAATTAGATTTTTTTAAGTATGGTAAACCGGAAGTGAAAATTTCAAATCGATTTATCAATCGATCAAATTGAGTAACTTCGACCCTTTTTTTTATTTAACTTGATTTACAGCTATAAATACATATTGTTTTTATGTTTAAACAAACACATAGGACAATAGCAGAGCAAAAAGAATTTGTACACTCGGTCACAAAACTGTGAAACATGTAGCTGGATTTTATAGTGTAAAACAAGTAATTAATAAGTTGGGAAAAATGCTAAATGCTAAACTAAATCCAAGAATTAGTACTCATATTAAATCGGCAACCAATTGAAATGTATTGTATGACACCACACTACTGAAGCTAAGTGATGCGTCGGTCAATAAATAAATTCGATGTCTAACTACCGTAGACAATCTCATTGAAAATTGCTCATTCTGATAATAATATAAAGGAAGCACAAATTCAATTCGCTACACAGCTTGCTATCAGACTTTTTCAAACAAAGACATTATAACTCTATACTTATTGCAACATTGGCTGGCTAGCGCAACAATTAGACGGAGCTACGCCTTCGACTGATATACGATGAGACAGCACCACTTGCAGAGTCAAGTTCAAAGACTACTCAATTTAGCCGGGCTACAACTACACATCCGTAGCGTAAGCTACGAAGTTGTAGACTCGTAGTGGTTACGTTTGTAGAGTAGCACGTCGTCGGTGGGCTGCCTAACGCGTATCGATTAGTCTCCCGGAATTACCCGACTACAAGCGAATGGGACCGAATACTACCGAGTTCACCCGAGATCTACATTCATACACAGCGGAAGTAATGAAATGTACAGAAAGATATGAACCGGAAAAATTGTCGCTCTCTTTTTCTTAACGTCGCGTCATATCCGGACCCTTAAAAAGCTTCTTTTGTCGATTCTCTCTTTCAGCGCATTGCGCCTCTAGGCTTCAACGAATGGATATCTTAACGACATAGGTTTTTCGACATTCTTTAGGTCATTTACTGTTTACGTAAGCTCGTCTCAACAAATTTTTTTTTAAATCGACCAAGTGCGTGCCAGTCTATGCATAGAATAGGGTTCCGAAGTCACCCATAATTGTAATTAGATTTAAAATCCTGTCTTCTATTAGACATAATAAGTTACATAATAATTGTCTACAATTATTATGTAACTTATGTACTATATTTTATTTATCTATTTTTATACGAAGTTTTCCAAGTGAGTGGATTTTACAAGTTAGGCCCCTGTAACTCGAACATCAAAACCGCTATAGTTTTCCTTGAGTTCTGTATATGGGCTACTAGCATGAATTTCTTTTAATTTTTTGAGTCAGCCGTTTACCTTTCAGAGGGGGGACGCCCCATTTTTTAGAAAAAAATGCGCTTTCAAGTTGAATAACTCATAAACGAATACCTAAATCGAAAAATGGTATTAGAAACCTAACAATGTTTTTAAAAGACCTATCTAATGATACTCCACACAATGGGGTAGACGCGAGAAAAAAGAATCCCCACTTTACATGTAGGGAAGGTATCCCAAATAAGAGCCTGCTAATTTGGTCTTTGACTTAGAAATGTTACTACACCAAGTATTTAATGGAAAAACGCAATTAAAGATATAGATTATAGATAGAATTGCCTGTGTTATACGAAAGGCAAGTCTGGGAGTTACTAGATAGTTCCCATCTTGTTACAATCGCAGTTGGCGAGGGCTAAAGGAAATTTAACTTATTGAATTGTGCGTTATATATACGACGTTCCTTCCCTTTAGTCTCGACGACTTGAAGCTACTACCACAGCTGAGCGAAAGACGCTCCATGCACGCTGACACCGGCCAGTATCGATTTAATTTTTTCAAAATTTGAAATTGCAATATTCGAATCGAAACCGAACCTTCTGTTTACAGACGATAGTAGGGTGGAAATGGGGTGGCGCACCCCAAATACGTACCGTGTTATTTATGGTATATTTTGACGTGCGCGCTCGCTGCCAACTTCAAGTCGCACAGGATAATGGGGTGATGGATAGTGTTATCGGCCGCTATTCATGGTGTACCGCGTTCAATTTGTGCATTTATTATTATTACTGCGAATTTTGGAAAACCCCGACATTACTGAATTTGTGTAAAACAGTGCTACTAGTGATTTAATCGTTTGCAAGGGTTAGTGACCGGCGTTTCTCTCAATGCGGAATTTAGAACTGAATAAATTTCAAAATATTTGTAAACGATTTTATAATGTAGTTATATATCAAAATATTATCTCGTGATAACTGAAGTGGAGTTACGTTAATATTGTTGTTTTTAGTATTCGTCCTGATCTATAAAGAAGGTAAGGTTTAACGTTATTTAGATACATGTAAATTTTTATTCATTTTTGTTACAGGATTCATATAAGCTGTCTTTTATTTTTTAAATTATTAAAGTATCTTTATTTTAATAGTTATTGCCATATGTGTTTGTTTACAATTTCAAGTACCGGTGTAATCTTAATAAATTCTATAGTACCTCAGTGTAAACAGAGTGTTGTCAACATTTTTAGTACAGTGCCATCTATCGTCCAATTCAGTTGATAATGAATTAGTTCCATTAACTGCCGTCGACAAATAGCGCCAAAGTGTCAACCGGCGACACGCCTGCAGTCACGCGGCGTTGACGCGCGTCGCAACATGTTTGCGTGGGTGTAGATCGCATCGTGATAAACAATTTATGTGTTTTCTTCCTTATCATCTAATCAAAGTAGTGTACTGAGGTTAACCGGCGTGTAATATTACAACGGAATTGAATCTAAGAATGTTTACATCTGTGTATATTGTGAGGTTTCTGTTGTGTTTCGCATGTGTGTGTATTGTTGTTGCCGATACCGAGGGCAGGATTTTGGCCGTGCAGTGAAGGTCTAGGGCTATGAGGAAAATAAACGGTGAGCAATCAAAATATAATTATGGTTAGATTGTGTGCAATATAATAACTGTCTTGTAAAGATAAGAGACATGTGGAAATGTCACCGGGTTGAGTACAAGTGTCCAGCGATAACGATGAAGGATGAGAAGTAAAGGTTATTAGATATTGAGAAGTATATTCAAATAGGTCTATATTTGCTGCGTTGTAAATACAGTTTTTTTTTTCTCTATTAAATTTTCGCTTGGTGCTATAAAAGTAGGGAAAGGCACGGTGTGCACGTAGTTATTGTAACTCTAGGGTGCGTATTTTTGCTTTTGAATTTATGATTACCTCTTGCAGTAGCAAGATAAATATTTCATAAGTTTCTTATTAGAAAAAGAAAATTTGTAAATCATCGCACACAATGTACCTACGCGATCAATAGACCAAGTCAATTTAAAGTAACAAAAAGTAGCCCTATATAAAAAGGTCATTTCTTAAGTGTACGTCGTGAAATAGATTGCACAAGTGATTTTCGGTCATTCCTCTGAATGACCGAAAATCATTAACCGTAGCAGATCCCATACAAATGGACTATAAACGTAATCCGACAATGTTTGATGGGTTGCTGGCCGCCGGGCTCCGGTCATTTGATTGCAAAACCTCTGCCTAGACAAAAGTTACTATCGCCTTTCGATCATCATAGTTTTTAGGGTTCCGTAGTTCATGACTCGGAACCCCTACAGATTCGCCATGTCCGTCCGTCCGTCCGTCCTCGACCTACCGCCCAAACGGTTGGTACTAGAAAGATGAAACTTTGACGTGGACAAAGTTCTACAATAAAAGTATAAAAAATATTTTTATTTGAGGTACTTACCTCCCCTACATGTAAAGTGGGGATGTTTTTTTTTTCTCGCGTCTTATCCCATCGTGTGTGGTATCATTAGATAGGTCTTTTGAAAACATTGCGAGGTTTCTAAAACCATTTTTCGATTTAGGTATCCGTTTATGAGCTATTCAACTTGAATGCGCATTGTTCTCTAAAAACAGGGGGTCCCTCCCCCTCTAAAAGCTAACCATCTGGCCCAAATTCACGATAAGTATATTGCTCATATATTGAACTTTCAAGGAAAACTATAGTAGTTTTGATAACTTTGCCTACCTTGTAAAATGCACTCACTTGGAAAACTTCGTACAAGAATAAAGAAATAATAAGTCAACATAACAATTGTCTATTGGACACGATTTTAAATCTACCTACCATTATGGGTGACTAAGGAACCCTATTCTATGCGTGACCTGACACGCACTTGATCAATTTTTTTATATAAAATCTGTTAACGTTTGAAAACCTACATTCTATTTATAAATCGTGGTTAGTCAAGGTCAGTTCTAAGATAGAAGACGTAACCAAGGTAACTTGATGTTGCAATGATTCAAAAAGAATCTGATATCATTTAACTATTTGAGTAGAGGACGCTTAATTATGTCGTATTTACGAAACAAGATAATTTATAGCTTCTATTTCGTGAATACACACAGGTTTGTGTTTGGGGCATTCATTGTTTGAATGTTTGTGACATAAATATGTAGATGATGCAGAATATGTATGTATGTTTTAATAACACGCAGGGAGACGACACATTAATATTTCAGGAGTAGGAAATCGACTAGTTGGAGTCGTTACCTAAGCAATTCCGATCAATATGATACATAATAAAACTGTATTCATCAAACTTTACTTGCCAATAAACAAGAATTCGGACGAAGTTAATTACATCTCGACGTTACGGTAATGCGGTGTGAACATCAAACTTGCGGCAGTTTTACGGCCTGGAGGAAAAATGAAGCAGGCTTCGGGTTCATCGGCCCAGCATTAGTTAATATGCTCGCACGTAGCAGCAGAAAATCAAATAAACACTTGCTTTCATCTCCGCTTTATCGACGATGCAGTTGGAAGCTCGCACTTATTCAGACATTAATGGATGCCAACGTAAGCCTACCTTTATACCGTATATTTCAATCATTTAATTTACATTGTAGTATCAAGCTCCATTGTAGTTAAAGCTTCGCTGAACGTTGGCACACAAGTTGTTTACTTTTAATGAGTTTGAGTTAATTTCTTGGGGTAATACAACCGCGTTCACCGTTTTGAGTTGATGAAATTCCAAGTAAGATTACCTTCGCACCGTCTCTCAGGCATGCTTTCAAGACAAAGATGAAAAACCTTTTATGATTATTTGTGTACACTTCATTAGGATTAATTGTTTGTTATTCATTATCGTGTAAAACCATTTCCTGCAATCATACGTCTAATAACCGATAATGTCTATATTGATTCTGTCAGTGGTTCGGAACAGCACTCCAATATTGACAATGGGCGGTAGTTTAGACGCCACTACGTGCTTCGAGAGTTGATAAGAATTCTACGTGACTGCCAGTTCATTGCTCCAGTTTTTGCCACTTGATCTTGTGAATGAGTTTGCGAACCTTGTCCCAAAGACAAGGATCTTAGGCAGCAAATTTATAGCTGCAAAAACACTTTACGACTGCTCGAAAGACTGTACATACCTACTCACTGTCTACTTATTCAGAGAAATAAACGTTTTAGTACCACTCTTGTGAAGCCGTGCCTGGATTATAATACAATTGGTGTTCATTGCCGAGTGATCATGAAACTTTGATGGGCTGTGGAATACATTGTCAAAGCGAGTTATCGTTTTCAGCCACATCTCTACATTTAAATTGTGTCCGTGTGAATTCAACGAGTGTAACTGGGCGCGTTACTGTGATGGCGGCGCTATAAATGCTGATTTTCAATACTGGCGCATTAGGAGTAGTTGTGGTGGCGCCGCGCGTGATTGCCATGTTGATTGAGATCACACGTATGCTACAAATTGACGCTCCAATTCGCGTGTGACAAGAATACAACATGGAAAGTTCATTGAAACGATTAAGTTTTGTAGAAGGAACATGTTTAAAGGTATTTAGAGTTACTGTCTATAACTATAACTAAACTTTCAATATCGTGTATCGTACTTAATAAGATACTGTTATTTGTTAACCCAATACAACAATCCAGTTCGCAGGTAAACGAGTACCAGGCGGCTTGCTCGTTTACCTCGAAAGGGTGGTGTGATATATATTCAGAGCCCATTTAAATATTCCCAAGGGTGATAAGGGGAAGGGATGTGCGCCGGTTAATCAAGTAACGTGATCCATTTATCTGCAGTACTCTTGATATGGTATTACTGAACTTTGGAATATTGTAGCCTTATTTAGGGGCTGAGATTGAAAACGGTGAAATCGAGATGCGAATCAGGTTGCAATTTATTATATTGTTTTTTGCTTGATGAAACTCGTTAGTTTTTTAAGCGATTTATTTGATTTTCAAGCAATATGCTACTTGGTAATCTCTGCTGTGTAATCCAAAGACTGATTATGAACCTGTTAAAATATGTTTAAAGTTGCATAATTTTTCCAGCACTTGCCTACTGTTTGAAAAAAGATATAATGCAATCGATCCGTTTCTCGTAAACTACTATAAAGTAAATTTCTCTAAGTATATGTGAAGTCTTGATATGAATTAAGCGAATGCGGTCACATTCACATTTGCATCTTATTTCACTCTTATATTGATACACTGTTAGTGTGTTTTTAATAGTTTAACTAACAACTTGAAAGTTTATGGACATTGTTATGTATCCAGATAAATGCCAAGCTGCGCTATTAACACGTTTCCTTTATTTACTACTATCCAATCTCGACACAACAGTTGAATTTGTTCTATCAAATCGTCGAAAGAGATTGAAATAATATGGCTGCTGTAAGTAATATGTGATACGTAATTTGATTAAACCTGATTATAGAAAATGAGGTAATATCCTTTATATTGCTTTAATTCAAGGCCTTTTTTTAAGGCTTTAATTTATACTAAGTAGTTGTCTAGTACCCATAATACAAGCTCCGCTTAGTTTGGGACTAGATGGCGTTTTGTGTAAGATGCCCGAAATAATTTTTATTAATATTTAGTATAAAACGTTAAAAAACTTAATGTATAGATTCTGTCTATGATTTGTTGCAGGTACTTATGTAATTATTGTTAGGAAATATATATATAACCTTTGGATCAAAAATAAATAAATAAGTAATAAATATTTCGGACATGTAACATACAATTAAAACTAAGCAGAGCTTATACTATTAGAGCTAGATTGTCTGATAGAATATTTACGAGTAGGTGTAATACTTTTTTGTACTCAACTAACTCAAGATAAAGAAGAGAATATATAATTGTCAGTAGTTTAGTGTCAAAGAGAGTATTTCATGAATATGTACACCTATTTCACATTTGAATATTTGATAATTTTAATCCATATTATCATTAACCATAAAATATATTATTGATTGAAATAGCAAATACGATATATATGTACCTATATAAATATTTACTATCTTCAATATCAATGAATGAATTATGAATATATATGTGCATTGCAAATTGGAAACAAGCCGTAGTTGTTCGGTACTCGGGTGTATGCACCGTTGCTCCAATTTACTGCATTCGATCTATTTACGGGTTTATGAACGCCGATAAACTTATAGCATTGAACCGAACTCGGCATGTGTACCTACGCCAATCAAAATGATTCGTAGCATTTTTTGAGAGCAGGTCTTGCTAACAGTTATAATAGAATTTACCTAACACATCGTAAGTTTATAATCAACGGGATTTTTGTGAAGAATTTCGTCACCGTTATCTTTCTTCTCCTCAACACGAGTTTGACTAGCTCAATGTGTACTTTTATGGCTGAACTCTTTAAATATCTAACCGTTTTCAGACGAGATTCAGAGAGTATAAATCTGAGGAAAGAAAACGAGTTAGGTAAGAGAAGTGGGATATATATTACAGCACAGCCTCCCATCCTTTAGTAGCACATACTCCCATATATCTTAAGCAGCTCATATATGCTGGAAAGCCCAATCAACTGATATGAATCAGTTTTGTGATTGGAGAAGCCCCTCAATAGTTCTTCAAATCAAGGGACAGATCATCATCAACAGCCTTTAACAGTCCATTGCTAAACGTAGCAAGAAGGTTTTGGCCTACGCTGGCCCAACGGGTTATAACCTATAGGGTTTCTAAGAAGTTCTTATTTTTATTCTTATTTTTCTTATCGATACTAACTAAATATTGTCTTGGTGTATTGCTATTGTTAATTAAAACTGTATGTATACAAGTGTTTGTAGGTGTATCTGTTTTATTGGCATCACTAACCGTTAACGATGTTCGTCAACTTCATGGTATAAAATATTTATTATCTGCTAGTGCGCGAAAATTACTTATTTTTAACTTATCCCTAGAGAATAAAAAAACTAGAAAATAGTTTTGTTTCCTTATAAATTCTGAATGATATTTCATTATATTCAACCTTGATGAAATTGACCGTCTCGGTGGCGGAGTGGTACTGTATGCGGCAGCTGATCAAGAGGTCTCGGGTTCGCTTACCGAATGTTTGTATGATCTGCAAATATTTGTTTTGGAATTTGGGTGTTTCCTAGACCAACAATCAAATAATATATACCTACCTATGTATTTACTAAAAAGGTACCTATAAGTATTTTATCTATCAATCCAGCTTAGCACAAGCTCTGTTTAGTTTCAAGCTAGATGACGTTGTATGTTACATGTCCGAAAAAAGAAGAAAAAATTGCTTTTCAGAATGCAGTCCTTCCCAAGCTTTGATTTTTAACATTCTATGCAGAATGAAAGACTCACAAAAAGTCCCTTAATTTGTCCATGCAGTCGGAAGTTATAGCAAACTTTATGTTAATTCAATTTTCTTTAAGAGCCAAAGTTGAATGCAAATTCTGGGTACCCGTTTGCGACTAACGGTATTGATCTTTCTGGTTGTGGCCACTGTTGCAATGTGCACAATGAAGAAATGGATTGAGAAGACAACTATTACATACGTAATATATTTAATATTCACATTTATTTACCAAGTGATTGAATTGATTTACTTAAATCATTTATTAGAAAGGATAGAAGACTCATGAAAGAAATTGAGCGAATGTGTGTGGAAATGTCGCTAGAGGTCGTCCGCGGTGAACATTTATAAACATTTATTTAGTTCAATATAAAATTATCTCATAGAATGGGTGGTAAATACCCACCCATAATGTAAGGTAAATTTAAAATCGTGTCCAATTTATTTCTTTATTTTTGTACAAAGTTTTCCAAGTGAGTGTATTTTACAAGTTAGACCCCTTCTTGAATAATTAAAAACAGCATCAAAGCCGCTAGTTTTCCTTGAAAGTTCTGTATATGGACTACTATACAGTTTTTTTCAGATTTGATTCAGCCGTAGGCTGAATCAAATCTGAAAAAAACTGTATAGGATAATCTGATAGGCTTTAAATGGGGGGAGGAAGACCTTTTTTGACAAAAAATGTGCTTTCAAGTTGAAAAACTCGCAAACCCTATCGGATACCTAAATAGTTTTTGTGGTTTTAGAAACCTCGCAATGTTGTGGACGCGAGAAAAAAAAACATCCAAACTTTACATGTAGGGGAGGTAGGTACCCCAAATAAAAATATTTTAGCACTTTGTCGACGTAATTACGACACCACCACAAGAACACCGTTTGGGCGGACGCACGGACAGACGGACATGACGAATCTATAAGGATTCCGAGTCATTAACTACGGAACCCTAAAGACATGCCTCTGTGTCACTTCCTAAAAATACGTTTAAATTGTACCCTACAACATCGAAACCAAAATCTTTGGCATTCTATGGGCTGTTATAGGTACGTCGCCTGAATTTAAGGAGTCATTTAGTAGAACTAATATTATTACTCAATGGGCAACTTAAAGATAGTCTGATATTTTCATTTTCACCTACCTTTAGGCAAAACCTAAGTGCTTAGATGTCTTTTAAAATTTAGAACCTTCTTACGTTAGAGCTCTCCTAGGAAGAGGATGGTTTAAATATAGTTGATGACAACTGGTATTTAGTAGGTTTCTAAGTTCCACCGTAACGTCTAACTACTGTCCCCATAGTCACGTTGCAAACGTTTTTTTGTGTTCTACTCTATTCTCTTGTTTACTAATCTCTCGATCACGTGATCAAAACAAAATATTAGCCAATGAAACAAGTGAATAGAGAATAAAATAGAAAATGAAAAACATTTGCGACTTGGCTAGGGGGGCTAACAGTTTTTTTTTCGAATAATGTGTCAATATAATTGTAATACTGGCCCTTATGACATAGGCTCTATAAATTTCGTAAAAAGTTTTTACTGAGTCAGATGATAATATTTAAAACTGTTCTTGTAAAATTTTAACAAAAAGGAACCGACTTCAAAGAAAAACTATTCGGAGTACCCAAATCGCGACATTGTGCCTATGATATTTGAGAAGTTCCCTCAATTTCCTTTGGATCCCATAATCAGATTCCGATATGGTGATGATGGAATCACCTGTAAGCTTCGACCATTCCAATGCAAAAATAATTTTTGAAATCGGTTCATAAACTACGAAATTATCGCTGAACATACATAAAAAAAAGAAAAAAAGAAGATTCCGACGAATTGAGAACCTCCTCCTTTTTTTGAAATCGGTTAAAAACGAAAAACGTTTGCAATTGTGTCCATATAATTGTAATAATGGCCCAGGTGACAGAGGCTGTATAAACTTCGTAAAAAGTTTTTACATAGTCAGATGATAGATTTTAAAACTGTTCTTGTAAAAGAAGTTGATTCTATTAAGGTTACTGTAGAATGCTTAAACTTGAATAAGCCTGCATAGAAAGTTAATTTATTTAACACATTAAAAAGGAATGCATCAACGGGAGCATTCAGCGCTAACTCAAGAATTAGTACGTTAATCGCACTCTAATGCTAGTTTACATTCTAGTTATCGCTACAAATGCCTTAGTATAATGCAAGGCGTTCATCTAGAGAGGAAGTGACGTCACTATCTCGGCCTCACACACGTTTCCTGCCTTCTCGACCTTCACCCAAAAGCTTTGTAGTACTTTTGTCTCTTTCACTCACAACAACTTTGATTTTAGAACAGTCATTGTGATAAGTGGTTAATAGTGATCTGATAGTGTATTGTAACATCGACGCTACTATAAGAAAACAATCGGCCACGCACACAATAAAGTTCCGTAGTCCTCCATAAAGGCACGAGGATTTAAAATCGTATCCATCCGTCTTTTTATTCTTTATTGGCAAATTTTACATATCGTGATTTTATTTAAGCATCGACTGATGCTTAAAAACGACGAGATTAAAAACCATATTATTATCCAGGTAAGTTGAGGACGGGACGGACGGACATGACGAAACTATAAGGGTTCCGAGTCATGAATTACGGAACCCTAAAAAAAGAGATCTGTGGTTGATAATTTTTATAAATTAAACTGCCGCATGCCGTCTTCAACATGAAATTTATTGATAAAAAATGTACTTTCCTAATAAGAACAGTTTTTTGTTACACTATAACTCGCGATTTTATAAGAATAACCGCGGTACTCAGCTAGTTGACAATATGTTGTTCTATTTTTGTACGTCTCTTTATTGTACTTAATGGTAGGTATGTATTAATAAACTTCAATGTCGATTTGATGACTACGAGTACGAATCTATTGTGATGATAAATGAAATGTATCTTGAAAATTAACCTACCATTTACCATACAATCATCAATGCATAAGTACATGTTTTCTGCACTCAGAACATATATTTAGAAATATGTTCTCAGTGAGTAAAAAAATTCGTTTATTACGAGCTAACTCGCAGGCTTGCAAAAAACATAATATATAATAACTAGCTGACCCGGCGAACTTCGTACCGCTCAATTTTGAGGTTATGTTCTGTTCGCAGCCAGCGCGAGTTAAGCCTCTTTGCCCGCGGCGAGTTTAGCGACATACACGTGCACATAAGAATTCGCTAGCATCCTAGGAGTATGAAAAATAGATGTTGCCGATTCTCAGACCCACCCGATATATACACAAAATTTCATACAATTCGGTCAAGCCGTTTCGGAGGAGGTATGGTAACTAACATTGTGACACTAGAAATTTAAATTTTATATTTAAGATGAGTGCATGTACGTAACTAAAATGAATGGTGCCAAGCCTTTAGTACCAGTATTGTCTTAGTGACAACTGAGGACAACTGCTCCGATTTACATAGAAACGTCGGGATTTTGCGGGATCGGATTTGGACCTGAGTATTTGCGGCCACCCTAGCCGTAGGTCGTGAGTCACGAGATTGTCCGAAGTCATCTCGCTACCGTTCACAATGCGATGTTTAGCTTCTGGATTAACAAAACAATGTGTGGTTTCAGACAGGATAGACTTCAAATAGAAGGACTTTATAATATTACATTGCGACAATGTTGCAGGACTTCCACCATTTTGTACGGTCAATGGTGGAAAATGGGTGCCTATCAGAATTGACCACTCGCTTAAATACAGAAACAATAATATCGTAATTGTACGTTAATTTAGAAAGACAATTTAACCTTGCTAGTTATGGTCTATTTTACAACCAAATTCGTATTTTTTTATCTTACGCCTGCCACTCTACTCTAGTAAAATCCAAATCTGGGGACCACCACACTCACTGCGAAATTGCGAATGCAGGCAGTATGGCTATCAACACTATGGTGGTCAAGTGAGATGCTTTTTAGGCCCCGCTTAAAGGACCCGGGATGATAGTAGGAAGGAAACACAAACACAAATTGGCAGTGAGTTCCAGTTTTTAAATGCTCGGCACAGGTAGGAAGAACTGAACGGCATATTCCCTAAATTGTGGATAGATAACTGATTTATGCGTACTATGATAAGTCCATGTTTTAGTCTGCTATGTCGAATAAGCATCTCAAATACTTGCATTTCGAAGAGTCATCAAGAAACTCTCAGAAATTAATTTGTTAATAAGTTTACGCATTTCAAGTTCTACTGCCAAGAAACTTGATTTCAGTTACGACCCAGTCTCTTGAAATAAAAATGGACGGACCGTTAAACTTTATTTTTCGACATCAACAGCCAATTAGCTCCTATACTCTATGCTTTCCACGTGGCAAGAAAAATGTGCAATAAATCCTGTCTACTGCACGACTTTCGAAAGCCGTTCAGTTATATGGGCTATACACTAAAAAGCCATAGTGTTTCGAGCGCTAAAACCTCGGTGTTAGGCACTAATAGCCCAATAAGTTGACCAATTTGTAAGAAAATCCAAAAGATTTACTACAGATAATGCAGTTCGTTATATGGCGCAAACAGAAAACATATAGCCGAGCCATCTATCGAAGATACCCTGAATTACGGAATAACGATCTACACGGAGTAACTACTAATCCTGCATCGCGATATAGAAGTTTGATTAGCAAATATGAGAAGGCCTTTGACTCGATCGAGATCTGGTCTGTTCTGGAGTCCCTGCAGCGTTGCCAAGTAGACTGGCGATACATCCAAGTGTTGAGATGTCTCTACGAGGCCGCCACCATGTCCGTCCAAGTACAGAATCAGCAAACAAGGCCCATACCATTGCATCGAGGAGTGAGACAAGGGGATGTTATTTCCCCGAAATTGTTCACAAATGCAATGGAGGACTTGTTCAAGACGCTGCACTGGAAAGGACGTGGCATAAACATCAATGGTGAACACATCTCTCACTTGCGATTTGCAGACGACATCGTCATCATGGCGGAGACGCTGCAGGACCTACAACAGATGCTAAATGACCTAGCTGACTCTTCTGTACGCATCGGCCTACGGATGAACTTGGACAAAACCAAGGTCATGTTCAACAAACATGTACTACCGGAACCGGTTGCGATACACGGTGCCGTTCTCGAAGTTGTTCAAAAATATGTGTACCTCGGGCAGACTTTGCAGTTGGGTGGAAACAACTTCGAGGACGAGCTGAACAGGAGAATTCAGCTGGGTTGGGCGGCGTTTGGGAAGCTTCGTCGGGTCTTTTCATCATCGATCCCACAGTGCCTAAAAACGAAAGTCTTCAACCAGTGCGTCCTACCCGTCATGACATACGGAGCCGAAACGTGGACACTCACGGCACGGCTGGTCCACAAATTCAAAGTCACGCAGCGAGCTATGGAGAGGGCTATGCTCGGAGTTTCTCTAAGAGATCGTGTTAGAAACGAGGTAATCCGGCAGAGAACTAAAGTTATCGACATAGCCTACAGGATTAGCAAGCTGAAGTGGCAATGGGCTGGCCATATTAGCCGCAGGACCGACAACCGTTGGGGTAAACGTGTTCTTGAGTGGAGACCGCGTCTCGGCAAACGTAGTGTAGGACGTCCACAGGCCAGGTGGAGTGATGATTTGCGCAAGACGGCTGGCAGGAGCTGGATGCGAGTAGCCGAGGATCGAACTAAGTGGCGTGCAATTGGAGAGGCCTATGTCCAGCAGTGGACTGCGATAGGCTGATGATGATAGCAAATATACCAGTGTCCAATATTAACAATTGGGCCGTGGCTCTCGGACGATCCTCCCATTTCACACGACACACCCGTTTCTCCACACTATACTTATAAATATGTATGTATTATATATGTAGTTTAAAACTTAAATTTGTTCTTCCTGACAAAATTTACGAGACAAATCTGATACATACTCATAGATGTAAGTAGTACTACCGTCCAAAATACGGAGCAGTGTAAATGGTGTACACGCTTCGATAGCCCTTATAATAGAGCTCCCCGTCAGTCACATGCCGTCGTATTGTGTACGTACTGTTATTATCCCGTGTGAAGTTAGCCAAAGAGTCGCAATACGATGCAACGTCGCGTCATTATCGTCCGACTACTGCATTGCGTTTAACTCACACTTACAAGTGAAGTAGCTGTTGTTAGGCTTCCTCATTACTTTCATCTTTTTTATTAATAGCTAGATATTTTGTATACTATAGTCATCATTTTATAAAATATCTTTTGTCGTTTAGAAAGAGCAGTATAGTCTTGTAGATGTAAGAAAGCTCTTTGAAAGAAATGTCGTTCGGTCATGCGTTTGTGATCTGCGAACATTCAATATAAATTACAGCACTTTGATACATCCTTGTTTAACCATAGTATAAATTATCTAATACATGTTGACAGTATTTTTCTTAATCATCAATAACCAATAACGTTCCACTTCTGAACTCGGATCCCCACTCAGCAGAGGGTTAAGGCCAGACGTCTCCACGATAGCCGAGTGCGGATTGAGGACAAGCATGACAACGTTGTGGCTACATAATCTCATCGTTGGATGTTTTTAAGCAGGCTTCAACTAAGCTTCATGACTGTTATCCTATGATCTGGCATCAACTGCTTAACGTGACCTACGAATCACGGAGATGCTCATGGTACCATGCCACTGACAGTTACCCATTTAGGTACTGACCACGCCGTCTTTCCTTACCTAAGTGATTGTTTTAATCACATATACACAATACTCTTTCTTATTAGTAGTAATAAATAACATTTTGATACATCAATACTTCCTCATTGGCACTTGACGTGATCTCCACTAGTACTTACTTACTACTAGAGATGTCGAGTGTCGAAACAAGATCTGAGGAATCCTACTGAAATATAAGCGGAGAATTTCATTTAATATACTTCATCTTATTCCCCATTTTTCGAATACATTTATTTTATTATAATCAGAATCATTTATTTCATTCCTAATAAACATGATAATAATGGCCAAGTATAAAATATTCAAATTAAATTCTACAAAATGCTTTGATAAGATTTATTCCGCACCCTTTACGGACGATACCCTTAGCACCTGGTCCAGTGCTTTCAATGATAATGAGAGAGAGATGACTTGTCATGTATATTTCAAATATACTGCGTGGGACCCTCGTAGGGTTGGGTGGGATTGTGATAACGCAAGAGTGACGTCACAGATCTATTCACTTATAATGTAGCTTTCTATTGCTGAAAGAATCGATTGTGTTTTAGGCGTGAAAACAAACGAAAAAGAAACAAACACACAATCACATTTATAATATTGGTTAGGATTAAGTACCTAGTACGTAATTTATCACTAATTGTAAGTTACATAATTGTGCGAGTGACTAAAGGCTCGAGTCTGTATTCATAACGATCATTCATATCATTCACTCATCAGTTCGTATAATAATGCTTCTGTATTACACAGCATGACAACTTTGATACTATGTAATCAATGTTGTGCTTACATGCTGTATAAGTAAGAATATGGAATTTTCTGAGAATATACATTGCCCTTTCAGTTGGCATAACAGAATTACGTACACCAAAAAAATTACTTAGTTCCAATTTTCATAGAAGGCAGGACACATAAACATTTTTCTTTTCGCAATTAACAAATTGAGGCGTAGGTACCTAATGATTAAATCTTTAAACAAGAGCATTACTTAATAACGTAGGTGTAAATGAAAAAATACCTATTTATTTTTAAATCATAAAAGTTACATTCATAAACATGTAATAAACTAAAAAAAGTAATAACGTTAATAGCATGTATCAGAATATGGTGCATTGTAATGGTGATGTTTTCAATTTAAAACACGAATATTAATCTTAAAATATTGCTTAAAATAAATCTATCTAAGTCATGAATAAAAAGTATTACCAAACGATGCGGATAACATGTCGAAAGCCGCGAGCGCCAACAAGATTAAATCTCAAATTAGTGATGCAGATTCTTCTCGATATAACAAATGACAGAACTATTTATTGGTTTAGTGATGTTAGTCAGGATTAACACTCATTCTTGTATCTAATTTGTTGTTGCAAGAGGCTCTTCAAAGTATTATTGTAGTAAAAATAGGTCGATAACAGATTCTGCTGTTCAGACTTTAATCTAACATAATCCGGATGTCAGTTTAAAAGATGAGTGCGTGTTCTTTTTAGATTTATTTCGATAGTGTAGTGTTTAATCTGTGGTTCTTCATTTCCGCACTTCATAAAACCTTTAATAAGCTTTATAGTGAAGATCTTAAACAACATTTGTAATTTCTAATTGCCACACCTAACAGGAAACTGTTTTCTATCAGTATTTGAATGTATAAATATGAAAAGATAATCAGCACTATTATCGTAGGTGACTTTGAAAATTTTATTGCAAGAAAAAGTAAGTAGGTATTTATCTTTTAGGCAACTTAGTTATTCTTGAATCTATAGAATACTTAACTATACCTACATACAACCATTTAGACCACTTCTCCTCAACATTTGACATCGAACGAAATTCCCGATTTTAAAAAGATTAATTACGTTATCCTGGAACGAGTGAGTTAGTGTTTTTATACAGTTTATGTTATACTAGCTTTCGTCCGCGGCTCTGTCCTCGTGTATGTCGGTTATTGCAGTAAAAAGTAGCCTAGGTCGTTTCTCAGGCTCTAGACTAACAGTGTATATTTCATTAATCAGTTCTGTAGTTTCAGGCTAAAAGCGCGACAGACAAGGAGAGAGTTACTTTCGTATTTGTAATATTAGTAAGGAATACTGAATCACTACCGTTTCATTCATTTGCATGATTTGCAGACTACGGGGAGTCCTTTAGCCTTTCAATTAAACAATAGAATGCCCCATGTCGGTTCAAGATCACGACCGCGACACGGCGCGCCCGTTCGGTCTTACGTAAAGACGCAGGATACAAGCTTTCGGCCTATTATGAAAGACCAGTGTAGGAATCGATTGATTAAGTTAGTATTATTTGACCCTTTGTGTCTTTTGTTGTGATTGTTCATAGGATTATGTAATTATTTTGTAAAGATAGTTAAAGCTGCTAAAGTTTAGTGACGATACAATGTAACAGTAAAAATAAAGGAAAGTACATACTACCTATTTAAAATCTCAGTTGTGTAGAAACATACGCAACATTTTAAACAATATGTCATATGCGGAAATTTGGTAATTCATTCAATGCTTCTTTATCAGCTTCTCTTGTTAATTACACTTTTTACAAACTTCAATAATCTTTGCATTAGGAAAAGACATTTAAAATAATCATTTAAATATTTCAGAATTAAACAGAGATGTATTATGGGTACTAGACAGCTGATATAAATGAATAATAATACCTACTACTTTTTTTGTACACCCTACTTTTTTTGTAAATATATATATACTTAACTTCGTAACAAATATTTGTGGATCACACAAACATTGGGTCCGACCTAGCAGTCGCATACATTACAACTGCGCTACCGAGGCAGTCAGATACGTTAAGAAAAACAATGAGTCTAATTGCTTCGAAATCATTCCTGTCAATGAAGAAGTTGTTTCTAAACTGTTGCTCTTGTCAAAATGATTGGCAATGGTTGTAATGATAGGATATTATTGATACATATTATTACACAAAGCATTAAGAGATAGTACAGTCGATAAAAAAAGACTTGCAATTATATTATAAGTAATAGCTGAGCCACGCAGTGCCGTCTGCGTCTTTTCTTGCCTGTAGCGTGATGTTGTACCGCGGAAACAAATTTGTTTTCCATAGAACAGGTTATAGTGAGACTGTCGCGGACTTTTTTAACCGACTTAAAAAAAAAGAGGAGGTTCAATTCGTCGGAATCTTTTTTTTTTTTTATGTATGCTCAGCGATAATTTAGTCGTTTACGAACCGATTGCAAAATTTTTTTTGCATTGGAATGGGCGTAGCTTACAGGTGGTCCCATCGTCACCATATCGAGATCTGATGATGGGATCCCAAGGAAGTCGAGGGAACTCCTCAAATATCACAGGCACAATTGTCGTGATTTGGGTCCTCGGAATAGTTTTTCATTGAAGTCGGTTCCTTTTTGTTAAAATTATTATTATTTAAGAAATTTTCAAGAAGAACAATTATTTCATACATTATTTTCACAAATCTTTAAGTAGATAAAAAGTAAGAATACATAGCAATCTAAAAGCAATTGTACGAAAAATGGATTGGCATCAAGTGATCTTACATATTCTGATAAATATAAATATTTAGTGTCTCTAGACATTATTTTTCATCATATTTAAGTATTTAGGGTACTAAAGAGATCGTGGATGACTTCTCTGCCTTAATATTCATCACTGTAAACCCAATCACATAAACAGTAGTTTAATTGAATGTTCTGTCTATAAATTGAACCGGATACAATTTGTACTTTTATCGATGTCTGTACGTGTAAGTTGTCACTTTCGAGTCGTGACTCACGAAGACAACACAACGAGCTTTCGTTGCCTCCACCTAATACTGGGGTCACTCTCTTGTCATAAATTGCAAATCATTAGCATTTGATATTCTTGCACCCGTATCTCAGGATACAAATTCGTATTGTTATCCATGTTCCGTTAGCTAGTATATTACTAGTTATTTATTTAACTTGTAATATACTAGATAAACAGCAATAAGTTTGTCTGCCTAATGTTGCCTGGAAGAGATTGCTTTTACCAATAAGGCCGCCGTTTATCTACTCTCTTGTAACACTGTAATATGGTGTGCAAAATAATAAATAATAATAATAAATATTTTGGACATCTGACACACAACATCATCTAGTCCCACGCTAAGCAGAGCTTGTGTTATGGGTACTAGACAACTGATATAAATACATAAACATACCTTTTTTTTTGTAAATACATACTATACATATTATACATAGAAAACACCCAGACTCCGAAACAAATATTTTTGAATCACACAAATAATATTTGGTCCGACCCGGGAATCGAACCCGAGACCTCTTGATCAGCAGCCGCATACGATAACCACTAGACCAACGAGGCAATAAACAGTTTTTAGTCTATCTATCTAGTTATTGTATCTATTCCCGACTATGACTTATCGACTCAACTACGATATCGTTTAATTGGTACCTGGTTTTTGCAGTTCTGATGGTAGTAGTGGTTACTCCGCGTAAATTTTTTAATCAAATCAATATCTATACCACAATGGAGTAATTACGTTGAAATTTTGTTATTTATTTTTTCAAGGTAATATATGTGAACCATGAGTACATAAAAGTAGTCGCACCATATAGTTTTATACACTTTGAGTACACCGCAATGACGGGTAAACAGATGAAGGTCTTTATCAACAGCTTTATAGTTCCTTGGTGAACATAGACCTCTCTTTATCAAGCAGGCTTTGTCCAACTATACCACGCTGATGGTATAATATTTATTTCAAGATTTGCTTCTTGCGGCATTGTATCTTAATTTGGTACCGAGACATAAGCTTACGCATATTATAACGACAGCTTTTTCAAATCATGGTTCTAGAAATAACTTTTTTATGAAAATAATTTTATTTTCTTTAGTAAATTAGTTTTTTTTTGAGAAAATATAATAAGTTATGATTGAAACTTAATCTCGCTGTTTTATTATCCTCTTCAAATAGAGTATAATTTCTTCTATTTTGAATTGAATTGTGATGATTTAAGATATTATAAGAGTACTTATTTACACATTTTATTAAGTACTGGCCTAAAAAAAGTTTACTGCCTACTCTGTGTATTACGCAACCTTTTGTTGTGCACGTAGTCACTGGTAGAACGTATTGTAAAGAAAAAAATGCTTTGTGGTCAAAATTATTATTGAAAGTGAAACAAACTCATGTTCAAGTCACATGTTTGGTTGAAGTAGCATGATTTATTGGTTATCAAAACATTATTTATAACTTATAACAAGCAATTTCGGTCACGTTTTATCGGAACGATGTTTGTCCCCTAAAATGCCAAGTTATAAAACTTTCTTAATCAGTACTTTCGTTGCGTAGAGTGCGAAATAAGAGTTTTCCGTAAATAATTTTCAAGCAAATTCTATCTTTGACTTCGTAATCATTTTGTCGCCATTAAAATGTGACACCAATTCTACGGAAATAAGGTTCGATATCCCGATGAGGGCCAGTCGAAATCCGTAAAGTACTTAATGTTTTCAATTCCGTATAATCGGTTTAGAATTTCCAGAGTTCCGCGTCAGTAATTGGATTGGGCGAAGTTGGCCGTCTCTGGGGTGAATTTTTCAACGGTCTTAACCGCAAAGCTTGCTTAGGAGTCAATGGTATCTAATCAATGTGTTTATTTCCTTTTAATAAAGGTACATCAATAACATATAATTATATGTATTAGTGACTTAATCAGTGGTTACTCACAGAAATGTATAAGAACACTTACACTTGACCTTCCAGAGCTTATGTTCTCTGTTGCAGTCATAAACTTGAGCACGTATACTTTAGTACTTAAAGGTTTTTTGTATGATCAGTTTACAAGCGATATTATACTTTGTTCCGTAGTAGAAAAAGTTGTTATTTATTTGCATGTCGTACAATAGCAAAGGGTACACTTCTCATTTCGGTTCGGCAATCAATTTAAATCTACAGCTTGGTACTGGGTACGATTTATGATTAGACGTGTTTTTATTAGTCAATATATAACACGTAGGTATAATATATATTATACACCTGTATACTGACAATAAGTGGCAGATTAAAACAGATTACGGACCCTCGTAATGGACATTATTTGAGGGGTTATAATCCTGCTTGATCCAAACAAGAAATATAGAAGAAGCCGTGTCGGTTCAACTTTCAATGGAAAAAAATACGGCTGTCCTTCAATACGCACATCCTTAATATATTGTTTTATCTACCATCATTTTGTCAAGTAACTTTTACTGAATTTACTATTCAAACATAATCTACAGATTTTCATGGTGAGATTTCAAATGCTATTTAATCATATTTTATGTCGTTCAGTATTTACAGAATTTAAAGTTTCTTTTAAGCTTTCAATTTTTTTTTAATAGGTATACAACTTATGCTGGCTGCTCAAGACTCTGATAATTGGCGTTGGTACACTGAATGATATGTTGATCCGTTGATTCCCATTCTATTAACAATTAGGGTTCTAAAATTAATAATTAATTAAAAAAAAAAAAAAAATCTACAAAAAAATATACCTACCTTATACTAAAGCGTCTGGCCAGCGTGGCATAGTAGGTCAAAAACTCCTTTTTAGGGTTCCGTAGCCAAATGACAAAAAACGGAACCCTTATAGATTCGTCAAGTCTGTCTGTCTGTCTGTCTGTTTGTCTGTCTGTCTGTCTGTCTGTCCGTCCGTATGTCACAGCCAATTATTTCCGAAACTATAAGAGCTATACTGTTGAAATTTGGTCAGTCGATGTATTCTGTGAAACGCATTAAGATTTTTACATAAAAATAGAAAAAAAACAATACATTTTGGGAGTCCCCATACTTGGAACTGGAACTAAAATTTTTTTTTTTTCATCAAACCTATACGTGTGGGGTATCTATGGATAGGTCTTCAAAAATGATGTTGAGGTTTCTAATTTCATTTTTTTCTAAACTGAATAGTTTGCGCGAGAGACACTTCCAAAGTGGAAAAATGTGTGTCCCCCCCCCCCCCTCTAACTTCTAAAATAAGAGAGTGATAAAACTAAAAAACTAAAATACCAACGAAAATTGGTTTGAACAAGATCAAGTGAGTAGTTTTTTTTTAATACGTCATAAATCGTAACACGCAATATACCTTTCAACCAATCAATACACTAGTATAAAAACATCGATGAAAGTTACAACGAACTACAAGAACTTTTATATGATGTTACTTGCTGGTACGGAACCCTTCATGGGCGCTTTTTTAAGAATAAGCATATTTGCAGCGCTTGTCTAAGAGCATTTTTCTCCATCAGAAATATAATAAACCGTAAAACTTGTAAAGTGTTGCTATCGTATTCATTTAAATGCCCCTGGAGAAAGTCGGGTAGTGGGGAGTTTCTGTCCCATAGTGATGAACAAGTTATTACTTTCGGAGACACAATAGGACCGTACCAATTATTGTTTTACTTCAATACTTGTCTAGCACCACATGATATAGAATCTCGAAATCATAGTTTCCTCGTAGTTATTTCACACCGGTACTAATATTTTATGGCCGAGAATTATAGCCTTAAGTTATGATGTTATTATCATAATATAAAGGAAATATGACAGCACGGGATGGAGGTCCGTAAAAATATATGAGGTTTATGATTTGAAACTTAACCTCTGTTAAAAAGAGTTTGTATGTGGTCTATTGTCTTCTCATGTTTTTATATGGATGGGACCAAAAAAAAATCTCTTTTAATTTTAATACATAGGTAATTTATTAAAGTCAAAAAATGTCTTTAGCGATGACCTGTGTCACTTTGTAGCTTTATCATCCAAACACGGTTATACTATCAATAAATTCGACTAGTCAAAATGGAGAGGCATACGTTCAGCAATGGACAACAAAATGCTGAAAAATGACAAAATGAATGACTTGACGTCTTTCTTTCTAGCCACTGACATGTTCTTCGAACTGCTATAGCAGGTTTTAGATCACATATATAATAATGTCATCCAAATGATATATAGAAACACAAAGTTTAGTTTAGGTACGTCAATCAGAAGTAGGTTACAATTGGCTTCTCAGATATGTTTAGATTGTTGGTTAGCTACACACTTATAAGCGTGTTAATAGCTTGTATAAACTGACAACCTCTCTTTACAGGTATGTTGACAAATAAACAGAAGATGGTCTACGGTAATCCATTACCAATCCCCGTGATACACAGCGTTATTACTATGTAGCATGTATGCACTTATCATGTAACGATTCGAATATAAACTAGGTAAGTAAGGTAAACACTAAAATCGCTGATTGATGCTTAAAAGGTTAAAAACACAATCACAACAAGTAAGAATAAACGCATCATTTAATTGTATAACAGTACCTACTACGGTAGGGAGTTGGTACAAGTACCTACCTAAAGATTAATTTTTCACATCTCTAACTTTGCTCTAAACTCGCACCCACTTTGCAAACCTTTTAATATTGTACGCGAGAGCAGATGTTGAAAACCTTTTCTTATTCGAATTCGGTCACACATCACAGGGGTAGACCTAAGGAGGGTGTACGTTGCGTCCGTCGGGGTGCTGAGCGACAAAACGTCGAGAACTCTTCACATGAACGTTTAATAGGACCCTTATTCTTGATTTCGCGCGCACCTGAGATTGCTGAGATACTTAGCAGTTAATACTTAAGTATGTAGTACATTCAAGATATTATACCCTGGACAAAGTGTTCTAATTTCATGACAAAAACATGTAATCATATGGTAATTCTAGATCATATGGAACAGAATTTCAGTAGGTATATTTTATACCTACTAAAATTATATTGATTGAAATCACCATTATATTATTCTAATTTTACGCAACTTTTGTAGCATAAGTTGATGTGCTAGATTTATTGCTTGCTAGTTTTTGTTGATATTCATATTAACTTCAAAATTTTGCTAACTTTTCAATAGTTTACTATAGTTATGATTGAATAAACAGGTTTAATATAATTTGGCATATCAAAAATCAAGATTTATGGACGAATTTAGTCCATAAATCTTGAACTATAGACTCTCAAGAAATTTAAGGAATTATAAAATTAAAGCTTTATACAGCAGATTTATTACCACTCAACACAATTTTTTCATCTTAGCGTACAATAACATCGACATGACAGTTTTCTGTTCTTTTATAAATAAAAATAAAGATAGTATCGTCAAAAAAAGATAAGGCGTTGAGTAGACATAGTAGTTGACATAAGACCAGACATTGAGTTGTACCAACCGAAATAAATTATTGTATCAAATCACGACGATCTGCACTAACTGAATTTTCCTACAAAAGTCAAAATAATACTTCTATAAATTTTTCTTCAGAAATTTTAGTATGCTGTTCTAGAAGTATACAATTCGAGTAATGTATTATAATAAACTAGCTTTCGCCCGCCGCTCCGCCCGCGTGTTAGTATATCGATTATCGCGGCAAAAAGTAGCCTGTTTTTTTACTTCCTCATTCCTTTTTAGGCTCTAGACTATATGTGTAACGAATTTCATTTAAATCAGTTTAGTAGTTATGTCGTGAAAGCCGGACATACATAAGTACTTACTTTCGCATTAATAATATATATTAATACTTAATAATAGATATTAGTACGCATTAATAATATATATTTGTATGTATATTCATTTATAAACCGTTGTTCCATTGGAATGTCATTCTCCGTATGGCTCTTTAATTTCCAATATGGTTTGCGGTTCTATATATGGTCGTAGACCAACTTAAAGGTTAGCAGTCAACACCTTAGTGTCAGCCTATTGGTTCTTAGCATTGACAATGATGTATAGAATGGTATGCATTTTAAACCGGTATTGTGCACTTAGTTTTGTAGTTTCTTACTAATACAAGTATAACGGTGTTTTGAAATATGAATTGTAAAGTTGGAGGTCAAGTTATGTACTTATATATAAAGACTAGGCCTAGGGGGGACGCCGTTTTAGAAAAAAATGTGCTTTCAAGTTGAATAACTCATAAACGGATACCTAAATCGAAAAATGGTTCTGGAAACCTCACAATGTTTTTAAAAGACCTATCTAATGATACCCCACACGATGGGGTAACGCGAGCAAAAAAAAACATCCCAAGTTTTGCATGTAGGGGAGGTACCTACCCCAAAAATTTTTTTTTCCATAATTTTATTGTAGCACTTTGTCCACGTAATTACAACACAATGACATATTCATGAAAGTTTTATCTTCTAGCACCGACCGTTTGGGCGGTTGGTCGAGGACGGACGGACTTGGCGAATCTATAAGGTTTCCAAGTCATAAACTACGGAACCCTAAAAATGAACTTAAGCGTTTACATAATACAGCTATATTGTAATATATCTTTGAAAACTTATGTATAAAATAAGCAAGGAAATTTTTAAGTCTATTTTACACTCAAAACATATTAACACAAAATATGTTAAGGAGGTTATTTTGCAAGCGTGGCCGTCCAAAACAAACCTGGCAGCGGACTATTATCGATGAAGCGAAGGCCATTGGCAATACCTGGAGCGAAATAAAGCGAGACGCTCAAAACAGAACGACATGACGATGCACTGTGGAGACCCTCTGTCCCATCTATGGAAGATAGGACCTTAAGTCAAGGGGGCTATTTTAAAAAAAATATCATAATTTTGATGTACCATTGAACGACGGTTTCTTTTGGAATTTTTGTGATGCACCTACTAAGATTTAGTTTGTACTGAATAAATACACTAGTTCAAATTCAATACACAATCTTATTTAAAACCACTTATTAGATACTGTATTTATTATTAAGATTAGGGAAACGATAACATAGAAGAGGAGGACCCTAGTAATATTGTAACAGTAGCTTATATAGTAGTAAGTTTAAATTTTTGTTAGGTCCTGAACTGATTCTGGAAGCTTCTCTTTGGATTTAAGTGATATTGATTTGTTGTTTCTAATCCATATTTTATATAAATACGTAGGCTTGCATACATCTAAAATAAAATAAAAAGGTAAAACGTGCTTACCTCTGTTAGCATACCTTTTGAAATGTATGTTCAAGCAAGTTATCAATATAAATGTATGATACAAATAATGTAAGTGACAGGGTAAGCGACACTCGCCGAGATATTGTTATCGATTGGTCGCAGGAAGTGGAAACGTTGTGAGAAATGCTCAGGGAGTTATTTCGGAGCGTTCACCTCACTACACCTTTGTAGTAGGACAGTTGTTCATACTTACTACTACATATATTTTAATTTTATTATTTTTCTTTGCAACATTGGGCTGCTAATGTTACATCAGAAATGTCCTTGACGTCATTTATGAGATTTTTTTGGTTTTCGAAAAAAGTTCCCCATTTCATCTCATCCACGTTTTTAATTATTAATTTCATAACGACGAAGATTTGAAGACTTTAAAAACGTTATAGCTCATATTATCCGGCTTATTATTTTTTAATCCAGGGAGGAATCCATTCGAGTTTCAAATAATTCGAACAGTTTTTTTACAATAGATTCAAACTGAAAAAAGGTTTTTAAATATATCGATTGGATAAGAAAATATTTTTTTATTTAACCTAAATCCAAACATTATTATAATGTTGCTACAATTGAAGAACTTTTAAATTTTGTCTTATAGGTAACTGAACTGCTTTTTAAAAATTTTAATTTCTTAATAATTAATTTAACAAATTTGCAGTTATGCTGAAAACTTGTTACAATTAAGTATGTTATTTTATCAAATTATTGAACTCCTCAGTATGCATAATATGTTTTGATAATTTCGACAGCTATATTCTATCTAGTAAAATACATGTTATCTTGAAACTTTACCGGAAGCTTCTCAAAACAATGAAGAGTTGACTTTAAACTTAGTCTATTATGTCTATTCTAAATTCACGCTTTTATACTCCCTCAGGAGCAGATAATAATGCCCTTGCAAAGTCTGGAAAGTTTTGACGTAATAAGTACACGATCCTTTTCACAAGTATATAGTCTTAGGCCGTCTTGCCACTCAGCCAACCCATTCAAAAGTCGCTTAGAATTTCAGACCTCTTGAAATATTACTACGTAATTATAGTTGGTGATAACCAAGTTCAAAGGGCCAATTGTACTCCATTCCCGGCGGGTTTGAAATATTCAGAAGTATACCAATTTAGTTAGGGCGGGCACTTTTGCGCCCGAAGAGAATTTATGACGAGAGGGGACGGTCGCAGACGTAAGTCATGGCGAATACAACCTGGCTGACGCGGGTGAGAGGTGTAATGTATGTAAGTACTGGGCAATAAGCGACCTCCCTTCTTGACCGGATTGAATTACTGGCGACGTGGTGTCTAGTGCCGTCAGCTCCTGAATTTAGATTTATCGAAATTAGGGGATTTCTTGTGTGGGTTGGTGTAGTTGTAATAAATCTACCACTGCAAGTAAACTTGAGTTAACTGTTTATGATATGAGCGTTGACATTTAACTGGCTTTACGGCAACAATTTCTTGATGTAATATTGTATGACTGTATGTATAATTGTTTAACATGTAAGTGGATTTCAATTTCAATCACATTCCTAAAAGCCTAAAATATTATTAAGTTTGCTTTTTATGATTCCTACTACAAAATCTATTACAGATTACAGTTTTTAAACTATTATCACTTAACAGATTTGGCGCAGGGGTAAGCATATGCGACTTCTGTGCTTGAGGTCTCTGGTTCGAATCCCGGGTCAAACCAAATGTTTGGGTGATACCAAATATACGTTTCGGAGTCTGAGTGTTTTCTATCTATAATGTGTATTTATTTACAAAAAAAGTATGTTTATGTATTTATATCAGTTGTCCAGGACCCATAATACAAGCTCTGCTTAGTTTGAGACTAGATGACGTTGACGATGAAAAAAAAACAAAACAAAACGTACATTGCAATAAAAACCAGCTTATTTATTTATCGGGAAAACCTTATTTCAATGTACTAGAACTACTGTGTAGTATCAACGCGAAAGACCCACACCAATAGCAAATACAGCCTACTTTTGAGGTGCAAAATATAATTTTAATACTATGCTTACAAGTACGCAAAAATATGACATTAAATTATTTGTAAGCATCGATATAAGGTAGAAGTAATGTCACATCTCTAACTACTGTGAATGTCCTCTGGCCTGAGTTGTACAGAGTTGAGCGACGGGTGCCTGTCGCAGACTATTTCCTCTTTGATCCACTCGAATGCTACGGTAGATTCTATTGCTTTTATTGAATACTTGCCTCAACCATTTTGCAAAAATGTTTTGGATTTCACGATATGTTGTGGCCGAGTGTTACAATATGGTTTAGGGTGTACGGAAAATAGAAGGCGATTTTTTTCTTACGTTTCTTTGACAAACTATTTTTTCCTTTGCGTGTTGTAACATGCAATGTGAGTTTTGTTTGAGTATACGGTGAATGTTTGTAAAGTGGATCCTTACAAAGACAAGTACCTACCTGGATCTTAACTCACATCCATCTCAGAGCAGTTTAATACCTAAGATAGCAATCCTAAGAAATGTCTTATTTGAAAATTACCCGTCATTGCTAATTAGTATTCATTATTTATAGCGTATTTAAATGTTATGCTATAAAAATGTTCTTAAGAAAAGCCATAAATGCCTAGGGCCTTCTCAGATGGCTCAAATATTATGACTATTTTTTTTCTTTTTAGAAACTTGTCATACACTTAATCTAGTTGGTATCTATATTAGTATCTAAAAGTCAATAAAAAGTTAATATCTGAATTATTTATCAATACCTAACCAGTTACTGCCCGCGTCTTCGCTCGTGTATATGTCGCTAGTCGAACCAATAAGCATATACGTATTTCTCCAAGGTTTCATACCAAAATTCATCCAAATCGGTATAGCGGTTTAAGCAGTGAAAGTTTAACTGCTAAATAGGTCTGGACGAAATCGGGCCCAGAGATATGTTATATTCTGGATTAACATGTAGGTTTTGATATACAAAAAATATCTATTCCTTCTTAAAAGCAAAGTACAACAACATCTTCGGGTAACGTCGCTCAACGCAATTAGTTATGTATAATCGAGAGTGTGAAGCAAGGTGAAAAGTTTTATTTTTAAAGACATTTGAGATTACCAGTGTTTCATCAGAATATTTAACGTAACACATTAATTAAATTGTACCTAGTATCTTGAATATATATTTTACAATAAAATATAGTGACAGCCCCGTAAATTCTAGTTCATAACTTCCCTACTTGCTTAAACATTTAAGTGGCAACCCTAATGAAACCAGCTTTGCAAACATCGAACTAAGTGTACGATACATGTTTGAAGTTTGTAGTAAAAGTCTTTCCTTGGAACGAATATGGACTTAAATACGAGCGAAGATTGTTATGTCTAATCATTAACTAGCCAATTTCCTATACAATAAACTACTTTAAAAGTTTCATAGTTGTAAAGAAAAGAGGAAAAGAAAGTTACGTTTATAATTAAAATTAGGCTAATCGCGGTAAAAGGTAGCCTTTTTAAAGGAATCAAAGTATCTTTACGCTAAATTTAATTGAAATCGATATAGCGGTTTAGCGGCATCAATGTAACAGACAGACACACAAAGTTACATTCGAATTTATACTATTAATTTAAAAATTAATCAAAGTTTTTTAGGGAAGCATCATGTTACATATTCTTAAATTTACCTCAAAAATTCGGAAACAATATAATATATGTAGAAAATCTAACCTGACCGTAATAATAGAGATTAACGCATAAATCCAAATTGCCTATATTAATATAGAATAGACGTTCCATATCTTTACCGGGTTGTCAAATTTTTAGCTATTAAAAATGCACGCATGAAGGCATCCTTGAACGGTTTAATTTTGGGATGACAGGAAAGTATGTCAAAAATTTCTTTATTCACGAGGCCGAGGTGGGCCTAATGTTGACATACTTGTTCATGTACCGTGGCGACAGGTGTTTTCCCATTCAGAGTAATGGCGAGACCCACACAAAGCCGAGTTTTTACTATCTGAATTATTTATCAAGGGCTTAGTCAGAAGCTTAGACGTGATCACGAGTGAGATTATGAAGCGAATCATGCTTTAGGGAAGCACATAATAGAAGGGTATTCTCAGTCCGGTAATTATGTTTTTGTTAAAATACGGTAGCTATTTATTTTTGAAAAACTTTTAGTTTACTTCAGGCTTTAAATGGTCTTCAAAACCTTTGTCTAAGTAAATGCAAATGAAGCTTTACTTGATGCAAAATTAAAAGGGTAATTCTTTATCTAGGTTCTTGGCTTACATTAAAAAACTGACAAAACTCGTGATTAAGTTTGTTTTTCACATTTTTGTGGAGTTAATAATATGTTTGTTTTTAAAGCTCGGATTTATTTTCAGTTAGATAAATAAACAGAATAAATTAATTTTTCGTACATCTTACACACGCAACGCCATCTAGGCCCACACTAAGTAGAGCCTTATATTATATGATATGGTACTGGACAACTGATATACATACATGAACATACTTTTTTTTGTAAATACATAGGTACATATTATAAATAGAAAACTCCCAAACTTCGAAACAAATATTTGCGAATCACACAAACACTTGGTCCGACCCGGGAATCGAACCCGAGACTGCAAGCATAGCAGTTGCATACGCTACCACCACTAAGCAACCTTATGGTTGCATGCATGATGCTCATAATCATCTATTCTACAATTATAATTTACTAGCTGCGCCTCGCGGTCTTACCCGCGTATCATTATGGTATCACTATGCAAGTGTTATTCCTAGCAACCTGTGAAGTTTTGACAGGAGATAAACAGTGATACATTTTGACATCTACCATTTAATGTATTTTTATAATCACCTAGCTTTCGCCCTGGTATCTTGATTATTGCAGTAAAAAGTAGCCTATGTGTTATTCTGATATTTGTTATATTACTGTAAAGTTTCATCTAAATTTGTTTAGTAGTTTTTGCGTGAAAGAGCAACAAACATACTCACAAACTTTCGCGTTTATAATATTAGTAGGATTAATATAAATAACTTATTTGTTAACTAAAGTCTGTATGTTTCGGCTAATCTCTGGAACGACTACTGATTTTGACGGGAATTTCAATGGCAGAGCTTAGATAGAGTAACTTAGTCTATTCTTTTTTAGATTATATTTGTCCGGAGGTTTACAACAACCGGTAATACC
Source organism: Phragmatobia fuliginosa (assembly GCA_932526445.1). NCBI lineage: Eukaryota > Metazoa > Arthropoda > Insecta > Lepidoptera > Erebidae > Phragmatobia > Phragmatobia fuliginosa. The sequence continues at coordinate 6,568,309 of OW052066.1, read as the reverse complement.
GCGGTACACAGGTAGTCACAAATATTAATAAGTAAACTAAAAGGTGTTTATTTATTGAAACAAAAACAGTATAACAAAAGTTATTAAAGTAACCCAGTTTAGATTAAAATCAAACAATAGAACCTAAGTCAATAAAAATATACTTTTTGGTACACCAAAAAGCGTAGACAACAATCGAATTTATTTTTAATGTCTGGGAACTCTTTTGTGTATGCAAAAAAGTCGTTTGAAAAGTAAAACGAGAAAAAAATCGGCACGCGTTCACTTTCAAACAATGGCCGGCACAATATTTGCTGAAGGATTAGTATGTTTGTGTTTCTCATGCGATCCAACTAGTCACCAATATGTCTTAAGCCTATATAATCCTACAACAAATGTACCATTTTAGAAGCAACAAAGGAAATGAAGTGTAGGATAAATAAAAAGACTTTTAAGTGTTTTTTTAACGAATATAATTACATACATACAAGTATCTAACACACAACGCCCATTAGTTTCAAACTGAGCAGAACCCATACTATTAAAGATAGATTGACTGATAGAATATAGACAACTATACATATGAAAATACATATTGTACATAGTAAACACCTCAATTCCGAAACAAAATATTTGTAGGTCACACAAACATTTGTTTCGACTCAGTATTTGAACCCGAAACTTCAGAGCACAACAGTTGCATAAACTACCGCTACATCACCGAGGCAGTTTGAATTGTATAAGACAGAATTTAGTCAGATTCGCTACAGTCAAGTCCGAACTATTTTTCAAAGAGAAATATTAAATGAACCTTTAACTTATTGTTAAAAAAGTGATCGAGTTTTTTTAAGTGCACGAAATGAATCCAACGAATTTGAGGTCATGATGCAGGAGGCTTTTTATTTGATATTACCTGAAGAAGGAAAAAAACTTGATTGGTATTAAAGTTGCCGTGTTACTAAACTTGTTTCTCTTATCAGCCTGATTTGACTGTCTGAGAGTTCGAGTTTATGGATTCGATACGCACGTTTTATATGTGCTTGAGATTTGGTTAGATTAAATAGATTGATGCTATTTAGTGCGATATGTAAAATATGTACTTAGTATACTACAAAAATAAATATTTTACAGTAAAATATTATTAAAACAATCATCATTATTATTATGAATTAGATGATTTCATTTGCAATCAAAGCATTAGAGATGTAATATAAATAGAGTATTGCTGTGCTCTCCTAGTCGCATCTTCATTTCCGGGATGATATCCAAATAAGTGTTCCTAGCCTTTAAGAGCTACTTTACGTACCAGAGTGATATCCAAGAAACGAGACCTTAGCCATCCGTTTCTCTACCCAAACTTACGAAATCCTTTACCTTAGCTTCTCTGTCGTACCCATTTTCATTATTCCAGTTGACCTTCGTTTTTTGTCCTGTCAGGAAGAAGCCGGCTGCCGTGCAGTTATATTAATTAAGCCGATCTCAAACAGTATTAGGAAAAACACAGAATGACGACGATAGTAGTATAGAAAACTAACCCTGTAAACCTACCTCAGTTATTTATAGCTCCATGGTCAACTTATCACATAAATTAACCTACAATATTACTAAGTACAATTTAAAACGGCTTTTCCTTTAGAAACAAAGAAAGCTTCGGTAGATTGAAATTCTAAAAGGTCAACCTTCTAAGTCTTACTTAAGCGGTAGCAAGCACCAAAAGACGTGTTCAGATGCTGCGTGCGCATGCTTCATGCCGTCCCTCACGCGACATCTTATTAATGGGTGACAACATTATCGCTAACATCTTGCGTGTTCCACCGGTACTTGTCCGACACGATTGATATCTGTGTTGACACCTGCATCTAGCTGGGCTTGCTTATTTGTACGTATCACGTCAAACCTGACCGTTAAACAACTAATTATCTGTATTGCAAGGGGAAAAACAGATCTCAACTCGTTCAAAGTTTCTATAATTCATTTTCACAGAGCTACTAGTTATAGAAGACATTTTCAGTTTTCCTTTTCAAAGCTATCTGAAGGAAACTTTCAGTAACTTTCGCATCGAGTAAAGTAGACAACACTGGCTTTCTGTCTATTCGCTATGATTGAACTTTGGCTAACCTACTTCTCGCGTCGTTTTTGAGACTGGAAAACTGTTTTCCTCCTCATTTACTCAGTCGCCAAATATGTTTTTCAGGAAATAGTGGATTAAGATTAGCATGTATGAATTTCAAGATATATTAAAGACTAGCTGAGTCCCGGAAAGTTATCGTTGTAAAATCGCGAGTAACGCTGAGAAACGAAGTTAGTCTAAAAATAGACAACACTGGCTTTCTGTCTATTCGCTATGATTGAACTTTGGCTAACCTACTTCTCGCGTCGTTTTTGAGACTGGAAAACTGTTTTCCTCCTCATTTACTCAGTCGCCAAACATGTTTTTCAGGAAATAGTGGATTAAGATTAGCATGTATGAATTTCAAGATATATTAAAGACTAGCTGAGTCCCGGAAAGTTATCGTTGTAAAATCGCGAGTAACGCTGAGAAACGAAGTTAGTCTAAAAATAGACAACACTGGCTTTCTGTCTATTCGCTATGATTGAACTTTGGCTAACCTACTTCTCGCGTCGTTTTTGAGACTGGAAAACTGTTTTCCTCCTCATTTACTCAGTCGCCAAACATGTTTTTCAGGAAATAGTGGATTAAGATTAGCATGTATGAATTTCAAGATATATTAAAGACTAGCTGAGTCCCGGAAAGTTATCGTTGTAAAATCGCGAGTAACGCTGAGAAACGAAGTTAGTCTAAAAATAGACAACACTGGCTTTCTGTCTATTCGCTATGATTGAACTTTGGCTAACCTACTTCTCGCGTCGTTTTTGAGACTGGAAAACTGTTTTCCTCCTCATTTACTCAGTCGCCAAACATGTTTTTCAGGAAATAGTGGATTAAGATTAGCATGTATGAATTTCAAGATATATTAAAGACTAGCTAAGTCCCGGAAAGTTATCGTTGTAAAATCGCGAGTAACGCTGAGAAACGAAGTTAGTCTAAAAAATCAGTAAAAAAATAATTGACATTACAAACGGACACTAATCTAATTTAATCTTATTTATTCTTATAAACTTCGGAGATATCCTTGAGTTTCAAAAACAAGTGGAAGAAATCTACTTTGATGTATCTTTTCAAAGAGCCTGCGTCTAATTTGATGGAAATTAAGAAAACATGTAGATAGTTAATATTTAATAAATCAATCGTCTCACATGACTTCATATGAGTTATTGAATTTTGAAAGCCAATATATTAAAATAGTAAGTATAACAAATTAAAATGTCATCGAGGTCCATAACAAGCTTGCCTTTCCAGTTCATTCGTGCCACTTGAGAGCTTTTCTACTTCAGCGGTTATCGGTCCTGGCTATATCAAATTTAATAGCTTGCCCACTGCCATAACTTTTTAAGATACTTAACACGTGGAGAGCTTGTCTGGTTATTAAAATATTTATGTGTTTATCTCTTGACCTCTATTAGTGATAGAATCTTAGATGCCATAATTTGGTATTATGTAGTTTGACTACCTGCGCGTCACGGTTTTACCCGCCGTTATTGTTGATTTTGAATCGGGTAATGTTCACTATTTCATTGGCTTTAGTTACAAAAGTAACATAAGTAGCTCCTTATAAAATCAGCTGTCTATCAGTAAAAGTCCCTTCAAAGTTGTAATAACCATTCCAGAGATGACCAAAACAAACAGTTAAAATATTTTTTTGTTTGTGCGTCTGTAAAAAATGAGAATTTTTATTATTTCTATAGATATACTAGCTGATGCCCGCGGCTCCACTCGCGTCCTAGGGGTTTGAAAAATAGATGTTGACTGATTTTCAGACCTACCCGATATGCATACAAAATTTCATCCAAATCGGTCCAGCCGTTTCGGAGGAGTATGGGGATGAACATTGTGACACGAGAATTTTTATATATAAGATGGTAGCCCTTAATAAACTCAAATTATCACATAGGTTGAGTAAACTGATCGCACGAGTTCAAACCCGCCGAGCATACACATGGTAAATTACCATAAGTAAATGAATGTACACCACAGAGTATACGAATAAATTACGCAGACGTAACACAAATAACTCTGTGTTGGCCATTGTTGGCGCTGAAACCTTATTTTCCGGCTTCTAGGCTTTATTCTGTTGAAGATACTTTAGTAGTACGTCGAACAAAGCGTGGACTACTAATGTGGGTATTATGTAGATGACTTGGTGCCTTCATTAAGGAGACTTTCTGTTATTTCTGGTTATATTTTTATATTACACTTTCATCGTACACTGTGTCTGCTCGTAATTACGAAACCTGTTTAAATGTCATCAAAAAGTCCCATTTTCGTATATGCATAGGTTTTGTCGTTTTCATTTTCATTTCCAAGGGATTTTTTTTTGTTACCGAAGCGCCTTATTCGTTGAAGTCCCATTCATGTTAAGCTTCACAAAATGTTTTTTAATTTAAATAATGAAAATTATTATAGAATCTAACCTTTCCGTGCACTTTACGAATGCTGCAACTTTGGGAGACCATACTGCTTGACGTTACTTACTGCAAGGTAACAAGACACTGTTGAAACCGTATACATGTTTCAACACAACCCAGCCTATAACCTTCACCTAAGCCATGAATGAGAAAAAAAACTCTGAATAGAATTCCCAAACTTGTTAACAGTCAAAAAAACTTGACAGCTACACGCTAATTTTATTGTTCTTTTTTCTTAACTTAAACTAACTTTGATTAGATTTGTGATTATATTCTGTGTAGATACTTATATGTAAAACAAAGATAAAGATGTATGTTTTTTCTTATTTGTGTTATTATTTGTAGTTCAGAAATAGTTCTTTATTGAACTTTCATAAGGAGAGATTTTCTCGGTATTGAATAGAGGATTATTTTCTTATGCGCATAGCGGCCTTTCAGTTCCTCGAAGAATCATGACCATACCGTGACAGTTGGGTCGAGACCACTACCAAAAATGGGTATGCGGCTCTGAGCACCTTAGGATAGACATCCGCTAATACTTTTGCGGTCTAGACTGTCATTCCTTGTTTTACTCCGAACTTCATTCTTGGTAACATTTTTCTATTGCAAAAGACATTCTGTTAGTGATGTGGATTGTTTATTGAAGGTGAAAGTACCAAAATTAAAATAAAGTTGACTATTTAAATCTAAATATATTCGTCATTCAATCATTTTCTGCCATATGGGGCGAATTTTTTTAAATTTAAACCGGTGTAATCGAGAATTAAACTGTACGTGTAATAAAAATATATATTATTACTATTTTTTCGTAACTACTCCATAAATAACGCAGTTCTGAGATAACACACAAAATGTAACTTAATTGAGAATCTCTTCCTTTTTTCCTTCCTTCTTTCCTTTTTAAAAACAATATCTGTTGCGTGTGAAACTTTCTTACGGCCATGATAAGCATGCAAACACAACTCACCGTACCTGTGTTTGTATATCGATCCTTGCGGGAAACGAAAGAAAAAAAATATATTATCTAGTTTTTTTTTAAATTCTGATAATGTGAACAGCTATTTTGTAATGTATTTTTTTTGTTACGGTTATGGTAACTTAAATAACGGTAAAAAAATAAGGTGGGTAATAAAATTTTATTCTTCATCTACACTTGAAAAATGTACGAAAAATATACAAAATATATAAAAAATACATAAAAAAAATTATTACTTATAAAAAAGTTGTTAAAAATTCGGTACCTCGGAATAGATCTATAGATATTTTTACAAATTTCTAATACGAGAACAAACACTGCAACCTTTCATTACTGCAACACTCCTAAACTTAGGCCGTACACAATCTACTCGTCCTCAGTCTCATCCCAAAATCCAAGCCTGATAGTGATCTCCACCCTTTGACTTGAGATCACAGGGTCTAGTCATTTCCAGGGTTACTTCTTAGCTCAGAGCCGACCTCGACCATTGGGATGGTTTTGTTGTTGCTGCAGTTGAATTTCACAATGACAAGGTAAAGTCTTGCCTTGCTGCAGTTGTAAGTTTTGGTTTGCAACAGATATTTAAACCCAAAGTGATATTTATTTTTCAATTTCTTTTTATTTAACCTGTTTTGTATCTTTATATCTGTGTTGGAATGTTGGACTGAATTGAGTTGAAGCGTGTATATGACGAGAGTGGTCACGTACGAAAGGTTTTAAATATTGTATATTATGTATGTAGGTATATCTAGAATAAGCCTTGGGACGCTAATAAGAACGTATATGTAACTATACTAAAATATGTACCATTTCATGAAATGGCTCTTAATAGTAATCATTTTAAAGATTTGCCTGTGGCACAGCTATAGGGTGGTATGATCAAATCTCTCCGTGGAATGGAGTTCAAATGTCCAAATTTTAATTTATTTATGGGCCTCTCTAAGTGACTCCACTCTGCTCGATAGAAAGCATAAGTAGAATCAAAGAGTATGGTCACCTTACTCACTGCGAATGCTGACAATGCAGTATGATGATTTACACTATGGCGGTGATGATACTAAATCTTAATAGGGCCTTCTTTATGATTTAACTGAAAATATAATTATATGTATGTGCAACCTTCTGGTGGATACAGTATATGTAATATGAGCTTTCCTCGCGGTTTTGCTCACGTATATGCCAGTTCTTACAGTAAATAGTTAGCCTACGTGTTATTCTGATCTAAAAGTAAATTCATCCAAATCCGTTCTGTACTTTTTGCGTGTAAGAATAATAAACATCAATCTATCCAGCCTTACAAGTATTAGTAGGATGGTAGGATAGAGTGTAAATGATATATACATATATAGAAAATAGAGGGATTCGCTGTAAGATATGACCTTTATAATTAGTATAGTACTTGAACAACAAGTAAGTAGATATACAAAATTATTGCAAAAGATGAAATTTTCAACAATCCTAATATAAAAAATAAATAAATAAATATTTCGGACAACTTACACACAACATCATCTAGTCCCAAACTAAGCAGAGCTTGTATTATGGGTACTAAACAACTGATATAAATACATAAACATACTTTTTTTTTGTAAATACATACATATTATACATAGAAAAACACCCAGACTCCGAAACAAATATTTTTATAATATACAATTTATTGGCGTGCAAAGATTGGTTTCATTAGTTTGTGTGTAAACCATATAAGGTATTTAATAACCTTAATGAGATAACATAAAGAAACAGTTACGCTTTATTCGATATGATATAGAAAACGTTTTATAGTCAGTATTTAAATCACAATTTAAATCTTTTATTTACGTCTTTAAGCATTTAATTAATGAAGCACATATATTTCATAAGCATTTAATAACGTCTTTGTATGTTGAAAAATTTATAGTCTCTATACAGTAAAAAGTGATTATTTCAAAGAATATAATAGCTGAGTTGTCAATGCCTCATCTTATTGATATTGATTGATGATCATAAAATGTTCTATGGCATTCGTTTAGTGTATTCCTATTTATGGCAATATTTTGTCATTTGAAATAGAGTTTTCACAAGTTAAGTATAGAGTGTGATTTCAGTTACGCGTTCTTGTTATTTAGTTAATCCATGTCACATGATAAGTGGCATATTTCAAAAAATTACAAATTTCTCTATAAAGTACTCAGCCGTTTAGTGGCATTTTCAAGGGACCTTTAGTGTTGTAATATATATATTGATAAATGATAATGATACGTTACGAGGCAGCTTATGTATCGAGCATTGAAGGCAGATAAGACATTAGATAAAGTTATAATCCCCCTTGGCAATAACAAACAGTTCTTGTTTTTACAAATAGAAAGGGCACGTCTGATGTCAGGGATATCTAGACAGTTCTTCTTTATAATCCTATAACGATGTTTCGTTATAGGATTATAAATATTATCGTAACTCCCTAAAAATATCTATGCAGAAGTCGCATTTTTTTTGCCTTTTTAGGGTTCCGTAGCCAAATGGCAAAAAACGGAACCCTTATAGATTCGTCAAGTCTGTCTGTCTGTCTGTCTGTCTGTCCGTCCGTATGTCACAGCCAATTATTTCCGAAACTATAAGAGCTATACTGTTGAAATTTGGTCAGTCGATGTATTCTGTGAACCGCATTAAGATTTTTACATAAAAATAGAAAAAAAACAATACATTTTGGGGGTCCCCATACTTGGAACTGAAACTCATTTTTTTTTTTTCATCAAACCTATACGTGTGGGGTATCTATGGATAGGTGTTAAAAAATGATGTTGAGGTTTTTAATATCATTTTTTTCTAAACTGAATAGTTTGCGCGAGAGACACTTCCAAAGTGGAAAAATGTGTGTCCCCCCCCCTCTAACTTCTAAAATAAGAGAGTGACAAAACTAAATAAAATATATGTTGTACATTACCATGCAAACTACCAACGAAAATTGGTTTGAACAAGATCTAGTTAGTAGTTTTTTTTTATTACGTCAAAAATCGTAACACGCAATTTACCTTTCATCCAGTCAATACACTAGTATAAAAACATCGATGAAAGTTACAACGAACTACAAGAACTTTTATATGATGTTACTTGCTGATACGGAACCCTTCATGGGCGAGTCCGACTCGCACTTGGCCGCTTTTTTTTATTTAAGTTTATTTTGAAAGTAGTTTACCACCTACCCTATTTTTTACCCTTTTTATCTTTCGATTACATACGTCCTCATCGTCCTCATTTGTACCCCTAGCAAAGCGTATCCTATTTCATGTTTGCTGAGAATACAATGTTGAAAATGTTAACGTTCTGCGAAAGTTTTGATTAAACACATAAATATTCGAGAGTAATTGTAATTCAAAAGCATCTCAATAAACCGGCATTGTGTGGGTTTCTGTGCTGCATTGTGTGCATACACAATGATGTGATGGTGACCACTGCGCTTTCCGTCAGACGGAGTGAAGCTACTTTCACAGACTTCGATATAAAAAAAAAACTACTTATGCTTTCTACCAAGCGGAGCAGAGTCATTTTGATCGGCTCATTTGAAAAAAAAACGTTAATACATCTCCATAGATAATCCACACGTTTTAACGTGACCTACTAAATTCTCTCAACGAAAACAGGTTGTACATACACAAGTACACAAAAAATCCCCACCTGTCAGCCTTATCACGCATATTTATGTGTATGATGTATACAAAACAGATATTTCAAATCGTGCGTGTATTGTACGTGCGAAAATACAATGTTGTTTGTACGGCCATCACGCAATTTCACGCACCCTCTCCTCCACCGAATTTTCCGGAATATAACGAACAGATCATGTTGCCAGCCTAAAATTTATACCTGACGTCAGGATTTTAAAACTATCTAACCGCTTTTGTGTTTCAAATGATCTTTCTACTTATAGAGTACAGTATTTTGAATTTATAATATACTAGCTTTTGCCTGCGAATCCGCCCGCGTGTATCTCGATTATTGCAGTAAAAAGTTGCCTATGTCACCTATGTGTTATTCTGATGTACAAGCTACATTGCTGTAAAGTTTTATCCAAATCCGTTCTGTAGTTTTTGCGATAAAGAGCAACAAACATATTTACACAAACTTACACGTGTATAATGTTAGTAGGATATTATTGTTTGTCTTATCATATAAGTGGAAATGGAAAATTTTGTTAAAATTCGATTGATTGTTAAATAATGTCATCAGTGAGCTAAAACAGGAACTAGTTGTCTACTACTTTCAAGTAAAAGAAAGATTCCAGACATTTGCAATATTGGGGTTCGCAACAAATTATTATAGGGGGCATTTCTAATTTGGAGAAGACAACATTACAGCAATGTGTTACAATACAATGCCATGTACGATGTAGCCATCGCTCACGCGCACACGTCATCACGGTGACGTGTTACTCGTTCAAATAAAAATTTACGAGTGTTGCTCACATGTTGATACGTGTATGGAAGCTCATGTACGTATACACAGAGAGTACTTTACAAAGGCCAACCGTTTGGAACATCGCTGTTTTGAATTTTTCACTTGGCAATTTTTTTCTTGGCATGAAAATGAAGTTTATTTCAAAGAGGTTGAATTGTAATGCCTTTGCAGACTTGTTATCTTGCGAGCCAAGTTTTAAAATAAGTGAACTATCTTGTATGTTTCTGTTTCTTAGCGAACCTTAGCTTATAGAATGTAAAAGTTGTGACATATGTTGATTAAAACATAGCGTACAATAAAACCATGTAAAAATGAAATTCGGCTCTATGTACATTTGGTATCTTTTTGCTATTATAACTGATTGAATGACCTATAAAATAGAACAAATTGATACATAAAAATAATAATCCGAGATCATTTTAGTTCAATCCTAACAAAATAAAATATTTCCACATCATATTTTCAATGACATAGCTACCTGCTATTTTATTCAGGTCATGAATCTATTCAATCGTATGGAACAACTTGTCAATAGAATTGATTGAAACCAGATGAATGGCATCACTGTACATACGTTACTATGTTGCGAAACGGCAAGACTCAAGAGTACTCAAGAGTGTGTGTTGCCAGCAGAATAAAATAAATTGTCTAGGTTCGAGTAATGATTGAAGCTGATATAATCTGTGCATGTATTGTTTTAATTTTTATATTTAGAATAGAATTTGATCTATTTTGAAATGATTTACTTAAATTATTTTTATTGAGAGAAATAATCCAAGAAAATCGTGGTTTAGAAACAAAGGACTCCCTGCCTTACAGGGATCGACTGCGTTACAATTGTTTATTTTGAAAAAAAAAACAATAAGAAGTATGCGGAGCTGCCGGCCAACCTCTAATAGTGGAGAGGCACCATAGGAGGAAGGAGAGAAAACTAATATTTATTGGATAAGATGAGCACAATTTTGTGGAAATAGTATCGTGTGTGTAACTGCGGTACATGGCTAGTTTAAGACACACTATTTATAATACTTTAATTATATTGATTTGATAAATTATGTGTAAACTTTCATGTTTTTACGAGGAGAATAAATGATTCTAGAAGACTCGTCCAAGACATGCTTTTGAACGGATGTTTTACTAAGTTACAGTGAAGACTTTATTACTGTGTTTGTGTTTTCTGGCCATTAGCCAGTAACAGTATCGATTTGTTGCGCCATTTCCTGTGGCATACATACATAAGTAAAGTGTCAGAATAAGGAAAAAACAATCGACACAACAAGACCACAGAACATTAATTTAAAACGTCGCCGCCATGCATTTGAATAACCCCACATTTTTCCACGCAAACTTACGTATTTTTTGTGCCGAAAAGAAATAATTAACCCACGAATGCACTTGCTGAATAAAATAACACATTTGTGAAGAAATATAAGGTTACTTTGATTCCCATCACGTATCCTATGGTTCAAGTGTTTATAACTGTACTTCAATGCAAGTTTCTACAATAAATAAGGCTTTTACGACCAACGTTTGAGGACGTTTGCGCTTCCGAGTCTTTGCGCGTTATCGAGAAGGGTTTACTAAAACGGTGTGAGCATTCGGTCTGTAATATTTTTGTCTTCGTTTTAGGCAACCTCACGTTGACATTATAAAGCGATTCGAGAAGCGATTTATCGACAGATTCCGAAACTATTAATAGGCTTAAATTTTGCATTGAGCATTTTGGCAAATTGAGAGTGGTAGTACCTAATTTTCTTTGAAATAATTTCTTTAATTCTCGTCTTAAGAAGAATTGAAATAGAGCTTAAGTCAGGAGTCTACAATAATTATTTATGAAATATTTTCGATTATATTTTAGCAAGCAATAGCTGAGTTGGATTACTAGTGAAATGTACAAAAAGATCCACAAACCCTTTTCAAAGACGTTAGTGTGAATGGCATATTTTCTGTTGTAAAAAAAAGACTAAATCGCTTTCCGCTCTCACTTATGACAAATGCTTAAAGTGTACTTAAAATGTGCCATGAATTAAACATATTGTGTGCACTATGAGAATTGAAGGTCTTGTGTTGAGTTTGTTACTAGTTAAATGAACTTGCTTCTTTCTACATTATTAGTGCAAATTGTATTGTTTACTTTGTACACGATGTTGTTTTATTGATTTAAATTGGTGATGTTAGATTCAATGAATGATACTTAATATTCATGTCTGGTTGATAGAAGTCGTTTTTATCAATTGGATTTTTCATTCAGCCCAAAGTTTGGAAGTTTGGCGGTGATTCACCCCCGTGCCTCAGAGAGCCCGTTAAGACGTCGGTCTCGGTTGTCATTCACATCTATGGCAATCGTTATTAAGAAGTCAGTGCCCTCAAATTTACTAACAACTAGTTCAACCTTCAAATTTCAGTTCTCCCTTAGGGTTGCGGAGGTCCGATGTCAGTCGCTCCGTGGAAAAACTGATATTCAGGTAAAACCGGTTGAACTAGTAGCCGACCCGAAATAGTATTGGGAATAAGGCTAGGAAGAAGAAGGGTGTTTTTATTGAATAAAAATGTTGCCGCTGTTAATTCTTCACGACAGTCGCTAGATGAAAACCCTATGTGTGATTTATGCCTTAGAAAAGCAATTTCAAATTTCAGAAAGAATTCATATAAATAAATAAATATTTCGGTCGTCTGAAACACAACATCTAGTCTAGTCTAGTAGTATACATACATATTATACATAGAAAACACCCAAAATTATACAGTGTTCTTAAACCTAATATGGATTTGAAAGAGGTAACCAAGAAAAATAGCTGTAGCTAATATTTCAGTTTAAAAAAGCCTCTTTGCCAAAGAAAAGCCTATGTTCAGCTTTTGAATAATAAAGGCTGCTGTTGATATTGATGGTATGTAATAGAAGAATGAAACGTGTTCCAATTACATAATCGAAAGTTTAGAATATAATATTCGTGGTAAAATAAAAATATCTAATAGTTTTCAATGAAAACTGTTAATATCAATGCTCAGTTTGCTCAGTGTCGCGGCAGTGTTACCTGTCTTTCAAAGTTGACAAGTATGTAAACCGAATAATGACACTGACAAGTCCATTCGATAATATAGATTATCGAAGGACACCTTCCTGGACATTGTAACTGACTTTACAGGAATTTGATAACGCTGCATAAAGATTTAACTCAAAAAGTTTATAATCGATGTAAAGAAGTTAAAGTAAAATATAAAAAAAACAGTCCATTCTTGATTCACACTTATTACACTTAAAAAACTAACTCCTCATGAACGGGAACTAGCTTATTGTTATCATTTTACTTTTGGTGTAAGCTTCGGTAAAACACTATTTTATAGACAAAACCAGTACTAAGTAATTTTGGTTTCTCTCGCTAGATAGTCGAAGTAATATATGGTCGACCTTTAAAGTAGAATAATATCATCAGAAACCATACAAGTATTAGCTTTATACCTTGGACTGATTAAAGGACGAGAGGATTACAAGCCTTATACAAAATCTGAGGACGAATTTATGACCGTTAGATTCATAGAATCATTATTTAATCAATTTTTATTATTAGATTATTCAGATTAAACGCCTACTTTCGTGTCACAATACTACGGAACCTCGTAAACGTAAAGGTTATTTACTTGAATTGTTTGTATCGCAGTAAAGTATTTATTATTTGTAGTCAGTTGTATTACCGTTCTTTCGCCCGCATTCGTCAATTAACGTTCAATAAAACAACAGTCTATCCTACTGTGTAAAGCGCATCTCAAACTGTTCACAAATATTTTCCCTCAATTTTAAAACTAGGTATTTGTCTTTAACAGACATCCTTTTTAATTTACATAGTATAATAATAATGTGATTACTCCTGTGTTTGAAAAAAGCCTTGTAACTCTAAGTTCGATTCTGATCCGAGTAATGTCAGCGAATCATTGATGCAGCAGAGTAGTTTATCATAATATTTTTTCTAAAAAGACAATCTTCTCTTTACGAATGTATTTGAAACCTCAATATAACATTAAAATCGAAAAGTTGTGACAATCTAAACTTGAGACTCCGAAACGTCAAATCAAAGTCAAAGGCAACACCAGCATCCGGTTGCCGTATCCGATACGCTCATGCAATATCCGTCTGACTAACATTAGGCAAATCGCATGCTTATTCTGCCTAGTTTAAAAGTAAATGTAAATGGAAGTAAAAGTTATTGCACTAACTTAAGCAGATTGTCTTTATTCATTAACACCATTTCACATTTTCTCTTTTCATTTAAATTATAGGTAATTGATGTGTCAATTTCTGTGTCATGTCTTTAATTTTAGATGTACAATTATTTACCTGTAAGTAGTCCTTTTGTATCACAGCTTCTATATTGTGTACAAGTTTTTTTACGTCTATTCTTAATAAAAAGTTGTTTAATTTCGAAGAAAGATGAGATACGGTAGATTTGGGCTAAATCATTATACGGCATTCGAACTACGGAATACATTGATGTAGGACAATTGAGATGCAACTGTCGTACTGTTATTAATAGGTAAAGTAGTAGTCTAAGTAACATTTATAATGAAACCAGAGACCATTGGAATGAGTAGATGCCATATTTAACGCCTTAACGTAACTTTGAGAAATGTACGTAGTCGTATTTTTTAATTAAACTCTCTACACTAGTTCACTAGCACTACATTCAATTTGGAAATAAATTTAAAAGGTTAGGCCTCGTTACACTTAAATGTAAATTTCGGTCGGCGGTAAAATTGAAATTACTTGGTAAGCTAACTAGATCCATCAAACATGGCCCAGATTGATTTGATTCCGTATCTTTATTGCTTCAGCCCAATACTTCGATTCGTTTCCGAGAAATATTCAGCTTCAAAGAAGTATTTAGATGAAATTAAAAGAGCTTGTGTTACGTTTTTTTGTAAACATATCTGAGTATGGTATTTCGGTTGCTTTCAGTTTTTTTTCCACATAAAATAATTTGCTAAAAATATAGTTGTTTGTTATAAATTTTGTTGTAAGTCGTGAGCATTTTATGTTTTCAGATATTAACGATTGTAAGGTTTTTTGAAAGAAATAGATAAACAATATCTGTAAAACCCCTGGTGCACAGAGAAAGTAATATCTATCCAAATTTATTTTTGGTGTATGGTAAATATTTTCTCAAAATGAATAAAAAGTTTTGCTTCTTCAGTAGTATAGTTTGAGCATCGCTGTCGTTATCATGTGATCGATCGGAATGATTGATCAACTCACGCGCAGCAGTCGGTGTGGTCCGTCATGTTGCAATGCTTTGATGTTGAGAACTTTATGATTTTATTTTTACGTACGAGTCTTATTTACGAGTATTGTGATGTTTGCATATGTGTTCTTAGTGTAATTGCAGATTGTTAGCTTCCGCACTATGTTTAGTCAACAAATTATTATGAAATGATTGAGTTCTGAACGTAACGCTCGCTTCAATATTTATACTCGTACATGTGTTTGGTGACCCATTCAACACATCACTAGAATCAATACGTAATTTGATTAATCGTATATGTAATTTAAATGCAAAAAAATATTACAACAGATAGGAAAAAACGAAAGGGAAACACGATTATGGTCGTGTTACCCTTTCTTTTAGGATAAATTTGAAAATGGAATCAAAAGTGTAATTTATAGAACAACATATTTGAAAAACACGCGCAGCGTTTACTGAAAAATAATATAGTTTCTAAAAATAGAAAGCACCCCACGCTTTGTTACATTAAATTTATTTTCTACTTTTTAGTTTAAAAACGTGTTTGTTTAGTTTTTAAAACTATATTTTTTTTCTAGACTAAAGAAATTTTAAACTTTTTTTGTTTTTTTTTTTTCGAATTATTGTATCGTCATCGGTCCTCGATAAATCTACAAAGTTTGAACGAAATCTGGCCGTGAAAAGTGGGTCAAAATCGCCCCCAAAGAAGTCGCTTACAAACAAACATACAAACATACAGGTGAAGCTAATATAAAGCGTGTATAAAAAAATATCACCACAGTTGCAATTCCGTGCAAAAACTACTATACAAAATGTTTTTTTAAACAAAAGTGAAATTAAGCGCGTAACAGAAATCACGTCGTAACGAGAGATAGATTTTGGCACACGCAACTGGTAAAAAACTGTAGTTACAAACTGGCTGACATACGGAATTCGCTGCTGAGGTTTATTTAAGAGTATTATTTTTTAACCTACTACAAAAAAAGGAGGAGGTTTTATTTTTTATTTTTTTTATGTATGTTCAGCGATAATTTCGTCGTTTATGAACCGATTTCAAAAATTA
Source organism: Phragmatobia fuliginosa (assembly GCA_932526445.1). NCBI lineage: Eukaryota > Metazoa > Arthropoda > Insecta > Lepidoptera > Erebidae > Phragmatobia > Phragmatobia fuliginosa. The sequence continues at coordinate 6,552,096 of OW052066.1, read as the reverse complement.
TTTTTGCATAGGAATGGGCGTAGCTTACAGGTGGTCCCATCGTCACCATATCGGGATCTAATGATGGTATCCCAAGGAAATCGAGGGAACTCCTCAAATACCATAGGCACAAATCGCGATTTGGGTACTCGGAATAGTTTTTCATTGAAGTCGGTTCCTTTTTGTTAAAATTATCAACGATTTAAATTGTACAATGATTTAAACGTACATACATTTTTTTAATATCAAAAATTTATTTATAAATATATTATTATTTATAAATTTAATTAAATGTGAGAACTGAAATATGTTTCATTAGAGGTGTAAGGTTTTGAATTTGATTTAACAAACTGTCCGACTACTTTAGGACGGCCTTTGCAAATACAAAAGCATTGTGCTCCAATAGTGTCAGGTAGATTGGTGATGTTCTTTTGTTCTTCGAAACATGGAAATGTGAACGGTTCAATTTCCTTTGCATTTTGGGAAGTTGTTACAGGGAACATGCAGACGCAGTCGTAGGCAGCTATTCCAAAAATACCATTAAGAACCAATCAAGAGATGTTAATATATATTTTGAACCGTTTATGTTAGAATTCATTGTCAGGGCTGGGTTAATTAAAATTATATTAGAAATTAAGTGAGTTATGTAATACGCGGCAAGATAGATCTTTAATTTAAATGACAGATTTGCGTTATTAGATACACCTTTCAATTATAATTAACTTACGAAATAGACTTTTATCCTTTTATTTAAAAGAACACAAACAGCTATCATAAAAGGTGATTTTAATTTGAGTCTACCATAAAATCATTATTTTATCCACAATCAGCTTTGTTTACCAAGTTTAATTTGCCTAAAACATTTCTACGAAACTTCAAATGAAAGAATTTCTCATATTATCTGGTAACCTTTTGTATAATATAAAAAAATATTTTCAAAAGGTGGCCCCGTAGTGAATTCAATTTAATATTCTATTGTAATTTATACAGACTCCGTCTAGACTACCTAATACCCACGTACTTAACGTGAACAAAGGGAAAAGTTACTACTGAACATTTAATAAAGAAACCTGTGTCACCTACAAACAAATTAAACATTTTAGCATACGTCATATCGGTTTCGTATTGTTGCCAACATGAATAACATATTAAGGGTACACAGAGCGGAAAATATCATTATATAATATTGTTTACTGCAATTTTGGGGCGTTGTGGGAATGGGATCCATGGAATTTTGTTTCCCCAGAACCGAATTTTCCTAATTCTTCCTTTCTATTATATTTTATTAAGCGAAAAATTTCACAGCGTTCATATAATATTCATATATTTTGGCTTTTATCGTTCTTTTACTGAATGGATCAACAGTTTGATATGTATACCTTTTTTAAGGACAGTTTTAATAGTTTTTCATATTCTTAGCACGTTATTATAGTCCAAATTTGCGTCTTTGAAGGGTATTTGTCTTCTACTGTACTATATTATGGTTTGATATCTACTATGCTACTCTGAGGCGTAGATTTATTTGAGATATCGCCCGATAATATTCAGATTCATTGTGTTACATGTCTACCTTTTGGCGATTGCTTACAAAATTTGCTAAAACTTTTTCGTATTGTTCCTTTTCATTAGGGTTGGGACAGTATCTTATATATGCTTGGCGGTCAGAGCCATACGCGGATACCGCACGGTGTCGACCGAAGCGGCATGCGCATTGGCCGGAACACCCCCGTGGGATTTGGAGGCGAAAGTGCTCGCCGAAGTCTATCGACGAGTGGCTGAATTCCGGGCGGAGAGCGGGTCTCGCCCTCCGCCCGAGGACGTGCGCGAGTGGCGCGAAGCCGCTCGTCGAGCCACCTTGGCAAGATGGTCGTCCCGACTGGAGACTCCACGCGCTGGCTTCGCCGCCGTGGAGGCTCTCCAGCCGGTCATCACCGAGTGGGCAGGGCGGCAGCACGGGACCCTTTCCTTCCGGCTGACGCAGGTGCTTTCCGGGCACGGTTGCTTCGGAAAGTATCTGCACTCGGTCGCAAGGAGGGAATCGATCACTCTAAATTCCTCGATCACTCCTTCTCTGTCCAAGCGGTACGATTGTGGAACACCCTACCAGTCGCTATCAGACGTGCACAAACAATAACTGCCTTTAAGAGACTGGTAAAGGAACATTACCTGGAAGATATCAAGACTCCATAATCATCTGTGCTATTTATTTATTTATTTATAATGAGTCTACAGTAATCAATTTCAGTGTGTATATATGTGTCTATGAGTTTCGCTTATCATTGTATGTATTTACATGTGTATATATGTATGTATCTTCAATGTTTATGTGTGAATTTGTATACAGATTTATATTATTTGCTTGTACTATTTCATAAAAAACAATATGTGTTACTAGTAATCCGTTGTAAATACATATCTACACTGCTTCATTTTTGTATCCAACCAACACTCTAATACACCGGACACTACCCTATACATTTACCCTATCCGCTCTTTATCTCCATCCAATGGTTGCCTGTAAGAGATTGCCATAGTGCGATAAGGCCGCCACTTGTACTGTACCTAGCATTAAGTTCCATGATAAGTTATCTGGTGTACAATAAAGTGATTTATTATTATTATTATTATAATCGAGTCCCGCCTGCCACCACTGCGACTGCAGTGAGGACACGGCCCAGCACACGCTGGCGGTCTGCCCCGCATGGGCGGCGCAGCGCCGGGCCCTCACTGCAGTAATCGGAGAGGAACTCTCGCTGCCGGTCGTAGTACGCTCCATGGCCGGTAGCGACAGTTGTTTTACCGCGGTCGCAACCTTCTGCGAGGACGTAATCTCGCAGAAGGAGGCGGCGGAGAAGGTTCGGGAGGACGACTTCCACTCGGACCAGATCCGCCGCCGGCGAACGGGGCGGCGAAGGCGCGCTCACCTGCGCCTCATGCCGCCCTGATTCTGGCCGCGGGTGGACGGGATGGGTTTCCCCGTTCATCCGCTGTAGAGGCCAGCCGCGAGGGGGTGGCGTCCGCGTGTGACCGGACGTCGCCCAAATTTTGAGAGGACAAGGAGATGGCGCCCGCAACTGTGCGGGCAGGCGCCGGGGGGGGGTCCAGAAGGCGATAACAACCTGGCCCCCTTCCCAAGACACAGGCGCAGAGAGGTCACACCGTGTGGTTTTAGTCGGTTCGAGTCCGACATACCACCCCGTCGAGAGCCCCGGCGGGGTGACGATCCGAGGGGATTTCCATACGTAAAAAAAAAAAAAAAAAAAAAAAGTATCTTATATATGCGGGCTTGACAGGCAGCACAGAGAGGCAGTGCTGCATTCAAACCTCTACAGCAAGGTCTTGAGATGAGAGAAGCCACAGATGCCTTCATGTACTTTCACTTTTTCACTTACTGAATCAGATCATACTTTTATATCCAAAATTCTTAAAAGTATTTCTTGAAATTTTTATTAAAATAGGCATTTATTCTATTTGAAAAAGCATAAATTAATATACCATAAATTATTTTATCTTTCTCTACTTAAGTGTAATATAATTTCCAAACCAAACGATAAATCGATTTAAACGATAGATCGGAACATAATTTTAAAAGTAGTTTTAATATGACATAACTTATTTATTAGTCACGGAAAGTAAATTGATTCAATTTTATAATACAAGTATAATTTGTGGTAAATACTTTTTTCATAACCTCTTATGAATCTAAATAACGGTCCAGCCAGTATTGGACGGCTACTTAAACTTTTATTAATTCCAGACTGTCATTAAAGTATATGATTTATAAATTATATAGGCGTTTTCAATAACAATTTCAACACAAAGTAGTTAGTTATATATTCTATGTCGAAGTACCACATCTTGTTAGGGTCAACTTGTTCTTATGTTACACCAACTGTGGTTTGAGGTTTAACACTGATGTTTCTTTTTGATTACGTATCTAATTCTCTGTAATCGATACTTTTGTGTGTTTAGTTTTTTAATGTGACGATAATATGATTATTATGTTTTTATGGGCTGAGAATCGACTGTGAATTTATTATAGGTACTTTAATTTCATCCTTTTCGGTGTTAATATATCATACTCGGATAACAAGCGTATTTATTTTTATCCAGCTTCAAGTTGAAAATCGGACTTGTGACTCAAATTGTAAGCTCTTCAGTTGTTATAAGTAACTAATAGCTAAAATATATTACTAACTATTTTAGTCTACACTTAGTGTTCTAAATCTTTGATGAAAGTTTACAAATTTGAAATATATTCTTGTACTTGTAAAAATATTGAAAAAAATTGATAAATCTTATAAGTGTGTAATATATTTTGTGAATGTGTTAAAGGGACTATGAAGGGCGTCTCTGAGTCTGAGGGTACTGACTTTGTTCAAATGATGGAGAAGAATCTCACTAGGCCACCATAGTATGGGTCATCATACGGCAACCTGCATTCTAAATGAGTAGTGGGACCACTACTCACAGATTCCACTCATGCTTTTTTTCAGGCAGATTTTTCAAATGACAGACTTATACATATATGTAAAAATCTCATCACAGTATCTCATTGTATTTTCAGATGTTAGATAAAGATACTAGAAATTGTGTAATATCTGAATATTAATAGGCCAAGACAATTTTTACGCGAATAAAGTCTCCAGTAAAATCTAGATGATCACTGGAAGGCAGACAGGCCGTCTGCTTTCGAGTTTCCGCTGAATTCGTGTCCACAATCTGTTACTGGTCTAAGATCACATTGCATGTACGAGTATGTGTATATTCGTATCACCTAAGTCAATATTAATATCTTTAGTAAATATCAGTTACACAGGAAAATTTTATTCTAATACTACCTATGTAATGTTGAATATTCAAAACATATGTATGTATGATATTGCGCAATATAAATGAATAATATCACTCCACTGTACCTCTTAACGAGATTGATACATACATACAACTTGTAATAAAATTTTCTTTGTATCGTTTAGAATCCTTAACGCCTTGTTGTATAGCGGCACTGGCTCCCGATAAAATTATTCAAAAGGTTACGATACCTTCTTTCTATAACTAGTCTACCCGTGACCACGACCTGCATGACATGTTCAAAATGTCGGATTGTAGAAGGTATCGTAACCTTTTAAATAATTATATCGCGAAGAAGTCCCGCTGTACAACAAAAACTATGTGTATTTTTATATTTTTATGTAGTATTCTTCCAACAGATGCGGGGCACAGACAGTCAAAATCTAGTATGTCTAAACATTTCATAAGTTTTATGATTGAATATTAGATACGCCTTATCCAATTAAAAATACTTAAGTGGATACAAGTAGTATTTATTTTATTACTTGTTCTGCATTCTTGGGCAACAGGCGTTCTTCGAATACTATATTTTGCGGCTTTAGTATTATTTAATGTCATTAACTTGCACATACAGAGCTTAATATCAATGAAATTTCAACACCCGTTCTGGAAAACAAAGAAACTTAGAGACATTCTAAAGAAAATGAAACATACACACTCTTAAGATTTCTCCTTCTTCCTAAACTTTATTAATTCCCAGATTATAAGAAATCAGCTACTAGTTTAACTTGTTTTTCCGGAATGTCAGTTTTTCCACGGAGCGACTGGCATTGAATCACCATAACTTAAAGCGTACTGAATTGACAGCTGTTCCCAGGTCCCTCCTATCTCAGCCGCAAAGTTGCTAAAACCACACAGTTGGTCCCAATAAGATACATCACCCTGCTGCAATACCCCGGTGGAGTGACAAGCTTTCCACACATAAAAAAGTTGCCTAGTTTTTTTTTTATATATGTTAATAACACCAACATCTACCTCTTCGCAAAATACTTACATAAGTCTTTTGGCATGTGTGCCATTGGTTCCTTGCAAAAAGTCTCAAGTTCTATAATTGTTTGCTTTACACTGACTTATAATTATGACCGCGTTTGCATATGCGTGTGTTAGATTAGAGAAAAGATGAGAATAATTATCTTTTAAAATATTAGAATATTTAGAACGAAAGGAATTTGAGTATATCAAATCAAACCAAGTCAAATCATATTAAACTTTCTTTTTATTTGAATGTCCAGTAGTCAGTCAGTTAGTCAGTCGTGATTCTATTCGTCTGTTCCAAGGTGTAGATCCTATGGAGAAGAACAGACAAGAAACTCCATGGACACTCTTTTCCAACATATTTACATACATATTTCACATTATACACATATCCATAAATCAAACATTATAAATTATTACAAAACTTAGAGAACATTTTAGTAAAGAGAAATACATAAAAGTGAATTGCATATACTTAGCTTTTAAATCTATATAATATCCTCAGTTACTGGTTGAATAGTAGAGAGCTCCGTACTGGTCCACTTCTCGACAACAAGTCCCCCTGTCCAGTCGGAACCCTCGCTTTTATAGGCGACGACAAACAAGTACGACACATGTATTTTAATCAAGTACCTTCATCAAGTATATTATTTTCAGAATGTGTTCAAAGTAAACTATTAATACAAACATATATCAATATTTATATAAAATATATAGTTAAAAGTAATAATAATCACATTAACATTACTATACAGTGTTTATAGGCAACTACAAGTGAGTAAAACATACGAGTATGTATTTTATCAACTACCGTCATCAAACAATATGTTCAGAAAATATTTAAAGTAAACTATTGACAAACATATCAATATTTATACAAAGTATTTAGTTATAATTAAGTACATTTACATGAATCTAACACGTGCAAGAGTAGATAAAAACATCATGTACATTTACGCTTGTGCAGTCGATAAGAAGGCATTGTCGTTGGTCCCAATAACGTTGATTGACGTTTGACGGCACGACTGAATGATTTTACGGCAGACGGACATCCGTCGACACAGGTTGAAATTAACAGTTAAAAAAACATTGGGCAACATTCTCCACTGTAATATACACGTATTCGAATAAATGACTGAAATGCGCACGCTAAAAAAAAGTAAAAACAAAAATCCAACTACGACAAAAAATTTAACACTACCAAAGTGACTCCACGCCACCGTAATGGAAAGTATGAGTAGAATCCATGAGTAGAGGTAACCATAACTGTAGTGTATGCGATTATTCGAGTTACTCGAACAAGCATACATACGCTGTCTCGGGTGCCACGGCTAGCAACACTGCCGGCAAACTGTCACTGTCAACACGCGCATGGCGCGGAGAGGTGTAGTGAAGGGCAGAGTAAAATACGTTGTGTCGTGAGCATTGTCGAGCCAGTGTTTAGTTATTGCAGGTTGAAAGGAACTAAACAAACACTATAAGTGGCGACGAGGTAAAAAAGGTACCTAAGATTTGTCAATAAACCTTTAGCACAGTCGTTTAATTACAAACCAAAGCTATACCTTCATTTTGAAATCAAAAGCATTTTCCGTATTATTGCAACATAAACACTAATATTACAACACATTTGATGGTTCCTAACTTTAAATTCGATACAACGCGATGTACCAGGTAACTAATAAGCTTTTTATACAAATCCGCTTATTTTCACCTGGCCTATAAAGTAAACAGAGTAAAAACTTGGGACTGCAGGAGCAATATGTTGTCAATATTACACTTCCAGCTAAATTAATAGAATAATAGAAATCTGTTAAATAAGACTGAAGAAAGACAAAACTGTCAATTAACCTTCTCAGTGAGGTTTTGAGGGACATGTTTTATCTACAATGATTTATACATACCCTAATACTCAAAGAGAAAGCGCTATAAATAAGAATAGTTCATTGACAAAGTGATACTATTTAAAAGGAATAGAAAATAGATATTAAAGGTATAATTATTTTATTTTACAAGTTACATACATATATGTTTTAACTACCTGCTACATGACAGTATTCATGTCTTATTCTTCTATTAACCTTGTGGACACATGTATTAAAGAGAAATGTTGTGTATGGCATTTGCACTGACATTTACCTCAGTATGCAAAGAGAAAGAAATTTAAAAATAATTATTAAACATATCTCACTGTGTGAGATAAAAGAAAAAAAGGTGGATAATGGCAACTAGAAGTGATTCCTTGGATAATACATATCAGTTCAAAGATAGTTTGAAGATAGAACTTAGATTACTAATAGCAACTAACCACAACTTATAGTATTACTACTGTAAAATAATGTGGTGGACAGGCATCATCTTGCTGTTAGTAAATTGCACTGTATAGGTTAAGTTCATTTAAATTTCTATAATAGAAATAGAAAAATATTTTAACAGTATAAACAAATGATATTGTTAGACGGTGTTATTGAATGAAGATTACTTAGTGATAGTTGCTTCCCTTTAAAGGTATACAATATGTGTAAGCAAATTCACATATTGACGGACAGACATTATTATTTGTTTTCAAAGTGCCTCCCTAGATAGTATTATTTTTGTACATATGCCATTTAGAATAAATAACTTGAAGTTCCATATATTATATACAATAAATAACATAATAATAAGATAAAGTTATAATGTTCTAAGGTTGGTAAGTAGATGGTAATATAATAAAAATAACAACAATATATATATATATAATGTATACAAACCGTGGAGTTGCATTAGGCTAAACAAATTGTTATGTTCAAGAAAAGTAAACTGATCTCGCATTGTCTTAGATATTTGCGATTGGGAGGGTAGATGTGAATTGATGATTAATGTTATGTTTCTGTACGTGAATCTTTTACAGATATTTGTGTACATTGGACCTTGTTGTCATTGACATATGTAAACCAGATATGTGTAACACAGGAGTGATTGATTTAAAAGATGTATAATCTTTCAAAATGCGAAATCACTCTTTAAATCTTTGGATTTGAAAATACATCTTTAACTCACTACATTAAGATTGATTTTAGTCACATGGAATGATTAAAACTAACAGATCAGATATGTAGATGTAGTATGAGACGATAGATACAGAATATTGTGAAATGAAAAGAGATAACATGCGCACTCTAAGAAATACAATGATGATACACAGTAAATTAGACTCTCTTGTGTTATTGTTATTTATATTTGCGAGTATATATGAAATTTGGTTATAGAAAGTATTTTTAAAATATAAATTTCTTTGCATTTTACATTAAGTATTTTGACGCAATATTCAATAATAATAGTTTGTGGCTGAAGCTAATGTCTGTAATTTTGTTTATAATTGTAAACTTAAACGAAAAATAGTTAAAAACAAAACAATTCGCGTGCAATTAAGTTCGAATAGTTTTATGGCGTTTGTAAACAATTTTACAATCAATCAATCAAATTTTAAAACAATTTAACAATCGACTGCACGGTTGGCCTAGTGGTTTAAGCGGTCGCCACGCCGCTCTCTACTGCGCCAAGTGTCGTGGGTTCGAATCCCACGTGGGATAACGCTTTGTGTGATTCACAAATTGTTGTTCTGAGTCTGGGTATTCTTTGTGTCCGTTTCATGTATGTTTGTAAAGTCCCCCGCAACACAGGAATTCATATTCCTGATGCGGGAGTTGTCTTTTTAAAGAAAAAAAAAAAAAGAATTACATTTAAAGCGTTTATAATGTATTGAGGGAATGAAAGAATCAATACCTACGTGGATTAATAGACATTTGCATCATATCATGGTCAACTGAACGAATCATGTCACAGAAAGAAAAATAATGAAAACATTCATTCTCATGACATTGCAACACATTCAATTAATATTTAAGGAAATGGCATTAAATAGTAAAAGGTATATTAAGCACATTTAAATACATGTTACCTGAGAGGATCAGGATAATCGGTTTAACTAATTATATAATGGTCCACCCGTTCGGTGTGATATTCTACACTGATAACGGTGAACAAATGAACGAAAATCATTTTCATTGATTTGTTGTTGGAAATGTGTGACAACCTTCATTAAATTGAGAATTGTCTAGTATTTCAAATGAATTTTTCCATTAAATTGGAACTGGTTGACAATCTCTATTAAATTGGGAATTGTATTATAGTTCAAATGAGCACCTCCATTAGATTGGAAAATGGTTGACAACCTTCATTAAATTGATAACAGTCGGACATTTCAAATGAATGTCTCCATTAAATTGGAATTGGTTGACAACCTCCATTAAATTGGGAAATGTATTATGGTTCAAATGAGCACCTCCATTAGATTGGAAAATGGTTGACAACCTTCATTAAATTGATAACAGTCGGACATTTCAAATGAATGTCTCCATTAAATTGGAATTGGTTGACAACCTCCATTAAATTGGGAAATGTATTATGGTTCAAATGAGCACCTCCATTAGATTGGAAAATGGTTGACAACCTTCATTAAATTGATAACAGTCGGACATTTCAAATGAATGTCTCCATTAAATTGGAATTGGTTGACAACCTCCATTAAATTGGGAAATGTATTATGGTTCAAATGAGCACCTCCATTAGATTGGAAAATGGTTGACAACCTTCATTAAATTGATAACAGTCGGACATTTCAAATGGATGTCTCCATTAAATTGGAACTGGTTGACACCTCTCATTAAATTGAGAACAGTCCACGCTGTGAAAGCATTGGATGACGCCTGTTTAAACATAATGAGCGGTGACACCTATATCATCCTAATAACAGGTGACGCCTCTATCATCTTAATAACAGGTGACGCCTGTTGCGTAACTTCTAATGTTAAGTGGTACATAACTCAAACTGTGAGGTTACCAGATGATGTCTGGTAGTCCGGATGCAGGTAACACCGTAAGAACTTAGTAACGTAAAGTACAGGTGATGTCAATAAGTACATGAGGTAAAGCGACGTAGTTTTATGTATGTAAAATGAAATGATGTATGATAAATGAAAACTTTACACGGATAGCGCCGTAGTAAAGAGTTGTGTATCGATTTATTTAGAGAATTATAACCGTTTCTAGTGTGTGGGATTATCCCATTTGCGAAGGAGTGCTTGATGATTCAGGAGCACTTCTATAATGATCAGTATAGGGTTCGATATGTCGATATATCAATGCAGCAATATGCGGTCACGATGCCTGGCTCGGAAATAATACCAGTGACATTGGCGAGTTTTCATAGAGTCTGAGAGGAGGCAGATTGTGGTTATTGAGTTATGTGTAAGTTTGTCATTGAAGACTGTCTGTATAGGTACAAGAAGTGTACATATGTTGTTGGTTCAGTCATCTATTAGACGTCTGGCGTACAGCACTATTTGTTAAAAAAGAAAAGGTTGGAATACCTTTTAAGAGGAATATAAATTGTCATGGTGGTTTCTAAATTTTGTCAAAATCGTTGGAATTTACAGGATAAGAACCTTGGTTACATGTTGTCTATGGTTTATATCTTATTTTGAAACTTTTGTTTTGGAAGTTAAATTACGTACAATAAACTTATTCACTACGTACGACGTGTCTCACTCAAACGTTCGCTGCATTGGGCGTGACCCATCCCAGAACCGGCAGTGATAGTGTTATATTCTCATATTATATTGTATATGAATAAGGTTTATTACTAAGACTATATAAAACTAAAATATTATTATTCTAAATTGTAAGAGTGAAATCAAAATATTACACCACTCTTTTGAAGTTGATCTGAGCTTCGTGTTTCAGTCACCTTACCGTAAAGTATCTAACTTTACAGCACAGCACACTAAAAAAAAAAAAAATTTGTTAAAATATTGTAACTTGTATCTGACACTCTCTTTTGGCGTGGAGATGCTTATGCTTAGGAGGAAAGGTATGGGCTGCTCTCCACGGTGGTGATCAAAGTACGCGTGGAGAGATCAATCTGGTTTTGATGCTCAATCGAGTGCTACTGCTGATTGCTAATAAATAGGGTTTTGGCGGTTTCCGCAGTCTCCTTCGATTCGTGATTGTCAGCCGAGGCTTTTAGGCGGTCGTTGGTTTCATTTATCAAGTTCAAGTTTCGGAAGCGGAGGCGAGGAAACCTGTACAGGGTGGTGTGTGTTCGGTTGCAGCATTCGCGCTCCGTAAACGTCCTGTTGTTATGCGCAGCTTGTACCAGGGTGCTAATAAGTTGGTACTCGAATTTCATAAGTAAAGACCTATTATAATACGTAGTTTCTTGCGCACCGGATTTAAGTCATTTCGAAATTCGAGATGTGCTTCATAAGTCTGTTTCTAGCCACTGCCCTTCCAGGGGATGGGCTATGTGTGTACTCTAGTGAGTATTTATTAAGAGGGCTTTGCGCCTGCTTTCCGAAATGGAAGTTAGTCTCGTCTTTGGGTGAAGCATTTGAACTATTTGAGTACATTGGAACCCTTTGGTACTTGGTATGCAGTTGATGGATTTCTTCGAAATTTTAGAGTTACTTTCATTAAGCTGGCGGTTTGCTTCTAATTAATAACTTGGAAAGTGACTTCCACGCTTCAACAATCGGTGCGTCATCATCATCATCATCATCATCAACAGCCTTAACAGTCCACTGCTGGACATAGGCCTTTCCATAGAAAGAAGTGGTTCGGTGCTTGAATAGGCTGATTATTGTGGATTCGTACTGGTAGGAAAAGAACTAGACGAATACTTCTTACCAAAGCGGTGGAAGCCGAAAAGTGACGAAACGAGTCGATAAATATATACATATATGGAATATGCGAAAAAAAAAAAAAAAAAAAAAAAGAGTGTGGAATGCTATAGAGGAAAAACGCACAGTAGATGATTAACGTAGCAGCATCATCAGCATCATCTATAATCGATTTCTGTTTCATTCAAAGTTGTAAGATTGTTCATGCCGTCAACCTATTAACATTTTATTAAGTTTGCCGTTTATTGTAATGCAAAGAAAAAATACAAAAAGGAAGGGATGTAGTGTATGCGATTATTCGAGTTACTCGAACAAGCATACATACGCTGTCTCGGGTGCCACGGCTAGCAACACTGCCGGCAAACTGTCACTGTCAACACGCGCATGGCGCGGAGAGGTGTAGTGAAGGGCAGAGTAAAATACGTTGTGTCGTGAGCATTGTCGAGCCAGTGTTTAGTTATTGCAGGTTGAAAGGAACTAAACAAACACTATAATAACCATCTTCATTATGACGGTAGGCAATGCAGCATACCATATTGGCCTGGACAAATATGAAACAAGACTTTCAGGACACACTATTCAAGTTTGAAAACCCGTAGTCACGCATTGTTAAAGTGTTATGGTACCTTTCTATAGCAACAAGCAACAATTATCTAGGTAAATACAAGTCGTGAATAATGTACTACGCAAATCCAATTTCAAGTTTCTAACTCTATCTAGAACACGAATAGTAATAATACATATCCTATTTTCCCCTCCTACATTAGAATATTACGGACAACAGTAATGCTGGGAAAATGTTGAATAATTTTCTCATCTATATAAATCCACTGGTTATCATACAGGTTGTGCCACTCGAGGTGGGCCCTGCCTTCCTAACCTATAAAGGGAAATAATTAGAATTTATTTGCATCTTTTAATCTACATTCCTATATCTTGTTTAATGAATTTGTTCTGGGGTTTGGTGATAGTGGGCTGTCTTGTGAATTTCTTTGGTGAAAGCAAAAATTTTATCCAGTATTACTTTGAAGTTTGTAAATGTTGATTCTTTTGACTTTAAACTGATATTGACTCTATAATGTTAGTTTAGTATGTTGAAAACCTAACTGTAACTTATGTGCATGTGCCCCTTGAGTCCCGTATTGCGAGTTTTTAACAATATCCCAGATTTTATGTTTATTTTGGCCTGCCTAGGTAGCGCAGTACCTTGGTTTGCGACAGCCTTGCTTGAGGTCTCGGGTTTAATATGTCGAGTTGGACCAAATGTTTGTCTGATCCACAAATATTTGTTTCGGAATTTGAGTGTTTACAAAAAATATGTATGTACTTACAAAAAAGTATGTTTATGTATTGATATCAGTTGTTTGGTACTTATAATACAAGCTGTGCTTAGTTTAGATGGCGTTGTGTGTAATTGAATTCATGTATCTATAGATTATTTACTCGTGCATACGATATTTATTCAATTTCATATGCATGGAATGTTGGTGATGTAAATAACTCAGTCCTATGACCAACTAGACTGGGATGGGTGTTTTGCGTGTTAATATCTACCCATAAAATGCAGTGATTTTAAAAACAGGTTTGTGGATTGCTGAAAATGTGATCGAATATAGTATATTCACACCGAGCGTATCAATTGCACCCACGTCCCACAGTGCTAAGACTGATGGAAAGAAAACCACAGACAATAAATAATCAGTTATAGTTTTAGAAGGTCTGAAGTTTTAAATGTTGCTATTTAGCCACTGACTGCCTCATTGGCGCAGTGGTAGCGTACGCGACTTTATATTAGATTTATATTATATTTGTATATATTTATTACTATACTATATTATATATTACTTATATATATTTCTGATGTAGGTTTGCCTAATATTTACTTAACTATTATGATCTTTTGAATTCAGTATTTTGTTTTTGCACCTACACCATCATATTTTTACATGTCCTCAATTTGAACTGGGGAGAATGTCTAATATCTAATATCTAAGATATGTGCTTGAAAAAGCATATTTTGTTGCTGCGTTTTTAACTTTCAAAGAAAATCTAACGACGATTACTTAAAGAAGTTGAAGCATTGTGATGATTTGTTTTTAATCTATTTAAATTATTGTTTCAGGTCAGTACATTACTTCAGAATAAAATGAAATATCTTACCTAAACTGTAAGTATTCGTTGAATTTTTTATTCCTACAAACACAGTCAGTGGAGCGTATCTAGGCAACTATAAAGTTTTTTTGGCGTTTCGAAACCAATTGAAATTCTTAGAAACGATCAGACCACTATAACGATTAATAAAAACCTATGTCATTGTACTGGTTAGTGTTGCAATTTTCATTGGTATCTATATCCGGTATACTTGTGACCCAAGTGTATCGATAAATTTCATTTTTAAAAGTTTTTAAGTGAAAATGTGTAACCAACAAATAATTTAAAGTTGTTAGAATTTAGACGTTATTATTAAGTTTGCATGAGGTTACGCGTCATAAGTCAATTATAAAATAAAATATAAATAGAAGTTTACTTTTACTTCATGTACTTTGTAATAGCTGTGTACATTATAACACGTAAAATTCTTTGTATCTTTTTGTCAATAAATGAAGGAAACCTTTTTCTTGTTAACTATAATAAGGCTTATAGTTATTATATGAAAGAAAGAAGAAAGAAATCTATAAAATTATATTTTAAAATTCTCTGAAAAATAGAAGAGTCAAAGAGTTGAAATTAAATATTTTTTATAATTTAATTTGAAAATAAGCAAGGACTTCAGAAACTTTACAAATGATTTTGTTTTTCAAGACTCATATTCGACTTAACGCCTATAATTTTATATAGTAGCTTAGTACCATGGTGTTACTATGCCTTAACGACAACAACCGCAGATAGCGCCGCGAGGCGAATCTAGTCTAAAAAAGTAATTTAAGTTACTCTTTATATCATCAGTTGTCTGAGACTGAAAATCCTCAAAAACCACTCGCGCCGTTTCATAGATTAGCCACAACAAATCGACAGACAGAAAGACAACATTTTTTTTTAATGGAAGTACCGTATAAACTTTCATATGCATTTAGTGAAAAACTGTTAGTTAGAAATTACAAATAGACACATGAATTTTATTTATTTGAAAATAATATTTTTTTTTATAAGAAATAAGGTTTTAAAGTACTCGACCAATCGTTGCCTTTGACAAATGTGTCAATTGCTGGGTCCGGATGAAGGTTCCTATAGGGTTGTCGCGATGGACAAATTGCGTGTGTCAAGTTTGATGGACTCTCTGCTCCCTAGTGACCTTCGAAAATAGTTTGTATTGGAATATGTGTAGGGTTGGTTGGTTAACAAAATTGTTTTATTTTAGTTACAGTCTAGACGAGAGTTAGGTTTTTGTTTATGCGATTATACGAAATCCTACAGACTTAAAACGGTTTTTGTAGCTCTTACAAAAAGGCCAAAATATACGTAATAATTCAAATGAATTTCGAAAGCGCTCTAGTCTGTTTAACATAAGGCCAAACGAGGTATAGTAATTCTATTAGTAACTAGCTGAGTCCCGCGGTGTTACCCGTGATTATTTGTAACCTTATACCAGCCGCAAGTAACGCTTCGGGGTGAATTTAGTCTAAAAAAGAAGCCTAAGTTACTCTTTACCGTTAGTTATTTGCCTTTGAAATTCCCGACAAAATCGATAAGAGATTACTCGGAATAAACAGACGGACAAAATGTTTTAAAATGAATAAACTTGATCACAGAGAATGTAAACCTACACTTTCTATCATTAATTTAGTATCAAAGACTTTTAAACATAGTTTAATAATAATAGTTAGTAATAATATTTGATAATAGTTTCAATACACTCGCGTCAACTATATACTCTCACAATAATTTACTATTCATTATCCGCAAAGATTCGTCATGTTTGTGACAACCCTACCGGAACTCGATCATCAGGGCTGTCAAACTGTACACGGGTGGTTTATTACAAGACGGATGTGTCAAATGGAGACCATGGAGGGCACAGTTCACACATTTGGACGAAACGAACAACACAATACATAGTTGAATTGTTTTAATTTGTTGCATCTAAATCTGTCACCTCTAATACACCATTAATATGAATTGTGGCTTGTTAGGATTGATTGATACTGATTTAAAAATATTTAGTTTTGTGATTGTTTGTGATTGAATATATTGTATTCGCTATCATTGTCGAAAATATAAATACTATTATATCACAATAATGATTAATAACCCTTAGTAGTCCAGTATTTAAAGAAGCAGGACTTTGGCCCATTGCGCGCGAAATTCCCATCACTCTTAAAGAGAAGGAAATCTTGAAATAAGCCCTTTACCAACCCGTCTGGTATATTAGGCCTCTGTTTGTTAGAATACTTAAAGATGATGATGAGAACACGCTTTTCATACGATTAATTCCAAGTATTCCTACTCTTTGCAGTGCTAGTCCTGCAGAGTTTTACACTTTATAGGTTCTTACGACACCCATGTTGAATGTACAGGGATGGTGACACTCCGTGACCTTAATACGTCACTACATTTTTTTTGTTACAAGATATTGTCTAAAATGCCGTGGCCATAAATGTTCACGATATACAGATTCCCACAAGGAAATCTATCAGTCGTAAATACATTGTATTAAATGTATACGAAAGTGACTTGTGTAATTGTTTGGTGTCTACGATGTGCCGTGTGGTTCCCGTCACGGCAGACAACACGCCGTCTCACTGATTCAATAATATCTGCATGACAGGGAAACTGGCGGTTGTGTTCATTGTACAGTTTATCGTTTATAATAAACGCGTTGTTTAAGACACAAATAATTGTACCTTAATCAAGAATCTGTGTAAACCACATTATAAGTTTATGTAGTCTGGTAAACTGCGAAACTTTGGCGAATTCCTTGGACAGCGCATCGTACAGACGCATTCTTTACAGTACACGTAGCGAGGACAGAAGGCGATAACCCCGAAAGGTGACGGGTAAGATAGGGAGGAAAAGACCCAGAGGCCGCAGCCTGTCCAAGTGTTGCTCTACTCTCGGCAGTACGATCCATGCTGTCCTACACTCTGCCCAAGGTAGGAACTTTTGGCGAGCTATCGCAGAATGGCTCCAAATAGAGGTCACAACCCTCAGAATTGAGGGCAACGACACAAGAAGGGGGAGATATCTGGTAGGTTGACGGATAGTTCTCCGTTTAATACATTCCTTTATTCTTCCTTGCTATGTTTTGTCTTCTTGGGCCAAAAATAAAGTATATTTCTTGTTGATTAACGTTACCACGGCATGCATCCTTCGTCACGCTATATGACAGATGTAGGTAAGATGTAATGTGGAGTGGCGACTCATAGCCACGGGCATGTAATCTGCAGCTCTCATTATCTGCACAAAATGTTTTAAACGTCGAATAACAGCTTAATTTTTTAAATATGTTGTATCATAATGCCTTAAGATTTATTTGCATGCTGTCCCTAATTTCAATGCAGCATCAACATATTATATCCTTCTTTTAAGGTTTTCTCAGTATAACCTTTCTTATGGAAAACAAATAAGTTACGACTATAAAACACAGAGGGAGTTACAGAAGAGGTTACCTGAATCAGCTAGTATACCTACCTATGAAAATAGCAACAGTTCATAAATATATAGCTAAAGGAAATACTAACTGTCGACATAAAACAAACTCAAAACTTATTGAAATTTCATATCCCGGACGTGCCCGGTACCAGCGGACCTCCACAAACGGACGTTGACAGACTTCCTAGTTTGTAGTTTGCCACCTCTTACTTACATTGCGGAGGTCCTGAGTGCGAGGAGGATGCAAACAATGCATCGAAGCATTTGCTGTTTATAATGCAAGTATCGTTAGATGAAACTTTGTTTGTTGAAAACAATTACAATGTCGTATGTACGTAAGTTTGTATTTGAGATTTTCTCGTTTGAAACACAATGTGCAATGAAGAATAGTAATAATAAATTAATAACTTCTTCTTTCAAATAATTTCCTTACCGTGTGTGATTATGGAAAGACATTATTTTCTGTGAAAGGATTATTATGTTCCTTTAATGGATAGTAAATAAATAGTAATAAAATATATAATTTTAATTAATGTTTAAAGCACAGAAATGCCACAGGTAACCAGCTGTCTTAAGTTTACTATTATAGGCATTATATATTATTGTCGTGCCGGGATAATCAATTAAGATTATACCTTATACAGAATCTGTTATATTACGTTGAATTGTATAAAATGGTCAATGTTTTAGTGTCCACTTAAAATTGCCCTCACCTAACACAGATATCGATAATATTTATTGAATTTCTTGAACTTTTCGTGATTTTGGTTAGTTACTTTTATGGCTGGCCGTCTAGATAATTTTGTTGGTCTTCTGTGTGAGGGTAGTACTGCGCCGGTTGAGTCGACCCATGCATGTTGAAATCAGCTTGGCTCTATTACCTATTAAACAGAAGCGAGGATACCGTGGTTTATTTAATATCCCTTTGAGTAATGCAAAAGAGTGCAAAAACTTAAATAAGTTTGTATGTCCGTCCCGGTAAGGCCATTGAGATTAGTATATTAACTGAATTTGATGGCGTTTTGTTTCAGATGTCCGGAATATTTAATAGGTACTTGTCAAAAAAATTCCTGCCTTCCTAGCCTTTATAAATCCCAAGATAAATTATTTCAACCGGTTTTATCTAAATATTACTTCTTCCACGGAGCGACTGTCATTAGACCACATTTTTCATCGGTTTTCACCGAGTGACTGGATGGGACTGTAGTGCAAACTCTTCTCGTAATACTGGGGAGAGAGATTGATTTTTGGGTTTTGAATTACACTTATGGTTTACGATCTTTATTTCTCACTAAGAAATAAAATAAATTCACTAACATGAGAAAAAACACTTACAAACCTAATATTTATATCAATTATTATTATATTAATTATTATATTAATAACAAAACACAAGAGAACGAGGGTATGAAAAGAACTAGGGATTTATTTTAGTTACACTGGCCGGTAGCATAAGACGGGCCGATGCGTAGTCAAAGGATGTGTTGTTACTAGATGTGGCTTAGATGGATAAACGTTGCTAATCGACGGCGGTGGTTTCTTACCCGGTACAGGTGACTAGCCGTCTGCTAGTTAGCTCTCTGATACCTAAAAACTTATAAAAATACATGTAATAAAATTGTATGTGGTCGATATTTGTACATAAAAGATACTGAAAAAAACCTATGCAAGGATTCCAAATAAAATAACAGAACTCAAATCAAGAGTCTTTGTACAGTGTCGTGAACTGTACATTACTATTAGTTAGTTAGTTAAGTTGTGAGTGTGCTGGTGAGAAGAAACTCTTCACGTAATATTAAAAGGTTTATTGTTTATTAGTTACACCAATTAATATAGAGTGATTCTTACAACGTAGCGAACGTTACCGAGTTAAAGTGCACACTGAGACGACAAACATTATTACGGCGAAAAGGCAAGGAATCGACCGATTTGCGTAATCAGCGAAATAATGTTATAGTTGCCTAAGTGTACGTAAACCGTACATATTCCCAACCCGGGAAAAGTAGCAAAAATGATAGTCTAACCGTGTAAGAATCACCCGTACAAAGCAAAATAATTGTTAAAAATTAAAAATCAACATCGAGTGCAGGCTTAGACGTGTAGTAGCAGGGACGGTCGCTGTCGCTTCATCCCGAGTCCTTGTTTGTTCTATCCAGGGTAGGAATTTGAATGTCGTAATCCAGCTTGACATTGCTGTAATAGTGATTATGAGAGTGTATTTTTAAGTAAATTGTTTGGAGAAGATAACCTTGTTTCAGAGATACAATTGATGATGTATTGATGACGTGCATTCTGACGTCACCTTCGCACACAGTTGCAGCACGTCACCAGCCACGTATTCGTGTTGTGTAATTCAACCCAGGTTGTATCGCATTCCGTTTTCTTTGTGATACAGGGTAAAGTTGATTGATGTCCTAATAGTTAGGCTTCCCACGGTGCGTTGGTGCTTTGTAAGTTGATAACTCCACTCCAGTAGGTGGATAAATTGTAGTACATCAGCAGTCTCCATCCGTAAATAATCAGTTGTACTTTCCCAATAGTGTCGTAGTATATAGGGCGATCGCTTCCCAAACTTGTTATTTGAATACTTGAAGTGAGGAATCCTGGTGGTACGGCGTGGCGTTGCACGGCGTCGCCGTATGTTCCAATCGCCGAAAAAATGAAAAGAAGTAGTGAAGTTGATACCATGTTGTACTAATTTTTGTTTAAGTTGATGTTTAATTTGTCTCTGTTAATTGATGAGCTAATAATGAATTCATATTATAAATTTGTTTGTAAGTTATTGTGAGGTTTCAAGTGGCAGTAACGACAATTTCGTAATCGGTCGTTTCAATATGCTAGCTTGCGTTTTTATAGTTGCAACTCGCACGTGTCCGTCGCTACCAGGGTGGACTTCGATCACACGCCCGAGGGCCCACTTTCCAGGGGGAAGGTTGTTGTCCTTGACTAAGACGATGTCACCTATTTTCATGTTAGGCGTGGGTCTCAGCCATTTGCTGCGAGCTTGTAAACTTGTTAAATACTCCGAGGACCAGTGCTTCCAAAACTGATGGAACATGTTTTCAGTTAACTGCCATCTTCTCCGCAGATTTAGGTGGCGGTCATCTTCATAGCTCGATAGTGGAAGCGTCATAGTTGGGCTGCCTGTGAGAAAATGTCCAGGCGTTAAGTAATAATAAAATTCGTCTGGGTCCTCTGTGAGTGAGCAAAGCGGCCGGGAGTTCATGCATGCTTCTATTTTAGATAATAGGGTCGCAAACTCCTCGAAAGTGAGTTTCTGTTCGCCAAGTACCCGACGCAAGTGGTGTTTCATTGAACGCACGGCCGCCTCCCAAATTCCCCCTGCCGTTGGCCTCGCAGCTGCGTTGAAGTGCCACTGCACTCTCATGTCAGTCATTTTGTCAAAAAAGTCGGGAGATAATTCTGTTTTAAATAACCCGTATTCGTTGTTTAGCATCTTCGATGCCCCTATAAAGTTAGTCCCGCAGTCAGAATAAACGTGGCTTGGTGTGCCACGTCTTGCACACATCCGCTGAAAAGCACTGATGAAAGTTTCAGTGCCCAAGTCAGAGACTAGTTCTATGTGAACTGCCTTCGTTGCTAAACAAACAAAGATGGCGATATATCCTTTGGATGTTTTAACGCCTCTCCCTTTGTTTAATTTGACATCCACGTGGCCTGTAAAGTCGACCCCCGTGTGAGTGAAGGGACGCGAAGGTGTCACGCGTTGAGAAGGAAGATCGGCCATGAGCTGGTAGTTTTCGTTAGTCTTGAATCGATGGCACCGCACACATCGGCGTAATTGAGTTTTTACAGCTCTGTTACCCCCTACTATCCAATATAGTTGACGGATGTAGGCGAGCGTAAGTCGGGCTCCTCCGTGTAAAGTCGCCGCATGAGCTTGATTTATTAATAACTGGGTAAGTCGGCTTTTTCTAGGAATAATTGCGGGATTTTTCATTCCCACAGGTAAGTTCGTTTTGTTCAAGCGCCCACCCACACGCATAATGCCCTTCTCGTCCAAATAAGGGTATAATTTGCGAATAATACTTTTTGTAGGTAAAAATGAACCTTTAAGTAATAAATCGTATTCTAGGTTGAATTCAAATTGTTGAATATTTCTTATTATTATTGTCATAGCGTTGTCAAGTTCACGTATTGTTAAGTGATTGTGAGGCATTTGTCGGACGGTGTCAAGTTCCTTCAATGTTGCAGCGCTATTAAGTGCATTTGTACTGAATCGCGTTACCCAAGCGATAATACGCGCAACTTGACTCAACGTTCTGTGTTTATTTAATAAATCGTTTATGATATTGTATGTTTGACTTAGGGCTGGCACTTTACATTTTTCGTCGACCGTTGTTGTAAATAGACAACGTTGCTCTTCGGGTTTGCTCGTCAATGTTTTCAGCATATCCGGACCGGCCCACCATAACTGATTGTTTACAAGTTGTTTCGGAGATAAGCCTCTGGTTGCACAATCTGCAGGATTAAGTTTCGATTCGACGTAGGACCACTGGGATGCTGGTACCACTTGTGTGATTTTAATGACACGGTTTTCCACATATTTTTCGTATTTGGTTGCGTCTCCATGTAGCCAGGCTAGGACCACTTTTGAGTCACACCATGCCCATACCGTTACGTTGTGTGCCGGAAGAGACTCAGTGACCTTATGAACCAGTTCCGACAAAAGTAAGGCACCGCTTAGTTCAAGTCGTGGCAGAGATAGTTTTTGTGCGAGTGGGGCAACCCTAGTTTTCGCTACGAGCAAACTTAGTACAGGCTGACCGTATTCATTTAAAGCTCGTGTATAAATCACACATGAGTAGGCCTTCTCACTCGCGTCGCTAAATGCTAGTAGCTCAATGTTGTTTTGAGTGCTCCCAATCCAGCGACTTATTTTTATAGTTTTAAGTTGTTCGAGTTGACTTTTCAGTTTCAGCCACTCATCCTGTATGTCATTGGGTAATGACTCATCCCATGCTAGTTTCTCTGTCCAGACGCGTTGGAAAATAAGCTTCGCACGTATAGTAACCGGTGAGAACCAGCCAAGGGGGTCGTATAGTTGTGAAATTTGCGATAGTAGTAATCGCTTCGTTAGTGTTTTCTTAGAATTTGGTTTGAAGTTCCAGCTAAACGTAAATGTATCCGAGGTAGGATTCCAGCCCAGGCCAAGAGTTTTCATGGAGTCCTCGTGTTTAAAGTTAAAGTTAGTTTTGGAAATTTGGTCTTCGTTCAGTTGTTTTAAAAGCTCGACACAATTACTAGACCATTTTCTGAGGTTCATACCTCCTCGTTGTAAAAGTTTTATCAAATCCGTTTGCAGTTTTTTGGCGGTTTGGAGACAGTTATGCCCGCTAGTCAAATCGTCAACATAGAACTCGTTGCGTAATAGGTTGGCGGCTTCGGGATATAAGTGACCATCGTCTGTCGCCAACTGCTGCAAACTTCGTAATACCAACCATGGCGCGCACTTTGTACCATATGTAACTGTACATAGAGTGTATTCTTGTAATTTTTCAGAGGGCGAATTCCTCCATACAGTTTTTTGAAGATGTTTCTGGTCGTCATCAATCCATAAACAGCGGTACATTTTTTCTATGTCCGCCGTAAATGCATATCGGTAAGTCCTCCACTTTAAGATGAGTGCTTGTATGTCCTTTTGTAGGTTGGGGCCTTTCTCCATTAGGCTGTTTAAACTTTTGCCACTAGAAGTTTTTTGTGAGGCGTTAAACACCCCTCGTAATTTGGTGGTTGTAGATTGGTCTCGTATAACGCCGTGGTGGGGTAAATAATATTCAGATTGGGGTGATGTTGTTTCAGACGTGGGCTCCATATGTTGTAAATCTAAGTATTCATTCATAAAGCTTTTGTACATAGTTAGTAATTGTTTATTTTTTTGTAGTCGTTTTTCTTGTTTTAAAAATTGTGCAATGGCAGCTGACTTTGAGTATCCGAGTTGTTGTTCGTAGCCCTGGACCATAGGCATTTTTACTATATATCTGCCGTCAGAACATCTCTTAGTTGTTTGCTTGTAGTAAATTTCACATTGCTCATCTCGTTGTATGTCTTGTAAACTGTGAGCAATATCTTCACTCTCCCAGTATCTCGACAGATCAGACGTGTTTGCTATAGTTAGGTAACAGTTAAAAGTTTTCAGTTTACCGCACAAAATCCAACCAAGACGAGTTTGTTGGGCGGTGGGTGAGTGCTGGTCACCTCTCAAGACTCCGTCTAGGATGATATCTGCGTAAACATCAGCTCCCAGCAGGAGGTCTATTGAGCTGGACACGTTATAGTTAGGATCTGCAAGCTTTAAGTTTTGTAGATGTGTCCAGCCTGTGCTATGGAAGGAGCAGCCGGGAAACTTATTAGTTAAGTTAGTCAAGACCAATGCTTTTACATTGAACATGTATTCAGAGTGTATTGATTTGCAGTTAAGATGAAGAAGACCCTTGCAGTTACGTGACGTTGATCCGATTCCAGTTATAGCGGCGTCAAACTTGTTTCGAGGCAAGCGTAGCAGTTGAGCTGCACTTTCCGATATTAAGTTTGTTTGGGATCCTTGATCTAGGAGACCCCGCAAAGTTATGTAGTTTCCGTCAGCAGATTGCACCTTGACCTGAACTGTAGTTAATAAGACTTCAGTGCTTTCAGCCGCCAAATGGTGAGCGCCGGGTTGAGTTGACGTTGAAGGACTTGGATTCGAATTCCGGTCATGATCCCTTTTAACATTTGGTTCATTGTAGAAAAGTTTATTAAAATGTAATAATGTATGATGTTTCAGATTACATTCGTGGCATGTTTTCCTCGAATTACAAGCGGCGCTGCCGTGGCTGTATAGACAATTTCTGCAAACCTTTAGTTTCGCAACTGTTTTATTTCGTTGCGCAATGTCCATTTCGAGGAACTTATCACATTGCATCAACACGTGCTCCTTTTGGCAAAGAGGGCATCGCCCATAAGACGCATGGAAAATTTTAGAATAGTTATATATTTTCGTGTTTTGTTGTTTATTAAAAAAATCATTGGGCTTATGGTTATTGTTCCAGTTCTTGTTGTTTAGCCTTTGAGTTTTATTTTCAGTAGATTCTTTATTACAGCTTATTGCAGTTTCGTAAGCGAGAAATCTGACTTCCAGGAAGCTAAGGAATTCCTCTAAGTTTGGCAATTCCCTGTTATTCTGCGTTTCCTTTATATATTCGTTAAGAGTGGTCGAATCCAATTTTTGTGACATATTGTAAACAATTATTGGTCCCCAACTCGATACGTCAACTCCCATGTTGCTAAGGCCATTTAAGCACTCTTTTAGTACATCATGCATGCGTTTCAAGTTGTTGGCGTTAGGTTGTTGAATAGTAGGTAAATGCTGCATGGTACTCATAAACGATGTGAACTGAAGCCGACGGTTATTATATCGGTGTGATAATATCTGCCAGCAGGAGTCGTAGTTGTCCGCACTAATAGACAGATGTTGAACAAGACGTTCTGCTTCACCCTTTAATTTTGTTTTTAAATACTGCATTTTCTGCGCTTTAGAAATGCTCGGGTTATTGTGGATAGTTTCGAGAAAGATGTCCTTAAAAGTAATCCAGTGAATGTAGTTTCCAGAAAACTCTGGTACATCGATTTTCGGCGCGGAATGCTGGTAATGTATAGTAGACCAAATTTTGCTGTTTAACTCTCGTTTGACGTTATTGTACCTTTCTTCAATAGCTTCGTATTTTTCGTTGTAATCTGTGCTCAAGCTAGAAGCTTTAAGTTCGTCTTCTAGCTCCCAGTGTATTTTGTCAATCAATTCCCATTTACATTTCAAGGTGGTCAGATGTTCTTCGAACTCCCACTTCTCGGTGATGAAATTAATATTTACCTTTGACATAGCCTTGTTCAAAGCCTTAAAATTACGTTCTTGTTGAGTTATCAGCTTTTTTACGTCATCTTCCGTGTCCTCGTCCATAAGGCCAGTTAAATCAAACTCTAAAGGATGTTGCTGTTGTTTCCGTTGGAAGGACAGTAGGTCCAACATATTCTTCTTTGTTGAGTCGTACAAGTTTTTAGTTTTCTCGTAGACACAGTCGTTAAAATATCCGATTTTTTTGTTTTCAATATTTTGTTCCAGTATTTGATGTTGTTCATCAAAGTTCACCCATAGTTTTTCTAAGTTAGCCAAACGTTTCTCCAGGTAATCCACAGTTTTTCTGGTTGTGCTGTCCTTTTTATAGTTGGTGCACAAAGTTTTGATGTCTTCAAAGACGCCGACTTGTTTGGTAAGTTGCAGTTCCATGGTAAGTAGGTAAGTTTGTATAAAGATAAGTTAAGTAGTTTTTTGTTAGATGTATTAAAAGTATGTACTAGTTAGTTACCTTAAGTTAGGTGAATTAGTTCCAAGATAGTTGTTTCCTGGATACCAAGAAGACTGTAGGTATAGTTCCGCAGACCCGCTAGTCTTCAGTTTCAAAGTTTCTCCGTTACTCGTCTTGTCAGCGAGCTCCGTAGAAAACTGAAGTTTATGATGCTCAGTTTATCTGTGCCCTCGTGATGACACTCGACTCTCAATCTGTACTGGTGAGACCCGCTTGTGGGAGGCCAGCCAAACCGATTCGCTATCACACTTTAGAAGACACAGAGATCACTCAGCATCCGGCTCGAAGGACCATTTAATGTACAGTGTCGTGAACTGTACATTACTATTAGTTAGTTAGTTAAGTTGTGAGTGTGCTGGTGAGAAGAAACTCTTCACGTAATATTAAAAGGTTTATTGTTTATTAGTTACACCAATTAATATAGAGTGATTCTTACAACGTAGCGAACGTTACCGAGTTAAAGTGCACACTGAGACGACAAACATTATTACGGCGAAAAGGCAAGGAATCGACCGATTTGCGTAATCAGCGAAATAATGTTATAGTTGCCTAAGTGTACGTAAACCGTACAGTCTTAATTTGTTTGTCTGTTTTTGTCTGTATTTTTGGGCGCTAGTCTTCGAAGTGGCTTATTTTGATGTAGTTTTCTTGTGTGGTAAACTATAACGATCATTTATGCTTTGTTTTATTTCAATCACTTGACAAAAAATAAAGTTATAACTTTTCGAAGAATCGCTCTGAAAACGGGGCGTAGGTGGATCATCATAGTTTGAATATACTTATTTTGAACAGTTCTCTATTTTTATTAAATTGTATACTGGGCACAAATAAAGAAGTAGGTAGTCCATGAAATTTGGAGCATAAATGAGCGCCTGTCGGGACTTAATACCTATTCGAACTCAACTTTGTTTTTTTCGTCAACTAGTCTTAGATATCGACAAAAGGCCTCGAAAGTAGTATTACCTAACAAAACGTCTACCAAAGAAATGCGCACAAAGCGTGACGCTTATGTCCACTACCACTTCTACCCAGACAATTGACGATAAAAGAAAACTCAGAATATTCTTTAAATTATAACAACATGTTGCCAGGGACAATTTGCAGTTGTGACGAGCACTGCCACTTTCACTTATAGGTCTATCCTCAGTCTGTCCTTAAGGAGAAATCAATTCCATGCGTTGCGTTAATGACTAAGAGATAAATCTACAGAGAGTATCTCATTGACAAACTTGAACGTTCTGAGAAGTTAACAATGTAATGGTTTAATTTGAATTCATTTTGGTTTATTTTGTTAAAATTTAATAACTATATGAAGTTAAATACGTATTAAAATAATTTATACAGGTACGTCAAAAGAAATTAATTCAACATTAGAGACATCATGTTTAAATTAGGTATTAGAAATAAAAAAGCCAAAAAAGCCCTAGGATTTACGCGAAATAAAACTAATTCAAAGAAAATAGACTTATGAAAAACTACTGCTAAAGATCCTCACTGATTGTTTTCATCCAATCAGGAAACTCACTATAAATTAATGCCTGTTAGTTCATATTGAATACTTTAATCCAGCCATAATGATTTGGCATACGCATTATCAGGGACATATCGTGTCCTTACATTAGGAAGACACATTTACGTAAGAATTATTTTTATTTATAGAAATAATAAGATTGAAACAAAAGTGAAACACACCAACTATTCGATGTAAATTCTGTGGTTATTATCATATAAAATCAAGTAGCCCAGTGACTTTCCCTCAACGCACCGTGTCCACACAATTGGTCTCGCTCCTTCACTAACCAGCTTTCCTATTTCATCGTAAACTAAAGCAAAATACTACTTTCCTTTAGAAAAGAGACGTTCCAATGGTAGACAATAATCTTAATAGGAATAAGTGAAACAGTTTCAAAGATACTGTAACATTGTTGCATGTTGTTTTTAATCGAATAGAAGATTCGATGCCGATTTTAATCTTCTAATATATATAAATCTCGTGTCACAATGTTTGTCCTCAATGGACTTCTAAACCACTTAACCGATTATAATAAAATTCGCACACCATGTGCAGTTCGATCTAACTTGAGAGATAGGATAGTTTAAATCTCAAATTATAGTCGCAATTTTAATAATCGCGGGTAACACCGCGGGATTCAGCTAGTGGTATTATATAAAGCTATACACGTTCAAGTATACCTGACAGGTTCAACTGCACAGTTACACCCGTCTGGTAATCTTGAGGTGAAGTCTGCACAATTGAGCAACATACATGCTCCAGTTTACGTCTAAAATTTAATTGTACAGGCAATTGTGTCAGGTATACCCTAACGTGTATACTTTTAGACGAGCTACTGTCTAAGTCCCTTTATTATACTGAAGGTTGCAGTTAATTATTACTGTTGGCTATATATTACGCAGACGGGCCTGTTGATCTAATGGTTAGAAAACCTGACTGCTAAACCAGAGGCTATGGATTCGATACTTAAACTTCACGATGTTTTGTTTTGTCTGAATGTAATTTATTTGTAATCTATATCTGTATAATTTATAATATTTAAGTATATTTTTCGAAAAGTGTATTAACTATCGCATAGGGCCAGTTTAAATTGGGATTGTAGAAGACGTCTATTAGTAAGTAGAAGTATTAAGAAGTCAGAATTTTGTCTGTGGCAATGGCACGATTTATCTTCCTGTGACAGTGTAGAAAGTTCTGACGACAAGGGCTGAATAATTTGCGATGTATCAATTTGAGATATTAATTGGTTGCACAAAATATATTTTAGTCCGACATCCATTGTAGTAAGCATGTCTTGGCAAACATAGTATGTGGCGCTCTCTGGCCAGATAGCGGGACAACTTGCCTAAGAGAGCCAGGAGACCGGATTTTTGTGGTATGCCTTGGGAGAGGCCAATGTCCAGCAGTGGACCGCAACGGGCTGATAATAAGGAACAAATTCCAATCAGAACATAGAGGAGGATATTTCCTTAGATTTAGCTCTTTTTTTTTTGGCCAAAATTCTATATCTTTTTTAATTGTCACTATACAATATACATGAATAGTATAATTAAGACCTAATTACTCTGAGCTTTAAAGTGTTCTTTCACAACATGGATTGTAAATTTTATTTTTACTTCTTTTCAGGTAACAATTCCATGTTCATCGCACACAGGATACACATCTATAATCTTCTGTCAGGTAGTAAAAACGGCGAACAAGTTACAGAAACATAATCTAGGCTTGTTATTGTTGTAACTTCTTTCATTGCCCATTTCCGTAGCGTCTTTGTGAATATTAACTTGTCAGAATATTGAGTACTTGTAGAGATCTTCAAAACTTGCTATCATAATTTTCTTATTTCTTGTTTAATATATTACATAAAAAAAATCACGCATTTCTTTGTATTTTACATAAATACTAGGAAACCGTGAAAAAAGTATTTTTTTTTTTCCTTTATTTTTTCAATATAAATTCTAATACTAAACATTTGTAGTCGTCTAATAGAAATAAATCGACAAATAGTTTTTTAATCGTGATCATACATTTTTGACAGAAACATATAATTTCAGGCTATTTGTTTCGATGAATACATTAAATTTACTATCTACATTGGTTTTGAAGGGAATTTAATGCTTAACTTACATACACGTATAGTCGGTGTATAACCCTTAAATATTATGAACATATCCCGTTAGAGGATTAAAATTGTAGTCTGTTCAGGACAGGTATATCAAATGAATGAATGGTTTTGATTTTGGCCTTAAAAGGTTTATCTCTTGCCTTCACTGGTTTAATTAAATCATAGCACTGAATTAATAATATCTAGTTTTCCACCTAGATCACACAGATGAACACAATAAGAGCTTATAAAAATGTTTGCAAATCATAACATGTGATCATAAAATCAAGTCGAAAATTAGATCCAGAGATCTAATTTCTCAATTCAATATTGTTCAGAAACAATATTGAATTGAGCTAAAACACGGAATACTTAGGTTATAAACTTTTAAATTATGTCTTTATTTTACTAAAGACGCCAATCGTTTTGATAACATCGACGCTATAAATAACCTTGAAGTTGATCAAGATATCTTTAATAAATTCCACTAAACGAAACAATGTTTCAAATTATATTTAATTTGTAATAATTTCATACTTAGTACGCCATAAGAAAGACCGCTTCAATAAAGGTTCCCGCACACCAGTGCGCTAACAAATCCACGGTCCAACGACTTACATGATAATGCACTTTTCCCCCCAACGCGTGGCGAATATATAGAACTTCCAATGCTTTCTTTGGCAGTTTATCTAGTTTGACAAGCGTCGGTACAAATTTCGTGTAAGTTCATACAGAAATATTATATTTTTCAAACCTTACTTAGATATTACTTATGTCCGAAAATTACATACATTTATTTAAAGTTAGAAACTTAATTTATTAAATTAGTGATAGCGACATAAACTGTAAAACCCTCTTGCGTCCTAACTAAAATAATACCAGACCACACAGTATTCTGTCATCAGGTTTTTTTCAAAAGTCTTAGGCACATTCTAGAAAGAAAATTTTGAAACCAACTATGTCAATCTCTTGATTTCTATTAACTAGAATTGAATTATTTCAAATTCTAAATAAACGTCCAGGATTACCTAGAGAATAATATAAATAATGATGAATCCAAATTTAAATGAGCCAAATGTGCTGCTAAGTGAAATATTTGAGAACCGCTCCAACAATTTTTGAAATATTTTCGTAAAGGCACAATACAGGGCATTATGGACAGAACAAACACAATAACTGCAGGAAAATAGTAAAAACAACACCTCTTTTCCTTTACAAGTCATAGAGAAAAATAAGACAGCCTTTCAATTTTGACGGGACTTTCAATCTCACATAACTGATTATGTAATGTAACTTGGGCTATTTTAGTTTAGAATATATTCGCCGACACTATATGTTGATATTCCATAAAATGCAAGTTCTAATAAATTAATACTAGTCGGTGTAGAAAGTCCTTTGGAACAGTTTTCTACTTTATTCTTTTAAGTAAGTAACTTGTAGCAGTCTTGTCTTATTGACTCAATAAGCTGTAAAGTATCGAACTTAAGTACCGTTATGTTCTTCAACTTGCTAGATACTGTACATTGTATGTTACAATGTATGGAAGAAAATATTCTGCTTTGTAATTGGATCTCAACAAATTGGTACATAGTTTAGACATTTAATGGTTTTGAAGTAAGCTTCAACTAGTGGTATTATTATTATTTGCAAGAATAATGAAAACATCAGACGGTACATTTTGAAATGATTTTGCATTATGATTGGCATAAATTTATCAACTGATATTATAAATAGACTTTTTATTTGGCTCCTATCACAAATGAAATTGTTTAGTGGATACGATTTGAATAAATGCCTGCTAATGCTTAAATCCACGTAATAAGAAATAATATTTTGACTGCACCTTCATTGGTGAAGGCACGCCACAGTAATAGTCTAGCACTCTAGCCTCTTAGTATCAAGCCTTAGATCGCCTCGTCACCTCACAAGGGATTAGAAGGGTTCCTATATATTGCAGCCATATAATACCAGCACACGTCACTGTACAATTGATGAAAGTCCAAATGAGGTTTCATCTCGACCAAAACTGCTTTATTAGTCCAGGACATAGGCATCTCCTTAGAAAGATTTTGGCCTAATATATCATATCACTTTATCGCCTATTAGATACAAATTGTATTCATATTTGTGCACTTCCCGTTGAGACATTTTTGTCACATGATCAAGTAATTAAGAACCTAAATTAATTTATAATTTCGTTGTTCCGCTACTTTCCCTAAAATGACCCGTCATGATATATTGTCTTGTATGATTTTGCTTATACACATTGATATTAATATTGTATGCGATGTTAGAGGTCAGACGTTGGCCTTCACCTAAAGATAATTTATGGAAATGGGAAAGCGGCAGATTTCCAAGTTTTTTTTTATTGTTTGCGAGGTAAACGTTACGGCAGCAATATTTTATAAACTTCTGCGTTAAAGTTTTTGTAATTCTAAGCATTTTTGTCTTGGTTCCATGTAGCTGAATGTTGAATGAGTGCTTGAATGTTATGTCAGAAGTAAGTATTGTTATTTCACCAAAACTGAAAGTAGTATTTGCCTATCGTCCGTAGTTTTTTTTCATTAATCTATACTATAATATATAATGTTATAAGCTGAAGAGTTTGTTTATTTGTTTGAACGCGCTAATCTCAGAATATAATGGTCCAATTATTTGAAAGTACCAATGAAAAATTAATTGAAAATTATTTCTTTGGGAGCTTCCATTGCATGCGCTGCGTAAACTGTTGAATGTTTTATAAAAAAATGTATATAAGGATTATATTAAGTAAATTTAAAATATAAAGTCCGCCACAGCGTATATCTATCTTTTAAGGTTAGCTCACAATAACTTGTTTTATGCCAAACAAGTTTTGTTTCCGCTGTATGACATCGCGCTGTGTGCAATAGAAGGCACAGACGGAGCTGCGTGGTGTCAGCTAGTAAGATATGTATTTCATCTACTTTTCAGTGTGAATATACAAAAATTATTATAGATTTAAGTTCATATTGTGTGCATAAAAAAACAATTACCACAATATAATTATGTACATACACACCGATCGACAAATACACTGACTGGTTGTAACCATCAACATTGTAATATGCAAAATGAATAGCTGTTAACAAGATGTTATATAACAAATATATCTTGTTAGACCTTGTTTGATTATTCATAGAGCACAGTAAACAAGTTTTTAGTCGTTGCAGGCGACATACATACGAGTGAACGACACATATACACTTAGGGACATTACAGTCAGTCATTCTTTGCAAAGGGAAATCTCCACACATACACATTTTTTTACTAATAATAACAAAATACTGTCACTATGAATTGACATTTAAAAATTAAAGCAAAAATTCAAAATTTCACACACAAAAACACTTCTGTGTCATAACAATGTGATGTATATGCCTATTTGGGCTTATGATGTGACAGAGGGGAACGCCTATGAGCATATGGATTATTCTTAGTGTGTTGCTCTTTTCTTCAGCGACTCGTAACGGAATCGTCGAGTGTTTAGAAATACACACGATCATAATATGGTGGAGACGAGACAGGGAGACAAAACTTGTGGTTAGTGCATGTCACAATTTTTTATTCTTGCTTCTATATATTCTTATATACAGGGTGAATTTTTGAGACGGGACAGTAAGGGCAGGTACCTTAACCGTTATAGTTACAGGAAAACGCTTTTCGAAGACTATCCATATTTTTTTAAGACATTCTGAACTGCATTTACAGATTTTGGAAAAAATGTACAGTCAGCAAGAAAATTGTCATTTTAAACAAAAACTTTTTTATTCACCCTGAAATTCACCCTGTATATTAACCTTTTCAAGCTGTCAATATGAACTCAATCATCATCATTATCATCAACAGCCTTTGGAAGTGGACTACTGGAACCTCCTTTAGGAAGGAGGTTTTTCCTACTTTAACACGTTGGCTCTTTATTTGATTTGTCCCAATTTTTCATTCTCTTGGTAGTGCTGTTGTCCTGCATAGTTTACTCCCATATTCGGCTCTCATGATGTCCACGAATAGGGGTGATCTCAGTCCTTATTCTAAATCTGTCACCGAATGGTCACCCCCACAATCAACTCAATATCGAAGATTAATGCAATGCAAACACTAAAAGAAGGGCAGAGAGTCAGGCAAGGGAACAGAAGGATAAGAAACTAGTTAAATTCATTTTTGTTTTTTTATGATTGATACCTACTACTACTACTAGTTGGTCTAGTGGTTGGGTTCAATCCCGGGTCGTGCCAAAAAGTGTGTTTAGGTTTTTCTTGGGAAATTCCTAATACCAGCCCGGAATTCGGAAGTTTGGCGGTGATTTACTCACTCCCGTGCCTCGGAGAGCACGTAAAACCGTCGGACCCGGTTGTTGTTGGTAGTGGGAGGTCAGTACCCTCAAACTGCCTGACAACTATTTAAAACTTCGAATTTCAGTTCTCGCTTTGGGTTGAGGAGGTCCGATGCCAGTCGCTCCGTGAAAAAAATTGACATTCAGGTAAAACCGGCTGAACTAGTAGCCGACCCCATATAATATTGGAAATAAGGCTAGGAAGAAGAAGAATACCTACTACAAATATGCTCTTGTGTTATAAATACATTAAATAAAATTAGAGACGTAATGTATGTTGTTCTCTTGTCGGGTTCCAGGGAGTCCCTTCTTCCCCGGCTTCTAGTACCCGAGACGACGTGCAGTTTTTGGTCGGTTCAAGTCCAACATAGCCACAAGCCTCACATATAGGGTGGTGTCCGGAAGATTTCCGTACAGAAAAAAGGGTGTTGACCTCTGGGCGACAACAATCACATGTTACGATTCATTATCTTGAAGAATATTGGCATTAATTGCACTTTTTATCAGTTAGATATGCTGATAACTTCATTATACCTTGTATTGACTAAATAACTTTTCTGTGATTGTACAATGTCTGTTGATATGAATTAGATACCATACGGAAATACTTATCGTATGTGTTATATCATGACAGTACATCTTTTTCGGAGTCCGAAAAACTATCTCGGCATTTATTTGTGTTCATGATAAATCTCACGTACGCTAAAATGCCTGTGAACTTACGTCATAGTGCAATTTCAGATATGACGTTGATGATGTTTTGGCGGTTAGGTCGGAATCTAGATAAGATGGCCGCCATAGCCTTGTAAGGCCATTTGCGATAACGGTGAGTTTTCGTAAAATGAATTTTGTAACGCATGTTTCGACTTTTAGGTTGCAGTTTTATCTTTGTTTTAACGACTTAAAATGTAAGTAAATGAGTTTAATTGCAGCAGGTTTTTAACGAGAATGCATCATCATTTGTCTAGTGCCATATGATGTCATTTTAGAATTTTTGGTGACGGAGTTTGTATGTCAAACTTTCTTTAATTTATTGCTTCATATTTTACCAATTATAACAGCTAGAACCTTCTATGAGTACCGTTAACTAATAATCTTTATATAAACAAAGCGCTATCTCTTTGACTCCTTAATATACCAATCTACCACTAAATTGTCTAATATATACAGCAAAAGGTGAGGCAGGGACATATTTTAAGCAACTAAATTGACACTCAGGCGCAGAAATTCATAGAAATTTATGCTAAGGCTAAAGAAACATGACCCGAGGCGTCTGTTCGTCGCCGTCTAAAGCACTTCCATCAAGACAGGCTAACATTGAACAGTGTGATATTAGAAGAATGCTGCATGAATAATACACAAACAAAGGGTAATGATTCACTGACACAGCGATATACGAGTATACAGGTTGCTGACCTCTTTTTTCTTCGCAACTAAATATTGTTCGTGTGAGCATTTCCTTATAGCGAAATGCAATATTAAAATTATTTAACATTTGCCTACTATTTTGTTGTAACTACTAGCAACTTAATCTATGGCAACTCTCTTATCGGTTCTATTACATATCTAAGTTTCAATTACCTCTTGTTTAAAGGGATGAAAAGATTTTGCGATTAAAAGCATTTTTAGCAGCAAGAACATTTAATAATCAAATACAAAGTTTCATTAGAATTTTAACAGGCATATCTGTTCACAAATTGTAATATTAAAAACTAGTATATAGTTTAAGGCCTTTTTAAACGTTATCTTTTTAAAGAAAATAGCTCATTCTACAGGAAATAAAACTAACAAGTCTGTCTAGAGAGTAGTGTGAGAATCTAATCTAAAATCTGACGGCCAATTTAAGCACCGCTCTCGCTGATTGATCAAATAAAAATATTTTTTGTTTCTCGTTAAAACATTGTCTTCCATAACATTTCCGTCTCTGGTAAGCAATTGCAATTTTACAAATTAATTTAATCTTCTAGTTGCAACTTATTAACATTGATCACGTTTTATTGTGTAAACCGACTTCATGATCACAGATTCAGAGGTAGGTTTAATAAATAGTGGTATTTTAGTTAGCTATTACGATAGTGCACCGTTGCGTCCCCTGGAGCGAAGCAATTTGCTCAAAAACTCTAATTCGAAACCATTTGATAGTGATCTTTCTGATATGCTGGTATCCTAGCTATCGTATTCTGCTATAGGTCTCAACATTTAGGAGCAAAATAGCACATTTTTAGACCAAGGTACGATATTAAATGCTTAGATAGAAATTAATACAATTCAACTCATTGGTGTTTATCATTGAGCTTTTCAATCAGCTGTATCCTTCATTTGCTTTTTTATAGTCAAATACCACAACCCATAAGGTCCCACTGCCGGGTTCGGACCTCAGGAGAGGGTTAAGGCCTTACGTCCCCACGCTGGCAGAGTGCGGGTTGGGTACGCATAGATATAGTAAATAAATATTTCGGACACCATACATACACCGCCATCATTTTCATTTTCATTTAATACATGTATACTTTTTTTGTAAATATGTACATATTTATTGTACATAGAAAACACACAAACTCCTAAACAAATATTTGCAGATCATACAAACATTAGGTACGACCCGGGAATTAAAACCAAGACCTCAAACACAGCACTGGCATACTTTATCACTACGCCATCGTGGCAGTGGCTTGTTTTTTGATGAGACAATACCCACGCTCATTACTTTTAAAACATTTTTTTTTAGGTACTTGCTACCGTATTGTTGCGATTACCCTTGAAAAACCAATTAAGTAGTAACAGACATTTTTTATCGACGGGTTTTCCTTCACCAAATTATATTCTATAAGACCAGTTTCAGTAGGTTTCTTAAAAATTGACCACATCATAATACGTTGCTTTATAATATTAAAAGATTCTATAAAGACCTATCATCAAAATAAACCCGAATACCAGCGTGTGATTTACTTAAATTACGGTTGAAATAGAAACAGTATTCTACCAATAATGTTAAAGATCATTGCAAGAGAGTACAAATCCAATTAATCAAAGAAGAGACCAGATTTTCCTAATGCGTTAACTTTTGCCTACAGCACCTCACGCAAGATTGCGCACCTAAACATTATGTATATAGAATATAAATGTGCTGTTTCAAGACTAATTCGCTTGCGTATTTAAACGATCTACCTCCTGTCGAGTTCGTTTGTAGATGTCGCATTTTAAACGGAATTTTAATTACCTACAGAGGAGTTGATTAAGTTCCTGCTTGCTACGTGTTTCATCTGAAATATTGCCCTTGTACACTAGAACCCATAATGATTTCTGATTCTAATTTTTTTGTTCTACGTCGGATGACTATGTATTTGTATGTGCCGATCAATTGTGACTGTAGTTGATGCAATTGAGATAACCTAATTTTGTAGTGTTTGTGTAGTAGTTTAATAGATTAAGTTGAAAGTTGAAGTTCTGCCAAAAGTAGATTATGTATATGCTTCAGGCAGGAGGCTAATTTCAGGCAGGACAATACTTTATGAAATATTTATTTGTTCTCCGTTAAAAGTCCTAAAAAAATTGCGACGGCATACGTCTATCTTTTAAGGTTGTCGCACAGTAACCTGTTCTATGGTAAATAAATTTGTTTCCGCTGTACGACATCACGCACGGGTAATAAAATACGCAGATGTGTCTGCATAGGTCAGCTAGTGCCTATATATATTTACTGTATACCCTATTTCTATTAAGTTTTACTATTTTAAGTTTAAATCTTATAATAAGCATAAAATCATGACGAATGGAGTTAACAATTTTCTAGGAGGTAGTCAAGAAAATGTACACTTACTACACAGATGTATTCTCAATTCAAACAGATTTGTTGGACAATGGGCATACGCGTGACGCTCTTAGATATTTATAAGACTATTTTAGTGGTTATTAACAGACAATTTTTTTTTATATGTTTTGCTGGTTGTAAATGTACTAGCAAGAATTCATCAAAACTCCAAACATTTTCCATTCACTCGTGGCTACATGAAAGATCATCAAAATTTGGAAACAATTGCGACTAATTAGTTACGACTACAACTAAATATGGCGTCCAGTTAAACGATTTCGGTCTTTATAATTTACAGACATCTTGAGGTGTTAACAGTTTATGTAATCAAAATAAATTCATAAATCATAAGCAGATTCGCATCTAAATATTTCCTGACAAATTAATAAACCATGGACCAGGTTACGGTGGTGTTATTTCGTCCGTTGCAAGTCTAATAGTATCGTCGTGATAGTTCAGTTATTACGTCACGCAATCAGCTGATAATACAAACGATTTATCGATTCATTTGCAATGTAATCGTTCTATTTAAACGATTCGATTGGTGCGCCACCAACATAGTACTGACTTTTATTGTCCAACACGAGATGTTTAGACATTTTGCTCATTAGGCCATTATATAACGTTTATATATGTTGACATCATCGAGATTTATCTCGATGGTTAACATAACATGGTGCATTAATTTGACCCAAGTATGTAGTGTTTGTGTATTAGTTTAGAGATGATTTTGACGTCTTTTAATTGCAGTTGTATTCAACTGCAATTAAAAGACGTCAAAATCATCAACGCATTATTATGGGAGCTATTACTCGTCAAGTATTGTTGTAACATAAATTTACTTGATCGAATTATTTTGAACCAAAGACGTTTTTTGCTTGAATATTAGCTGCCAAAAAGACGCTATGCTGCCTAATGGGAAGTATGCAGCTTGGATTCTACAAGATACTTTACTACAACAAAATATACTTTAAGAATTAATTAAATTAAAATACAGATCGAATAGTTAAACATTTTACATAAGTCAAAATATTTAAAAATATAGTCCCTTAGATCTGGTCTGGAGGGTTTTCAAAATAATAGTCCCTTAGATCTGGTCTGGAGGGTTTTAAAAATAATAGTCCCTTAGATCTGGTCTGGAGGGTTTTAAAAAGACCTCAAAGTTTAGTTATAGTTAGCATTTTGAAATAAACTTTTAAATACAACATTAATTTATTCGAGAATCTTATTTAACGTTATTTATTAACCATTAAAATCAACGAAATATTAAGCAAAATAAAATATATGCGAAACACTTGATGAATTATCAACAAAACTCAAAGAACACCTGAACCCGACACTAAATCGCACGTACAAGAAAGTTGGATCGTCTCCGTCCCACGTCTTAGGGCCTTAGGATATATTTCCACTTATCTAAGAGTTTGTGGCAAATATTCTCGACGAGTGCTGATCGTACACCGTATCAGATTCCTTTTGTAAGTAACTTTTAATTGAAATAGTTTTAACTTATTTCAATATGAAAATATAGAAAACTAATATATAAGACGCAAACTGGTTAACGTTTGCTTACCGTAAACGTTTAATTAACGTAAACTTTGTAACAAACCGTGTTTATATTTTGTAATAAATAATTTTATTGTTTAAATTGCACACTTACTAGTACTAGGCGATTACTAGTACTATTTATTGACGAAATTGGTGATGTTTTGAATGTGAATAGCACCAGGAACCGATGAGCATGCATGCAGCGATTGATGAATGTGGACGAAGCAATTGAGGAGCGCCAGGATCGTAGTAAGTGAAGATCAATTGTCTGTGTCCTTCTTGGATAGGCGTGACTCTATGTACGTATGTATGAATAGGTACTAAATAGTTACTATATAGGTAGTTATATATATCTTGGCATAGATTTTGCTTTTGAAATTTCATGTTTGTTGGTTATTTGTGGAATCGTTAATGTATTACGAGTACGTGTCGTTTTAGTGTAAACTATCTCAAAAGGAAATGTACTTTTTTGAAAAAAATAACGTAATCATAACATTCGTAAATATAAGCGTTAATAATTATGATCGAGATTTTCAACTCATCCAGGAAATGCATACCTATACAGAAATATTCATTTTTCATTCCAATCAGGAAAAAGAAACGTTAGAAATATTTTTCATTTGATTATTTTTATTCAACCCCTCTACTATACCATCGAACGTGATCCGATAATCGGAACCTATCACGTCCTGTTTCGACCGCAACAAATTAGTTCAGTGCAGCCGTCCCCTTATGGGACTGAGCTACCGGGATCAAAGCGTACAAGATTTATAGCGTCGACGATATATAAACCAAATGTGCGGAAGATCTGACTGGGCTGATGTAAACCATAAAATACAACTAAAATTAGGATTCAAATGAACGCTTTGAAATTTATTGTTGATATGAACAGGGCAGCAACGTTACTTGTTAGTTTTCTGGTTGATTACATGTTATTGATATAATCATAAAACAACACGTATGTAAACTAATATAGTATTTCAAATCTCAATATCAATAGCTGAAAAATCTCTTTGAATACATGATAAAAATATATCATATTATGGAATAGATTTTCTTTGACGCCTAGTTGATTTGACCCTTACGATTACCGATATAACGATAACAGACGGTAAGTTTCCCCGCCACTCTGGCTTACATAGTTTTAGCCATATATGTATACATAAACACACATGTATATATTTATAGTGATAAATATTGGACATTAATATAATATGTACCTACACCCAGACATAGAACAAATCCATGTATTCATCATAAAATTGTGTCCTGGGTGTCCTCTGAGTTAGCAGTCAGGATCATTAACTACTTGAAGAACAAGCCCGTCAAATAAAAAAATAATCGACACTAATTGTCGAAGACATTTTTAGGGTTCCGTAGCCAAATGGCAAAAAACGGAACCCTTATAGATTCGTCATGTCTGTCTGACTGTCTGTCTGTCCGTCTGTATGTCACAGCCACTTTTTTTCGAAACTATAAGAACTGTACTGTTGAAACTTACTTAACTTACTTAACTGTAAGTATGCAGTCAGGATCATTAACTACTTGAAGAACAAGCCCGTCAATTAAAAAAATAATCGACACTAATTGTCGAAAATTGTTTTGAACGAGATGTAGTAAGTAGTTTTTTTTAATACGTCATAAATCGTAAACCGCAATTTACCTTTCATTCAATCAAATACACTATTCATACATCGATCAAAGTTACAACAACTACAAGAACTTTTATATGATGTTACTTGCTTCTACGGAACCCTTCATGGGCGAGTCCGACTCTCACTTGGCTGCTTTTTAGTTACCTGCCTGTAGAAGATTATAAATTCACAGTAGTCCCTTTCAGCGAAAGACTTGGACCAAGATCAGTGTTATTCAGTAAAATAGTCACCGGTTCGATACTGACAATCTTCATAATAATTTTGATGATTGTCATTATTGATCTCAGTGTGAGGGCTTTTTGGTCTTTTGGATGAGGACAAATAAATGATAATCAGACTGGTTTCTCTGATATACACTCTGTCTAGTTTTGTATAGTGCCAACCCAAGAAAAATAACGCCATATCAGTCTGCAAAGTATATATTTGCCAATGTGGTGTCCCATGGTGAAATAAAAGTGTTGTCTGTTTAGAAACACTATCACATAACCACATTTGGTGTTGCCACACACAATATACGGTTTCAAAGTAACTGAGCATAATGTTTTTATGACTGACTGCAATGTCGGCGGTATGCACATTAATGTATGAAAGTATTTACCACCCAAGATGTCTGCATAATGACAAATCGTTCGTAAGAATCGATATTGGATTTTATTGTCGGCTTTTGGTTTGATATATTTTATGTGTAATGATTTATGTCAGGTTTTATTTACCGTTAGTCACATTCTAATGTGTCAGTACTGTAAGAAGAAGTAGGCCTCTTTTAAGAGTGTGAAGTTGTGTGAACTCTGCCTGATGGATAGCCTAAGTAGAATCCAAAACTAGCAAGACTAGTAATCCTCATTGTGAATGTAGACAATGCAGCATGATCTGCACTAAGGTGGAATATTTAGATGCTAGTGCATCATTTGACCTCCGGTCTCACACTCGCCTACGAAACACGACAGCGCGTATGCTGTCATTTGAGTTTGGTCTTCTATTTGACGGTAGCACCGCCCCGACCCGACCCATTTTAGCTGAAATCAGCGTGGCTCTTCTACCTTGAAAATACGAGGGAACATGAAGGTTCATTTTGTAATGAAATCAATAATTCTAACACTATAATTTTAGTCAATGATTAGTCTCATATGTTTTACAACTATACTACACTAAAAACCCTTCAGCAAAATCCTGAAGTTGCCAATGAGATTTAATATCCTTGTAATTTACAGGGTAAAGAGTACTTTAACATGTTATTTAGTGAAACTAATTTGGGTGGAATATCTTACGAACTTAATTAAGTCGGTAACTCTAGTTTTTCATTTCAGTTAAGACGGTAAACTTTCTTACTAGTTGTTAACTGTGCATTTACTCTGGGTACTTCAGACAGAACTTATATTATCCATAACTTATGTGAAAATGATTTTTGCGAAATTGTACAT
The DNA here is from genome assembly GCA_932526445.1 of Phragmatobia fuliginosa. Classification (NCBI taxonomy): domain Eukaryota; kingdom Metazoa; phylum Arthropoda; class Insecta; order Lepidoptera; family Erebidae; genus Phragmatobia; species Phragmatobia fuliginosa. The sequence continues at coordinate 6,509,220 of OW052066.1, read as the reverse complement.
AGCCATAAAACGTTCAAAAGTTGGTTTATATAAAATTTTGTACCCTTTGATGAGAGTGCGTTTATGTGATTATGATATTATAACAAAATTTCGTAAGTCTTTGATCTTATGTGGGGAGTCAAAAAAAAATTGAAAATTTTATGTTATTTAAAATAAAGAACTTGTATTATTTAACAGGAATTGTTTTTAATACCTTTAACGAAATGAAAAATAAATACTAGAAGTTTCTAGACCTTCCTCTCTAAATGTTATAAAATATTTGAAACTAGCTGAGTCCGGCGTTGCTACCCGCAGTTGTAGTTGTAAATCGTGACTAACGCCGCTTGACAAAGCTAGTAGTTCCAGATATTGTTTGAGCTAGGAACAAAACTACAGACTGACAGACATAAAGATTTAAAAAAAAATTGATAAAGTAACGTATTTAACTAACTATATTTAAATGCAATGTAAAAAACTTCATTTGATTTGACAAAAATACCCTTCAATTTTATTAATTTGTATAGATTGTCAGGTTACATTGTTGATTAAGGCCCTGCGCGCACGGGAAACTTTTGTCACTGTGACTGTTTTGTCACTTTCATTATGGCTGTAGAATTATATGGAGATGCGCGCACGTTGCGACGTGACAATCGGATGACAAAACTGTTTTGTGCCTGCGAAGAAGCCTGCGACAAAACTGTCACCGCGCCGCTAGAGTTTGATAGAAGCGCGCGCACGGGGGACGAAACAGTTTCTGCCTGTGCCCTAAGCCAAAAGCGGAAAGCGGAAAGGATTAACTTTTTATTTATATTTTCAGACAACTTGAAATAGCATTGTAATCAAAACAAAAGTGTCTCCTAGCGTTCAATCACCACATTATCATAAAGGGTCTAAGCAGTATGCCTTGAAGTTGTTCTAATAAAATATTCAAGGTTTTTCTTCGAAATTACTAGAGCTTGAATTATTTTTAGAGAAAATGAAATATGATATAATTTGTGTAGGTGAACACTGGTTGAAAGATTATTAGATGATATTTAATTTTGAGAATTACAAAATAATCGAATAATTAATGTTAATTGTTATAATCGAATTCTTGAACTAAAAAATCGATAATTTTACTGATAAGAGATCACACAGATTGTTTAATAAATATTTTTGTTTTTCATAAAATGGATTTATATTTATATTGTAAATACAGAAAAGATGTAGAATCGATCCTTTAGAAATCGAATTTTTCAATAATCGATTCTTCATGTACTGATTCGAATCGAATCAAAAATCCCTACAAAATAGTTTATCCTAACGCCATTTTCCGTGCCCCGCTCTCCGCTTACTTTTGATGCCCGCTGGCGATAAGCAAATATATATAGTATATAGAAGAAGTGGAAAGAAGACCAGCACTTTACGAGAAAAGATTAAAAGAATATTCTGACATATGATAAATACTAGGCATGCCTTTTAAGTTCTGTCGTTTCCATATTTAACGGCAGTTTTGAATTTGGAACAGTTCTATATTCGAATGTTTAAATATTGAATCTCAAAACATTTTAAATACCCCTTCTTTAAAGTGGAATAAATGTTATAATTGGTTTGAGCGAAGGGAAAAGTGTACTAAACTATGTGGTGAATACTTTGAAAATATGCAGTAATTCATTAAAACTTTCTACACTCATTCGAAAACTTTTACGCCGTATGAATTCGCAAATAATGACTGTCTCCTCCAAATGCATATCGTTAAATGAACCATGGATTTACAAAAATGTTTCGTGACTGTCATTCGCCGTGTGCGCACTCATATTTTAAGACGCGACGCGACATGACAAAAACTTTTTTGTCGCAGCGACAAAAGTCACCCGTCAGCGCACTGCTTAAAGAATACATATTGGCTTATAAACCTTTTGTATTTATTGTGATCTCACTTGAGAATCTTAACATGTCTTTTTAGCATAAGTAACGTACCTCGAAGTTTGTAACGTAAATAATTTATTTACTCTCTCGGATTATGGGATTATAGGTTTATTTATCACGTTCTACATAAAGTTTTTTAGTTATTTCTTTATCACGTAATCAAGTAAGGATGTCAGAGAAAATGAAAGTAAGTTTTTAAGATGGGTTTTCTTTTGTAATTCTCTTGTTTATAATCCTGCGTTTTTTTTCAAATAGCAGATAAATTCAAAGGTTTTCAGTTTTATAAAATTATGCCTTGCGAAGTACTTGAATTAAGTTTGTGATTATTAGAGTTATTTTAAACTTTTCTCGTACGAAAATAAAGTGATACGACGCCTTAGTCTCCAATAGACTATATAGTTCATGAATTATTTGTAGACCACAAAATATACTTCAGTGGCCACTTTTAATTAAACCGTTGGGGCTAAATTAGATTCGACTAAAACTAGAAATTGTAATAAAGCTTTAGTACAGGTTCCTTAAGCGTTCTGTAGCCACGGACGAAAAGCTAGTCACTAATCACACAAGGGACTCCCTGTACGATGTGTGTAAATAAAGTTACATTATATTTATTTAAACCTTGAAATGAGAGTCGAGGGAGAAGATTTAAAAAAAACTGACTTAATACAAACTAATGCCGTGATCCCTAAGTTCCCTTTTCTATGTTCTTTTACAAGGTAGAGCTTTAAAACAACCTTTAGAGAGCCAGAATTTTGATGTTAGGCATTTTTATTTTTGGCTGTAAATATTTAGAGTTTAAAAAAGACAATGCCCGCAATAGGAATAAACATCCTGTGTCACGGGGGACTTTACAAACAAACATGAGACGAACACACTGACTTCCAGACTTAGGACAGCAATTTCTGAATCACACAAACTATCTGATCTTCGCAGATTCGTAGGAACACCAACTTCAGCAAATTTACTTTTATTTTAATTGCATCTCCTTCCGAAGGAAAATGGATAATTTCAAGAATGACAGCTTGTTTCAATTAAAAGTTAAAGAATAAAGCCTATAAACAATCTAAAAGAATGATAATATCAATGCGGTTAAGGGAACGGTTGTATATTATGGCGTCAACGGGGTTGACTAAAATCTGTTAAAGTAATCAAAAGCAAAACTAGTGTTCAACCGATATTTTGCAAGAGGTAAAGACGGATAATAAATAATGTAAGAAAAACCCCGGAAGCTTGAATGGAAATTGGATCAAACTTTTAAAACACTTTTTATTAGAACTGACCGACTTATTGATACAATTGTGTTTAGTAAGGAAATGAAGGAATTGATACAGCTATGTTTATGATTTCTCGACACATACATTATCCCGAATGATGTTGTTATAACGATCTTCAAATAAAAGAGGTTTTTAGATGTACTCGTAGATATCTCTTAGATGTTGATTGCATGAAATGAAGTTTTTTTTTATTCTATAGGTATCAGATGATAAACTGATGAAAGTGCGTCTTGTTTACATAAGTCTTACTTATAATATTTTAGTAACTAATGGTTTTTATGTTATAAAGACACACTTAGATATTTCACCCCTATCTATATAAATAAATAAAATTGGAAAGTCTTTATGTAATATCAAATGAACAGTTTTTTTACTTAATGCATATCAGAGTATATACGGTACTAACAACAAAAAGGTACTTTTTAAAATCTTTTTCTGTGTTTGTTCCGGCTAATTTCTGGAATTCGGCTTTACCGAATAAGAAAGCTGTTGACCTGACCTGACCTGACTTAGTTAATCTCTTTTTAGACTAGCTTCGTTTCGCTGCGTTACTCACGATTTAAAATAATAACCCTTTGTGTTCTAATGTTACATATAAGGAATGAGCAGTTGTATGACAGACATTCGTTAAAGTTACAAGAAAAGTTATATATTAGAATTATAGACATGAACTTTACAACATACCAAAAGATAACATATATATGACTATCATGTCAGTGAATTCCTAATGAGCAATTCCAATAGGGGAGATGAGAGATATTGCAGCTGTTAACATGAATTAATCATAGCACATTATATCTATTACATTATAATACATGCTTATTGTCAATTATATGCACTGGCATACCTAATATGCATGTTAAAATCAAAGTGATTAAATGGATGTTATTCAAAATAACTGGTTATTATAGGTATATAATGACTACATTGTCTAGGTAATGTGATTAATTAATCACTTGTAACGAGTCATTGTTTATAATTGCAGGTAAAAGCTAGTGAAAGTAATAAATACCGTCCGATTTGCTGCTAACCTTCTTCTGTCGCCGGATAACTGATTTAAGTATTTATTAAAATGTAGAAGAGCGTCAATTTCCTATACCCAGACTCCCTAAGTTTTCACCCACAATAGTCTATGGCAGTTGCCAAAAGTATCTAAATGAAAACAAATTTGATGGTAATTTTTTTTTTATCTAAATAAAGATTGAAAAAAAAAACTATTAACCATCTATTTAAAAACTAAAACAAGAAAATTCTTAAACAAACAATCCAATGATCGCAGGTTTTAAGAAAAAATCAAAGTCAGTCCTCACTTTCATCTGTCTTTGTAAACGTCAAACTAAATTCCAAATATGTTAATATATCTATCTAAAAATCACAAAAGTGAAAAGGTCCAATAAATCACAGCGATGTGCATAAAATCGTTTAGCATATGATATGCAGAGCGCCCTGAGTACCCTTCGTAAGGGTCTGAACGCTGACGCACCAAAAAAGGTGTTCGGTAGAACAATCAATAACATCACCAGATTCATAGACCCTTCCTCGGAAACTGGCTTTTAATAATAAATGAGCCACTTCAAACGAACGGAAGAATTGTGGGAGGTCTTCGTTTTTTGGTCTGTAGCTAGTATTCGCTCGTCAGTCGGTATAATCCGGTCAATAACATAAATTTCTAGGAGGTACGCTTCGTTATTGGATTTGTCGTTGCCTCAGAGCCGTTCATAACCTATTCGTGTAGAACTATCGAAAATAAAGTGAAAATCTGTTTGAGTGCCCTCCGAAATATCTGAATGTTAAAGGTACGGCTTTCATGCTATGGCTTGTTAAATTAAAAGGTCGAATTCATAAAAATAAAATTTCGGTAATTTGACTACATTTTGTAAAAAAAAATCAAGCTACATATATTTATGATAACTGAGGTTCACATTTGAGATTCCTATTAAATTGGCACTTAAATCTGATTGGAAAGTAGAGAATTTCACCGATCAAAGTGTTGGTCTACCTATCTATATTTTATTGAAATGTACTACCTCGTGATATTATTTAGCATATTGTGGGAAAATAAATATTAAATAAATTACCTACATGATAGTATGGCATAAAACATTTATTGTATTATGCTCTGAACTCTGAATGAATCTTTGCTCAACAGTTATTTTTTTACCAAAAACATTTCACGATTATTAAAATACTAAAAAATGTTTCAATTTAAATCTGTTAATTGAAAAAATTCTCCGGTAATAGCCGTCCTTGGGATAACGAAGTAGTTTGTTAAATTTTCAGAAATTTTCAGAAAATGGATGTACTTACAAATATTTTAGTAAACGATTCAACGGTTCATGTAAACAATCTATACTCAGAGTTATGTCTAGACGAATAGTCTGTAAAATTGTAGATATTTTGTTACAGTACCTATCGCCTATAAAGAGATATTACAAGAAACGATATGATTAAATATCTTTTTTATTAATATTAAAGATGATATGGATTATAAATATACTTTATAGATATATATTATAAATATTAATATGGAAGTGTGATGTGAAAAACTTATCAAATAATCACCACACCGTTTAGAATAAAACAATGGTGATATTCTGTTATTGATCAACAAACTAAAATAAAATAAATAAATAATAAATAAATATTTTGGACATCTGACACACAACATCATCTAGTCCCAAGCTAAGCAGAGCTTGTGTTATGGGTACTAGACAACTGATATAAATACATAAACATACTTTTTTTTTGTAAATACATACATACTATACATAGAAAACACCCAGACTCCGAAACAAATATTTTTGAATCACACAAATAATATTTGGTCCGACCCGGGAATCGAACCCGAGATCCTTGATCAGAAGCCGCATATGTACAAAATGTACCTAAACTGATCTTCTATTGCGAAGGATGGCTAGTAGGAGCTAATTTAACGATGTTTATTAACGCTACACCCAGTAAGACATCAAGACTTATAGCTCCGTCGCTAGGTTTGTTAAACATATATTAAATAGTAACGAATAGTAGCATTATCGTTAATTAGCTTATTATCAAACAAAGTTTATTTTGAAACTTCCGTGTTCCGTCTATTTCAATCCTATTTAATGAATTGAACGTTAACAAATCAACCCTGTAATGATTGTAACTAATTTCAAGTTTGTATTAATAGGTTACTATATGTTATTGTTGACGACCAAAATTTGTTTAGCAGTGGATGAGAATAGGTGAAATGATTAATTTATCGATTATATTGTTATCATCTTTATATATATACTTGTACATTATCACATGTTGCATGAGCTGTTATTCTAATATTGATCGCGTTTCGGTCCAGTGTAGGATGTCCATGTGGAGTGATGATTTGCGCAAGACTGGCAGGTATTGAATGCGAGAAGCCGAGAAGCGTACCAAGAGGCGTGCAATTGTAGAGGCTATGTCCAGCAGTGGACTGCCATTGACTTATGATGATGGTTCTAATGTTGTTTAATTCTGTAAATTATATTAAGTGATATTCAGTTATATTTTGAGGAATTTTTATTTATTGCTTATAAATGGAAGACCTTGCGGCCGCACCAGGTCTTGGAGGGTGGATTTCAAATGTTGGCGAAATTGTTAATATTAAATGAATTCAAACAAGAGAGCAATCTTTTGAACGAACCCTTAAAGATTTATTTTAATACTCATGAGATTTGTGCATACCTTAAAATCTCTTTACCAATTCGTTAGTAATCTTTTTTTCAAGTTAACCTGTAAAAGATCCAACCTGACTCGCATTCCCTTCTAAATTAATAAATTTAACGCGATCTCCAACAGCATCGGTATGTGTTTCTTCAACTCGTAAATGCGAATCGTTATAGCTTCTCTGAGATCGGCATTAAACGCATATGTGGCTTGATTACATTCATTTATCAATATGCATATTTAGTAAGACAGTATATGAGATCGGCGTCGCATCCGACAGGTTGCCATAAAAGGATTGTCAGCATTTTTCTTCGACGGTGAAAGTTTTTATCATTATGTGGAGGCTCGGTCATCGGCGGCCATTTTAAATATTTACTTTTTTTCACATATCTATACAAATAAATAAAATTGAAGTAACTGTTTGTAATATCTAATGAAGAGTTTTTTTACTGAATGCCTTTAAAAGTATTTGCAGATCAACTAAGCAATTTTTTAACATTTTATCTGTCTGTCGGTTTGTACCGACTGACCTAGCGATTTTGACGGGACTTTCATTGGTATAGCTGACGACATAAGGAGTACTTTAGGCTCTTTTCTTGTAGAGTAGCTTCGCTCTGCGGCGTTACTCGCGATTTACAACAATAATCGCAGGTAATACTACCGTACTCGGCTACTTAAATGTGTATTTGTTCATTTTAGTTTGGCGCATAAAGATTATGATTTTTACCTGACTACTGCGAGGTGAAAATGGAGGGTAATAATTTTGTTACTCTATGTACGTTTGTATACTGCATAAACTACTGAACCGATGGTAATGAATGATGTGTCAATAGATTCGTAAAAGGCCCTGATGACATAAGCTCTGTAAATTTTATAAAACGTTTTTACTTAATCTGGTTATAGTTTTTAAACCTTTTCTTGTTTCTATGTTGCTTCATAATTTAGTGGTAATTTTTTCTCCGTACATCAATAAACTTTTTTAATAGACATTCATGACTATATATTTATTTCTCAAGAGTTGCAGTTGTCTATTTAAAACTATAGTGTCTGACCATCATGTAATACAATTCTTAGTTCTGTAAAAAAGTAGAAAGAATTGTCTTAACGCTTTGATTGGTTGAGGTAAAGTCATCATCATCATCAACAGGCTTCAACAGTCCACTGCTGGACATAGGCCTCTCCTTGGAAAGGAGGTTTTGGCCTACTATACCACGCTGGCCAGACGGGTTGGTACAGGGTTGGTTTCAAGTTTTCCTTCTCTTTGTATTGATGTCGTCTTGCGTAGTTTATCCCTTAGTCGCCTTTTGCGACATCCGCGGGATGAATAGGGGTGACACTCTGTATTCTTAATCCGTCACCACACGGACCATGAGGTAAAGTAGATAGCAATTATCACCCTGGACTCCTCCCAAAGTACAGGCGCAAGGCGGTCACACCGTGTGGTTTTAGTCGGTTCGAGGACACACCGCCCCGCCGCAAACCCCGGCGGGGTGACGGTCCGAGGGGATTTCCATACGTAAAAAAAAGTAGATAGCAATACAGGCCCGCTTACCGAAGGGTATCAGCCTTATCGTCTTTATGCGATGTAAAACAGGCTATCATTTTTTGCGGGAGAATATCTTCACATTTTAGACTCACATTCAAAATTCGATCGCCTGTTTAAATTACATGCGATTGTGTTTTTTACGGCACACATAACAATTAAAACAAATAATTTAAATTTCACATAAACAAATCCTGTGTCGTAACAGTGTCATGCATATATGATCATTTGGGCTTATGCTTTGAAAGAGAAGAACGTCTGCCAAAGGCTGTTCCCTACCGCATTTCTCTTATAGTATATAAGAATCGATTTCATTTTTTTTTCTTTGTGCAGATAAAGTGTTTGGCTTATACTCTTTGGACAATCGCCAAAGCGTATAGTCGGATTAATAGGCGAGTAAGGCATCGTTGTTTTCACAAGAAATGAACAGAATTTCTAGTTCTATATACCCTTGAACGCTTTTACAACCTCAGAAATGTTATGGTAAGTCAAGATACTGTTGCAAAAGTTGTAATGTTTGTGAGATATCTCTTGTGTCTAGACGTTACAAATTACTTGTAATATATATTTTTTTTTGTCTAAATTAGAAGTACCTACATGCGTTATATTTTAAAATTCAACGATTTATACTCTTAGTGAAAACGTATTATCAAAGTTGGTTCAATATTTTAATAGAACATGGTGGTCATTATAGAAAATAGTAATCGACTTCTATAATTGTTGTTCTGAGTCTGGGTGTTCTTTGTGTCCGTTTCCAGTCCGTTTACATCCGACACCCCGTGACTCAGTATATAAATATATTCCTAATACCTCCAATACCTCCCGTATTAGGAGTATATAAATATCTTTTGAAAAGAATGAATCAACAGCGATGTGCGACATAAAAACAAAGTTTTTTTTATGTCAAAATTTAAATATATTAATTTTAATTGTCAGACAACTACTACAAATCCGCTATTACTTTCCCTATAAATTAGCTACGTCTCTAGCTTTACAATGTCAAATAGTTTTAGTGCTGTGTTTCATATAAGCTACCTTCGTCACAGTCGACTTTTATCTCTCCACCCACCAGCTTTGCGAACAAGGATCAAGGCGTTTCGGCTAGGTGTACATGACAGTACTATAATAACACCACCTTCAGAGATATAGCGAACCCGTGTCACGTCATTCTGCCTCTCTGCGTAGTAACTAGGGCTGTCACTTTGGCAATTTAAATTGTTTGATTAGCTTTATTTATTGCTATAAACTCTACATTAAATAGTATGTGTAAATATAGTCCGTTCAAATGTATTTGGTAAAAATCAATTAAGGGAGATTATCCATTTCAGATATACTCTGTTGATATATGAAGACTAAACAGCTTAATGCCAAATTAATTTATGTAACTTGTAAATGATGTAGCATGTTAAAAGATTATAAGTACATATTATCGCTAAAAAGGAAAGTTATCAGCCCTAGTTTGCAGGTACAATTAAAATTCGCCGCCATTGTGGTCGGACACGTATTGTCAGTCTCCCTTTATAGTGACGTCATAACCCTACACTCACTATTGTACGGTCTAATTAAACCCTCTTTAATAAAACCGAAGGTACGATACCGTTGATTGGATTTTAAGGTGTTAAAGCCTTCAAGGAAGGTGATTGAAATTGAATGGTTTTAGATACCAGCATTAAAAAGGCATGGATTTTCAGGATAATTAATTCGGGTCGTAGTCGTAGAATGGATTTTTAGGTTTAATAGGGTTTTAAGGATTCCGTTGTCGTTAAAAACTCATTATGTTATTTCTATTTTTTATCTTCAATTTGGAAGTGATGGGTTATGTCAATGTGTGGGTATGTAGGTGTCATTATGTGTTTCTCGCACACTGATTTCAGTGATATCTTCGGTATGTATTATAACGGAATACTAAGCATGCGAATTACGAACTTATTCTATGTAGAAAGTAAATAGTTAAGGCAACTTCAATCATTACTGTCAGATTGTTATAAAGGATTACTCAATATAGTTTAATGTCTATTTTTATCTCTTTCAAAGACATGCTATTTAATCCATGTTGTTTGCCTCTTTCTAAAATATACGATAATTCTTATTCACACCTTAATCTTATCTGTATGTTGATGGATTAAGAATACGGAGTGCCAACACCTTTATACATCCCATGGGTGTCGTAAAACTGCGCAGGACAACAGCGCCGCAAAGAAAAGGGAACTTGACATAAATCCTTTACCATCCCGTCTGACCACCGTGATATAGGGGTCAAAACCTCCTTTTTAACTAGACGTCTAAGTTGACTAATAAAGGTTGTTGATATTAATCATCACCCATGTTGATGACACCACCAATCTGTCCTAATTATGCACATAGTAATTATTTACAAATAAACAAACCTTATTCACAAAATTGATGCATCGGCATTACTAAACGGATCTGCCAAGTTCTCTAATAGGTCTATTTATGTTCTCAAACAAAGGCATTCGTTTAACTAAGCTCTCGGTATGAAGAGAATCCGACGTGAAAGCCATTATTGCTTCTAAAACATGTTCCAATTGTACTAATTACATTGCTTTTAACGTGACCGATTGGCAATTATCGCCTTCGGGCACAATCTGTTATTGACAGATAAGTCTTGTGGGATTTCTACCGACGTTTTACAGGTTAACGTTATCCTGTTAGTGACACCATTTAATTAGACTGTAGTCGATGTTACCGTTAAAGTAGCGTCTATCGCAATAGATCAATATTTATTTACATATTGGGCGTGTGTTAGAATGTCAGATATGAGATGTAAAGTCAAATTTAGTCTTTATTTTTAAATTTTGGAAAGCTGGCGGGTGATAGCTCTCCTTGCTTACTAACTGTATTAAGTAAAGTTATGGTTCGTACATGTAAAAACAAGCAAAAAATTAGAAATATAAATTAGAAAAAAATAGAAAATCCAGTGCACATGGACTATGGCGAGCTTCCATGCATTAGTATTAATGTAATATGTGATATGTGTCAACGAAAGCTTATAGTAACTTGGGATACTCAAAATTTCTTCGAATATAGAATCTTTGAACTCCACTTCCAAGGAGCTATTAATGAATATTTTTGTGAATTTTAGATGTTTATTTTTAGTGTCTCTTCTATCAGGTAAGTTAATGAGGATTTGGTACACTCCTAAGTGCGAAATACTTACCTATGTCATACCAACGGCGAAGATTATGTACTTACCTACTTATTATTTTTCTTTTAAAACACTGCTGTGAACACTGAAGTGAAGTTTATTTGTTAAAATTATTTTGATAGTGCTAAATAGTAGTTATTAATATTAGAATTTAATTTTGTATTATTTTGGAATATGATAGTGCATATAATCCGATGTCTACTTATAAGTAAGAAACTTTTCAGTATCTTTTCCATCAAAATTTTACGATGACATTAGTTGTGTCCCCTATTCCATTAGTGCGAGTAACGTATAGATCTGTCTACCCCTTTGAGTGTTTAGGAGTGCATGTATGTTTGTAACAGAAAATTATATAAATGACATACAAGATAACAAAGTGGCTTGTCCGTTATTTATCCTTTAACTTTTGACCCACTTGACCAAATGAAGTCACGCCATATACATTTTATTTGTTGAGGCGACGCGACGGTTAACAATTTTATGCAAGTATAATAAAACTAGTTTTTGCCCGCAACTCCGCCTGCATACACGTAGGATGGCGCGGTAATAATTTTTCGGGTTCATTTACGAGTGTGTGTGTGTGTTTGCATGTGGATGCGTGTGTCTGTGAATGTGTATACCTACGAATGAGGCTTTTATTATTAAGAGATTATTCAAAATTAGTTTAATTGTGTATATCCAGAGATTTCCCTTTACTACCTCTCAAAATCACAAACTTTACGTCTATGCAATAATTTTTGTATAGATTTTATGATATTAATACTAACGGGGATTCGCGGTGCAGTTTTGATATCTATGTAATTAATACAAATTTAGTGATGGGTAAATGGTTATTGATTCCTCCATCTTAGTATTTAGCGTGTACTAAGATAATTAAATGTTAGTACACTTTAGCTAATCTATTAGCTTACCCCGTACACATAATTACTTGTTACTACAACAGGAAAAGACAGTGCCGCACGAAAATAATTAACAATCACCATAAACTGGCAACAACACTAACACCTGCAGGCACCAATAACGACTTACAGCTCCCAAATATATTAACATTTTCTTTTTGTTTTAAAATCTGCCAAGGTGACTACTCTGCCTGATAGAAAGTATGCGTAGAATTCAAAACTGGGGGCCATCACACTCACTGCGAATGCAGCACTATGATTGCGAAGTGATATAATATACTTTTTCACGCCCCTTAATACCCGAGATAATAGTGGACAGGAAACACTGAGCTGGCAGTGAGTTTCAATTTTTAACTACTCAGCACGGGGAGAGAGAACCGAACCGTTCAGTTCTAGTGCGTTCTCTACTACTCTAAAGCGATCTTATTACAAGAAAGACGTTTATTCAGAAATATGTTTACATAAAGAAGCGTGCAGTATGTTCGTAATGCAATGGAGTATTGTCTGGTAGCAAATTAGGCGTTCGGTTCGTGTGCGGCCGAAAACCGCAAGTCTCGATACGGAAGCGCGCGGCTAAATGATGGAGGCGTCTCGGCGGGGTCGTCGATCTCATATGTCATAGCTAAGGCACGCTGCAGATGAGCCGGCGGCGATTGTACGACATTCAAGCGTTTTTTTTTTATCAGATTGTGTGATAATTACTGGTTATGAGAACGGTAATGATGAGAAAGTAAAGAAAAAAAAAGTGGATATAGTGTTTCTTTTTATTAGTTTTAACATCATAGTTACACGTCAACTTCAAGAACATCGCTTGAGTAGGCGTGTCTTTAACGAAAAAAATGTATGAAGAAAAGAAACGTATAGGTATGTATGTAGCACACAAAAAATGCATAGTATGCATTTTTTGTGTGCTACTTGGTATCGTAACTTGCCTAGAAATGGCAGTATAAAATTTCATACTGTCATTTAACACATCCATATTTTAAGCTGATTTTTTCCTTGATTTACTAATTAAATCTATTACTACATAACATACTATATAGCAAGTGGGTTTTTTTTACTATTTCGCCTCCACCCACGGATATCGGATGTCTATGCATATAATAATAAGTGACAAATATAAAGTCGCGCAATGTGGAAGCTCCTTAATCCGCTGCAAGATGATAAATAGAGGCCGCGTGTTAAGACCCACGTGTTCACTGCATATTGATTGCCGCTGAACAACCGACTATCGACTAATTACAGCTACCAAATGTTCACATGCTTATGAATTTATTATTATGTAATAATGTTTTTTTTGTACTAGGTGCTGTGAAGATAGATAATCTGAAACATATACACAAACATCATGCTATTAGTAGCTGATGACAGTATTTAACAATGAGTTTGACAAAAGCTGTTGCAATTTAAACAAGCATATTGGCACAAGTTCATATGTTTCTACTAAAACATTTATATATATCCATAATAATTTGTATAAATAATATTTCTGTATAAAGTGACCATGCGATAATATGTCAAAATAATTTCATATCCTTCTGTTTTGAGTTCGATTAAAGTCAGTTCAAGTATAGTGATGGATTAGGAATACAGGGTATGTATGACACTCTTTATTCATCCCATGGGTATCGTAAAAAGCCGACTAAGACACAACATGACTTAAAAGAGATAACTTTAAACAAACCCTATACAAACCAGTCTGGTTAGCATGTTATATTGGACCAACAGCTCCGAGAGGCATATCCAGCAATGAACTAATGATGATGAGCTATTGCTTATATTTCTAAATCGATCTACAAAGCAATATCCACTTTCTTACTCTTCCCTTCTTATCTACCCTATTGTAATATATCATTATTCACTACAAATTAACATTTACTATCAGGCATGCTTTGTTGATATTTCTCAACTTCATTATACGAAAAATGTGTATTGTTACCATTGTAAATAACACTGAAAAACATGCCAAGTAAAGAATATTGATAACCCAGCAAGACTACAGGATAATCGAAGCGGTCTATTCAATGTTTCTTCAGCCGTCGATAAATCATATTTTACTTGGCATTTCTGATCAACCATTTTGTATTTGTAACTACAATTTGTCCGTATCCTGCGTCAAAGTGTCATCGATTTTTCCCTCTCTGGCTTCATTCCAATCTCTATTCCTTTACTTAATATATTTGTGAATAAACTTGTGCGCCATTATTGCGTAACTCGGTATACAAGTGCTGAAATGTGCTTGTCATAGATGTTCGTGAATTTGCGGATATTAAAATGTGTTTCGCGGATGTTTTAGATTGATGTTACTGTCAGACTGTAACCAAGTTTTAGGTGGCGCAGGAAGTAATATCCATCGTTACTGCTTGGTAATAAATAAAGTTTAGTTTATTACCTACTTATGTTGAAGTATATGGGTCTGCTCTAGTTTGAACGGTTTTAGGTGAGTAGGTATTTATAGGTTTTTTCACAACCTAATGGTTTAGTCAGATTCGTAGTTAGATGGTTTAAGCCATTGACTTTTTCTATAAACTAGTGTTGATAAAGATCCTAATGACTTCAAATGTGAGTAAAAATTGACCTATGAGTCTTCGTGATTTGTTTGTCGTATATTTTTGAAACTGAGTTTGTTAATGTACTGTAGTTTTATAGTTTTAAAAATATAATCTCAAACGATGTGAGGTAATAAATAAATAAATATTTTGGACATCTGACATACAACATCATCTAGTCGCAAGCTAAGCAGAGCTTGTGTTATGGGTACTAGACAACTGATATAAATACATAAACATACTTTTTTTTTGTAAATACATACATATTATACATAGAAAACAATAATATGTATGTATTTACAAATAATAATAATAAGTAATAAAGTAATAAAAATGTTGAACATTTTTGTATGTGAATTTAAGACATGTGTCCACTAGGGTGACTCGGGGCGAATTGGATAGAAGTGAACTAAAATCTCCCCGGCGGCCCATGTCTGCTTACAAAGCATTATTGATTACGCCAGATTCCATGAGCGCACAATACATTAATACAAGTCATCAGATTATGAAGAACAATACGGGACCATTAGATATACATCATATATATGTATGTGTATCTGTTTTTCTAAAAAACAGATTTCTAATCAATGCATTCTTTTAAGTCTTAGCGTTGTACATCAGGTGATTTCAAGTTTGTCTTTGAATATTTAATATAGACAAAACGAAGCTAAATTTCAATCTTTCATTAATATTCTTAGTGAGAAGTAAACCATGTATTGGAAAAAAAATGATGAGTGGAGAGATAAAAATCCACAATACCGTGCTAATAAAAAGGTAGAATTTATCCCATACAAGTCGAAGGAGAAGCAAGGAAACAGCAGTGAGTTTGGAGGAGTGCGGTCAAATCATAGCCCTCTGGGGAACGATAGTTTCAACCAACTTTTCTATCCCATTCAACTCACCTACGATTGGCGTCCGAGTGACAGCGGACCAACATAACTTTGCATCTTTCTTTCTTTTCACCGAAGCTTAGATAAGTGCAAGATAAGGGATTCAGTACAAGTTTGATATTTCCTTTAGCGGTTTTATTGGTGTAGATGAATCCATACTAGTATTATAAATTCAGAAGTAACCCTGTCACGGCAAAACTGATACACCGATTATAAGGATCATTTTTACCACGATATCAACATACACGCAGGCGGAGCCGCTAGCAAAAGTTCAAGTTTTGTTCCTTCAATGATATGTTTACATCATATATTTTTATGCATAAGCAACACAGACTAGCCATAGCGTCTTTTTCCGATATAAAACAGTCTGTAATTTTTTGCGGCGTGACATCTTCGCACATACACATAATAGACCCACAAAAACTCAATATTTCACACACATTAACAGTCTGTGTCATGGTGTGTAATGCATATGTACATTTGGACTTACAGTTTGGCAGAGGGGAATGGCTACATAAATATTCCGTACCGTAAGACATACATCCAAACCATTGAGTAACACTATGGTTTGTAAGTCTGTTATCTCATTGTTTTAGTTGGGAGTTTTATTGTAATTTAAGTATTCTAATTTTAACTTTTCAATCTTTCGTTCTTTTGTAGTTTTAGACAGTTTGGTACTTACTCTATAAAAGTTAATTATTTAATCTCTGCGTAACTTATAAATCCCCAAACAATAGCTACTATTTCCTTCAAGGGAACAATGTAGATTATTACATCATTATTTTAAACATTACTAGTGGTCGCCAAGAGGTCGAAATTTATTTCAATTCTTAGTGTCAATATTATTGAGATTCTATAACTTCTACAATCACGGATTTCACCAAGGTTACGGTACAATGTCAAATTGACAAAAGAGTAACTATGCGTGTGTGTTGAAATACATGGTAGTGTGTGTGACGTTTTATTTATTGTTTTAATGTATTTTTATGCATATTTAAAAAAAAATGGCTTCCTGTACTCCTCCAACTATAAGTTTGCGAAATTTCATACTACTCCGTCTATGGAATTTTCTTAAAAAGGGATATAAAGTTTCCGTTTTACGTATTAATACATAGATTATTGAGTACACGAATTTGATGTTCAAAGTCAACTCGAGCTTGTGTGGTCCGCAAAGGTTTGTAGAGACGAAATTCGAGGAGATCGTAACGTTATCCATGCTATTGAAAGCGTATTGATGTGGGAATCGGCACAAAGCTTGATACATCATACGGGTTATATCATGAATGTTATTCTTAACCCATTTTAGTAATGTACCGAGTATTGTTGTAAATCGCGAGTAACGCGGCGGTTTAAAGCTAGTCTAAAAAAAATGCCTTAACTACTCCTTATGTCATTAGGTATCTGCTAGTGAAAGTTTCGTCAAAATCAGTCCATCTGTGTGTTATTCAAATGAGATCCATGTTCATAAACGTTCACGTTTGACAAAATCAAGTAATTTATTAAATGAAACAATGAAATACAAAGCGCAATAATGTCAATGTCGATTCCACAATTGAGATAAATTTAATGCCATCTAACGTGAAGCAATACGTCAAATATGAGGTTGTAGAAAGAACTTGAAGCCAAAGGAACACAAATACATTAGTTATCATTCTTCATCATAACCTTTATTCCCAAGTTTATTTGGGATCGGCTTCTATTTCAACCGGTTTTACCTGAATTTCAGTTTTTCCACGGAGCGAGTGGCATCGGACCCCCGCAACCC
Source organism: Phragmatobia fuliginosa (assembly GCA_932526445.1). Classification (NCBI taxonomy): domain Eukaryota; kingdom Metazoa; phylum Arthropoda; class Insecta; order Lepidoptera; family Erebidae; genus Phragmatobia; species Phragmatobia fuliginosa. The sequence goes on along the minus strand of OW052066.1, from coordinate 6,491,566 downwards.
TAAGGGAGAACTGAAATTCGAAGATTGAACTAGTTGTCAGTATATTTGAGGGCACTGACTTCCCAATAACGATTGCTATAGATGTTCATGACAACCGGGACCGACGGTTTTACGTGCTCTCCAAGGCACGGGCGTGAATCACCGCCAAACTTCCAAACTCCGGGCTGCTATTAGGAATTTCTTAAGAAAAACCCAAAAACACTTTTTTGGCCCGACCCGGGATTTGAGACCTTTTGATTAGCAGTCGCATACGCTAACCACTAGACAAACGAGGCAGTTATCATTACCAATTAAAAAACAAAAGTATTTCACAACATCATCTATCTTCAAACTAAACAGAGCTTGTACTATGACAGCTAAAGTTAATTTTATATTTTGTAAGTACACAGAAAACATCCAAAACTCCGAAACAATTATTTTTGCAGATCGTACAAACCCGAAACCGAGACCTTAGAACTTCAGTCTCACACGCTACCGGCCTACCGCTGCGCCACCGAGGCATTCAATTATCAGTAGCCCTTAAAACAGCTAGACATAAGCCTGTCTTTAAACGGGCGGGACGGGTTGATGTATATTTCAAAATAGCTTTCTCCCGCGATTCTGCCCACGTCTATACCGGTTATCGCGGTTAAAACCCATGTCCTTTCTCAGGCTTTAGACTATCTGGGTAAAAAATTTCATTCAAATGGTTTTTCAGTTTATCTCAGAACAGACAGACTGACGCGGCGGAGGACTTTATTTTATAATATGTAGTGATATTCAATCTCTTTTCAATGCTGCTGTCCTTCGTTAGTTTACTCTCTAGCTCGTACGACACCAACGGAACGAATAGATATGTTGTTGATATGTACTTACAATGTCTAAAAATATTACATTTCATTAGCATTCAAATAAAAAATTAAAATTCTGTACCTTCTCAAGAAACCTTATAATGAAATGTTTTGTTGGTGTTACAATATTAATTTAAATAATTTCTCAGACGCCCATCAGCTTTACACGAGTGGGAAGGCTCTGTTGGCTTTTAATTATCAAGTCTCTCATCTTGAAAATAAGGAAGAAAGTATCTCGGGAATAAACTCATATTTCCGTGGGAGTTGCCTCAAAGAGATTTAAAGGTATAAAATATTGTCGGTATCTCAAAAGTACATTTCAAATGAAATGTTCTAAGAAATTGGAAAGCTCTTATTATTTTTAGAATAAGTGGTTAGATACTTAATTTCAAGATTTTGATTTTAATCATAAACTTATTTGTGTACCCTTCGTTAACAGAAAGTGTAAAACATAAACAACTTCACTACCAATTAACTTATTTTTTAATTAAGCATCAATATTCTACATTAAAATACTTTTATGTACGATTATGTTATTCAAAATAAATAAACACAAATCACACAATTAATAGAAAATATAATATTACGTGCTAAGTTAAATGTTAATATAAATAATTATTGTACGTAATGTATATGAAGATGACCACTATAGAACCTTCGCTTTGTATTTTTTTAGACTAGCTTCTTCTTCACACGCGGTGCGGTGACGCTGCGGGGAGAAGCTAGTCTAAAAAAATAATCTAAGTTACTCCTTATGTTATCTCTGTTATCAGTCAAAATCGATCCAGTCGTTCCAGAGATTATCTGGAAGAAACAGACAGACACAAAAAATTAACATTTTCCTTATTTGGTGTAGGTAAATTGATAATTTGATAATTATTGATTGATGATTGATTAACTTACAGACACTCCAATTTTTTTATTTGTATAGATAGAATAAGGAGTTTAAATAAAAGAAAAGTTAGAGTTTGTTAATTATTTTAACATCTTAATAAGGTAATAAATAAATTTTAATCAAAATTTATAGGCACAGTTATGTTTAAAGATACACTTGATTTTGTCGCACTTTATGTCTATTTTGTTCAGTTTTTTTGATAATTAATGGTCATTAAATATACAGAATTGAATATAGGTATTCGTCGGACTGCACCGTTGGCCTAGTGGCTTAAGCGGTCGCCACGCCGCTTCCTACTACGCCAAGTGTCGTGGGTTCAAATCCCACGTGGGATAATACTTTCTGTGATTCACAAATTGTTGTTCTGAGTCTGGGTGTTCTTTGTGTCCGTTTCATGTATGTTTGTAAAGTCCCCCGCGACACAGGAATTTATATTCCTAATGCGGGAGTTGTCTTAAAAAAAAATCTAGTTTACAATGTTATGACTATTTTTAATTAATCACAAATATTTTTATATTTCAGGTAAGGAGCGATTTGATCCTCTGAAGTGACGCGGCGGTATGATAAATTACTTATATTACCTACATTTTTTAAACAAACTAATTATTGTAATATTTTGAGATAAATTAAGAAAGACTTCCACGGCGTCCTTTTGACAAAGACGGAAAGACGCAACGACGGACGGCAGGATTGATACAAAGTTGCCACTTTAATCTGTTTCAAAATTCATAATAACCTTACTATTACACCATTACTACGAACGTGCGAATTTTTTCGGCTTTGCAAAGTTCACAGTGAAGTTACGACAGTAACGCGTTTGTATTCAGAATAAAGAATAGTAGAAGTGGATGAAGTTTAACCTCGCTTAGGTGGACGTTGTGACGAATAAAATAATTCGGTAAATACGAAATGAATATTATCATCAGCAAACTTGAAGGACAGGTTGTAGTACTGCCCGCGTATTTTACATCCTTATTGATCCTTTGTTGGCTCTTACGCACTGTTTTCTTCATCCGTATCCAAATATCAAACAAACTTATTTTATGTACCTGCTTGGACTCCTAACTAAGTTTTACATTTTGCACACCTGACGTTTCCGTTACAATGGTAATTAAGACTTCATTTGAGAAATCAGCACATATCTAAGTTAGCTAATTCGTGACTGTTGCATCGCTTTTCGCACTCTGTAACAACGTTAGCTTGCATCTTAACATTTGCTTACTACATCCCTAAGTTTTAAATTGACTTTATCTAAAACACAGACTCCTTTATTAAGTTTAATAGCTCGTTTGTATACGTTCTACATACAATGTAACAACAAACTCAGATGTGATTATAAGTGACTTTCTGCATTCAATGCTTTCTGATATCGTAAACTAGTTCTTATAACAATGCATGCAAGATTGTTTTATGGAGTGGTGGTAAAGTATTTGATGATTATTATGAATTACCAAGTTAATTATATTGAATCACTATTATTTAAAAATACGTTTTAGAGGGAAGGATGGCCGGTGTTTTAATAATCGTATTTTTGAAAACTTTTAATAAAGACAATGCAAATTGTGGTCAGCACAATAATATATACAAACCTTTGTATGCAAATTAAAATGCATCATAAAAACTTTAATTTGTTTTTTATTGTTAGCTTCAATTTTTATATTCGTTCATGCTAATTAGATGCATTTTAATAAGTACTTACGTGCTAAGTGGTTTTTGTTGATACTGTGAGTGACTTACATGAAGTGAAAGGATATTAAAGGAAGGCTCCTAATAAGCTGAATTAAAATAAGGTTAAAGAGTTTTTAAAAGTTAGCATTTCATCCGAAATAGCATTATCCGTATGTATATTAAAAATTGTTTGTAGTTATACCTGTTCTGTAGATAGCGTAGAAATGCTACTTATTTTTGCTTCGATAGATTAGTGGTCATACACATGTTGGACCTTTTTTAGGGTTCCGAAGTTCATAACTCGGAACCCTTATAGATTCGTCATGTCCGTCTGTCCGTCCGTCCGTCCGTCCGTCCGTCCGTCCGTCCGTCCGTCCGTCCGTCCGTCCTCGACTTACCGTCCAAACGGTAAGTGCTAGAAAGATGAAAGTTTGCATGAATACGTGTTGTAATTACGTCGACAAAGTGCTACACTAAAATTATGAAAAATAATTTTATTTGGGGTACCTCCCCTACACGTAAAGTGGGGATGATTTTTTTTTCTCGAGGCTACCCCATCGTGTGGGGTATCATTAGATAGGTCTTTTAAAAACAATAAAGGGTTTCCTAGACGATTTTTTGATTTAGGTATCCGTTTGCGAGATATTTCACTTTAAAGGGCACTTTTTTGTGAAAACAGGGCGTCCCCCCCCCTCTAAAAGCTAAACGGCTGGCTCAAAAAATCTGGAAAAAATCGTGATGGTGGTCCATCTAATGAACTTTGAAGGAAAACTATAACCGATTAGATGACTTTCTTAGTTCAGGAGTTATAAAGGCTTATATGGTAATATGCGCTCACTTGGAAAACGTCATACAAAATTGACGTATTAATACGTAAACATAACAATTATCTATTGGATACGATTTTAAATCCACATACCATTATAGGTGACTGAGGAACCCTTTCCTGTGCGTGGCCTGACACGCACTTGGCCGATTTTGTGTTTTTTTATTTAGCTACTTTTCAAAATATCATACTGCAGTATGATATTTTGAAAAAGTAGCAAGTTCCTAGGTACATCTAGGAACTTTCAAATCAAAAATAATTGTTTTAATCTCTTTTAAACATATTATTTTTGGAATACGGTAAACATTTGCCAACTAAACTGGTGATGTTCTGAAGAATGGAAAATAACCAGGAATCTATAAGCATGCACGCAGCGACTGATGAATGTGAATGAAGCCAAAGAAGTGTATCAGGACTGTAGAAATGGAGATCGATTGTCTCTGTCTATCCTCTTATGTATTATTTTGCGAGAACAACAAGGTATACGGAGAACTTCACTACTTCACTCCTTTTAGGATCAGTATCAGGATAGCAGATTAAGTATTTAAATAAAGTTAGACACATCAAAATAAGTGTGCAGGTTGAATGCACTACACGAATTAGTATTCAATAGAAATGCTATTTTATTCACTTAGAGTAAATTGTAAACGAGTATTCATTAGTTTACAACCGCAGTGTTCTGTTGTATACTGTATCCTAGATTTTTTTTCTAACTATTCCTTTAAAAGTGACTACTCTCTCATTTCATTTCGATTAGTTAAACATTAATCAATTAAAAAATGACCCCTTTTGATCAACTAAAAATTCTAAGGAATGTAATCATAAAGTAAAGGGTGTAAAGGGAGCACCACAACCAACTACTCGGCTGGGGCTGTACTGCCTTCTCATAGAAGATGAACCTGAAGTGACAGCATTCGTGCTGCCGTGTTTCGTTGATGAGTGCATGACTGGAGGCCTAATGATGCAGAAACATCTCACTACGCCGCCACAGTGTGGGGCACCATGTTCCATTGTCTACATTCGCAATGTGTATAGTGACTTCTACTCTTGAATTCTACTCATACTTTCCATCAGGTATCATCATCATCAACAGCCTTTAACAGTCCACTGCTGGACATAGGCCTCTCCTTAGAAAGGAGGTTTTGGCCTACTATACCACGCTGGCCAGACGGGTTGGTATAGGATTGGTTTCAAGTTTTTAAGTTTTGCATTGATGTTGTCTTGCGTTGTTTTATCCCTTAGTCGCCTTTTACAACACCCGCGGGATGAATAGGGGTGGTGACACTCTGTATTCTTAATCCGTCACTACACGGATATCCATCAGGTAGATTAGATTCATTTCAAAAAATAGTTCTGCCTATACTCGTCCAATCTAATCCAAGGGCTACCTAATTAGAAAGAACTACCTCAATATTCGGTAGTTCGCATCCATCTATCCATTACGTAATTTTTTATACAGCCCCGAAGGTTAGTGTCAGTCACGCGGTATTTCGAAAAACATTAAACCTTTGCTATTGCCAACCCAAAATGAAATTGAGAAAAGGGCAGAAAGATGATGGATATACCTTAGGCTTCTACGTGTTGCGAACTCCGAGAGAAGTTTGTTACTACTTCAATTTCATTTTGTCCTAATTCGGCGTCCATCGTAAACAGTATTAGGAGTTATAAACCTTGAAAATTTACGACTCTAGCAGCCTAGGCGACTGTTAGTGTGTACGAATTATCGTAAAAATTGTTGTTTAATGTTCGCTGACTGAGCTGCGTTGTCAGTTATTAGTTGTACACTTTATATCTTTTTGTTAGTTCTAAATTACTTTATTGTTTGGTATATTTACTTCCTCTGTTGTGAATTTTAGGTATTATCATTGTTGAGACCCAGTGCTGTGTTAAATTTCTTCTTAGTAACATTTTGATGCAGAATTAAAAGAAACAGAATTTGAAGTGTGTGTATCACTAAAAAGGTGTTTTCACAACTCGTGACTTTCATAAGAGTAGCTACAGTCTTACACACCTAGACCAGGTTGATTAGCTCTGTAACTGATGTTCCTAATTAAGCACTTTCGTAATGGTGCTCGCTAATCTATCAGATCTAATCAGGAGAACTTGAGGAACTCTTAATATTGTCAGCAATTTTATATAAGAAAGCTATTAATAAAAGGTCTAAAGCAGTAAACGTTTTAGTATAACACATGTGAAACCGTTTAAATTCGTAAGCTACGTCTACAAGATCGGAACGCAACCTTAAAAGGGTAGGCAGTTTAAATTTACTATTATGTTGTAGGTATGTTACCGAGCTCAAAATGTCTTTGAACAATAATGTTGTCTTCTGAGACACACAAGGCAAAGGTAACGAAATTTACAGCCTAAACTGTCAATAGTTTACGACTGTACTTGACAGGAATTGAACAAAACGAGACGATATACTCAATAAATGTCATTGTTTAATATCTTGAAGAGGTTTGAAAATAAATAAAATATCAAATGGATACATTGGTAATGGTCATGGAGGGTAAAGTCAAAGGAGACTGGGACATATAGGCATTTAAATTAAAAGTATAAAATTAAGAATAAATACTTATATATTAAAGCACACTCAAACACTCACACATAAATAATATTTAGCTACTAAAACTAATCATCATGATTAACTTTGTTTAAGTATGTCATTGATTTTCTGATTACCTAAAATCCATACAAACAATTCACCTCTACTACTTAGCCACTTAGCTAAAGCAGTTTTAGTCCTGTTAGCCCACCGTACCAGAGACTTGCAGTATGCCTTATCATTTACCTCCCTGCACGGTTGACTTAGTGGTTAATGCGGTTTCTATTGCTTTCTACTGCGCTGAGTGTTGTGGGTTCAAATTCGATATGGGACAACACTGTGTGTTTCATTCAAATTACTGTTCTTAGTTTGAGTGTTCATTGTGTCCGTTTCATATATGTTTGTACAGGCCCCTGCAACACAGGATTTATATTCTGAATGCGGGAGCTGTCTTCTTACAAAAAAAACTTCTCTTACTAATCTTCTATATTCCTAGGCCTTCCTAAAGTAAAATATTTTAAAAAGCAAGTTTTTATTAAAATGTATAATATTTTTACACCCTTGGTCAGCCATCCTACTTTGATGTACAACGTAATGTCCGCCGTGAAAATGTTTTATCACAGGATTAAAATGTAATCTTTTGTGACACAGAATTCCATTGATCTGTGTTGCTTTTTACTGCGCACTTAGATTTTATGGGGTACAGTGACAGATTTGTTACTTCAGATATATAGTTGGGTGTCACTTCTATGGCGCCCTAGGTAAAGGTTAGAGCCACACTACGCTATCTGGATTAAAATAGAAAGTTACTTATAGGCCGTCATAGAGTGGGTTATCATACCGCATTTTAGATGTTCGTATGGAGGAAAGTGACCACCCATCTTGGAGCAGACAAAAATCTTTATGCAATAGAGGCAAACGATTTTAACGTTGACGCTCGTTTATGTAGGTTATCATGATAAAGAGTAACCTATGTTCTTCCTCAAGAAGACGTATTTCAGCGGCTTAACCGTGAAAGTGTAACAGACAGAGCTCCTTTCGAATTTATTATATTAGCATGGATATATAGACGTTTGTCTACATATCTATACTAATATGAATGTGTCTCCGCCTTAAGCAATTAAGTTTCAGTATCTTATGAAATTTAATATTTAAGTAATGTTTGTGACGGTGGGATAACTAATGTATGATAATAACTTCAGTCTTAGCTCTGAGGCCTTAATTCAAACTCTGGACATAAACCAAGTTTTGTGCGTGAGGCAAGTGTGGTTTTAGCTTTAGAGAGCCCGTGGGTGTAAATTAATGGAATTCTTTCTGAACTTTTATAAGCCACACTCAGTTGTGATTGACTATACTGTGATTTTCGTGAACTCTTTATTTTGATGTCTAGTACTTACTCCAAGAATTGCAAACGAAATTATATTGACGTTTTATCGAAACATTTCATTCCACTAATGTAATCACGAGAAACGGTTCCCTTGTAAAAAGAAGGTACGCTGATTTATGTATGTAGGATGATTTGAGTAGGGCCACATTGATTTCGGCACGAATGTACCGGCGCGACCATGGCGGTACTACCAGCATATTTAATGATATTAACCTAAAAATTACAGCATTCGTGGTGAGTGCCGACCGGAGGCCCAATGATGCAGAAGCATCTCACTAGCCGCCATGATGTCATCATGCTGCAGTGGATGGTGACCACCACTCTTGGATTTTGCTTTTGGTGTCCATCAAGCAGAGTAGAGTCATTTTGGCAGGCTCATATAAAAAAAGAGTTCTACTCAGCCTGACGGTGACTTACTATGACGGTCCATTGAGATACTTTTTCACAACTGCTTAACAGACCCGGGATAGAAATGATCAGAAAAAGATCCGAGAACGATCTCTGATATGTCCTTCGGCATCGGTAGCCACTTTCCACCAGGTGGTCTTTTGCTCTTTATAGATCAGTTCGTTTATCCTTTGCAAAAAGGGGGACTGTTAGCATGTCCGCTTCTTAAAAGAGACGACATCAATGCATTGACATAAACTGGTCCGTAATAAATTTATTATCACAGGCAAAACAGTATAGTAATCTTCATCAACGCTGTAATCGATATGCTACATAAATTATATCAATAACGGGAGTAATCTCACAATAAATTTAATACGAGTGTATTAGTCTCGTATCTAAAGCCGGTTCCAAAAATAACGGGTCAGTCACATAAACCCGAATATCTCCCGAACTACGTATGCCATCCTAATGAAACGAAGACTGTTCAATTGAGAATTTAATTATACAGATAAAAAATAAAATAAAACTTAGTTACACCCACAATATTAAACTTAAATTAAAAAAAAACTAAAGTAGTCATATTTTTCTTAAGATTACATTTTTTTTATGATTGTTTTTTTGCTGTTTTTCATCACTTTCTTCATTTAATACTTTGTATTGCCTCCACGAGCTCTTCTGACAGCTTCCAGGCGATTAGGCATGCTGTACACCAAATTTCGGAGCCGGTGCTGAGGAATACCTTCCCATTCCTCCACCAGTGCTTGTATGAGCTCGGGAAGCGTGATTGGTGGGGGGTTTCGACCTTTCACGCATCTCTGAAGCTCGTCCCAGGCGTGCTCGATGGGGTTTAAGTCCGGGCTTCGCGCTGGCCACTGCATGAGTTCGATACCGACCTCTTCAAGGTAGTCATGTACAATTCTGGCGGTATGGGGACGCGCATTATCATGCATTAATATGCCATGCCGGTCCATCCTGGCCATGAAAGGACCTACATGTTCATTGAGGATCTCTTCCACGTACCTCTCTGCATTTAGAGTTCCATTTTGAATGAGCACCAGCTCGGTGCGGGCCTCAGCAGAAATCCCAGCCCAAACTTGTACGGAGCCTCCACCGTACGCCACTTTTTCCTCCACACACGCTTGATGGAAGCGCTCCCCTGGTCTTCTGTACACCAACTGCCTACCATCATGCTTATAAAGCATGAATTTAGACTCGTCCGTGAACATTACCCTAGACCAATCGTCTAGTGTCCAGTTTAGGTGTTCGCGCACGTATCTCTGTCTTGCAATTCGATGTCCCCGTTCCAGTTTGGGGCCATTTGCGGGCCTCAATGGTTTCAAATTTGCTTCAGCAAGACGTCTTCTTACTGTTTGAGCGCTTAAATTGCCACCTCCAAAGCGAATAAAGTGAGTTTTTAGACCAACAGCAGTTTGAAAACGATTTCGGAGCATTGTAGCCACCAGTTGTCTGTCTTCCCTGGCCGTTGTGCATCTTGGTCTGCCATTTCCTGGTCTTCTAAGGTGTGATCCGGTCTCTTGGTACCGCTGGACTACCCGCTGAACAGTCGACAAAGATACACCAAAAATTTTGTTTTTAAAAATAGTCATTTTTTTAAATTTTGTTTTTCTAATGAAGTTTTTTTTCATCAACCAGTTTAAATAATATGCTATTAGAAGCGCAACTAAAAAGTCTTTATTCTGTTTTTTATTTCATTGATCTAGCTTTTACAGTTCTGGAGGTATTTCAATTTTTGTGACTGACCCGTAATTTTTGGAACCGAGTGTAGTAATAACTGTCGCGCAAATAACCAATTTATAAGACGATTAGACTTAGTGCTGGGGATGAGAGCTAGTCCCAGTTATCGAGTAAACAAGCGTGGTATTCTGCCTTCGTTATCGGCAATCCACTGTCCGAGACAGTTTGATAAAGATTGTGATATTACCGTTATCGCTTCTTAGATTTAGATATTGGAACAGTCAATATTAAGGGATTATTTGTGTTATTCAGTTAGTTTCGTTTGAGATTATTATTCTTTTACATTTCATATTATGTTTAAGGTGTACAATGAGTACAATTGCTTTGATCATTTTTATATGTAAACACACAGTTATAATATTTAAAGAAAAATTAAATTTTTTTGAGTTCGTAATGTACATTAATCTACAGTAATAACAACGATATCGCTTAAAATTAACTTAAAGTTATTGAATTAAGTAAATTGTATCGAAAATACGAAGGGTATTTTGAATACTATTTTAAAATTTTATAATGGCTTCATAGCTGTACTTTATGATACTGCAGAATACATAACCTTTGATGACGATCCATGATCATTATCGTCATCAGCCTATCGCAGTCCACTGCTGGACATAATAGGACCGATCCAATTGCACTCCACTTGGTTCGCTCCTCGGCTTCTCGCTTCCAGCTCCTGCCAGTCGTCTTGCGCAAACCATGACTTAAAGATAGCTAGGTCCCGCAGTGTAACCAGCGATTGTTGTTGTAAATCGCGAGTAACGCCGCGGATCTAGTCTATAAAAAATAGCCTAAGTTACTCCTTAGGTAATCAGCTTTCTGCCAGAGAAAGTCCCATTAAAATAGGTCCAGCCGTTTCAGAGATTAGTCGGAACAAACAAACAGACAGAAAAAAATCAAATTGCCTTTTTGAAATCAGTAGTCACTACCGTATTTAATACTTTAATATGCATTTAGGAAAAAAACGTACACTTAATATTACATACAGACACTCCCATGTTACAAAAAATATACACACAGTTGTTCAATGTATATTGCCGTATTTTCAGCACCGGTTCCCCTCTTTCGTGAGTTCCTCCCCACTAAGAGCTAATACAAATGCACGTAGGGTAATTAATCCACCGGAGTGCGGCAACACCCCTAGATTAATTACAGTTGAAGTCACTCCGCATTCAAATCCCAGTACACGCCTTCGGTTACAATGCGGTGTTGACACGGATGAAATAAGGGAACTTAAAATGTGAATGCAATTGTTTGACGGTTAATCATTTTTTAATATACCTAAACCTATGTACTTCGCAGGATCCTCTGAGATATTATACACCTAAAATAATCTAAGACATCACACACAACGCCATCTAGTTTCACACTAAGCAGAGCTTGTGCTCTGAAAACTTGATTGACTGATAGAATTTTTATAATTGTGTGTAAGCAAATATTCACAGATCATATAAACACTTGGTCCTCGGAAATAGAACACAAGACCTCTCAAGCGCCACAGTCGCATAAAATAAAATGATAATAATAATATATGTATGTATTACTATCTAGACCGAAACATAATAGGCCCTTTATTATAGTTTCTAGAACACAAATAACCTATTTAGATATATACTATGTACATATACATTCTTTAGAAATTACATAGAAATTCTTAGATCAAACAGTACGTCCTCATGCGTAAAATATACCTATATAATAATATTAGCAGAATATTCTCAAATATGAGGCACGTGTACCGGCTCTATTTTATTACCGAGAAATTTCTAATTTTATCAAACAATCACTTAGTTGTTTGGCAAAAGTAGTAGGCTTTAGTTTCTGTCAAAGGGATTATTTTCCGCCCTTGGGGTTTGAACACGGTATAAACGTTATGGAGATTGTGAATTGGGTTTGTTTCTTATAAGCACAAATGAAATTACAAAGAAACCTTAGTTAGTCAAATTAACTGTCACTACGAATAATGCTGGATTGATAAGGCGATGTTGGAAATACATAACAGCAATGCCGTCGGCCGGCAATATCTGTACAAATAAAGTGTTTATAATATAAAATAAAGAGTTTTTTTACTACATTCATATCAAAGTATATACCGTACTAATATCAAAAAGCAATTTTTATCAACTTTTGTCTGTTTGTTTGTTCCAGCTTAATCTCTGGAACGTTTGGACCGATTTTGGCGTGACTTTCACTGGTAGAAAACTGATGACCCAAGTACTAACCTAAGCTTTTTTTTTATAGACTAGCTTTGTTTCGCGGCTTTACTCACATTACACAACAATAGCCGCGGGTAACACCGCGGGTCTTAGCTAGTCTTAAATAATTTTAATCAACACATTTACATCATCCTACTAATATCGTTATCCAACATCGCAATATTATAAACGCGAAAGTTTGAGAGTATGTATGTGTGTATGTATGTTTGTTGCTCTCTCACGCATAAACTACTGAACGGATTTGGATGAAACTTTACTGTAATAAAGCTTATATATCAGAATAACACACAGGCTACTTTTTACTGCAGTAATCAAGATAAACGCGTGAAAGCTAGGTGATTATAAAAAATACATTAAATCGTTGATGTCAAAATGTATCACTGTTTATCTCCTGTCCAAACTTCACATGTTGCTATACATAACACAATTGCAAAGCTACCATAATGATACGCGGGTAACACCGCGGGGCGCAGCTAGTGTAAAATATAGAAGAAAGAAGACGAAATCGCGAATGCTGTCATTTTAGATTGGTCTTCTGTGCGAGGGTCTTCTTCTATACAATATTTAAAACTTTACTAAATTAATGTCCGTTTATGATAATAATCATCTCTTGAAGTGATTAAAGTGAAGTTATTATCGCAAATAAATCAGTCACCACAAATCCTATTAACGTCGCGTTATAAGCACAGCTAGGAGTTAGGTGACAAGTTTAGAGAGTTGTTGATGGAATAAATTCGATATAAGGGGCCTCGTACACTGGGAATAATTCTAGAAATTGAGGTTTTTATTTCACACGAGAACAGGCTTTACTAGCAAGCACTACTATTGTTCTAAAAGAACTGGTAGTTTTGAATTATATTTTTTTATAGTTTAAGTTCTTGATATTTTTAAGTAAATTCATGTAAATCGGTTGAACTATCTACATTATGATGCTTTAGGCAAAAATCTTCATTCTAATTTCATTTTTAATACGAAACTATTTACGTCTTTGGGTACGTTTTTTAGGGTTCCGAAGTTTATGACCGGCCGTCCGATTTACCGTCCAAACGGTTAGTGCTAGAAAGATGAAACTTTGTGATCATGGCGCTTGCAACAGTGCCGAAATATCGGAACTCACCAACAAAAAGGTATATGGTAGCAATTCCGCAGATTTCTGTTTTAATGTTACTGACCATGAAAGTTGAAAACAATACGTGTTTCTATCACGTCGACAAAGTGCTGGAATAAAATCACGTAATATATTTTTTTTATCTTCCAGCTACCCCATCATGTGGGGTATCATTAGATAGGTCTTTCAAAAACATTGAGAGGTGGCTAAGATGATTTTTTTTATTAACGAGTCCGTTTGCGAATTATGTCACTATAAAGAGCATATTTTTTTAAGTAGGGTATCCCCCCACCCTCTAAAAGCTAGTAACGGCTAGTGTAGGCTGGCTCGAAAAAATTATGATGGTAGTCCATATGATAAACTTTAAAGAAAAACTATGACGGCTTAGATACTTTGTTAGTTCAGGAGTTATAGAGACCTAATTTGTAAATTACGCTTACTTGGAAAATTTCATACAAAATAAACGCATTAGAATGTAAATATAACAATTATCTAGGATACGATTTTAAATTCACGTTCCATTATGGATGACTTCGGAACCTCAATCTATGCGTGGCCTGATACGCACTTGTTTTGTTTATCAAATCTTTTATACAATAACTTTTAAAAAAGTACCCCAAGGCGTAGATAGTTGGCGCTACTTGGAGGAGACCATTATTTATCAAAAGCCTATTAAAGTTTTTAACTGCACGCCTGCACGCCTGCACGACGGTCTAGTGGTGTAGTTTGAGCGGTCGCCATGCTGCTTCCTACTGCGCCAAGTGTTGTGGGTTCAAATTTCACGTATCAACACTTTGTGTTATTCACAAATTCTTGTTCTGAGTATGGGTGTCCTTTGTGTTCGTTTCAAGTATGTTTGTAAAGTTACCATGACACATAATTTATATTCCTAACGCGAGAGTTGTGTTTAAAAAATCAGTAGACAGCGATAGGTTGAAACAATTTATATACCATTCAGAGTCCTGGGTACGTTACCAAATAATTTTCGCAATCACTGGATAAAAACCATCGGTATCAATATCGAACGTGTGTGACGTCTTTACAAACTCCGGGTACAGAAAGAAACCCAGCAGCTTTTATACGTACCCGTTCACAAATCACTCATCGCTTAATTGACCAGCAACTGGTCTGGTCGCGGCACGCGAGCTTTTATTGTCACGAACCAAGATTATTAGGTCTCTGTTGAAGATTATATTAGACGACATCTTACCAAATATGGATTGAGGATACACAAGAAGTTGTAAGAAGCTTTCAATTATGATATCAGCTTTTTATCGTACGTGATATATTGATGCTTTGTGTGTTCATATTATGTATAACCTTATATAGAGTAGTAATGTGTCATAGGTGTCTGAAAGGCACTCGTAATTAAGAATGGTAAACGTCTTTTATTTTGGACTTCTGGACTTTTACTTGACCGAGTTCAATTAGTTGTCATATAACAACTCATCCAAGATGTAAGCCAAATAACCTCTATTTGATAATACTGCTTTAAGGAGAAGATCACAAAATATCTTTACTTAAGGCCCATCAAACAATCTAAATTTTTTTAAACTTTTTACACTTTGCGAAACATATTCGCAAAAATCATAACAGAAACTACAGGCCACATAAATACACTGTGCATTAAGTAGCTGCCAGAAATCATCATCATCATCATCAGCCTATCGCAGTCCACTGCTGGACATAGGCCTCTCCAATTGCACGCCACTTAGTTCGATACCAGCTCCTGCCAGCCGTCTTGCGCAAATCATCACTCCACCTGGCCTGTGGACGTCCTACACTACGTTTGCCGAGACGCAGTCTCCACTCAAGAACACGTTTACCCCAACGGTTGTCGGTCCTGCGGCTAATATGGCCAGCCCATTGCCACTTCAGCTTGCTAATCCTGTGGGCTATGTCGATCACTTTAGGTCTCTGCCGGATCTGCCGGATGCCAGAAAACGTATGTAAAATATAAGGTCATAATAAACTTTAAGAAACTGTAAAATAAATTTGCACACGAACCTATCGTCGATCCTGAAGATATTTCCCTGAATTATCGCTGAGGCTCCAAAGTGAACATCACCATAGAGGAATACATGTCATTTCGTACATGAAGTGATATTGTCAATACTACTTATGGGCTTTGTCGCTCGTTTCACTTCTCCGGGTAAATTTATTGCTTCTACATCCAATAACACCGTCTGTTTATGTAAATGAAGACTATCTGCAGTACTTAGAATAGAGGTTGGGATGGTATCCGAATACATATCCGGTTACTGGTTTATCCGGAAATTTACTTTAAGGACATTATTGAATTAGTTATTTAGTTTGAATTTTATTGCAGAAATTCGTAAACATTTATTAAATGAATTTAGAATTTCTCCATGTACAAATAGCTAGATTTATAACGCTTTTAAGCAAATAAGGTTTAAAGAATTTAGAATATTATTTAATCTTTTAACGATGGGCCAAAAGTAAGAAGTGCTTAGGTACGAATGCAAAATTTAATGTAATATAATAAAAAGTTGTTGACTTAAATATCCGAATGACTAAACACAATATTACCAGAGATCCGGTATCCGGAAAACTCTTATTCACGCACCTCTATCTTAGAATCTACAGTGATATTCGAATTAGGTTTACCTAGTAACAGTAAACCCTGCCTATTTCCTTCAATCAAGATAGAAGGTCGTTCGGGAATGTCTTAAGAAAGCTGTTTAGGTACACAGATTGTAGGCTAAACAACTATTTATTACTAGTTTAATTGCATTCAGAGAATTTCCATGGACCGTAAGATGCTTTCAATTTATATATTATTTAAGGGGCTCAATGAATACTGTAATTAATAGTAATAATTTGATGCTTTCCTTACAAACATTCGAGTTTATCGGTCGAAGGTCGTACATTACTAGTTTCCTTTGTGTTTCAATCGAAAGTCAGATCGATTGTAACTTTCGCGTTTGGAAACATATAATTAATTTAATTTATTTGTAGAAATATGCCATTGAAGTTTTGACAGTCACTTAAGAGAGGCAGTTCGTCTTTGTCACGACCGGGTTTATCATCATCATCATTAGCCCATCGCAGTCCACTGCTGGACATAGGTCTCACCCATTGCACTTTAATCGATTTTTGGCTTCTCGCATCCGCGACTCGGCAAACGTAGTGTAGGACGCCCACAGGCCAGAAGTGACGATTTGCGCAGGAGCTGGATGCGAAAAGCCCGGGTTTATCGTTTAAAACAATTATAAAAATAAATTAAAAAAAAACACATGAATCGGTTCCTGCTTTCTTGAAATCGGTTCACAAATGGCATTTAAGTAAATAGTGTAAAAACTGTTAGAATACTACAGTGCTCGATAATAATAAAATAAAAGGGTGATTTTTTAAGAAGAAGATAAAGCTAATAAAGAATTTTGGAAAGCTAAAAAACTAATCATTAAATCATCATTTTATTGTAGTTCACTGCTGGACCTGCTACGGCTACGACACTATAGGCCTTTCACAGTTTCGGCAACCGTGTGTGATGTGGCTGTTACAGAAGCTATGTATGATTGCGAAAATTGAATGTCCAAATTGATAGTACGTAAATTAAAGTTAAATTGGACCCAAAAATAAAATAATCTGTAACTTGGTGGAATATATAACTTTCTTGACCTGTTAGTGTGGATAAAATTAGGCTTCACAATTATTAACATGTATCTTAGTTTTAAGGGGCCCCCGAAGGCTGAATTGTCCATACAAACGGTATACCAAGATCATTTGCAGTATAAACATATTTCCACGATGTTATGTTGATATTCGGACTTAGACTGTATTTATTTAGGTTATAACTTCTTTATTTTTAAAAATAAACTAATCTAGAATAAAATATAATCAAATTAAATTTTACATTGTAAATGTCATGTTTTCATCTTGTTTTTTTCTGTCTTAAAAACAAAAATATTTCTAATATTGTTTCATCAATAACATATCTCATATTATTATGCCACTACTTACACAAAATAAATCGAAAAAATATTGAGTTTTCATTCATGATTTTCGATATTACGAAACACATCCATATTTTCACAAATTTCAATTTCAATTAGTAGTGCTATCGCTTCAAAAAATATTTCAATGTGTGTGTGATTCGTGTCAGTCAAATAATGATAGCCGAACCTTCTACGAGAGAGTCCGAATTACTACGCATGAATGTCAATCCACATACACACATACAGCGGTGCACTCGTATCTACGTTGTATTTTGTCAAACAGAGACAGCAATATTTTACGAACAAATTTCAACTTGCAGTTTCGAGTGTCGTACGCCGGCCTCTTAAGATCCTCATTTAAGAAACTTGTATTACTGTTCCCGAAACAATATATTAAAAAGACGATTTAGCTTTTAGTACATTATTTTCAATAAAACAGTTTAGATTAAAAAGTTATTTTTCATACTTAACCATCTTGGGTTTACAATAAAACAGAATTTATTTAATTGTACTGTCACCAAAACTAAAGGTGTGTATTAAATTGCAGATCAATCTGTCAAGAGGAAGGGGATCAAATTTCAATTACTATATTTGACCCAAACAAACAAACGCCAAGCTAAATAAAACTAACTACAGTGTCTAGATATTTGCTAATTCCGTTGCACCTTTTGGAAACATACATAAATGTAAAATTGTCTTACAGCAACTTGAAGCGGGAGCCTTCATCTTTTAATAACTTTTGTCTCTAAAGAAGTCCTTTATGGGATAATGTTTAATTTTACTCATCATTTGATTCTCCGTTCACACGCATAAATATGTACAGAGGAGACGACGTTTCACCGCGTGGCGTGGGTGCAAATTTTCTAATTTGACGCAGGCATATAAACGATTTGTGTCTTTAGTGAGCTCACCTTTTTTGGTCACTTTATTTAACGTTCAAATGGTAGAAACTCTTGAAGAGTTTACGATTTAACGATCACAAGTTACATAAAGTATTATACTACAAGAAAAAGTTTACTTATGTGTATAATAATCACTAAATTATTTCCAATTGACAATCAAGTATATTAAGTTAAGGGAACATGCAAGTTTAATAATATTTACAAAAATTGACTAAAATAACATTTCAAGAAACATCTCGGTCGACTGAAATGTAACAAAAAGTATACTAACACTATCGTTTCCATTTAAACCGAAAAATAAGTTCAAACTCACAGTTGCGCGCGAGACGCGGTAGCATACACACGCTCCGGTGCCGAAGTCTGCGTTCGTACGTAACTTTTACAACTACCCGCATTTTTTTTTTTTGTTATGGTGACTTTCGTTAAGTGTTGTTGGAGTCAATATGGGCTCGAGTGATATCAGTGAGAGTGATATGTTGGTTGAGGAGAATATTATATGCGAGAATCAAGTAAGTGTAGAAGTACACAAGGAAGGTGCGTATTGTTCAAATACTAATCAAAGAAGTGTGGAAAAAAGAGTAAGAGAAGATAGTGAAGAAATAATAGAGGAAGATGGGGGCTTTATTACAGTCAGAAAAGGTAAAAGGCAGGCATCAGACAATACACGTCAAAATAAACCAGAACAAGAGGTTTTTATTGTTATGATAACGTCAAAAGAGATTTTACCAAAACAATTTAGTATGGCGAAACTTCTTAAAACCGAAAACGTACAGAACATCTCAAAAATTCAATATAAGGGCCCATATAAAGCACTTATACATTTTGAAAACAGAGAAAGTGCAAAGAAACTCATTTGTTGTGAAAAAATTAATTCCTTGGGGTACAGATGCCAAATGACAGATGAAATAAATTTGTCCTATGGGGTTCTGCGAGATACAGATTTGGATATTCAAGACGAAGAAATATGCGCTAGTTTACAATGTGAATACGAAATTTTATCGGTGAAAAGACTAAAGCGATTGGATGATAAAAGTCAATGGGTAGACAGTGGTACCATACGAATTTGTTTTAAGAGCTCCACTTTACCACCATATGTATCTGCATATGGGTGTAGATTTAAAGTGGAACCATATACCTTCCCCGTTTCACAATGTTCTGGGTGTTGGAGATATGGCCACTTTCTTAGATTTTGCCCCAACAAAAAGAAGATATGCCCAAAATGTAGTGGCCCTCATGAAAATTGTGATATTACGAACTACACATGTACAAATTGTAAAGGATCTCATATGGCCCTAGACAAGTCATGTCCTATATTTATGAAAGAAAAAGAAATAAGAAAAATAATGTCTAGCAAGAACTGCACCTATCGAACAGCCCTAATGCAATGGTTGAATAGCAAAAAATCAACAACAAACAACAGCCAAAATATAGAGAACAATATGGACTCTGTCTCAGTAATCCTTACAAATAAAAATGATAGATCGAGATCTTATAGGGATGTGGTTGCTAACAATTCATATGGAACATTATTATCGGACATGGAAGAGCAGGACATTGAGTCTTCTGATGACGACAAAAACCAAAACGATCGCTCCCAATTACGAGGTAAAGGAAAGAAACAGAAGAAAAAAACCAAAACGAACCAGGCAAAGGAGACAGAAAGCTCGCTTAATACAGAATCTTATGTTGAAGATAATACTGGCTATAAAAAAAAACCGGAGCATTTCAGTTTCAAGGTACTTATTGGCAAAATAAAAGAATTTTTCGTAGATAATAAGTGTTTTATAGATAAAATGAAATTATTACTAAGTTATATAGTAAAAGAGTGTGTCAAATTTATAATAGATTTAGCTCAAAAACAAGATGTATTTACAAAGTTAATGTCACTATTTACAAATGGCTAATGTACAAAAGAATTTTTCTGTAAATATAATGCAGATGAGAAGAATGCGCAGAGCTTGAGACCTAAACTAACTGAACTAAAACTGTTACTGTCACATAATAAAATCCACATAGCTCTCATATGCGAGACATGGTTGGAACCAGAATCTGACTTAAACGTAAGTGGTTACCAGTTATATCGTAAAGACCGAGAAGACGGATACGGAGGAGTGCTGATTTTAGTGCACAACTCCATTAAAGTCGAACAATGTAGCTTCAACTCAGTCAATCGTGGAATTGAAGTGGTGGCCATCAATCTATTAAACTGTGTACAACTTAAGCATATAGTCCTAGTTTATTGTCCACCATCTATTCACACCGTTCAATCGGATTGGGACAACCTTTTTTCAAAATTTAGCCGCAATTGCCTAATTGCTGGAGATTTTAATGCACATCACACAAATTGGTCGAGTAAAAATGACATCAGAGGGGGACAAGTATATGATGCAGCATTGGAACATTTTATCTCGTTAAACAATAGTCAATCAACAAGAATTAAAATAGTTAATAACGTCATACATAAAACATCTCCAGATATAACATTCATCTCTAGCGACTTAGCTTTGTGTTTTGATTGGCAAGTTACGAATGATAATCTAGGCAGCGATCATTTAGTTATTAAAACAAAATTTAACTTTAGAGACACTATTAAGGTACATAAAAAACGCAAATTTAACTTAGCTGATTGGGAGAAGTACACTAAACACTTACAAAAATATTACTATTTCACTAATTTAAAACAAGCTAGTATTCAATTAGAATATAATCATTTCATTAGCCAATTAAATGATGCAGCAGACTTATATATTCCAGTAAGTAAAGAATTCAATAACCCTAGTAGTAACTTCAGACCTCAGCCTTATTGGAATCCATTCCTTTCTAAATTAATTGCTCAACGTCGACTAGCTTTAAGTCAGTTCCGAAAAAACCCAACACCAACGAATTTAAACGTCCTAGAAAAAATTAGTTCTGAAGCTAAAGTAGCCATTAATCGAGCCAGGCGACAGAAGTGGCAAAAGTATTGTGACGATATTGATGAAACAACCCAAATAACGGAAATGTGGAAACAGCTAGGATGGTTAAAAGGACGAAGGAGTCCTAAAGCGTTCACAAGTGATGATAAAAAGAGAGAACTTTTATTGAGTCTAGCTCCCGATTATGTGATTTCGAACTTGCCGATTATGCATTCTACCAATGATCTTCTCGAACGTGATTTCACTTTCCAAGAATTACAGAATTGCTTGAAAAAGAAGGATACAGCTCCAGGCGATGATTCTATATCATACTCAATGCTCTATTATTTACCCACATGTGCCAAGCTTCATTTATTAAACATATATAATTTAATTTTCACAACTGGAGAAATACCTAACCAATGGCGTCAAATTCTCATTGTCCCAATACCTAAAAGGGAAACCAATGTTAATAACAATAGTCTGAAGTTACGTCCCATCTCTTTAATGTCATGCGTATGCAAAATTCTACATGCGATGATAACGAAACGTCTGGAGTGGTACACAGAACATAACCAATTAATATCCCCTTATACAACCGGTTTTAGGAAGAGTCAATCGTGCTACGAAAACTTGGTGCGTCTAGTTACCCAAATACAAATAGGATTTTCGAATAATGTACCAACACTTGCATGTTTCTTAGATATTGAGAACGCTTATAATAATATTTTAATTGATGAATTAGTGAGAGAGCTTGATGAAATTGGAGTGGGTAAGAGACTATGCACATATATATGGAATTTCTTGTCAGAAAGACATTTAACAATGAGGGATGATGTAATCAAGAATAATATTATTACGCGATATACTCGCAAAGGCCTTGCGCAAGGTGATCCTATGTCTCCTTTACTTTTTAATATAGCCACCAGACAAATATGTCGAAATGTACAGAACGTGTTTATAGGACAGTATGCTGACGATTTTGTTATATATAGTGGTGAGAGAAATTTGGTAACGAGTGTTAATAACATACAAAATGCATTGAATGCGATAATTATTCTGTTAGGTAGATTAGGTTTATCTTTGTCACAAAGTAAAACTAAATTATGTTTATTTAACAGGGGACGAAGGAAACACAACTTACAGATAAAAATTAATGACACTACTTTAGAATTTGTAGAAGAATATAAATATTTAGGAATTTGGCTCGACCATTCCCTAAGATGGGGGAGACAGATCAATGAGTGTTATCAAAAAACACAAAAACACCTTAATCTTCTTAAAGCTCTGGCGGGATCAACATGGGGAGTACATCCAAAACATTTACGTAAGATTTATTTATTTTTAATTAGAAGTAAAATTGATTACTGCTCCTTTTTCTATGACAATAGTGCTGAAATTCATACGAATAAATTAGACAAAGTTCAAAACCAGGCATTACGGATTATAGGTAGTTTTATAAGAAGCACACCTATACATGTGATGGGCTCAGAGCTGTGCGTGCCTCCACTGCAACTTCGTAGAAAATATTTAGCTTGTAAATTTTATTTGAAAGTGCTGTCCCAAGCGAATGATACAATAGTTACCCTACTTATAGATCTTAGCACTTTTTGTAAGCAATCGTATTGGCAAAAGAAGAAAAAGCCTTTGCTTGTCCAAATCCATGATATAATGAAAAATGAAATAATATCGTCATCAGCACCATTAAACATGTTTCGGTTTGAAATTTGGGTTACTTACATTAATATAAATAATGTAATAGAATTTCGCTTAAATAGTTTAGAGTTTCCTAAAAAGACTTATGATAAAAATATTTTAAAATATAATGTTACTTCTGAGTTAAATTTAAAATATGAAGGATGGTATGCCATATTCACCGATGGTTGTAAAAGCTCTAGTGGTCGCGGTGCTGCCTTTTATGACCCTAATATTGTGACAGACAATTCTGTTGTTAACCGATTTAAATGCATACATAACCTTTCGATTATGTCTATGGAACTCATTGCAATTTTTGAAGCCCTTGTGTATGCTCGATCCATTCAAAATAATAATATTCTTATCTGTACAGATAGCAAAAGCGCTTTACATCATATAGCTCGATGCGCCTCTGGTGGCAGAGGTGTACCGATAGCTTATGATATTCTATTGGAAATACATGGTATGAACAAAAAAGGCATTAAACTGAAACTGCAATGGGTTCCAGCACATATAGGCCTAAAAGGGAACGAAGAGGCTGACAAACTTGCGTGCCAAGCAGCTGTAAATGGAAGGGTGGTGGATGTATTACCATATCATACAGAATTATTACCAAAATATAAAAATTATCTCTTTCAAGAATGGAAGGAATATTTTGATAAGAGGTCCTTAGAGAAGGGTATTTGGTACAAGACCATACAGAGTGAGCCCCTTCGTACTCCGTGGCTCTTGGATGGGGGGTTAAATAGAAAATTAACTGTTGTTGCATTACGTTTGAGGTCTGGACACATTCCATTAAACAAGTTTTTGTTTTTAATGCGCGTAACAGATTCTCCAAACTGTACGGTTTGTGGAAAGGTAGAGGATGTACACCATTTGTTAATGGAATGTGTTCGATATCAAACGGCACGGGAGACCTTGATGAGGACTTTAAGCCTATACAGTATAAATATGGGTACGTTTCATGGACTGCTTTCAACACCTCTATCGGAAGCTTCTAAGCAGATGTTTAAGGCCTTCAGTCCTTGTTAATGGATTTTTGTTGATTAACATTTAGGTATATTTAATTTGTACATTATATTCGTTAGATACTATGGAATTGGCATGTGCTCTATGTATAAAAATTCCGTAATAAAATAAAGAAAAAAAAAAAAAAAAAAAAAAAAAGTTCAAACTCACGTAAGGTAGTCTACGAAACTCAATTTTTCGAACAGTCGGCTTCATTTTATGGCGCAATGGTAGATAAAATCGGTTTAGTTAAATAATTTGATCCGTTTTCTTGCGATAACTGGCAGGTTGGGAGTTGGGACGTTCATAAAGATAGCTCCATGTTCTTATGACATATGAGCCACTTTGAAACACTACTATCTAGGGTTACCAACTTTTAATTTTAACGTATGTATGTAGCTGTGGCGCACTTCGAGATTGCATCTGGAAAATATGTAAAATCGTATTACCATCGTTTTAACTGAAATTTCTCTCTCTATAGTTTTTTGTCTTTTAAAATATAAAATAAAGTATAAAATATAAATTTGAACAGTAAACACGTTTGAAAATTTAAAGTTAGTTTAACAAAATTTGAGAACAAGCTAATTTGACATTCGGAAAGTTGTTTGCAGGTGATAATAAAGATTCACACCAATTTCTGGTATATTGCATTTTCTAGTAATTTGTGCAACCCTTTGTATATCACAATAATATTTTACACCAGATTTCGGCCGCGGCCTTGCCCGGGTGCATCTCGATTATTGCAGTAAAAAGTAGCCTATGTGTTATTCTGATATATAAGCTATATTACTGTAAAGTTTCAGCCGTTTACCAATCCGTTCAGTCGTTTTTGTTGCGTGAATAAACAACAAAAATACATACATACATACTCACAAACTTTCGCGTTTATTATAATATATTTTAAATTGTCTTTTTACTTATAACTAGTGCTTCTTAGCCTCTTTCCCCATAGAGTCTGCGTGTTAGAACACGCCACTAACTTTACTAATTTATTTTAAGTGACTCCAAACTCTGACAAATCAATAATACCTGCATTGTTTTTTAATTTCACCAAAATAAATTATTTTAATATGATTTCAATTAAATCAGCATCGTACTGTCTACCTTGCTTAATCTACAAGTAAAACTTTAGTGTCATAAAATGCCATGCACTCACGACAATGGGCTATAACTTGTACAAGTTACTTTAAGTTAATTTACAACTTACCACACACACATTAAGGAACCTTGGTGACCCAATATTACACTATTAAGTACCTAACCTACGTCTTTATTGAGCAATATACCTTTTTAATCATGAAAATAATACATTTATTATAGAGAAAACGCTATAGATAGATGTAAACTCAGATTCGCATTCGTCCTATCCTTACACACATATTAATCAAGGGTGGAGTGGTGGGCGTACGAGATCTCCAAATTTATATCTAAATTCATAGAACTATTTTAATGGTCTTTTTTTAAATTAAATGAATAAAAATTATGTGTAAAATGATGACAACCCTAGCTACATTATAGAAGCAACGCAATATCATAAATTGTAAAAACTATAAAGAAACTTGTTTTTACGTACTGGGAATATCGCATTAAAAACCATCCTTAATTAACTTACCGCTACCAAGTCCTTATCAACCCTAGGGCACTTTTACCGGTCCTCACAGCGACACTCCTACGACTCAGCACTTGATTTTACGAACTAGCGCTCTCTGCAATTTGAATACTACTATAAATCTGATAGAAGGAGGTACTCCAAACAAACGCGTTGTGAAACTTTGTGTCATTAATATTCTACGTATGACATTTGAACGTTATGAACCATTATTATAATTTATTATCAGTGTCTCGCATTGTTCCTTTAGGTGCAGAGTTGATTAATCTGCATATATTTATACATATTTGCTTTTGTAACTGGCACATGACGCCTTACTGTCTCGGATAGTGAACAGGAGACACTTGAATACTACGCTCTCAGGCCAACGCTCAAAGAGGTCGGGATTGTTTAAGACCCTACTGTGAAAAGCGACTGATCCGTTTGTTAATTTTCTACTTTGAAACACATTGACTAAAGTGAATCGGTAGAATTTCTTCAACTGACAAAATCACAACAGCATAAAAGAGTATTCAAAAGTTTTTATACGGTACTCTTTTCGGGTGCAGATTTTATTATTAGATTCATATGCATATTGACGCAATAAAATGAACGTTGGGAGTACAATGTCGTGTTATCTATTTGACGATCTTGGCGATTTAAGTTATTGTAAATAAAATAACATAATATTTAACTGACATTCTTTCAGTATTTTACTAAACATGCCTTGCTAGTAATAACACTAAAAGAATTTGTGGATATACGAGATTACAGTATGCAATTGTAAATAAACAACAGTAAATCAATATTTAGGGACTTTAGAAATAGTAACAACGAATAGAAGATAAGCAGCCATGGTTTACAGTTGCGCGGGAAATATGACAGCTGTCACTTGTCACTTATATTGATGATATTGACATACCACCAATAGAGTGTCGCGCATTTGTGTGTATCCTGATAAATTAATCGATAAGAAATCGAATTTAAACTCGTGGAACATGTTTTGAAGTATTAATTCATTATCATACTAGCTTATGCACGCGGTTCCGCCCGCGTGTATGTCGGTTATCGTATCTTATTTCAAACATAAACTTTTAGAATACATCCTGACTTCCTATGTCAAAAATTAGAATTAATATTTACTAGCATTTGCCCGCGGCCTCATAGACGTATTTCTAAGTTAAAATAAATTACTACCACTTTGAAACCGTATAACCAATAAAACGAAAAACAAAATTGTTCGTAAACTGTTTTTTTAATTCTGTAGTATGTTGGAAGGTAATATAATGTATTGTCAGGGGCATGGTACTTGTACTCTACAAAAACCTATGGCTACCAATGTTTCTAAGATGCATGATAATGTTCAGTTCTTCTTCTTAGTCTTTTTTATTTCCAAGATCAATCTCTATGTTAGCATTACAGTGGATAATACAAGTCATCGTCCTCTCTATTTTAAAAAGTCTAGTTTAAAAGGAAGAATAGACAATGCACTGGTAAGAAAGCTTTCAGACTTGCAACGGTATTTCAAGGAGTATATTAAAATATATCACGGTTAATCAAGTTAATAATCACATACAATTAATTTACGTAGAAATGCTGAACTGTGTATATCACATCGATGACAGTTTAACAACTAATCCAACAAGATTAAAATATCATCAGTTCTCTAAAATATTCTGAATATTCCTCGTGTTTAGATAGCGACGTACCCACAATATAACGGAGCCTGATAAGGGACACCAGGGAGTCACACGCCCGTCACAAAGGCGATAAATCCTCTCATGAAATTTGATGCGATAAACGATCGTTGAACCGCCCGATAGCTAAAAAATTTAAGGAAAGGAATGCTTGACCTATCGTACAGACTAGAAAGGTAATGATGAGTTTCTGTCAAAATGTAAACGCTTTAAAAATCGTGTAATAAAACCTTCGGGGTTAAGGTGAAATTGTTTTTTTTTTTCATGCCATTATAGATATAGTCGAAGATAGTACCTATATCAGACCGATCGGGTCGGCTCTATTCGACCGAGGCGGTACAAGTCTCTCGCAAAAGACTATCCTAAAATGACAGCATTAATTAGGAATACTGTCATTGTGTGTACAATACATATTTCGTTGGTGAGTATGAAACTGGAGGCCCAATAATGCAGAAAGGTCTCAATAGGCCATCGTACTGCATTTTCTAAATTGGCAATGAGTTTGGTGACCATTACTCTTGGATTTTACGGTCGAAATTCTACTTATACTTTCCATCAGGCTGAGTAGAGTCACAATGGCAGGAATTAAACATTTTGACATTTAAGTAGTTTGAGTTGTTAATACCATAACTTTACACGTTTTACTCACGGCAGTCTGATCTCAAATTAGGCACATATTATTATCATGGTAACCAAACGGCTAATAAACTTGATTTAATTGTATAAATACACACATATTATAAATAATATACGTAAATGTCATCCAGGCATATATTTTTTTACCCAACAATCTAGTCCCAAACTTAGCAGAGCTTATACTATAGGTACTAGACAACTAATATAAATACACACTTAAGATACGTAGAAAACGCTTAAACTATAAATCTGAGAATGACCTAAGAATCAACCCCGAGACCCTAAACAAAGCACTCGCTAACACTACAGGCAGTCAATTGATCTTGCCCATTACATAATATTTGTCCTTAATCGAACCCCCGACCTCTGGCTTAGCAGTCGCAGTCTCTAACCATTAACCCAACAAGCGTTCATACTATAATTCTCTGTTGGTTGTAAAGAAGGATTATATCTGTCGGTCGGCAGGAGATTTAACATGAGTAATGGATTTATAACCCAGGTAGCGATTTATCAGTACGGAAACTAAACTGGATGATTACGTCGAACCACTACCAAGGTGGTCGCAGGCAATCACTATTAAATGCTGAGTTCATTTTAAATGTATTTATCTGTCTCGGTGGTGCAGAGGTAGTGTATACGTCTACTGTTTCAGGTCTTGGGTTAAAATCCTGGGTTTAGTCAAATGAAACATATTTGTTTCGGAATTTGGGTGTCTTCTTTGTTTGTAAAATATGTATGTATGTATTAACAAAAAATAGCAATAGGTATTCTATCAGTTAAAATATTTTTCAATAGGATAAGCTCTGCTTAGTTTAAAATTTAGTTGGCGCTGTGAGCCTGAAAAATATTTTGGTAAAATATATGAATGGTTGTTTTTAGACTTTCGCGACTGGTACTCATAACATAGCTTTTGTTGTATAGTAGGTCTTATTCGCGATATATTTATTGCAAAGGTTACGATACCTTCTAATACGTCGGAAACGTTTCGAACGGGTTATACTTACCGGCAGGCACACTTCCGAACAAATCCCACTACACAAATATATGTATTATTATATGTGTGTGGAAAAATATTATTATATATTCATAAAGTATATCATATCTTTAAGTAATATTAAAATATCAGATAATCACCAACAACCCATGACGCTTAAAATATCAGATTACTACTAAATTTTGAATATGTACTAAGGACTTTAAAAGACAATTTTGCAAACCATTTCACGGTTTTTGGTCTGTTCGTATAAAGTACAAAATAGATGTACCGGTTGTCATTTAACATTCTTGTATACTCTTATTTTTGAAAAATATAACGATACCAGGCCGTAAAAATATATTATGTGTATTCAATGTTATACACATAATATATTTTTACGGCCTGGTTACATTTATCGAGAAGATTGTCCAAATTTTCGAAACTTTCAAACTAGTCGTAGATTTAAAAAATAGTTAAGTTGATTAATTTAACACATAGAAGGCACACAGGTGTCTGAGAACTCGTTCGGAATAATCCTAAATAATCTTTGATTAATATCTATACCGTAATAACTGACACAAGCGTAATCTAATCAAATGAATACATTAAGAAAATGTTGCTAAACTGCTACAAAAATTCATAAGAAACTACACATCAATTTATTAAAATTGTTGTTTGTTTATCTAATTGGTTGGTTACGGAATGTAATAATAACTTTATAATGTGATCATCACGGGTAGTGATAAATGTGTTTCTATGGTTGTAAATAAAAAAATATATAAACGTATTCCCACTCTGTTGTATTCTAACGGAAAATAGTTTTACAAATGGTATTAGTAAAGCATATATTTTTCCGACTGTTATGGACGAAAAGCTTATAATTATATTACAATATGCATTTGTTAAAACATATAATACGATCATAAATTCAAAAGTAACTCTACTATCTGTAACGCTTTTGTGTTTTAACTGCTGAACTGATTTCTGTAATTTTTCAATTGCTAATCCTTACAGCCTCTACAGACAAACGCGGAACAGAACAACAATTGATTGTACTTTTTAGATTTACATGTGATGGTGAAACAGTAATATATCATAATCCGATCCTTGAGTTTACTTTAGAACGTCTTCTCGTGACAAATTTTGAGGCAACCTTATTCTTCCAACTACAATCACAACTTGACGTCAATCTCATCCGTCCAAAGCAGATTTGCCAAGAAAATAAAAGTTAATTTTTTGACTCAACTGATCTTACAGCAAAAAGCTGCTTCAAACGTGTAGGTCTAATAACTATCCCAGAATGTAGGGGTTATTACCAGAAATGGCACTAAACGAGTATTCTGAACGTGATATACTTTAATACACATATTTATCAAAGCTCGTGATAATATTGATGCACTACCTTCCGACATTATCTAAGATTACCTTTCACTACCGATTGCTAATAGAAATAAATCTAATCCCTTGAACAAAACTGGTGTCTGTGCGCTAAAACAAATAAATAAATCACGTGGCCAGCGGTAGCGGTAACCGCCCAGTGGGCATCTACTCTCTTATTATAATTATTCTACTAACTTACTCTGCAATTACACAATCTGAGATAGATCATCGGAGAAAGGGCTGATAGTAAATTAATTTGTTGGTTTTGTCTTCTGCTTGTAATTGAATCATTTGTTTATCGTCTGATTAAAATGCACGATTTCGTTCGCACAGTGGTCGTTTTAAACAAATTGTTGGAATATAAATATATGGTATTAATTTTATTCTTTTTTTATTGTATTATTATTATTGAATAGCTGAATCCCGCAGTGTTACCCACGGTTATTATTGTAAATCGCAAGTCGGGTCGACGAAGCTATTGTAAAAAAGTTGCCTAAGTTACTCTTTCTAGCTATCTGCGGAAAAAACAGACAAACATACCAAAATAAAAATAAAAAACTTTAAATACTTTTATATTCATTTAGTAAAAAACTATTGATTTGTTATTACAAAAAGATAGTTTAATTTAATTTATTTCTAAAGAAACAGTTGTCGATCATTTGTTTTATTGTTGTTGATTATTTGCTTTCATTTTATCCATTTTCTTTGACTCCAAACGAAACGTGAATAATGTCAATTTTTATTTCAATTTGCTTGGTACTTGAAATTGTTGTAGTTTACCTACGATACTTATAAACAAGGGAATGATCAATAGTACTTATCGAGAGAACCTGTAGTAGCGTAAGAGATATACAGGCTTTGAAACATTTTAGTAACATCATTTACATTTGATAGAGTCAGATTTTTTTAAAAACGAAATACAAAAGTGCGAGTGCAAGTCATAAATAACACGCGAATGGCCGCCCCTAAAGCGTAGAATAGAAAAATTCACAGTTACAGATTAATCTGCTTCACCAGTGTTGGTGGGAAGTTCCCCTAGCAGTTAAATGCAGACCATGGCTATTGTACGTATCTACGCTCGGCATGCGCCGATAAATCAGAATTTAATAACGCGTTACGTTGCACTAATACTTGCTCTAGCTTACATAATATTTTTATAATATTCATTGTTTAACCTATAGAATACTAGATTTCGCCAATATTAATGTTGGTTATCGTGGCAAAAGTAGCCAATGTCATATTTCAGGCTCTAGACTATCAGTGTATCAAATTTCATTTAAATTGGTTCAGTAGTTCTGGCGTGAAAGCGCGACAGACAGCCATTATTACTTTCGCATTTATAATATTAGCAAGGATTAGTAAGGATTTTCAATCAAGGATGAAATAAATTAAATGTGCTCCTGTATGTAAACATGTCTCTTTTTGTATGGTGTGATTAATACCTTAAGGCTGTAATATTTACGTAACGATGCTAATGTTTCTATTACTTTGCAACTTTTTTAGGGTTCCGTAGCCCAATGGCAAAAAACGGAACCCTTATCGATTCGTCCTGTCTGTCTGTCTGTCCGTCCCTATGTCACAGCCACTTTTTTCCGAAACTATAAGAACTATACTGTTGAAACTTGGTAAAAAAACATCGACCAAAGTTACAACGAACTACAAGAATTTTTAGATGATGTTACTTGCTTCTACGGAACCCTTAATGGGCGAGTCCGACTCGCACTTGGCCGCTTTTTAGTTAATACGTCACTTCCCATCACTTTTTCTTACTATATTAAGCATATAAGTATTAAATGTTTAACCAAGAATCTTATTCCATTACGGCGTTCAAAGGCTCTGCATACAAGGTAATTTGTGAAATGAAAATTAGCCTGAACAAGACTGCGGATGTGCTTGAGACAAATAGTTATTCTCGAGCCCGTGGTCAAAGTGCACTATTTTGTATGCTAATGAACCTCTGACTCTGGTATTTTTGCCAGGTACCCTCGATTGTAACGTAGCGTTTCGTGAGCTTTTAATGTTATCTAGATTTTAATTCGGTTATTTGAAAGTCGAACACCATTGATTTCTTTTTGTAAGTTATATGAAATTTATGAATAAAGCCGTTAATTGGTATCAATTTTAATAATATTTAATAAATATTGAAACCATTTCGTAACCGCGATTTAGGAAAAAAGACATCCTCGTCCCTTAATACACAGCCATTACAGCAAACGCTTTAAAAATACATCATTATTCTTCAAAAGAAACCCCCCTTAAGCGTTTACACATGAATAGAAAAATAGTGGGACACACAAAGATATTATTGCTTCCCTAAGACGGTACGACTCTATTCGAATTTGTCTGAGAAGAAAAATTGTAAGCACCTGCAACTAAATGCATTGGAGGGTTGTTGGAGTGCCCCGTTTGAAGTGCGCTCATTTCACACGCGTCTGGGGGGTTGACATGTCGTGTCATTATGTACATGTGTCGAGGGTGGCAAGTTTGTGCAGGAAATTCGGATGTTTTAGTATGACGTGAATCTTTATATCCACTGTGAGCGTGCGAGGGTTAGATTGCAGACAGCTGTACTGTTAATTTTTATATAAACCCATTGTTTGAGACTGTTTGTATATTAAAATTTACATTTTATATACAAGGGCTTTAAAAAATTTGACACGGAAACAAATTTCGCTGATTATACAAAAAATGTGTAACCTGTGAGATAACTCTAATCTTCAGACAGATATCCAAAGACCGGGATGGTTGGCGCTCTTTGGAATAGTTCTTCGTACAGCAATATAAGAAAAATACTTTATTTTCTATGAATTAATTGATTCACAAATTATATAGAAACCTCCAGACCTAATCACATTAAATATTCAAGCACAATTTTTTTTGACTTGACTGGGAATCAAACCCGCGACGAGAGTCTGTTACACAACAAACACAATACATGCCTGGCCGACTAATTAGGTACAGGCTAAAAAAGAACCTAGTTTTTATTTAATTAAGATGCAAACTATGAATCTTAAGCAGGACTTTTCCCTGGTGTTTTGTCAGTGTGGCTAGACCGCAAAAAGGATGTTAAATTGTTTAATACCATTACACGATCAACTTCATACACACACCAATGCCAACTGTACCGTCTGCAAACGAATTATTATAGCTAACTTTGTCGTTGTAAATGCTATATTTTTTCTTTTTTTCAATACAACCATTTATAACCTTTGGAGAAACTGCTGAAGATTAACATGGAATAATTAGATGCATTAAGAATGGTAATCGTTTTTAACCTTCAATCAAAGAATGTCAAAGTACCTCTAGTCTACCTGGTGAAAAGCGTGAGTAGAATGGCTGCCAATTGAGATGCTTCTCACCAACGAAACACGACAACACGAACACTGTCATTTTAAGTTGGTCTTCTACGAGAGAATGGCCGTTACTGTAGAGCTGCCCTCCTAGCCAAATTGTAAACGTTTTTCGTTTTCTATTCTCTGTTCTGTTTCTCTATTCTCTTTTTAGGGTTCCGTAGCCAAATGGCAAAAAACGGAACCCTTATAGATTCGTCATGTCTGTCTGTCTGTTCGCCCGTATGTCACAGCCACTTTTGAACCACTTTTTCAACCATAAGAACTAAACTTTTGAAAATTGGTAAGTAGATGTAATCTGTGAACCGCATAAGATTTTCAAATAAAAGTAGAAAAAAAATACATTAAGGGGGTCCCCCCATACTTGGAACGCAAAATTTTTTTGTCATCAAACCCATACGTGTGGGGATCTATGGATAGGTGTTCGAAAATGATGTTGAGGTTTCTAATATCATTTTTTTCTTAACTGAATAGTATGCGCGAGAGACACTTCCAAAGTGGAAAAACTGTTCGCTCCCCCCTTCCCTCCCTCCAATAACTTCTTAAATAAAAGAGTGATAAAACTAAAAAATATACATATTGTACATTACCATGCAAACTACCAACGAAAATTGGTTTGAACGAGATCTATTAAGTAGTTTTTTTTAATACGTCATAAATCGTAAACCGCAATTTACCTTTCATTCAATCCATACATTATAATAAAAACATCGATCAAAGTTACAATGAACTACAAACATTTTTATATGAAGTTACTTGCTGATACGAAACCCTTCTTTCGCGACTCCGACACGCACTTGGCCGCTTTTTTTATTTATAAATATATAATCAAAATCAAAAGTCTTCTATTTCAGCAACTTTCGAAACGTTACAGTTAATAAATAAATCAACAACGCCCAAATACGAATATAATTAGACTCGTAGTTGGGTGTTTTCACAATGTCATTCCCATGTAGAAGAGCCGACAAGAAACTCCATAAGTTACATAATAATATAGATAAATTACACTCAGACACAGAACACTCGGTTGAGCTGCTTTCCTGGTGGTTAGCGACCCAAACTGTCAAGAAAGTAATCATTGGTTTAGTTCGCAAAAACAAAGAATAATTATGTTCTGTGTCGAGATGTACATATTTTACAATTCATATGAATTAGCAAAAAGATTAGTCGACATCACAGGAGACCGAAGAGCTGGCAGCTACCTCGGACAAAGAATTAGTCTAGCTATTCAAAGGGATAGATAGATTGGACCTTAGAGAAGGAAATAGGTAAAATTCATCCCGATAACCGACATACACGCGGGCGGAGCTCCGGGCATAAGCTAGTATCAATATATGTAAAAATATGTTTGTTTATCATGAGGATAGTACCCATCACATAAACTCTGCCTTGTTTGGGTACTAAGGTTAATTAAAGTGATACTGAGTTAGTCTTTTTTCAAGCAAAAGGCTTCGAATCTCATGATAATATTAAAAAACACAATTCTTCCATTAATCCTAGATACTATCTTATCATTCAAATAAGAAACAACATTTCAAAGATTTTACTAGCAAATCGCTACCATTAGAACAGCGCTGCACCCTTTCCAAAATATCAATTTTGTACGTTCTGTCATCCCTCCAATACCCTCCATTATACGTAATGATGAAATGGCTAGCGGACAATGGGTGTGGACGTAAATAGTGTTCTCTGCTCAGCACTGTCGCGGCGACGGGTGATGATAGTAATGTATAAACTGAGGGTGTTCTTAATGACTGGCGTCACACCCTTCCGTAGTCGCACTGTTTTTTGTATGTTTTTTCTATATGGTAGTATTATTTTCATATATCCCAGCATTTCCTCGTTTTATTTAAGTGATGTAATTGTATTTTTACAAAATGTGATAGGTTAATTTGATATGGTTATGTTTTATGTAAATAGCATTATTAAAGGTTAAATGCCTTAAGATAAAATCGGTCTGGTAAAACAAAGTTAAATAGTGGGATACAAGTACAATTGGGTATATAGGAAGTAGAGCCACGCAGAATTCAGCATGAATGGGCCAACTCAATCAGGGCAGTTCTAGTTTCACACAGAAGACCAACCTATGAATGACAGCATTTGTGCCGGCGTATTTCGTTAGTGAGTGTGAGACCGGAGCCCGATCATTGTGCACCATTCGCCTCCGGGGGCCGGGAGAACGATGCAGAAACATTTCACTAGGCCGCCATAGTGTGGGTCGCCATGCTGCATTGTCTCTGCACTGCCATGAGGATGGTGACCCCCATGCCTGGATTCAACTCATTACTACCTCAAACTACACGTATCGCACTAAAATTAGACGTCATGTAATCCAAACTCTGAAACATTTGCGAATCACACAAACATTAGGCCCGACCCGGGAATTGTACCCTAGACCTCAAGCACAGCAGTCGCATACGCTACGACTGCGCCACCGAGGCAGTTATAAGAAGTCAGGTAAGACTTCAAAAAATATTATTTTAAAATCAACTGAATAATAAATGATTCTATAAGTCTATTGATTTTGATATTAGCCGTGACGGTTACACCACCCCAGCATTAAATACTGCTCTCGGCTTTTCCAGCAATAATCTTCTTTATAAAAATAATTTTGTTCGCTTCATTTTCCGGAGGGGCACCCGAACGAACTTGATATTTGTAATAAATTTTTATTTGGCCCTTAACACGGCCTTCACTTTTTATTATATTCTTCATTTGCATTTGTTTTGTAAATAACGGACGTCTACTGTAATACTGCATAAATTTTTCGGTATAACTTAAGATTTTAAGCTTTAAGTTTAATTATTTCCAGTAACGCAATCTCAGTAAGCAATCTTATCTGGGTGTACGGCAGTGCTTCCGCCAAGTCAAGTTTATTTTTCGAAGATATTCAGGATATTTTCGAGGCTCTGTAATTGTGTTATGGATAAAATTACAAGCGTAGCATGTGATTATGACATCAACGCATGTAAGATCACAGTAACTTAAGCTACTTTTATTTTAGAAAAGTTATGTTCATGCGCTATTTTACAATAACAACCGGGGGCAACATCGCATTGCGCAGCTACAGAATGAATAAATATATACTTAGAATATAGAAATATAGAATAGAAATACTTAGAACTTACCTTGAAAGATTTCCATTAACAGGAACAAACAATAGCTTGTTAAAATGTTGATTGTATTGACCACGTTGACCAGGAAGGCTATAAGTCTAAAATTCAAGCGTATCTGTAACGCGTGGAGTACAGCGATAGTCAACTTTCTCCCATTTTCTTAATAACAATTAATTTAGCTCTATTTTACGTTTATCGTGCACTTATATTGTAGGAGAAAGGTAATTAATGAGGTTAATTTATAACTTACTGGTACTCATTCTTATGTTTTAAGAACTACACGCCTATATAAATATTTTATTTATAGCTTAGTACTGTTTGACGTGCTGTGCTTTAGGACTTGGGTTCTATTTCCGGGTTGCGGTTCAGGTCGATTGTTTGTGTGATCCGCAAATATTTCTTTCGAAGTTTGGGTGTTTTCTATAAAATATATGTATAACATGTATTTGTTTGCAAAAATATTATATTTATGTATTTATATCCTATATGCTTAGATGGCGTTGTAAGATGTCCGAAATATTTATTATTAATATTTTTTTCGTTGATTGTACTGCCTAATCTTGTCTAATTAAGTAACAATCGTTTATTCTTTTCTTACACTTATAACAGTAATTTAAAAAAAGTTATTAAAATTAAATAATTAAACATCATTTTTATAACTTTCAATATTCTGTTTTCTTCATTACGTATCTATAATAAAGTTGATTGAAAATCGTTAACGACTTATGGAGTAAAAATAACGCCTATTAATTACCCACGCACTTCTTTCACTGAAGTGTTCTTAATTGGGAAGATATTTTGAATTACAAAAATTTGAATATCATGATATTGTTATTAAACTAAGTTATACTTATTTTATTGACAGCTTATCCACTACAAATTAACGTAGGCGAAGAATGGAATGACTACAATAAATGGTACACTTTCGTAATAATTCATTTTAAATGATGGTAGTAAAACCTTAATGTTTCTATGTTCGGTGTTCAAAGATTTATTTGTTACTAAGTTCTATCCGCGGCTTCACTTATAGAAGTAATTGTTGCACTCCTTCTGGTACATACGCGTTCCGGAATGAAAGACACCCTATTGATTTGTCTTACTAAATACGTGATGGATGATTACGATGATTTAAAGCCTGCATTATAATATGTATTATTATATTCTCTATAGCGGCACTAATTGGTTAATAACCGTAAACCATTTACACCATGAAAAAAAACCTTTTATGTGACGTCACTTTAATTTTTTAGACACTTGTAAAGTAACAATTTGCACGCAAACTGAAGTTAAATTGCACTTCAATTTTCAGTTATGTTTGAAATTGCAGTGGCGCTTTTTACTTGCACAAAAACAGAATGTTATTAACCCATATTGTCAAAATCGCCGAATGTTTTAAAAAAATTTAAAAATTCTTAGAATATCTTTAAAAATAGCCCTGGTTAAGAATCAGTTATCGATAGTTAAAATTCCATATATTTTATAGTTAGCACATTTAGAGAGCCTATTTTTATGACGTAAAGACGCGTTTCTTGATCTCATAGCCAGCCCTAATAGCAGTGAAGTGATATGTCGAAATTTAACTGACTAAACATAGTGTTTCGACACAAAATCGATTAAGGGATACCACACCACAAGCCCCATGCACGTGGTGTGGTATCCCTTAATCGATTTTGTATACATGTTTTCTATACATGTTTTCTATCAGACAGGCTCATAAATAAATTAAATCATTCTTCCTTCCTTCTGACCTTGATCAAATCTGAAGTATTGTATTTGAGTTATGCAGTCTTTATTTCAGTTATAGTATTTCGACCCTACTTGGTGAACATTTTGCCTATGTGTAAACAAATCGTTCTACTAGAAAGAAAATGTCTTACATTGTATAACACCATTATCTAATTTTATTTATAAAAAGCTTCGTCACACATCAATCTATGTGTAAAAATTTCTTCGAACGGAAAAATGCGATTCGTTTGTAACTCTTTTGGGTCGGGTTCGTCAGATTTATGCAGGGGGGAATCGGCTGTTTTTCCTTCTTCGACTACGTAAATCATTTTCACATCGCGGCACGACGCTCGGCACAGCTCACTGTATACATATTTCGTACACTTTCTGTCACTGAATACTACAAATATACTGCAATACACAGTAGGACACTAAAGTGATTTAAGTATTACAGTTGACTAATTACGTTCATATAAGTTTACCAGTTTATTAGTAAACATTACTTAAACATTAAAATGTGTGAGCTTATTATTATTATTAAAGTAATAAATAAAACGTAAAGTAATTATTGTTAACTTTTTATACAACAAATATTTATGAAACTTTTTTATACCTATGCAAAATTTTGAGAAATCATGCAGGACAATGTTTAAGATGATGCTAAAAGTGTATGTGTTTTTTTATTGTTTTTATTGCTTAATTTATTTTACTTAATATTGATTATCGCGATAAAAAGTAACAAAAGCCCTTTCTTAGGCTCTAGACTATATATGTACCAAATTTCATCTAAATCAGAACAGTAGTTTTGGCGTGAAATCAAGACAGACAGACACGAACAACTTTCGCATTTATAATATTAAGTAATAATAAGGATCATCGTCATGCTTCAAAATGTATAGGTATATTTATAAGCAAAGTATTTATATAAGTAGAGGTATCTTAAGTGTACAAGCACACATACCTACGCGAATTTTATTTGCCAATTTAGCGTCTGCATTGCTAGAATTCTAGGTGATTTACTTTGCTGCCTGCAGAAGGTTGTGCATCGAGAACACGAATTACGTTACCTACTGGTGATTTTATTTCGTTTCAAATGATTTTTTTCCAATGGGTTGGTAACGTATAGAGTTAGTAAAATAGGAGTACCTACGCTAATAAATCCACTGTAGCTAAGAGATCGGCAAATTCTTTTTTTTGACAAAACAGAGACTAAAGAGCCTGTCTGTCTTCATGGAAAAGAGTTTGACGATCTCAATTAAATTCGATTAAAACATGGAATGGGTCATCGTGTACAAATGCAAATTGAAGTTTAATAAATTATTCTTCTTAAATATGTAATTTTATTGTCATTGACGACTATTTGAATTTGTTTTTCGTTTTTTATTTCTCTATTATTTTGTTTCATTGGCTAATAATAGGGGTTAAAGCCACGAATAAAGACTTATTATTTATTCGTAGGGTTAAAGTATGAATGCGATCTTATTGTAATAGGTACTTCGAATTGACATAGAATCTTCATGGTTTGAGATTTTTTATTGCTTTTTTTTTTAATCGTACCTATAAGGTTCTTCTTTTAAAAAATGTGCAATATTTGATCATCGACTATCAGTTATTTTTTTTATTTAGTTTAGACAAGAACGATGGATACTTCGAAAAATCGACTGATATTTGAATACGAGTTCCGTTGTACGAGTACGTTGCAGAATCAATGTTGCGTTGGGAGAGGGGTCTGCTAATGAACGCACCGTGCGATTTTAGTTTAGACGCTTTCGTGATGGAAATTTTGATTTGAAGAGTGAACCACGTGGAAGACTGCCAACACATGTGAATAACAATTAATTGAAAGAGATGATGCAAGCCGATCCGAGCCAAAGTGGCATTAGCCAATGAAACAAGATAATAGAGATTAGAATAGAAAACGAAAAACGTTTGCAACTTGGCTAGGGGGGCTGGTATAGCTAACGATAGTTTTTACTCTACTTCGGCGAAGGAAGGGTAACAGTTTTGGCAGTCTGTGTATGTTTGTATGTCCGGGTGACATAAGCTATACACATTTTATCAAAAGTTTTACTAAATCGGGTTATTGTTTTTTAACTTTCTTTAGACTAAGATGTGTTTTGATATATTGGTTATACACACAAACAATAATTCACGATAATTCGCAAAACTTAAATTTATTTGTTTGAAGTTAACCGCTAAAAAATATCGAAGTGGGTATGGTTTTTAGTTCTTAACAAAATTTACATTAAGTCAATATCCTAAAACTGCTATCTAAAAAGTCATTTTTCATTAATTATTGTCACACTATAGGCATCGATACAACTGCATATAGATAGATACAAAGAGTCATGTAATGAATGAGGAGAGGAGGGTTCTAACTAATAGGTATAGATAAGTTAAACGTTTGATAGCACCAACTAATTTGAGCCTTTATGGGGCAGCGCGGGTTTAGTTCTCATTTATGGTTTGACTTATCTAAGTAATTAATTTGGAACAATTGCCCGTTACGGGGACCCGCTGTACCAATTAGGCTTTGGAGTCTTTTACAATACCAAGCTTCGGTATCAAAAATTAAAATACTTACTCCTTGACACTAAATAAAAATCTTTTAAAATTGAGGTGTTTCACCAGTTCGTTATTAAATTTCATATATGTTATTACAGTATTCAAGACATAAAGATTCTATATATGTGCATATGCATCTATTTACATATATTTCCATGTATATAGGTATATTATGCCTTCTGCTTGCTCAAATGATACATCTGCTATACACAACTCTGCACCGCCCAAAGATGGATCGGGAAAAAAAAATGCCATAAAGTCCGCAATGTATGCAAAGCAATGTATTTGCAGGAGGAAAGAATAAGTAAATTATTGGTGTATATCTGACACGTGGTCTTGAACATCTAAGGCAGCCGTTATTGATAAGTGTGCCTTCAAGTATTCTAACAAACTAGTTGCATCTTCGAATTCAGTGCGCGCACTCAAGGTTGCGAAGGTCCGATGCCAGTCGCTCCATGGAAAAACTGATATTCAGATAAAACCTGTTAAACTAGTAACCTACCCTTAATACTCTTAGGAATAGTAAACTTGGAAAGATATATGTATATGTGTGTATATCTGACATACATATCTCTATCTGTGAATCCGAACGCTGTAGTTATTCGTCAGATAAGATGAAATCAGTCTATCATTGACTTCATTAGTAAGTGGCGAAAATAGCCTTTAATAAAGTAATAGGTTACTGTAAAATACAGGACGACAGAGTATCCATAAAATGTAAAATTCAAGCTAACGGTAAAGTCATAAATGGCAACTTAGATCTTATGTACAGCTTTACAGTTAATTTTATGTATATTTTAATTAGTATTGACACCGATGTAATAAAGATTAACATTTTATTGTTTATTTATATTTAGGGTCAGTTTCACCACTTACTAATAAAGTCTCTTTTACTTACTTAGGCACTGTTAAAACTTGTTGATGATGATAACAACCATACTGCGACCTTTAAAAGCCGAGCAGTGTCCATATATAGGTACAGGTGAAAGTGCCGGCTAGTTAAATGTAAATAAAAACTTAAATGAGACAAGAATGCTTATTATTCTTTAATACTTACTAATATTATAAACGCGAGTAACGCCGCGGAGCGAAGTTAGTCAGCTGTCATCAACTATCTGTCAGTTTGCAATTGGTGCTTACACCCGATATTCTGCTTTACATCTCGATTGTGAGGTAAAAACTAACAATATAAATAAAGTAAAAATTTTCTATTCCCGCCTTTTTTCATTAAAAAGAATCAAGTAAAAAACTTTTTTTTTCAAGAACGAAATTGAGCTTTGCCGTTCGATATTTAAAATTGATGACTATTACACTTACACGGCACGAATAGCAAAGCGACCTCTTTGGTCATTGGGCTGAATGCATGATGTCCATTGCCAGTATGATGGTTAGATGTAATCGAACTTTTTGAAAGAAAGAAGTGTTTTTTTTAATTACCTACCACCCTAGGGCTTTTCTAGCTACATTATTACCCTAGAGTGCTAATTAGTCACCTACAAGCCCCATTTGGAGGTAAAAAGAACCTAGTTATCGAACATGAGAGATGTAAAATTCCTTAACATTCCTATTGGCACCCTCGGGCGTTTAATCGTTTGACTTACTGTGACGTCACAAAGTAGTTAAGAATATTATTATTAGATAGCCTTAACGTGTAAACGCTGGTAACATAATATCAGAGGTGACGGATAACCCCGAATGCGTGAAAGGGTACCAGAAACAACATCTACGCACGCGACCATACACTGTTGCGCATTTCCATTTTTAGTTTTACTAGCACCTCTACTTTACTAGTACCAAAAGTGTATTTATTTGAGTTATAAAAGCCAGACTCGAATAGTTAAATTATTGAATGATTTTATAATTACAATGATTTTTACAATTATTATGATGAATATAAAATATTATGTGATTTCGTGAACTAGGCGTTGTCAGTACGATAAATTTACCAGAATGTAAATGGACAATAATTGTAGTCAATTTAATTTTCTGCATATTTTGTAGATTAGATCTTTCAAATTGTTTTACTACCATTGTTTATCCTTCCGATACTAAAGTATCGTACGACCACAGCTGTAAATATTTATCTATTTATAATTCATAGAACTTCTGCGGACACTTCTTCTTGATGTATATCCACTGAAAATAGGTAAATATATCGTCGGCTAATATATATCACCAAATTTAAAACAAAGCTCTCACGATCGACAACTTCTTAGAATACCACTGTAAAGATTAATTTTATAATCATCATATTAAATTCTTATTCATATTTTAAACATGCAGCATCTGAAAATAATGGCTTCAGCTTATGACATAAATAATAAAAATTATTACACGCATGAATCAAGTACCGCACATTATGGTGCCTGGGCGACGATTTATATGTATTATGCATAACAAATTACTTCTTTGTAAACTGAGTGAAATAGTGACAGAGAGTCAATAATAAACTCATACCTCTTATACTTAATATGATAGAATCCTACACGTTGAATACTACAGTTATTTTTAAAATAATTTATCTTTATAATATTATAAAGCAAAAGAGTTTGTTTGTTTCGCTAAGCTCAGGAACTCTAGTGTCACGTGCTCACGATGAACTCCGAAACTCCGTAAACTCCGGTTTACTTTTTAATCAAAATCAAAATCAAAATCAAAGCATTTATTTCAAGTAGGCCAGTTACAGGCACTTTTGAATTGTCGAAACAAAAATGTAGCTACAGTCCCAGTCACAAGACACAAAAACTGTGAAAGTACTGTAGTTGCCCATTCCCTAGCGTAGATCTCTATGGAGAAGAACGGGCAAGAAACTCCATGGACACTCTTTTAAATCAAAATGTTTTTACAAAATCATGGTTACATCATTCATGTTGAGATGGTACATTATGTGAGAACGATGTAGCAAGACGTGCACGTTAAAAGTGTCCATAGTACAACAAAAATACAATTGAAAAATAAAATAATTAATTCAAATAAGCCGTGGCAACTAAGAGATGACCAGTCACAACTGACAGCGCCCGTTCACGAACATGACGCATGGATCCGCACCATTCAACTCAACCATTTTGAAGGGAATCAAATGATCA
This sequence comes from Phragmatobia fuliginosa, assembly GCA_932526445.1. Taxonomy (NCBI): domain Eukaryota; kingdom Metazoa; phylum Arthropoda; class Insecta; order Lepidoptera; family Erebidae; genus Phragmatobia; species Phragmatobia fuliginosa. The sequence continues at coordinate 6,447,369 of OW052066.1, read as the reverse complement.
GACACACGCGCCACCATCAGCGTGACATTTGAGTGAGCATGACATACTCTCAACCGCCAGGGCAGATTCAGGTCAAGAAAAGACGTAGGTTTCCAGTGAATGATAGCTTGAATAGCTTCCTAGTACATAGTACTCACACAATATGGGCTATGCGATTATATAACACTAAAGAGATTGAATCTATACAATGCAAAGAAAGTTGTACAATCTTCAGCAGCTCCAACAATACCATTCAATGCTATCAATTTAATTATATTAATTGTGTTTAAGTTCTGACGTATAGGTTCTTTCATTTCGAAAAGGATTTGAAAAATAATATTGTTCAATTTGATGAAATGAAGAACAAATATTACAAATGCTCCGTGTAATTCTAGCTATCCCTAAACAGTGCTCGCCCCTTACCCTCGTACTACTGCCATGTCTAGACGTCTTCTTTAGGACGATCGAATGGATTATTTAATTCATATAGGTACACATTCAAATCTTTTTTTTTGTGTCGACAAAGCTCTTTTTAATGAACATTTCAGTTTCACAAGAGAATTTGAACCACTTTTAAGGAACAAAGACATTGTGTTGTAACATATAATAATATTTATGCTGAGAACAGAAAGAAAATTAAATACCTCTTTAAGATATATTAATATTTTATTATAGTAACTTAATTCTATTAATGAAATTATATATATTCCTAATTATTATTATAAATTTTCAATTTACTTTTACCATACTCAGTCTGAATACAAACAAGGCAACATTGTGACCCACACTATAGCAGCCTATTGAAATGTTTCTAAATCATAAGACCTTTGGTCTATCTGTAATAAAACTTTCTTACATGACAATGGTTATAATTAAAATTTATCTATTTATTATTTTACTTTTTTACAGGTAAGTGACGACTGTACATTAAAAATATTAGCTGGTTTAAGTACTATCCACAAGTGAAGCTCTGATGTTGGATAAAATGCACTGGTAAACATCTAACCTGGTTCATAAGGTAAACATCTTAAAGTTTTAAATAAGCAATTCTTGTATTTAAATATGTGATCTCGGAAACGGGTCTAACTGATGTTTGAGGAAACACGAGTTTTCGAGTTTATCATTACTCTTGGCATTGCTTGCGATATCTATATTACTCTTCCAGTAACACTTGGTTTGTGGTGATGATGTCTTAAATAAATATCTATCTGGATAAAGTTAACAATGACAATTTAACAATGTGACATGGTGGCCTATACCTATGGCGGCCTTATGATGAAGTAGCATATCAATAAGCCGCCATAGTGTGGGTCACCATACTGCATTGTCTCCATTCACAATGTGTATGGTAATCACTAATCTTAGGTTGCACTCGTGCTTTTCATCAGGCAGAGTAGACTCACTTTACAAGACTCATAAAAAAAAAACATTGGGTCTCTGGTCTCATACTCAAGAATGAAACGCAACAGCACAAATGTTGTAATTGTAGACTGATCTTCTGTAAAAGAGGTAGAGTTTGCCCGTTCGTGCTGAAATCAGCATGACTCCACTACTTTGGGAGTAAGTGATATGATGAATATGTGCAAATTCTAATTTGATTTGCGTATCACTGATATGTGATCGACAATGATATAAACGAGAAGGTTTCTATGTATGTGTGTTTGTATGTTTGTTGTTCTTTCACGCAAAAACAACTGAACGGATTTAGATAAAACTTTACAGTAAAATAGCTTATATATCAGAATAACGCATATGATACTTTTTACTGCAATAATCGATATACACGGGCGAAAACTAGGTGATTATAAAAATACATAAATCGTAGATGTCAAAATGTATCATTGTTGATCTCCTGTCAAAACTTCACAGGTTGCTATGCATAACACACTTGCATAGCAACCATAAAGATTTTGTCAATGGCTAATTTAAAAATGAGTTCTGGATAATCAAATCACATCACAAATCGGGATAAAAAGTAGCCTACATAAGGCTACTTTTTATCCCGAAAATACGCTGGTAACACCGCGGGGCGCAGCTAGTTTAAAATAAACCTCTCCATGTGTAAATTTTGTAGAACTCGTACGTAACAAAACTATTATTTTTGTGAACAAAGTAGTGTTTATACTTTTTTGTCTATTCACCATTACTTGTATTACCATGAAACATTACTCAATTCTAATATGACTTATTTATTTCGAGTTTAATCGTCATGTTTACCATAAACTGTTTTACACCATTTTTCACACGCATCCAAGGTAGACATTATTTGCTTTTTTATTAACAATTCCAACTTAATTAAACTAATCGTGTTAGATGTATGTGGGTTTACGACCGTAGTTTATGGGGTACGCTGCGAACTGACAAACCATCAATTGCATAACTAAAATCTACCTACTTTTACATTTTATCTATAAATACAGCTTGCCTATGTAACAAAAAAGAATCCGTAAAATTATATAATTAGGTTATCCCATTTTATGGAAGAAGCCATTGTCACCCTATTTTCTTTTAAGATAAATCCGATAAACATTATCAATAATACTGTTAAGTGTGAAAAATCTTCTCTCTTTTTGATCTAATGGCTAGCGATCTTGACTGGTAAATAAAAGGGCGTGCGTTCGATTGTTACTCAGACTAAATGTACACGACATTTATGAGATATGAAATGTATTACAAGTATATTACAAATAGAAATTCACAAGTTTAAATATGTATGTTTATCATTTAAGGTGAGGGTTGCTTGTCCAAAAATATAAGCTTAATATACTCCTTAACTTAGCAATCTGCCATTGAACCCGTTAAAATCGGTACCTAGAGCCGTTTCAGAGATTAACCGGCACAAACAGACAGACAGACAAAAAAAAACTGTTTTTTCAATGTACATACATATTGTATGTACTATCATATGCGTTTATTAAGAATTGAAATGATCCGTGTGGTGACGGATTAAGAATACAGAGTGTCACCGCCCCTATTCATCCCGCGGGTGTCGTAAAAGGCGACTAAGGGATAAACTACGCAAGACAACATCGATGCAAAGAGAAGGAAAACTTGAAACCAACCCTATACCAACCCGTCTGGCCAGCGTGGTATAGGAGGCCAAACCCTCCTTTCTAAGGAGAGGCCTGTGTCCAGCAGTGGACTGCTAAAGGCTGTTGATGATGATGATGATGAAGAATTGATATTACAAACAAATCTTCTATCTTATTTATTAGTATATATGTATAGACTAGTTGACCCACGCAACTTCATCAGCGTGTCTCTTCAATCACGCTCGGCTACTATCCAAACTTAGGCACGTCAATAAAAAACATAAAAAAAAAAGAAAATGTTTAGATAGTTTCAAAGTTCATCGTGAACAACAAAGTGATACGAGAAATATATAAGTACCTTTTGCCCGCGTCTTCATCTACTTGTTATTTTGATGTATAACTTTGATTGCCTTGGTTACCCTCTTAGGATTGGAATTTTACAAAATCCTCTTTTAGCGCCTACGCTCCTCGAGGAACACACACATGCCTTCCAGCTCCCTGCACCCAGTAGTTTCAGCTGTATATTGTCTGTCAGTCAGTCAGTAACGGACCAGTTTTATATACCTAATTAATTGATTACCTTAAACTGATATAACACTAATGTATAAAATAAGACGTAAATAATAACAATTAAAGTTATACTCATTATGTTTTATTAACATGAACTTACGACTGCGTTAAATTTTCTCACGAACGATAACTAGACCCCGTTAACATTTTAAACGATTCATCTGTTATGTGCGTACACAACCGAATTATTATTAAACGCATTCTTTACGAGCTATTAACGAGTTTACACCGATTACTTTGTTAATATATCGACTCGCGGTTCTTGTAATTAGTTCGAATTGAATTAACTAAATTGCGAAGTCAATGAGACCCTATATTTTAAGTCTGTTTGCGGTTAAAATGCGGCTTCTCATTAACTCGTGATATTACTCCCACTCCGTTTAGCAATACATATTTTGAAACAAATGTTTCGGGTAGTATATATTTTTTGACACTCACAAAATAATGTAGCTTTCTTAAGTAGGACCCACGTTTATCTCTTCCATTCTATCCTCCATCCTTCCCTTCGATATAGATTAGATCTTGGAGATGGACAAAGGCTACTTTTTGGCGCGATTTCCGATATATAGGCAAAAACTAGAAAAATATGAAGAAATAATTCATACCGAAACACAAAATAGAAAAGCACACATTCAAATCCAACCGCATCTTATTTAATGTTGAAAATCAAAATTATCAAAGCAAAAATGTTTTAGAAACATTTTATATATTCACAGAAGCATTCTTTTGTAAAGTTATTTGAATCTTTTGGTCAAATAATAAAGTAAGATTAAACCAAAAGACAAACTGTACATTATGACATGACCATACCAATACGTCTTTGAACTTAGACACTGATAGCCCTAAATGGTCAACACTTGAAGGGAACTGAGCATATGGCAGCCCTACAACACGCAAAATACATTTCGAAATAAAAGCCGACATGACCATATTCGTTAGCGAAAGTTAACTCTCCCGGGCGATGCGAATTTCGTTATACTTGTATTGAGACTTGGCTTGGCTTGGCTTGTCATAAACTGTATATCGACATAAAATGCACATAAAATATTCTCTGATAAAATTCTCGTCGCGATAAAACGAAAGGTATTGAGCTCTCATTGTTGTACTTTTATTCATTTTCTTTTTTGTTGTCCCTGTCGGGTTTATGGGATGATGACTTTATATTATGCCTGGAATAAATTTTATATTGAAAGGAGAAGAGCACAGTAGCTTTCTGAGGAATATGTTAAATAAATTATTGGAAAGTAACTTTCAATCACTTCATAGGAAATCTACAAGTTTCGCATAAAATCTTATTTCATAAAAGTTTATATTTTATTTATGTACTTCAAATTTAAATTTGCGCGGCAGCTACATACTTTATACTGTACGTTTGCCACCATTTTTCAATAAACGGGGATTTGTTTATGCGGATTTCGCTCGGATACAAGTTTTGAATTTTTTCTATACCTTTTCGTACGCCCGATTTGGTGCGGGGATGAATAATGATTTTGTCGCAGCCATATTGGGCCCAGGTGTTAGTGTGCACATGTGTGCATTGTAGGCTTACCAGCTTTTGTTTGTTATTAGGATATCATGTTTATGTTTTGCTTTGCAACTGTTTAATTTCTGTGCTAAATTGTTTATAAAACCATTGGTTGTTTTGCCAGAAGGTGTTGTCATAAATTCTATTACAATGTATGTATTGTATCTATAGATCCATAACCAACAATAAGTTTTGTTAAAATTATAATATTATCAATGAATATTTTTTTATCAATGCAGAAATAAATTCTTAATGCGACTCCCTCCTTGAAACAGAGAAAAGCTTGTCAATGGGTGATAAGAAGGTTGTCCAATAACTATTCATCGCCCGTTCAACTAAATATGTCAACCGTTCTCCCTAAAATATATTCGTGGACACGGCGGGGTTCGGTTTTTTATAGAGTTCAAATAAATAAGGCACAGAGCAGCCGCGCCGGGCGAGGAGCCCTTTTTGATTTATTTATACTTTTGCTTGAAGGGGAACGATTTCCTGATTCAATTATTATAATTGTGTCGGGTCAGTTGCTCCGTAGATGTCGATGACTTGTCGAAGCTCGAATCTTTACGATTATTGTCGAATATTGAACTTTTCTTCCGCTTGTTTGAACGGCGAGATATCTGACGAGTGAGGCACTTTAATTACGTCATCCTGATTGAAATTTATTATCAGCGTAACGATCGACCGATATTGCAAAATTATCTTTAAGATCTGTGCACTTGCTGTAGGTTTTATTGCTGTTCTGGTTCGATTTTTATAGCGGCTAAGCAGCGATAAATATTATGTAATCAAAACAGTAAGTACGCATTATCAGCTTAGCAATATTTAAGTTATAGAAGATACAGAATACAAAAGGAGAGCATATTTTCTTGTGAAAGAAGAGAATCTAATGTCTAGAAAGTAAAATATACCTTAAGTCATTGAAATTTTAATTCATTATTTCCAAGTCAAGTTAATGCCCATTTAAATAACGCAAAGCTTCTTTCATAGAAATTTTACAAGCCTTTTACAAGAATGTAGTCTCTATTTATGAGTTTATATGGCTATGATCGAAAGGTCCGTTTGAGAGTTGATATAAAAGATAATGGGCTTACTAACAAGTATATTGAACTTACCAATTAAAGTCGGATTATCGAGCAATAGCCAGTATAACTACCCTGGATTATACGACCTTTAATTACTCCCCTATCTTTCAATGTCGTTTTTTTTTCACTGCACTTCATGAATGTAGTTTCTTTAGTTCCCATTACTGATTCACAAAGGGCTCGGTTGATTGACTGAAATATGAGTTTTAAACATGCTGCTGTATTGAAGATCAGCAAAGTAGAGAAAATATAAGTAAGGAAACTGTCATTCTGCATCATTCTCCGACTTCCGGAGGCCGGAAGAATGGTGCACTAAGCCGCCATTATGTGGGTCACCATGCTGCCTTGTATGCTGTCACAATGAGGATGGTGGCACTTCTTCTGGATTTGACTCATGCTTTCCATCAGGCAGAGTAAAGTCATTTTGGTATACTTAAATAAAAAAAAATTGTAATTTGACAATTTAGTCTAAACTAAACTAATCAGAGATTGTACTATGAGTACTACATATTATACATAGAAAACATACAAACTCCGTAATAAATATTTTCAGGTCGTACAATAATTTGTTCCGACTCTGTAATCGAACCCGAAACATCAAACACAGCAGTTGCATACGCTAGCGTTGCGCCACTGAGGCAGTCCAAATATTTGCCAGTTAGACGACTTGTATATTTGTTAAATGAAACCTGAATCATTATTATTATATCTAAACAATACTACGCTATAAAGTAAGAAATTAAATGCAATCGAATTAATTTACACAAACATAGAATACCTATACAAAACCATTTAAATTGCAATAAGAAATATAGAAAAAAATGCGCTCGAGTAGTTGACGAACAAAAAAGATTGGAACCATACAAAGGTGTTTCATACCGCAGAACACGGTTGAATAGCGACTGTTTGCACAATGCACGTCTAATTCGGACATTTTGTGTTCAAACGCATCCGGGTGACAACTGAATGATTCCGAATAAAACTGCTAACGGTTTGTGCAATTACTGAAGTCAGGAAATTGTAAAAAGGTTTGAAACTGTAAATAGTAATTTATTTAAGTATCTTACTAAACGCGTAATTGTAAGTGAACAGTGATAACTAACTAAACAGGTTTGCCAAGTTGCAAACGTTTTTCGTTTTCTATTCTATTCTCTATAATATTTCTCGATGCTCTCGTCTCATTGGATAATATATAGCCTACCAAAGTGACAACCTATTCTGATAGAAAGCATGAGCAGAATCCGTGATAAGTGGTTTTGGATGAATTTGGTTACAGAGATAGATTGGACTTCAGAATAGAACATTGGCTAATAGTTGTCGCCAAAACCGACTCGCTTCGAGCGGAGTCGCGACAAAAGCTAATTTATACTTATGTTATAAATTCGAAAATAACTCTGTCTGTCATGCTTTCATGACAAAACTGCTGAACTGATTACAATGAAATTAATTGGATTCTTTAAGAATTACATAGAAATAACGATATCTCAGAGTAAAACAAAACGTTGTATATTATTAACATAATCAGTAGAAATGTATAGTTAGTTGAATAAACCAGTTAGCAATTCGCAGTATGGAATAACGTCACAAATTGCATCTCAGCGGCGCGAAGTCCGGAAGCGTAGGGAGGCGTCGGAGGCAGGCCGGACGTAACGGCGCCGGTGCGTTCTGACCGCGACGTATGGACGCCCCTTTATTGTGTGAAGCTAAATGTGCAAGTGAATAACTCCTTTATTTAAGAGTTACGGTGTGCAATTTTAACCCTAGTCAGTAAGGATTCGAGAGAAGTATTTAATGGTCTGATGGACATAGAATAGAATGTGTGCAACGGACGTTAGAGGAAATGTAATTACAGAGTGCGAAAATTTAAGGGATAAAGCAAACAGTTCGGTAGGGTTTTTCAACATTTGGGCGCATGATGACGCACATAGGTCCTGAACGTTTTTGTATCTTTGCTTATGTAAACATTAATGATTCCAAACGGAATCATGTGTTTTAACGTCTGAAGCAAAAGTTGCATAAGTTACTCCTTATATCATTATCTATCGGCCAGTAAAGTTCAGTCAAAAACAGTATAGCCCGAAAATAGATGGACAACACATTAAAAAAAAAAAAAAATTTGATGTAAGTGCATACTGTATATGTATATTATGTAGGTACTTTCATGCATTTAGTAAAAAGTGTGAATTTTAAAATACAATCGGACAATTCTATTTTGTTTATTTATAAAGATTCGTATTGTATAGTTAAGCTATAACCCATTTTAAAAGTGTTTTGAAAATTCAACATCAAATAAGTTTAATATTGGTGCCAAAATTACGAAGTATTCTTAAAAAAAGGTCTGCGTTAGCTATAGCTTAAACATAATGTTAACGAGGTTTTTCCTCGATAAATTAATACTATCCTCACTTCTAATAGCTTTTCTTATACATTAATGTCGAGCTTTTCAGATTTGCTTGTAACACTACTTTCCCAACGACGTCAACAGTAATTACTATAAAAAGCTGAACTTCGTTAAATTAGCTAATAAAACATTTGTGCATTAGCCTTCGTGACAAACCATAATATACCTTCGTCCTAAAGGCTGTATGCTTTATCCATAATTGGTTTGTGTTGTCGGTTTTAAAAATGAAAAAAAAAAACTATAATCGTCGTTGTCTATTATAATTGAAGCGCAATATTGAGTGGTCTGTTTTTGAATTTGAATTATGAAGTTATTTGGTACATTATATTCGCATTTCGATTGTTAGTTCATCACTATCATTATATCAGCCCTTAGAGCAACACAGGCCCTCGTCATCATCATCAACAGCCTTTAACAGTCCACTGCTGGACATAGGCCTCTCCTTTGAAAAGAGGTTTTGGCCTACTATACCACGCTGGCAATCTGGCAATCTGGCAATCTTGAAACAAACCCTGTAGCAACCCGTCTGGGGTTGCTACAGGGTTTGTTTCAAGATTTTCTTCTCTTGGCAGTGATGTTAGCTGCTTATTTTGTTCCTTTAGTGGCCTCTTACGACACCTATGCAATGAATGGTGGTGACACTTTGTATTCTTAATGTGTCACCACACGGACAACAAGCCCTCGTACCTAAGAGAAATAATAGCCATTGGGTCTTTTTCGATTCTCTGCTGAAATCTTTACTTCATTTCAAACTTGCATTTGTAAACAATCACCTGTCACTATGAATTCACACATAACAATTGAAAAAAATATCTAAATTTTACGCACAAATAAAACACATTTAGTGTTTTAACAGTGTAATGCATTTGTTAATTTGGGTTTGTCCTTTGACAGAAGAAGCTACTCGCTACCGTGTTCCTTTATCTCAGCCTAAAGATGTCCATTGCTGAACATAGGTTTCGCCAAGCCCCTCCATAACAACCAGTCTGTGCTGCTCGCATCCGACCGTTACTAGTGCAGCGATCGCTAGTTACTTTGAAATAATTAATCTATACATTTATAAAAAAAGTAATTGAAGTGTCTGTCTATAATTACAAATTAATAGCTCATCACTGAATGCATATGAAAATATACACGATACTAACATAAAAAAAGCAATTTTAAAAATCTTTGTCTGTCTGTTTGTGGCCTCTAATCTCTGGTATGGCATGGCCGATTTTGACGGGACTTTCACTGACAGAAGATGGAAAAATTAACTTGTTATGTAGATACGTTGATCCGAGAACCGACATACACTTGGACGGAGCCAGTAAAGCCGGTAAAGAACAAATGAATGTGTTTGTATCGGCAGATTAAAAAAAAATCTCTATCAACATGTAAAACATGTATAACGTGACGTCATCACGTCTCTCGCTTTGTTCTAATAGCTCGTTCTAATTTGTTTGATGCTAAGAATCCAATATTCCTATCCCGAAGGTGGGGCGCATACATTTGCATGACAAAGACATCGTCTGAAAATTAACTACACACGTCACACGCGTACACTCCTGGAAAAAAATGTTAAACACCCTCATGATATGTGGTGAATAATTTATCCTTCCACAAGACAGTCGCTTTGATGTCTAATAGTTTGTTTGTCTGGAATATATCCCTATTGGTTAATTTAGCCGGCTCCTGAAAGTAACAGAATATTCCAAAGATTAATCAGAAACACCATATTATTTCCAAGATAGATTAAAGTCGTTAATTTCGAATATTTTTCGTCTTCTATTCGAAATGATTAATATATATTTGGGCTAAAAGTGATTTTATATTTTCCTGGTGATTAAATTTTTAGATTGACATAGTTAAGTTCAGTTTAGGATTAATGATCAACTCAAAGAATATTTCCAATATTAAGGACTAATAAAATGTAATACATTAATTACCTTAAATAATATTACCAATAGTTACCTACATACAAGCGTCAAAAAGTTCCTCCGCGTCATCGCTTATTGGTAGCGATCTCAAAATATTGGCAGCATTGTCATGTTGAATGGCAATGCTAATTATCTGTGCTAGAAAAAGGCCTGATTTTGGTCACGAAAAGCGTCAATAAGATGCTTAGCTAGTAAACATACTCGTAGCACGAGCACTCAAACCCCATGAACCTGGCGTGTCTACCCCAAAGACTGCCTTGTTGGTCTAGTGGATAGCGTATGCGCTGCTGATCTAGAGGTCTCGGGTTCGATTCCGGGTCGGACCATATATTTGTGTGATCAACAAATATTTGTTTCGGAGTCTGGGTGTTTTCTATGTATGTTTTTGTATTTATATCAGTTGTTTAGTACTCATGATAAAAGCTCTGTTTAGTTTGGGACTAGATAACGTGTTAGATGTCCGGAAAATATATAAATAAAAAAAAAACGGTTCAGCAATAATTACCTACTAGTTGTTGGTATTTACACCGTTTGAGGCCGCAAAGTCACCAGCTGTACTTGTAAGATGTGATGACGCGAGGGTGTCGACGCATGCTGCTTCCCACACCAAAGGCTTACCTATCTTCCATGGCAGTAATGACAAATCATCTGGTCTTTTACCATCGTTTCATAACAGACTATTGGATTCACGTACAGCTGGAAGACCAGTGGTAGCTGGAGCACAAAATATGCGCTTCTGCTACAAGAAAGGTCATGATGTCCAAGACTGTCAACAGCTTCTCTAGAGTGGCAAAAATGCGGAGGAACGCAATGCACTCCTAAACGGAGGCAAGTAGAAATTCGAAATGTAGTATCATCGAAGAAGGTGCCTATGTTGAACAATGGAAGTTCCTGAATCCATAAGCCTGATTCCCATTTTCCCACGGCCAATAAACGAGCGCGCTCAGCAAGACTGGTTGAAATTAGATCCGGTCATATTATTCCCCATTTCCCTGTTTCCAGATTTAGTTGTAGTTATAATCATGTTAAATAACTTATGTATTTTATAATTACACGTATTGATGCATGTGTTATGAAGACTCTGATGCACTTTTATAAGCAAATAAATAAAAAACATTATACTTTATAACAATTACAATTTTACCTTTTTTGAGCAAAAAGACATACCTACTAGATCTCCCAGAATACCATCAATTTAGAGATTTGTTTCTTATTGCAGTGAAATGAAAAAAAAACCACTTTCTTTTTTCCATAAATTTACAGTAGGATGAGCCTGTGTCATCATGTCACGTTAAAGAATCTTTTTAAACTTGTGATTCTTCGTCTTCTTTTGATGAGGTGGCGGCAATCAGGCGAATATTATCAGCTAATTGTAATGAAGTCAATTTAGTCAATATTAAGCTGACTATAAGTCAGTTTATTATTTAAAAGGAGGTTTATTTCAAATATGTACTTAGAAGGGTGTCACTTAGTCATCTCAGAGACAGATTACATTAAAGAGATGAAAGCTGTTTTTACAGGCGAGAATTTTAAATTGCGTTTACGTAACATGGTGTACCTTGACAACGGCCATTTTGTTTTCGTAAACAACATTATGAATGGAAAAGTTCTGATAAGTTGAAATATTAATTAAAAATATTTACATTAAATATAAAAAAATGTTAAAACAATGGTCAATTATTCATTTTTAGTGTCGAATTAAGTTGTCACCTTATAAACATAACAGCATGTGGTGATAACGTTGATGCAATAAATACAAAATTGCGTACCGTTATTGAATTGCATACGTAAATAAAGCAATAAAATTTGAAAGTGGAGTAAATTGGATAAAACTATGTTCGGATATTTTTTTAAATGTTGTTTACGATTGAAAAAATCGAAGTTAATTTTATTCATTATTGACGATCTGGAGAAGACTCTTCTTATGTGTTTTAAGTAGAAGATATGTGTAGATATATTTTAACTTGTTATATATAGCAAAAACTCTGGACCGATTTTGTTTACACTATCACTGCAAGATTGCGGACGTTTTAAGGAGTGACTGAGGTACCTACTTAACATATTTTTATTCTAGACTCAACTTCACCCCGCGGTATTGCGATGATCGCAGCTAGTTTGTTATAATTCTAAAATAATATATCTAATTGAAAAAGAAAAGCATTTTGGTTTATCAAAGAATTTTAGTTTAGTTTCAATTTTATAAAAAATCCTTTAATTAAATTTAGACTGATCACTGTTTATGTTGCTATACTCAAGCTACATCTCATTTTTTATGAAATCAATATATTTTTGGATGCTTATTTCTATAGTTATACATGTACTATGCTAATCCAGTAACAAAAAGTACTTATCAAGCAACTCGCTAAGTAAGTAAACTTCGTTAGGATTAAACCAATGGCTTCTGATTCGCCTGTTTTCAAATCTGGCTTACAGCCAAGGTCAATAAACCCTTTTGTTTATCCGTGCATACCTTTAACTTACACAGCCTCTGTATCGCGCTAAATGAGATAAGCTACCAATTAAAACTCAACCGTAATTGCAGCTTTTAGAGTTGATTTTAGCCCGTGTGAATTTATATGTAAATAAAGAGGGATGTATCCTAAACAAATATACAGGGTGTCGCGCGGTAGCTATCTGCGACTGCGATTGTAAGCTAACCATTCTAAATTGGCCTTTGTATCCCTTTCCTGATTGCGAGTTGTAAACAGAACTTTATACGATCCCGAAGGTCTTTTTATATCGGTTATAAACAAAGGTTATGATTTTTTAAACAGAGCATACGTATTAAATGGTATTTTACCTGTGTAGATATTTCTCCTTGAGGGTTTTATAATAATAAGTATACTCGAATTTTCCACATTTATAACATATGTTTGACATGAGAAAGTATAGCTGTTTTGCTATACAACAAACTGACGTGTTGTTACGCGCATTGAAAAATCTTTGACGATTGATGACCTGACCACTGATAAAACTGCCTTACCTTTTTGTTGTAATTTTCTATCTACATCGCTATATAATATTCTCTCAATTTTTGAAACTGAAAATAGTCACACACTAGACACCAGTCACGAAGCTCTTGAATAAACATAAATATTTAATTTCTGTTTTGAAGCTTTTTCGATCTTTTATAAAATACGCTCTTTTCTGCCTTAACTGATATTAAAACTATGATATTTTGCTCCAGTGCAGCTAATGCAAGAAATCATAAATTTAAAACATGTTACATGAAATAATTAACCTTAACATTTTACAGCACACATTCAAACTTTAACCCACACACAATAACGTAGATGCGATATTTATAGGCCATGTTTAGGCATTTCGGGGTGAACGTTCAGACAATTTAATAGAAAACGGTACACCCAAATGTAAACCTTTTCTACTAAAAAATAGAGACTGCTTTAGCATAAAAAACCTTCAGCATAGTTGTAAAGGCAGTGAAGCATAAAGCGGGCCATTCACGTGCCATGAAAGCCTGTCGCATAGACAAGGGAGTTGGAGACGCCGTAAAAATGATTTATGCCGGCCTGCGGGGCTTATCTAGTGTTGTCGATGTTTTAAAAAATGGGCTGATCAAACCCAAACATAAAAGGTGCTCAGTATCAGATTTATATAGTACCAAGCGCTCCCTGCAGTTTCACCCACGCTTTAGGCGACTTCCCATGAAAAACAGCTATCAAAATGCCAGAGTACTGACTGGTAGTTATAAAAGTTAAACAACTCAACTCAACCTTTCATGAACAGGGAACAACTACTTGAGCAGATTGCAATTTGTAGATTGGGTCTTCAGTACGATTAGAAGATTCGCTAAGTCTCAGTGTGAGAAATTCCTATCAAGAGAATGATTAGGTTATGGTTGTTTATTTTAATTCATGAACAAGATTTGGCGCCTTTTTTATATGTGTGATTTGGATTTGATGTGAAAATGATTTTATTAAAACTGACAAAAGATGCACCACTTTAATTTTATTAATTTAATTAATAAATAAATTTAATTAATAATCATCATCATCAACAGCCTTCAACAGTCCACTGCTGGACATAGGCCTCTCCTTAGAAAGGAGGTTTTGGCCTACTATGCCACGCTGGCCAGACGGGTTGGTATAGGGTTGGTTTCAAGCGCGAATGGGCAGTGCGGCAGCACGGGACCCTTACCTTCCGACTGACGCAGGTTCTTTCCGGGCATGGTTGCTTCGGAAAGTACCTGCACTCGGTTGCCAGGAGGGAATTGAGTCCCGCCTGCCACCACTGCGACTGCAGTGAGGATTCGGCTCATCACACGCTGGCGGTCTGCCCCGCATGGGAGACGCAGCGCCGGGTCCTCACTGCAGTCATCGGAGAGGATCTCTCGCTTCCGGCCGTCGTTCGTTCCATGGCCGGCAGCGAGAGCTCATTTACCGCGGTCGCAACCTTCTGCGAGGACGTAATCACGCAGAAGGAGGCGGCGGAGAAGGCCCGGGAGGACGACATCCAATCGGACCAGATTCGCCGCCGGCGACTCGGGCGGCGGAGGCGCGAACATCTGCGCCTCATGCCGCCTTGAGTGTGGCCGTGGGTGGACGGGATGGGTTTTCCTTCCACCCGCCCTATGTGGTCAGCCGCGAGGAGGCGGCGTCGGTGTGTGCCGGACGCCGCCTAAGAGAGGGTCGTCAAACCGAGACGGTGCCCGCACCAGGAGCGGGCAGGCGCTGGAGAAGTTCAGAAGGAGATCTCACCCTGGACTTCTCCTCCTCCTAAACGGAGAAGCGCGGAGAAGGCACACTGTGTGGTTTTTAGTCGGTTCAAGTCCGACACACCACCCCGCCGTAACCCCCGGTGGGGTGACGGTCCATGATGATTTTCCACACATAAAAAAAAAAAAAAAAAAAAAAGGGTTGGTTTCAAGTTTTCCTTCTCTTTGCATTGATGTCGTCTTACGTAGTTTATCCCTTAGTCGCCTTTTACGACACCCGCGGTATGAATAGGAGTGGTGACACTTTGTATTCTTAATCCGTCACCACACGGACAGGACACGGAATTAATAATATTATATTTATTAGCATTAAGTAGGCTTTACTTTAATGCAAAACTAGAAATGATTAACTTCCTACTGTAGATTAAAGTAACTAATATAATTGCCTTGGTACACAAGTCTCCATGCACACGATTAAGGTTACAACTCGTACTGGAATTTACGATACTCTTTAATATAAACCACTTACATGCATATTAACATGTTTTTTTTTTTAATTACTGTTAAATTAAAATATTTACTTTTGAATTTGAAATGCTGAGCCAATTGCACTAACTGCAGCTTATATTGCCTTTTAATACTATGTACATATTTACAATAACCTACAACGTTACTAAAAATATTTCAAAAATAATATTACATTGATTAATGATGATTAATGTAAATTTATGATTATTTAATCATTATTTGTTACTCAATTAGGCAGATTGATACATAGATGAAATGCAAACAGCTAGAGACCTCTTCGAAGGTTAGAATTTAGCGCCACATCGTATTGGGATAAACCGTTTGTATTGAAGCATAGCTTGTTGTAAGATCTAAGATTCCGATATAAAACCTTAACCCATAACGATACCTAAGATTTCCTACACACAAAAAAGTTTATTTATCTTCATTTTTAGGGTTCCGAAGTTTATGACTTCGAACCCTTATAGATTCGTCATGTCCGTCTGTCCGTCCGTCCGTCCTCGACTTACCGTCCAAACGGTAAGTGCCAGAAACATGAAACTTTGCATGAATCTGTATTGTAATTACGGCGACAAAGTGCTATAATAAAATTATGAAAAATATTTTTATTTGGGGTACCTCCGCTACACGTAAAGTGGGGATGTTTTTTTTTCTCGTGGCTACAACATCATGTGGGGTATCATTAGATAGGGCTTTTTAAAACAATAAAGGGTTTCTAAGACGAGTTTTTGATTTAGGTATCCGTTTGCGAGAAATTCTACTTGAAAGGCCACTTTTTTGTATAAACAGGGCGTCCCCCCCCCCTCTAAAAGCTAAACGGCTGGCTCAAAAAATATGAAAAAATTCGTGACAGTGGTCCATATAATGAACTTTAAAGGAAAACTATAACGGATTAGATAACTTTGTTAGTTCAGGAGTTATAGAGGATTAACTTTTACAATGCGCTTACATGGAAAACGTCATACAAAATTAACGCATTAATACTTATACATAACAATTATCCATTGGATACGATTTCTAATCCACGTACCATTATGGGTGACTGAGGAACCCTCTCCTGTGCGTGGCCCGACACGCACTTTGCCGATTTTTTGTTAAAGCTATAGAACTTCGTTACATGAAGTTATCATAAACTTCAAAAAAAAACCTCAGGATGTAGCTAGTGTATAGCAAGGAAAGTTATGTTTAGATTAGTAAGATTAAAGTGATGCATTACCCAAACTTAGTAATTTAAAAATATACCCATCGGTAACTTACTAATGTGATTTACTGCTGATTGATTTACTACTGACTGCCTTGTTGGTCTAGTGGTTAGCGTATGCGGCTGCTGATCAAGAGGTCTCGGGTTCGATTCCCGGGTCAGACCAAATATTTGTGTGATCCACAAATATTTGTTTCGGAGTCTGGATGTTTTTCTATGTATAATATGTATGTATTTACAAAAAAAAAAAGTATGTTTATGTATTTATATCAGTTGTTTAGTACCCATAACACAAGCTCTGCTTACTTTGGGACTAGATGATGTTGTGTGTAAGATGTCCAAAATATTTATTTATTTATTATTATTATTATTTATACGAATTCCTTCAAACATTTTTACACCTGTTATCCACTTCGTAAATTATTGAATAGGATTTATCTATAGATGAATATTTTGATAAAGAATACACGTCTGATATGTGTTGGTGATACCTTTTTCTTTCATTTACCACAATGAAATATTGAATGAAGTATAGAGACTTGTCTTAACAATGAAGAAGTGTTTTTAAATGTATTTTTATAACACAGAGAACCATAGAGTGTTTCTTTAAGAAGAAAACAACTTATAGGAATGGAATAAGTATTTAATTCGTTTCTTTCATGCTAATTAGAGTTTCTGTAAACTTGAAATCGACCTTTACTAACCTATCTGATATGTGTGGTTATAGTAAAAGACTGTATGTCCCGCTTTAGACTGCTGATGAAGTTCCTACCGATTTTTCTCCATAAGAGTGACATTTTAAAACCTACTGAGAGTCATTAATGTAATATTTCGAAAGTGACTGAAAAGGCCTACTTGAAGTAAGATTTATAAGATCTTCATGGTCATGCAATTTAGCTTCGAACAAGCAACAATAAATTGCAACAAAAACATACTCTTTGATACTATTTCAAACAAAACTTAATCACATTTTCCTTAAGGAAACTAAAATTGATTCGGATAGAAAGAAATGGAAAGCAGCATTGATCCTTCTCAAAGTTGCATGAACAGATTTGAAAAGTTTGACCTACTTGAAAAGAAAATTGTTACAAATCCATGGAGATATGAGGACAACTAATAGGTCCCAAAACTACAAGCTATATCTACCGACAGATTTGTTAAAGTAATCACACGGGAATGTCGATCACAGATACGCGTGCCGTATTACGGACATACTGCGATACAGTAGCGCCGATATGTTGGGAACTTCGGGAAATTAGTCTTCGGCATAAGATTTTTATACGCAATCTACTATTGTCAATTAACTACTACTACACACACAAGACCAATCAAAAATGAGGAATTCGTGCTGTTGTCTTTCGTTGGTGAGTGTGAGACCAGAGGCACAATCATTCTGCGTCATTCTAAACAGCTCACTAAGTCGCCATGTCACTTTGCAGCATTCTATACTCTCACAATGAGGATTTTGGTCCCTACTCCTGGATTCTACTTATACTTTCCATCAGGCAGAGTTCGAATGATTGATATCCATGGTTGATGCTCAGCTCACTATAGAAATAGCTCACAAAAGTTAGCCCACTATATAGGGCTTCTAGTAAGGGAACGTTATAAGCGTACTTGGTGAAAACCAGTATTAGAGTGCTAAGGGATGATCATCTGTATCCAAACAGTTATCTTTATATTCATCTAGTCACGTTAATCAGTCTGCCAATATATAAGACTGTGTGTCCAACCGCAGGGGGCGTTGGTAGTGTACCGATGTGATTAATGACATCGACCCTGCACCGCCAGATATCGCCTATCGCTGTGTGAGCCCGCGATCACTCTTGATTGCTTACTATTGCTTTTGGTATCACATATATTGATAGTTGTTTGTGTTATATGAACTACGAGTAAGTGTGTCACTTTGCGAAGTATTCAGTTTTTTTCTGTGAGACATATGTACTTCTTGCTTTTATTTATTATGATGCACACGACAGACAATAATCGACTGAAATGGTATTAGTTTAGTGTGCTCCTTCACTTACATTGACAATGAAAAAAATAAATTTGCATTATTCGTTGGAGCGCATCACTACACATGCCCCCAAGCCACAACCAGTCAATCTGACAACCTGTTAAAACTGTCACCTGTTAACCTCTAATGGCGATATTATTATTAAATTATTACAGCCGCCTATTTGTAAAATTGCAATAAACAACATTATATTTTGGAGTCAGATTTTTTTTCATCCATCCAGTTTCAATCCGATAGATTGCTATCGGTATTGAAATTGTGACGTTTCGAAGTTTGGAATTTGACACTACCTATTTTCATCGTAACTTGAAATTGGAATTGGATTCGTATTATTGGATTGAAATCGGATATGCACTGTGTAGCGTATTTTTAAATTAAAACTAGAAATTATTAACTTCGTGTAATAAACTAAAGTAATAAAATTACCTTGGTACACATGTCCTCATGCACACTACAAAAGTTGTACAGCTCGGACTCAAGTATTTACGATATTTTTCAATATAAGCCACTGACCTGCATCCTAACATTTTTATTTCTAATTGCTATTACCTCAATCTAACATTATATTTTGTGTAAATATTACTGTGAACTACTCGGTACTATCCTCAAACAGAAGACCAACCAATAAATGACAGCATTTGTGCTGTCGTATTTTATTGAAGAGTGTGAGGCCGAAGGCCGAATGATACAAAAGCATCTCACTACTCAAGCGCATTGATGTGGGGTTCACCATACTAGATTGTCTGTACTCACAATGAGGATGATGACTGCATTCTCTTGGATCCTACTCATGCTTTCTATTAGATAGAGTAGAGTCACTTTGGTAGTTTTAAATAATATATAAAAAATAAAGGTGTCGGTCGGCTACAGGCTATCGGCTTCATATCTTACAGGAATTAATTACAGGTAGCAAAATCACGTTTATAATATTATGAGCATTCAGAAACTATTTACGATTAGTACGACTAGGTGATTAAGAGCTAATTGCTGTTAAGTGCACTGGTATGCAAACCGCTACTTGTGATTTATATCGCAAGGCCGAAGATACATGGAATAGCTTGGAAATTATCTTCTTTCAGTAGCAGACTAAGCTTTCATAGTTAATGAGTTTTATCTGAGCATTATTCTCTTGATAATAACCGTAAACTGTTATATATGTACCTATAGTAAGGATTTATGTATATAAAATAAACCGATATCGAACCTAAATAACCTTCTACGACTGCTTAAAACAGTTCAAAGTGTTTGGTACTTAGTGAAAAAAAAAAGTTTTCTTTTCTTAAGAAAACTTCCGCATTAGGAAAGTACATCCTATGTTGCGGGGAATTTACCAACATACAACGAACACAAAGAATACCCAGACTCAGTATAACAATATGTGGATCACACAAAGTGTTGCTCTATGTGGAATTTAACTGTAACACTTTGTGAAGTAGAAAGCAGCAATACGTTCTAACCAATAGACTGGAACGAACAGAATTCCTTTTTTTGCAGTTAATATTGTTTATAATTTAGAACCATGTTTTACAAGGGTAGTATTTTTTTCGTTACTTAATTTAAATACTGGCAACACCAATTGTTTCACTAAAACGGCTAATTTTACTATGAAGCTTTACATAGATTTCCAGTTTTACATATGGTTACAGTTACAGCTTCGTTCAGTATTCTTCGTTCTGCGTATTCTAAATAAACTACTTAGATTAGGACAGTTTTTATATCCATACAAAATTATAATTTTGACAGTTACTCTGATGAGATATAAGTCAGGGCTTATGCTTAATATTATGCTTTCACGGTTAAAGCACTGAACCGATTAGTATGAATTACTAGCTTTTGAATGCGGCTCCACCCGCGTGTAGGATATCGCCGATGTGTAAGCTTAAGTGTAAGTAATTCTTATAAGTAAGCTATGTTATTGTGAAGTTTCATCAAATCCATTCTGCACTTTTTACGTGAAAGATCAACAAACAAACATATATACATACAAAATCACACACTTTCGCGTTTATAATATTAGTAAGACCATACCATCAAGATAGATTTGACCTTCGTGAAGGACATAGGCTACTTTTTGTCGAGATAGTCGAAATATACACGAGCGACGTCACTGCCGGCAAAACTTTGTCCTTACTATAAACGCGAAAGTTTGTGAGTATGTATGTTTGTTTGTTGCTCTTTCACGCAAAAACTACTGATTGGATTTTGATGTAACTTTAGCTTACATATTTACCGCCATGACGGACCTAAACGCCGTTGGAGCCGCGGGCAAAAGCTAGTTAGTAAATAAACTCAACGTCAACTAGACAATAAAAAGCAAAAAATAATTTTTAATCCTACTTATATTTCCAGAAAATAATGAATTCAGACAAAAACTCTCTTGAGCTTAAGTACAGATACTAGAGATTTACTTTCAAGCCGTATTCCACTGCAGCCCACTTTAACTGTGACATCAAAGTTGGCCGAATAGAATGTTTCCATTGCTTGGGGTGTGCTAATGATTTTTTAACGTCATGAAAATGGCGTCGCTTTTGTTAGTATTGTGAAGATGAGAATAATACTAAATGCTATGTGCAGAAATTTTGTAGAAATGGGGCCAACATTTTTTTTGTGGCGTCTGCATTGTGTTTTAAACGAAGCCAGTTTTATTCAGCATGCTTTACTTGCAATGGTACATATCCTAGATAAAGAAATATATGTTATTATATGAAAATTATTTGCATCGAAAACTTATTGCGAGGCTGAAATGGTAACAGTCTTTCGGAAAACAAAAAAAACGATTTCCAAGCATATCTACTCATCATGTTCGAAGCTTTAAAAGGTTGCCAATGTTAAAAAATGTTGTTTAAATGAAAGATTGCTACCTAAACAAAATTATTATGTGTATCTTTATAATTACAGTAAGGTGATTTACTAGGATGCCAAATAACAAAGTTATTTATATAATAAAAGAAGTTACTTCATATACTTAATGCTATGTAGTTATTGGGTGTATCTACAATATTAATCACGGTTACGTAAAGTCAGTCTGTTAGTAGTTCATTCTACTGAAGACAGTTTCCAAAAATACAGTTTTAACCTTATATACACCACCTGTCAGAACCAAAATTCTAATAAGATTAATTATTTGTCTCCCGTCTTAATCTCCCTTCGGCGTCGAAAGGAGAGAATAAGACCGTCTCGACTAATATCCTAGCCACAGAAACATTTAAGTGAAGTTCGTCAGGTCAGTGCAGGGTGCGGTGGTCGTCCATTAAGGCAACCGCACCTAAATCCGTACTTATTTTAATCACTTGTACCCCGCTGGCTTTTATCATGCGTGTTGTTGATGGTCTTTCCAACAAAATAATCTATATCCAACCGTATTTTTAAAAGCTTTAGAATCATTTTGGAATAGAAACGTCACCCTACTTAGAGTTGGGAAAGGGAAAACAAGAATATAATGTGGATACCAAGTAAAGCTGTATCATGAAGAGAATATTGTTCTTGTAGAATTTGCGAAGAAATTGGCCAACCGTCCTCTTTTCTCGCTGTTTTCTTTTTTTTATAAACACATTTAATGCGAAAACCTTCTGCGAATCTTATTAAACTTTGTTTTTTTTAATATGTATATTTTGTGTTTAGGGTATCTTGTTAAAATGTTTTAGTCACTAACTAGAAAGAAGAAAGAAAGAAAGAAAACACGTTTATTCTGACATTTACAGGGCAAAGCAATACACAGTTTAAAAACAAATATAGAACAAAAGCAATATTCTGCCCTGTGTTATGCCAGAAAAGGCACCTATCTCAGCATATTGCTGTAGTCAGAGTGACTGCAGCGCTGGTATTACGATAGGGCCTGCGCCCGGTGTCGACTGTCTGTTCGTGTCCGGTGGTGTATATTTATGTATTTAAAAAATAAATGAGTATTAAAGATAGATGCATTAAAATGTGGGAGTTTTAAAATTTAGATTATTGTAAATAAAAGTCGTGACTGTAGGTGTTTGGTTGATGTGCTGTGTGGTGATATGCGTGGTTTTGTGTGACTTGTGAGATGTTTGTGGTGTGCTATGCAAGGCGTCATCGTTAGGATTGTCATCGGTGGATGTTAGCACTCACTCAGGTGTTATGTTGCTTTTGGATGTCAATTAAGTATCTCTTGTATTTGATATGGAAGCTTTTGACTGTTGTTAGAGTACGGATCGGCGGAGGGAGATCATTCCAGCAGCGGGTTGCGGCCAGTTTGAAACTGCCTCTAAAGGCAGCAGGCCTGTGTGTGGGAGTACTCATGAGGTAGGACGATGCTCTAGTCGCATACCTGTTTCGATCTCTAGACCATGACAGCTTGCTGTGCAGGTAGTGCGGTCTAGCGGTCAGCACCACCCCAAAAAGTAAGGTAGCTAGGTGGAGCTTTCGTCTGGATGACATCTTCATGAGGTTTCCACTGTTTAAAAAGGGAGTGATATGTGAGCGGGGAGGGATGTTGTAGCAGTACCGCGCACATGCATTTTGCACTCGCTGGATGAGTCGCTCAGTTCGACTGAGCAGGCAGGCCCCAAACACCGTGTCAGCATAGTTCAGCTTGGATAATATCAGAGATTCACATAGCATTATGCGCATGTTAGCAGATATGTAGGGACGGATACCATAAAGCAGCTTTAAGCGGTAAAAGCAGTTGCGTACCGCTTCTCGCACATGTGCTTCAAACTGGAGTTGACCGTCAAATATCACCCCAAGGTTACGAGCCTCGGTTACGCGCTCCAGAGTGCTGTTTGCCAATGTTAGTACTGGGTGTTGGTTGGCAATTTGGTGGATGATGTTTTTTGTGCCCATAATTATGTATTTAGATTTATTTGGGTTTAAAACGAGGCAGTTTCTTTTGGCCCACTGTGAGATGCTCTCTAGATCCTGATTTATTTTTCCTACAGCCTCAAGACTGTCTCTCGGATGGAATGAATAGTAGATCTGTAGATCATCAGCATACATGTGGAATTTACAGTGTCGCATGCAGCTTATCACATCAGCACTATATAACAGAAATAGTATTGGGGCTATTATGGAACCTTGGGGGACTCCTCTCTTCAATTGCAGATAAGAGGATGACAATTTAACACCCCCCCTGCCACCAGCGACCTGCACAAACTGATGTCTATTCCTGAGGTAGCTGCTAAACCATTCAACTGCTTCTCTACCCATCCCGTAGTATGATAGCTTTGAGAGAAGGAGGTCGATGTTTATACTGTCAAAAGCGCGGGAGAAATCTAGAAGGGTTAAGATGGTACCCTTACCTTGGTCTCTGGCTTCGAGTATATTGTCTACAACATCAATCAGACAACTACGCGAATGTGCTCAAATATTAATTAAAGAACGGGCCTGTAAGCTTGAAAATCTTTTATCTTCGAAAAGTACTTATTTCTTTAAAGTTCCTGTAGAAACAGTGTATGTAGAAAGTTTAACAGGAAGTTTTATATGGAAACTCTGACTGTCGTAAAACACTTTTTCAGTTAGATATCCTTTTTCATTCCTAAATCAATTTGTTTCAACCTTTCTAATTGTTTTAATTAGCTATGTACTAAAATATAATGCACCCATTGCTTAGAAACAATCGCATCTAAACCTTCCAAGCACGAAATGGAAACGACTCACAAACAGATAAAGGCTAAACTGAATTACCTCTTCTAATGTTCAAGTAGATGAGTTATGGCAAAAGTTAGGGCGCGATATGAGTCATAATTTCCTATCGTCAGCAGTTGGGTTAATCCAATGATTTGTGTAAGATGTGGTGTGTGTTTAGGCGTTAATATCATGACGGGTAATTGAATATCATTATACAGGGCAAGCGATTTGTTTTTGAATCATTAATCATTATATCCGGCTTGTTGCTTAAGTGCTAAGTTACTGTATAAGTTCTTATTCTGAAGAAACTTATCATTGGTTTAGTGTGGGATGCGTTATAGATGTTAAGGCACGTGCAGCGGTTTGAGCCTCGTTAAGGTTAAGCCGCTGCATTTCAATGAAATTAAGCATGGATATGCTTTATTCTTGAGGTGTTAGAGTACTCTTAACAGCTATACGAGACATCCCACGGATACGCATGGAAGCTTTTATATTTATAATCTTTACGTGTATTATATAATTCTTCTGTTCGTGTGTATAAACTCCTTCTAAACGGAACTAGATTCGCAATTGGACCCTTAAGGTGGCGCTGCGATCAAGCTCTTGGATTTAAAAATTGGGCGGTACGAAGTTCACCGGGTCAGCTAGTATTTCTATAAAATATTTGTCCGGCAACTCTTACGTAAATGTAGATTTTATCAAACCGTGTGATTTATCTTATAGTTAATATATTCCTTTTTACAATATTAGTATAAAAAGGGATAACTCTCATCTGTTCTAGAATTTCTAATATAAGGATGGGTACGGTAAATAGATACAAATAAATTGACAAAGATGTACTACTAATCTTTGTAGCCTAGTTCGCAAGTTTCTGGTTAGGTCGGATTATCGCACGTTTCCAAAACACACCCTTTCCCTCCGGTCGTTGACCCTCATTACGGAGGGACCGCCTACCTACGGACTGTTAGACATGTGATGAATCTTTCTCAAAGATAGAGAAAGATACGGATGTGAGGTTTCTTCCCGGCGTGTGTTTTTGTTTTATGGCCTGTTAGAAAACTTGGTTCATCTTGTGTAATGTGGGTTTAACGAGGAATAAAACAAGGAACTCAATATAATACAACCGGATTTCCTTATTAGGAACTGATTGAGATCATTTAATTCCGAAACGATCCTTGATCATAGATGATAATTCTTAGTACTAAGGCGTATAGAATCTTATTAAAATCACATTTGTTGAAGAAGTAAGAATGAATATACCAAAGTGTTGTGCTCATTGTCAATCTCTTTCATTGTAACTGGAATTACTCAGACTGAGAGTAGAGTAATCTCTTCCCTTACTTAGTTCCTGCTCTACTTTTTCATTAATACTACTACTATTAGCCTTTCTCCGTATTCTGTCTGATAATAATTCTGTACCTCAGAGGTATACAATAGTAACTCCACTTTTTTCGAAATTACGTTTTTTAGACCATTAAAATCCCAAGAACCGGTTCCACATAATGATATAAAGCATAAAGTCCTACGTCGCCTATGAAAAGAGATATACAATGCACAAATATTTACAGAAGAGATATATTATACAAATATTAACAGGGTAAAAGATCTCAAATGATGTTAGATAATAGATAGATTTATAAGTAATTACATATGTGTAATTCATGATACTTCTCTCTATTTATTATAAAAAATACAGCTTAGTTAATTACTCTGCCTTTATTATAACTTTCTCAAAATTACATTCAAAATTTCACTAAGCGAGTTTTTGCCTCCTGTAAAATTTGACTTTAGCCACTTAATGTTGTATACCTCTAAGGTACAGAATTATTGACATGCCAATAGAATAAGCGTGATATTTGTGTTGAAATGTTTTACAAAGAAAGCTATACGGTTATATCCTCATATTACTAGTCTATACTGTTATTCGCTGTATCAGACAAAATGCTACATACATTAATTTTAATACATCTACACTCTACAGCCAAAAATTATATTAAGTAAAACCGTTAAGCCTTTAGCCGCATTAAGGCGAAGTTATTTTATATAATTTATTACATAGAACCGTTACTACTTTATCCCCTTCAAGAGCCGAAATATGTCTATAGGTCGTAGAAACTGCATTAGCTAAACAAATGTACGCCACGGGTGGGTACAGTTTTTACGATCAATTCAAACTGTCAAAAAACTCACTCCCGCTGTTTTTCTACTAATTCGCATGCGGTTGACAGCAAGGCTGGCTCAAACTATACCAAACAAAACACCCCATTTTAATTCCAAAAATCGAATTTACATATTTCATTACTTTTTTCTGTTAATCGATTTTGTTTATGGTCAAGCAATAATGTTAGTAAACAGAAAATGCTCGACTTAACTTTTAATGACATATAAATTGGACGAGAATGTCATTTGAATTTAATTTTCGAATGTCATGAAATATAATAACTGCCAGTAATGTTTCGTTTGAAACTAAATTACAATTTTATGTTATAGAAACTTAAATAAATAGTTATAGCGCATATTTTAAAACTAAACGTCAAATCAGACAATACAAAATATGAAAGCAGTATTAACGTTACGGTTATATTAACTTGTTAAAACATACTGCAATATTAAAAGTAATAAATTTGACAGTTGAAATTGGATTGTTAAAATTTCCTATTCAAATTATAGTTCATAAATGTCCACTATCTATACAAAATTTCCGGTACAATAGACTATTTTGGTGTTTTAAAGCATAGTTAAGATTGAGATTTATCTTTTAATTATCTGTGGTTTTCCAGTGCGTCTACCATCAATTTTCCACTCATATTTATTTGTATTTTACTGTTGAAGAGTAGCTATTAACTTGCTCTTGTCGTGGCTTTAATTTTTATACTTTTTCGACAAAGATTGTTTACTAGCTTATTTCTAAATTAACTCAAAGACAAAAAATTACGTCTATTGTATCATAAAACTAGTTGAGTCCTGCTATGCTACCTGAAGAGTTAAAGGACTACAAAGAACATTGATACGGTTTATCACACATTTAATTATAATTTGTTAATACAATTCTTGCGGTGGAGTGACGTGACAATGACAGCTCTATAAATATATAAATAATAATAATTTGAAATAGTTCTTCTTAGATGGCACTGCTCACGCAATTCGTTCTACTTTACTATAACACTACCCGCGGTGTTTTATAAATCGCAAGCAAACCCACAGACGTAAACTATACTAAGAAAAAACCGTAAGTTTTTTATGTAAGTACCGTATATATGTACTTTCATAATGATCAATTTAATCAAAAACTGTTAATTTGTTATCACAAACAGACAGTTTCATTTTATTTATTTCTATTGAGTGTCATGTATAAAGCACAAGCCTATGATTTTCTTATCTGGCCATGTTGTATATTAAAATAATCGATTTTAATAAATCAAGGTATAATAATCGAAATCGATTGGAAACAATTCACGAAACGTAAAGGCATCGTTAAATGTATTCCAAATGTTGTTATCCCTTACGCACTTAAATAAGTTTTGATGATATTACATGTTTACTGTGTCGTAAATCTGCAGACATTGGAGATTTATTGTTATAGGATGCTGGGCCACAAATTATGTTCGACACATTTCGGCCTTTGTCTGACACGGAATGATTTTTGTGATTGCTTTCCAAGGCCAACGTTGGAAATAAGGCCATATATAGATACATTAAATACTCAGTGATGCTCTGTTATTTTTTCCTTTCTTTAGAGGTTGATTTGACCCTGTGCTAAACTTCTACGTTAATTTCTATTACCACGGGGAAATATCTGTTTTAATATAAGTCCAAAACTGAGAAACTGAACTTACATACATACAAGAATGCATAACATACAGTTTTGCTCTTCATCATCATCATCATCAACAACCTTTAACAATCCACTGCTGGACATATGCCTCTCTTTGAAAAGGAGGTATTGGCCTACTATACCACGCTGACCAGACTGGTTGGTATAGGGTTGGTTTCAAGTTTTCCTTCTCTTTGCATTGATGTTGTCTTGCGTAGTTTGTCCCTTATTCGCCTTTTACGACACCTGCGTGGGATGAATAGGGGTGGTTGGTGCCGCTTATGAAATGTAAAAGAGTAGAACTGTTATGTCAATCGATTGTCAATGAAATATCTCAACACGTGCCCTCAAAGATACCTAAAAATACCTATAATATAATACAATCACACAAAGCTTTTATTATTATAATTATCTTAAAGTACATTGGACTCTGATGATAAGCATAAACTTAATTGGTACAATATAGGTATTGTTAAGACTAGCATTTCCAGCAATAGGTACCTATTGTATTACAATTAACCTATTGTAAATTGCTTTAAGCAACGAACTGTACAGGCTTATGGATGAATGTAGGAAGATAACCTAGCATACTCCTAAATTATTCTGAGTCATTCATTATACATACTATTTTGAATACGTAAAGATATATTATATTGTAAGATATTTAGGTACAATATTAAGTAACTTAAATTCTTTAAGTTTACAGTATTTACATACAAGCTTCAAAAAATTCTCCCGCATCATCGCTTACCGGTAGCGCTTCCAAAAGAAATATGTTTGTTGTTCTTTCACGTAAGAACTACTGAACGGATTTGGATGAAACTTTACAGTACAGGAGCTAGTATATTATAAATCTAGAACTGACAAAGCTTTATGTAATATAAATATCCACAGAAATTCCGTGGTTATGAGCGTTTCCGTGATTCGGAGGTCACGTTAAGCAGTCAGTCCCAGTTTTCATCTTATGATAGCAATCGAGTAGCTTGGAGGCCTTCAGGTGGTTTAAAAACATGCAACGGCAAGATTACGTAGCCGCAACGTGTCTTGCCAGTCTCCAACGTGAGCACGAATGTACTTAACCCTCTCCTGAGAGGAGGAATCTGGGTGTTTACTATGTATATTAAGTATGTATTTACAAAAAAATATATGTTTATTTATTTATATCAGTTGTCTAGTACCGTATACAAGCTGTAGTTTGGGACTAGATGGCGTTGTATAAAGATGTCAAAAAAAATAAAAAATATTGTTTAATACTTTCAAAGTAATTATGTTCAAAATAATATTAATCGTTATGCAATTAATACTTTAGATATGTTTATGTGAAAATCTATCTTGAAAGATATCAGAAGAATAAAATATATGGGCATAGCGACAAACCGCAACGGTTGCACGTACATAACGTACGATTAATCGTAAATTTGTATTAGATAGATAGAAGATATTATACCTGTAAACCGAGTCTAAAAGCAAAATTAAATTCGTAAATAAATCTATTTTATCATTCCTCATTTGGATTGTCTCTGCTATTCTGCAAATGGATAAACCATTTGATGCTAAGAGTGAAAGCCAAATCAATAAATCTTAATCCTTGTTTGACATTTGATCTATCGAGACTCTTAGTGAAAAACGAGATTTATAAAATAAGGTGACAGGAGAAGGCCTATTCTTGTACAATCATATTTCAGCTGTCACGTAAGTCTATTTTTCCAAAATGCGACTAAAAGTATTTGTGCCTAGTAAATAAGATGAAATCCAGAAAATAACTAATTTACTTTTATCTCTGTCTTGCACAGAACAACGTCACAATACAAATCACATTTTGAGCTGAATGTGACATGTCGAAGGACTCAGTTTCATCTGTGTGAGAGACTAAATCTAATCTGAATCTCTGCTCGACTCATCTCGCTAATGATATCTGATTTGCTATAATTCAATAAATGCTTTAGTTATATTTGTGTTCTGTTGACTATTATTCTTGTTAGATGGGCATCTCAGGACTTATTGACGTAATCTCATCATCTTTCTAGCATTTATGCCCAAGTTTACTTTGGGGTCAGCCAGTAGTTCAACCGGTTTGACCTGAATTTCAGTTTTTCCGCGGAGCGACTGACATCGGATCTCCGCATCCCGAGGCTCGAGAACTGAAATTCGAAGATTGAATTAGTTATCGGTATATTTGAGGACACTGACTTCCTAATAACGATTGCCATAGATGTTCATCACAACCGGGACCCACGGCTTTACGTGCTCTCCGAGGCACGGGCGTGAATCACCGCCAAACTTCCAAACTCCGGGCTGGTTTTAATTAGGGACTTCCTAAGAAAAACCCAAAAATACTTTTCGACTCCACCCGGGATTTGAACCCGAGACCTCTTGATTAACAGTCGCATACGCTAACCATCAGACCAACGAAGCAGTAAATAAAACATAATGAAATTCTTAATTAAATGGTCGCAAAATTCAAGTCTAATAAATGTAGGCAGCGTGGCCGAGTGGTCTAAGGCGCTGGTTTTAGGCACCAGTCCGAAAGGGCGTGGGTTCGAATCCCACCGCTGTCAAATTTCTTTTTCATATTCTTTACTAAGTTTAATTCTTTCAAATATTTCTTAACTTAATTTTAATTAAATTTGATCAATTACAAATGTTTGAAAATTAGTATTTTGTTTTTATATTTTTTTCTTTATTGTTTCAGGTATGGTGTTATTTTATAATAAAGGCGAACAACAATTAATTCCAAGCGCTAAAGTAAACAAATTATCATAATGTTTTATTCTCCGACAACTCTAACCGCAGGACATTATGTGAAAAAAAAATGCGGTCACCAAAGGAATTTCCCAAATACCATAGATAAGTTTTACCATCTTTCGCTCGCATACCGTTCATTGGAAATTGCGTCTTATGTATTACGAATGTAGGATTAAATTAGAGGTAATGTTAATTATTGGAATGATAACAAAAACGGGACCAGAAATCTGTCATTGCATTTGTCAGTGGCATGCCATAGACAGGGCGAATCGAAGGGGATTGTAGTAATGGATTATTTTTTGTTTTGTCTCAATATTTATTTTGTGTTTCGGTAGTTATTGTGATGAATTATATTTTACGAAACACAGCGTGTTTGTTCTTTGTTCGTCATTCTTTTATCGGATTCGTGTTAACGTCTGAACTTGCTTATCGAAAAATACAAGGTTAATTATTTTAACATCTCAAAACAACGTGTTAGTTTCATACATTAAGTACTGAGAGACTAAATAAAATACAAAAGGTTAGCCTAGCATTGTTAAGTTCATTAAAAGTCTATTTAATGAGTTTTAAATTAAATTTTAAAAAATGGCAACATGGCAAAAATATGCGTATTACGTTTCTATGTGCGGACATTTTTTATGTGCTAACCTTATTTGGCCCATTGTTAAACGAAGGCCTCCTCCAAAGAGCGCTAACCATCCCCGTCTTCGACAGTCTGCATCTATCAGCCATTTTAGGGCGCTCTAGGTTTGTCTAATCGCGAAGTCCACTCTAACACGTGTCTGCTCCAGTAACCATCATTTGGAGACATGGCCGGCCCAATTCCCTTCACATATAAAAAACAATGATGACCTATATCGGGGTACGACAGAGACCGAAAAGGAAACCCATACTTATTTTACTTTCCATACTTTACTCATACTTTCATAAGAACTTGACAAAATATTATATTAATCGAAAAATTACAATTGAATTTTATTGATTATTTTTATAATGAAAATAATAAAATAAATAATAATAGGGTCCAGAATTTAATCAGCCTTGGTTACTTATCTTTTACCCACGACCTTATAGCGTCCCTCTGCAATATTAATGTCTCAAGTGCGCTTACGTCACTCATTATAAACACTACATTATTTAAGTGGGTATCGTTCTGCATTCCTGGCTGTTTTCAAGGGCGTGAATCAGAAGTCTGAGGATCTTTGTTACACGGTCCCTTGGCCACACAAGTGTTGGGTTTGAAGGCCCCGCTTCGGTTCATATGAAATTCAAATCAATCTGTGCGTAGAGTGTGGAGGGTGAACATAATCTATACACATATATGTGCAACTACGTATATACTATAATAGAATATAACAAATAAATCGTTTTCGTATTTACTTAATATGCTTTGCAACTATCGGGTCTCCTGGCTCGGACTATTGGTTTTTTCCTAAAAATAAATACCTGATAGCAGCTAAGGAGTATGTCAACTGGCAGTGTTTTACCGTACCTCGAAGAGTTAAGTCGTCGGTCCAGGTTGTTATGGAGTCAGTTCCTTCAAATATGCTAACAACTAGTTCAAACTTCGAATTAAGTTCGTCCTCAGGGTTGCAGAGGTCTGATGCCAGTCGTATCGTTTTCAAACTGGTATTTAGGCAGAACTGATTGATCTAATAGTCGACCCCAAATATTCTTCAGAATAACAAAGGCTAGGTAGAAGAAGAAAGATATATCAAAAGTACATTACATTCAGTAGTCGGTGGTGTTTTCCCCGCCTGTTTGTACTTGTCAACACTTGCATGTAATAACCGTTTACTTTTATTGTTGTTTATGATTCTCGGAATTGATTGAACACATGATTATACAAGGTGTTGTGCCATTGACGTCATATCTTGAGCCCATCACATTGGCGCGCAAAATTAAAAATATTAAAAATAAAGTAATGCTTCATTATCTGCATTTTAATGAGGATGTTGACCAACTACTATTGTATTCTATTCATGCTTTCCATTAAGCAGGATAGTCATTTTTGCAAGCTTATATATATCTGAAGTAATTTTGAATATGTATATTGTAATGCGAGTCATGCGCAGCTTTTATTTTCGTTTCTTTTGCTTACCTAGCTGCTTATTTGATATTGGTGTGAATTGTAGGAAATATTAAAAAGTCGGAGACTAATAGAAATGTAATCGAAAAATCTACCGCATTGATGTTTTTCTCATTCCTGATTGTTATCATTTGATCTATTCATTATTAATTAGTCATAAAATTTTCTGTTGGTTTCAAAAAAAGTACATAATTTTAATACTGTCAGCAGTCATTACCATCTGAAAATTGAATTTTATTGATTAAATTATTCCGCTACATCAAAATCTTAAAGTCATTATCATCATCAACAACTTTCAGTAGTTTACTGTTGGTCATAGGACCCTCTTTAGGCAATATTTACAACGGTTAAGTCATTACAAGCTAACATTTTTATTGTAAGAATTTAGAAGAAAACCAAATATTAAACACAGTTGAAACCACAACATGATTTAAGAGTAGGGTAACTGCAAATACAGGCAAACTTATAGAGCCGTTTCATTAGCATTGTTTACAAAACAGGTATACCCTGTCAATGCATAGCCGCATAGGTCTTACCGACTCTACCGACACAGAGCAACGACAACGGTTGATTTGTAAAGTTAGTTGGTATGCGGAGAGCGGAGCTTCGCTATCACTCAGATACAGCCGAACACAAGGATTCATAGTGCGTACTGACTTAAACTGAGGAAATACAACTCATTATGGACGCAACACACGAACGTTTAGATTGAGGATCTTTAATTGACTTTCAAAAATGTGGTGCCGACTTCTATGTGGTGGTTTTTTGTATTTAAATGTAACTGAACGAACTTTTTTTTCCATCATTTTTATCCAAATTAGTCAAAAATAACGTAATTCTGAGGTAATCGGTAAAAAAAATTGAACCTAATTAAGGTCCGCATAATTTTTTAACTGGTTTAAAAGTCGAATGTTATTTATTATTAAAAAAGAACTGTTTTTAAATTACTACGAAAAACTATGAGAATTTTATTAATGAGATTTTTTTTAAATTAGCTGCCAAAATGACCACTCTGCCTGATGGAAAGCATGAGCATAATCCAACAGTGGTGGTCACCGTCCTCGCTGCTAACGCATAATATGGCGCCCTAGGAAGATGATCGTGAGGGAAAAACGTGCGGTGGTAGAGTTCCAGGTTTCTTTTCAGCTGGTAGATTTACTGTGATAGATCCAGTATATTTCGACAATCGCTCATCATCAGAAAGGGTTCTTGCTTTGAGAACGAAGTGTATATCTGCTTAGTGGGAATCAAAATGTATATTTTTGACAAACAAGCATATTAAATATGTAACCTATTTGTAAATTAAATATCTGAATTAGTTTATAGAATTTCTCAATTTTGGCGAAATCTTGAATCACCTATAGAAGTGTTGCATGTGTTAAAAAGTTATATCATCGGTGGTGTTATCTCAGTATTGTTTGTGCATTTAAACCCCAATTAAAATACGTTTAAAAGGTGAAATGGTAGACTCTCTGGTAAAGAAACCTAAAGCTCTGTTTCATTCAGACCTTCAAATATCTTCTTGAATTCGCTATTGGTGTATATTTCTTTATCTGTTGATATTATGTCATTGATGAGTTCGCCAACATGTGTGCTAATCTCAACAGCAGTGAGTACGGACCGTTAAGCTAAGGAAATACAAGCCATTACGAGGACTCTATATATAGCGAGCCCGCTCGTCCGTCCGTCACGTTTCTTACCCATTAATACTCGTAACTAACAACACAAAACATACTGAACTTGGAAGTATTACATTGTAAAACGTTTAGTATTTTTTTATTTTGTTAGGATTACAGTTACCAAGTACTAAACGGTCAACTTTGATTTTCAAATAAAATAAAACAAGCTTTATTTTAATTACGAAACCAATTATTAAATGCACGTCCAAAAAAAGAAAATACACATTCGCAACCATTCGGTACATTTTTGTTCATCCGTAGTATCGCTGTCTAGATAGCTATTTAAAAGTTTAGTGAGTATTCCAAAATTATTTTAAATCTGAACTTGTATACATAATATTGCTTGCTGAAGTGCTACTTATATAACAGAATGACTGCACGGTTGGCCTAGTGGTTCAAGCAGTTACCGTTTTCTACTGCGCCAAGTGTTGTGGGTTTAAAACTTCAAATCCCACATGGGACAACACTTTGTGTGACCACTAAATTGTTGTTCTGAGTCTGAGTTTTCTTTGTGTCCGTTTCATGTATGTTTGTAAAACCCCCGCGACACAGAATATACGAGTATATTCCGAATGCGAGAGTTCTTTTAAAAAAAAAAAAATATAGGTATATACAAGATTACTGTCGAGTCTATTCAAGAATCAAACTTGAAAAAAATCTGCAAAGTTCTAGATGTACAAACTGCAAAAGGATCTATGCAATAAATATTTATAGTTTTCTTTAATTTTTATTTTCTTAACTAAGTCTATACATAGTTACTTTATGTGAACTCGACATGAGAAACATATTTATAAAATTGAGTATGAAACAAAGTATTTTTTATTCTTCTTTTTCTTCTTCCTAGCCTTTATTATTACCAATACCATTTGGGGTCGGATACCCATTGGTTATTCTGCAAACCTAATAATATATTTAATAATATTAAGTTTCGAATATTTACAGATGTTCTCATTTGTTTGTCAATCTTTCACTGACACACATATCTACGTAGATACACACAGTAAGATTAAATACATTATCCAAAGTAATACGACGAACATCGCGTTACGCTCGTGTTTTCATTCTGTCTCGAAATAAAAAATGATCATAATTGTCCCAGATGTTCTTAATATTGACATACCAAGGCTCTTTACCCGTCCATATGTTTACGAAAAGCTCTGATTGCCGTTCACACGACTTGTTTAAAGCCATCGTTACTTACTGTAATATAAATGACGACACACACTTGACTGACAAGATAATAAGGATACGCTTAAGGATTTTGACGGCTTTACGATGGTCATTACTGAAAAAGTAATGTTCATAAACAATGTAACCAATTTCGACAGTTTAAATTAAGAAAGTCGTTTTTTTTATTTTGAGAATTACGTAATAACTCGTTAATAATTATTTAGTTTTAATATCTTTGTATATTGTGACACAAAACGTATTTTTATTGCATAAGTGTATTAATATAAATTGTCTTCTACTCTAAAGATTGACTGACTGACTGTCTTGTTGGTCTTGTGGTTAGCGTATGCCGCTGCCGATCAAGAGGTTTCGGGTTCGATTCCCTGGTCGGACAAAATGTTTGGATAATCTGTTTCGTTTGTTTTTGTTTGTAAGTGTTTTCCATGTATAATATGTATGTATATAATAAAAAAGTACATATGTAATTATATCAGTTGTTTAGTAACCATTGCTCTCCTTAGTTTGAGACTAGATGATGTTGTGTGTCAGACGTTCGAAATACTCTAAAGTTTTTACCACGTGCCATTATTTCCTTTTACTTTAAATATCTACTTATATGTTGAATACTTACTATCTGATCCACGCAACTTCGTTATCGTCAATCATGGTTTAAACGTGATATTATCTCTCCTATCTTAGGCACACCAGCAAAACATACATTTAAAAAGCGTTTGAATCTGTTGAGTTCACTGTGAAGGTTCATCAATAACACAAGAATTATACAAAAAAAACTAAGTTATTTTCTTATCAACTGCCTCTGAAGTTCCCAATAGCGACAACATATTGGGTTAAAAGTATGAGTTAGCTGTTAAAATCACAAGCTACAGTACAGAAATTCCTGTATTTGGTTCAAAAGTTTTCTGTTTTGGAATACCAACTTATTTGTGTTACAAATCGCAACGGTTTTCAATGTCTTTCAAAGCATGAATGGGTCAGACTCTTGTTCCCGTTTCGATGTTTGATTAAAAACAGGTTTTATGAGAATACGTAGAATACACGGTAATCCTTACTAATAATATATATTCGAAAGTATCTTTGTCTGTCTGTCTATCTGTTACGCTTTAAAATCACTGCACCGATTTCATCGGAATGGAGATACTTTGAGTCTTGTGTACGTACTTATTAAGAAAAGGTCCTCAGGCAAAGGGGTAGTCTTTTAATAATAGCATGTTTTCAAATAACTTTCAACCACAATTTGCCTAAGTTTTATGCGTTTAAACATACATACACTACATACAAACAATTATATTCATCTAGTCCTCTCGTAACTACTGTTCTACACATACAAGAAGGTAGTAGAGACACACACAGAAGACCATCCTAATAATGACATCATTCTTGCTGTCGTATTTCGTTGGTGAGTGTGAGACCGAAGGCCTAATCATTTTCCATCATTCTCCTGGCCTCCGGAGGCCGGGAGGATGATGCATAATTATCTAAGCAGGCCGCCATGTTATGGGTCACCATGCTGCATTGCCTACCTTCACAATGAGGATAGTGACCCCTACTTCTATATTCTACTCATGCTTTTCATCAGGCAGATTTGAATCGATCCTCATTTTCTCGCATTCAGGTCCTGGCATATTAGCCAGGCATATTATAAATATTTTACAGTTTCCCTTCTTATTCGTAAATGTACGCCGAAAGCGTACCTACTCATATTAAAAGTTATTATAGAACGCCAAGTATCCATTATTTCTCAAAAGAGTACATAAAAGCCGATTTAATAATATGGAATAACCACATTCCTCACAAATTAGGGATACTCAAGTTTGTGCAGGCATAAATTGCAAAGGTTAGTGTACTAAACATAACTTAGGGCCTGAGGTAGTACTATATTGCCTCTAAAGTCTTGTTATGAAATGTGTTTACGATATAAAGTAACACCTAAGTATAGCTTTCTTTTGGTATTTAAAATAATTTCCATCGGTACGATATTAAAAGCTGTTGTGGGCCTGTGAAATTGATGTTTGTGATCTCTTCGGATAATGTTAAGGAATATAAACTCTAATGAAATAGAATAATAGTCTATTATAGAAGTAGCAAAGTATGAATGCCGTGAAATGTCAATGAGTGTACTCTTAAGCTATCATATAGCACCGACTCCTAATAGTTGATGTAAGAAGCTAATGCCGAAGTTACGAATATAACACGCTGCACAATAAATAACGATATTACTAAATTATATTACGACCGAAACGACCAATTTTCATCAAACAGCCAAGAACACTCCCGACTAATTCACCTTTCAAACAAAATCGAATTTGGTTCATGCGTTCGGTAGCTACGATGCCACAGACATACATACTCTCACATACACACACACACACACACACACAGAGAGAGAAAGATACACGTCAAACTTATAACACCTCGTCGTTTTTGCGTCGGGGGTTAAAAGATAATATTCATACAGCACAAAACGATACGATTATATTTTATAATCTATCATTCACACGAAGAGAATCGGATATTCTGCAAAAAAGAAAACAACGGTTTTAAAAGTCCTTGGTTCGTGCAAAACACGTTAGTGATGTTAATTTTTCGGCCAATTAAAATTTTTACTCCGTCGACCTTCAAGTGAATGCGAGAGGTATAAAAAAGCGGCCAAGTGCGAGTCGGACTCGCCCGTGAAGGGTTCCGTATCAGCAAGTAACATCATATAAAAGTTCTTGTAGTTCGTTGTAACTTTCATCGATGTTTTTAGGGTTCCGAAGCCAAATGGCAAAAAACGGAACCCTTATAGATTCGTCAAGTCTGTCTGTCTGTCTGTCTGTCTGTCTGTCTGTCTGTCTGTCTGTCTGTCTGTCTGTCTGTCTGTCTGTCTGTCCGTCCGTATGTCACAGCCAATTATTTCCGAAACTATAAGAGCTATACTGTTGAAATTTGGTCAGTCGATGTATTCTGTGAACCGCATTAAGATTTTTACATAAAAAAACAAAAAAAAACAATACATTTTGGGGGTCTCCATACTTGGAACTGAAACTCAAAAAATTATTTTTCATCAAACCTATACGTGTGGGGTATCTATGGATAGGTGTTCAAAAATGATGTTGAGGTTTCTAATATCATTTTTTTCTAAACTGAATAGTTTGCGCGAGAGACACTTCCAAAGTGGAAAAATGTGTGTCCCCCCCCCTCTAACTTCTAAAATAAGAGAGTGATAAAACTAAAAAAAATATATGTTGTACATTAACATGCAAACTACCAACGAAAATTGGTTTGAACGATATCTAGTGAGTAGTTTTTTTTTAATCCCTACTTAATATTATAAATGCGAAAGTACCTCTGTCTGTCTGTCTGTCTGTTACGCTTTCACGCCTAAACCACTGTACCGATTTTGATGGAATTCGGTATGATGATAGAACTGAACTTGGGAAAGGACATAGGCTACTTTTTACTGCAATAATCGAGATACAAAGACCAAAGCTAGGTGATTATAATAATACATAAATCGAAGATGTCAAAATGTATCACTGTTTACCTCCTGTCAAAACTTCACAGGTTGCTAGGAATAACACACTTGCATGGCAACCATAATGATAGTTTGTAAATGACTTAAAGACCAGTAGACCAGGGTACATAATTTTTGAAAACAAATAAAATAAAAAAAGCGGTCAAGTGCGAGTCGGACTCGCCCATGAAGGGTTCCGTACCAGCAAGTATCATCATATAAAAGTTCTTGTAGTTTGTTGTAACTTCCATCGATGTTTTTATACTAGTGTATTGATTGGATGAAAGGTATATTGCGTGTTACGATTTATGACGTATTAAAAAAAAACTACTCACTAGATCTCGTTCAAACCAATTTTCGTTGGTAGTTTACATGGTAATGCACAACATATATTTTTTTTAGTTTTATCACTCTCTTATTTTAGAAGTTAGAGGGGGGGGGACACACATTTTTCCACTTTGGAAGTATCTCTCGCGCAAACTATTCAGTTTAGAAAAAAATGATATCTGAAACCTCAACATCATTTTTGAAGACCTATCCATAGATACCCCACACGTCTAGGTTTGATGAAAAAAAAAATTTTGAGTTTCAGTTCCAAGTATGGGGACCCCCAAAATGTATCGTTTTTTTTCTATTTTTATGTAAAAATCTTAATGCGGTTCACAGAATACATCGACTGACCAAATTTCAATAGTATAGCTCTTATAGTTTCGGAAATAATTGGCTGTGACATACGGACGGACAGACAGACAGACAGACAGACAGACAGACAGACAGACAGACAGACAGACAGACTTGACGAATCTATAAGGGTTCCGTTTTTTGCCATTTGGCTACGGAACCCTAATTATAGTAGGATGAAACCTATTGGAAAAGGAGGAGAATATTATAAAAATGAAAGGAAAAATAATTGACGGGCGATCTGAGGTCGGGAAGGGGAAGGGGGGGGAGGTTTTCGGGTCCTTTAACCGGGGCGTGAAAAAGCATCTCACTAAGCCGTCATAGTGTGGGCCGCCATACATTATTGTCCGCATTCGCAGCAAGTGTGGTACCCCCACTCTTGGATTCTGCTCATGCTTTCCATCAGGCAGGGTAGAGTCAGATTGGATGGCTAAATAAATGGCTAAATACAACAAAGGGTAAAAAACGGTTTATCTCGATTTCCGGCAAAACTACAAGGAAAAAAGTTAAATGGCAAAGTTGTAGGTAATTAAAAGATCTACAACTTTTTAGGGTTCCGAAGTTTATGACTTCGAACCCTTATAGATATGTCATGTCCGTCTGTCCTTCCGTCCGTCCGTCCGTCCTTGACTTATCGTCCAAACAGTAAGTGCTAGAAAGATTAAACTTTGCATGAATATGTATTGTAATTACGTCGACAAAGTGCTACAATAAAATTATGAAATATATTTTTATTTAGGGTACCTCCCCTACACGTAAAGTGGGGATGTTTTTTTTCTCACGGCTACCCCATCATGTAGGGTATCATTATATAGGTCTTTTAAAAACATTAAGGGGTTGTTTAGACGATTTTTTGATTTAGGTATTTTGCGTTTGCGAGAAATTCCACTTTAAAGGCCACTTTTTTGTAAAAACAGGCCGTCCCACCCGCCGAAAAATTTGTGATAGTGGTCCATATAATGAACTTTAAATGAAAACTATAACGAATTCAATGAGTTTGTTAGTTCAGGAGTTATAGAG
This sequence comes from Phragmatobia fuliginosa, assembly GCA_932526445.1. Classification (NCBI taxonomy): domain Eukaryota; kingdom Metazoa; phylum Arthropoda; class Insecta; order Lepidoptera; family Erebidae; genus Phragmatobia; species Phragmatobia fuliginosa. The sequence continues at coordinate 6,406,136 of OW052066.1, read as the reverse complement.
GCTTAACTTTTACAATGCGCTTACTTGGAAAAGTCATACAAAATCAACGCATTAATACGTAAACAAAACAATTATCCATTGGATACGATTTCTAATCCACGTACCATTATGGGTGACTGAGGAACCCTTTCCTGTGCGTGGCCTGACACGCACTTGGCCGATTTTTTATACTAGTGTATTGATTGAATGAAAGGTAAATTGCGGTTTACGATTTATGACGTATTAAAAAAAAACTACTCACTAGATCTCGTTCAAACCAATTTTCGTTGGTAGTTTGCAAGGTAATGTACAACATATATTTTTTTTAGTTTTATCACTCTCTTATTTTAGAAGTTAGAGGGGGGGGGACACACATTTTTCCACTTTGGAAGTGTCTCTCGCGCAAACTATTCAGTTTAGAAAAAAATGATATTAGAAACCTCTACATCATTTTTAAACACCTATCCATAGATACCCCACACGTATAGGTTTGATGAAAAAAAAATTTTTGAGTTTCAGTTCCAAGTATGGGGACCCCCAAAATGTATTGTTTTTTTCTATTTTTATGTAAAAATCTTAATGCGGTTCACAGAATACATCGACTGACCATATTTCAACAGTATAGCTCTTATAGTTTCGGAAATAATTGGCTGTGACATACGGACGGACAGACAGACAGACAGACAGACAGACAGACAGACAGACAGACAGACAGACAGACAGACTTGACGAATCTATAAGGGTTCCGTTTTTTGCCATTTGGCTACGGAACCCTAAAAACGGCAATTATCGAAGGCCGCCAGTTCATTCCTTTATCTCCGGATTCCAAGTGGATAATTTGAATGTACATTCACATCTTTTTTACTATAAAATACAGAACGCGTGTGCACACCAGTTCAATTTATTTATAGTTATTTGTTCGTGAATTGAATCTAGACTCGGCAAACAGAGTTATTGAATAATTTCGTCGTTTCTCTTGTCAAAAGTAGTTTTTTGACAATCTATACATCTATAATAAATACGTTCATATCTATAAGTAAATAGGTTTGAGTGTTGGTTTGAAATATCAAATGAGCAGTCTTTTACTAAATGCATATACATAAATATTTCAAACTAATAAATATTTCGGACATAACATCATCTAGCCCCAAACTGACTGACTGACTGAGCTATAATTTATCTACAAATAATCTCTCGAAGCGAGAGTAAAAATTAAAATTTCGAAATATCAAGACTATTCTAGAAATATCCATGCATGGAGCTACATAAACTTTTTCACTTAGTTAAAAAGTGCTGCATATTTGAATTCTCAATTGTCCTCCATAAATTGCAGCTGTATACACGAGCTATTTAATTTTCACTGCGGTTTGTAAGAAATAAAACATTGCTGGCAACTTACCCGTTTTTCATTCAGTAACTAACATTTATTTTGTCACCTCACAGGAGTTTTATTTCTATTTCCTCTATAGGGATGCTCGTTTCCTCTGTAGACTTATGTAGATATAGAAGAGGCACTGCTATGTTGCATGTTTATATCTCACAAACAAGTTTGTACATGTCGATTGTTGTTAATAGTAAAAATACCAGTATTTTTTTATACATGATAATCTATAATACTATAATAAATAAATATTTCACACATCTGACACAACGCCATCTAACCCAAACCAAACTGAGCCGAATTTGTACTATGAGTAAGACAACTGACATATAGGGTGTACGTAACATATATAATACTTTTTTGTCGAAATAACCATGTCTGTCTGTTGCTTACATTTTCACAGCTAATCCGCCGAAAATATATAGATGAATTTCATAATAGTAATCTAATAAATAAATAAATAATAAATAAATATTTTGGACATCTGAGACACAACATCATCTAGTCCCAAGATAAGCAGAGCTTGTGTTATGGGTACTAGACAACTGATATAAATACATAAACATACTTTTTTTTTGTAAATACATACATATTATACATAGGAAACACCCAGACTCCGAAACAAATATTTGTGAATCACACAAATAATATTTGGTCCGACCCGGGAATCGAACCCGAGACCTCTTGATCTGCAGCCGCATACGCTAACCACTAGACCAACGAGGCAGTCAAACCAACCTAATAATGTCTAATGTACCTTATAGAAGGCTAATTTTATTCGCGCTTACATACATACGAGTACATACGCGGGGGCGGAGCCGCCTCCAAAACCTGGTATCTAATTATATTCAAGACTCTTTCATTTCTCATAAAGTTAATAATACTGGTTTAAACTGTTGATTACTCGTATAGCAAATAAACAGAGCTAGTTCAGCAATCACAACATGTGTTGAGTAGATTTGGATGTGGTATTAGTATAATTGGTTACATCAAGAACTATAAACGTTAAGTGTGGTAGCTTCATGAGTAAGATGGTTCCGTATGGGACAATGTTACTCACTTATTTTTACCAATAAATGAATACAAAATGAAAAACTAATAATGCCATCATTGAAAAAAACTTAATGTTTGGCATACTGCGTGCATTCCCTTCCTTAACCGTAAACATGTAAAAATAATTCATCACACATTTTTCAGTGACTACTCGTATCTATTTATGTTAAATCTATGGTTTCCTTAGTCGTAAAAATAATATCCATTATTATAATTGGGCCGGGTGCGATCCGCCCACGAGACGTTCTTTTGGTTCAGTAATGTTGTTTTTTTAGTTTTTCATTAGAAAGAATTCCTTCAAGGAACATGGTAGTAAGTGCTTAATTAGAATTAGGAACTTTTTTGGGTTTATTTTGGTGACTACCCTTTTTTTGTTTGGTTTCCTACTTTGAAATTGGGACAGAAGGAATTGTCAGGCTTATATTTCTTACCTTATTTTTATTGGTAAACGAAACATGAAAATTGACATCTTGTTACTTGAGGCTAGTTTGGAAATATTAAATTTTGAGGAAGTAGATTTATTGCAAATATTTTTTTATTGAAAATGACACATACATAAAAATAACACAACACATACACGGTTAGACAGGATAGGTGCATACACCTATATCTTTAATACAGACACATACAAAGACAATCACAGACACGTGCACGTGAAGTTATGACAATATTGAAAAAAAATGATAAGCATTTTATTTGATCACACATCAACAGTCCTTTTAATGATCCACTGCAAGAAAGGCCTTTAATTAGAAAAGAGGTTTTGGCCCTGTGTTACAGTTTTTTTTATTAATTCGTACAACTAAATTAGAAAACTTTTGGCGTAGGTATGACTAAAGTTTGACCCACATTATGACGGCCTAGTCTAATGCTTCTGCATCATTAAGCCACCGTTCTCGCACTCACCAACTAAATTTAATAGCACGAATGCTATCATTTTAGGTTGGTCGTCTATACGAAGGTATATCCTGTCCCGGTCAAGCCGAAAATCAGAGTGCCTCTACTGTTTTAGGAATACTTATCAGATTTATCACAGAATTATTTCCATATACATTAATAAGTATGTATAACAAAGGTGGGTACGTACTCTTTGTCCCAAATCTTTCAAGTTCATCAAAGAAGACAACAGTTAAACAAGCACCGAGCTCGTCTCTGTGCGTTCCAAAACCCACAGAATTGCTGTTATTTTTAACATGAAAAGATTCATAAATAATTCATTCAACACATGCCATATGCCACGAAAACATTAATTATAAATTTAAATTAGAATTACACGCTTTAGGTCTGGGCCACACAAGGCAGTAAATAATCGACTAATTTACGGCTATTTTATATTAATTGTCGCTTGTCTGCAATTTCGCATTGTCAGCACATTTTAGCAACAGGATAATTGATCTCGCATGTTATTGTTGAAATAATGATTAGTAAGTCAATATACTAATTTCTCAGTAACAACCATACATTTCTTTATGAAGAATTGACTATTGTTCTACAAGTGTAAGTTGAGTCTTGACTTAAGATTTTCCTATAGCCTATGATAAAATAAAATCCCTTTATTTTAACTTAAGTAGATGTCAGGTGGTTATTAAATGAAAGAATCCTTTGTATTCTTGCTTAGACCAGATCCCGTCTGGTCTTAAACTTAAGTAGATGTCAGGTGGTTATTAAATTTAAGAATCCTTTGTATTAATACTTAGACCAGACGGGACGTCGAAGAACCAACAATGAACTCCTAATAAGGAACACAGACTTCGTTGATTGACTTCTACCCATTTTGTATTTTACGACTAGCTCAAAGTGAATCTTGGGTATCTGTTTGTTTACATGTAAAGTTCTGTTTTCAAAACAAATATACAATATTTCCTCTTCTTTTGTTGAGATGATAATCAGTCGAAACCTATCAGCTATTTCTTCCTATGTCAAAAATTTAAAGTTTTAAAGTATTGAAGTCGTCGTTTTAATGAAATTAATGTGGATGTGATAAAATGAGGATCGTCTTTCGGAAAAACAGCGGACGATCTCTGTCCTTACAATATTTATTTAATTAATTTATGAGTTGTGTGTTGTCAAGTGATCGGCTGCAGTACGTTATAATTACATATTACATTTTTGAATTTCAATCGATTATACGTCTGCGACATTTGAGATTTAAATCGCATGCTAAAAGATTATAAACAACGACACGTGGATACGCCCTAAGACGTTGGTAAAGCGAACTTCAGCCAATCGTAAAATTATGGGTTGTCAGAACACGCGCGACTTTGTATGTTTTATCTGTGTCATGTATCATAATACTAGAAAAGAGGTGTAATGGGAAGTCACGGTTGGCTGAATTGTTTTATAGACAATTGATACTGTCACGGGGGTTTGTTTTGCGATTTGACTTTGTGTAACATACTTTCTTCGAAAATTGTTTGTCGATATTTTTTTTATAAGTTTGAGAAGAAAATAACCTTAATTTGGCTTATAACGGTGTTTATATTGTGATGAAAATAACTAATATTTCCTTCACAAATTATGATCATAACAATCGAAGTACTAGGTGCATTTAAACAGCTGAACGAATAGCCATACAAAAGTAAATTCTCCATCAAACGAAGATCACATTACGCCTATATACCGTTAAATAAATTACTATAAGCCCTACCCACCCCTAAATTGATCAGCCCCTATCAATTGAGCGTTAAAATATGTAAATAAAATTGTTCAAAATAGCCCTACGTTGCCGACATGGCACTTAGTAGGCAGACTATGATTTTTTTTTAAACGAGATTTTATACACTTATTGGTTTGGGGTTAAGGGACATACTATAACAAGTGATGTGGTGGAACGCATGATATGAGACCTTAATTCTTGGCCACAATTTGAAACAGATTCTTGAATGCTTAAATTCGTAATAAAAACTTTTTCTCAGGCAAGCTGTGTTCTTGTTTCATTTTAAGACGAAAACTTTTTTGTTTACATCAAAAATCATCTTCAAGGCCACATTATTTGCAGTACGAACGAGGGCGGTACTAATCGTACACAGATGACCAACCTAAAGCGATCGTGCTGTCGTAATTCGTTGGTGAGTGCGAGACTGGGGACTTTAATGATACAGAAGCTTTCTAGACTGCTATAGTGTGTTAGACATGCTGATTTGTCTGCAGTTACAATCAGGATGGTGACCAATACTCTTGGATTCTACTCATGTTCAGACAAAGTTGAGTCCCTTTGGAAGCTTTTATGGATGCGAATTATGAACCCTTAAGAAGGACACGAGCAAAAGGATTGACGCTTTAGAAATGTACTTCTACCGACGAATGCTCCACAGTACCGTCTTATCCGCTTATTTATGATGGGAAATATATCCGGAAAACGCCTCGTCGGAAGACGAAGAAAATTGTGGCTCAGAAATATCAGAGAATGGATTGGGATCGCCAGCGTAGAAGAAATGTTTCGTCTGTCTAAAAACAGAAAGGAATATGCAGAGCTGACGGCCCACCTCCATTAATGGAGAGGTACCATAAGGAAGGAAGGAAGGCTTCAGTATATGAAAAGAAAATATTTATCAAATTACATTTATTAGCTGCTATCGTTTTTTCTAATTGCAAAATTACGATTTTTTGTAAATGAGTTAAATAGAAGATCTTCAAAACAGATACCAGAATATAAATGCCGCTTATCGCTCAATTGTACTTTTGGTTATAAAGTCATTGTCACCCTACTCTAGTAATTATACAGTGAAGCGGACTAGCAATTAGCAAGCGCAGGAAGATCTGTATAGAGTTACAAGAGTTTTTGTGTCAATTGAAACGTAGCATTGTTACTGTACCAGTATTGGATAACATTGAGGAAATTTACATTAAAATGTTCTAAACAGGCGTTTAGTTGCCAGTTTCCCGATTATCCTTTGTATTGTTTCGTGAAATTCAGTTTTCTGGAACGGATTTCCTTGAAATTTGTGAGCTCTTAGAATACGGTGAGGCGAGCTTTTGAACCAGCCTTAGAAGATCTTAGTCGGGTTTCTTAACTAAAAATGGTATATGAAAATCACATTTTATTTATAATTAGACGTTTTCTTCTAGAATCTTTACACCTTACTAAGTGAAGTTCGCATTGGTAAAGTGAATACATACATAGCAGAGGAAAACCAATATTTAAAACTACCGTGGGAAACCGGCCCAGATAACTAATTCATAACAAAAGATTTTAATATTAGGTAATAACAATGCTAATAACAATATTGAAAAAGAATGATAAGCATTTTATTTCATCACATATCAACAGCCTTTTTAATAATCCGTTGCAAGAAAGGCCTTTAATTAGAAAAGAGGTTTTGGCCCTGTGTTACAGTTTTTTTTTATTATTCGTTTCGTTTAAATATTCGTTTTAATATTCGTATAACTAAATTAGAAAACTTTTGGCGTAGGTATGACTAAAGTTTTTTCAAAATGCAGCCATTTCATTAACAGTAAATAATTTTGTTTTTAAAAAGAGACGTCTTAATAGGCTCCTACTTTTACAAATAATAATGTATTAATGTTTTGTTTTAGGTTTTACAACGACATTATTGCAAAAAATTAGCACATTTGTTCACGTTTTAAAATATTCTCCCGAGCTATTAGAAATTATTAAGTTTCAGTAAAAGAATTTCTAAAAAAGGTTTCGAGATTTAAAACCTGCCTCATAAGATGCCCGTAGAATCTATATTTTTAACTGTATTTAAAGTAAAATTGTAATCTGTTGGTACATAAAAATACAAAAACACTTCCCACACCAAACATTGCAATTTGCAGTTCATGTACCGTTACAGTGACAAGCAAATCGATATACGGTTATTAAGCCTTATCAGTATTATTGATAACGCTTGTACAAACATACCTACATATATATTGATCAATAATATATGAACAAAGATAGTTGCTGCAGTCATAAAGTAGTCTGCAAGCAGACAGTACGGCGGCCAACTTATCGCTACTGTTGAGAAATGTTTTGTTTTTAAACGTTTGTGTTGAAGGGTAATGTACTGGTTGATAAGTGTACCTTTATCTCTTTAGTAAGATAACTACTAACATACAATTTTATAGTGTGATCTATATAGATAAGTTGGTTGTAACATCAATTTGAAGTCATCAGTAGTCATTCTTTGACCATCACTTGTGCAGCCTCATATTTCGACTGCGTCGGTAGCGCAGTGGTAGACCCGTTCGATTCCAAGGTTGTGTGATCCGAAAATCCGTTTTTTCGGAGTTAGGGTATAGGCTCGACAAAAAAAAATGTTTATGTATTTATATCAGTTGTCTAGTACCTACTAGTTTAGGACTAGATGGCGTTGTGTGTAAGATTTCCAAAATATTTATTATATTTTTTCATTTCAACCTGGAGTTACTTCACAAGTTGCTTTGTAACTTAGGATTTGAAAATCGAAACTTTTCGTCCTTCGAAGTTTTAAGACTTTTTGTAGATCGAGATTTGTTTGGCAATATTTAAGTAAAAAAAACGATTAGTTACTCTATAGCTAGACCAACAAGGTAGAATTAAATTGCACACGTCTTTCAGTACTTAAAAGCTAGTATATTTTTATTTAAAGAAAATAATTAATTGCCAATGCAAAAACGAGAAGTGAAACATTTGAATTAGATACACACGGCAAATTCACAAAATAGTTTTTACAAAAGATATGATACAAAAGATTGAGGATGCGAGAAGCCCAAAATCGTACAGAGTTGTGGATTAATGGGAGAGGCCTATGTCCAGCAGTGGACTGCGATAGGCTGATGATGATGATGATGATTTTGTCTTTGTGTCTACATAAGGACTTTATATTTACTGTATTTCTAAATTCTATTACAGTATACCCTAGGTCCTTATGTAGAAAATATTTATTCGCTTAGAATCTTCAAATTAACTAGGTAAATCGAACATGTCATGATTGATTCAACACTAAGGCTTCAGCATATAAGGAAGAATGAGGTATTTTATGGTAAAAGACTCGGTAACAGCTTGTTTGACTTGAGCTAGACTTACTTAACAACTATTTAAGTAACACAATAATAAGTACGTTAACGAAAGATTTTTTCCTTAAGACGCAAGTTTTAAAACACAAGCAAAACACATTCTTATGCTATTGTTATAAGGATCATGATATATCTGTGTTTGCGGAGGAGGTCTGCCACTGAGTCATTATTTCTTTGAACTCCTTAACTGTTTACTTACCGTTTCGCCAGACAGCAAAGAAACAATTATCAAAACTAGCGTTGCCTCATCAAAAATACAGTTCGAACTTGACTTTCTAATTAGTGTTTTAATTGTACCGTATTTCAGCAGTGCTTCACTATAAAAGCTAGCTGGGTCCACCGGTGTTACTCGCGGTTATTTTTCTATATCGCGAGTGACACCGCGGAGCGTCAAAACCAGTTCAGATTTTCCAGAAACCTAGTTGGAACAGACAGACATACAACATTTTTAATAATTACTTGATCTACCGTACTTCGCTAAGTGAAAGAATTCTTCCTACGACAGTTCTTATATGATAGTATCAAACACTCATTGATTATACAATAACTACTGTCTACTGGTTTTCAATTAAAATTTCTTTTAATAACTATTACATGTAATATCTCTTTCTGACTTTAATATATTCTAAACACAATTGTGTATCATAACTTATCTTGAGCATTGCTACGTGTCATACCCAACATGATCATATTAATTAAATAAAATACATCTAAAAGAACAAGAGCTATTTAGATTATAATAAGCCGATATCGAAAAACGGCTCGAATAACGATTGATAAACGATAATAAAATTCTTCCTCATGATTCAATTTGATCGCAGCATCGCACCGCTGTAGAATGCACCTATTTACATATCCAAGGAGCCGTAATTAAATAAATGATGCCGTAAGTAAAACCATTACTGACAATCAGTTGAATAAGAGATCAATTAAAAAGTCAATGGAAAAAATATAGTAAAAAAAGGATGTTAATGAACACGTTGCGCGTTGGTATTGAACATGTTGACGTATTATTTATTATTTAATACTAGCTGAGTCCTGCTATGTTAGACGCGGTTGTTGTTGCACTTTTAAAATACGACAACCACGGGTATCGTCGCGGGGCGAGGCTAGTCAAAAAAATAGCCTAATTTAATGTCATCGGCAAAGTTTCGTCAAAATCGGTCCAGCCGTTCTAAAGATTAGCCGGCACAAATAGACAAAAATAAAAAATAAAAATTGTTTTGTAAGTACCGTATATTTGCATATGCATTTAGTGAACAACTGGTAATTTACAGTTACACACACACCCTTCAATTTTATTTGTTTGTATATATACATATATATCGTACACCTAAAAGTGCTGAAATAAAAGTTATTCGGCATATTTTTGTACACTTGAATCCAGTGATTTTGATAGTAGATGACGGTTATTTATTACATGTGCAGATTTTTACTTGTCTGGTCAAGCAACTTTTGTGAATTGGTACTTTTGAAGACATTGACCCGTGTGTTGACTGATTAAGACCACAAAATTGCAAAACAGTCATTCATTCCATGAGTGTAGTAAAACTTAAGAGGAAAAGTAACTAAAGAGGAAACTAAGGAAGCAAAACTACGCAGGACAACATCACAGCAAAGACAAATTGACTGCCTCTGTGGCCCAGTGGTACCGTAGCGTGTGCTTGAGGTCTCAAGTTCGATTTCTGGGTCGGACCTAATGTTTGGGTGAACCGCAAATATTTGTTTCAGGGTTTGGGTGTTTCCTATGTGTAATATGTATGTTTAAAAAAATTCTGTAAAGTATGTTTATGTATTTATATCAGTTGTTTACATATTATACAAGCTCTGCTCAGTTTGGGGCTAGATGGGATTATCATTATTTAAATGAAACTTGATACTAACTCTATGCCAGCCCGTCTGGACAGCGTGGCATAGTAGTAGTATCAAAACCCTCCTTGCTAAGGAGAGGTCGAGCAGGGAACCAGGCAAAGCTTTCGATGATAATGAATATTCAAGACGCTTAACTAAAGTAATTAAAGAAATTTTCTTATGGATCCTTCCGTAAGTCTTTATACAAAACCATTCACCAAATACCTAACGATTTTTGTTTATTTCCCCACAGCAATTGACCAGAGACAGTCCCAAAACAAAACAATAATTAATTTAAACTACAAATAAAACAAGGTTTGCTTAGACCAATATTGAAGTAGATGTTCCGTACTACTGTAATCATAATTGTATTAGCTGTTTCGACTCTTCGCTTCCATGGTTGGAGTCCCTCTACTTACTTGTAACACAGGTTTACTTCTAGCACGAGAGTGTGGACTTGCCGTATCATGGTGGCGAGCGCGGTTGTTAACGTTTCTGAATGAAATATGTTTTTGCAGTATCGATTTATGTATTTGGTTTATAACTGGTTTATGAAAATAAAGATTATTATTATTAAAAAATGTCACTTGTATAAGTACAGTAAGAGTACTGATAACCACTAACCATCAGGTTGGCCATTGGATCAAATGTTTGATATCTTGGTTATTATAAAATAAAAATTTAAAAATAACTTGAAGCGTTGGGTGCTTAATTTTAGTCAGTATTTATATAATATCATCTCGTACTCTTAACTTATGTTAGTTAATTAAGTTTTTTTGTTGTCTAAATTATATTGTGCATAATTTATGCAACAGGTTTATCGCAAGCCAGGCAAAACGTAACGGCTATATATAAAAAAATAACAGTATTATTTTGAGAAGGCGACGCGGCGTGCATTGCCTTCCCAAGAACATTGCATGCAATAAAGACAATATATGTTCTTAAATGTTATTTATTAACGTTATTAAACCCCATGAATTCTTTAATTCCTACAAGACTTAATTAATTAACGGTAGTAATTATTGTGATTTATGACAGCTTAACAAGGGTGCTATCTTCTGACGAATTCGGCTGTAAAAAATCCGTAGATCTCTTCTCAGCTGTTCTCAATAATTTTGGTGTAGACCACCTTTATATCTATCAGGTGAGCCACAGGCAAAGATATCTTTGCCTGTGGCTCAATGTGGTTTGTCAATGTCGTAAAAAGAAACCTATGTCCTTCTTCAAGAGTTAAATTATCTCCATGAATTTTTTTATTGAAATCGATGCAGCGGTCTTTCCGTGAAAGAATTACTGACAGACAGAGTTATCTTAGAGTTTATAATAATATCTAGTAAGTAAAGTAATTAAATATGAAGTATGAATATTATGAATTATAGTTATTATACACATAATATGTATAACTGGAGACAATATTATTCAATAAGTGGGCTGATTCAACAAAAGGAAGCGATGAAAACTGTGTATGCGTGGCCGCACGACAAGCAAGCGTAGGTTGGCAATTGTGAACGTGAGCCGATGAAATATAACAGCTTCAATAAGAACACTGACCATTGCATTTAAACAGGTCTTGAATTGAATATTTATACAGTTGTTTTTTAAGTTTGCTTTATGAAGGAGAAGTATTTGAAATATACATATAAATCGTATAGTTCTTTTGTACCTGTTTACGGCTACAAAGCCAAAAGGAAATCGTAATAATTTTGGCAGTCTATGTGTGTTTGTATGTTTTACTGTACCACCTAAACTACTGAACCGATTTTAATGAATACTCTACGTCTACATAAAGGTATACTCTCAGGAGAGGATTAAAGCCATACGTCCCCAGGTTGCTCGAGTGCGGGTCGGGAACTGGCAAGACACGTGGCTAAGTAATCTTGCCGTTGGATGATGTTAAGCCACCCGAAGGCCTCCAACTAAGCTTTACAACTGCTATCTTATGATAACAACCGGGACCAACTGCTGAACGTGACCTCCGAATAACGGAAATGCTTATAACATATGATGCCACACACAGTCTATTGACTGAGTAAGTACTGACCGCACCGTCGCTTACCCTGGTGATAGTTTCCAATCGCCTAAGGCTACCTGACTATGAGCACTTCATGCTACAAATCATATTAAACGTTGGTAGACTTTGAAACGTAGCCCTGACTTTTCGAGACAAGTAACTATTATACAAATGTTAATACAATATGTTTTTCATGTCTATCTCTTTCTTTTCAGGTAAGGAATGATACTATGGTACAACAGGTGATGAAAATAATGTCACAATAAGAATCTTCGGTGTAAGTTTTGGAAGAAACTGTTGGGTTGGTCACACTCGAAGTATGTTTTGACTTTGGAAATAAATAAAGTCAAACTAAATAACTGTAAAAATCAAGAGTGTCACAACACCTACTTATTCCGTAGGTGTCTTATGAGACAACTAAGTGAATAAACTAGGAGAATATCACTTCAAGAAGGTGGAAAACTTGAAACAAATCCTTTTTTTACGTGTGGAAACCCCCACAGGCCGTCACCCCAACGGGTTTTGCGGTGGAGTGGCAGAATCGGACCTACTAAAATCAAACGGGGTGCCACTCTGCGCCGAAGATGGGAGAGGTCCAGGTGCTTCCAGCGCTGTAGCCCGGGCTATCTGCTAAAACGTTCAACAAACCAATCCCATGCCAATCTGTGTAGTAGACCAATACCTTCCATCTAAGGAAAGGCCTATGTCCTGTCACCAATCATCAAAAACCCATAATGTCTCAATACTGGACTCGGGGTCTCCTTTCCAGAGACGGGTTAAGGGTATGTCTAACACTGGACTGTTAAAGACTGATGATGCTGTATCGTGTACGTACATTATTAATAACAAGAATAGATAAAATAATAAATCCATATAATTACATTATTATCAACAACCCATAAGGTCCCACTGCTGGGCTCTGGTCTTCTGTCAGGATAGGGTTAAGGCCATCGTGGACTGGTAATAAACGTGGCTACGTAATCCCACCGTGGGATGATGTTAAACCGCCGGAAGGTTTCAAAAATGATTCACGCCTGTTATCTTATGATAGCAACCGGGAATGACAGCTTAATCACGGATGTATGTCTAAACTGTTATTTAATTGTATTCCTTACTGACCCGGTAAGAGGATAAAAAAGTTATGTCAATTGTTTTGTTTATGGCAATTGAGACATAGAACAGTAGAAAACGAAAATAAAGAGGCACTAGGTAATATAGAAAATGTCTAGAATGGGAGTAAGGAATAAGATGGCAAATGACTCCTTTTAATTTTAGAAAAACACATTGAACTTAAATTAATATTGCAAATAAATTATGGGACATGATTTGTCTTAACAAAAATATTATACCTATAAGAAAATGAAACGCACAATAAAAGGAAGTAACAATAAGAAAATTGTGGTAACACTCAAACTAACTGAGAGCGGATTGCCATACGAATGTTGAATTAATTTTTCTAATGTTACTCTTGTAAGTGTTTTAAATAAATTTCGTAGGAAGCAGATAGTTTGTAAGTAGCCCTAATTTTCAAGAGTTTGCCTCAATATTTATTTCTTGCATCGAATCTCTCAATATCGTTTCGTTTCGCCGAGTGCAATTATTATGAAAGAAAAAGAACGAAAAGACGTTATCAATCGACTTTTAAACAGACTTTGATTGTAAAACCACTTCTTGAGTCAAAAGTTTTGAGCAAAGCTCTCGTTTCTGTAAATTCACACAAAACTTGAAGTTTTAATATAGCTGTCCTGTTTCATTTAAATAATATGAATAACAACGGGCATAGTAGGATCTTGAGTCGTGACCCGTCAGACGTCCTTGAGGGCCGACCTTCCCAGAACTTATTCAGAAAATAAAACTAAAAGTAGAGCCCAACCTGATAGACGGGCCTCTATCCCAAACTAGTATAACAATTTATCGCTTCTGTACGATCTGTGAGTTGGGATCGGATTATATATCTAATTACTTAACTGAGAGATTCGATTTTAGCGTGGAAATTTATAATGTAGACTTAGGATCCACGTTTTAAATATAATCAAATTTGAGATCTGAATCACGCTTTGATATAATTTCTAAAGAGAGCCTTTTGATAGATGACATAAATGATAATTTAAGTATTAAAATTGTACCTTTACGCTTTGTAACAAATTATGTAATACGTAAAATACCGACATCTTTCGTCTTTTCAGTAAAACTTTGCTTTATTAATTAAATTAATTACAACTAGGTATGTTTTTTAAGGGGCTGATGATAATATAATTACCTCCAAACCCATTAAACATATTATATGTATGTTAATTTTTATTTCTCTTTGTCAATATATCATATTTTGCGTATCTAATAAGACAACTAAGATTGATGGTTCTTGCTTTTATAGTGATCTATCGATTAGACCTTTTCACTGTTTAATCTTTAAATCATTCAATCTTTTTAAACTAATTGTACCCACTCATAAGTGTACTTATATCAACTGTTGATAATACGTTGTATATATTTAAAATATATTGACATCTATGAAGTGACACAAATTGTTTTGTGTTTATGAGATCATCTTCCTCAATGTGATATGTTAGTGTTGATTGTCACATTGTTATCGATGCACTCATCGCTACATCGTCAAGTGACACACCAGATAACGAGTTATAACTTCATTCCATTACAAACATGTTACCATGAACCCCACACCTATGAAAATATCAGCGACTCGCCGAAATCACGACCTACTCAAACTAAATTCCCGCGTAAAAACGAGAAGTTTTATAGAAAGGTGGGTTAATCTATCGGCATGTCACAATAGTTTCGTGGAGCGGTTGTTGGATTTGTTGGGTGCAGTGTTCGGCGACAACGCGGAGAGGGGGGAGCTACCGCGCGTCACAGCAACACTGGCCCGGCCGCCCGGCCCGCTCCGCGACCGCGCTTTACCGCGTCGCCCTCGTCTGATGCCGTCGCGCCCGTCGCCCGGTCAGTCTACCGATTGTTCAGCGCGAGGAAGGACGCGCGTCTCGGTGACGTAGCTCCTACACGAGTGTTTAAGAACTTGTGGCAAAACTTAGTGCACTCTACTTAGGAGTAGGTTGGATTATCTGCAGTGATTGTGACCTTTGATTACGATGAATGTGTGTTTTTAGTGCTTTAACTCATATGATTTAAAAGTTGTGGTAAATCGAATCGATGGTCCTCTTGAATAGTAACATGAAAATTAATGGTAAATAAACATTTCCAATTAGTTTTGCATGAATTCTTATGGATATGTTCACTGTATGCTGTTGTTTACCTGGATGATCTGATGATCTTGGCTTGCACGACGCACAAACCATTCACATTACATATGCGGTGGCAGCACGCAGGAGATCTGACACGGGATATATAAAGGATTCGATGTGGAGAGCCAGGGTTTATGTATTCAAATATTTAAATGAGCGCGGCTATATTCCACCCGGACCACCAAAAAGGCTAAAACAATAGCGAACCTTGTGTCTGTCGGGCGACATTGACTCTCGTAATGTAAATTTAAGTTAGCGTGAACAATCGAACATACTGAGTTTAGAAGTCGATATATGAATAAAGGCTAGTGTGTGTGACCCTGGTGCGCCTACGGGACCAGCCGCTGTGGGAGGACGGCATAGTTCCGAACCGCCTAGAACGACAGTGGGTGTTTGAATGGAGCCAGTTAATAATAATGGTGAGATTTAATCACCGCCATAGAGGTTACACAATAAAGCTATAAGCATGCCCATGGCTCGATCTGTAGATGAGAAGCTCTTTATAACATGTTCTGAATCACTAACAAAGCTTTGAAAAGAGTAGCAAATTTTGGCTTGTAGTAGCATAGGTACTAATCTATAACGATGAAATATCTAAGACCATCGAAAGACTGTCGGTAAATGTTTTTAGAACTTCAATATTAATAACTTTAATGCTATTGTTTTTTGTAACAAGGAGGAATAATAACTAAAATGGTATCTAATAAGCAGCAGAAACGTCACATGTGGAAAAGGCTAAGAATCCTTACAATCTCTAACATCCTGTTGTTTAGGGACGTAAAATTTGCACATGTCATGAAATAGGCCTCATATGTTGACAGACAAAAAACAGACTTCGTTACGCACATGTGGTATTCCGAAATTCAGGCCACATTAACTCTCATAAACGGCCTAATTGTACTTACTAGTGAAGAAACTTTAAATAAAACTCTGATAGGAAACAAAAACCCATATCTTGACACCTACACAAAACAAATCAAAAAGAAATTCAATTAAAGATTAAATAACAAGGTTAATGTTATTACAGAATGCATCTGCCATAAATGATGAATGCGTTCGTTGAGAAAATAAAAAAAGATTTAAAGAGAAACCTGCGCGAGGGCGGCACGTGGGCAGACAGATGTGCAAGCGCATCCCAATGCTGATCTGCGATATATACAATACAATATCTGATAACCAAAAAAAAACTCGTTGATAAAAATTTAAGATCCATTATTTTGCATTCTCTCAAAAAATATTTCATTATTTTTTAAATTAAACGAAAGCCACTGGAAAAAAATTGTTTTCATTCATCAAATCTTATAAAGCATGGAAATTCAACGTGAAGTAAATAGCTCCTAAAGTTTCAAAGAGGTGAAGTCCGGCTAGAGGAACCGAGTTTTTTCCATCGATTATGATCGGCTATATCTCGCAGATGGTCGTCGCCTTGTATGGCAACTTGCGTTCATGTCGACTTAGAACACTGACAACTGTGGGATAGTCGACATCAGTATCTAAGATAACTATCGACTCTCTAGGTGTTTTAATAATTTCTCTATCCTTATTCGAAATGCGGCTATTGAATATATCATTTATTCATTTATGACCGCTTGACAAAGATAGCCTTTGATATTATAGTCCAAGAATTGAAAAACACTATTACAGAGGTTATTTTGTTATTAAACCTTTGCAGCATTTTACCGTTTTATTTTACCCGTTAAACCTACTTCTATTAGGTATACCTACTAGAAGTAGGTTTAACGGGTAGACTTCGAAGATATATCTTCGAAGTCTAATGTATGGAATAACCCACGATACGCAACCTAAATATAAAGAAACGGTAGAAACAAAAGATTACATAGACGAATCCAATATTTTTGTTGCTCATAACAGCACTTTTTTTTTAAACGAACATTTCCAAAGTAATAAAACATAACAGTTTTACGCATCAGTGGAACATAGCAACGAGTTCAAACATAGTTTGTAAGTGGTTAAACGTAATACAATACCTCCATTCGTTACTGTAGTGGCCGTAACTTTGAACGGCAAACACATTATACAGCTTAACACTTCTTAAGTTAAACGTATCGAGTAAACTCTACTTAGAATCATTGTTGATCTACGTTATATAAATAAAAAGAGCATGAGACCTAGACCTGTAATTTGAAGATGCCATCTGTTTAAAAAAATGAACTATTTTTTGCCTAAGAAATGGTTCGGTCTTAATACAAGGATGTTCAATTATGTTAGTAGATGCGGTCTAATTTGAATAAATTTGCTAGCAAAAAATAAATGTTGATATTTGGTGATTAGGTACTTGTTACTCGTGTTTAAATCATAGTTATTTATTATTCTTAAATGTATGAAATTATTTAAAAATGAGTTTTTCTTTTTCTTCTTTCTTTTATTCTTACTGAAAATTGAAGTCGATTATTAAAGTTTTCCTATGAATTCTTCGTCTATATTGTGAATTATATCTCTTAATTCTTATTTCTTAACATAATTTCGTGCAAAGCTTTAGGCTACAATAAAGTCAGCATAGTGTCTGTCAACAAAGGTACCATGAAAAAGTTTAGGAAATAAATATTGGACGAAAGCTTCTTAGCTTCTTAAATAGACTGCGAGTTGGTAACGCAATTACTGGTTGGTTTCATAAAAGCATAGTAAGAATACATGTGGAAGTCTCATTTTTATATGAGTGAGGTAATAATTTATACTTATTATGTTTGTTAGACCAAAACCTTGCTAAGGAAAAGCTTGTGTCCAGTAGTCAACTATTAAAAGCTGCTGAGTTAACAAACCACTATAAATCCCAGCTAGTCTACATTCCCTTCATATTAAACGAACAAAAAACAAAACAACGTACCGTAACAATCTAAATTTATTTGTTAATCAAAACAACAATAAATGAAGATGTGATCCTTCACTGTGGGCACGTACTGAGCCACCTGCTGTACCAGCTGTACGAATTCACATCTGTCAAATTATTCCCCAAGCAACCCACCCCACAAACGAGCAGCTGTTTTAAAGCCAAGTAAACCGCGTAAGTAATTTTGGGATTTCACTTGAATTAAACACTCGAGAGAAAAGTAGTCCGCCATTGGCAAACATGTTTATAATTGCTATAATCGATGTAGTTAGAGAATTGGCCGGACTATCAGTAATTGGAATAGAAAGTGCTAGTAAAACATTGATAGGAAGATATGAAAGAAATAAAAGTGAAAATTGTTAATGTTCCGTGAAAAAATTTAACTCCCATAAACTGCTAATAACACAAAATCTAAACTTAAGTATATAATATATATGTAGTATTTTAAAAAACTATCGAAAAAGTGTAATTTGCCATAGAAAGGAACATTTTAGAGATTTTTTGCCGCCATCGGCGCCAACCCGCTCCATTTCGGTGTCAAACACAATTTTCATTCCAAATTAATTTACTTAATCTTGATAAATTCATTTACAAAACGAATATTATGAGATGAACTCTAAATGGAACCTGTTAACAGAAAGTGCTAAAGACGAACTGAGTTTAATATAATTAATTTCGACCCACCCCTAATCTGTCTTTAGGGATTGACATAAATTAAAGTAAGTTTTAAGTCGTTTTTCTCAAAACAGTCATTTATACCCACATTTTGCTCTTATTTTAAGCTTATATAGCGAATAGCGCCGGAGCTAAATTAATCTAAAAACATACCCTAAGTTACTCCTATTTCATTCTCTTTCTGCCAGTGAAAGTTCCGTCAGTAACGGTCCAGCCGTTCCAGAGATTAGCCGGAACCAACAGACACACACTAAAGTGTTAATTGTGCTCCATTCAGGTAACTGAATCTCAAGAACTAAGACGGTTACATTTCTAATCAATGTAAATACGTACATTCAGTTAAAGTGGTATCACATATCCAGCGGGCCCGTCTGGAAAGGAAATTGAGCTGAAAATAAATCGCCCTTACAACGAACTTATACTAAAATAGTCGAACATTCAACGGCTACCATTTCTCTGCTACCATTACCATATCCTGTGCCACGAAACGTTCAGCTGAGTGCACATAGCCGTAATACCAGCCATTCTATATTTTATTATTATCAATTTCTTCAAATAGTATTTAGTTTTCATTTTGTTTTTTTTATTATTATTATTATTATTTATAGACCGCCGAAGTGACTCTAAAGCATAAGTAGAATCCAAGAGGCGGAGTCACCATCTTCATTATGAGTACAGACAATGCATAGTGATTGTCACCGAACGACCCACGCTATGGCAGCTTAGTGAGATGTCATTGGGTCTCCAGTCTCACACTTACCAACGAAATACGACAACACGAGTAATGTCATTATAAGGTTGATCTTCTGTATGAGGGTAGTACTGTGCCGCTCTAGCCGGCCCATTCGTGCTGAAATCAGCATGACTCAACTACCTAACTTGAAATAAAAGCTTTCAATACACCACGTTTCAGACATGTAAACAGGCTTTCCCAATTTATTAAATTGAATACGTACTTTAATGTTATAACTTCCTAAAGTTGTCAACAGTGTCACAGTCAAAGTTGAAGCAAAATGTAACGTTCAATGAAAACTCAGAACCTCTTAATGGAGTTTTGAAGTTATGATTACGACGTACTTAAAGTATTATGTAATAACGGTTAATTATAGTACGGTAGGTAATTTACTTGACGCCATAGCATTACAATATTCCTATTATATGCAGTGACTTGAACATTGTGGCTGACGAGGGGCGGTCTCGGTGACATTACATCGTTAATCACTCTCTTGGCAAAGAAAATTTTGATTTACAATTTCAATGGTGGTAATGATCACCAAATCCAACACGTGTTAATGAATGAAATCGACTAATTGAAATTCCTGCTTTAGATTATTTTATTATATAACTATTTGAATACATTACTTAAAAAGATATAATGAATGTAAAGACACGAATAGTTTTGGTGGAGGTAAGATATTAAAACAAATACAATAATACAACGATAAAAACACTAAATGGATTTTAATGAAACTTCATAATATTATAGATTACATATCAGAATAACACATTAGCTTCTATTTACCGCAATAACCTAGACGAGGGCGAAGCCGCGGGCAAAAGCAAGTTTCTAATATTAGTAAGATCATCGCTTTTGATAAGCCTGCTAGGCATTAACCACAAAATTTTGGGTAACTATACCACGCTAACTAGATAGGTTCTTATATTGTTGGCAAGTTTGCCTTCTCTTTGCAGTATTGCTGTCCTGCGTAGTTTAGTCCCTCATCTCCTACCATGGGTTGTGACCCTCCGTATAATTATATCCGTGCAATTATATGCGCAATGCCAATATCATCTACATACACATCACGTTTTAATACATCAAACTTAATGTCTATTTCCGATATGCGTTAATGTCGAAAGGTGCGGATGTGAATATTTTTTAATCGCTACTTTCCCATAGGGTAACTTTTTATTATCCTGTTTATTTAGAATAGCTTTTGATTGGGTACTCGTCACAGATGGTAGTTTTTTTTTTAATTTCCTCTATCTGTGTTTGGAGTTTTAGGGGTGTTTTTTGTACCCTTGCTTTGCTGTTTTGTACAAATTACCAACAGATTTACGTCAAAACGTTGACTTAGGATAAACAGTTTTTTAACAGGATAAATATTCCGTGTGAACGGTCACACGGAATATTTTTCGCAATTTTTTTTGTGCCCGTGATGATAATATAATAACAATAGCACGTAGCTTCCGAAAACTATGTTCAGCTCAGGGATTACTCATGGACTTTGAACGAACACCGGCTAATCCAGTTCGTGCTTGTCATGTAATTAATGATTACATTAAGCAGGCATATCTATCGGGCCACTCCACATATGGTGCAATGATTTATTGAATGACACACTTCAATTTACGTATATGTACACTTTTATTACATATACATACATACACACATATTACACTAGTTGTATCCTGCCATGCTTAACTGTGGTACGTAGTAATTGACTTTTTAACCGACTTCAAAAAAAGGAGGAGGTTCTCCATTCGTCGGAATCTTTTTTTTTTTTTTTTATGTATGTTCAGCGATAATTTCGTCGTTTATTAACCGATTTCAAAAAATATTTTTGCATTGGAATGGACGTAGCTTACAGGTAGTCCCGTCATCACCATATCGAGATCTGATAATGGGATTCCAAGGAAATCGAGGTAACTCCTCAAATATCATAGGCACAATTGTCGCGATTTGGGTACTCGGAATAGTTTTTCATTATTATATAAATCCACCATTAAAGCGGTTTGTATACCGAGCCAAAATTTGAGTATAGAAACCAATTTTTGGATATACAGATATATTTGCGTTCATTATTAAATAGAATATACCATTATCTCATTCATACATCGTTTTTTTTTATTTTTTCATCTGCAACAAACACGGGAATGAACACAAATCGTTTTCGTTTTTTGTAACGAGACACTGTTACATCTGCCTAGAGTTGTTTCACATAAAGACAACCGTTACTATGTTACATTATATCGTATGAAATGCAATGATTTCATTACAATTCTCAGTACTTTCATTTCATCACCGATTATTGTTTTGTATTAGTTCACAGAAACAAACCAATTTGATAAGATATTTTCAGCACTTATCCGTAAACAAGTTTTGTTTTTACACTTTTGTAAAATCGATTTCGGTAATATTAAAAATGATAGTAAAATTAAATCTAAACAACTTCTTGAATGAGTTATATTAGGAACTAATTCCGAGTATCTGTGATCTGAAAGCGTCATCTCGCAGCGTCTACTCTTCACGGGATGAGTGTAAATTGCAGGTGGCTCACTCTGATTAATGCTCTGGCGTTTTGCCAAGCTAGCCTTGCAACAAGTCTGTCTGGGCTGCTCGGAAACATACGCGTATTATGTAAATAAACACACTACATTAGCATATTTCCAATTGCAACGGATTAGGAAGAGTGATCTTTATTATTCCGAGAAGTTCAAGTTTGTAGATAACGTTTGTTATTCTATTGTACTAACTGAGTTCCGCGGTGTTACTCGCGGTTATTATTGCAAATCGCGAGTAATGCCTCAGAGCGAACCAATTAGCCTTAATTACTTCTTATGCCATCAACTTTCTGCCAGTGAAAGTCCCGTCACATTCGGTACAGGCATTCCAGAGATTACCCGGACAGACAATTTTTTTTAAAATTCCTTTTTTGTTGTAAGTACAATAATGTTAATATGCAATTAGTAAAAAACTGATAAATTGATACAACATACAGATACTTCAATTTTATTTATTTATAGATTAGATATAGTATATGGTCATGCCTTTTTAACATTGGGGTTGGATGAAACAAAAGCCGTGTACTTGCTTTACCTTTTTTGAAAAATGATCGCAGTGAATTTTACGTGTCCGATCCGTATTGTATTTTTTAACTGTACAAATCCCACACAAAAATCTTTGAAACAAATTAATGTAAATAAACTGATCCATTTAAACATTTTCTTTTTTAATTTACCGTCGAACTAAAACGTCAGTGTTATTAACCCCGCCATATGGACCATCATTCTTCTCATTGTAACACAAATAAATATTATCACGAATAGCTTTCTTTCCAAATAACCAGACTCTATTAATACTTTTGGAGCATCATTCAGACATTTTATCTGTACGCCAAATCCGAAGACATTTCTTGTGATCAAATCTGCGATAAAGAGCCATGTCCATTTGCATAGCACCTAAATTACAAAGAAAAATTAGGTGTTTGATGGCTGATTATAATCTGAACCACGAATTCTTTATTTGTTTGGATAAGATTCTCTCCATGACTTGAGTTAATGAGATAAGTTTGTTTCTTTTGTTGTCATTTTATTATCTATGCTTTCACAGATGATATTTCGTTTCTAAATTCAAACTATAATTTGGAACTAAATTCTAAAAACTTCAAGACATTATTATCCATAAGATTATACAAGAATGTTGATAAAAAATATTAGGTATAATATAGGTACCGTATTATGTGATATTGTGAATGAATTTGGTATTTATGCCTATGATGATATACCTTTGATTTTCATTCTACAAATTACAATACTATATAACTCGTGCGAGCTAAGATGGCACCTGGCTCAAAACGAAACATGACACCGTTCCCCCGCGTGATACCCCTCTGTCGTCCTGCGAGTAGCGTTAGCAACACTATTACTGTTGCAAGAATCTTTCAATAATAATTTTAGTTTATTAGGTATTACCTAATGTCATATAAATCACTCCACGAATTTATTTTATAAATATATCATTAGATTCGTCTTGATAACCCAATTGTTTTAAGAAAGGTCACACAAAAATAACCAGCATGACGACTATGAGACGCAATAGTTTAAATAAATAAAATCCAAATACATATGATTTTCAGAGACTACGATTAAAAGGCTTATCATGACGATTTTAAATTGTATTTTATAACCATATTTCAGTTCCTAATTTCATTTAAAATGATATTAGGTATTACCTAATATTATTTAAATCACTGCACGAAGAATGCATTCAGGTAAATAATGAATGAGGCCTGCTTCCTATTGGTATGCGTATGTATTTTCTTAACTCAGGTAGGAAAGTACCACTTAAGATATAGTAGTATGTTATGAGAAACTAATTGAAGCAAAATAAATGTTGAAATTTAAAAAAACTAGAACAAATTATATTTTTCTTGCACTCAGTACTTTAAACGACTGACATTTGAGTCAGGTGCCATCTTAGGTCGCACGAGTTATACGTTCTAAAAAGGTTTTGCATGTCAGTCACTGTTTTAATTTTTTTCTTTGTTATAGAGGTTTGTATAAATGTATTTAAGCGTGTAAATTGTCGACGATCACTCACGTAGCTGTTTACAAAAGTGCATCTGTCGTGTTGAGAACTTCGACCCATTTTGTTCTTGTTTCAAGCGTGTCTCGATTAGTCAAGGTGTCCATTCCTGGCACGGCGATACCGCAGACACCAAGTGTCTGTACCATATTCGGCTCTGCAATTAACTGTCATTATGTTCTCTTTCACGTACACGTTCCAGCTACAATGTTGTTGTTTTACTTTTGTTTGCATCTGTGTGGTGTTGGTTTGACTAACTTTGAATAACTACAGCGTAACTGTAGCTTGCATGGTAATTGAATAAAACCTTTTTGTTTATATCATAGACACACATCTTATATTGTGGCACTGTCGACACTTCCATAAATCCTAACTGTCACCTAGCTTTATTGATATAAAAAAAACAGAGTAATGGATAAATGTATCACACGGTTTTTTATTTCAACCTTTAGAAAGATGAGACAAGATCTCAAAACGATTTGTCAATAGTAAAATAATAAATCAAGTGCAGTCGTCGAATTTAAATGAGAGTCGATTACAGGTTCAGGTGCAGGTTGTTTATCTTGAAGTATGTAAATGTGTCTCTTAAGCTTATAACTGTGTATCTATAAAGTGCTCAGGCTGTACAGAGAATTATAGTGAGTATTTTGATAGATATTGCAGAAATCATTTGAAAAAATAATTTATTAAAGATTTTGTATTCTTTCCAAATTCTGGCAATAACAAATACCTATATTGAACGTCCACAAACTCACTGCATTCCACATTTACAAATACATTCGAAACTTAAACAAACGGTGTTGTAAAGCCGTGCCGTAAATTCGATATTTGAGTATGTTTCCAAATTTAAAAATTAAGTGTATCGAACTTTGAATACATCACTGTTTATAATAAAACCGTCTCAAACGAAAATCTTGAGGACCTTTGTTCGATCCTTGACCTCCCGATTCGTGCTCGTTCAAGACCGTCATAAAAACTAATTAAAGTGTTCGAAACAAAGGCTACGATACCAGAACATATTATTATAGACTTATCAGCTGAACAAAGGCACCATGTGTCTAAGAAAGCCGTTTTAATGACTCCATAAGGTCTACGAAGCGTAAACAATGACAATGTAAAGGTAAAAACAAATTTAGATTACGTTACGCCCTACGGCATACGATCAGACATAACTTTACTATAATGCGTAATAGATAAACTTGCGTAATACTAATTTAAAAACAATGTTGGGTGTTTTCTACGTGTAATAAGTAGGTATTTAAAAAAAAGCTTGTTTATATATCTGTTGTTTAGTATCCAATACAAGCTTTGCTTAGTTTGGGACTAGATGATGTTTGTTGTGTGTAAAAGATGTCCGGAAATCTTTTTTATTTTTTGTTTATGTTGAATGTTGAATTGAATTGACCCGTGCCTCGGAGAGCACGTAAAGCCGTCGGTCCCGGTTGTCATGAATATCTATGGCAATCGTTATTGGGAAGTCAGTGCCCTCAAATATACTGACAACTAGTTCAATCTTCGAATCTCGAAGTTCTCCCTTAGGGTTGCGGAGGTCCGATGCCAGTCGCTCCGTGGAAAAACTGAAATTCAGGTAAAACCGGTTGAACTAGTAGCCGACCCCAAATAAAATTGGGAATAAAGGCTCGGAAAATGATGTTAATGTTGAATTGAATGTATTAATAAAACATATTACACTAATACTTTGAATTTAGACAATTAATGGAATCTAAACAATTAATATTTTTGCAATATTTTATAATTTTACGTTGCATAGACCAATAAAAACTTTTTAATTTGTAAATGAAAACCATGCCAATGAGATACGCGTATTAACGTAAGCTAGAAGTGTCGTATCTCTGTGTGTGTCGCGGACGATATAACTTACACCATGTCGGCATGAATACTCAATTTATTTCCAATGATAGCGTCACCTAACCGGTGATTATCATCACGTTTCCTATCACTGGCCTGCGGTAACCGATACCTCCATCTGTCATTTGATACACAATTGATTTAGCTGTGTTCCTTTTTAGTCACTTGTGTATTTGTCATCTCTTCGAATTCTATTGAAATGTTTATGTACATATAAGGTGGATCTTAATTGGAAATAAATCTCTAAGATTTATGAGTAATTGAATCCATCTAAAAGAAAGGGATTTTTTAAATAAAATGAAAGAAAGGTTGATTTTGAAAATATACTAGTTATTATTACTATCCTACTAATATTATAAACGCGAAAGTTTGTGAGTATGTATGTTTATTGCACTTTCACGCAAAACTACTTAATGGATTTTGATGAAACTTCACAATAATATAGCTTACATATCGGAATAACACATAGGCTACTATTTACCGCCATGACGGATCTACACGCGGGCGGAGCCGCGGGCAAAAGCCAGTATTATTATAATTTACTAGTTAATAACTGTCCTTAACTAGCACTCAGTCGGATTGGGGACGTTATGGCCTTAACTTTCTCCTTAGAGGACATTATGGGTTGTTGATGACTTAATAACTGCGTATTTTAAAACTCCTTAAAATATTTAAGATACAATTTATTAGAATATTTAATGTTCTTTACACTGCGCAAATTTGCCTTTTTATGTAACAGTGTATTCTTGCGAAGCAATGAACATATTTAATTTGTATATTAAAAATATTGAACAACTAACTAGTAAAACTATTTTATAAGCAGCTAGTCGACGTAATTATATCAGATCTCTCAAAAAAATCCTATAATAAAAAAATATTTTGTCAGTGCAAGTTGATGAGAAAATATTAATATGTTATGTAATTGAAGTATATTTTATTACTTACATCCTTCGAAAACATTTCCTCTCAGTAATACTATATCTATATCTCAGTAATACTATCTGTATATCTATCCAATTTAGTAGCGCCACGCTGATTCCAGCCTAACTTCTAACAAAAGACTCACTGTGCCGTCATATTATGTTACGAAGCATCAACAAGAATTTTGATGAATTTAAACTTTTATTATGTTCTCTCAAATTTAGCTGTGACATACTAATCCTAACAGAATGTTGGTTATCCAAGACCCACACTTTGCCATTATTGGAGGGATATACAAGCTTTGCAACGAGTAGGTTACATAGTCAAAATGAGGGGATAGTTATGTATGTTAAGAACAGCCTAAAACGATACGAAGTCTATGAACCTTCATTCCAAGAATCTAATTGTCTTGTCTGCAAGATAGACAACAATAATGTAATTATAGCTTTATATAGACCACCCTCGTATAGGAAAATAGATAACTTCCTCGATAGCCTCAACCATACTTTATCGGAATTATCCGCCTATAATAACATTATATTACTGGGTGACCTAAATATAGATATTAAAATAAACAGTTCGGATAACCGCGCCAACGAATACCTGAATCTTGCAGCTTTACACGGCCTCCTACCAGCTCATCAATTTCCCACTAGAATAAACAACTGCTTAGATCATGCGTTACTTAAAACTCACTACACTGCCACAACATTAGTAATTGAATCTTCTATCACTGATCACTATCCTATTCTGCTTAGTCTTAATCTGACTCGAACGTCAAACAAGTCAAATAGTAAAATCAACCGACTAGATATGAATGGCGTTATACATGACATTGGAAATGCGGATTTCTCTAACATTTTTTCTATGTACGACGTAAATAAAGCCGCTGATATGTTCATTCATACCCTTAAATCTATCATAGAAAAGCATAGTAAAATTGTCAATGTTCCTTGTAAATCTCGGGTTTTGAAGCCATGGATAACACCTGGACTACTGAGATGCATACGTAATCGAGACAACATGCACCTGAAGTGTAAAACACAACCAGATAATACCATACTGGAAATTACTTATAAGCGCTATCGGAACTTTTGCAATAATTTGCTCAAAAAACTCAAATGTGAATATGAAAGATCAGAATTTGCAAAATACAACAAAAATCCTAAAAGAATGTGGGAAGTAATTAAAACAGTTACTAACACTTCAGTCACACGTTCTAATGCAGTGGGCCTATTAAATACTTCTGAAAATAAAACCGCAACTATAAATCACATAAATCGGTACTTTGCTAATATAGGTAACGAATTAGCCAGTAAAATAAAACCAACACATAGACCCAATTCGAATTTTTTTAAGAATCCATCTCCACTAAAATCTATGGGCCTACTTGAGGTTGATGAAATAGAGATAAATAGAATCATTAATAACCTCCGTACAGAGACAGCAGCAGGATGGGATGGCATTCAGACTAGTGTTTTAAAATCTGCTAAGGTATATTTGGTGCCGGTAATAACCCATATTTGCAATCTAGCGATAAGATCTGGTACTTTTCCCCGAGCTCTAAAAAGATCAATAGTAATACCAATTTTCAAAAAGGGAGACAAAGGTGAATTGGGTAATTATAGACCCATATCAATACTTCCAGCTCTGTCGAAGATCTTGGAGAGAGTTCTCAACAATTATCTTGCAGGCTTTCTGGAGACGAATCACATCATTTCAAAAAATCAATTTGGGTTCAGAAAGGGTTTGTCTACTGAACATGCAGTTGCATCACTGACAAGGCTAGCAGTTCGAAAAATAGACGAGAAACAAAAATGCTTGGGTATATTTCTTGATCTCTCCAGGGCCTTTGATACAGTTTCTATCCCAGTGTTAGTGAGTAAGCTTGAATCGGTGGGCGTCAGAGGCGATGCCCTAAAAATTTACACCGATTATTTAAAAGATCGCACTCAATGTGTTCGCATTGGATCATATACCAGTGACGAAGTTCCGGTACACTGCGGGGTCCCACAGGGAAGTATCCTGGGCCCTACTCTTTTTACAATTTACCTAAATGAGCTGTGTAATATTTCGTTACCAAATTCACATATACACTCATATGCTGATGATACTGCCATTCTGGTTTACGGTAAGACCTGGTCTGAAACTAGAATCACTGCTGAACGAGTTATTCGTATTACAAACAGTTGGCTTGCACATAATCTTCTCACTCTGAATGTGGAAAAAACTTGCTACATGACCTTCGCAATCAATCCATCGAGCCAACCTGCAGAAGACTCTTTCAAAATAACAGCCCACTCGTGTCCTAGCAATAGTCTCACATGTACATGCCCCTGCTTAACTAGAGCATCGTCTACCAAATATTTGGGTATAACACTTGATCACTGCTTGAACTGGTACGAACATATTCAAATATTAACTGCGAGGGTTAGAAAGTTAATATACGTCTTCAAAAAGCTCCGTAACTCTGCCGACCTCCCCATTCTCAAAACTGTTTATACATCTCTTTGCGAATCTATCATAACATACTGCATCCCAGTCTGGGGAGGATCTCCTAAGACTAGATTCATTGACCTAGAGCGTGCTCAGAGAGCTGTCCTTAAAGTTATGTTGCGGAAACCCTACAGATACCCTACCGATCAACTCTATAAGGATGCAGCATGTCTCACTGTGAGACAACTTTATATGTCACGAATCTGTCTCCGCCAACATAAAACCGTGCAAGCACCAAATGTAGTTACCACTAACACTGGAAGAAGACCCAAAGCCCCGTGTAATATTATTAAATTTAGAACAACTTTTGGTAGGAGAAACCTCGATTATCAAAGTACTAATTTATATAACAAAATACACAAGATATTGAACCTTCAATCCCAGACGAAGTATGAAGTCAAAGTAAAAATCGAAAAATGGTTACAGTCACTAGACTACCACGACACAGAAAAATTTCTATAGCTAGCCAAGACAGACTTAGACATACACACACATACACCCACACACGCACATACATACATACATACATGCACACACAAATACACGCACATACACACACACGTACACAAACCCATATATTTTAGTTTTCACCATCTTCAGATTTCATTTTTTTTTTTTACTTCATCTAAATTGTTCTTCATTAGGTCAATATTGTAACACAGCACTAAGCGGAACCACTGGTTCTCAAAATACAGGAAATCCTAGTTTGAGGACCAGGGGTCATATATATAATTGTCTGCCATATACTTTAAACAATTTACTATTGTGAATGAAATAACTGTGTGAATTATAATTGTATGGTTTAGTTTTTTGCAATAAACTATTATTATTATTATTATTATTAAATGTTTCGTTGGTGAGTGCGAAACCGGGGGCTCAATAGTGCAGAAACATTTCAATGGGCCGCCATAGTGATGGTTCCGTGCTGTATTTATAAATATACTCAAATATATATAAAAAACCTACATTTCAGCAAGCGAACCTGGCAGAGGAAGGTACCTAAACACGTACTCTTAATTCATTAAATAGTTATGCTAGTCACATACAAAAACTAGTCAAGTTAGATAGTGGTATCAACCTATTATTTAAATAATTCGTCTACACCATGTATTATGTCAAAATTATATAGCACAATTATGTACTAGCTGAATAATTCACATTAGCAATAATGTCTTTAATAAAGCGTGATTAATATTGAAAGCTATTATAAATATTAACTTTCTTAATTTGATAGTTATGTAGGAACGGAGGTTATATCGCTTGACAACGCAATTTATCATATGACTACGCAAAACTATCTCTGGTCTAAAAATCGCTTTATTCCATGTCAATGTCCGCTCGGTAAACATACACTCGGTTCCAAAAATAACGGGTCAGTCACATAAACCCGAATATCTCCCGAACTACGTATGCCATCCTAATGAAACGAAGACTGTTCAATTGAGAATTTAATTATACAGATAAAAAATAAAATAAAACTTAGTTACACCCACAATATTAATCTTAAATTAAAAAAAAACTAAAGTAGTCATATTTTTCTTAAGATTACATTTTTTTTATGATTGTTTTTTTGCTGTTTTTCATCACTGGAGGCTTCATCACGTGGAGGCAATACAAAGTATTAAATGAAGAAAGTGATGAAAAACAGCAAAAAAACAATCATAAAAAAAATGTAATCTTAAGAAAAATATGACTACTTTAGTTTTTTTTTAATTTAAGATTAATATTGTGGGTGTAACTAAGTTTTATTTTATTTTTTATCTGTATAATTAAATTCTCAATTGAACAGTCTTCGTTTCATTAGGATGGCATACGTAGTTCGGGAGATATTCGGGTTTATGTGACTGACCCGTTATTGGTTTATGTGACTGACCCGTTATTTTTGGAACCGGCTTTAGAATCACGCCCGCAGACACAAACAATCAAAGTAAATAAAAAATATATTAATCACTATCTTGTACAATTGAAGTACTGAAATGAAAATGTTTTTATTTTTTATTACCAACTAGTTTTTGCATGATACGCAATTACCACTAACGACTCTAACACAATACCTTTTCGCCATGTCTATTGAGATCAACCGAACGCATTTTAACGGGATAAGAACACAGCTTTCTAATTCAAGCTTTGTCGTGAGCTTTGCATTCGAATCTGTACTCCATATGTTTATCTGATTTATCGGTACAATAATTATGAGTGTGTCATGACGCTTCACGTGTTTCGAAACTGCATAATCATCTCTGACCTGAACTGAGTTCGTGGAAATACGATTCGATAATGTCTCAAAAGCCTGTGGTCGCTTCTCTGTTACGTATTTATGATCTGTTTGGCTAACAATTGTCAGCGAGCTCTTATTCATACCTCACTGTAGTTCACACTACCGTTATTATTATGGATGTCCACGTAAAATTTCAAGTAACCCTCTAAAATTATCCTTCCACGACCTCACGTACAAGCCCTCGCCAAAAAATACAATACATTTACAGAGACCACGAAAATGTTTAAATAACTGTCAGTGCTATCGTGTTTTTGTCAGGAGAAACCTCGTTAAAAATTGAGAGGAATTTACAAAAACTGGCTCTTATTTAAACAGTTGTCCCCAAAAAAGATAAAATAAAGGTCCTCACTACGTCTGTGCTCTCGAAATGCAAACGAAACAACGAAGATTGGCAAAATTCTGACGCAGCGTGTGGCACGCTCCACATTGCCAATTTGCGTAGTTGCCGTTTAAATCTTTTAAAATGAAGTGATTCTTTTGTTAATTTGCCATATCCTTACTTATTTAATAAATACTTATGTCATAGTATTATAACTTTAAACAAGTTCATCAATATCTTAAGCTTCTGCGACCTGTATCTAAGTCAATGTCAATGGCTCTACAAGGTAAGGTCGTTCACTATCTATTGCCGAATGATTTGTAGTTTCGTATGATTTTCCGACATTTTGTTAAGTCTTTATATATGCGACCGGTTAACGATGGCCTTATTCGTGGCTTGGGGTAATTTAGGACCATCAGTTGACTCCTGATGAACGATGAACTCCGCTTTCACTACTGATGAACGACCCGGCCGAGTCCCTTCACACTTCATGACGAGCTATTGAGCTACACAAATCGGTTCCTTTTCATCGCTTTTGAGGTCTTGTTTACGAGAAGTTTTCTTTTTAAGCCCTCTCCTTATAATGACAACACTGAAATCTGTTGATTGGTGAAGTAAATTCATATTACTTCAATTTGCATTATTACTTTTTTAACACGGCAATTGATCTGTCAGTTGCCATCAATGCAACAATTATACTTCTGAAGTTGATCTGTTATTATTGCATGTCTGGTATTCAATGCCCCGCGGTACAGAGCAGATTAATCGATTGGACAATCACTTTCTCTCTTGCGGGGTCAGGTATTGTTGGTGCTAATGTGACAGCGCTCAGTGGTCACCCTGAGAAAGTGCTAGTTATTTAGTGTTATCAGTTCCTCGATTTCTCCGAGATAGTTGATCAGGAAACGTAATAGGTACCAATTACGCCAGCCAATTAAATTTCACATTGATCTAATGAGGCAAGTAGTTATGACTCAATTTTAGATTTAGATTCGTTACAATTATGCTTTGAAGTTTGCTGTATGATTTTGGACATTAGATTGGATCGGAATCTGAAATTGTGTAACTTTCATTCAAATGTTAATTAGACAAATGTAGATGTGAAATCCTTATATTAATCTACTAAGTGTATAATTTATATAATTAACGTCATTTTGTAAAATAACTTTAGAATATATATGAAACAAATGTCACTACTTACTTGCGTCTTCGTATTTTTAACACTTATTTATGCTTATATATTTTAACTTAAAATGTTACTTCATTAGAATGTTATTTATAACATTCTCATGAAGTAACATTTTATGTTATCGCTTATTAGTTAAAATATGTCAAATAGGTACCAAGAATTACTTTTCATTTTAATAATATACATCTAAAAATCTCTTAGGTACGTTAATATTTTAATCCTAAAAAAACATATCTATTTGTTTTCATCTTAAATGTTTTACCAATCCAAAAAGCAGGGCTATATCGTTATATATTCGAATTAATAGCCCAGTTGACAAAGACTCTAAATTTTATCATAAGTTTTAAAATGATCGGGTTATAATTGTTTAAACTTTTTCTTATTTCTAGTGTGAAATCTATACATTAACACGTGAAACAAAAACTTTGTTTCACGTATTAATGTTACGGAGGAGTTTGAAATTTGGTACAGATTGTTTATATGGAGATTGAGTGCAGAAAGCAAAAAAATTAAAAAAAGACACTAAACCACTAAGCGAACACTAGTTACTGTAAAACTGGAAGTTATAATGGTGTCAATACGTTTATTAGAACGAACCCATATCGTAACATCAAACTTAACGATTATATTACAAAATTGTAGGCATTGTGAAAGAATAGCGATATGAGTCGGTCAGCTACAGCAGGGCTTTTATTATTTTTATCGAAATTGATATGAAACCACTTTATCGTACATTACTCGCCAATTCCATGAAACTATTAAACTGATATTGAGTTAACAAGAAACGGACATCTAAACACTGGTTGATGTAATATTCTTAGATTTGACCATTACAATGATTTATACCAACCGAACTAATAAATCATAACGTCAAATAATGTCATAATATTTGACTTGAGAGTAAATCTTTTATAAAAGGTAAATTGTGAACAAATCTGTACTCTCTTATACTACTTATACTTGCAGTATAAAAAATCTTAACATAGTACAAAATCGCTTTCATTGTCTGTTCGCTTAGACCTTTTATAAACTAAGGTCGTATTGAAACTCAACGGATTTTAATGTAGTTTTCCACAATAGATAGTTTTCAAGAGGAAGGTTGATATGTATAATAATTACCTACATGCGCATGAGGATCGAACCGACTCGCTAGTACATTATAATAAATAAGTTTAATCAGTTGCTTTTCACATGATCCAAGTTCGACAAAATACAATATTATTATCAAAGTTTTTAGTATGCATGCGGTTCATTATCTAATCTAACAAATTAATTATGACAATATCCCGCAGGCTTCGATCACAATATCAACCTAATAGCTAAAACTCGTGACGGCGTGAAATACCGAGTATTAATAATACTAGTATTACGTAATTACGTTTCAACTGATTGCCATCACGAAAATTCATTCATTATTACAATGTAAGTATCGCAACGGTTACATGGTATTTACATTTTGTACCAATCTTAATGGATATCGGGCAGGAATAAGGCCATAATAAAGTACAGCGATATATAAAGCTTTCAATTTCTACGGTAGTTTTAACCTTGAAGGTTTTTATGCAGATGGAAGACGACTTTGGCTGTTAACAATATTTTATGGAACTTTATTACTACAGACTCGATATAAAATAGAGGTGTCCCAATAAGTCTTGATGCAAGGTCGTTTTAAAAGTTACAGTTAAATCGCTTTTGAAAGAAATTTAGTTTCGCAATTCAAACGTAACACTAGTTTTCCTTGTACGTTTCTTGGTCACCGACACGTAGATAACTCAATTAATTGGCATAATAATTGCAACTGTTATTATGTTATAAGTACATAATGATATCTTGTCAACAGTTCTTTGTACTTTAGAGTGATTTAAGTACGTGTAATATCAGTTGCACGTATACTAGGTACTTAAGGACAGAACTCAGTAGGGTACGTACGATAGGTCAACGACCGATGATAATTGAATCGTTCCATTTGTTTGATGTCAAACAGCAGAAGTAAAATCTTTTTCATTTCCCGCTTTACATTTGTGTCATAAAAAGGGAGTTTCGTTCTCGAATTATAAACTTTTTCGAGACAAACTATGACAATATTATTTTATGGTTTTTCTTTACAAAAATAAAATGCAATTTATAACTGAAGAGTGAAATACGAAGAATTTGAAATCACGTCTACTATATTTACTAAAGGATTTTTTTGAAGTAAAAGTCGCTGAAATTTTTAAAGGAATGTTCGGAGTTAAGTTTTTCGTGCACAGAAATGATTACATGATGCTGTCACCATATTAGGGCCAGTATTACACAATTCCTTGCATGCATCATTACACTACAAAATAGGTACTTACACGTACTCATGTTTACATTTTAAGTACTTTGCATTACATGTTTCTTCTTGTGTATGTGTGTGTATGTTGTAATAGCATGTCGTGTTACCATATTAACCTATTACCTTTTATGAAGAGATCATTTAAAAACGTAATTTATCATATTACATATATATAATACTTACGGTAATGCAAAAATAGTATATACGGTACTTAAAGCCGT
This sequence comes from Phragmatobia fuliginosa, assembly GCA_932526445.1. Taxonomy (NCBI): domain Eukaryota; kingdom Metazoa; phylum Arthropoda; class Insecta; order Lepidoptera; family Erebidae; genus Phragmatobia; species Phragmatobia fuliginosa. Next base: position 6,370,160 of record OW052066.1, on the reverse strand, counting down.
CGGTCACGGTTGTCATGAACATATATGGCAATCATTATTGGGAAGTCAGTGCCCTCAAATATACTGACAACTAGTTCAATCTTCGAATTTCAGTTCTCCCTTAGGGTTGCGGAGGTCCGATGCCAGTCGCTTCGTGGAAAAACTCAAATTCAGGTAAAACCGGTTGAACTAGTAGCCGACCCCAAATAAACTTGGGAATAAAGGCTAAGAAGAATAAGGTACTTACAGCAAAAATATTTTCAAACATTTTGTCTGTCTGTTCTGTTCTGAATCAGCTCATTAGTAATATAATACTATACTGTTTTTATACTAAGATAGTTTCTTTATTCCTTTCCTAATGACTCCTTACTATAAAATACCAATTGATTTATTTCCCACAGCACATAAGTACTAAAAATGTTTAAAATATCCTTTACCGGTTAAGTCCAAATATTAATTTAAAATCAAGATTGACCACGAATGCACTTAAAATAATCCATACAAAATAGCCACAAATAGTAATTACTGTTAAAACGTCAAGCTACCAAACCAACAAGTATTATATTACAAACCTTTTTCTATACAAATAACCAAAATTACCTACGGAGTGTCTGTTTGTAACATCAAATTATCATTTTTTTTTGTAAATTCATGTCCAGGTCTATACAGTACTTACCTTCATCAAAAAAAAAAAAAAACTATCCGTCTGTCTATTTCTTCCGGCTATTCCCTGGAACGGCAAGACCGATTTAAAAAAAAATTCGTGCAGAAACATAATGGCATAAGGAGTAACTTATTTATAAATAATAATTAAAAAGTCTCCGCGACGTGTTCCGCTATTTTCAACAAAAAACGCGGGTGATACCGCCGGACTCAACTAGTTACTAATAAAACGTCAAGCTACCATACTACCAAGTATTATATTACAAACATAATTATATAATCTTTTTATTTAAACAAATCGTTTTACGTAAACCATCAAGAAACTTGAAATCCTTTTTGATAAGAATCTAACGACGGGTTATGTCACTTTATCCTGGGACTGCTGTGGACAGATATCATTTTCCACTATACATTTATCGTACATCTGAAAATATTAAATATGAAGAGAGGATAAGGAGAGGAGGGTCCTCCTGTCCCTCCTCCTTACTTAAGACAAAATGATGATGCTCATAGATTCTAACCTTGTTTAGTATAAGATAAAAACTAATTTCCTGAATTCATAATCATCAGCCTATTGCAGGCTTCTTCACTTCCTGGTTTCGGCCAACAGTTTTGGAGTTAAACAAAAAATAATTTTCACATAGCAATATTCACACAAGTGGCAATATTCATATTGAGTAGTTGCAATTAAAAAGTTAATTGACACACATTGTAAATAAAAGTATTTATTTACAAAAAAAGTATGTTCATGTATTTATATCAGTCAAGATAGATTTGCTTAGTTTGGTAAGAGATGGCGTTACGTGTAAAATTTTCAAAATATTTATTATTGATTTTAAGTCTAAAAGCATACAACAAAATATTAAACCACATAATTGCTTTGACACAAAACGAATTAAATGTTAATAGTATACAGAAATCTTCCCTTCCCTGAACTGAACGCTTCTAAACATAAACACCACATTTCCGCTTGCCCATACGCAAGTAAACCCATTACATTTCACAACATAAACACAATTAAAATGTACAAAAACGTACACAAAAGTACATATTCAATCCTGTTATCGATGGTTTCCGGCCAAACACATTGTTTTAAAACTCCTCAAGATAAATTAAGTTAAGTGGCACTTTTACAAACTATTTCTGAAGCAACTGTTTCAAGTGATCCTTATGGATTATATACTCGCTTAAGTCAAAAACCCCCCTTAACACTTAGAATGGTATTTGAAGTAGACAAGTATCGGCCTACGCTCCTTTTAAATCTCTATATGGTTTTTGGTTTACGCAAAACATTAACAGAGTATTAGCAATAGTAAGTAACAATTATTATTATTATTTTATTATTCTACTGACAACCCTCGCATTAGGAATGTCCATACTCTGTCGCGGGGGACTTCCTAACAAAAGGTATTCCGTGATTGACTGACAGACAACGCACAGTCGAAACTAATGGGCGCAAGAAGCTGAAATTTTGGCATGTGTGTTCCTTGAGGAGTATAGGCGCTAAGAGAGGATTTTAGAAAACTCCACCACTAGGGGGTGATAAAGGCAATCAAAGTTAAACATCAAAAAAACACGTAGACGAAACCGCGGACAAAAGCTAGTAAGAGATAAAACTAATTTCATAATTGACTTCTGAACTTAAATTATGCAGAGAACTCCATCAGATAGCCGAAAAAGCCACTTCCCAATTTTTAAGTCACGCCACAGACATTCCTTCTAGTTCAACAGTCAAAATCACTACCTACTGTGGCGACTTCCACATATAGCTACTTTTTTTTTTTTTTTTTTTTTTTTTTTATTTTTTTTTTTTTTTTTTTTTTTTACGTGTGGAAATCCGGCGGGGTGGTGTGTCGGACTCGAACCGACTAAAACCACACGGTGTGACCCTCTCTGCGCCTTTGTATTGGAAGGAGTCCAGGGAGGGGATTTCCTTCTGGACTCCGACCGGCGCCTGCCCGCACTGTTGCGGGCACCACCTTAGCTCTCGACTCTCTATTGGGCAACGTCCGGTCACACGCGGACGCCGCCCCCTCGCGGTTGGCCTCTACTGCGGACGGACGGGAAACCCGTCCCGCCCATCCGCGGCCACTCTCAGGGCGGCATGAGACGCAGGTATGCGCGCCTCCGCCGCCCAGGGCGCCGGCGGCGGATCGGGTCCGAGTGGATATCGTCCTCCCGGGCCTTCTCCGCCACCTCCTGCAAGATTACGTCCTCGCAGAAGGTTGCGACCGCGGTGAAACAACTGTCGCTGCCGACCATCGATCTTATGACGGCCGGCAGCGAGAGATCCCCTCCGATGACTGCAGTGAGGACCCGGCGCTGCGCCGCCCAAGCGGGGCAGACCGCCAGCGTGTGCTGGGCCGTGTCCTCACTGCAGTCGCAGTGGTGGCAGGCGGGACTCGGTTCCCTCCTAGCGACCGAGTGCAGGTACTTTCCGAAGCAACCGTGCCCGGAAAGTACCTGCGTCAGCCGGAAGGAAAGGGTCCCGTGCTGCCGCCCTGCCCACTCCGCGATGACCGGCCGAAGAGCCTCCACGGCGGCGAAGCCAGCGCGTGGGGTCTCCAGCCGGAGCGACCATCTCAGCATGGTGGCTCGGCGAGCGGCTTCGCGCCACTCGCGCACGTCCTCGGGCGTAGGGCGAAATCCGCTCTCCGCCCGGAAGTCAGCCACTCGCCGATAAACTTCGGCGAGCACTTCCGCCTCCAAATCCCACGGGGGTGTTCCGGCCAAGGCACACGCCGCCTCTGTGGACACCGTGCGGTATCCACGTATGGCTCTGACCGCCAGTATCCGCTGGGGGCGCCAGAGGCGCGCCCTGTTCTGGGCGGACAGAGCCGCCGCCCACACCGGTGCACCGTAAAGTGCCATTGACCGGACAACCCCCGTGTACAGCTGCCTAGTGGGGACACTAGCCCCGCCCAAGTTGGGCAGAAGTCGCCCTAGGGCGGAGGCAGTGCCCACCAATTTAGGTCCAAGCTGTCGGAAGTGCTCGTCGAAGAGCCACCTACCGTCGAGGACCAGACCCAGGTACCTCATCTGGGCCCGGACCGGTACGAGGACCGAGTTGACCTCGATCGAGGCGCCGGCGGGCGGGCCGCGACGGGGCCCATGAAATAGCAGGGCCTCCGTCTTCTCCAGAGCCACCCGCAGACCCAACGCCTCGATGCGCCCGACCACCCGGGAGACTCCCGTGGTGGCCAGGCGCGCCGCCTCCTCAAAGTTTGCCCCCCGGGCCGTGACCAGGGTGTCGTCTGCGTAACAGATTACACCCAGCCCGGGGGGGAGACGCCCTCGTAGGGCCCAGTCGTATCCCATGTTCCACAGGAGTGGTCCTAGGACAGACCCCTGTGGAACACCGCACGACATGGACCTGCGTCTCAAGGCGCCATCTCGGTCCTCGTACTCGACGGTACGCTCCTCTAAATAGTCTGCCACCAGCCGCCGCAGGTACCCTGGCACTCCGTGGTATTGGAGTGCGGCCCTGATGCAGCCGAATGGCAGACTATTGAAGGCGTTGGCGATGTCCAATGACACCGCCAACACCACTCCGCCGCCTCTCACCGCCTCTTCGGTCACGGCCCTCAGGCGCAGGATCGCGTCGACCGTCGAACGCCCTTCTCGGAAGCCGAATTGGGCGTCCGACAGGTCGGGCCCCACCTCGCTGAGGTGCCGGACGATGCGGACAGAGAGAACCCTCTCAAACAACTTGCCCGCCTCGTCCAGCAACACGATGGGCCTGTAGGCCGCGACCGAATCGGCAGGCCGTCCATGCTTCTGGATCAGTACCAGCTTCCCGCACTTCCAACGCTCAGGGAAGTGTCCGGACGCCAGGCTAGCGTCCAACACTCCCCTGAGGTGGTCCGACATGTAGTCGAGGGCACGGGCCATCACTCGGGCTGGAACCCCGTCCGGCCCGGGGGCGGTGTTCTTGGACCGAATCCGTAGAACAGCCGCCCCTACCTCCGATTCCCTGACAGGCGGCACATCACCCACGCTGTCCCGACGACGACCACGACGGGCCATCGACGGGGGTGTGTGTTCCGCCTGCTGTGGGAATAGGCCCTCGACCACTTCCTGCAGGAAGCTGGGCTGGAGAGTCTCCGTAAGGGGGGGGCCCTGTGTGCGGAGCTTTTGTCGCACCGCACGGTAAGACCGACCCCAGGGGTCACGCTCGAGACTCTCCAGCATCTCCACTCTGGACGCGTCTTTGGCGCGGCAGATGGCCAGCCTCAGAGTTTCCCGAGCTGCTCGGTACTCCTCGTGAAGCCGGTCCACCTCCTCACCGCCTCCGCGGTGACGTCGCCGACTCCGGGTGTGGGACCTCCGGGCACGTACGCAGGCCGCACGGAGGTCCGCCAACTCCTGGCCACATACAGCTACTAGATCAACGATCCATAAATTTTATAAATTAAACTATAACTTAAGTTATCCGTTCTAATACCTTGTTAAAATAATTTCCTGCCGATGTTATTTTGTTTCATATCCACACATCTCAGAAAACACATAAACTTTCGGGATATTAAGACCAGCTAGTATAACCACTATCTGGTGTCACCAAAATACAACAATAGAGAATTTATTCTCTCACAATTTGTAGCGAATGTCACCTAAAAGGTTACTAGGTTGCTCGTAAGTCTACCAAGTAAATTGTCACCGGCTTGCAATTAGTTCTTATTAGCTTTGTGCTTGACAACCACTAATTGTCTAGTTAGAAACTAATATCAGTAAAACTATTGCATATAAACTTTTCATAATTTTGTTTTACATTCCAGACGTTGCGTTTAGAAACAAAATAAATCTCAGTAATTAATAATACATAAAAAACTGTGGTAAGAGTGATGTAGCAAGCCAAAGCTTTTTTTTGTCTAAAGAAAGGCATATATGCCCAGGAGTTAACTGTTTCTGGAGCTACTGATAGAAAAGTAGAATAATATAAAATTTTCAACTATAGATATTGGTATTGGGGAGGGATGAGTTTTGATGATGAGGATGAGGTGTGAATAGAGAGCGATGCCAAATAATCCAAAACCTGCTTTCTAACGAGAGAGGACAACTGTACAAGTTATTTTCATCATTATGATTATAGTCTAATAATTATAATGATGAAAATAACTTGTATACAGACACCAGACACATTAATGTTAAATGTTAGATGTCCATTGAGGTCCATTGAGAAAAAAAAACAAAAATGATAAACTCAGAATATTGAATATATTCATTGGTGTGTTATGATTGTATAACAACAGCAATAGTTCTTTCAATTATCAGACATCTGCAATAATAGCTGAAAGTGAAAGTTTTTCAAATTACTTTCAAGCCATTTTTACTTTTAAATACAGTGCGGAGGTTTTATATAACGTATTTCTTGTATATTATGTTTAGATTCTTATTTGTTACGTAAAGCTTATATAAAGTAGAGAAGGAATGAATTTCAAATTGTTGAAAAAAGAGTAGAATGTAGTTCTAATTCTAAATGAAATTAATAGAAATACAAAACCGTATCAAATTCGAACTATTAGTTTTGGAAATAAATGGCACTATTGTTTTGCACAAACATCCTCGGATCCTTAACGCATGTACCTTCTCCGTATAGTCGCTAAAATTAATACTTTAAACTTAACCCTGAGAATATATTAATTTACTAGTACTAATTAAAATTGCAACTTTTTCAAATTAACTTATTTTAAATTAAAAAATTCTTCATTTTGTAATTTGACTTTCGAACCCTTTGTGAAAACTCTTGCACCGTCTGTGGCTGGGACTCCCTCGTCCCCTCAAAGAAGAGTAAAAAACTTTTTTAAGTTTTCTATTCCTTTAGCGCATAATTCATTAATTAAAGATGAGTTCAACACCAATTGTGGTGAACGAAAACTCCATATTATCTGATAAACGAACCAATTTCAATGAAGTATGGGTATTTAAAAAACTGGTATTACTCAGTTAAAGCATGATAAATTGTAACAGTAATGGTAGACTGAGTGGGCGTATGATGCAATCTTTTAATTTTTATCTGTACCTCTCTTAATAATGATAAATGTGTGCAGGTTCATATAGTGATATAGCACTTATATATGTATATCGTGATATTGTACTACATATATGTATATATATCAAACGTAGTCATAATTTGGTTATTGGAGTCACTGCACTCATAAATAGTCCATCACACGTTCAATGGGAAAATTTTACTCTTGATTTATGGTCACATATTTTTATGGTCACTGCTCCCTTCCTAAGGGTTGGAGCGAAATGTTTTATGGTCTTTTATATTTCTCAATAATTATTCTGTCGAATACCAATTGAATCATTCAAATTATTTATTATTTAGCAAAAGTGAAAGGGAATTTTTTAAGCGTTACTTTAATGTACGCTTTTGTTGTCAGCCCGCTTAATGTAGTTCTCAGCAATAGATAGAGTTATTCCAGAGGAAGGCTTATAAATGTGATACATGCATATTAAACTAGAGGAAATCCGAGAATTTCGAAGACTTTCGTGCAAAGTCGGGCCGGGTCGCTAGAGTAAATGTCTGTGAAATACTGATTGAATATCTTTACCGTTAAGATGCACGAACTAACTTAAGTTGTTTTGTACTAAAGATTATTGCAATTTCAGAAAAGTAAGGTCAAATAAACAAAAAAAAAATCAATCGTCATCTCATCTCAAACAAAAAAATACTAATAGAGTATATGTACCCACTTAGGAATTTGAAATTTTACCTTAAAGGCTGTAAAATAAGGGATGAACATTTTTATGAAAGTAAGTAATTTATAAAGTTATAAAAACGAATAAAAGACATGAGCAATGCCCAGTATTTGTAATACATTTTATATGTTAAGTAAAACTTAAGAGTCTGATATTTAATGATAATATATAAAAATAAAAATTCAACCTGTAATAATTATGTTTAAGTGGAATAATAATATAAATATAATATCCGGTTAGAAACTACAGCGAGCTAGATGGCTCAGGTATTAAGAACCACGTCGAACAGTTCACTTAGCTTTCTATGTCACGGATTTATGCACTCCACGGTCTAAGTAATCTAATTTAATATAAATCTCTATTTATTATTCAATGTTTGTCTTTAAAATATATTCAGCGATTAAATTTAGCAAAACAATAAAAAATGGCTTCTGTCAGCTACTCGACACATTAAAATTTAATGTTCCATGTTTATAAATAAATAAATATTTCGAATATTTACACACAACGTCATCTAGTCCCAAACTAAGCAGAGCTTGTATTATGGGTACTAGAAAACTGATATAATAATACATACATATTTTACATAGGAAACACCCTAACCCCGAAACAAATGTTTGTAGATTACACAAACATTTGGTCCAATCCGGGAGTTGAAACCGAGACCTTGAGTACAGCAATCGCATACGCTACCACTGCGCTGGTTTACATCACATAAATATTGTGCAGCCAATTGGTTTATATCTAGCAGATTTTTTTTTATGAAATCTTAAAAAGGGTAAAATATATAATTAATTATTGTCTATTTCCAGGCTTAAATTTCTATATAATAAAACGCTAAAAGTTTATATTTTTAAATGCGATGATCTCGGGAATTGCTGGTTCAAAATACAAAATTCTATGAATATCGAGGAAGTCTACATACCTCATGATAGAACTAATAAAAGCCGAACTAAACATGTGGAAACGGGGATAATATTCATTTCTATACGTTGACAAAGATGAAGTTGGTTGCGCCCTTTTCCTGCTAAAAGCTTTCGCCCGCGTGTATGTTGGGTATCGAGGTAAAGTCCTTTCTAAGTTCACATCTGAGTACCAAATGACTTGGACATTTGACTGCCTTGTTGGACTAGTGGTTAGCGTAAGCGGCTGCTGATCAAGAGGTCTCGGGTTCGATTCCCGGGTCGGACCAAATATTATTTGTGTGATTCACAAATTTTTGTTTCGGACTCTGGGTGTGTTCTATGTATAATATGTATGTATTTACAAAAAAAAAGTATGTTTATATATTTATATAAGTTGTCTAGTACCCATAATACAAGCTCTGCTTAGTTTGGGACTAGATGATGTTGTGTGTCAGATGTCCGAAAATATTAAATATCATGTTATGACGTGAAAGCCAGACCGACAGACGGAGTTACTTTCACGTTTATAAAGTAAGGAAATAAGCATTGTCTGCGTTATTTTTTATTCAATGAGTTTACAAATAGAAAAGATACAACATCGTCGTTAAGAGTTCGTTAATGAGTCTAATTGACATCACTTCATTCAGCCGCTTGATTGTCTTGTTGGGGGAGCAATTGGTGGCAAGGCTATCATTAATTTATTTATGCCATTTACTTAACTATGTGTTCAGCTGAGAAGTAATTTAGAGGAGAGACCTAAACAGCATTCATTATTAAAAGTTTAGTAATACTGATACAAATAAAATAAAAGTCAATTACATATTATTCCAATTTCATAGAAACTGCTGGCGGCAATGAACTTGAAATATAATTTTAAAGTAGGCATATTTCATTTCATTATCATCGTTATACAGCCTATTGCAGTCCATTGCTAGAAATAGGTCTCTCATTCCAATATCTTATTTGGAATATAATTAAATCTAATTTTAACCGACTCAATTAAGAGGATTTCTCAATACGTGTTTTCCTATAGTTTTGACTTCGTCAGTTTTAACTATTAAGCTTTTTTTATTTGAGAAGGTACACTTTTCTCGTAAGCCTTATTCAAATTGAAGATTGAAATTAGTTTTATGTACACGCGTCTTTAGTTCTATTGTCCCATTAAACATGTCCCAAAAAATGTCCATTGTACTTGAAGACACGTAAACATAACATAATTCGTATGACAAGCAGGAAATGTTTCCTAATTCGATAATTGTTCGGATTCCGGCTCACTTATCGGATAGTTTCGGAGGACGAGGGACAGTAGGCGAGGAGTGCAATTGTTCCTAATTATGTGTCGGTCATCAGCCACTTGAATTTGCGGTCGAGAACTACTTGTACTCTGTTTATCACTCGAGGAGTCACCACTGTTTACTTTTTGACTCGAGACCATAGACATACTTAGCCTCTTATGTATGTCTATGGTCTCGAGTCAAAAATGACATCATAAAATTAGTTTGTACGAAGAAACAATAACACTCGTATTTTCGAGTCCTTTTCTGTTTGGAATGTAAGGACAAAGTTATTTTTTTATAAATCACAAAGTAAGGTTGAGTTACTTATTTAGCACAGTAAAAAACTTTTGTAAACAACCGGCGCATTTATCAAAATAAAGCAACTGGAAATGTGACAGTTTGAACTTTCCGGAAACAAAAATCCTAAAGTCGGTAAAGTAACATTACAAGTTTGTGAAAAAAGTTTTATTTCCATAAAAATTAGGCCGACTCAGACGTACGATGTTTTCGTTCCGTGTTCACCTCCATAGATTTGCGTTTAGTACGGCGTTAGGGGATGGTATACAAATTTTATGGGTATGTAGAGTCACTTTGGCAGGCCTAAATATAAAAAAAAAAAAAAAAAAAAAAAAAAAATTTACGGGTTACCTCACAAGTCGGAGCAGTCACGGCATTTAGTTCTACTGCTGACTTACACGCATTTAACAGTGTCATTACTCGTACGTTCACCAGCGACACTGTACGTTCATTACTATTGTCTTAGTAGACCTTATATAACGTACAGTTGAACAATCTCAAAACTGAGTGTACAAATCTATAGTCATACTTAACAAAACTTTTCCGTGTAGTACTGTTAATATAACAGTCAAATAATGTAAAATATTTAGCATTAGCTGTTAACACATTGATATATAAAAACCCTAGATGCACAGTCTCAAACAAAAGCGGCATACGAAACTGTCCCACTTAGTCATTGATGTATAAAAATATCAATGTGGGTAGTTTTAGTTATGCTATAAACATATCTTTTGCAAATTCAACCTTACGCGCATTGGTTAAAGTTTTTATTACAAAGCAGTGTACCATGACCAATCAAATTTTACTACCGAAGTTTTGAATAAGAACAGGGTCGTTTGGATTATGCGACTAAAATAAAAGGTTGTGTAATAGTCGTTCTCACACTGAAAAAGCGGCCATTGAAATTTGTCGTATTATTTGAAAAAGGAGCAATTGTGCTCGTATTTTATGAGGACGGTTTTGAGACGCTGAGTGTGTATCTTGGGTTTTTTAATACATCAATGTGTTAACACTTGTTTATTAATGAATTCATAGCTCATGTTTCTGATATATTTAGAGACGTGATCATTAGCATATTCGTGACGAGTGACTAACACGATGCCTGATTGTGTTACTAGACCTCACTAGATGTCGTCGTGTCGCTTGCTCCAATAGTGCTGCTCAATTAGAAATACCAAAATCTAAAAAAAAGTCGTGCAAGCCTGGATTTCAGTGTCCAGCACTTTGGCTTCGATATTCAAATTAACCATTTCTTCATCAGATAACTGATCGGACATCAGGGTAATATGACTATTGACCGAGCGGGAAGACCGCCAACCCCAAGGCGTTCTTCTTCAACGTATCGCAGCTATGATGAACTCGGAATCATAGACAGAGCTAAACCATTAAAGTACAGACATGGAGGTATGGAAGACCTTACCGGAATAGAACAGATGAGGTACAGAAACTACGATCAAAAAAATATGGACGACATTACAGTTATTAGTTCTGAAGAAGTCCCTAAGCCTAGAAAGATAACCATGGAAGGCTTAGCCAATGGATTTAGAAGAACCTTCTCTGTAAGGAGCCGAAGAGAAGCATCAGAAGGAATTCCTTTGGATACTTTTAATGTGACTTGTGAGGAAAATTTCGCGACAGTGCGAGGAGCTCCGTTTGGTAGGCGTCGGTCTTTATCGAGAGATAGGGGATCTTCGTTATTAGGAAGGAGTTCTTCTGAAGGTGACGTGAGAATGATACCTCCCCGCGCGCCACCAACTGCCCCAGCGCCTCGTCTGCATCGCTGCCTGCGTGCTCTCGGCGGCAGCTGGAAGAATCTATTACTATGTGAGTCGAGATATGTGGTTTAACTGCTTGCCATAATGCTGTTCATTACCTTTTATTCTCATGTAAGCAGCACCACACCTACGCCATTAACTAAATCTAAAAACGTAACCAAAACATAAATATGTCTCATAACCTTTAGTAATCTGATTCTCTTTCTCATTATTCTGTTATTTAAATGGTAGTTAACCGTTTACCGCTCGCGCGTTGTCCGAGTTAATTATTGGTGCGACGGGTACAAATGACCGCTAGTAGCTTAGTTAGTTTGAACCTGTGATTAACCGCAGAGCTTAATCGAATTGAACGCTTTCTTTTATGTAAATTAACTGATTGTTTGTGTTACTAAGCGGGGTGGTAATTAATCTGGGATTAGACACTGTGACTATATTTTATTACTCAATGATACGGCTTAATTAACTTTGACATAATAGCCGAATAATGATATCGATGGTTAATTAAAATTTATTCTGATTTATCGCTGTAGTGCGGTGCGACTGTGACTAATTGACTATAAATTATTTAATATTCGAAGAACAAATTATGGCATAAATCATCCTTGTCTCTAAACATATCGGGGAAATTGAATTTCTATTGATTACCATAATTGCTCTTAATATGATCCACCCTACTTGTTGACAAAGTTGATATTGGAAAATGACAGTAATTGAATTTCAAATGAAAGTCATTATTAATTACTTACTATAATGGTTGTGAGTGTGTAAAATTACTACTATATATTAAATACTAGCTTTTGCCCGCGGCTCCGCCAGCGTGGATATCGGTTATCGCGGTAAAAAGTTGCTTTTCCAATGTTCCATATATCTCTATACCAAAAGCCATCAAAGTCGGTTCAGCGGTTTAGGCGTGAAAACGTAACTGACAGACAGAGTTACTTTCGCATTTATAAAATTAGTAATGACTATTCAATATATTTGCACATAAAGTTCTAGAATGAACAATTTGCTTATACCATACTTAATATTTTAAAATAAAATATGCAGTATTTCAATATCTTAAATATTGTGCGCCAAAAATATCACTATACAAGAACAGATGTTAAAAATTTTGTTAATGTTAAATGTGTCAAATTTAGTTCACGATTTCCTGTAACCTTGGCACTTATAGTCTTGGCAATATCTGTTTTACTTATTTTTCTCAAAACGCCTTACAGAGTACATTTATAGTTATATTAACTAGAATAACGTGGGTTTCACTTAAATATTAAATACATAGTTGATTTTATAGATATACATATGTATCTTGTATGTATGTGATGCATTCTTATTTTGTGAGTATGTTCTTGTGTGTATATGGTATTTTTAACCGACTTCATAAAAGAGGACTTTCTATGTTTCATTGTATCTATCTTTTTTTATTTTTCATGTTCTGAATAAGTAAGTAGTCAAAGTAAATTTGAAGAGTGCATATGTCTTTTCTAGAGCTAGCAATAACGACATAAATTTGCAATCTTCGCAATTTTTTTCGAATATGACGAAAATTTGGTAAATTAATACAAAAAAAATATTGAATAAATTGTTAGCTCATTTTTAATTACTTTTTACTGTTTTATTATATCTGTTGGTTAGCTCTTAGCAGCGATTTTGTTTGCGTTAATATAGATTCATTTACTAACATTTCAAATTATAATCGCTCTATCGAATTCTATTCAGATCTGTCCAAACGATCTGGTGTCGTTTAGTAAAAAACATCCATCCAAACATTTTGTGTCTAAACCTCCACTTGCTCATTATCTTACTATCCTCAAGGTTAAGTGGTATTTCAAAAAACCGAACCTGTTATCTTGGGTAAGTCCCCGAGAAGCCGGGCCGACCTTGGCCGTGTAACTGCATCGCGAATATGCAATAGTATCTAGTAAAAAACACTACGACTTGTAACACTTTCAAATATACCGAACATTATTGCTTAACATGTGACATGTTTGTGTTTTACATATTTTAACAAGTCAATGACAAAATTTTATAATCAAACAGTCTTGGTCTCCCGTTAAGTAGCGCCGTAAGTGTTATTCAATGTAGGTGGCAATACGAATGTAACGTTTGTTAAAGTATTTTAAGCCTAATTATGAATGCACTAGCCTTGACTTTAGCTTACACATACATTTATTGCTATATTATCACTCAAATGTACCAATATTGTCCATATTGGTGGTGAACGCCCCCTTATTTCGCCTACGTCCGTCGTCAGCAATACACGCGTGGTACAAAATATTATTATAATAGCTCCTTTATATAGCAAATACGAATATCTTTCGCAGTATAAATGTTTATTTTGTCTATATTTTATTAATGTATCTGTCTGATTATGGGTCATATTTGAATATATTTGTTTTGAAACAATCGAAGAATGTTTTCGTGGAAAGAAAAATATGTGGACAAATGATGTAAATTGTTTATGCTGTATAATATGGTACAACTGAAGCTACATTATTATTGATTTATTCTGACAAAGGAATATAAACAGATGTTCTAGAAACTTGTAGATTATGTTGAGGCCTGAATTAATCGGAACGAGATGTGTTTCGTACTCGTGCGATATCTTAAAATAAATGAAGTATTTATGTATGTATAAATAGCACATGCTATCAATATATATATATATGTTCCGTTACTTACTGAATGACAGACAACGCCGGAACTATTAGGCTCATGAAGCTGAATTTTGTGAAACCTTTTTAATACTGTTATCATGCAAACAATTTTATTAATTAACTTGTTTCACACCATACTATGACTAAAATACTGATATAAAATAAGGTAGAATTAAAAAAGCAAGATTAAGCTTAGTAAACATCTTCGTCAATTCGGCTTTTATCGTGACTCACCCTTACACGGTTTAAATGACAACATAGCTTAAGTTCAACATGTGTAGGGCTATTATCCGTTGTAGTGTCCAACCACGTCAACCCTCCACTGCAAGTGGTCTCATTACGAAAATTACCTTTTTAATTTTCCGTTACGCTGACCTTACATGCCCTGTCGAACAATGGGATGGTTAAGTATCACTATATGCTTTAGTTTGGGGATGACAACATCCGGGAGCATGTAGTGGATACAGTTCATACATGTCAGTAAAGTTCTGATCTCGAGTGCATTTGGGTTATCACGGTAAATAGAAGCCTGTATTTTTTTCTATAAAGTTTCATCTTCAATAGATTTGCAAATATTCTACTGCTTTGTTTATTTATGCGATTTATAGAATTTGATAAGATTATTATCAAATTTTGCGTATATTCAACAAATATAACGTTGTCAAAAACTTTTAGTAAAATTGCAAATCTTTTGCATCATTTCTAGCTGCAATGTTTTTTTTTTATTTCATTTTTACAAAATCTTATTATTACTTCATTTCAAAACACTCGTTACAAATATTTTCATTGAAATCAAGTTCTTTTACAAATATCATGTTATTATATAACAATTAATTGTGTTTAGTGTTTGTATTTAAAGTTATGAGCCTAACACAATATGCAATGATTTGTCAATAGACACAGAAATACCTCGCAACGGTGATAAGCCAAGTGACTACTTATTGTTTAAGATGAAACAATACATTCTATTCATATAATTTCAATAAACAAACAATAAATATCATTGATTTCATCCCTATGTATAATACACAATATCCCACATAGCTTTAGAGGGTTGGTTGTCAGATTGTCGGATCTGTCGGCGACCATTTCAGATGTTCGGACAAGCCGACAGTTGCTCGCGATGTTTTAGCGAAATTGCTTTTGTTTGTACATCTGCTGTCGTTCATTTTGCCTCGCAAACTAATTATTTAATGCATGTTGGATTAAGGGGATTTCGTTTCGGTTGTATTTGTAATATAGTGACATATGAATGATATACGATTGCCTACGTTTCGTATTTGTGATTTGTATTATTATTTTTTGGAGTCTAAACATCGAGAATAATCTCTCGCCCATAGATCAATCAAGGTTACATTCGGATTTTTTTATATTATTTAAAGAAATGTCGAGCCTTTGTATAATAACCATAAAAACATAATTAATAATCAAAAAGACTCCCGTCATGTGCGTTCCTTTCGTTTGTTAATTTTCAGTTTAATAAAAGATGAAAGCGAATGAAAAAGGTTTAAGTTAAAATTTATAGCTATTACTACGAATATATAGGCATTTCATTAATTATATTTGGTTTAGTAGTTTAGGTGCATAGCATAGGAACACACAAACATATGTATATAGACAATTGACTTTTGAAAACACTATTTCTAGACGATCTAAAACAATTGGGAATACTTCCCACTACATAATCTCAACATCTTTATCGTTCGAAGATCCTAAATATTTGCTAACAGTACCTTGACAAAATCTATTAAGTAATCATTACGAAGCTACTTAGCACATCCCACCATTTTATATGATTCATACCATTTAGCACTACTACCACATTTTCAAAATTATATATCGTAACAGAACTTAAACTTTGCGTATAATTGGTTTCTAGAAACCTCTCGGTCTTGGAAAATTCCTGTTCTGTCGTGAAGTACTTTACAGACATAAACGGACATAAAGAACTCTCAGACTCAGAACAATAATTTTTGGATCTTATCATCTCTCACTAAGTCTTGTTCACTGTGGGATCCGAACCCACAACACTCACTCATACAGTCGACATATTTAATTACTTGACTTTGAGAATGCTACTTTTATAAAATGGGTATAATAGCCATACATAGAATAATATTATCCTAAAGGGATTGTACAACTGCCTGCTATACCTACACCCAGACGGACCGACTCTCCGTTCTAAATCTATTTTTCTGGTATTTAAGCCTATCAAAGTCCCTCTATTTTGACTAAAAGAAAGGCTAGGATGAATCCAAGAGTAGGGCTTACTATCCTCATCGTGAGTACATACAGATACTGTAACCCTTAATATTGGTTGGTCTTCTGTGTTTGAGGGTAATTCTACACTGTTCGAGCATTCTACCTAACTTAGAAGCTTTGCACCCTTGGTCACATAATAGCCTTATACTTTTTTAAATATTTATCTATATTAAAAAGTGATTGCAACAATTTCAACCAAATACTGACAAATATTTCTTAGTGGCCGCTATTCCAACAATCCATAACTATTTCTCGTTGATGTTATTAGGGCCCTGCAAATGACACGAGATTGCACTGTGCCTCGTTTAGACTTGTATCACGTATATAAACGGTACTAGCAACTAGCCGTGATCACGAGGAATCAGGAAACGTATTATATTCATACACTTACGATTAAATCCCTGAAGAGGTAGGCGAAGGCGTATTCACCCACGTTTTGCTGAATGTAATTTGATCCTACTTACATAATAAGGATATGGCTATTACTGGCAACCGAGCTTTAACTTATGGATATAGGATAAAGCATTTTTTTTCTTCAAATACTAAATCAATAGATACGAATTGATGCTGCAGCTGGTTCTATTATTAAGGAAAGTTTATCCCTTGAGCTTTCAATCATAAATGGGTGTTGTTGCCCTCGTAATTATATTCGTGTGGAAGTTAATTAAACTTATGACTTACCTCTGACATAGGTATAACGCCATGACAGTAATTATTTAATAGAGGTAGTTTTGAATCAAAACAGAAAATTGTAGCTTCCCAGGTAGTCACAACAACTATTTAAAGGTAAACATTTCAAATTTCTTTCGCATGAATTACACAGAATTATTTTTCATATCTTTGCATTTGCGAATAAATTAACAGCAATTTTGAACTAACCTACTTTGCCATTAAATCCATTTCTGTAATTTATAATCATCTCTAGGTTAGAAATATTACATTCATCCTAAATCTATTTCCATTTTCATCATCATTAGCATATCGCAGTCTACTGCTGGACATAGGACTCTCCCATTCCAATGTTAAAAGTATATAATAATTTACTACTATAAACAAACTAATCGAAGTTCCACTCTACAATATAGAAGCCGTTGCATTGTCTAGTATGGAGGTTTGTCACTGAAGTTCTAAGTAATGGGTATACCTCCCCTCTCCGTCTCATAGCTTCAGAGACAATATTTACAAGGTTAGCAAGTTGTGATTGCCATCGTTTGCATTGTGATTGTATATGGCCATTGAAAACAGCCTAACAACAATCGGATACACAATGTTTTTTGTTATATTAGTGAATACCAATTTATGCATATACACATGTCGGATTTCGCGGTAAAACGTTACGTAGTAACTTTTTGTTAATCTGTGGTAAAACCGAGTGTTATTCTGATGCATGAACTATATTACCATAAAGTTTCATTTAAATTTTATCATTAGTTTATGTGTAAGTGTAACTAACATCTGTATTTTTAGTTAATTAAAACTAAAACATTGCATTTAGACCAACACATACATTATGCTACAATACTTATTAATTCATTCACAGAATTAAGAAGTAGTTGAGTAAATAGTCACATTTACTGAATGATAAACAAAATTACAGAATTCCATAATTTTAAAAAACAATATATTTAGTTTGTTTGCAATATATGTTTATCTGTTCATAGTCGTAATCGACTATCAAAAATTTATCTATAATAAACTTTACACATAAAGATTACAATCAAGGAGGTTATAAAGAAAAATAACAATATCTCCACGGCTTCCATTTTGAAATATGTGTAACGAAGATATAAATAAAAAATAATAACGACTATTAGCTATGCCAAAAGAACAATATTAATAATAACAATGTAGATTACAAGTATTTCTGGTTATGCATTCTTTAGCAACAGTATGATAAATAGCTCCCATGCATTGCAATATCAATTACAAATCAATCAGCTATAAATAGTATTCAAATAGCATGTTATAACGACAATTGCAGTAAATCACAATCTCGTTAATGCTCTCAGCTGTATTCATGCTGGCTAGAAGTAATGCAACTCGATACAGATTTTGGTGAGGCTATATTTTATCATAATACTGATATATAATGGCATTACTGTAACCGTCAATATAATTTAAAAACTACTAACCTATATATATGTTAAATGTTTGAACTTTATGATAACTTACTTAGAGTTCAATTTGAGTAGAACGAAAAAATCTCAAAGTAGTGTTGTCCAAAATTTTAAAGAAATTTGCCGGACAAACTAGATCACTGGATTAATCTATAACAGTGATTTAATGTTGAGTCATCCATTTAGTATAATATTATCAGGCTTTATAAAGTGTCTAATAGTATAATCTGAGAGAAACTATAATCTTTCTTGCCACCAAATTTGAACTAATCAATCATTCCGTCTAAAGTCGCCCACTACTGAACAAGGCCTTGACTTGAGCAGTCCGTATTTGCTACCTGCCATTTTCTTCAAATGTATGTTACCATATTTCTACTTAACTGCCTCAACGATCTCACTTGCTTAGCGTTTCCGCCTGCCAATCCAGAGGTCTCGGGTTCAAATCCCGGGTTGGGCTAAAGTGTTATTGAAATTGAGTATTCTATTTTAGAAATCCGTAATAACAGCCCGGAGTTTGGAACTTTGACCTTGGAAAACATGTAAAGCCGTCGGTTCTGCGCTTGATCTCTCTTTGAGCTTGAACCGTTCCATCGGATTATGTGAGTGAGGGAACAGATAGTGCACCTGTGTTTGTGCACACACTTGTGCACTGTAATATCTCCTGTATTGTGGCTGGACTCCATAGAGATTGGCCACCGTGGCGGAGATCAACTAAGAGAACATCATCATATTTTGTAGATATAATAATAATAATAATGGTACATACATTTACAATACAAGACGTAAGGTATCTTGCTAGAACCAACTCAAATTAATTTTGATAATATCGATACTAATAAATTCTCAAACTTTACCTGCATCGGTCAAAAAAACGTTTTATAGGTCCATGTTTTCTGCCATATCCTTACTTCGTGTATCCTCTGAAGCCATAAAGTCCCTTGATCAGTTCTTATTGGAAATGGTATGTCTGATTTACTCGGAAGCTGCTTGAGCCGTTATCTACCTATTGTTCACACATACGTATAAATTGGCCCTAATTGACACCCATGTATGAAATAACGGTATACCTTGCAATTATATACCTTTTTATTTTATTTTATTTTGGACCCAACGCATTATCAGAAAAAAAAAACAGACGCGTGCTGTGTATTATTGAATGTTTTATGTTCTCTGAGTAAAGTACTGGAGGCAGAGAAAAGGTTTTTATTGAAAAAAAAAGAAAAAATATTTACTGGGTTTCTTATTTAATGATAAAATCTTCGATCAAGACTTGTCCTTTGTTATAAAAGAAACATATTAAACACAATCCGTCGGCTAAAATACAATATTACTGAAATTTCTTTGCTTATTAATAAAAAGTTAGTCTTTGTTATTGTTGTGGGAGCCGGTTTTTATTATTAAAATTCCTTTGAAAGTTGTTTTTATAAACATATCTACTGTGTTATAGGCCTCTCCAATTGCACGCCACTTAGTTCGGTCCTCGGCTTCATTCACCTGGTCTGTGGACTGCAAGAGATTAGTTACAGAGATGTAGAAGTAACAATTGCTCTCACTTAACTAACCCGAGACCTCTTAATCGGCAACCGCATACGCGAGCCACTAAAGCAACAAGACAGTCAACAAACAGACATACACCGATTCTCCTTACACACACATAAGTTTTTGGCATTTAATATGAATAATAGGCATTTAATATTAAATGCCAAATCTATAACATAAAAATTATAAACTGCCTTGTTGGTCTAGTGGTTAGTGTATGCGGCTGCTGAATAAGGTCTCGGGTTCGATTCCCGGGTCGGACCAAAATGTTTGTGTTATCCGCAAATATTTGTATCAAAGCTGAAGTGTTTTCTATGTATAATATGTATGTATTTACAAAAAAAAGTATGTTTATGTATTTATATCAGTTGTCTAGTACCCATAATACAAGTTCTGCTTACTTTGGGACTAGATGATGTTGTGTGTAAGATGTCCGTAATATTTATTTATTTATTCGATTGTATGTTTTATCATCAACAGCGCCAACTTTTAACAGTTCACATTACATCTAATTAGGTTTTGGCCCATAACTTAAGTGTTAGGCACAATAATACAAATGTTTCCTTTTTATAAAATACAACTTAACAAAACATTCATCTAAGGCCGTCTAAGTTAGCATTTTATAAACATTTCTCATTGACATACTAATCATTTCGTCTAAATTCGTTTATGAATTATTACAAAGGAACGCCTTGTCACAAAGTCGAAGCGACCAAAAAGTTGACAAAATTTAATAAATACTCGGCTTTTTATCCCAAAAAAATCCCCGCCATCCAGACATTGGACAAAGCATTCGTGCAAACGTTTATAAAAAGTTTACCATTTCGTTTCTCTCGGCACGATTGTCCCACCCTTGTAGGGAGTTACAAGAGATATTTGCATTTAATGGATAGGTTACCGCGTGAATATCATTTCTTCTCTGTAATAGGCGTCTGAGTATTGTTCGTGCTCAGCTTTACCGGCTTGTCACATTCTTATATGCTTTTAAGTACTGCCAATTAATGTAGCGTAATTCTGTTTTATATTATGGAAAAAATATTGTTGGAAATTAATTATTATGCTCATATTTTTATTTTTGTATTTTTTATTACAAATAAACTTTTGCCCGCGACTCCGATGGCATACATATATATGTCGACTGTCACTACCAAAATAAGCCTATGGCCATCTCTATTCAGTCATTTAACTTGGTTAAGCGGTTTAGAGGCATCACAGATAGACTGTTACTTACGAATTTATAGTATTAGTATGATCTGATATGATGATATGATCCGTTTGAACAATACTATAAAGCGGGTAAAACAGTCTCGTTTAACTAGTGTTTTCAAAAAAATTACAATACAAAAACAGTGATAACCTGTTCGGAAGGTCGCAACGAGATTAAAGTTTAATAAAATGGAAACATTTTACGTAAGTGTTTGTTTGATATCGAGATAAAATATTATCGCACAAATTCGCGAATGGGTTATCAAATGTCAAAGTTCAACAGACAATGTCGTCTTAATAAATAAACTTTATTTTTTGTCTAAAATCAAATGATTCTGTTCGCAAAGATTCGTATAAAAAGCCGGCCCTCGTATAAATTCTTATGTTCTCGTAATGCCGTCTCGGATAACCTGAGCTATTATTTGAAAGCATGTGCCCTTTGCAGACTGGATTCAATGCCCCTTATTGTTCGTCCCTAGACCCTACATTCAAGCCCTTTGTGTCTACCTACCCTCTGCAGCGTGAAAGGCGGCCAGCGTAAAGACGTATAAAGGAGTTTTGTGTTTATTGGAAATCGTTTAAAAATAAAAAAAAGGAAATTATTCGCAAATTGTAAGCTAAAAGTACATTTATTGAAATGTTTTTTTTCCATTGGCATGGTGTGAAATATGTCTGTTTTTATTAAATTCTCGATTCGATTTCCGAATAGAGCAACCTTGCGCAAACATTTATATCGACTATTCGTTCAAGAAAACTTTAGGAAACCAATGGCCCCATTCACCAACGTAGGGAACACCTAAGTGCTTAAATTTCTTTTAAAATTTAGAGGCTACTTAGGGGCTTTCTAGCAAGGAGGTCGTTTAAGAATAGTATATGATAACGGGCATTATACTAACCTACACACATACCCTTACCCAGTTTATTCTATTTATATTCTATTCCTGTATTAGAAATATTTATTCTATTCTTAATACAGGAATGACACGAAGCGACTACGAGACTGATTGCTTTCCATATTTTTTTGAATATTAAATGGAATACACTGACTTGCAATGCTCAGACTCATGCTCAAATTACAGCTTCCCCAAAAAAGTACCTTCATGAAAAGGATCGCTAAATCTCCTTTGGACTAAATTTTGCAAAACGTAAAAGACGTGTGATGTGGTATTTCATGTTTTATACTTGAGTACCAATTAAAAAAAACACTTGCTATAAATGACAGCCATTAAACATATCTCTTAGGTTTTATTTCTTAGAGTGACGGATGAACGAAAAAAAATAACAGTTGTTCCCGAACTTTCCGAGCAAGTCATTTAGTTATCTCGTGCCAAATGTCGTATTGTATCTGACAACTTAGACCAACTTATTTAATGTGACAGAACCCAAATTGGATAACTTATTTGACTTATAATTATTTAAATGAAAATGGACTACGTACCTACCTATTTCGTAACTTTTTCCCGCACTTCCGTGATTTTCCTATGTCCTCAATAATCAAAGTAAATAGATTTTAAATTTCATTGAAATCGATTTAGCGGTTTACCCGTGAAAGCGTAACTGATAGAACGATAGAGTTGGACTTTTGCAGTTACAATAAATTTATGGATTTTTAAATAAATTATATCAATTATATGTATACTATATTTATATTACGTCTGTTAGTCATGTTAACCTTTCAACATATAACGTATATTGAAACAAGATGGTCCGTACATTTTGACAAATTGAAGAGGCCCCATGTGGAAAAGTTAATATAGGCATGAATTTATTGCCGATATTTGATTTACCTCGTTTTGACTCAATGATTTCTTTACAAACACAACGCAAACTAAATCCCCGCTTTGTCGCTCTAGGAATAGAGTCTAATTCCCTTTGAACCAGTTTGGATAAGTTTATTCGGGAAATTTTCCCTAAGTTTTGCGTCACACGTGCATGCGATTACAATGGATTAGGCGGCATCCTTTATCCCTTTCTCTCTTAACAAGATTTGATGTATTGGAGTGAGAAAATTGATAAATGAAGCTATTAGCTGTCGAAGTGTTTGGCGCAAATTGTTTATTTATTGCTTTTTTGTTTTGTTTCAGGTAAGTTGTTCAACTTCTAACTTCACCTATTATTTAACACTTCAGAGAAGAGAATGGTAAATTTAATTAAGGTTTGTACTTGAATTACGAACGATATTGACACTTATTGCTTTAGGATAACTAATTTATAATTAGACTTTGTCTGAATAATTTCTTATGTAGGCAAAGGGTGATAAGGAACTGGTTTCTCTTTACTTGCAGATGTCCATGAGCGATGGTTGTCACCTACTATCAAGTGACCCGTATTCTCATTTTGCTTTTAATCAACCCGGGAATCGAATCCGATACCTCAAGCACGGCAGTCGCATACGCTACCAACGTGCCACTGAGGCAGTACGGTAGTACAGCCACGCTGATTTCAGAACGAATGGGCCGTCTCAACCGGGGTAGCACTATCCTCATGCAAAAAACCAACCTAAAAATGACAGCATTGGTACTGTCGGTGCCTGTGAGACCGGAGGCCCAGAGGCCAAAATATAGAAAAAGGTCAAATGGCAATTATAGCAACAGTGCATCGAACTCAATATGTATCGGCTAGTATTAATTTAAAAAAGTGAGAGTAAGCCTTTCTCCTTCAGACCGGCTTTGATGAGCCAGGAACAAACCCCCGGGGAAAATTGCATGTAGTGATTACACGATACATCCGCTCTAACATCCGCAAACAAAATCGCTAACTAATCAAAAGTGAATCAAAAAACAATTACTTAAAGATGTAGGTCGCGATTGTCAGCGGTTACTTCGTCAAACACTGGCACCTGACCTGCCGTGATCGGTGTAATTATTGTAAATATACACAGGCGTATCGGCTGCATCTACAGTTTATAGGAGATTGAGACCCTCGATTGAACTGTTGGTGCTGGTTTAAGGTACAAGCGACGGAGGAAACGCGTTAACCGATGATTTGATCTTGTTTGCACGTAGATTCTGGTTGGCCTTGATTCAGTACAAAAATATCGTCTTGCTTCTTAAATAACAAACGACATTCACTCTTGGGATGCGTTAGTGATCGCTCAGTTCTCGGACACGGTTATCTTAGTTCGTTGTCGTTTCTTTCTTAGTTTAGTAGTGATTTTGACTCAATTTTTATACCTGTTTTCTTAGTAAAATCAAAATAAATAAATAATTCAATTTAACGCCACTAAAAGTAGCATTCATTTTTATCGATTTACATCATATTCCACTCTCGCTAATCTCCTATGACTTAGTCTAGGTCTAAAGCGAGAGTTACCCGATCCGCCCATGACGGAGCCCCTTAGATACATTCCGCAAGATAAACCCGTCCATGCTGTTTACTTTGACGCATTCGGTAACTATCGTCCATGGATTCGTAGCTCCGGGTAGAATCCGATCATCGGATGCAGTACTTAATGTAATTTGGCTCTTAAGTTCCATGTGGGCTGTTATTGACACGATAATGGTACCTTATAGTGTGATGTGTAACAGTACATTGCAGTTAGATTGTCAGGAGAAATTGTAGAAAATTTATTCTATTATATCGTTGAAAGCTAATTTTAGAATGGTCTGATCCTTTCATTTAAAAACGTAACGTACCTTTCATATCAAGATTTCAGAATTGTTTAGAATCTTGATGGGAATACTGTTTCCTCTCGATTTCCGGCGATCTGCAATATTGCGATGAAGGGACTGATGTCCGTAACAGAAAGTTGATAAAGCTTGTACGCTACTAGAGTTAGCCGTCAGATGGTAGATGAGATATTAGACGTTACATATCTTGTGGGACTACTGTGAGGCCCACTCTTTATTTTTCAATAATTAGTTCGACTGATTAATTAGGAAATGTATAGTGTTATTATAACTTCAAAACTGTCTGTCTCAGCTTTCTCGGCTAAATCACTTCACTGATTTCAATGAAATTTGGCATATACTGAAATATAATAAAACTAGTTTCTATATAATTTAAACCGCCATGAATATCTCCTAATCTCGCACATATAACATAAAGGTCTCGAAATGCTAACATATAGAGATACAAGTTTCTGTACAAAACACAACATGAAACAAACGAGCTTGCTTATTACACCGCCCTACTGGCACCGTATCACAACATAAAACACACAACCTATAACATCTCCCTTTGTTTGCTCGCTGCCCTAATGACGGGTAATCCCAGCCAATCTCTTATAAAAAGGAAACGCACCCTTAATTCTCCAACACACGTAATCCAACAAGGCCAGTTAGTAATGAATGGAGAGATTGCTAAAATATATCTTCACTTTTATTTGGTGTGCGGACACACTTGTCATATGTTTGTTTAGTGTATATACAACGTAATATGTATTCTATTATTATTAATTTATGTATCATTATTTATTTATAGCGTGCGTATGAATTGTAGTAGACAATGAATTCTCTGGTTGTTTTTCTATATTAATTGTGCTATATAGGAAGTGTGGCTTCGTCTTGGTTCCTCTTTTTGAGAAGAGACGTGTACCTGCCACGTCTATTACTGTACCATCCAAAGGTTGGTTGGTAGAAAATGCCATATGGCATTCAGTCTGCCTCGTATAAATGTAATGCAGGAAGTGTTAATAAATAAAATAACAAAATAAAAAGTGTGGACTCTCGAATAAGAAAATTGATATTTTTTTATATGAGCGACATGAGCAGAATTCAAGAGTGATGGTAATCATCCTCATTGTGAATGCACACAGTGCAGTATGGTGACCCACACCGTGCTACTGCATCATTGGGTCTCCGCACTCACCAACGAAATACAACAGCATGAATGGTATCATTTTTAGGTAGGTCTTCTATGCGAGCGTAGTAGCGCCCCGGTCGAGCAGGCCCATTCGTACTGAATTCAGCTTGGCCATACTAAAACTTCACTGTCTTTATCAGTTCATTAATGAACGAGAAAAACATATTGTAAATACTTATATTAAGGCTTCTTATACAATGGGTGACTTAAAATTGATATGATCATCAGATGCTTTGAAACATTTTTTGGTCCATCTTTATATATATAATTCTTCTGTTAGTGTGAATGTCACTGAACTTCTCTCAAACGACTGGACCGCTTTGATGAAATTTTTTGTGTGTGTTCAAGGGGATCTGGGAATGGTTTAGATTCGCAATTGGACCCGGTAGGTGGCGCTGCGATCAAGTTCTGGAATTTTAAAGTTGGGCGGTACGAAGTTCGCTGGGTGGGTCAACTAGTTTACTATATATTTCTAAATTTATTTTTTACAATTGCGATTATTATATGATGCAGAAAATAGTATACAAACGTTTGAGAATAAATTGTGGAGTTTTCCTATAATACTTATTATGCGATAGTAGAGAGAATAGCTATGCTTGTAATTTTACTGTACAATGACACCAAGTATAATACTTGTAATACTTTCTTGTACTGGGTGAAAATTTCACTTACAAATGTCAAGTGCAATTTTAAAGAGAGTCCGGGCGGTAAAAAGTCGCAAACCAATTTGCGGTTACAACTGATAAAGCCTCAAATGATCTTATGACCAATTAGTGAGTAGAAACGTGGAGACCCGAGAGATTATGAGCAAAATTGTAAGCGGTAAAGTGGACTAGTTCTCTTATCGCATACCCGAGTGGAATATTATCGCTTGTCTTTTTATATTTCTCGTTTTGCAAATGTCAAGTTTATGGTATAATCGTTTAGATGTACAGCTGGCAGAATCTTAAAAAACAAACAATTTAATATTAAATTTACAATTTAAAAATGTATTACAGATTGTATTGCTAGTGTTAGGTAGTGAAGCCACGCTGATTTCAGTTCGAATGGGCGGACTCGACCGGGGTGGTACTAGCCTCGAATAGAATACCAACCTAAAAATGATATATATATATTTAGTGCCAATGATGTAAAAGCATCTCACTAGGTCGCCAAGATGTGGGTCACCAAGCTGCATTGTGTGCACTCAAAATGAGGATGGTTAATACTGCTTTTGGGTTCTGCTCATACTTTTTATCAGACAGGGTAGAGTCATTTAGGCAGACTCATGTACACGGTAATGACGTCTTTCATTTAAGTATTCAAGGTGATTATAGAAAGAGAATAGATGCTAAACTCTTGTAATTTGGCTAAGGGTGCTGTATGCCGATTTTTAATGGTTTTTAGTAGACGAAAGAGAACGTGCTGTGATGATGTTTCACAATCACTCCATATATGGCTTTTACCGTACCGATTTCTACATAAATAAAAGTTACAGTACAGACGGTTGCCGAGTGCTTAATTACAAGAAATGCAAAAGTCGCCATATATAGGATATCAATCGATGTATGTAACTTATTGCGACATAATACTTGACGGATTTCCATCACAATTTGCTCATTTATAACTTAATTTAATGTTAACTGACGATTTTAATTGTAACTTTGAAGGCTCTGCTACTCTCTGCTCTGGTTGTAACCTGTCTTTTGCTACACTTTGGCGTCAATTTTTTTTTTTCACAGCACGTAAGATTTTTTCATTATTAGTATGTAAAGCAATGCCTTCTTTTTAAAACAAGTAACATGATACTTTATATTTCCCATTGAATCCTATTGTTGCATTGCAGATTTATTCATTACCCTATCAAGGTATCGCAGTCCACTGTTGGACGTAGGTCTTTCTAATAGACAAAATGGAGTGCAATTGGAAAGACCTATGTCCGACTGAAATTTTGCGAAAAGAAAACTGTTCTTCCATAAATGAACTTTTTTTACTTTTTGCCTTTATATGGTTTGGACTTAATTATTTAAATATTTAAGTAAAAAGTTTTAAAAATAAAAGTTAAGATGCCTACTTAAGTCTTGACCTCAGCCCACGATTTCTCATCCAATAATTATGTAATAACCGAACACAGTGAGTTATTACCCTATAATTGCAATTTTATCGCCGAACTACTGAAAACATCAGTATTTACTCCGATAATTACGTACTCGAAATTGTGACTTCTTTGTTTTATTCTAAAGGCCTTAATTAAATTTAATGTACGTCTCATAAGACAGTAATTGATCTACTGACATACGAGGATCCAGTTACAAGACGCACCGATGTATATTTATTGAAGAAATGTGTAAAGGGTTGTCAGAATTACTTAATTTAATTTTCTGAGGACTGAATTACTAACATTGCTTTTAACCACTTCATGATAATATTTTATCACACTAAATTAAAGTATATTTTTTTTAAATTGCAGACAAATGTAGACGTTCTTCAATATTATTTTAACTTTAAATATAGTATTACATTAAATAATTTCCATGTCTCGTTTATTGCTCGCGATGAACTCCCAAACTATCTAACCGATATGCACATTTTTAGGGTTCCGTAGCCAAATGGCAAAAAACGGAACCCTTATAGATTCGTCAAGTCTGTCTGTCTGTCTGTCTGTCTGTCTGTCCGTCCGTATGTCACAGTCAATTATTTCCGAAACTATAAAAGCTATACTGTTGAAATTTGGTCAGTCGATGTATTCTGTGAACCGCATTAAGATTTTTACATAAAAATAGAAAAAAAACAATACATTTTGGGGGTCCCCATACTTGGAACTGAAACTCAAAAATTTTTTTTCATCAAACCTATACTTGTGGGGTATCTATGAATAGGTGTTCAAAAATGATGTTGAGGTTTGTAATATAATTTTTTTATAAACTGAATAGTTTGCACGAGAGACACTTCCAAAGTGGAAAAATGTGTGTCCCCCCCCTCTAACTTCTAAACTAAGAGAGCGATAAAACTAAAAAAAATATATGTTATACATTACCATGTAAACTACCAACGAAAATTGGTTTGAACAAGATCAAGTGAGTAGTTTTTTTTTATACGTCATAAATCGTTACACGCAATTTACCTTTCATCCAGTCAACACACTAGTATAAAAACATCGATGAAAGTTACAAAGAACTACAAGAACTTTTATATGATGTTACTTGCTGATACGGAACCCTTCACGGGCGAGTCCGACTCGCACTTGGCCGCTTTTTTTTTTTATTGCATGCTTTGCTGGTGTGTCAAAGATAGGACAGTTATCATCTCGCTTAGACCAATAGGAGACGAGTATGATTGAAAAGTTAATATATTAACTTATTATATATAAATTTTAAATGCCTCGTTGGTCTAGTGGTTAGCGTATGCGACTGCTAATTAAGAAGAGGTCTCGGGTTCAAATCCCGGGTCGAGCCAAAAGTGTTTTTGGGTTTTTCTTAGAAAATTCCTAATAGCAGCCCGGAGTCTGGCAATTTGGCGGTGATTTCACGCCCGTGCCTCGGAGAGCACGTAAACCGTCGGTCCCGATTGTCATGAACATCTATGGCAATCGTTATTGGGAAGTCAGTGTCCTCAAATATACTGACAACCAGTTCAATCTTTGAATTTAAATTCTCCCTTAGGGTTGCGGAGGTCCAATGCCAGTCGTGGAAAACCCGATAAACTGACATTCAGGTAAAACCGGTTGAACTAGTAGCCGACCCCAAACAAACTTGGGAATAAAGGCTATAAAGAAAAAAATATAAATTTTAAGTTCATAAGTTCATCATTCATGTACATCGATAACGTACATTCCACAGTGCTATATCGCTATAGAAAAGTTTCTTCAAAATCATTCAAATCTTTACACGAAGTTTTGCAAATATTTTTCTATTGTTTAGCCGTAATGTGTCTGGGGCGGACTTTTCTTCGTCCGTAAATTGTATTGTCAAACATTCTTCATACGCATAATTTTTCTGCATCTTATACTATTTTACTTAGTCTTAAATTCAATGATGTTTGGTATCGTCTCATATGTTGTATGTTATTATTTAAGTGATAAAGTATGGTGACAAGAAAAATGTAATAATCGAGTAAATGAAACTTGTTAAAAAATACTTTTTGTATATTGAAACAAAACATAAAACACATACTTTTAACAAAGGTATACTTTTATTAGGTTCCACCAATGTGCCTAACATGAATATAAATTCTAGGTTTAAAGCTTAACCCTAACCTATGAAATCAAATCAGTGATGTTGATAAACAAAAACAATACACATTTTTGTATGTAAATAAAGTGAGAACGTTTATCAAATAACCGAGTCCATGACAGCGCGTCGCGTTTACAGCAGCACCCACTCAAACACCAAACAAGCAAATATTGATAAAATGCAAAGCCGATAAACTCACCAGATGTCTCTCAGTTCAGAAACCACCCTCCCATATAATTTAATGTCGTAGGGAGATTCACAATAGATATCGATTCTTTTGTGCCTCAGGGAAATCGGTTCTTCAATCGCGTTTTTACAATGTCACCACAACACAGGCCTGGTTTGGACGGTAAACCGGTAAACTGTATATTATTATGCAATAAGAAACCTTCAGGGGATATAAATAACCGTATTTCTTACTTATTCATGAAAATATTTATCACTGATTTGATGCTACTCCTTTTGTTTGTGTTTTCAAGATTGTATTTTTAAGAATCCATTCAGATATTCTACGACTGGTACAGGTTTTAAAAATCTAAACTATGAATGTGCGTTTTTATTTATGAACAGAAGTCAATAAAAAATATCGAATAGAGTTGCTCAAGTTATTCAAGACGTCAAAAAAGAACGAAATACTTATCTAAAGTTGAAGTAATTTGGTATAATCGTGCATTCTCGAACCAATACTCGATCGGCACATTAATCTTGCCAAAGAACTGGTTCAAAAGATAATAAATTATGGGTGGCTACATCAAATCATCACGTCTCTTAGCCGCATTGTTTCCTCCACTCATAATTCTAATTCGGCAAAGGAAACACTTGGCATTGAGTCACAGGAATCGGTGCTGAATAATTAATAAGGTTTCTGGGGGAAACGAAGCGTCAATTTGAGTTATTACCGCTCGTAGATTGAGATTAACACGTTAAGCAAACTTAATCCAATCATTAGTACAGTTAAATCAAAATACATTTAAGTAAAAAGAGAAGTTTTGCGACAAAATGACATTTGCCATTTTGTCGCAAAACTTCTCATTTTTTCAAAAGAATGCTCACAAGAAAAACAGTTAAAAATAAAAACAAAGAATAAATAAAAAAATAAAAATAAGGTTTTATTAACATCAAAAAAAGTCTAGTTTTTAGGGTTCCGTAGCCAAATGGCAAAAAACGGAACCCTTATAGATTCGTCAAGTCTGTCTGTCTGTCTGTCTGTCTGTCTGTCCGTCCGTATGTCACAGCCAATTATTTCCGAAACTATAAGAGCTATACTGTTGAAACTTTGTCAGTAGATGTATTTTGTAAACCGCTTTAATATTTTTACACAAAAATAGAAAAAAAGCAATAAATTTTGGGGGTCCCCATACTTAGAACTGAACCTCAAAAAAAATTTTTTCATGAAACCCATACGTGTGTGGTATCTATGGATAGGTCTTTAAAAATGATATTGAGGTTTCTAATATCATTTTTTTCTAAACTGAATAGTTTGCGCGAGAGACACTTCCAAAGTGTTAAAAAGTTGGTCCCCCCCCCTGTAACTTCTAAAATAAGAGAGTGATAATACTAAAAAAAATATATCATGTACATTACCATGCAAACTTCCAACGAAAATTGTTTTGAACGAGATCTAGTTAGTATTTTTTTTTTAATACGTCATAAATCATAAACCGCAATTTACATTTCTTTCAATCAAAACACTATTATTAAAACATTGATGAAAGTTACAACGAACTACAAGAACTTTTATATGATGCTACGGAACCCTTCATGGGCGAGTCCGACTCGCACTTGGCCGCTTTTTTAATTTAAAATTAGAAAGAACCTAAATGTACAGAAATATTAATGTTCATGTATAAAATAATAATAATGAATAGTCGTGCAATTGAAAATGAAATAAAAAAAAAGCAACGAAAAATAATAATATAAGTAGAGATTTGATTTGAAAAAATCCTTACACACTTACAAATAAAATTAAATGTTTGCTCATTTCCGTTCCTGGCTCATTTTATTCGAATATTTTCAATAAAATAAAGTTTAATGTTGTATAATTTTGGTTTCTCTTGGTCACTTCAAGATCTGATGAAGCGTATACGTAATTGTGATCTTTAATACGAACTAAAAGGCAACATGATATTTGAAATAATTGCCGATGAAAATTATAGATTCCACGATATTATTACACCTACATTATTTTGTAACAAATAAAATATTAATTAATAATAATAATTTATTTAATTTCTCCCACAAGATACATCAATACACTACAACAAAATGGAACAAAATAATTTGAATGGGAGACAGGAGCCTATACTAAGTAAACTTGTGTTACAGGTCTCCTGGCCTCTCAATCCCGGATAAAAATATTATTTACATTTATATAAGCTCTAATTACATCTTATACAAGTAAAAGAAATTAACAAAATTTGTGTGTGATTGTGTGTGTGTGTGGGTGTGTGTGCGTGTGTGTGTCATGTATGTATGTTAAATGTCCCTGTGTCTATTTATAATTACTTCTGTTTCTTCGTATTTAAGTGTAAGTAGCCAATTTAGAATTTTTCTTTTACAATTGTGTTTTTTGTCCGGGTATATGTTAAGTAATTTGTTCGCTAAATTATATAACCTTGGTCCTTGGAAAAAGAAAAATTTGTCTAAAGAAACCGTTTTTAAAGGCTTAGTCAGACATACTTGGCGCTCACGTCGTCTCAATAGTGTTGGATTGCTCGGGTCAAATTGCATGAGACCATGTTGTCTTAATATTACGGCAAGAATATATAGTTGTCTAACTGTCGGAACTTCAGCAAGCAAATATAGCTCCGAAGTTGGAAAAAGTTTTGGTTTGAATAGACTGATTTTCAGAATGAGTCGTTGAGCTCTCTCCAACACTATTAAGTGGGTTTTAGCCGCTCCTCCCCAAGAAGAAATGCAGTAGTTAATGATCGATTGACAGAGCGCCATGTAGACAGTTCTCATAACTTCGGGATCAGCTACATGCCTGAGTTGTTTGAATATGTATGTTAGTTTGCGGACTCTCTTGGCAACATTATTTATATGTCGTTCAAAACTTAGATGTTCATCAATGCTCACTCCTAGGTAGTTTATAGATGTAGTTTTTTGTATACATGGACAACTACAACTCGACTTAAGCAGCGGTGAACAGGCATGTGCCACTATATTGTGTTCCGGCAAAATACATTTTTTTAAAGTGAAGGGTATATAATGCGTTTTACCGGAATTAAGGGTTAAAGAGTTCGTAGAAAGCCAGAGAACAACCCTATTGAAGCCTTTTTGCGCATATTCGTAGACTTGGGGCCATGATTCCCCATAAAATGTGAGTGTTGTGTCGTCAGCATAGGTTATGATTTTGCAGTTTGATAGTTGTAGGCTACATAGATCGTTTATGTAACAAAGAAATAAGGAAGGACCCAAAATACTACCCTGAGGGACCCCAAATTTTACGGAACTCTCCCCACTCAGGTAATCGCCAATCTTAACCCGCTGAGTACGTCCTGATAGGTAACTCTTAAATAGGCGCAGTTGAGTATCCCTGACACCCATTCGTTCCATTTTCAATAGCAATTTGGAGATAGAGACTGTGTCAAATGCTTTCGCTAGATCCAAAAAGATTGTTAGGCATTTATATTTACTATCTAACTTTGTAGCGATGAATTCTGTAAAAGAATGAATTGCATCATCAGTTGATCTACCCTGTCTAAACCCGTATTGAGCATCAGATAATAAGTTCTTATATTCCAAGAACTTAACGAGTCTTTTATTAATAATTTTCTCTAGAATCTTACTCAGAGATGACAGGATAGATATTGGCCTATAATTATTGACACAATCTCTATGACCACCCTTATGAATGGCTACTACAATTGACTTCTTGAATGCGTCAGGAAAAACACCCTGGCTCAGGCACAAATTGAAGAGTTCTGAAAGGGGGTGTGCTAAATAATCCTTTGCTAGTTTTAATATCTTACTAGAAATTTTGTCCCAACCAGTACTGCAATTCGGTTTTAGACCAGAGATAATACGGCTCACTTCATCTGCATCTGTGTCAAGTAAGACAAAAGAGGAGGTTGAGGCCTTTATTTCACCAATGTTAGGTGTCAGTAGTGTATTTATTTTGATTTGAGCTGCTAAATTTGCTCCAACATTGGCGAAGAAACTGTTGACTACGTTCACTGAACTTTTAGGTGTCTCGCTCACAGTTAATAGTTCGTGATTTGATTCCTTTGACTTGTGTGAGTTAGTGATATCTCTTATTGTATGCCATAATTTCCTACTATTGGTTTTAACCGAGTCAATTAATTGTTTTCCTTAATTAACCTTACATTTCCTGAGTATCGTGTTACAAAAATTTCGATATTTTTTGTATGTTGCGACCAAAACAACGTTATTTGGATCGTTTTTCAAATTAAAATGCATACGATCCCTATTCCTAATGCATCTCAATAAACCAATCGTAATCCACGGTTTTATAGTTATTTTATTACAAGGTATTTTAATATTAATTGAGTTACTAGTAATTATATTTTGAAGGCATTCAATTAAATTATTTGTTGCTGTGTTTAGATCTACTTTATGTAATAATTCACTGAAATTTGTGTTTTTTATATCTAACAATATATTTTCTAAGTCTAGTTTCTTAACGGTTTTACTGCCAGTTGAATATTCAAATTTTGTTTTAACACAAAATAAAACCGCAGCATGATCCGTTAGAGCGGAATTTAATATCATTGTAAGTGAGTTTAACTTACTTTTAACAATGACGTGATCAATACAAGATTTGTCTCTAGTTGCTGTGTCGTATGCGGGGATCAGGCCATGGTACGATAACAATTCCAGATATTGAAGTGTGTTACCGCTGGTGTCTAAGATATTAATGTTTATGTCGCCTATTATAAATATATTTCTAAATGAGGATAATTGTAATAAAAGTGTATTTAATGATTTTAAAAAATTATCAATATCCTTAAAGCAATGCGGTCGGTAGATTGCAACAATTACAGTATCGTTATTTTTCTTAATAACTAAGCAGTTAGCCTCACTTAGTGCAGGTTCTTCAACTTTAAGCTTAATATTTTTATTTATAAATAGCACCAGACAGTCATTTTGGTTATAGTTTTCTGTAGTACTGTAAGTAAAGTAGTTATCTAGGGTGGGAAGGCTCTGCGCGCAAGACAGCCAACACTCCGATAAAATAATTACGTCACAAGTTATTTTCAATTGGTTTAGTAGAACACAAAGACCGTCATAGTTTTTATTTATGCTGCGAATGTTTTGATGTAATACTTTGAAATAATTATTTGTTGGTTTTACTAATTTCTCGCAATGTTCTGGATCACAGACAAATGAATCAGTTATGTTAAAACTATCAAGATGATTTAGTAGTGTGTTAACATCTGAGAATTTTGTTGCTAAATTTCAGATCGAACCAACAATATTGTACCATAAAATATGGCTATTCTGTTAATTGGTTTAATTCTATCAGCAGATGCTGATAGAATAAACACTAGAGTTATATTTCGTTGTAATGAGAAAAAAGTACGGGCACAGGGTTGTTCAGTGTTTATGTTTGTGTTGATATTTGTATGTGTCAGGTAAGAGAAATCTATATAATATATTAAAATAACAGACATGCAATCTGAATGCGAACAATATAAAAACAAATGAATCGAAAATGTAAAAATATTAAAGATAATTGAGTTTCTTATGCGAACTAAGTTGACTTTCAGGTAGCTATAGTGAACAATGAACAAATTCAGTCACAATGTATTTCTTAAGCCTACTATATCTTGCTCGCTCCTTACTTTAACAGGCAAATCTCCTTCCTTTTTTCGAAGGTATATGGCAGCCGGCGTAGACCAACAGAATTTGTAGTTATTTGTTGAGGCAAAATCCCTGGCCAGGAACAGAAGTCTCTTCATTTTAGGTGTTAAATATTCAGATAGATAAACAGTTTTTGCTGGACCGTCGATTTGTAAGTGAGTAGTGTTTAATTTGCAATTATTGTTCTCTTTATTATACGACTTGTATGACGAGACAATTTTGTTCTTTAAGATAACTGACCCGAAATCTATGACTATGGGTTTCTTCGTAATATCTTTTGCGTATCCTCTGTAAATATCTTTTATATCTGAGGGTTGCACGGGGACATTTAAAGTCTTACAAATTTTCGTAGCCGTAACATACATATCATCAATGCTCTCGCTTTTTAATACCGGAATATTCCTTACTTCTATACTAGTACTTTTTGTCATTTTATCCATATATTCTACCCTTTTTTCAAGCGATTGTATATATATTAGATCTGCTTTTTTTTCCCTCTCTAACTTTTCTATTCTTTGTTGTACATTATCATATAAACTAGATATCAGTTCCATACTAGCTTTCATTTCATTGTTCTGTTCTCTAATAGCCTCTACAGAGTCAAGAAGTTGTTGATGTTTCTTATGCTGATCTTCAGTCCATGCCTTAAACATGGACTCCATTTTACATATTATTGCGTATTCTATATCATCCCCTTGTCTCCTCTTTTGAGGTCTTTGAGTCACATTTAGCAACTGATCAGCCATTTTAACGTTTGATGTAGGCATTGATGGTGATTGCGGGGGAGTTCGTTTTAACGACATCACAAAGAAGAGTATAAACAAATTTCCAACAATAAGGGGTAAAAAAATTGCAAAATTATTTTACCTCTATGGCAACACTTTGCAGTGACAGATGACAGTCAGGACGACAGATGACAATCGGGATGACAGATGACAGTCGTGATGACAGCATTCAAAGCGATACAGGTGACGTAGTTTAGCAACTACCTCCGTCTCACAGTTGTTACTTCCCTCACACTCAGATTGCGTTCTTGACAGGTTATGAGCGCCTGGTACTTCACTTTAATAATTTGCTTTGAATTATTTTAAAATTAATTTTAATTTTTAATAAACTGTACGTACACACGTCTTATTGCTTTCACAGTCCGGGACGAAAATGATATAATTAATTCTGATTAGACCTTAAGAATGCTTGGAGCAAAATTCTTCTAAAATGATTCTCCTTTTGCGCAACGTTTATTATATTTTTTTATATTTACGTAAAAGAAGTTACGAAAGTTTAAAAAGTTACAAATATGCGGAAGATTTGAAATGAAAGTATGTTGTCGTACGGCCCAAAAGTAAAGAAAATATCAAACCTCTTTTGCTTATTCTGAAGAATAAACAGTTTTGCTGCCAAAACTGCGACTGCAAAAGGGTTAAATTAGTATTTCTACCAGCATTTTTGTTGAATGCGACACATGTAGAATACTAAAGTTCCTCCGCTTTTATTGAGTCGCTTCTAAAGAGATTCGTGGAGATCTCTTCTACACCTCAGTATGCATTCTTGGTAGTCTTCTCTACCTCGTCGTTTGTCGGTCGACTGACAAATCTCTGCTTAATATAAAATGCAAAGTCTTTAGAACTCGCGTCTTGAACGTGAGAACTGGCGCAAATTGTTTTGTTTCTCTTGAATTCGTTCCTTTGTTTTCTTTTCGTTTGTTTACTCCAGTTTAATTAAGTTTTTTTTTTCTAAATTGCATTCAGCCTTTGGGAAGCAAATTCCTTATTTAAAATTCTTTTGAATTTCGATTTGGCTTGTGACATGTAAACTACTCAAAATTATTTCCAAATTTAAATTCAAAATAATGAGTAAATATAGTTTTTGTCTATGATATCTGGAAGAAAAAGATCATGATTTTAATCCAATAGCCTTCAAATTAGGTTTATAGTTACTTTAATTTTAAATCCCAGTCTCTCTGGAACGTTCAAATAAGGTCCGTTGGACAGCAAATTTCATTAGCAAAACAATGTAAAGTACGTGTGCCTAATCAGAGCAACAGTTACACAATACTATAAGTAGTTAGTAGGGGTACGACAGTCAATGAACAGCTTGTTCGAACTAATTACATTATCTCTCACGAGATTTGTCTCTAGCTGTACGTTTACCAATTTGCAAATGGCTTATTTAATATTATTTTCTAGGTGGTCTTATAGAAAATATAATACTTAAAAAAGGATGTTAGGGTGTACTTTTTTCAGATAACAACTAATATAAATGTTTTCAACGTGTAAATATAAATAAATTTAAACAATAGCTAGTGAATACTAGATATGTACGACATAGGTAGACAAAAGACTTTTCTTTGGCTTTTGATTTTCAATAAAAAAGTAACAATGTTGAATTTATGGAAAAAAAATTCAAGCTTATTCAATTCAAATTACGAACAAATTTAGGCGGGGTGCCACATATTTCGGATGCCAAACAGAGGAGAATAATCAGAATATTTTCCCTGATTTTTCATTCAGCTCAGTGGGGTTCGCATGCCCCGGGTTTGCTTTTACTTAACAAAAACCTTATTTAAAATAAACAAGCCGGGGTAAACGGTCGACGTGCCCAAAATTCGGAACGCGTCGATGACGCCGTATTATTTTCACTGGCAATAAAACGAACGCGACCTACAAATTTATTATTTTACTTTTCTACACTACTTTGTTTATTTGAATTTAAATACAGAATACAAATGTTTAGGTTGTTTTTTTTTTAATTTAAGCCTACCTAAGATGCTGTATCTACTCTGCCTGATGGAAAACATGAGTAGAATCCAGAGGTAGGAACCACCATCCCTATTGTGCATCTTGCAGCATGATGACCCACACTATGGCGGCTTAGTGAGGTGTTTCTGAATCATTCCGGCCTGCATCTACATTCTGCCTTATTCTCCCGGTCTCCAGGTGCGAATAATTCAGAATTAGGCCTCGGGTTTCCCACTCACCAATGAAAGACGACACCACGAATGCTGTCATTTTAGATTTGTCTTCTGTGCTGAAATCAGCGTGGCTCTACTACCTCCTTTTTTTACTCAAAGTAAATATATTAGTGATAATTTATTTGGTCAATATAGTGTTTATTATGTCAGTACACGATGTAGTTCAGATGAACTTGATTTTTGTAATGTAATATATGTCTCATATTTTATCGATGCATTAAATATAATATACATAAGTAATTCTTCAACGTTTGAAACAAGTACTTTAAATAAAAATTATCGTGTTCGCTTTAATTAAACCTGAAAGAAAATTTAAAGGTTATTTTGTCTTTTGTATTTTTCTTCTTCACTGGCTTTTAACCGCTGCTCCGCCCGCGTGTATGTCGGTTGTAAAAATGGATGTAAAAATGTAAAAGCGTAACGGACGAACAGACAGAGTTACTTACGAATTTATAATATTAGTATCGATTTCTATTTTACTAACCAAACACCGACCACCCAAGGTCAGGCTTATTTATACAAGTCATCAATTCTAATCTATCTAAGATTTTTGATAAATGGCAACATTTACGATGCCCATACAATCTGTGTCATTACACGACTTATACTTCGTTCCAAATCTAAAACAAATTGCTCTAATTCCACAATTACGAGTTTACCAGCAATAAAAACGATCAGTTTGCTAAATGTAGGAAATAAGTGAACGCCCACTGGAAACCCGAACATACCAATCCGGGTTTACGACATTGTAACAAGCCAAATCTTTAATTTTACAACACCATTTATGTTAATAAAGAAGTTACAACAAACAATTTATTGGTCACGTGTCAATAAAAGTTGCTAGTAAATAAAATCTTAAATAGGTTCCTTGAATGTTTAACTAACGGTTCATTTAGTGGTTTATTCATACATTAAATGACTAATCGACATTGTCGTATCGGATATCTTAACTAAATAACCCTTTTATTAATTTTGGGTTGCCATTACCGTAAAAAAAACGTGTGTAATATAAAGTACAAATATTTTATGGTAATTTGTCACGTAATTGCCTCTAAACTTTCACGATTATTTAAAGTAGGCTTCTATGTGTAGCAGGTACTGCTGATCCCTTCAAGACACGCATTGATAGAAAACCTATATTATTGAAGGCTTAAGTTGGATTAATAAATCCTAAAATTGAACAGCTAAATGAGGAACCGAAGCCTTCAAGTGTCCACATGAACAGCGTTGAACAGTGGGCTATGTTGGACATAGGCCTCTCCTTAGAAAAACAATAATACTCATAAAGTTATAGGCTAACGCGTAGTTAATGTGGATTGTATCATGGGCGAATTTAAATGGAATAAATCTATTAATACTAATTAGAGTATATTAGTTATGTAAACTCGTGTGTGCAGATATTGCTTGAGGGGTTAAATCATTATCGAGGGATGTCTGTTAGCATACCTACAATAACGAGACAATTAGCCAGGTCTTTATTACATTAAATTATTTATCATAATATTATTTTTCTTAATATATTACAGTGTTGTAATTTATTCAACAGAAACCAGCAATCAGTAACAGTTACAGGCTATAACTAATTCATTTATATTACAATTTCAATTTATCAATATCGACCATCAACAAGTGATTGCAAACAAGTGAACACAAGAATTCACTATATACATTATATAAATACATAGATTTTAATGTACTTTGAAGTGAAGTGAGGTGGAACTTAAAATGTTAAAATATACTCAATAGTAAAAAAAATATGACGTTTGCGTAGCTTTCAAGAAGTTTGATACCGAGAAGTTTGAAATCGAGAAAATACAATCACAAGAATGACAGGTACCAAATTTAATTCTAATATTCTTTTTTTTTCTAACAGTCTTTATGACTTCACGAATCCCTGTATAAATCAGGAGAAATAATTTTGTACTTTTTTCGACACTTGAAATCTGCTTGCTAAATATATTTGCCTATCAAAACCATTAATCATTGTGTCTCGCTAACAATGAATCTATCAACATTCTTCATGAAACTAATGAATATTCGTCATCAAACATGTCAAAAATCTCGGATTTATGTAAAATAAATCCTTCCATAATATCCACACAAAGAACTGTAAAGACTGTTTACTCTATTCTTCATAACAAATTTAAATACTTTACTATGAGGGCTAGAATCTTCACCGTCTTCATCATGGAGACCTGTCGAAGGGTTATTGCTCCTCAATTCGTCTTTATGTATTTTAAGAGCTGGTATCGCAAATACCATAGTGTTAATGGTAACTGGACAGACCTGAGGCCAGTATAGCTTGCGGCAGTCACATTATAAGTTAAATTATTCGTCTCAAGCGCAGGTAGTTCATCCCACACTTGCGTCTCGGCGGCGCCGGCGCACCCGTCAGGCCGAACGCATATATTTTCATCTAAAACTAATCCAAATGCTTATTTAAATTGATCAATTCCTATGAACTCTTGTTTTGCGGTTGGTGTAATAAATTTAACATTGCATTTGTTAGAGTCCTGTTTGATATGTTTATGTCGTAATAACTCTGTGCTTTATGACCAGGTTGTTATTTTGTTTCGAGTGTTATATAAGGATGTGTGAAAGAAGGATATTTATCATAATAGGACTGCCTTGGTGGCGCAAACCTATGACTTAACATTCTTCCTAAAGATTTGAAAGACAGATCTGAGAGACAAAAACAAAAGCTAGTAATATAAGTATATTTTATGCCATCATAAGTACAAAAACTCGGTAATAAAAGTGACATAATATGTGTTCAATATACGAGATGCCTACTGCACTAGTCTACAACTAACCAGGTAAAAACCTGGTTAGTTGTAGACGACCAGACAGTCGCCATTATATGTCTCGACGAATCAATCATATTGGCTTGTACAGTGTACTGCAGCCACCGTTCTAATGGGAAATAAGCAATTATGACATTTTCCCGAGCTATAATGTTCACTTGCTTCCTTAATAGTTTTTTTTTTGCAATGAATATATGGCATTCTTTGGGTACTGCATTACATTGGGTTATTGTTTTTTTTATTTGTAACGCGTCTATAATTGTATATTTTCTGAACGACATTATTTACATTACAAAACGTATTGACTCGTCATTCTGCATGCAACATTTGTCGATGTAAGCACAATTTCAATTCTTTTAATAAATAAATATTACCCTATTTACTTTATTACCTACGTAAGATTAGAAACTTTGTTCTTAACTTCAAAGCAACAGAAAAAATAGATGTTCAAAAATCTGCCTATTAATTTCAAGTAAATTTTGCATGACAGTTTCTAGACCCAATTATATTTAAAAGAGAGAATTTTTATCATCATTAGTCTTAAATATTCCATTGCTGGACATTGGCCTTTCCTTAGAAATAATATTTTGGCTTACTACTTCACTGGCGAACGGAATGGCACTGGGTTTGTTTCAAGTTTGCATTCTTATTGTAGCACTTTCCTCTGTTGATTGCATCCGAACCGAGTTAACATATAATTCTGACAGATTATTAGTACACTAAATGTCATTTATAATATTCCTACTAACATTTTCATTTGTACACACTAGTAATATTTAATTTAAATTCTGACAACACCAGAAACGTGTACGGCCCCAATAGGCCGCCAATAGTCGTAGGTAATTGAGTCTCTGGAGCCTTATAATTGCCACCTTTTTATGTAATGGCGGCTAACATAATTGTTGTGACCAGACCATGACGTGACTGGTTAATGAAAAATGGGGAAGTAATTGTTTGTTATCGTATTATTGGTTATTTTATTTATCCTTCATTGGTAGCACAAAGCGTCACAAATTGATAATAAGAGGCTATGAAGTTACAATGTTGATTTTTGTATTAAAGCAATCTGTCATCAAAAGGCGCCAAATTGACGTTCGGAAACGTAGAAAATATAGAACTATAAATACTCTATCTACTATATATAATCCTCGTGTCGCGGTGTTTGTTACCTGCTCTTAAACGGCTGAACTGATTTGTATGAAAGTGTGCAAATCGGATAGGTGAGAATCAAACAACATCTATTTTTTATAGCCCTTGGAGGCGAGCGGTGGTGCGGGCATTAACTAATTGGGTATCTATATTATAGGCTCGTTCACGTCATGATGAACTCCGAAACTAACCGACTTTTTTAAAGGTATGTTTTGCTGGCGTGCCTAACTATCTTAGCCATGCCAACAAAACGTTATATGCAAAGTTATCCAATGGTATCTAACCTTACGTTTAGATGAATGGGAGCAAAGCGTACATACAAGTCAACTCATTTAAAACTTTCTGAAAAAAACATTATAAACTCCTCAAATTATCGTTACTAAGCGCTACGGGTGTACATCTTTCAGTATCATAGTTGTAGACTTGTGTTTAAAATGTCCGAAATATTAAAAATTAAATGAAAATCTTTACCCAAAGTACAACCATAAGACAAAGCTTTCTACTTGTAGGATTTCAGTAACAAACTGAAGTCAATACTGTAGTTATTACCAGACAATAATTTACAATTTAGTAATTGTGTCCACACAGTTTACAGCTGACTTAAGTAGGTACTGTATTACAATGAGTAGGACATAAATCGTAATAATATTATAATTTAACGACGCGTTCAGTTGTTGTATGCATAAGACAATATCTATGGTAGTACGTATATATTAAGCTGTAAGAAATC
Source organism: Phragmatobia fuliginosa (assembly GCA_932526445.1). Classification (NCBI taxonomy): domain Eukaryota; kingdom Metazoa; phylum Arthropoda; class Insecta; order Lepidoptera; family Erebidae; genus Phragmatobia; species Phragmatobia fuliginosa. Next base: position 6,326,287 of record OW052066.1, on the reverse strand, counting down.
AACATTACGAGTTGTTTAGGCAGCAAAAAATGAAAATAGTTAGATTTCTAAATACTTTAATACATATTAGTTTTTGCTCAAGTATATATCAAATATCGTGGACGGAGCTTAAGCTTCTGAAAAGTAAAAACTAAAACCCAAATACAACAAGATTTAAAAAAACATAGTACTCGTAAACAATTATCAGTGTACATACCTACCTAGCCCTAGGACCCTGCACTAACTAGCATATATGTAATTCCTACTCTGGGGTACTTACTGGAGTATAGTCAAATGTCTGTGACGCCTAAAATCATAAAATCCATGAATGATGTTTTACTATAAATAATTAAGAACTTGAGACCACACATATTAGACTTATTATATATAGTTAGTGTTAGTTTGAACACCTTCTGACTGACTGAAGCACCAGTATCCCATGTAGAGTTCTAAAAGGGCAAACGAACAATAACGCATTCCATTTCTAGAAGCACGCAAATAAGCTCGACGGTCGTCAATTTATTCGACAAACCCGACAAAGGTTTACGCCTCCACATACATTGCTGGCCAGACCCCTAATTTTTCACAAAGCCTCGAATTCCACAAGCCTTGGATAAAAACATAAGCAAATGACATTTCGGTATAGATAATTCCAAGAGTGGTGTGTACGGGAGTCGTAAATATAACATGGACCGAGTACAATGCGTGAATTTTACAGGCTTTTTATTTTACGACGCTCACTAAAAACATTTCGGTCCGTACAATAAAATAGTCTCGTTTTTTACGACAACTGAACGTGAATGTGCGTTTCAAAGTGATTTTGGACCAATAAGGTGGAGTGAGAGTGTAGTTTGCGCTGCAATGGTTGACAATCGTCTCACGTAGCCGGTGTAGTGCTAAAGGTTGAACGAAACAGATCAATTCCGTTTACTACCTTTTAAATAGGAGTTACTTCTTTGAACGAGGCCATGATTTTATGTTCACTATTTCGTCACTTAACGTACTGTTCACTTTAATTATCTGCTTCTTTATACTACTCTTACTTTTAAACAGCGTAATGAACCGTAATGAAATTTACATTAGTCTTTACTTACTTTCGTTACTCTCTCTCAATTGATGGAATTTATTATATATACATATATATATATTTAATTTTGAATTGACCCTTTTCGGTTAAATGATCACAATTTCTCTCTATTTTTTCTTATACTTTCTTCTTTACTTGCTTTATATATGAATTCTTCGTTTTCTTTTACCTTCTCTCTTCCTTGCCAGTATGGGTTTAAAGAGATTGTCGTGTGCCAATAATCATTTTTATAAATTCTAAATTTTTTTCTTCATCAACAACGATCCATTGGCCATTCTGGATATGGTTCCACCTCACTTATAAGGAAGCCTAAGCTATGGTTTCTGGTTCTGTTCTATGCAGAACCTTACGGCTCCATCGGTCTATAGGTTCTGGTTAAGACGACACTTAATAAATCCACACTACGTAAAAAAAAAAACATATTATTTACAGGATACCGTATATCTTAAATTCATTATTTGTTTATAAATATGAATGTATATCTAGTATGATTTAACTAATGTTTGGATACAAGTGACGCTTATTATCCGGGAAATACAATCGAGTTACAAATCATAATACTGCCTTGTCTATGGCTCTGTTACACATCAATGTCAGTAAATAAGAATCTAATGTTACCATTATTTCATATAAACGTTGCGTTTGCATCCTGTGCTGATCAAATTATAGCCAATAAGTTTATCTTCCTGTTTAGAAACAGTAAAGTGAGAGTGATGCGTATGGGTACTATGTAGTAGATAACTGTCAAATAATTTGATTTACGAACATGAGGTTGGTTATTAGATTGCCAATGCTAAAACTCAAATATATTGCAAAATTCTTCGGTAGAAAAAAACAGAAATTAAATTTAGTTTTCTTCTTTTAGTTACTGAGCTAGTTACACGAAATAGATAATTTATCTATTAACTAGCTGTGCCCCGCGGTGTTACCCGCGTATCATTATGGTTGCTATGCAAGTTTGTTATGCATAGCAACCTGTGAAGTTATAACAGGAGATAAACAGTGATACATTTTGACATGTAAGATTTAATGTATTTTTATAATCACCTGGCTTTCGCCCGTTTATCTCGATTAATGCAGTAAAAAGTAGCCTTAATGTTATTCTGATATATAAGCTATAATACTGTAAAGTTTCATCCAAATCCGTTCAGTAGTTTTTGCGTGAAAGAGCAACAAACATACATACACACATACTCACAAACTTTCGCGTTTATAATAGTATCTATTAACTATAGTACTTTCATAAATATGTAATTAATGTGAGCAATCAGAATAAAAAAAATATGTCTGCATATACATGATCTATCCGGGCAGGTTCTGTTTTCAACAAGATCAGTTTAAAAATGTAGATGAATTCTTAAAGAAATATAATAACATTTTAAGGAGATCCAGAACTGAAAAATATATTCAAAGATCTTATAAGTTTTTTTAAACCAAGCAATCTACATGAATAAGTTGTCAACATTTTGAATCTTCCTTCACAAACAAAAACACCATAAAATGTTTATAATGCAAATCGCTTGCTTGTTTTCCGATTAAATAGTTAGGAAAAAACTTTGTTTAGTTTTTTTTACACAACATTGGATATAGCCCGACGCTTACCGACCCAACTCGTGGAAACTTTCCCTGATAGTTTTCCTGAAAGGATTTAAAGAGCTCAGGTGCCTACAAAAAGGAAACTCGGTACTAACGTCGGGGAAACTTGAGGAAAATATTAAATATTTGATTCTTCTTAAAACCGCTGCGATCGTTATTTGACGAGATGTCTGGCAACATTTAAGCTTTCTTCCGAAGGCAGGGTACTAAAGGACTACTGAAGCTACCAAAATATTTGGTATTTTTTGCTTTTAAATAGCTGTGGGCTTCATCAACCGCCTTCAATAGTCCATTGGCCGCACATAGCCCACTATATATATATATTTTTTTTTGTTTTTTAGGTGTGGTTTACTTATTAATATAGTTTATAGTAGTTATTAATATAGTAGAATAAAAAAACCGACTACCAGAAGGTTGACAACATTGCTATGTTAAATTTCAATGTTATTTCCATTGTAGATGATTATGTAATACTCTGTCGAAGTGTTGTGTCCTTAGATCGCAGATGTCAAAACAACGGCGTAGGTAGCGCATTCCTTTCAGTGTGGGCCCAAAACTAACCATTATTGTCTCCACATACCGAACTTAGTCGAGACAGAATATTTACTGCCATGTGTAAGACTGGCCTTTGTTTTTAATTTGCTCTTTCCGACTTCCTGGATCGTGGGTGGTAAAGTATCATGTGCTGAAACAACTGTGCATTATGACTTCTTTGGTTACCAAACATAATATGTATTGTGTGTGTTCGTTTATTGAGGATGGCGCCAACTTACAACATATAGCCATATGAATAATAATTTCTTTTTAACTTGTTTTTCTGACACAAGTTTTTTTTTTGTGTGACTTTGTTGACAAATACACACGGTCTATTTGATGATGCTTGTAATATATGCTCGCGATATCAGTAATGTCATTTTATATTGATAATAATCATCACTTCTTATTTGACTTAGAATGTGTGAATATTAAACAAATTTTACGCACGGGGAAACATAATATGTATTTCCAATTCTCAGTTACATCGGCATACACCCACAGACTGATTAAAGTAGATCCTTGGTAAAGTACCTGCTCTATGGTATACACTTGACTAGTATTTTGACCTGTCATTTATGTTATTTTGAAATGTCATACTGTCTCGGTGGCGCAGTAGTAATGTATTCGACTGCTGCCATGCTGTGCTTGAAGTCTCTTGTTCAAATCCGAATTTGGATATTTCATAAATATAATATAAATAAATAATAAATAAATATTTTTGGATATTTAACACACAACATCATCTAGTCCCAAGCTAAGCAGAGCTTGTGTTATGGGTACTAGACAACTGATATAAATACATAAACATACTTTTTTTTTGTAAATACATACATATTATACATAGAAAACACCCAGACTCCGAAACAAATATTTGTGAATCACACAAATAATATTTGGTCCGACCCGGGAATCGAACCCGAGACCTCTTGATCAGCAGCCGCATACGCTTACCACTAGACCAACGAGCAGTCGAAATATGTAGTATTTACAAAAAAAGGTATGTAAGTATTCTATCATTCAATCTAGTTTTCATATTACAAGTTCCGTTTAGTCGGGGCTCTGCTTAGAATTAAAAATATTTTACAAAAAGATGTTACAATGACAGTATAATTCAATATAATTTGACACTGATTAAAGGAAACGGAATTCGATTTTCAAAACATTGATCCAAATCTTAAAATTTACTAAATTTAAGCAACTACTTGTCATTTTTAAATAACTTTCACTACATTGCAATAGATAATGACACTAGCTTTTTTATTAAAGTTTCATTGTCAACATCTTTTGTTACGTATTTGTGGCAAGAAGGTTGTCTAAGTGGATTTTGTTAACACGCTTAGATGTTATCGCTTACGTAAATGTTTACACTTATTACATAGACAATGCGGATCTTGTTAGAACTTATTTCGAGGCACGGTAATAAAATATAATATATAGTCTATGGAAAACGTTTAGTAATGAAACAGCGTAAATATTAGAACTCATTTGGTTTTAAGTACTTTCTGTTATCTAGTATATTGAAAATAATTTGAAATAAAATTTATGTGCCTACTTACCGCATTTTCGGATTTTTGATTCTCCAAATAAAACAGCAATTTTGAGAAGTTCAAATTTTAGCATGGAAAAATTCTGAAAGATACTAAGTATCCAGCAGATTTATATTTAGTATATTCTGTAGAAAATGTAAGTACAAAGTGTAGCAGAAACACAGCTCATATATTTTGATACCCACGCTTTTACCCCCCGAGGGGTAAGGACAGGGTATTTTTAGTCTCTATATAAAACCATAAGTTTAGTTTCAATACGCACTATCACAAAATTTTTAGGAACGACTACATCTACATACTTCTTAAATACTTGAAGTACAATATGATTGTGAATATTTTAAGTATACATCCTGAAGAGAAGGATTATTATGCAATCTAACAATCAGAGCACTGTACACTTGTTAACCGGCTTAGTGATACAAAAAAAAAGTCGAAAATCAAAACAAAATCAGATCAAAATAAATCTCATAAAACTCACTATTTTTGCTATCCATTCCAACTTATTACACCAACATTCTATAGCTTTTGTTTGTCTAAAAAATCTTGGCTCTTTGTCGAGCACAATGTCGACCGTCGCCGCGATGTCGGCAGATAGTCGATTCGAGTCCTGCCTGCAAATATTCCCGGCTAATTACCTACGCTTTAGCTCGCTAAACATTTTACCTTAGTATGGGCTGGAGATAAGAAAGGCTTCATTGATTTTGTGTGAGCCACTGTTAAACGCGGATTACAAAAGCGGTAGAACTGTTCATTTAACGGTTATATTAGTTTATTTGTATGGGAAATAAAATGAATAATTGAATATAAATATATTAAGTATCTGATCTTTAACAGATTATTTATGTAAATAATGTTTGCAAAACGTCGTAAGATTAGTGGTCGGCATACTCGTTGAGATGCTTCTTCATCGGGCTTCCATTAAAACCATGAAATAAACTGTAACAAAAATATAAAAGCAACCTAAAGTCGCACAACACAGAGTCTTTTATTCTTCTCCTATCGATATGAAGCCATACAATATTACATACGTGTCTCCTATAAAGTGGTTTTATTACCAATTACTTATAGACAACCTTCAGCGAGTTTAAGGCCAATTCACTATGTTTTAATCTAGTTACCGTTACAAATTACTAATAACTGGTATCCATTCACGGTCTTTATTTCTGCACGAAGTTTATGTTAAGTTAAGCCCATGATATATTAGAGAATGTATACATGAGTGTAAATTATAGCTGCTAGAAATGTAACAAGAATTAGGTTTACAACTTTGATATTTTTTTCTTTTATGATTAAAAAAAAAGTAATTACTGGACTATGTAAAAACTTTTGATAAAATGTGAATAGCATCTATTGATACCCCATTCAAAATAATCGGTACTTAGCAGGTCAGTCTGTGGTTTCAAGTATACATATATACTGCCCTTCTTTTTAGCTTTGCCATAGTCGGGTAAAAAAAGTATCTATCAAAATTCTAAACGACACCCCGACAAAACGTTATGCCTTCGTAAAACTTTATACAAATCAGTTTTTGACACCCATAAATACCAAGAAAAATTACTTGAAATACGAAGCATTACGAAAAATGACTGCAGTAGTAGTAAGTTATTACCAAACACACAACATGAAATAATATTTTCTTTCGGCGTAACGTAAGTAAAACATAACCCAGCTTTGGTTTAACAACAGTAATTTGCCTAAACCGGGAACGCAACGCAATCGTAAATAAAGCAATTGAATAATAAACTTGGCTAACGTTGGACCGACATGACATTCTCATGTCCAATAGTCGCAAATCAAAAGTGTCGTTCTTTTTTTATTACATTTCGTCGTCAAATTGAAATACCTCTATTGTAGTATTGTACGTATAATTAAATATTTTTGTAATTACACAATTCTTTACTGAAATGTTTAAGAGATTTACTTTATTATTAACTTCGAAACAGGTATTCTTAAAAATGAATTCTGCCCTCCTTCTACTGTTTCCGTGTGTCACATTTATTACAAAATAATACAACATTATCTTATTGCTATAACCGTGCCAAAAATCGCATTTCCTAAAGTCATTGTAAAATAGGGAAAAACTATTGACCAGACCAGGCTACCAAATGAAATTACGACCTCGACTTCTTTTTTTCAATATTTAATACTATATTCAATCAGTTACGGTATTACTGACACATACTGTAGTGCAATATAACTATGCTATCCTGACAGCTTTAATTTTGTTACCATTGTGTCAAACTATTAATCTCGTACTCTTATTATTATATTAATTATGTGGCCTCTATAAGAAAGAAAATATTTTAATCTATGTCTTTTTTGCAATTGGTGAGCAAGTTAACATGAATCTAAAGAAACTACAAGGTATCCACTTCAAGAATAGTTTCCTCCTTAGATTAACTTTCTTGTAAAAAAAAGGTCAACGCCTTCGAGAGGATATATGATCTACAAGACCTCCTTGACTAGCATCCTTCTTAAAAAAAAACTAATTTATTCATTGTTTCTCGACTTGCTCTTACTGGCTATATGTAGTATGCTATGCCTAAGGCTGTTTCCAAATTGTCCGTAGCTTGTTATAGTATTTTATGTTTTTATAGCTACTGCCAAACAGGTGTCATATTTGCGTCTGTGTACGCCCCGAGGGCATTGCTAATAAAAAACATAATATCGAATTATACTCTGTTGTTCGTCATTTAACGGGACTTGTCAAATATCCAATTAAACACTAATTTATTCTTAGATTTAATAATTGTTTTTTAGACCTACCAGTTTTATTCATAAACGTTTTTTAAAGCCTGCCAAGATTACTCTACTCTGCCTATGCATTATAAATCTAGATGTTTTGTAGTTGTAGAAAATAAAATAATATTTTCTTTTCTACTTTTTTTGAATCTTCTATTTGTTAGACATATTATGTCTAACAAATAGAAGATTCATTTTATAATAAAAAGTAACAAAATAATGAAGTCAAATTTGTTTAATCACAATTCTTCATAAATATTTAGGAATAAATATTTTATACTAATAACTTATTTTCTTTTTCAGGTAAGTTCCAAGACATACGTACATTTCTAAATACACAATACTCTACAGTAAGTACTTCAAAACATATTTTTGTAATTACGCACTTATAATTACGAAGAGACTTTTGACCTCTTTCTACATATTTTATATCAACAACAAATCAAAATCATACAAAATGCCAATCCAATTATTGAACATCGTTTTTATTCCACCAACGTCTCCAATTGAAATGTTATATGTATTATGTATTACGTCATTCTTAATTGTGGTAATTTACTCCACCAAATTATAGGTTTGACCGGTCCGGCCTATGACTTCATCAGTTTCACTAACCAGAATATCTTGATCCCTTTTACAACCGATACCGACACAGCCTGCGTCGTCTGCGTCTTGTCTGATGTTATACCGCGGAAATTAATTTGTTTCCCAAAAAAAAGTTTATAGTGAGCCAACTTTATAAGTAAGACATATGTTTTGTTATTGCCTTTTTTTAGAACTTTTCAAGAGGAACATTTCTTTCATACATTATTTTACGAATCTTTAACCATTTACGCTGCAAACGCAATGGAACATCTCAGAAGAAATAATTTTACCCCGTTTTTAAAACATATTTCACTCATACTCCGCTTGTATTCGTCGGAGCATGATGAAATATAGCCTATAGCATTCCTCGATAAATGAACTATCTCACAGTGAAAGATTTTTTCAAATCGAACTAGTAGTTCCTAAGATTAGCGCTTTCAAACAAACAAACATACTCCTCAGCTTTACAATATCAGTATAAATGTATGTCTCAGTTGAGTGGTTCATACTGTGTGCAGTTTATCAAGGTCAAAAAGCTTTTACGTGACGCAGATAAGACTTTAACGATTAGAAGTACATTATGTTGAAGAAGATAATTATGCTCTGACAGTTGTTATAGTCCGTAATGAGATAAATCTGACAGGTCTTGAGGTCGATCATGACTGTCAGGAACGTGTTTATTTGCTAAATACGGTGCCGTGACACTGACAGTTACGTGACAAGAACTAAAGTGACTAAAGAATATTGATGATTGATCTTTATTCGCGTTAAAAACCCCTATGTCCTTTTTCAGTTTCAGACTATCTGTGTACCAAATTTTATTCAAATCAGATCAGTAGATTCGGCGTAAAAGCGCGACATACAGACAAAGTCACTTTCGCATTTATAATATTAGTAAGGATTTAGTTATGTCAGTAGGTCGTTCTCATAAGGGAACCCTAATTTTTCTGAAAAATCCATAAATAAAGATGAAACTAATAAACAAATATTGTCTATAATACCAAGGAGATATCCTCAATCAAAATAAATTTACTTTATAATGGACGGTGTATGAAATAAAAAATGAAATAACATTTCTTAAGACACACCTTTAAGTTTCGTAAGTGAGTAATGGTTTGCAATTTCTGCATTTGCACAGATTGAACTCGTATTTCACGTTAAATTACAATTTCCTTTATGTACAACAATCCAAACATGTCAATGTATTACAATTAATATGTAAAAATGTTTGGGTAATATCGAAGCACCATTATCTGGCCTCTTGCCGTCAAACCAACATTCTCAATTTGTCGCCTTGCGTGTTTCACTTCAGTGATTTTAACTTAACAAAAGTAAATTTTAAATCTTAACTCTAAGATATAAAGCATAAAATAACTTGAAAATGCCACAGTAAAGTTTTGCGACTGCATAACGGTGTATGCTCCATGGAGGGAAACGCCAGATATGGCGTGTTCCTGACATTCGATTTGTTTCAGTTTTATCTTCGTATAATACGTATTAAAGTTAGTACGTAGCTTGAATCTTGATATCGATTAAATCTTTGTCGTTTATGCTGGAGCGTGTTTAATCCATTTTGATAGTTGGCAATGTTGTACGCAATTTGATCGTTCTGATATTCCATTGAGCAAAAATTGATTTCAAATTTAGAATATTGCAATAGTGATTGAAATTTTGAATTATCAGCGAATCGATAGTTTGACATTTGAACGCAATCGATTCTCAACTGAGGTTCGTAATATTTAAAGTAATAATTATAATCCCATTGTTATACATTAAAATGGTGTAGTCGGGCCGTTTATTAAAGGTTTAATCCCTCCACGCATTAATATTATGCTGTATTTAAATTCATTTTATGTTCATAATATTGTGGCCGATGACATGTTGATAATGAACTGAACGATTTCATTAGTTTTGAAAAACTAGTACACATTAGAACTGACCGAATGTTTATGATCAGCATAAATTTCATTGATATCTTTATTACGGTATCGAAAACTTTTAAATGTTTTTAAAGTCTTTTTATATTCAGCACTTTGTGAACTAGATATAAACTTTTTAAAATTACTACAACAATTTATATTTAATTTAAAAGATTCGCGTTCTCATTCGTTAATCTGACAGATCAATTTTTTAATTTTAGCTTGTCATAACTGTGTTCGGATACTCACTACACAGAATAATAACAGCTATAATTATACTTGTACGATGCGGATTGTTCTGTTTCAAGGCTGTGTGGAATAGATCATCGTCCGGTTACGTTTTAAAAAATAGAATGGTTTATGAATGAACATAAACTGGTTTGGCGCGAAACATCCTGATGTAACTTGTTCGCTTCAATAGTTTCATGTATTATTTGACGGCAAACTTGATAGAAATCTAATGTATTTGAGTATTAAGCTAAGTATTACGATCATTTAATCGTCGTAGTTTCATTTTAGTGTTATTGGAATAAAATTGGCTGAGACGTGATTGTTTTTATAATGAGGATATCTATCTCTTTCTAACTCTCGTGCTTTCATGTGCAAGGTACTAAACCACTCTAATTTGCACATTTCATGCAAACGAAGTCGTTGGTACGTAATACGATATCACTGGCTTAGAAAGTCGGTACTTATTATAGAAAATTGCTTCATTAAATTCTGAGATTATAACTGCCCGTGAACTAAGCATGGTGACTCCTACTCCTGGATTCTACTCATGCTTTCCATCAGGCAGAGTAGAGTCACTTTGGCAGGCTTAAATATATAAAATAAAAAAAAAAACTTCATGAGACCACATTTTCTGCTTTTTAAAACTGCTTCTTCATCATTAGGTTATAAATAACTAGTTTATAAATAACATAATTAACCTGATATTTTAATTCGCACAACATACCTATGTAAAATATCAGTTTATATACTTTCTCACAACTAATTATAGTAATAAATCTGTAGTAGGTACAATAAACATATAAAGATATGTAGATGTATGTATAATGCTTTGTTTTTTCCTAACACGCCTTTTAGATCTAGAACTAGGCCGTAGCCGTAGCCGTAGACCTACGCTTAAGTAACTTTTTGGCTGCTTTAATTTAAAAATAATTGTCGTTAAAGTAATAAAACATTCTTAAAATTGTTGAAAACGGTGAATGTCAAATAGTATGTTAGTCCATAAATAGAATTTCGTGTGTCAGTGGAAACGGTATTCTAAACAATATTACAGATCACGTATCTGCTTTCTTGCACATCGAACCCGATCTCTGCGTTTCTTGGAACCCGGCTCATGTAACTCGATTGTTTTTGCAACTATGGCCGTAAGTGGTTGTCTTTGCATCACACGTAGAATACAAACTTTTAAAAAGAAATGTAGTAGAATGCTTATAAAAGTAGTTTAAATTAAATCCTTATTAGAAACATTATGAAGAAAATAAATCGTTACTTAAATGGTATTTTTCAAATCATTAACCTCTACCATACCTTCTAAGTTGTCAGTTATATTGAAAACTTTTTATTTTATTTCATAAATTTGTTTTTTTCGCGGCAATATCCTTGCTGAAAAATCAAAATATCTCCATTCGAAAATTCATTGAAACCTGTCCTGCAGATTAGCTGTGAAAACGTAACATACATACAGACGGATAAACCTGCTTTCGAATTTAGAATATTACTATTGATTACTTTTAAGTTGGTAACAATAATTGAATCCAAAACTTAAAAACGTTAAAAACCATAAACACGCATACGAAAGTCGGTTACAAACTCGCCTTTATATTTGTACTAAGCAGAAAACGACAAGAATATACGATATATGACACAATAATATCATGATATATTGAATATAACTATCGATTTATGTTGACCAAGTTACTGGTAGACAAAAGATCATTTATCGTCTCAACCTCGTAAAGTGTTGACCTCTGCAATAAATGTACTATCGAACAAATTGTACTCACGAAGCATAACCATAAATGAATATTCATTGCTTTCACACACTTTTTTTTGTTATATTTAAGCCTAACAAAGTGACTCTGCCTGATGGAAATTGTGAGTAGAATTCAGGAGTGGGAGTCACCATCTTCATTGTGAGTTGAGACAATACAGCATTGTGACCCACAACTTGGTGGCCTAGTGAGGTGACTGCACGGTTGGCCTAGTGGCTTAAGCGGTCGCCACACCTACTGCGCCAAGTGTCGTGGGTTCAAATCCCACGTAGCATAACACTTTGTGTGATTCACAATTTGTTGTTCTGAGTCTGGGTGTTCTTTGTGTCTGTTTCATGTATGTTTGTAAAGTCCCCCGCGACACAGGAATTTATATTCCTAATGCGGGAGTTGTATTTTTTAAAAGAAAGTAAAATAAAGAAAGGGATGGGTCTGCATCATTTTGCCGGCCTCTAGTGGCCGGAGAATGATGCAGAATATTTGGGTCTCCGGTCTCACACACGCACGAAATACGAAAGCACGAAAGGCTGTCATTTTTAGGTTGGTCTTCTGTGTGAGTTTTTGGTCTTCTCTCATTCGTGTTGAAATCTGTGTGGCTCTATGATTCACAATCTGTGCAATAAATGTACTATCGAACAAATTGAACGACGAAGCATAACCATAAATGAATATTCATTGCTTCCTTTACAAACATATGCTAATAATAATAAATATTTAACGTCAATGTACATATGTTTAGTCAATATTTGAGGTTATGTTGACATGGCAAATGTTAAGTGATAAACGGCTTTTACATTGTACTATCTATATAAATAAATAAAATGGAACTGTTCTTTCACTAAATGCGTATGAAAGTTATTACAGGACTGCAAGTAACATTAAAATCTCCGGAACGGCTAGATCGATTTTCACAGAACTTTCATTGGCAAATAACTGCTGACATACTGTGTAACTTAGCTTCTTTTTTAGGTACAAAAGCCGCCGGTAACGCCTTGAGGCTCAACTAGTTTGTCAATAAACTGAATTATATATTAAAAGGTCCATCTTTAGTACAAGCATTAGTTTACGAATCATCTATAATATTAATATATTTCAATTAGTACCTATTGCAAATTTAAAAAATTATAATAATAATGCAACCTATATTCTATGTTATGTAGGTCGGTTTCCGCACTTAGTCCTTTAGGTATACCATTGTACGTGAGGCCATCACTCCAGCCAGCCCAGCTCCCTCCAGAAGCGGATAAGGTCTCCGAGTCTGACATTCTGAAACAGTTTTGGGAGATCCAAGGGTGTTTCCGTGTTTCGGTGACACCTGTACACTCAATGAGTACATGCGACAGCGCATTGCCCCTAAGCATGCTCTGCACAGGGGATTGTCAGTTATTTTGTTAATGCAACTTTTACCTCTACGTTCTATTCACTCTAATCCTCCTATCCCCTAGTCACTCTAAAGGTTCTATGGAAAAAAAACTCAGGTTTGGGTTGATTTCGCCTTTGTACGTGGAATCTCCTAGTACCTTAATTATCAATATGTGTGTAGGTACAATAAAGAAAAATAAATAAAAAGTAGCCATAAATCTTTTTCAAAATGCTATTGAATACATTATTTAAGTGTTCATTATACCGTTTTAAATCTATCCAATTAAAATCACTTAGGCCCATGGCGCCACTTTAAATGGTGCAAATTATAAAATGTTCAGTAAAAATGTCTAATGTTTTATTTAAATTAAGTGTTGATATTATCATTTAAACTAATAAAAGTTTTATTTAAGTGAATATATCAATTTAAGACCATTAACTAAGGTAGTAAGTAAGATAAGTCTTTAATTAATTCAAATATTATTTTCATCTTCGCAATCGATTGCAAAATGTAACCAGTTGTTTTTATGAGGACCACAGAGTCTATAAACTGTTTTCTTACTTATTAAATCGATATTTCGTGTTTTGCTAGTAGGTATTATCATGTTGATAGATCGTTATTTCTATGTTTAAGATACAATTTAATTTCACGGATACAGACTTTTTAATAAACGTAGGTAATGGTTATTAATTACTTTATTAAATAACGGTTTGTATGGTAAATGGCGCCACTTTTTGTGCTGGCTCAATTTAATGTTTCGGTACAAAAATTTATATTATGTAGTAGCTCTCGCATTTTTGTAGGTTATTGCGGTAATATGTAGCCTATGTCCTTTTTCAGGCTCCTTGTTTAGACTGTGTACCGAATTACATTTAAATGGGTTCAGAGGTAAAAGCAGAGTTAAAAGCATATTCGCACTTCATTTGAAGTGAGCTTTACGCAAGAAAACAATTAAATACCATTCAAACAACATTATTGTTTAAAGATTTAAATAATTTTACCTGAAACAGTATAGTTTCCAACACGTATAAATGATTTATTTCGATATCATAATCACAACCATGTCTAATAGTATTCAAAACTACAGAAGAGCAATAACTCTTTTTGAGAGACAAGGCGTACGAGATTGCGATGCGAATGCGATGCCAATGTTTGAATACAGAGGTGTCGTGGACCGACGAAGATTTATCTCCGTATTGATACTTGAGTAATTGCTCTGTCCGAGAGAATTAACGTGTTCATCGTTTAAGGAGCTGGTTGGTTAGGTCTCATTGTGCAAATGTAGGTTACAGGACAACTGGGTTCAACACGAGTATGTTTGACGTGTTGTTCTCGTCTAATAAATAATGTTCTATTGTGTTGCGGGTTTCTGTTGGGAATACAATTTATAAGATTGTGAAATCTGATCAGTCATTGGTAGATGTGTTGTGTGTATTTGGTCGTTTTATTCTAGTTTTTGTAAACGCGATGTCCGGATTTATAATTGACTAGCTGAGTACCGCGGTCTTACCTACGATTATTGTAAATCGTGGGTAATGCCGCGGAGCGAAGTTAATCTAAAAAAAATACTCCTTATGTTAGCAGTCAGTTTGAGAGATTACCCAGAAGAAACAGACAGACAGACAAAAAATTTAAAAATTACTTTTTTGATGTAGATTTACATTTGAAAGTATTTACTAAATACTTTCAAATGCATTTAGTAAAAACTGTTCATTTGATATTACATCCAGACAATTCAATTTTATTTATTGGTATAAACATATAAGACTGTTATAGAAATAGATGAGAGTTCTAGAAAGTATAGAGCCCTTAATATAAATTACTATCGTGTTATAATATTGAAATAAGCTTGTAAAACTTGAGCTTTGAATAATAATAATCGTAGTCTGATCGCAAACTAGACAGAGCCTGTGTGTTACGGTAGCCATGCAATTAATAAACAACACATATTTCCAAATTAATACATATCACAGATTTGATAGCTAGGCACAGAACAAATGAAATATTTGAATTGGGAGGAAATTACCACGAAAATAGCTCAGAAACCAAGATTAACTACTACTTCGACTAAAAGCTGAAGGCAAGAATATTGTAACCTCCAATACTTGACTGCATAGGTGGCTTAATGGTTTAAGCAAGTCGCCACGGCGCTTTTTACTTCGCCAACTGTCGTGGCTTCAAATCCCACATGGGACAACACTTATGTGATTCACAAATTGTTGTTTTGTGTCTATGTGTTCTTTGTGCGTTTCATGTATGTTTGTAAAGTCCGCCGAGACACAGGATTTATATTTGTAATGCGGGAGTTTCCATAAGTTCCTTAAAAATAAATATAAATAAGCAAGTTTACAAGAAGTCAACTATTCTTGGCATCAATGAATCGGGACACAATACGATCGCAACTAAGTTTTGATAACATAGAACAATGAAGTTTAAAGTAAATGCACAGAATTAGATAGTTTACATTCTCGAGAAGGAAGCGACCATTGTTCGCAATATTGAGCCTCGTTTCAAACACTCCAAAGTGTAAACTGTAAAGTGCGAATTGAATAGACAATGTTGTCATCAAGTTGAGTCTATGGAACTCTTTGATCTATGGCGCTTTCGCGATTGGCGGTGATTGTGATGTTTCTTGAAGAAATTCAATTTGAAATTACAGTGGCAATACTCATTGTAAATCTATAGAAATGAATAAACTAGAAGTGTGTTTGTAATATAAAATGATCAGTTTTTTTCTAAACGCATTTAAAAGAATATACTGTCTTTACATCAAGAAAGACTTTTTTTTAAGTTTTTGTCTGTCTGTCTGTTCCGGCAATGCTGGACCGAAATTTCTTGGTTAAGTTGCTGAGGACATAAGGAGTAAATTAAGCTATTTTTCAACTAGTTTCACTCCGTGGCGTTACTCATGGAACTCAGCTAGCTTACAGTAAAATTACGTTGAATTTCTGATAGAGAAGACATTATAAAAAATATCCGCCTTGATATTAATTTATAATACCAAATTCTAAATTCTAAATTCAACTAGAAAAAATTAATTATGTGACACTTATATCGAATTTTTATTCCACCACACCACCACCACATGGAGTAACCCACGAAATTTCGTTAAAGAATGTCCATCAAAATATTAAACGAATCTCAACGAGCTCATCCGACGCAATCTATTCCATCCTGCTGCGCTGTTGATAACAGCTCTATTTGTAAAAGAGCGGTTGTCACCTCTCTCACGATATGTAACACTGTATGACCATAGTAATCGACATTAAATAACCATAAACACGAAACAGTCACCATGTCTCCTGCGGTCAGCGGTCACCGCCCGGTGCTCACACAGTTTATAGATATAATAACGCTCACATAACTTAGTGTAATGTGTGTATACTAAGCACCTGTTTATGTGCTTTTTCACACTTTCCACACTAAATTGTGGCTTTGAAAGCAGCGGATGAATGAAGTTAAACGCTTGGGTTTTGCAATTACTACTTACATTCTGATTTATATGTGACTTTCCACTTGCAAATCTATTATATATTAAAATATTCATCAGATATCAGCAATATACTTATAATATATTCTTTCGCTTTTGAATTGCATCTGTTGACGTATTTATATTTTTAAAGTTTTTGAGTAATATTAGTAAGATTGTTCTCCGAATCTCTTTTCCAAAGTTGGTATAAGTTGAATTTCGTTACATGATGTTACATGATGTGACTAGTAAACCTTAATAAGATAATGTAGATAAATAAACATATTATATGTTTATTTAAAACATACACACATAGACCAAAGAAAGTTCCAGCTCATATTGTCTAAATGTTAATTTTTGAAGAATAAGTATGATAGTACATTTTACTTTAGTTTTAGTTTGTAAAGTAAGTTTCTAGGCGATGTTTTAAAGATCTACTGAACAAATTTTTAAAACTCTTGTACATTGATAAAAGGTTCAGTAGAAAGCCAAAATATTTAAGGTTATAGGTATATTAACCCGAAAATGGAAAGGCTCTTTCGTGGTAGTCGAATTTGCTTGAAAACGTTTAGCGCCCAACAAAGTAGCGACGGGTAGTGTACATAATAAAATATTGTTCTTCCAAAGATATTTCCTTAGTTTTATTATGCTCCGAACACATTGTATGAAATCGATCTGTGGTTATAAAACAAAAATATGAATCCGTTAACCCGCCTTTTTCGTGGCCCGAAATGTATATAGAACTCTTTGTATTACTTCTTTTCCTTAATGTCTCAATATGGACAACAAAGTTGGAGATTATAAAGATTAAGTTGAACGGGTACCGTTACGTATACGACCATCAAATATTTTCACTCAAATTAAGGTACATTAAGTGTATTAGGGTGACAAGATGGCCGGTTATCTTGGGCAAGTACTTGATAGGGTGATAATTTAGGATATTGATCCTAGGTAGATCCTATATAGGATATTCTCTGGATATTAACCAAACCGTCTCAACTGAGCATTCTTTATATAAAATTATTGAACAGTTTGATTTAAAAAAGAGGTAATTTGATAAATCTTGCGCCTATTAGAGTCCACTTATGGATACTGGCCTCTTAGATGCGAAGGGAGACAATTATATGCTTATGCAAGCTATGGCGAAAAGTTTCATACTTAATTCAAAGAACTAAATCACTGAATTGCGGTGTAGTTCTGTCATTAGTGTCAACTTCTTGTCATCGTGTGTCATAACTGGTAGAAAACTAGCATTACATCAATTTTATCAAATTCTACAAAATGTTTGAAACCACTGATATTTGTACTGATGAAGTACATTATCACAGTGAGAAATGAAAGTTGTTGAACAGTATGCATTCATTTGTTTATTACAAAGGACGAGGAGAACAGGTCAGACCAGCATTGTATTCAAGAGTAGCAGTATCTCGCTACCTCTCTATGTTACGTAGTATACACTCCTAGTCATAGTATACACTACTGTCATAAAATTTCGTCTAAACTAAAATTTTAATGATACGAAAATATCAAAATTTTACGTCCGTACCTGGTCTGTCAGATTGACGTTGACTTTTCAGTTTTCAACTTGACGTGTAATTTGGCATGTGTCAATGTGAACACATGTCAATTTAAATGCGGTTTAACATAACTCTTTATTATAAAACGCAAACGTAGAAATTTATATGATGATAATTCGTGTGCATACAGATCATGTCAGCTCAAAAATTATAACTTCAAAATAGAAAAATGAAGTATTAAAGATTTTATTAAATCACGCTACAAAACAACGACAGAAGCATGTTGTAAGTTATATATTTAATACCATTATTTATGAAATCGGATTATATGCACTCTCAAAATCCCAATAGATCACCAATTACAACCCCAACTAAACTAATTACTAGTCAGTAATATACGAATTTAAAACAGCCATTCCTTGTTATTTTGATAATGCTTGCTAGTAGTTAGTTACGTTAGAACTGAAAACAACAATCCTCCGACACCGTAATAGTGTATATTATCAAATGTCTAATCATTACACTTAAAACATGGTAATTGAAAAACAAACAAAAAAAACGAAAAATATATAACTTCCATGAATTTATCTAGTCTTCCTACTGACATAAAAAACACTACTTAAATCAACCGATAACGAGGATAGGACTCTTCACAGATATATACGGATTAACGGCAACGTCAGTTCGCGTGTGTATGGCACATAAAACGCAGCTGTTATCAGTTATCAGTACCAAGTGGGTCACCGGTACAATATCACTTATCGTTGCGATAAAGATCTACAAACCGTTGTCGATTCTCTCCAATAATATCTGTTATTGCTCCCAAAGAAATTAAGTTACATCTACGAGTATTTATTCAAAAACAAACTTCAAAAAGGATGATAGTAGCGAATGTAAAATTAGAAGTTTATTATTATTAAAAAAAAACACAGGCATTCTTAAAAATACAATTTGAAACTTGTCATTTGAAGTTAAAGATGGTTGCATTCTATGGTTGAATAAGAGACGTTCGAATTACCATAGCTATAAATTTATATTTTGTGCCAGTTATATTGACCATGTCGATGCGTAAACCTATTTCGAAAACAAGTTTACTTTTTGATTTATTACCAATGATAACAGAACTTTATATTTATAGTATGCAATTTACATTGTTAGAGACCGGTATAATGTTGTTTTATATCTTTTTTATCTCAGTTATGATACTTAATTTTGTAAATTAATATATACCTTGTAGAGTCTTTTTCCACAGAAACGTCTAAAGGATATAATATTTTTTTCCTTATAAAACAATCAACCATTTCCTATTCCCCGCGGCTCATCTAAAAGAAAAAGTGTAAACATCTCGTTTCCTCGAAGATAAAACTCATAAACGCTATCATTAAGATAAGCCATGTTAATTTCTCAAGAAACTATTAAGGCGGTGTCTGTGATATCATAGACATGACCTTTATAGTACTTTTTTTTCCACCACCTCGTATATCAACTGTTTTGAAGTATCACATGTCAAAGTAACTATAGACATGATTTCTCTTCTGTAGTAGTAAAAGAAGAAGAAATGTACCTACTAAATTTAAAACTATTTTTCTTCTTATTAATAATGATAACATAGAAAGGATCGAACATGTATTTCAAATCTTTGAATATAGAACGAGAATATGAATGACGTGAACACAGAAAAGATTACAGTTAGCTGCTAGGACATTCTCGTCACACAACCGATCACTATCCTGTCATGTTACATAACTACTAACATGGCGTATGTAAAATGGTAATTATATAGATCCACATCTTTAAATGGTAGTGGTGAGTTAACATGGCGGACATGGGTTATTATCAGGGTTGGTACTGATATAATTATCGGACTCAGAAGCTAATTCTTGCCGAAAAACCTAAAAAGTATTGAATTCTTTGTATTGTATAAATTGAACATCAAATAGTATCGAAAGTATTTCTTTTTTTGTCTCGCTTATGGTACAACCCTACCATCTAGTTTATGGCATCACGTATGCAAGTCATTGACACAAAAATGTTTTTTCTATAAATATTTTATAACTACATCGATCAGTGCAATCAGTGCGAGTCCGAAAGTGGATCAAAGTAATATAAAATATATTTGGCTCAATCCAAAAAATATGTACTTATACGTAGAGCATTGGTAATGATTCTTGAGGCACTATATTACTTCTCATTTTTTATCTAATTTAGCGATTGACACTTTACCATAGAGAACTTAATGTGAACTTCTTTTTTTAAACTAAACCATACTTATAGAAGTACCTACCTTCAAAGGTATTTTTTTACGTGTGGAAACCCCTAAAGGTCTTCATATTCTTGAGGCACTATATTACTTCTCATTTTTTATCTAATTTAGCGATTGACACTTTACCATGGAGAATTTAATGTGAACTTCTTTTTTTAAACTAAACCATACTTATAGAAGTACCTACCTTCAAAGGTATTTTTTTACGTGTGGAAACCCCTAAAGGTCTTCATATATATGTAACTTACCTGAACAGTCTACACAGACAGATAACAAAGATTTTATCTTTGTTAATTGGACTTCACTTTATTATTTTTCAGTGTAATTTCCAGCCATTTATTGTGTAATTAACACTTTTGTTAAATGACTAACTTGAGTAGTCAATAAAATTATACATAATAAAGCATGTTTCGCGCTTTATGTGCAGTTTCGACCAATGACCAACCATGCCACTCACCGAACCACTGTCTAATAACATGTTGATAAATCATTTAACATTTATGGCTTTTTAAATTTGGTACGTGTGCACATTTTTTTTATGACATGATATTGAAAAATACATTTTTTACGTTAAAAAATATGAGAATGATTTATACTGAATAGTAAAATGTAGAACACATTTTAAAAGGTAGTAGAAACACACTGATTTCAGCACGAACGGGTGGGAACCGGGAGGGGGGGGACTACTTCCCCCCCCCCCCTCTGTGCGAGGGTAGTAACCCTCGCACAGAAGACCAACCTAAAAACCTAAAAGTTGGTGAATGTGAGAACGAAGGCGCAATGATACAGTACCATTTCACTAGGCCGCCAAAGTGTGGTATTGTATACAATGAGGATGGTGACCCCTACTTCTGAATTCTTACTCATACTTTCCGTACTAACTTAACTCTCGACAGTGAGCGCATTCGGCATTGCTATTGGTACAATTGTTTGTAAATTTCAGTGCGGCCAATCACAACGCCGAACGCTGTCACCGTGATAAAGAAATAGAAGTGACATAAACTCAAGCCCTCTGAGAGTATTAATTTCAAACGTTTAAGTAAACAAACACCATCTTATTGGCTATCGTATCACAATTAGTTAATGTAAAATACATGTTAAGCTTTAATTTACCGCCGTATCGAAACAAGCTGTGATATTGACGTTATAGTCCTGGGTTGCCATGAATAAAACAGTGCATTTATTGCCTAATAATAAGACCAGGTGCAGACTGCTATTGGTGCTATTAAAATAAAGTAACTTAGTGCGCTTTACAGCTTAACCAGTTAAAAATAGTTAGTTTTATAACGCAACTGGCAGACGCATAAAAATAAACTTTTTTAAAATACCAATTTGTTATGTGTAGTATTTATATATGGATTTTATGTATGGAATTTGTTGTGTAAAAATATTTTGGAAATCATCGGTTCCTTCCTCATGACAATGATGACTTTACGGAATTTATTGAAAACCTAATAAATAATTTAAACAATTTAAATTTAACAAACGCCTTAAATATTTTCAAAAGACAATAAAAACCGCGGGCTCTACAAAAAACTCAGGACTTACAGTCGGTGTATTGAACTCAAAAGATGCGCTCGCGCACAGCGTTATTAGCGAAACGAGAAATAAAAATAAAAGAAGCGAGAACCAGTCTACACACCCACGCGCTGTTCCAACCTTTATAATCTAGAATTGTTTATTTATTACTTGCTTACCTGAATACGATTCATGATGGCGTTCGATGCATTCTCTATTCAAATATCATGTCAAAACCGTTATAAACTTATACCGTTTATGATCTACCAACGATTTAAAAAAAGAACTATCATCTATCAGTGATGTGCGTTTTGACTTTCATCGATTTTAAAGATTTGATGCAATGTCGATTAATCGTGATTGCTTCTGTTCAATTTGTTACACAATAATAGTATAATTCTATTGAACTTTTAATTAAATTACAGTATGTGTGTCAAGTTAGTATTTTATGGTTATCATTACTACTAATACTTACGTCCATATTTCACTTAATCGCCTCAATTTCACATCGTATCATTATAATTATATCATTAACCTGTAATACTACATTTATCTAATGGCCTTATTTAATAAAACTCTATTTGAAAGTGATTTATTTTACTACGGATACCAATTTGTCATTTACCATAGATTAATATTATTATCTCACATAAAAAAAGTGTAAAGCACCAAGATGAGCATGTACGCAGCGATTTATATGAATGTGGTCAGAGCAAAAGAGGTGTGTCGGGACCGTAGTTGGAGGAGCTCAATTGTCTCTGCTTACCCACCTCTGAAATAGGCGTGACATTACGTATGTATGTATGTAACATCAAATCATTAAACGGCTTGAATGAAGTTTGGGAAATCTATGTCTTGCCAACAGTCCACGCTTTGATGGCAATCATATATAACATTTCTTGCTCTTTTTATTAAAAAAAAGAGATCATTACAAACCCTTACAAACATGTATATACGTACAGTAAAATATAATGTAGCTCATATTGTGTTGTAGGGGATAATGACGCCCCATTGAGCGTCGCGGGACCCCCAGTTATAGTTCCCACCCCGCTGAGAAACAAGCTATATTAACCCGCCAGGACCTTAGAACAGGTGAACTGCGCTGTGTAAACTACTGAACATAGTAATAATACCAGTTTATAAAAAATAGGAAATAACAGAGACCTGGCATAACAGAGGCTGCTTGTTCTGTTTAAATTTAAAAAGAGTTGTTTAATCTAATGATTATAATATAAACTTCTGTAATAATCTGTATATAGATGTAACGTTTTGATTTGTATTCCGAATTATTTCTTACAAAACAGCATAATTAAATTTCTCTAATGTGTTTTATTATTATTTTTTACAGTATTTTTAGTAACAATAATATTTTTGGGTCCATAATAAGGAACGAAAAATATTAGTGTTACTTTACACAGTGTTAAATTATAATTAAAAAGTACTTAATAATTTGATTACCAAATTCTGGTGTGTAGGTAGATCATAAACAAGTATGACCAAATATAATAAAGTGTGTGTTGCCAAGTACTTGTAAAGGAACAAGACTTTGTCGCAATATCTATTAACAATAATTTGCATGCATGTCTATCAACCTGCTTGGAGTCTAAGCAAATTGATAACTTTCCGCATCTTAAGATTTACATTCTAGTATGTACTTTTACTTGAAATTACAGAAATTTGGTCTTTAAATTTTTGATATAAAGTTTTATGTAACTCAATTAGTCATATTTCGCAAATAAGCATTAGAATTTTAAGACTACTAATTTAACACCTACATTATTGCCAACTGAATAATATGGCCCCATTTCTGTATTAGAGGGTTACATGTTTTTTTTCTTTCTATTCTTTATTTAAAAAAAGAGAACTCCCGCAATAGGAATATACATCTTGTCGACTGCCTCGTTAGTCTAGCAATTAGCATTATCCTATACTGCCGATTAAGAGTGGGTTCGATTCCCGAAAAGTGCTAAAAAAGTGGTATTGAGTTTTTATTTTATTTTAACAACAGCGCGAAGTTTTAAACTAGGGATCCTAAACCCCCATGCTTCATAGAAAACTAGTATTAAAATAAACGTAATATGATGGTTGGTCTATACCGTACTCGCAGTCATATTTTTATCGCACTGCGTTAAGGCGAGAATTCTCTTAGTGTCGGGAGTTTACTGAGCATAAACTTTTTAATGCGATTAACGTCATTCACATTCTTACTATTATGACTTTTCTAAGTAGGAGTCATCTAGAAAAAATACCGATCGTAATATAAACCAATACGCAGAAAAGTTTCTTTGCTATACAATCGGCAACGATTTAGGAGAGTTTATGTATTTTTTAACCTTCTCTAAAAAATATTATACATAGTTAAGTCGGTAGTACTTTTTGTTTTTTATTTCAGAAACTATGTCGTTCGTAAACCTATTTACATTTTTTATATAAAAGAATATCAAATAAATACCCATTCACATTTAAATAAAAAATATCGAAAGGGAAAAAAATATATATGTATGATCAAATTTTTTATTACGTTTTCAATAATTTATTTTTATTCAAATTCAAAGTTTCTGCACTGGGAATAGAGATATCCGTGTTCATTTTTTTAAATGTTATTGGCATCACTACTTAAAGTCGAAACTTTTAATACACGCCATAGAGTAAGTTTTTTTGTGGCTTAACAATTTTTGTGGCTGGGTGATGGATAAAAGGTCTAAATTTATTAGACAATTTTTTTAAACTTGAGTAATACCTAAAAAACTCAGTTAAGTGTTATTTGCCAACAGGTTCTTGTCTAACCAGCTCCCTGCACATTGTTGGTACTAAACAATGTTACCATATGGGCGTTAGAAACTTGTTGTAATCTGAACCTGCTCTTATTATGGAGTCCGTTGAAAGCCACTAGATATTAAAGTACTAAATTGTTACACCAAATGTTGAATCTACTAAAGCTAAAAACTGCATAAAAACATGAATATGTACCATTTGATGCGATTTGATTGGATGATAATTTTTATGTAAAATTTTGAAATCCTCAGCAAATACACAACTTGTTTATTACACGTTCTATACGAATTACGAAAATTGGACTTTGAAATTTTATTTATTTGTGAAACAATTTATATTTGTCTTCCTTCAATGGGTATAAGTTTAATATATAACAAACATACATACTCACAAACTTTCGCGTTTATAATATTAGCAGTATACAGGCGTAAGTGTCTATGAAGACCAGTAGGAGACGCTTCTCTAACCGACACTCTGAAGTATTCCCCTTACCAGTAGTCTCCAAACTAAAGCCGGTTCCAAAAATAACGGGTCAGTCACATAAACCCGAATATCTCCCGAACTACGTATGCCATCCTAATGAAACGAAGACTGTTCAATTGAGAATTTAATTATACAGATAAAAAATAAAATAAAACTTAGTTACACCCACAATATTAATCTTAAATTTAAAAAAAACTAAAGTAGTCATATTTTTCTTAAGATTACATTTTTTTTATGATTGTTTTTTTGCTGTTTTTCATCACTTTCTTCATTTAATACTTTGTATTGCCTCCACGAGCTCTTCTGACAGCTTCCAGGCGATTAGGCATGCTGTACACCAAATTTCGGAGCCGGTGCTGAGGAATACCTTCCCATTCCTCCACCAGTGCTTGTATGAGCTCGGGAAGCGTGATTGGTGGGGGGTTTCGACCTTTCACGCATCTCTGAAGCTCGTCCCAGGCGTGCTCGATGGGGTTTAAGTCCGGGCTTCGCGCTGGCCACTGCATGAGTTCGATACCGACCTCTTCAAGGTAGTCATGTACAATTCTGGCGGTATGGGGACGCGCATTATCATGCATTAATATGCCATGCCGGTCCATCCTGGCCATGAAAGGACCTACATGTTCATTGAGGATCTCTTCCACGTACCTCTCTGCATTTAGAGTTCCATTTTGAATGAGCACCAGCTCGGTGCGGGCCTCAGCAGAAATCCCAGCCCAAACTTGTACGGAGCCTCCACCGTACGCCACTTTTTCCTCCACACACGCTTGATGGAAGCGCTCCCCTGGTCTTCTGTACACCAACTGCCTACCATCATGCTTATAAAGCATGAATTTAGACTCGTCCGTGAACATTACCCTAGACCAATCGTCTAGTGTCCAGTTTAGGTGTTCGCGCACGTATCTCTGTCTTGCAATTCGATGTCCCCGTTCCAGTTTGGGGCCATTTGCGGGCCTCAATGGTTTCAAATTTGCTTCAGCAAGACGTCTTCTTACTGTTTGAGCGCTTAAATTGCCACCTCCAAAGCGAATAAAGTGAGTTTTTAGACCAACAGCAGTTTGAAAACGATTTCGGAGCATTGTAGCCACCAGTTGTCTGTCTTCCCTGGCCGTTGTGCATCTTGGTCTGCCATTTCCTGGTCTTCTAAGGTGTGATCCGGTCTCTTGGTACCGCTGGACTACCCGCTGAACAGTCGACAAAGATACACCAATGTTTCTGGCTGTTTCACGCTGGCTCCGCCCAAGTTCCAAAAAAGTTAGGATTCTGGTACATTCCTCTAGCGTGACTGCCATGCTTCACCTCACAGAATAATAATTATGCACGTGGAAGACGTTCACGATAATTTTTTTTGTGACAGAATAGAAATGGAAAGCATCCATAATGACATGAAACAAAAATTTTGTTTTTAAAAATAGTCATTTTTTTAAATTTTGTTTTTCTAATGAAGTTTTTTTCATCAACCAGTTTAAATAATATGCTATTAGAAGCGCAACTAAAAAGTCTTTATTCTGTTTTTTATTTCATTGATCTAGCTTTTACAGTTCTGGAGGTATTTCAATTTTTGTGACTGACCCGTAATTTTTGGAACCGAGTGTAGTATTAGTGAACGACCTTGTTTTCACGGGTCTAGCTCTCGAACAGGCTTGTTTAAAGTTCTTTACTGTTATAGCGAAAGTTTAAACAACAAACGTCGAGACAGATGTAGTGTTAAAATAGTACGACTTCAATTCGAACTAGTAATCTGGTTTATTGCCACTAACAAAAAATGATGTTTATCTGTGAAGGATGCGTAACAGCCATGATATCGTTTTTTAACAAACTTACGTTTGAATAAAGTGTAGCGTCACTAGAGACGTATCTCTTTTTACAAAAACACTGTATAGATTACTTACTATTTAATCCTATTTAATAATGTAATGCAGTAAATGAGAAGTGTTTAAAGTTCTGTGATTTGCATGATACATATAAAGTAATAATACAGTTTATACCTATATTGTATAAATATATAGATCGATGATGATATAGATCGAAAAGATAAAAATATTATAACGATTTATGCATAAGCAATTGCTTCTGTTGCTGTTAATTTGAAATGAGAAACAAACACTTTATTTAATATCTGTTTGTAGCTCGATTCTTGACTACGAACGTGAAAAACTGCTCAAACGAATACCGAATTACTAAAGTATTGATGAATGCGGATTGTCCAAGACCGATATGGTTGCTTTTAAGGCTTCTTGGAGGCCTTCGTTCAGCACTGGAGTGCAATTTACTGTAGAAATTAGTCCCTTTATTTGAGATGTTCCGGTCGTAACATTTACTATTAAATTCCATGGACAACACACGACACAGAGTGTGGTTCCGTATAGCTTAGATTATGCAAATGTAGGAATATTAGCCAGCTAACTAGATATAGTTCGCCATTGATACAAGCCATCGTTATATTATGTTAATGCGATATGTTACATAGCCAAGCCTAAGCTGGTTAAACGCTATGCCTGAAGTGCTATAGAATGTAGATATTCATTTTTCAATCGCGTTATATTATTAAGGTTAGGCTTCATATAAGAAATTTTGTGAGTAACTCCTATTATATATATTTTTTAAGGAATGTAAAAACATTATTTAAATTGCACAACCATGAAGGAACCACTTCTGAACGAGTAAAATCTCGAATATTCAATCAAAAAGTTATAAATCATTGTGATAGATAAAGTATTTACTAAGATATCATCACGCTAAAACTTTAAAAAGCAGAGTAGTGATTATAAACGTAGGTAAAACCGCTAATTTCAGATTAAAACGGGAAATAATTTTAAAAATCCTTTTAAAAAACAAGCGTTAGTGGCGTAATATTCTTACCAAAATTACCTTCTTGAAATTTTGCATAAGCGCATGTTAGGAAAATTTAGCTTTCCATCCAAGCCTTGAAAATGTGTTACGGTACATCTTGTAACAGCTGCAGATAATTTTGCGGGAACACCAGTGCGTGAGTTACGCGTACATGTAGCGCGAACGACTTTAATATTTTAGCTAAGTACTTAATGACAGATTTTTTTAGAAAATATCGTTAATTATTATATTAAAGTTTAATACACGACAATACCGTATTCGATATATTACATATTACGTGATTTAAGTTTTCTATGTTAGGGGTCAAACCTGAAATGTCTTGCAAAGCATGGGTGTTTAAGATTATTTTGAATCTTTAAAATAAAACATCTTGCTAGTGGCGTTAAAATAGCGTTAAATGGACGGATGGATATATGCCGGGATCTTAACCGACGGGAATATATTGAGAGTGTCACAAAGGCGGCCTCTCCGAAGCTAGGCATACTAAACATGGTGAGACGGTTCTTCTCGCGTCTTTGTGTTCTTTATAAGACCCAGGTCCGCTCCGGCGTGGAGTACTGTTCTCTCTGCAATGGATCCTCGCAGTATTAGCTTGTCGCCCTCGATCGGTTGCAGCGGCGAGCAGTCCTCATTATATCCCTTCCTCTATAGGACAACACGTGCTAGGCTTGGAAGTCACCGCTTTAGCATGATAGATATACACACTAGAACGAAACATTTCGATTCTTTTTTCCTGTGCAGAGCTGTTAAAAACAAGAATTCACTACCATCACGAGTCATCGCCACACAGCCTGCATTCGCAGAGAGTGTGGTTACCCCACTCATGGATTCCACTCAAGCTTTCTATCAGGCAGACTATCAACTAAAACAAACGAAACTTTTTTTATAGATTTCTTTACTTTTCAACACATATATTAAACGGGACTTAAACTCCTTACTTGTAGGATATTGATGTCTAGCGAACGAGATCCGCCTCTTTCGGGTGAAATGTCGATGATGATCGTCTCACCTTCTCAGATATGGCAGTCAATGCCGCCTTAGCACAGATATTTTAAAACATACAATCAAAAAAGACTGCACTGCATTTGCATTGTTTACTAGATCTTTAAAGCTGTCAATAAATAAATTTGTAGTTAAAAAACCACACAGATAGGTTTATCTTCAATCTTTAATCAAACTCTGAATAAAAACCTTATCAAAATTCAAAGGTCATCCCTCATCTAATATCGTTTTAATAGTGAATCCTTTCACATAACCGTGATATGGGCCATCAGGAGACGTCGGAGTGGCGGCCACTGATTGGCTGCCTCCATCGTTACGGTGTAATGCACACCAGGCTGGCATACACACCGACTGATTATGCAAATCTGGCCGTGTCTTATCGTGGTATCTATATTGCAGATAGGTTAAGTGTAAGACAGTTTTCCAGGTATTAATACAGGTATATTACAGATCAAGTACCAATTTTGAGTGTTATGGTACGTGTTTTTTTTTACCAGTGTAAGTAAGGCTGTCATGGAATAGACTAAAATTTAGTACCAACATGTATAGTAGACCTTCCTATCTCGGACTCTAGACTATTTCTACCTCATTTAAATCAGTTCAACAGTGTGACCGTGAAAGTCCGACAGACAGACACAAATAATTACGAAGAGTTTTAATAAGAGGTAACTATTAAGAGTTTTCTTGACGGGCTAAATTTATGATTGATGAAGTGTTAAGAGTACATTCATTTAAAAGTTTCATTTAGACTTAATGTAAAGAATCATTAAACTTTTATTTCAAATAGGCTTTTATATACATTTTCAAAACCTTACATTACTGACTCTAGTTGAGCAGTTGCAAAATGTCATTCCTATGAATATAAATCAGCAAGGAACTCCATAAGTCACTCTTTTAAAACCAGTAACGTAAACCAGTACAGTATATAAAAACAACGTCATGTTTATATACAAAAATCCTAATTCTGAATGAAATAAAACACTGCATGAAAACAAAAACTGTACATATTATTATAGTCTAGAACCCAAGGACCGAAGACGTATGTTAATAGGTCCCATTGACGTCCAAATAAGTAAAGTAATTATGCGTGGCGTCCGCCTTGCGTTCCGGCGTCCACCTGACTTGTAGCCTAATTCATGTGGCGGTACATCTTTTGTTGATGTGCTGCAATATGTGAACTGCAGCGGAGAAGTTCTTCATTCGTCGCTACATAAAGCACATGAGAACTCCGCCCGCGATTATGGCGGTTATCGTGGTAAAGAGTATATACCCTGTTTCAATGAATATCAATGTAATTTCTTTGAAAAGATTAAAATTCAGATTTTGGACATAATAGCGTAACAGAAGGACAGAGTTATTATATATATATTATATTAAGTATGGATTAGCTGCGTCCTGCGGTGAACCAAGTGCTGATGCTGGCCCTTACTTATCCCACGGGAACACTACATTTTCAACAAGTACTAAAGTACAGTTCCATCTTTCTCTGTGCCGAATACCATTCATTCAGCTATTTTTGCTTGAAAGATTAACAAACATCCATCCTTACAAACTATCGCGTTTGTAATATTAATAGGATATTAAATTTATAAAATCTGTACGTGAAACAAATAATGAGATTCTAGTTTGAACAAATTGCTCATCACCGCTTTTCTGTAAGACATTGGTATCAGTCCTGTCAATCTGGCCCATTGGTGTCACTCAGAGAAAAATGTGGAGGTCACTCTTAAGGATTTATGAATACCTCTATATAATTCATCATCATCAACCTATCGCACTACACTGTTGGAAATAGGCCTCTTCAATGACTCGCCACTAACATTAACTTTACTAATATTAACTGAAATGTTGATTTACTGAATAACTTCATTTCCCCGCAGGAATTGAAGCCATTATTTTATAAACTGAAACAAAAGAAATCCGTTGAAATTAAACCTTTATTATAAATCAAATCTTTGCAACTTGTGAAGTTTTGAATATAGAAATTGTTTGTAACGACCTTGTCCTTTCACCGTAACTCGCTCATAACTTCTAACATACACCGTCTTTGCACATCTAGGATTCCACGGTCGACAATGGGCGGCAAACATTGAGCAATGTGTCACATGTCACTCACTGGGAACCGAACTGACGCTTAATTGTTATTCTCAACATTATTCTTTATTCATCTTACAAATGCATATAATGTATACTTAAGAAATAAAGAAAATATGTCCAACTAGTGTCCGCCCACTGGTCGTAATTCGCCTGTTTTCTTTTTGTTGAAATTCTATTAAAACATTTCGTAACATAGAAGCCCGTTAATAGCTTCCAACACAAGAGTGAAAATAAAATTCTTGGACTGTTTTTGTAATAATAGCCTATTAATTGTATAATTAAGAAAATACCGTTACTGACATATAATGATAATACGTATTCTATGATAATACAAAACTTTTCTTGTTTACATTCTTGTTTTTCACGTAGTTTATACATTTGTTCTGTTTTAGAATCATGTTTATTATATTTATTATACAGAAAAAAACAAAGAATATCATAATGTTTGTCCACCAAAACCTTGTTGAAGGTTTGACTGGGGAATATGAATAGCATATTACTTAGTTTAAATTCAATTGGGAGTGAATTTAAAGCAAATTTAATTTAGAAATCGAGAACATAAACAAATATATGTATATTATATTATAGTTTATAAGGATGAATTGCCTTAAATAGCTCATAAACCCACTCGATCGAACGGTCGATGCAAGCGCTCTCATAACTTAACTCAACTCATAACTTTAATCTTTATCGATTTAATCATTTAATTTCTCAATAATAAGTACCCATTTCAAAGATCACTTGAGACTAAATGACGCACACGAGGAAGAAATAGAAAAAACTAGCCAAAAGTAGATCCATATGACGAATGAAGTTTTCTCCGAAAATCGTTGTCAAAATGTTGTGGTCACAATCACAATACGTGTTTACTTTCTTCCCACGCGAGATGCATTATACATATGTCTCAATATAACATGACTTTCACATAACATTGCTCTTAATAACTTTGAACGAAATAACAATAGCAATACAGTATTTCACACGACGTTCCCACAAAGTTATTTAGAAGGCCACGAAAATAGCGATTAAAAACCAACTTGTTTTATTTAAAATGATTCGCTTACAAAAGTCGCGTGCTTGAGATCAGCGCAGTTAATAAAAGCAAGGTAAAATTATTAGAATATAACAATTTAGGATAGATACTGCTAGCAAATACAATGAACGACTAGATACATTTATATTTTATTTTATTAAGAAAGTGAAAAAAAATTGTTGATATATGATTTACATAAACGGCCTATTTCAACATCTACATTAAACAAATCTAAAAGGACACTAATTTAGATTACTAAGAAATGTTGGCGAACATAAAAATATTTGTTCACTAATAACATAACAATAAGAAAAGCTTCTGAGAAAACAATTCGGCAATAAAACTTAGACATTTAAATAACCGGAAAATAACATTAGCGTTTTATTGTAGTGTTAGAGTCCAGAAGTAAAAATAATAAAAATAATTATAATTCTAAACAATTTACTTTAGTTCTAAACAATTTATTTCATTAATTACAAAATAATCTTAGAAATGCAATTAGACAAACAACCGTTAATTAAGTAACGAATCTAAACAAATTACAGTTAGTTATACAGCAAGGTCGGTCACATAGGGCTGTACTAGCTGTTAGACAGCTTTCCTCGCACCCACCGCAATTCAGACAGTACTAACTTGTCAAAGACAGCTTTCCACGTCTGTTAACAGAGTAGTACTAATTGTCCAAAGACAATGATCCACACTCCGCGACGCATTCGTTAGAAATGCGTCCCGATACAACAGATCACTCCTATTTATAACCAAGCGCAGTGAAGTGATGGCGCCACAAAAATGACAACTACCGCCGTTGTGGCTTAGGGCCCGTTGTTTGATAAATAGTTAAACATGACTGTTAGTCAATTTAACTAATTGTCACTTGACCATAGTTAGCGCCTAAACAATTGGTTAAAATTGAAATATGTTGTTTGATGATATTTTTAACTATGGTTAAATATAACAATAGTCATTTGTGCTGCCACATTAATAAACTGGGGAGAAGGAAAATACATGTTGGGAAAGTAATATTGCACTGGCAACACAACGACATAAAAGTAAAAAATCTCGAAATTGACGTATCGTGACAGCGTCGCTTCGCTTGTGTTATTGTTTTTGTTTCGTCGCTCGTGGTAATTTTGTTGAATTTCGATCTTTTGTGAAAGAATAGAAATCAAAATGAGCAAGTAAGTACAAATTTATGTCCCACACAGAGATTCCAAGTAAACAATATTAACAAGCTACCTAATAAATTAATGTAATCCTAGTTATTTAATTTTGTTTCAATCGTAGTGTAATAAACATGAACCATTAATAAATTCAATATAATTCATTTGCAGAGAGAGGAGTAATAACTTTAGCCGAGAAGAACTCAACAAATTGAAGGAGTTACTTGAAAAATATTCAATAATAATGAATAAAAAGACAGACCATGCCAGTACGAAGCAGAAAGATGAAGCGTGGTGTCAACTAACGAATGAATTTAATTCTAATAATCTTATTTATCGAACGAAAAAACAATTAATTTATAAGTTCAACAACATGAAAAAAAATGCCAGAAAGGTATGCTGCATGCAATGTTATTTACAAACTAAGTTCAGTAGTTTGTACTTATTGTTTCATTGCACTCTAACATAACTGTTGTCTATCTATACTATGGTGCAAATTATTTAATTTTACACATATACTAAGATTTGTATATTAAGGTGTGTAAGGTAAATTTGTGTTATTTTAGGAATTATCACAAGAAAAAAAAGAACGCCGCTGTACTGGTGGAGGGCCACCACCACCCAAACCTTCCGATACCAGTGAATGGCTGTGCAGCATAATGGGTGAATCAATAGTGGGTCTTCCATCCACACATGATTCAGATTTCATTTTTGGTACTTTTTTATTATATTTATTCTTTCTTGAATCTAGTTATTTTCATGTTATCAATAGTGTTGTGTATAAGTACATGTTTGTTTACAGATAATAATACTCCACAGTTGAATGGTGAAGCAGCTCAACCAAGTGTTGCTCTTTCAAATATTGAGGAGGAAATGTCTATGGTGTCGTATACAGATGGACACAATGACGGAGTTATCCATGATGTTGCTCATATTGTGCCAATTCATGATGTTCAAGGTTAGAAAATAATTTATGTCAATGGTAAAATGTATTATTTGTAAATATAATGTACATAGTCACTAAAATTAAAAAAAAAACAATAAAATATTGTCCACTTTGCAGTAATTTGAAAATGAAGTTTTCATATTTGATCATTCAAGTAACAGCATTAATTATCTGATCTGCATAGGCAGTTTGAAATATACATATTTTGTATTTACCTATTTCAGAAAATGAAGAGACTCGGGAGACTGTGAAATTTGACACGAGCACACCACATACAATGCTGCGAAAACCTCTTTCTAAACCATTAGGTTTGTATTATGTATGACCTTATCATATATTTTCTCAATGAAATCACAATCAGCTCTTATGATTGATTTCTATTAATTTTTTCAGAATCATCTTATAGGAAAAGAAAATTGAATTTTACTCCTCTCCAGACAAGAAAAAAAATCATTACAGTAGCTCACGAAAAAGAACTCTACTTAAAGAAAAAAGGAGTGAGAGATGAAAAAATATTGGAGTTTGCTGAGGAGGAGCACAACAAAAATATGCAGCATAAGGAAGAAATGCATGCATTAGAAATAGCATTTAAAAATAAATTGCATAATCTCCTTCTAAAAAAAGCTGCAATAGAAGTAGAGATTGAGGAGGAAAAATTAAAAGCAGAAAATAAATAATAATAATTCAATAATGTATTTTCAATTATCAATTAAATATCCCAATTTTTTTATTTGGTCATTGAATGCACCATTTATTACATACATCATGTATTTTGAACAGCGGGAATCCATATGAGTTAGTTATAATTTTACAAAATGATAAGTTAATGATTAGTTTTAGATAAAGTGTTAGTGTTAATTAAACAAACAAATGCAGTAAAGTTAAATTATATTTAAATTCATTTTATACAGTGGCTTCATTTGATAACCTAGCAAAATATTGTTGTATCAAATGGTTCCGATATGCTTGGTCTGATTGCCTTTGTGTTGCAATTTCTGCAATTGGCACAACTATATTCTGGTTATTCATTATAGTGGACTCTCGTGGGATGTTTTCATTGTTGTCAATACATATGTTATGCAATATGGCTGTTGCAACAATAATTGGTTGTATATTTTTAATATTAACTCGCAGTTTAGTACCAATTGCAGGAAACCTTCTTTTCCATACACCAAAGGTTCTTTCCACGACATTTCTCGTCCTTATCTGACTCTCATTGTACAGTCGTTCAGGTTGTGAGTGCGGGTCGGATAGTGGTGTCATTAAATATATTTTTAGAGCATATCCACGATCGCCTACTAAACAACAATTTCCAAAAACTCCCCGGTCAAACTTCTTCTTTACTTCACTGGCGTTGAAAATAGTACTGTCGTGCACTGAACCCGGCCATCTTGCTACTATATCTAAAATTCTCAATTTAGCATCAGCAATTACCTGAGTATTCATTGAGAAGAAATCTTTTCTATTACGATACAGTTCGGAATTGTTGCCCCCTGGATTCAGCATTGGTATATGAGTACAATCTATAGCTCCTATAACACTAGGAAATTTTGCTATATTGAAAAATTCTGCTACTGTAGATCTGATTTCTTCTGTGTTCTGTGGCATTTTAATAACTGATCTAAATTTACAGCATATCAGTTTTGACACGTGGTGAATAATTCTGCATATAGTTGATTTATGCAATCCAAACAGATCTCCAGAACACTGCTGAATATTCCCAGTAGCGTAAAATCTTAACGTCAAAAGAATTTGATCTAGCGGACTCACGGCATGGTTTCTGTAAGGAAAAAATCATATATGTACCTACTTATTCATATTAAAGTAAATTCATATAAATAACAAGGGTGGTAGGTATTGCTTACCGATCTGTTGGCCTTTTCAAAGAATTCTTGAGTTCACTGAGTAACCAAAGAACGGTACTTTTAGACATTCTGTATCGTTCAAAGAAATCTACTTCATCCCAAAAGTCTAGCTGTAATATTCTATCCCGGAATGTTTTAGGACGGCGATTTAATATATAATCTACAATAATATCATCGTCAGAAGAGCTATCAGAGTCTTCAAAATGTCTCACAATATTTAAATTCATTTTATTTCACTCACGTTTCCACAAACAACCTCGTACTTATATGTCAGTTACCTAATTGTCAAAGTTAACTAGTCAAAAACGCATAGTTAACTTTTATAACAAATGGTCAAATTTTTTAACTATGGTTAGCTTAACTATTCATCAAACAACACAATTTTGTAATTTTTAACAAATGGTCAGTTTAACTAACTCGTTTTAACTATTAGTATGTTTAACTACCGATCAAACAACGGGCCCTTATACGGCCTCTCCTGACACCCTGACGTCCTCGGCAGGTCCGGATGACCACACTTCTTCATTGTTCTCATTCGCGGTTACTGGAACATGTACAAAAATAAAAGTTTATTGGACGCCTCTGTAAGTACATCATCGTCCAATTGGTCAGTTACTAAAAACAGTTATCAAATTTAGCGTAAACAGTTAGAGTTAACGAATAGTTTTACAAGATAATAACAGTTAACACGAATAGGAAAGGTTCGAACCTCCAAGGAAAAGAGTGAAAGATTATTTATAATCCGCGCCAGATTAGAAACAAACAGTCACTGTTAGATACATTTAAAATAAAACTAGAAACTTAGTACTAACACAAGAGAGACTTCAGCATGAAGGTCTACCGTTACCATAAGAACCATAATATCATAAGAACAGTTATCATAAGTGTGTGTCTTAAACATTTAAACTTAAAATTAACAAGACCACGAGTTTGGGGCTGGTTACCCTGTCCATGGGCCTTAAACCTCTCTCATCAAGACCACGAGTTTGGGGCTGGTTACCCTGTCCATGGGCCTTAAACCTCTCTCATCAAGACCACGAGTTTGGGGCTGGTTACCCTGTCCATGGGTCTTAAACCTCTCTCATCAAGACCACGAGTTTGGGGCTGGTTACCCTGTCCATGGGCCTTAAACCTCTCTCATCAAGACCACGAGTTTGGGGCTGGTTACCCTGTCCATGGGTCTTAAACCTCTCATCAAGACCACGAGTTTGGGGCTGGTTACCCTGTCCATGGGTCTTAAACCTCTCTCATCAAGACCACGAGTTTGGGGCTGGTTACCCTGTCCATGGGTCTTACCTCTCTCAACAAGACCACGAGTTTGGGGCTGGTTACCCTGTCCATGGGTCTTACCTCTCTCAACAAGACCACGAGTTTGGGGCTGGTTACCCTGTCCATAGGTCTTAAAATTATCTCAGGAAGACCACGAGTTTGGGGCTGGTTACCCTGTCCATGGGTCCATTCCAATATTACATACCTCATGCTCTCCACCTTCCGCCATACATTGCACCACACTTCACGCACACGGGGATCAGGCCGAAGATTGCGTCTCGTACCCACGGTGAACAGGCGGAAGGTTGCATCTCGCGCACACGGAGAACAGACCGCAGGTCCGCTTATCATTGAGCGGCATGCAGGACGCAAGTCCGCACCTCACGATACAGCGAGTAGGCCGCAAGTCTGCGCCTCACCAGGCAGCAGCAGACACCAGGTCACAGCCCAGGCTCGGCTCGCGTAGACTGCACCTTGCACAGTGACGAGGCTCTCTCAACGCATCGTTCTCATCTAAGGAAAGCATGAAACATTGCATTAGTTTTGAATACGGTATTACTTTAACGTCACCAATATGCTTTATTATCGTCATGAATAATCACAGAGCTTTTATAAGGCGATACTAGCAAGCAAAGCTTTTAGGATATTTAAAAATAACAGTGCCCTCAGTATGTACGCAGTAATACCGTCAAGAATGTTACTAACTTTCGCATATCTCTCAGGACGCAAGACCCGGAGGATGTCAGAAAATGTTACAGAAGTCTCACGGTACTCGGTTAAGGATGTTACCAATAATCGCAAAGCTCTTAGGATATGATACCGGGTCACCAATTTTGGTTATGTCTGCAGCTTGACGATTGGCGTCAAGCAAACCCGAAACATGTCCAAGTATGCCCACGCAGTGAATTCGAGTTCAGACTAATTGCCCTCAAAGTCATTTTATGGACCAGGGCTTGTCCGACAGGTGTCGTTCAATCACTTACTGTAATAGGCCACCGTCTGCTTATAGTCGATCGTCTCGAGTCTGTAGTTAAACCTTACCATTTTAACCTTTTTACCTTTCTGCTACGGCGGCCAGTCCCAATGGTGACCAACCAAAAACACAGTAGACACTACAGCACGCAAGTACTTGTCTAACACAGGTGTACGCCTTTGGTTCGATGAGACGGCCACCCAACATGACCCGAAAGAGATCAGGCGTAGGACCGTCGACTCTTTGTACTCATTCGAGTCACGGAGCGTTGACCACAACTTTTAAACTTCGGGCCGTGACAAGCATATCTATAATTAGAAGTACACAGTATTATTAGTTATTGTTTGTTCAACCCAGAAATCGAACCTATATTGAACAGTAGTCGCATACACTAATTGTCGGCCCAACAAAGCAGTCGAAACCTTCACTAGTACTGACGTTTTAATAAGTACCTCTGTCAGGAAGAGAAAAGATCACAATAGCCTGTGCTGGCTTGTAATGTCCTCATGAACATGAACTCGTGATCACATATGAATGTCACACCTTTACGATCAAGTGTGCTAGAATGTTTTTGTTTAAGATCTTAAAACTTAAAACCCGAAATAGCTAGTCTTATCTTTATGTAACACTACTTGGTACTCTCGCATTGACTAGTGATTAAACCTTGTTTTAGCTCGGTCTAACCTGACCATTAGTAATTATAGTTTCAAAAACAACATAATGTCTCGCAAACTAACACTTAAAGTTAATTTAATACCTGACACTAGTGAGGGTATTTAAAACCTTTCATAATGCTTCTATAACTTTAACCCATTATTAAAGTTATGCCTAAGTAGACGTACTAATAAGATCGATAGACATGTAGTCGTTACCGGTATCAATATTTGGCATTTTCATAAACATATCAAAACATAATTAACAAACATACGATGTGTTACACGTTATCATAATCTTTCTATAAATTTGTTGTTGACGTTGTGTAAACCCAATAATAAGATTACATTTGCAATATGAAGTTCCAGTTTGGAGTCCAAACTACGTATTTAAATATATACGCCGTCTAAAGACGAATTTAAAGAAGTTTCTTTGAACCATAAATTACAATTGTAGTCATTTTGGTATTACCTACTCGTAACTATAAAATAAATTTAACATAATAACTTTAGAACCTAAACGTTTGGCACTCGATGTCATAACACTACAGATTTTACAATAACAGTTGACTGATACAATTACCAGTAAATAATGTGACATAGTACCTCGTACTGTCTACCGGCGGAAGATTCTCAAGCTGTTTTATACAGACTTCGGTAAGGACTAGCACTGCTGTCCACGCCCCCTTTCGCCGTATTGTGAATAGTTACAACACGTTTTTAAACTCTCGATGTATTTGCTCTCACCACCCACCAATATAAAAGAATTCATCGAATTATCAAAATAAAAATTAGAAATGTAATTGATCATCAACTATTTCTTGTTGTTATTTTTTTTTTGATCATCCCTACTATTATAAATGCGAAAGTAACTGTCTGTCTGTCTGTTGTGTTTTCACGCCTAAACCGCTTAACCGATTTTGATGAACTTTGAAACTCAAATAGTTTAGAACCTGAGAAAGGACATAGGCTACCGACATACACGCGGGCGGAGCCGCTGGCTAAAGCTAGTTGTTTAATTATGGTCATTTCAATTTTTACATTTATGGAGAAACATATCTAGTAACTTGGTTTACACACTGTACCTTGTTATAATCTGACAAGTATCTATTTTTCCATAAAGAAAGATAAATAAATTAATCACAACGTGCGTGGGTATTATTCTCAGCGTACTTAAGTTAGTGCAACTTCGTTTCATTTTTCGTAAATTGATTAAAATGTGGTTAGCTTTGCATTAGGCAGCCACTTTAAAACTGCAACTGCTATTAATTCATCATCCATAGTAAAGACGCCAAGTTGTTTATGCACAGGTGGTATGGATACAAAAATTCGAAGTTTTAATCTCGTTAAACAAAATATTTGCAATAACAAACGGTATAAGTTCATTGTTAAAATTCAACCAACTAAGATCATTACTTAAGCTCTTTCGTTAAACCACAGCTTTGCATCAGCTATAAGGCATTTTCCGATGATACACCCCGAGCAGTCGCGATATTTTTATCACTTTAAATTGCGCATACGATTTACATTCGTACACTACATATCAAAATTATGTGAAAATAAATCACAACTCCACATGTAAATATGATTTGATCTTACCAGTACAGCGTCAAATACAACTCACAAGTTTTTCATAACTGAAGCTTCCAACCTTCTCTCATAACCGTGTCGGCACTGGTTGACCACATTGTACACCTTGTACATTGGCACGGATGCAGTTTCCATCGCTTAGCACAATGTTTACTATCTGAAAAGAAAGCATTATAAACACGAACAAACCGAAACATAGCGTGAAGTACAAGTACCCTCATTATTTTATTAAAATAATCTTTTTAAACCCGTTTGTAATTGTCAATAAAAACCAAATATATTAGTCGTCACTTCCTTTACGATTTTTATATTTGCTATGTTTTGACTTTGTTTTGATTTTTGACTGATTTAGTTTTGATTTTTGACTTTGATTTAGAGCGGATAAGAATATCACAAGATAGCGTTCAAATGAGCACTAATAGTGTGCAATGCCTTTTTTTCTAACGAACGATCGCGTTTATCGTTCCCGGGACCTCTGCGGCGAATCACTGCGTATATTCACTTTGGTTCTATATGACAGCGCGATCTATTGTGCATTAGTCAATGCTCTCTATCGTAAGACACCTAGATAATGAAGTTTATGCAAATTAAATGAAAATATCTAACTAAATGTCGGTAGTTGATCGTTTCCCAAATCTTGAAAATTAATAATTTGTGAACGTAGATCAATCCCACTTCTGATGTT
This sequence comes from Phragmatobia fuliginosa, assembly GCA_932526445.1. Taxonomy (NCBI): domain Eukaryota; kingdom Metazoa; phylum Arthropoda; class Insecta; order Lepidoptera; family Erebidae; genus Phragmatobia; species Phragmatobia fuliginosa. The sequence continues at coordinate 6,284,781 of OW052066.1, read as the reverse complement.
AGAGTCCAGAAGTAAAAATAATAAAAATAATTATAATTCTAAACAATTTACTTTAGTTCTAAACAATTTATTTCATTAATTACAAAATAATCTTAGAAATGCAATTAGACAAACAACCGTTAATTAAGTAACGAATCTAAACAAATTACAGTTAGTTATACAGCAAGGTCGGTCACATAGGGCTGTACTAGCTGTTAGACAGCTTTCCTCGCACCCACCGCAATTCAGACAGTACTAACTTGTCAAAGACAGCTTTCCACGTCTGTTAACAGAGTAGTACTAATTGTCCAAAGACAATGATCCACACTCCGCGACGCATTCGTTAGAAATGCGTCCCGATACAACAGATCACTCCTATTTATAACCAAGCGCAGTGAAGTGATGGCGCCACAAAAATGACAACTACCGCCGTTGTGGCTTATAGTAGTATAATTATGCAATTCATGCGACTTCAAAGTGACGTAGCGGATGCATCGCAGACTTTATGGCCCCTTACATAATGTAATCCATCGTGTTAAACTATTTGAAACCACACTAATCTCTTCAGCAGATTATTTACTTACGTTGTATTCATTATTTATGTCTCCCAAAAGACATTACACTGCTGCAGTTACTTATGGGATGAATCCCATAAGTAACTGCAGCAGTGTAATGTCTGTCTTTCGTATTTTAGTAAGTGTATGAGACATTAAAAAGAACATCTATACAATGAAATAAAATTAGTGTTGTTTGTAATTTCTAATTAACTGCATCCTATTTAAGTTTTTTGTTTAATCTTATCTCTGAAACGGCTTAACCAATTATCACGGGATTTTCACTGACAGTGCTGAAAGAATTGTAATGATGATGTCAATAGATTCAATAATAACAGCCCAGGTGACATAGTCTATAATTTTTATCTAAAGTTTTTACGTATTCGGGTTATAGATTTGTTAAAACTTTATCATGTCATATCATACTTCACAGACTTTTTTTCAATTTAACATGTAATTATTATTTCTCAGCTCGTAGGGTATAATCTCCTTTGCAGATAACATCAAAACTTTACAAACCAAATCATATCAGCACCGTGAAAGTGAACTGCGTACACACATAAATGCATTATGCATCGGATGTGCGTCGCAAGCGCAACTAGACCCGTGGAATAACGAAGTAGAATATATTACGAGACCAGTTTAACAGCATCTCGTTAATGTATTATGTGCTATAAATAAACACAAAGTACTCTGACAAATTGTATGACAGAGTAAATAGATTGAAGACCAGTGCTGTCTCCTTTTGTCTTAGTAATAAATTTTTTTTTTTTTTTCGTGGGTAGTACGCAAGTGCACACCGAAAATCTATAGCTCTATTTAAAATTACAATTTAAATTTGTTTATACTATTATTTTATACTTTCAATGACTTATTTCTTCAACTAATACTACTGTCTGCCGGTGTAAGTGTTAGTAATCTGCACATTACAAGTTTCATCAAAAATAAGAATGGAGTCCCTACTGAAGGCCGTTGCTGACATGAGTGTTCTATTCAACACTCGGATGGCTGAATTTGAATCCAGAGACAAGCTCCAGAAAGGAACCAGCTCAACCGCATCAGCCAACAATCTTGAGGCAGACTTCGGAGCCTTCAAAAAGTTTGTCCTCCAAGCTCTTAATGACCTCCAACAGCAGGTTCAAATATTGGCTCGGTCTGCAGACAACACGGAGACTCGTAGCAGACGGAAGATGCTGATGCTTCACGGAGTACCCGAGGAGGAAAATGAAGAGGTTGCAGTAGTAGCCACTAAAATCTTTACCAAACAATGCAAGGTGAGCGGTTTCAATAAAAATAATATAAAGAGGAGTCAAAGGCTGGGTCGGCTTACATCATCTGGTAAGCCTCGGCCCATTCTTGTGAAACTTCAAGATGTGACTACCAGGGACTCTATATGGTTTGCCAAAGCGAAGTTGAAGGGCACCGGGGTCACAGTTTCAGAATTTCTAACGAAATCAAGGCACGAGGTCTTCATGACTGCACGGCAAAGGTTTGGTATAGCCGGATGCTGGACTCGGGAAGGTACTATCTACGTTGTGGGACCAGGTGACATAAAGCATCGTATAACGACACTCGGTCAGCTCGACGCTATTGGTGACAATGTAGTGAAGCCAGCAGCCGTCACCAAAGCCCCAGTAAATAAGACCAGGCGTGCTGTTAAAAAATAATTCACAATATTGCCTCTGTCACCCAATACTGTTTTTAAGATGCCTTTGTATGTCTTCTTGTTAGACCATAAGTAGACGCTTATTACGCACTCTGCTTTCCGAGTGCCTTGACTGTTAAAAAATAATTCCACAATATTGCCTCTGTCACTCAATACTGTTTATAACATGCATTTGTATGTCTTCTTGTTATACCATAAGTAGTCGCATAATAGGCACTCTGCTTTCGGAGTGCCTTGACTGCGCATTGTATACTTGTTGTACCTACATTTTACATTACACAGTTGTACCACCTTACATTACACAGTGATTGATTACCCTATTCTTAATTATTTTGGTGGAGTAATGATAAATTGATAAATTCGTTGTATCAAAATGTTTCATTGATTGAAGTGACAACTGACAAGCAATATTGACAATCAATGTAAGCTGTCACATCCGACAGCGTGACACCTGGTGTTGCGTAGAATTTATGTGTCAGGATATCAGTCTTTTGGCTTAATTTCTACCATTTTTAAAATAATGCTATATATATATTAGTTAATTTTTTATTTTATTTTTTAAAGTTATTATTGTTAATTTTTTTTGTAAGTTTGGAATATTGGCATCTAGAATGTTGTGTTTTACTATATTGCAGAAACTTTAATGTTAAATTCACTAATAACAACACACAACCGGCAGACGGATGAATTGAACTTAGTGACACATTTTAGGATTTAAAATATTTATATATTTATATAAGGTATATTTAGGTATATAATTGATTTTATATTTCATATAGATGACGACTTCTGACACCGATAGTGATACTGATGAATATTACTCAGTATCCAGTGATGATGGTAGTTCCGACAGTGTTCCTTCGTTAGCAGATACACTCTCGAATCACTTCTCCGATGTTTCTCGGAATTTCAATGTCGTACATATCAATGCACAAAGCATTCCGGCACATTTCTCTGATATGCTGACAAGTTTTGACTGTACGAATGTCCATGCAATCCTCGTATCGGAATCGTGGCTCAAGCCATGCCTGTCCACGGTATCGTATTCTTTGCCAGGCTTTCAGCTGGTAAGGAATGATCGCACCTGTGGAAGAGGTGGTGGAGTTGCCATGTTTATCCGATCTTATATTCCTTTCTCCGTTGTGGATATGTCACCTCAGCCCCCACCCATAAGTGCTGGTGAGCATTTATTTATCGAAGTCAGTCTACACAATACAAAATTACTTCTCGGTGTATTTTACAGCCCCTCCTTACGAGTAGACTATTTCTCTTCGCTAGAAGTACTCCTAGAAAACCTAACCCCCTCGTACAGTCACACTATAGTCATGGGTGATTTTAACACCTGCCTATTAAAAAATGACTCTCGCTCCGCCAACCTTCGATCCGTTATTGAATCTTGTAATCTCTCTATTCTTCCACTAAATCCTACACACAATCTACCAAACCGCAATTCTTCTCTCCTAGACCTTATCCTTGTATCCTCTGTGGAGCACGTTGCCAAACATGGCCAGTGTTCTGCAGACTCATTTTCCTATCATGATCTTCTCTTTCTTTCCTATCGCATTCGTACTCCTAAACCTAAAGCTAAAATCGTTTCAAATCGTAATTTCCGTAATTTGAACATCGAAAACCTTCGCAGAGATGCTGAAAATATAGACTGGAGTCTTCTCTTCAACTCGCAATGTGTCGACGATAAGGTTAACTTCTTCACCAGTAACTTGATTTGCTTATACGACAGACATGCGCCGATACAACAAATAAAGGTGAAACATCTCCCTGCACCCTGGCTTACTGAGGAAATAAGGGAGATACAGAAAAAGAAAGCTAGGGCTCATACTACGTATAAAAAACACCCGACAGCTACAAACTGGGCTAAATTTGTGTCCCTCAGAAATCACTGCAACAAGATGTGTAGGAATGCACAGCGCCGACATATCCACAAATCTGTTGAAGATGGTGACCCAGCCAAAGTCTGGAAATTTCTTAGGTCGTTGGGGATCGGCAAGTCACGTTCTAATAATGCTTCAAAAAATGTTGATGTTGATTCCCTGAACGCACATTTTTCTGCGTCCTCCAGTTACGGAGGAGCTGCCAAAACTGCTACGCTAAATTACATTTCTTCTCTGCCGACTCCTAACTGTTCTCCGTTCGTTTTTAGTCAATTTGCTGCATGTGATGTAAGGAAGAGCATAGTGACAATAACTTCTAATGCCGTAGGAAGTGACGGTGTCAGCCGTAACATGGTTCTTCCCATCCTTGACGTAATCCTACCCATAATTTGTCATATCCTCAATTACTCCATTTCCATCAACGCTTTTCCTTCTACATGGAAAATGGCCAAAATTATTCCCCTCCCCAAAAAAGGTAATCCGACTACCATCTCAGATTACCGTCCCATATCTATCCTTCCTTTTTTCTCCAAAGTCCTCGAGCGTCTCATTTACACACAATTAAGCTCATTCCTTACAAGAAACTGTCTCCTTAACCCTTTCCAGTCAGGTTTCCGTCCTGGCCATAGCACTACCACGGCTCTTGTACATATTACAGATGACGTTAGATCCGGGATGGATAAGGGAAAGTTGACGGTCTTGGCTTTACTAGACTTCAGCAACGCCTTTAATACTGTTGATTTCGATGTCTTATTGGGTGTACTGTGCTCTCAAAACATATCTCCATCGGCAATTGACTGGTTTCGTAGTTACCTGTATGGTCGCCAGCAGTGTACTTGTATCGAAAATGTTTACTCTTCTTGGCACACAACATCTGCTGGTGTACCTCAGGGCGGCGTGCTGTCCCCTTTACTTTTTGCAGTTTTTATTAGCTCAATCACAAATCAATTACTTTCTTCCTACCACTTGTATGCAGATGATCTTCAAATTTACTCACAAGCAACTCCAGATAATTTAACACAAGCAGTGAACGACATAAATCAAGACCTAATGCAAATATGCAACTGGAGTAGAAAATATGGACTGAATATAAACCCAACTAAAACGCAAGTCTTGATAGTAGGTAGCTCTAGGCAGTACTGCAAAATAAACTTTCAGCAGATACCAGTCGTGTGTTGCAGCGGTACGATTGTGCCATATAGTGAAAAAGTCAAAAACTTGGGCATCTATATGGATAAGCACCTTTCTTGGAGCCCCCAGATCGGGGAAGTTAGTCGCAAACTATTTGCAGCAGCGGGTTCTCTGCGGAGGCTACGGAATTTTCTTCCAACTAAAACTAAAATTGCACTTGCACAATCTCTACTGCTTCCCATCCTTGACTATGGCGATGTCAGCTATCTGGATATCACCGAAGACCAACTGAATAAACTTGAGCGACTTCAAAACCTCTGCATCAGATTCATATTTGGATTGCGTAAATATGATCACATCTCAGAGTTTCGTTCTAAACTCAAGTGGCTACCCATACGCTTTCGCCGGAATCTGCATATTCTTTCTCTTTTATACAGTGTTCTGTTTCATCCTCACACACCTCCATATCTCAAAGAACGGTTTCAGTTCTTAAAAAATACACATTGTAAGGACCTGAGATCATCGGAGAATCTAAAACTAAAAATGCCAGCACATTTCACTCACTTTGCAGGTAAATCTTTTAGTATGCAAGCAGTGCGGCTTTGGAACAGCTTGCCTGAGACTATTCGACAGGCTAAAACCTTGACTTTATTCAAAAAGCTGGTGAAGGATCACTACTTGTCATTGTGAATACTTTTGTTTAGTTTTATGAAGTGTAAATGTATATATGTGTATGTATGTATGTATGTATATATGTATGTGTATATATATATATATTATTTTGTATATATGTATGTCTGTGTATGTGTATGTATTTATGCATTTGTGTAAGTGTAAGTATATGTCTGATGTCAATGAATGTGTCTCTATGTATGATTCTTTAATCATATTCTGAAGTATTATACTATATAATTATATGGTTGTCTGGAAGAAATCGCCATGAGCGATAAGACCGCCAATTGTTGTACAAATAATTTGTAACTCATATTTTAAGATTCTTTTCTATTGTACTATGTATTTTGTATTAACAATGAAGACAATAAATAAATAAATAAAATAAATAAAATAAATATTGAGATGAAGATATAATTGAATAATGCACATGTCGCATAATTGCTTAATTATTGGGTTTCGTATCGTGACAATGTTGAAGATTGCAGCCGATTTTATGTGCCATCGAACATGATCAACAGTCCACTGCTGTACAAAGGCATCTATTTGGAAAAGAGGTTTTATCTTACTATACCACACTGGCCAGACGGGTTGATGCAGAATTTTTATGAAGTTTTCCTTCGTTTTGGAGTGCTATTGTAAAACGCAGTTTCTTCCCTTAATCGAATCTTATGACACTGACTGGATGAATGAAGACGGTGACACTCCGCATTTCAATGTTGCTAGTATTGTTCTATAACTCATAACTTTGCTTATAATTGGGCCCTCGCATGATCGCAATCTGTGATCTTTTAGTTTCTAACTTAAGTCGTTTGAACATAAAAACTAATTTTTAAGATGTTTTAGTACACATTTCTCAGACTGTATAAAAGTAATTGCAAAAAGATTTAATATAGTTCTAATGCTTATCGTTGATAATAATATTCACTCCAGTTGTGCAGATACATGTTTTATTCAGTAATTGCTGCTAAGTCTTTCTTAATACGAATAAACATCAAACTTATCATCAGTGCATTAACAACACGAATTAATTAATCGAATTACCATGAAATTTTAATGGACGGTCAAATAAATATTTATACTATGGAAATGATTTAACCAATATGGCGATGCGGAACTAAGAAGTGATTAATTAATTAAATATTATCAGTCTCCCAATAAATCGATGTAAGATATGTGACAGTATTCGAAACTATCGGATATCCGACATACAAATATCCGAATCATAACTGAATCTAAAATTTCGAGGCTCACTCAAAAATGTTCACCTACAATTCCAGTGCAGTTTTGAAGTCTAAACTAGACCTGTTATGGATTATTTTAATTATCATTTTAGGCGAGTATACAATTAAGACGAGTCACATCTGTAATTTAGTGTATACGCAATATAACCAAGCACGTCAGAATAACGCTAAAGTTTAACAAAATTGATATGCTTTATAAACCTAAATGAGCAAAAAATAAGATACACTTTCGTTTGGCACGATATAACTACATGTATCTTTGTGTTTCATATGTATTAGATGTTCTATCCTTAAGTGTCTTAACCACTGTATCTTGATATGTGTAACAATTCAGTTATCTTATTAAAGTTGTCAAAAGCCATTGAAGTCAAGGGCCAATATAAAATTGTTTTTACGTGTGGTCCGAAACTTTTATAAATCTTATTGGTTTTTGTTCAATTTAGCTGTAAGTAATAAAATTGTTGGTGTTCTTTTTAATATATGGGCGGATCAAATTACTTTATTGTAGTAACGTTTTTGGTTTATTCGGTGTGAGTAATAGTGGTTACATAAATGTTCGGGGACGTTGGCGCCGTAAACAATGCTGCCGTTGTGTCCTATTAAAATTTGAAGACTTTAATACTCGTAAAACATATAATAATAAATAAAAATAAATGTGGTAATCTTATTTATTATTATTGTTTAAAAAGACAACTCCCGCACTATGAATATGTATTGAGTTGTAGGGGAATTTACATTTATTGATGCAATAATACATTTAGAAAACCAAAGATTAATAATTTGTTTGTCTTTGGTTATATTATTAGAGGAAGGATAACGGAAAAGAAGCTATGTGAGTTGACTCTTTTTTCTTAAAAAAAAAACAGAAATTTTGAACATAGTGTTCCTTGCGTTACATGTTCGAATAACTGTATTATTATACAATTTTAGAACAGTTGGCAACGATAAATTCTATTTTCTTAACAGTTTAGTGCTTATACGTGATACTGAATGAGATTTAATAATTTTTGGAAATTTCCTAAGTAGGTATTATACGTAGCTTCCCAATATTGCATTAGCTAGTGAATTTACTGTGGTCATATTTCTCTCAGCTGAATGCCACGTTCCAAATTGAAACAATAAACCAATTCAATATTCCAATTTCAAACGTCTTTGTTTGAATTTGGAATGTGGTTCATTCAAAATGGTCCTCCTAGATTACGTCTTACGTCATTTGCCTGTAGGCACTGCAAATGAACAGGTGAACTTAGGTACACAGGTTTTTCTATAAATACCGTCGATTCCTTTCACTGTCGCCCACGTTGGTTGGCTGGCGCCTAGAGCCGTGGGTGCGACAATCGACAACGATATGCAACGAATCCTAGATAAACACTAGCTGTAATTAAACCGGACAACGATTCTGATTTATATTTAGGTGTGTTCGGATTTCGTGATGATATATCTTGGGAATTTGTTTTGAACATGTTTGGGGCCGTCAATATTGTCTATGAATTAAGTTATTTATTAGTTGTTATCTATGGTAATAAATTGAATATAATTTACAAATATAGGATATATAATTTCGTATCGTGAGAGGGATGTGAATTTCCTATCTTTTGGTGACTTTGCCTTTTGTTTCAATGTACGTTTTGCTGGCATGCCTGAGGTAGGATATTAAACATTACGTTTAGATCAAATACAGTCGAGTAAGTTGCGTGGGTTAACTTGTATTCTTTAAGCAGGAATTAGTAGTACATAAATGTCTTAAGACCGTTTTTACCAATGACTGCTTGATTCCAGGGACCACTTAAGCAAAGCTAGGTAACCCTTACTGAAATCTTCGTTTTCACCATTCTAGGAAACACCTAAATGCTTAGATGTACTTTAAAATTTAGGGGATACGCACACTAAGGGGTAGGAGTAAGAAAATACTTTAGAACCTTTAGGGGTCATCCTAGGCATTAGGAATGTCCTAGAGACGTGCCCTAGGATTAGGTTTTATTTCAGTGTATTCTCATAAGCAACTATCAAGCCAAATGAGCATATTGAAGAAGTATTTATAGCTTAAGAAGTTATTGGGAGTGTTACTAACCCTCACTAGAAGAAGACTAGAACACTAGAATGAATTCGTCCCGCAATCTTCTTTAAGTTAAAGGTGAGTGAGGTGACGTTATCTCGAGAAACTAGCGCAGCCCTACCTATTAAATTAATTATAATGTTTATTAATACATTTACCGAGAAACGAGTACATACTTTATACCAATACTAAAAGTATGGAAATAATGTAATATTATATATCATTATATAATATTATTAATAAAAAAGTGTTATATTTTACATGTTATATTTTAACTAGTCTTTGCCCGCAGCTTCGCCCGCGTGTATCTAGATTATAGCGATAAGGTCCAATCTATCTCTAAACCAAAATTCATCTTAATCGGTTCAGCGGTTTATCGTGTTATAGTAACGTAACCGTAACAGGCAGACAGAGTTACGTTTAAATTTAAAATGAAAAATACAGTTTCTTCGCGTAAATCTCTTGAAAGCATAATTTTGATCTAAAGATATTGTTTGCTGCTGAGTTCAGCAGACTCGCACGTTGGTCCTTGGCAGTGTTGAATGGCTCCGTTTGGCGATAAGTTGGCATGGAGCCTGCAAACCATATCTATTACTGCCTTGTTGGTCTAGTGGTGAGCGTATGCGACTGTTGATCAAGAGGTCTCGGGTTCGATTCCCGGGTCGTACCAAATGTTTGTGTGATCCGCAAATATTTGATTCGGAGTTTGGGTTTTTTCTATGTATATTAAGTATGTATTTACAAAAAAAGGTATATTTATGTATTTATATCAGTTGTCTAGTTACCCATGATACAAGCTCTGCTAAGTATGGGGATTGTGTGTATGATGTCCGAAATATTTATTTATTTATTTAAATATTTATTAAAATCTAAAGTGTCTGTGATATCAAAGGAACAGTTTTTACTCAATCAATGAAAGCATAAACGACACTTACACCAAAAAGGCAATTTAAAAAAAAATATACTGTCTGTCTGTTTCTTCCGTGTAACCTCTGGAACAGCTGGACTGATTTTGACGAGACTTAGACTGGCAGATAAAGTCATAAATAAAAATAATAGGATAACATAAAATTAAAACTTTAGTACAGGATTCCATGCTTGCGGATGCAAACCGTACTTGACCGATTTTTGATCAACGGCCATGTTCTAGTTTGAATAACATATTTTCGCAAAAAAATTGGGTCTAACATACAAAAATAGTTTATGCACATGAAGCATTTTTATTATGTTTGTATTAAACATCATAACTCATCCATAAACGAGCTGAAAATTTAAGATTTACTGGTCGCGCAGTAGAGATTTCGATTGATTTCGACAAGTAATTAAATTATTGATGAAAATGGGGCTTAAAAACATTTTTGAATATTTAATTATTACAAAAACAAAATAGCTAAAACAGAGAAGATTTTTTGAAGTGAAACTTCTTTAGAATCGTAGTGATTTCAAACCGGATGCAACGAGAAACGACACGTAAGAGACACAAATATAAAATTAGTGAATCAGAGCGAGAGAGCAAATGGCGGAGTGTACAACCCATCGGAAATGACGTCATGTAAACTCATGAGAGAGATTGCATTACAAATTGAGATGTTGGTAAAAAATACCAGATGTAAAACTAAACAATATTTTATTTATGTGTATCTATTTTTTTACACTTTAAACAAAGTGTAAAAAAATTACACTATAATTTTGACCTTTAAAACAGAGATAAAAGTCGCGGCAAAGATGGCGTCCAGCTGTCAAATTTAAATGATTAATAGTGTAAATAAAGAAAAATGTATTTTATTTAAAAAAAAAGCGTCGTTAAATATTCATCTGATTCTTTTGTCGATTTGCCGAAGTTTCACTTCTATCGTGTGTGAATCGCGCACACACCTTTTTTTATTTTATTTTAAACATTGTGGTGTTTTTCCTTTGCACATTATTTATAGAGTGTTAAAAAAGATTAGTAAAATACAACAAAAAGGGGGAAAAAATGTAAGTTATTTGAAAACGTGCTTCTACTCCATGACTTCACTTTTTTTTTTATTTTAGAAAAAAAAAAACATTTTATTATTTCAGTATTTAAGTATGTAAATAAAATTGAAGTGTTTGTTAATAATATCAAATAAACACTTTTTCTAAATGCCTATGAAATATATACGGCACCTACGTCAAAAAAGCGTTTCTTGAAAACCGGCTAATCTATATTAGTACAAGACTTAGGCTGAATTCTTTAAGACTAGCTTTGCTCCCCGGCGTTAACAGTGATCATACACGGCACTCAGATAAGACAATATACTAGTTTGCAGTAATGCAATGCAAAATGAGTAATTTTGTCTGTCGCCAGTGTAGGTCACGGATCTCGCCCACGCTGACCCGACAAATATTCTATGATTAACATAAAACGCATAATGTTGGCCTTCACTCTAATAAACAAATAGAGAGTATGTGCTTGCTTAGGTCAAATATACATTGGCATGAAATAAATTTAAAAAATATGACTTTCTCCCTTTGAGGTACAACAGTATCCAGCCATTTGCTTCTATTTATCATACTAGCATTCTATACCGTCATCATCTTCTTTTATACCTCCATCATTTCTTAAATCAGCCTACCCAAGTTTTTAACAATTTTACTTATTTTTATTAATTTACTAGCTTCTGACCCGTGGCTCTGCCTATAGTCTTTGTCAGTTATCACGGTCAAGAGTATCCTATATCCTCTCTTAGGAATCAAAGTATCTCATAGCCAAATTACTTTAATAATCAGATGGTAGTAGAGCCACGCTGATTTCAGCACGAATGGGCCGGCTCGACCCGGCCAGTACTACCCTCACACAGAAGACCATCCTAATAATGACAGCATTCTTGCTGTCGTATTTCGTTGGTGAGTGTGAGACCGGAGGCCCAATCATTCTGCATCATTCTCCCGCCCTTCGAAGGCAGGGAGAATGATGCAGAATAATCAAACCTGGCTGCCATGGTAAGGGTCACCATGCTACATTGTCTACCCTCACAATAAGCGAGGTGACCCCTACTCCTGGATTCTACTCATGCTTTCCATCAGGCAGAGTAGAGTCACTTTAGCAGGCTTAAATATAAAAAAAAAAAAAAAAAAACAAAAAAATCGGTGAAGCAGTTTAGCCGTCAAAGCTTACAAACAGAGTTCCTTTCAAATTTATACTATTAAGAGTGGATTAGCTTTATATAAGTACATTTTACCTTCCTTACGGGAATACTAAGCCGCCTTCTTATAGACTGACACGTATTTTCAATACAATCCAACAGCCCTCCTATATATGGCGCTAGTAATATGAGCTGCAGAAACACAATCGTGAGTTTCGGAATGCCGCAATGGAATGATGTATGAGAACTAAATAGCGCAATGAGTTTTATGTCTTAGTCTCGACTCGTATGATATTTTATAACTTAGAACCTTTTCGTGGCAAAATAACATAGTTAGACCTGTACTTGGGTGCCTGAAAACATCTTTTGGGGTTGTTTGTAAAAAAACTACGTACTTACTTTCGGCTCCGACGCCAAGGAACAGGAGAAAAGCCTAGTTACTATGTGAAACTGAATGGAGGTACGAGAAACTTAAAAATTTGGGTTTGAATATTCTTGTAGTTTTAATTCAAGAATATTCAGCTGATAGTAAAAAATATTTTTTTTCTAAACGGGCGTCTGATCGCAAACTAACACAGCCCAGAATAAACTCAAATAAAACTTACTACGTGTGGGGTTGGGAATTTAACCTAAGACCTCTTCTCTTTCATGAGCTAAAACTCTGTGTCAATAACCACTAAACCAAAAATCAAAGAAGCCTTTAGGCGGTTTAAAAACATCCAACGGTAAGATTATGTAGCCATAACGTTTTCTTCTTAGTCCCATACCTGCACTCGGCCAGCATGGGTAAGTATGGCCTTATCAACCGTCACTTGAGAGGATACTCGAGCCCAGCAGTGCTATATTATGGTTTGAGGAACCACTTTGTCAAACCAAAATGTCGGTTCCTCAAACCAAAATGTCGGTTCCTCAAACCATAATGTCGGTTCCTCAAACCATTGAGCTCAGTTTTAAATATGTTTTTAGGGTTCCGTAGCCAAATGGCAAAAAACGGAACCCTTATAGATTCGTCAAGTCTGTCTGTCTGTCTGTCTGTCTGTCCGTCCGTATGTCACAGCCAATTATTTCCGAAACTATAAAAGCTATACTGTTGAAATTTGGTCAGTCGATGTATTCTGTGAACCGCATTAAGATTTTTACATAAAAATAGAAAAAAAACAATACATTTTGGGGGTCCCCATACTTGGAACTGAAATACAAAAATTTTTTTTTCATCAAACCTATACGTGTGAGGTATCTATGGATAGGTATTCAAAAATGATGTTGAGGTTTCTAAATCATTTTTTTCTAAACTGAATAGTTTGCGCAAGAGACACTTCCAAAGTGGAAAAATGTGTGTGTCCCCCCCTCTAATTTCTAAAATGAGAGAGTGATAAAACTAAAAAAAATATATGTTGTACATTACCATGCAAACTACCAACGAAAATTGGTTTGAACGAGATCTAGTGAGTAGTTTTTTTTAATACGTCATAAATCGTAACACGCAATTTACCTTTCATCCAATCAATAGACTAGTATAAAAACATCGATGAAAGTTACAACGAACTACAAGAACTTTTATATGATGTTACTAGCTGATACGGAACCCTTCGTGGGCGAGTCCAACTCGCACTTGGCCGCTTTTTACTTGAAAGTATCCAACTTAAATAGTTTGAAAAAGGACAATATGGTCAAAGCAATGATGTCTTATAATATCATTGGGTCAAAGTCAGTAATGTCTTTGAATAAGACGTGTTTTATATACATCTGTTTTGCCCTATATAATTTACAAATAAAAAGTAATAAAATTTACTGTTTAATACTCTGCTCGCTTTCCAGCCCTAACCGTAAAATTTGATTGGTTGAAATAGCAGGTCAGTTACGCTAATGTGTGTTTGGTGAAATGGAACCAAGATGGCCACTAAATAACGATTAACATCATAGTCTAACTATATCATCTGTAGAATTAAGTTATTGACCTAAAGTGATTTATTTTGAATACATTTGATCTTAATCACAAAAAAAGATTTGACACGTTGATGTGTTTTCGATAGTAGATGTAATGTGTATTTAGATGGTAATAGTGGTCCAGGGTTAAAATGAAAGATATAAAACGAATTTCCAAAACCCGCAAAGCTTCTTTTATATATGAACCTGCCAGAGTGACTCTTCTCCGCCTGATGGAAAGCGTGATTGGAATCCAAGAGAAGTGGTCATTGAACTATTGCGAATGCAGACAATCAGACAATACAGCATGGTAACCTACAGAAATGTGGCCTATTTTATGGTTTAAGCGGTCGCCACGTCGCTTTCTACTTCGCCAAGTGTCGTGGGTTCAAATCCCACGTGGAACAACACTTTGTGTGATTGACAAATTGTTGTTCTGAGTCTGGGTGTTCTTTGTGTCCGTTTCATGTATGTTTGTAAAGTCCCCCGCGACACAGAATTTTATAATCCTAATGCAGTAGTTGTATTTAAAAATAATAATTACAGAGTTAAAAGTCCATATCTAATCGTTTAGCGTATTTGTGTGGAATTTGCACTAAGTTAAATTAATTAATTAAACTAATTTCTAACTTTATGTAACTACAACATAATAATTTGTCATATTATGTGTCATAATTTCAACCCGATAAGTTACAAACTATGTTCTGATCTTTGAACTTAGTACTTTAATAACACACTAGATTTAAACATACAACTTAATTGAGATTCTAATCATCCCGTAGCAAAAGCACGCTAGGAACGTGAGGGCAGCGAGATAAACGGTCATGATGCTGGAGATGCAACTAATTACCTAATTCTACGAGACTTGCGTGTAAGTAGTCGCATGGTGGCTAAATGTCCATCGTCGACGGTATCAGCGTCTAATAAGAGCCGATTTATAGACATACCGTGAAGAGACAGCCTATTAAATGCAACGCTAAACAGGCATAGAGCAAGCTATGTGCAGAGTAATTTGATCTCGGTAAATTATAAAGCAAATTTAATCCTTCCTTGAATTGTAACATAGCTAAATAAATATATTTGCTTGACGCTGCTGATGATATTGCGGCCAATTACACTAGGAGACAAAATAGTGCACTCTCTGTTCTCTCACTGTCCAACCTGCCTATGAAGCCTACGAAGGTCAATAGATATTTTTGTATCCATTCGATTAAATTCAAATGACTATAATATAAATCAGTTAAATGTGAATGCGTATATTACATTTGAATGTGAGGCATATTTGAATCTATCATAACGTATCAATAAGTAAATTATAAAGGTTTATTTGTCAGAGCTAGTAATGGTCATAGTACCTAATTAAACCTCAAAAGCAACTTCACTATAAACCAATACGCGTTACAGAAATACTCGGGTGAATACAAAAACTATAAATACATGTAACATTTTTCAGTAAAATGTAAGATTAAAACTGAGGAAAAACTAGAACACTGGTTAAACAATCTGTGTAGGTTAGTGGGTAAGCAGCAGGTAAGCTTGTCTATTATGGTTCCCCAGCGTTTCTCTATTGTAATTCTTACCATTGTTCCTTGCTAACATTGCATTGCTGCAGCTTAAAATTCTTGTTCCTTACATTGTGTGTGGTACTTGCCCGTTGGAGTATTTATTGAACACTTTAATTATGAAAACGTGAGAAAATGTACCCATTAACATGGATTACCATAATTGAACACGCATACAAGGATAAATTCTTTTAAAATACTTCGTTAAATCTTCACAAACATACTAGCAATTAGGAAATATTTGTGTATTCATCGGAAACAAATACTGAGGTTAAACACAATTCTTATTATTTTGTCAGCAGATCGTGCATTAATAAATATGAATACTTAATTTTTATCCCTTCGCAAATTCCTTGAGTATCTTTGCGATCTAATCTTTGATCAAGCGTGAAGTACCGCGTGCGGCGTTTGCGCAAGCGCGTCTCAGTGGCGCCGGCTAGCGGACTGCAGCGTGATCTATTGGCGCCGGCACACCGCCCGCCTCATTATACTCTTATCGCCTCAATGCAAATCCGACAACATTTTAATCTTAGAAAAGTCCGTTTTCGTGTAAATACTCCGCTTATTTTAAAGGCTCGAGCGGCGCGTGGGCACAAGGATTGTGAAATTCTGTACGCTTTTTCCTTTGCGCGTGGGCTCTAATTATACGTCTGAATATAAATTTATGTTGGATAATATCGTCGAAATTAATGGTGTACTGTTTATGAGAACTAGCACTTGATAAGAAGACAAATACGTTTCTTTGATGGCATCAGCGGTTTAGTCCACCTCATCTAATGCACTATAACCATTAATCTCCTTACTTAATGCTTTAAGATTAAATCTTTTGTTAAATATGTTTATTTTATTTCCAGGTAAGTACTGCTGTCTGCAACACCGTCTTTTATCACCAAGAACCCACGTAAGCCAAGTTATGGAAGTAATCACTTTGACTCACAGGTTAAATAATATTTCTTTGACATTATTGGACTGAGTGTACCAATGTGGACATTCTAAAATATAAACAAGAGCGAAGTAAACACGTCTAACCAGCGTGGTATCGTAGTCCAACACATCCTTGACTGCTGATGATGAAGTTGCATTGTGTACGCTTCAAAAACTAAAAAAGTTCTGCATCGATATGCACAATACACACATATTCAATACAAATATTTGGTGTCATCACTACGTAGAACGTGATAGGTATGCATTTAAAAAACACATGTAATGTCCACGAATTGTAATCTTAAGAAAGTAGAAAAACTCAAAGAACTTTCAAAAACAAAAAAGCTTTTATGATTTTTTATCAATAATTTTTATGATTTTTTATGATAAATAATTCTACTACTATCTCGTATCCTCAGTTGTACAATATACAAATGAATAAGTAATATCACAGTAAAACTATATTCTCATGTCACGATACGATCTTGTACGAAATACGATTTAATAATTCAGACATAGGCAAGGGCGGTACTACGAAACCATAAAAACAATTCTAAAACTCGCTCTTGACTCGTAAAATCGAAATGAAACGAGGAAAACCGTTTACATGCCATTCCGGGAACTGTACATGCCATTCAAAATGTTAAATTAAAGAAAACGCGCATTGGGAGTCTAAAATGAACCGCTTGTAAAAGGACGAGTTGTATATGAGACTAAATAGAATAAAAATTGTTAGAAGGGACCAAAAGTTTTAATAAAATGAAGTAAAATTAATATAAGTAATAAAAACGTTATACAGATTTTAAGCTGAGATGGTACGAGAGCCATTGGACCTGGAAACTAGACAGCTGATGAACATACTTTTGTATTTCTGAATGCATACAGAGCCATACTAACTTTATATTCTGTCCATTACGCTGCTACGTCTAAAGCGCTTCACAGATTTTAATGAAATCTGGAGATACTCTTTACTATGCCCTTAGCGCTGAATTGTAGATTTGCGTTCATCGTTCTAAAATTTTAATAGATTTTGTCCAGATGAAAACATTGTAAACTCATATGCTGTAAAGCTAGACATTAATTTCACAGTGTCGATAAACTCCTTTCCTCTTTTCGGACAATACCCGCACTCAGTGCGGCAAATTTGAAAGAACTCTACAGAAAAGCTTAAGGTATACGTAACTTATTACATATTGTTAACTGCAAAGCCGTGACCTTAAAAGTATTGCATATAATACTCTCAACAAGGCAAGCGTAGGTGTTATTTAGTCATGCATGTACAGCATCTTCTGATAACAATCTTAATCGTACAGTTATTGTGCCTACTTAAAGCTATAATAAAAAAAAGTCTCAATAAATCATTAATGGGAAAATTGTTGTTCTTTTCCATTATTTGAATTGAAAATAACAAAAAACTTCTCTTTAGGTTTTAAAGAAGCATTTGACACTGTATCTGTTCGACATTAAGTTAAAAATATAAATTAAAAATATTACACCTAAAATGTATACATATATAATCGTTTAAGTCATCATCATCATCAACAGCCTTTAGCAGTCCACTGCTGGACATAAACCTCTCCTTTGAAATGAGGTTTTGGCCTACTATACCACGCTGGCCAGACGGGTTGGTAAAGGGTTTTCAAGTTTTCCTTCTCTTGGCAGTGATGTTAGCTAATTATTTTGTTCCTTTAGTCGCCTCTTACGAGACCCATAGAATGAATAGGGGTGGTGACACTTTGTATTCTTAATCCGTCACCACACGGATAAGTTATTATTATTCAAAGACTATTTAAACTATCTCAAGTCCAGTCATAAATTTACACAAAGACATGAGCAACCAACTGAATTCCCTTCGTTCTCACTCAGGGTAGTCTTAGTAGGTAGTCTCACTCGTTCTCACCCTCATTATCAACGAATTTACGTAACATGTCAAACATTCATCTCTTTTATTCAAAGTTTACAACTTTTCTTAACCTAATTTTCATTTCTAGGCACTAGCTATAATTTATTAAGTTATAGATAGATTTTATGGTAAATGTTTTTAGCAACAAACAAGGATTTAAACCTGTAGTGTTATCATCGTCTTCATCTCATTTACTTAAACAACAAAGGTCAAATTACCTGTTGAAGATCATGGAAAGCCAATTTACAGACGTTCAAGTTAAATTTCGCGCTTAGTGTTCTCAGAAATCCTAATAGTCTAGCGTAGGTGTCGAGGGAGTACTTAGGTTTTGTATTTTTAATATTTATTAGTTTTGCGTTTTTGTCAGATGAAGTTTCTTGGAATATAAGCCGTAGCCAATATAAAATTGTGTTTTACTTTTATGGTTGAGCACTTAGTGGTCGTTTTTATTTTTATTATTAATTGAAAATCCACTGTAGATAGAGTAGACCTTTGAAGTTAGTAACTAAAATTAAGTATGTAGGGCTTTCATAATGTATATTTAAACTTAGTGATTCAATGGATTTGTTTGCATAAATAGATTGCTGAAACTCGTTTGTTATACAAATTTTACAAAACAATGAAGCCAACTATTATATTATAAAATTCGAAAGTAACTCTGTCTGTCGGTCTCTCAGTTTGTTACGCTTTCACGGTTAAAACCCTACACAGTTCCCAATGGCTGTTTTGAACCACCGTTTCATGAAGATACTTAGATTATTAAAGAAGGATCAGTGCTCAAAAGTTAAAGAATAGATAACACTTTCTAATAATATATATACATTCATCAACAACCTATAAAGTCCCACTGCTGAGCTCGGTACACTTCTCAGAACAGGAGACCAAATACATACATTGTCGGTCGTCTATTCCAAATGAATCTACCTCTTATTTTCCTTGAAATCAAACCGATCAGTAGCAGTTATTTAGAAACTCTTTCGTACTTAGTTCAACACTGATTCTAACTTTATATATACAACTCAAGCATCTTGTTTAATATTGCGCATTGTACAAACCGATAATGATCTTCCCAAAGGTGATTTTCATTAGTTTTAAGCCCTATAGACCTACGTGATTCTAGTTACGGCTTACAAAAGCATTGAGTCAACATTTACCTATAGATTAACTTGTTATTCTTGACCACAATTTATTATAATACCTTTGATTATCCTTAGGCATTTGATGTAGAGAATTATTATGAAATAACTTGTACTTGTAAGAAAGACACTTGGATTTACTTATTCGATACAATAAGCACATTTTATCTTACAATATACATACTAGTAACCATCTATATACAAGTAAGCAAAATTTAAGTATTTGTTGGTAGTTATAAAATTACAGTTTTTAACTAAATGCATTTGAAAATATATTCGTTACTTACATTTGTGTATGTCTGTATGTTTATTCCAATAGACAAAATTTTAAACATGTTTTGCTTTTTCATGTAAGTAAAGCATATAGTTGCATATGCATTAAATAAAAATCTAATAATTTAAGACAGTCACTTCAATTTTATTTCATTGTATAGATATACAAGCATGCAACTAAAGAAAATATGTGTAAAATATTAAGAAACATTCATAAAAAATTTCATTTTATTTTACCCTGGTAAATACTAAAAATGTAAATAAGTACACCCCCATCCCACTGACATTTTGAAATTCTTTTCAATCTAGCCTCGATACACAACAAATATCTTGTATCCTGCTCTACTCAGGTACGATAGAAAGAGAAGTGAAATTTAAAGGCCGCATTAGAAGCAATCCCTATGGAAAATCAACAAGAGAACGTAAACAGGGGAGGGACCATTACTTTTCTCTGTATAAATTATTCCGGGTATCCCGACCGCTTGTTTGAACGACGATTTCATCAGCTGACTGCCCCGTTCGTATTCACACTATATATTTAAAAAAAAGATTGCTACATATATATTATGCAGAGTAAAATATGTTTTGATTTATTGACTGTTCCCATTTAATTTTTGAAAGGAGTGTTTAGAAAAATATACAGAAATCATGACTCAATAATGAAATGATAGTATGTAACATATTTTCACTTGGGTTCTAAATAATCTCAGGGATTTCCTTTCGTTTCATTCAGTTCGAGTCCGACATAGCAACCAACTGGATGTATCCAGTGGGATTTACGCATAAGCAATAAAAAGAGTAATAAATAATAGAGCCAAAAATGCGACATTATTCGTATTGCAGACTGAGAACCTCAATAAATGTGTGCATTCAAAAACTGAAACAAATATATAATTTTACATAAGTTCACCAAAATTTTTTTTACCCGACTACGATGAAGCTAAAAGGACGTATGTTTGTAGGCCTAAAGTACTGAACCGGTTAAATGAATGACGTGTTAATTGATTCGCAGTAAAAGCCCGTGTGAGATAGGATATATCAATTTTATCTAAAGTGTTCACATAAGTAGTTATAGTTTCTTAAACTTTTTCTTGTTTAATATTTTCAACATTTTTTTTCTATACACCATAGTCTGCCTTCTTTCTTATTACCGTCCATAAAAAAAATAACGGCTGTACTTTCCCGCCAAATGATAAATGCGTTCACGAGTTCAAATACATGTTTGTGTAGCTTGTAATAATTCACACGTTATGTAAACTCGGCAACGGTTTATATACTCATAGTGGTCAAGTTTAAAGATATCAAGATATCCGCAAAAAAGTTATTGATATAGTGGAATTATTTACATATAACAGTTGTGGGAATTTATGTTACTATGTCATAAAATTTGTTTGAATCTTTCCCAAACTTATCCAAGTACCCATTCAATTTGAGAATTGAGACTTTCCCATTACAAGTAAACAAAATTTTAGTGTCTGGTTGTTCCAAATAACAGCTTTCTTCTAAATGCATTTGAAATTATGTATGTATTGTATGTGTATATACGTACGTTGCTTATATCAAAAAAAAATATATTTAATATTTTGTTTCTCTGTATAGTTGTTCCTTGTAATCTCTGGAACGGCTGAATTGTATTTTGACTAGACATTCACCGTCAGATGACTGATAATATAAGAATTAACTTATGCTTCTTTTTAGGGTTCCGTAGCCAAATGGCAAAAAACGGAACCCTTATAGATTTGTCATGTCTGTCTGTCTGTCTGTCCGTCCGTCCGTATGTCACAGCCACTTTTTTCCGAAACCATAAGAGCGATACTGTTGAATCTTGGTAAGTAGATGTAATCTGTGAACCGCATATAGATTTTTACATAAAAATACAATACATTTTAGGGGTCCCCATACTTGGAACTGAAACTCAAAAAAATTTTTTTCATCAAACCGATACTATGGATGTTGTGGTTTCTAAGAAAATTTTTTTCTAAACCGAATAGTTTGCGCGAGAGACACTTCCAAAGTGGAAAAATGTGTCCCCCCCCCTGTAACTTCTGAAATAAGAGAGTGATAAAACTAAAAAAAATATATGTTGTTCATTACCATGCAAACTACCAACGAAAATTGGTTTGAAAGAGATCTAGTAAGTAGTTTTTTTGTAATACGTCTTAAATCGTAAACCGCAATTTACCTTTCATTCAATCAATACCCTATTATAAAAACATCGATCAAAGTTACAACGAACTTGCTGTTATTTGCTGATACGGAACCCTTCATGGGCGAGTCCGACTCGTACTTGGCCGCTTTTTTTAGCTTTACTCTACGATGTTATCGCGGTTGTAATATTACGGTAAAACAACAACCACGAGTAACGCCGTGGGGCATAGCTAGTTTTATAAAACATGGGAAATAACACAAACGAAATGGTGTTAAACAACATATTAAAACAGCATTAATATACTAATTGACTCTTTGTAATTAATTCATAATTGCCTGATTTTCACTACTATCATTTGAATAGTAATAAGTTTGTGTATCACTAATTTAGGATTTCCTTTTACTGATAAAACTTGACACATACAAAAATTAATTCGCGATTAAAAGTAATAGAAAACTAATTTATTACAAAAACCCGAATATTTGTTTAATATACTTAAACTTAATCTATAATTACATTGACTTGTAAATATTATAGGAACTGAAGATATCTAATGCGGAAGTAATATCTTATGGAGTCGTAGTTTTGGATAAAAATGTAAGATATTTAAAAAGATCTATCCACGATCTATTGAGGACACTTAATAGAAAATAAAAACAACTCTATGTATCTTCTTAGTCTATAAAAAGAACCAAATCTATTATAAAGCTGAAATGTTTGTTTGAACGCGCTATTCTCAGAAAGTACTGGTACAATTTGATAAATCATTTATATGTTAAATAGCCGACTTATTGAGGAAGGTTATAGGCTATATTATAGGCTATCATCACTCTACGACCGATAGGAGCGGAGCATCAATGAATATTATTCTAAAACGGGGGAAAATTATTTCTTTTGGGCGCTTAACGTCCGACGCGTAAATGGTTAAAGATTCGTGAAAATAAAGAATTGTGTTCCTCTTGAAAAGTTAAAAAAAAAAATAAAAAAAAAATTATTTTAAGGTTGAGTGTCTATAAATCTCTTTTATGGGAAACAAATTTGTTTCTTAACATATCATCACGCTACGGGCAATACAAAACAGAGACGAGGTTGCGTGGTTGTCATTAAAAGAGCTTAAGATATATTTATCACATAGAGGTTTTCAAGTTTAATAACTTAAATTAGGTATAAGCCAATAGGATCATTGCATAGTAAAGTGTCGTGCGTGACTTACTCGTGCGCAATAATCTAAATAATTTATTGCAACAACGCATTGAATGGAGCGACTTAATTAAAATAAACACATAGACAAACAACTCACCGTCATGTCAATGTGACCGAGTTCATTTCGACAGAATTCCACATTTAAAATCTTATTACTGCGACTGCTGAGATCTATTCACCGTCTTACTCCTTCGCAATGTCGCTCAAATTACGTGAGGGGGGAGAGGAGAGGAGGGAAGACGCTCTGTGAATTATCCTTTCAGCGAATGAATTATTTAGTAAAATAAATTGGTGTTTCTAATAATGCCGAGCATCTATTATGTTTTATGAAGTGTGAATCTGCGAGATTGGAAATTTTGTCGAAGTGTCATTCCACTTCGATTCTTTTTTCAATTTAATTTTATTTAGAAAGAAGATTTGGACATCGGTTTTAATTTTTTTTTCTCTGTTCAATACTCATCAGTTTTTCATTTAAAGGTCAAGAATTAAAGTTTTTTTATTGATGTCAATTTTATTGCGAAAGTTAAAGAGATACCAGGGATACCGATTGCATGTAAAAAAGTAGATGAAAAACTAAATTACATCTTCTATACTTAATAAATTATTTTTCACAGTACAAGTTGTCCTCTGAAGCAACACACAATAATATTTTTATCTATCTCACAGAATAAGTTTTATTACAAGTACAAGTATACAGAACAGCTCACAGTCTAAGCAAATACTCATCCTTGTTAATCTTAGGCATAAAATAATTAAATTGCTATAGTCTCATTAGATTGCCTATTAAAATCACCTCTTATTTTAAAAGAATGCCGAAAACGAATATTTTTTTGTAAAAAAAGCAAGACACTAACTCACTTTCACAAATGTCTGAAAACATCAAGTAAAGTGTGGAGCATCTCAAAAGTTAATTTTGCCGAAATGAAAGTCGCGACTGTACCAATGACTGGAGCGTGTAATTTTTCTTTCATTACATGTCAAAACGTAAGACCCTCTGACGAAGTAATATCTCACTGAGTTTTTCTTTCCTTTTTAGACGTTTTTGTGCTCCGCGACAGTTACTATAAATAAGCTCTAATTTAAAGCAAAAAATCTTTTAATTTAAACTAAGAACCTTTTTTTTTATTATTCTTTATCGTGTGCCTGTATATTACGTAATATATATTTAGGACGTGATCATGAAGGTTCGTATGTGAATACCAAAGATTTTTTCGTGTCTAGGAATCAAACAATGCAGGTCTCAGTATTAATATTAATGTCCTAGATCTAATTTATTTCCCACGTGTGCTTGGAATTCATAAATGAAACTTTATATCGAACATATTATAAAACGTATTGTGGGCGCTTTAGTTATGGAAAGATTCAAATGTTGATTTCTATTTTTTACTCCAAAAAGTGATGTATCCTAAATTTGAAAACTATTATAGCCATTATGTTGTTTTAGGCAAAGTTAAGTAAATGTAGAATGTTGTTTTTACTTCAAATGTCTGTCACAAACGGTTAGAAGACATTTTGAAATCTAACACAAGTAATGTTATATCTTAAATAGATTATATATTTAATACAAAAAAATAAAACACATGTATAATCCATACTATTAAAAATTTGACTTTGGTAGGCTTATATATAAAAAAAAAACCTTAAAAGAAAGCCCGTACCAAGTAGTCTAAAACCTCTTTTTAACGAGAGGAGTCCACCAGTGGAAGTTTAATTTGAACATACAAATTTTGCAAACTGCAACTGCAATGTCCTTGCCAGTAACAAAAATGGGATTACGTTGTGTTACCTATTGTGATGTCACTAAGAGCATTTATACTATTTAATGTATCATGACATTACAAAAGCAGATCATTTCTATGTTTACAACCTCATTTGTGTATAAAATTGTAAACAGTGGGACGTTAATTTGTGAATAGAAAACACGTGTCCCATTAGCCACTTATCATCCCACAGGTCGTAAAGTAGAGGGCACGGAGCTTTATTGTGTACGTAGGCGAGTAAGCTTTCACTTGGCTACAACCTTATATAACTGAACTTGTGTTTTATACTCAGGAACTACCTTCATACTGTTTCTATAATCCTTACTCTATTCAAATGTTATATTTCCAATTAATTTCCTTGCGTTGGATCTACCATCACTTTAAAGTTGTGTGTTTTTTTCCTGCTAAAATTATTCTGCTCTGCTTGGATGGAACGTATGAATAGAATCCAACAGTACTTACTGGTCATCATTTTCATTGAGAATGCAGACAGTGCACCATGCAGATGCAGACCCACACTATGAAATGAGATTCTTCTACATCATTGAATCTCTGGTCTCGCACTCACCAACGAAATACTATAGCACGAATACTTTGATTTTAGGTTCGTCTTCAATGGATAGGGTAGAACCGCTCTTGTCTAGCCATTCGTAATAAAATCAGCCTGGCTCTAACTTAATATATTACTCGACACAATAGAGCATTCACGAGTGAAATACATCTTCTTTGTTTTACCGTTTAAAAATCATAAGAAGTTTTTTTGTTGTCTATGCAATGCCTTCTTTTCTTAACTAAGTCTATGCACAAAATGGTAGCAAACGTACTTATGCAAGTATTTTTTTTTAGAAATACATGATATATTTTCATTCGGTGTTCAGTTTATATTTCAAAGCTTTTTCTACTCAATACTGACATTTCCATCACTAAAAATATAAAAGATTAACATTTTATTTCTATTTCAGATTTCAGCCTTCATTTGCACTTTCATCTAGATGTCTGTAAAATCGCGAATTTGTATTTGATGGATCACACAATTTTCATCATGTTTCACCATTTATTTACAAAGTATACCAGAATTCCAAGCCTGTTTATATCCATGATCTAAATTATGGTTTTGCTTGCGTAGTTAGGTCGTGGTTATATCTAGGCCAGTAATAAGGTGTGTGTAGTAATTATTTATGTTATCTAACCATGATGCGCTGCAAATTATAGCCAAACACCTTATGAAATCATAAAATTAATGTTTATTATTATTTTATATATATTATTAGTTTATCTTTATTGTATATAATTCTCAATGTTTATCCTTGAAGTCATCATCAGCCTTTAACAGTCCACTGCTGGACATCGGCCTCTCCTTAGAAAGGAGGTTTTGGCCTACTATACCACGCTGGCCAGACGGGTTGGTAAAGGGTTAATTTCCTTGACAAGTTTTCCTTCTCTTTGCATTGAAGTTGTCTTGCGTAGTTTATCCCTTAGTCGCCTTTTACGACACCCGCGGGTTGAATAAGGGTGGTGACACTCTGTATTCTTAATCCGTCACCACACGGAAGTCCTTCAAGTATTTAGAATTAAAGTTTTGTGACATATTCAAAGTGTCATCTTGATGACCTATGGTCTTTTTTCTCACATTTGTATAGGTGAACTAGTAGCCGATCCATAATAATCTTGAGAATAAAGGCTAGGAAGGAAAAGAAGAAGTTTAGGTGAAATTGATGTCTTTATTTATATTTAATCCTGGCAAAACGACTCCGGGTGAAGTCTGATGGAAAACATGAGTCGAATTCAAGATTAATGGTCTCCACCCTCATTGTGAGTGCAAAATTGTAAGCCACACTATAGCGACCTAGTGAGCTGCCTAAGAATCATTAGGCCTCCGATTTCGCACTCATCAGCGAAGAACGACAGCACGAATGCTATCATTTTAAGTGTTCTGTGCGAGGGTAGTACCGCCCCGGTCAAGCCAGCTCGTTTGTATTAAAATTTATTATTAGAATCTGTTTGTCTTATTGTCTGTCTGCTAAGGCCGTCCATTAATCAAGTGATCTTTTTTTGGCATTTTTCAACCCCCCCTTCCCCTTGGGGATACATGGTGAGGTTTAAGACTACCCTACCCCCCCCCCCCTCCTATATCACGTGTATTTTTTAGTACCTACAAAGAATCTTATTTTTTTTTTAAATATTGATAAAATACAGTTATGGGTATCAACTAATTTTATTATAGAAAATTATAGACCACAAAAATTACGTTCAGAGGTAGAGTAGAAAGGTCGAAGGTTGACTGACATAAAGATAATAAAAGAAATGCAAAAATTTGCAATGGTAGTTTTATTAGTAGAAATCCGATGTTAAAATTCATATATCTGAAGCTAATTTTCTTTCAGAATAAGGATGACGTTTTTACCGCGGAAATTATTAATATGTAAACGCAGCGACACAAAATGGCGATCTCTCTACTTTCCATCCGTAAAGTACACTCGAACATAAAAGTAAAACTCAATTAACGAACACTTCAAGGGGAGGAGATTAAACGCATTTAATAGACTTTACTTCATTACTATAAGCTTTTCGAAATTTAAGAAGATTAATTATCGTTTTCTATGTGGAAATATATGGGATGCTACTATAATATACTTTCTCGATTTTCCATGAAGTACCTACTTATACTAAACAAGAAAAAGATTTAAAAACTTTGTCCCGACTACGCAAATCTTGTCATAAAAATTATATAGCGTATGTTATCCGCGCTATTATTACAACTCTATCGAAACCTCATTCATCAAAATCGATTCGGTAGTATAAGTAACATACATGTACATATACTTCGTAGTAGTCGGGAGTAAAGCCAACCCGTTAGATCATACCAACGCTGATCTTCATTTAACCAATTAGTTTTACAATACCACACAGTAGTTATTACAAGTAATTAGTGAAGTGAGTGCAGTATCCATTCTGATTAGTACGTTAATGTTACCTGACCAGGTCTGACCTTAAGTGACCTGGCCGACGCCTCCACACAACGTTTAGAAACTGATATGAAACAAATCCACGCGGGCGTTTTAAACTTGAACTCTGAGAGATATTTAAGGAGAAATGTTTAGGGAGCCGCTTAAAACAATAGAAATATTTCAGACATCTTACGCAAAACGCCCTCTAGTCCCAAACGAAGCAGATCTTATATTATGGAAGACAAGTACTATAATTACATAAAAATACTTTTTTTTTGTAAAAACATAACACACCCAAACTTCGAAACATATATTTGCAGATCATACAAACATTTGGTCCGACTCGGGAATCGAACCAGAGACCTCTTGATCAGCAGCCGCATACGCCAAGCACTAGACCAACAATGCAGTAATATAAACCCAATATATAACACTATCTGCAAAATAAAAAGAAAGAAAATTAATATACATACTCGTAGGTTGCAAAACAAAAGATATTTTGATATTTTTTCTCTCAATTTCACAATATTTTCAACGTAATATCAAATATCCTTAAATCTCAGTTTACTAACTTTCTTCTTTGTACTTGTTTCGTCTTTTATAAAACTTTTACTTGCATCCTCGCTACATATTTATTCGTAAAAAGAGAAACAACGACATTTAAAGAAGGTACTTAATCCATATACGTTATGAAGATAGTCTAAAACGGTAGCCATCTATACTAACGCATAAATATTCATCCCACTTCTGATCTGAATTCATAGTTTCTACTTAAATGCAGCTTTTAACTTCTTTGTCAATTTGTGTGGGTCGTTTTCCATTTCTTTTATGGCCAATATTATACATAATTCTTTTTGGTATGACCATTTCATTATTTAAGCCTCGGCATCAAAATTGATTAAATAAATTCATGTCGTGAATTATAATTAAATTACTACGGTAATTTATTATTATTACCTTTGAACAGTAGCCGCTTCTAGGCTTTATGTCATAGTTACTATAAAATTTGTAATAAGCAGAGTTGATCATTAAAAATAATGGTATTATTTTTATTAAAGGTGACTGAGGATGACATAAAATTAAATTTACAATAATTTAGAAGATAAAAATACCGTACATTTTGTGGGCTTACTGTAGTCAACTTGGTTCGAAGTTATGACTTTTTAAAGTTCTAACAGCAAGATTTAAAAAAATATAAAATGGTACAAAAGTTATATAATTAAGGTCTTACAATGTTTTTTTTATTTTTTGTGACTACACAAAAATACTGAAGAATCTCTCATTTAAATACCTATTAAAATTATAACTTTTTTGTGGTGTTTACTATTAAAGCGCCATATCTCAAACCTAACTTCACTGCACTTAGGTGAATTTCAAAAGTAAATCGTCCATAATATTTACTTTTGAATACGTACTAGTAAATATTGCCTGTTAACTGTACAAGTATGAATTTTATTAAAACGTCTATCATCTACAATTTATTAACAACAGCTTAACGAATTTAAAATTCTGATACAAATCTTAATAAGTCCATGTACATTTTAGTAGAATATACGCCACTGTTTTATGGAGCTGGTCAGAAAGTAAAAACTAATAAATGTCACAGTTAATATCTATACATCTAAATCTTATAGAAAGTAGGGTGACTTCATATGGTACTTAACCAACGCCAAATAGGAAGAACTACCGTACATTCACAAAGTGTTTTTTTTAAACCATAAAAATCATATAAGGAAGACTAATAAATCAAATGGTCTACGAATTCATAAATTTTTATGTCTTTATTCAATCCATATGAGGTAGCATCCTTATTTGCATCTTTATTTCTCTTTATGTGACATCTGTGGATAATTAAACTAAAATAATTTTGGTTTGGAATATAACTATTTATTGTAGAACAAATAACGGTTATTTCATTATTACTTTATACCGATATTAAGTTGAATTAGAACAACATATTAAAAGTATTTTTGGCAAAATAGTGACTATGTTATATTATACGATTCTGCGTGTATAAAGACGAGGGTAAGCATATATCTTGAGGGTGTTTGAGAGCATTAATAGTCCTGTCTATAATCATCCATGATTATTTTCTTAGTAATGTGCCTACCATCTCTTTCATTCAGCTTTATGTCCCCTTTGTGCATTGTAAATATAGTGTAGTTTGACTATACAATAAAAATAGAAAGTTATTAGTAGTTGTGGGCCTTAGAATAAATTTATAGAAATCTAGACAATAAACAATTAGCATAAAAGCGGTGGCATTGCAAGATAAAAGAACCGATGTTAGAGGAGTACTTTGAACATTTTATTTATAACACTCGTTTAGTTTACTCCCAAACGTTTACACAATTAAGAAATATTTATTTCCTAATTTTGGAGCTCTAGATTTAACCATAAATTGTTTCGGTTTTTAATAAAGGTAGCTAGTGCCGAAATAACCGTTATTTATCGATGGTACTTTTAATAACGCTTATTGTTGACCTATAACAAGCTTCTATTCTCGATGAATTAGCGAACGCGTCATGACAGATAATTAGCTTTGCACTTGTACATAATATAAATTTATTTTTACAGGAGATCCCGTGACGGTCGATTTGCTATTGTTTCAATTTTTTTTTGTTTTGTTTTATTACATTGACTAGTATAAATTATACGACTTGGGTTATGTATGTTTTATTAAAACTGTTCTCTGTTCATGATATTTTCTGCAAGTTAATTCTATTCATATTTCTAAATCACTTTGTTATAGGGATGAATAAATCATAATCTCAAGATGGATATAGCTTTCACCATCTTTTCATAATTATAATAATTCGTGTTGCTCAAGTTTTCTTGTGTGTAAAATTCTACGTCTTGGAAGGCACGGCGCGACCTCTGCTATGGTAAATTACACAGGCCCCATAGTGGCATACTAATGCTGTAATTTATACCCCATTGTCTGACGACATGTGACAGGGGACGTGCCACGAGCGAACAAACTGCACAGCGACTCATTTGTTATGGGAAATATTTTTTGTAACCTTTAAAATAAAAATAAAATTTGAAAATTCCGACTTACGGAAAACAAGTGGCGTCCAATTGGAGAGGTGTATTTCCAGCAGTGGAATGCGATCTGTTGATGATGATGATGAAAACAAAAATAAAATTGAAATACTTCGATTTATGGAAATATTGTCACTATTTATGGTATATTTTTTATGGTATGGGAGGGAAAGGATCAGAGGAGCCATGATGGTACGGCTACTCAAGAGTCACAAGATTCTACGCCACTTTTAATAACAAATCATTAGAAGAAAATGATTTGACAATAACAATATACAAAGTTTGTAATAACATCTAATTAGTATTGAAAATATAACGAAAAAAAAGTTGAAAATCGAATAACCTTGCGCTTCTTAAAACATCCAGTTTTAATAACGGAAATCGTAAAATAATAACGGGGACAGTAATGCTTCATAACGTTTACTTCATTAGCTGTCTATAAATTTTATGAATATCGCAACATAAACGTTACAGCTGTTATTTTTTAAATTAGCGAGCCAGAGAATAGACAACGGTAGAAGCGTGATTTAATCTATGGTTATTTAGAAATTTAGTGTTGTAATAACTAGCTGTTATAACCCTAACCAGTGTAATGTTAGCGGTATTATGCTATTTTTGTAACAGTCACAGCATTTTAACGATTAAGGGAAGTCGTTTGACCATGACGAAAAAGGTTTTATGGCTTTACTAGGTTTTCATCCGATTCTTGCTATCAGTATGATATGAAAACAGAAGGAATTATAAGATAGGATACGGGTATTATGTATGTCATTTAAAATTTTCATATGATGATTGAAACAATCACCAAGGGTAAGCTACGACGGCGCGGTCGGACCTTAGATGGGTGACTGTTTGTGGCATTTTATGTAATGAGCGTCACGTTAAGCAGTCGGTCCCTGTTGTTATCATATGATACCAGTCGTAAAGCTTAGTTGGAGGCCTTCGGGCGGCTTAAAAACATCCAACAGCAAGATTACGTAGCCACAACGTGTCTTGCCTGTCCCCAACCCGCACTCGGCCAGCGTGGGGACGTATGGCCTTAACCCTCTCCTGAGAGGAGACCCGAGCCCAGCAGTAGAAAGTTATGGGTTGTTGATTATGATGAGTACATACAAACACTCACACATGACAGTATTCATGCCGTTGTATATAATTTGGGCGTTATCTCTCTCTTCTCTAATCTCTTCTCAGGTGAATAAACGTAAAAACACTTCTGCCGTATTCAGGAAATCATTCCTGAATACGGCAGAAGTGTTAAGTATCGGCAAATATCGGCAGAAGGTTTAAGTATCAACTTAACCCTTCTTCATACCAGGAGCCCCTAACGTGGTAGCCTCTAAATTTAAAGAAACATGTAAACACTTAGTTGTCTAAAGCTAGGTGATAACGAAAATTTCACTAAGGGTTATCTAACTCTCTAAGTGGCCCCCTAAATTTTGGGATCTTTCGTGAAAATGGTCATTCGTTACCTCTCTTTGTTTCGTTATTTTGCACTCAAATAACGTAGTCACTCATAATGAAATGTGGATTTCGAATCGTGTCTTAATATAAAATGGTTATGTTAATTATTATTTCGTTATTTTGTACGAAGTTTTCCAAGTAAGCATATTTTAGAAGTGAGGTCCTAATAACTCCTGAACTAACAAAGTTATATGGTGATCTGGTAACGTGACGTGATATAATTTTTCGGCGGTAAGTGAAAATATTACTTGAATCCTACTAATATTATAAACGCGAAATTTGTGAATATGAATGTATGTTTGCTACACCAATATAGCTTATATATCAGAATAACATAAACGCTACTTTTACTGCAATAACGAGATACACGCGGGTGGAGCCGCGGGTGAAAGCTGGTTAAAAAATAAATAAGATCCCGATGCATAAACATAAGGTCACTGTATATATAACTTCTTTAATAAAATACATAAAATACGATTGGTTTTATCATATTTTTAATACAAATATATTATTACAATACAATTTCGCATACGGCTCAAATCCCACTGTCAAAAATCAAATAACTCGATTCCATTTCCGTGACTTGAGACATGTGAAGCTTAATATTGAGTTTTAATTCCTAAATATGGGTGTCATGTCAGCCGAAAAGGATATACAGCTCACGACATCATTAAGTGATGGTTCCTCTGTGGTTTTATGTTTATTCATAAGATTCTTTGACACGCGTGCGGTAGGTAAAACCTTATAATTGAGGTGAGATTGGATGACTGTCGCCTTTTTGCTTTGTAAAAGAACGTAATGAAACTACATAATACTTTTTTGTCAAACCTCTTTCAGAAAGAAGTACTCTATGGTACTTTAATTTTTTTCGACTACAAGGAATCAGTACGTTGTTAAATACATCTAAATAACTAAAAAATAAAAATTGTTTTCCCATTTATAAACTACACTTTTATCAGTGACAATCTATAATAACGTGGATACTAAGAAGCGAAAGTGCAATTACTTTTTAATTTTATATCACTCATAACACGTAAAAAATGCGACACAAACTAGGCCAATACTGACATAAAATGCTTCCTTATTACGTTTAGTTCAGAAATACAGGTTATAAACTTTTTTAACTATACATATCGATATAGTCTATAAAAGTTTGAAGCGATTTAAAGTGACAACACGACACAATGTGCGGTGACGCTTATCGTTAAATTTTTATCAAAATTGATCATCTAGTAAATAATAAAATACTATTTTCATTAAATAAGGTCTTTGGTATATTTAATAAATATGGTATATAAAGTGTACAAAATCATCTTTAAAGGAAACACGCCTTTGCTTTTGACTACACTTGCATAATATATGTCGGTTTTAAGAGTAGCCTATGTCCTTCCTCAAGAATCAAAATATCTCCTTGTTAAATTTCATTAAATAGGTTCAGCGGTTTATCCGTGAAAGCATACCCGACAGACAGACAAAGTTATTTTTGAATTGATAAAATTAGCATGGAAGTATGAATGATCGGCATTAGATTTAGATAAATCTGTTTTGATAGAACCTACGCATTTATTTACGAGTACGTTTACTGAATAGGTTAGTGGGTTAAGTTTTTTTATCATATGTTGATTTCCACTATTAAGTTACTTTTTACCTTACCAGGCTGAGTGGCAGGAATTGTTTTTTTATAATTCCATCATTCTTTTTACCGAGTAATATTGTATTTTAATACAATGGTTTTGTTTTTTTAACATTATACAAGAGGCTTTGCAAACCCCAATTGTAACGCAATAATGTCTTTCTAATATTAACTGTTATTCCTTCTTATTTACCTAACAAATTTTTCATCTAATCCTAAAATGAACATTTAATATAAAAAAAGATTTGCCTTGTCACGTAAGTTTATTTCAATTTATAGTTGATGTTTGGAGATTTAGGTGCAAATGTTATATACCTAACTATCGGATATTATCCACATTAGAATATTCGTTAAAATATTTTTTTTTGTAATATTACCGGTTACTCCTCAAACACCATAATAATAATAAATATGTCATAATACACGACAAACATGCCTTTCGCATGATAATGACATCTGACACTTTTATATTTCGAATTCGAAAATTGAATTTTTTTTTATTATTACAAAGGTTGACTTTAAGTGCCAATACATTTTATTCACTTCATTTTTAAATCCGTTGTTTTTTTTAAATAAATTTAAAGGAACAATCAGTCAATCAGACTTTTAAAAGAAAATTAAGTACAATAAGATTATTGTACTTAATTTTCTTTTAAAAGTCTGGTTTCGAAATTAGAATTTATATAACGACGGCCAGTGTTTTAGTGCGAAATATGAGAACTCTTTGAAAAACAAATGTTTGTCTTTTATGGTTTGCCAAGAGCCATTAAAGCTGACACTATTTATGAACTGTAAACTGTAACTAACTCATGTTTTTTACTCACATTAATATTACGCTGGACTTTTCTATAGACTATACAAATAAATACATTTCGAAGATGGAAAAAAGTTATGAACTTAAGATATGGGCCTGCATAAAGTATGAAAGTGCATTATTGTTACAATGCGAAGTAGGTTCAATATACGGCATGACACCATCAAAATGCAATATAAATGTTTTGACAAAGAGTACTTGTAATATTTATTACTTACTGCATATTGGAGTTGGGTATAAAACAGTATATGTCGGTTTAGTCGGAATTCAGCACAAATGAAATATCTATTTCTATAATACATAAATAGGTCACGTCATATTTTCTTAAAAAATACTTGAATAAAACTTTGATGCAATGAAATAAATTCTCATATGTACTAGTTTGTGGGTCCGGGAAGACTGATGCATGGTAGAATGAGGGATGGACAATTATATAGATTCGTCATTTTTTAAGTTAGAAATACGAAATAAGAAGTAATTACGCACGTGAAGTCACAATAACTGAGAAATACTTTAATATTTATTGTGTTAATAAAATACATTTATTAGTCCCTAGTAGCTGTTATTTTTCAGGATTTAGACTATCTGTGTACCAAATTAAATTTAAATCAGTTTAGTAGTGTAGACGTGAAAGCGCGACATACAGACAGAGTTAATATCACATTTATAATATCAGTAAGGATTATACTTCCTTGCAGTAAATCTTACCTATTGAATTTTGTTAAAAATGAATGAATAATATTTCGCTAAACATCGCCAAACACGACAATTTAATCGCAACAGCCATCACCATGTACAAACAAACTTGTTCGCAACTTCCAAGAAAAACGAAACACGCGAACTAAACGCAATGAAACACGATGACATCCCTGCTGCATCTCACAATATAGGGTTGTCAAAATTTGGAAAAGAGTGCTATAAAATTGTATTTTGTGTAACTAAATTAACCTATCATTTTAGTTTGATAGATGAAGGCACAAAATGATTTTTGACATTATAACTTTGATTGTGGCCTTTTCACAGATTATTATTAATAATAATTTTTAAACTGGTGATAAATAATAATTAAATTGCTTTCTATTGCTTACTTAGAGACTACAATTTACTAAAGGAACGACCGTTCATAGACATATCGATTTTCTTGGCTTGGCCTCATTTAAGATACTATTTAATCTAAATACAAGTTTCAGGTCATTTGTTTAAACGTGATTATGATTGCCATCCCTGATGCACAATGATGCATAAAAATACGTGATGCTTTTGAGATGAGCCGATTTGTCGCCGGTCGCAGACAACGGCGAAGATGATGTCTCGACTGAATTTATTAGAAATATACAAATGTTTTCTCAGAAACTCGGTTCATAAACGCGATGGTTGTATATTTAAACACCTTGAAAAACTGTTTGAATGACATGATTTGTGCCGTAATTTATAATGAACTTGGTCATACCTGGAGAGGTATGGTTGCATACATTTAGGAGCAAGTCAAATCTAAAAGAAACTTACAATCATTTACAGTTTTTAGCAGTCCACTACTGGACAAAAACCTCTCGAGCGAAAACTTACAATTTAAACTAATAATTTTCTTGATTCAGAACTCATTTTTAGTAATAAACATAGTTTGAAACTAAAATAGAGTGCATCTAACGGAAGTCGTTTTTCAGATCAATTTATCTCCCATCGTGTTTTATTTTAATGTGGAATTAGTGTTATGACATTTGAATCAAAGAAAAACAATCTCATAAACTAGTAATAACAACAAATCATTCGAAATTATTAAACAAATGTCTGAGTACAAATTTCCTTTGATTTATAAAATTAGTTGAAGAGATTATCTGGAAAAGTATTCAACGTAGAATTTTTTAATTCTTTTTTTTTAATTTTTGCGCGCCTGCTTCACCGAATTTTTCCGGTACAACCTCACTTCAACCTTCCTGATGCTTACTAAATTACATGCAATCAAACTTCACATATACAATCCTTTGGCTAAAAAAAGTAATACGCGAAGTTATAAGAAGTTCGGCGAAGGGGCCCGCGGGCATCCTCAGACTTGCGGGAACGACAGGATGATATACACGGGAATATGATTTGTTACACTTTGTTATATGTTACGGTATGATTTGTTACACTTGTTACATTCTTTTAACGAGCCCACGAACTGAGATGTATGTTGCATAATATTAGTGTTGTAAACCTTTCGAGACTTGAGTAAAAGCCAATTATTGACGGATAGTATGCGGTACATAGCCTAAATAAAACTTTTATGTGTGCTGATGTTAAAAACTGTGTTGATAATTTGGAACGGGAGATGTAATATGTAGTTGCTTGTAATTTTGCCGTAATTGAATGGAATACCGCCTAATTGGAGGTGTCAAGGAATTTTTTAATGGCGTCTGTTGTGGTGGTGAAATGATGAAAGTGAATAAGGTTGTGGTGAAATGAAAGATTTTAGAGCGTTATTAGTATCATTATCTCGTAAAGGAAAAATTTAGTTTGATTCGATTTATTGAAGTCGATTAAATTGGTCGTTTGTGGTGATATTACAAGTCTCATGTTCGCGTAAAGACTTAGTTTTAATTCACATAATGACTTAACTTTCTTACACTTTTCAATCTGTTATTTTTTTTGTAATTTGAATAATACCAATGTTTATTATTTTGTTTCAGGTAAGTTCAAACAAATATTCAGTTAAGTCATCAATCAACGACCAGTTACTACTATTATCAAGTGGTATATTACAATTAAATTAAAACTAAATAGCCTGAGCAGATAGCTCACTTTAATAAACATAGCTTCATATCGATAATAATCTTAGCGGGGCCTAATATGCGCAGAATAGGTAACAGAGCATGCTGATTCAGTATGAACAAGCCGGTTCGTTTGGGGCAGTACTACCCTCATACTGAAGACCAACTTTAAATGACAGCATTCGTGCTGTCGTATTTCGTTGGTGAGTGATCAGTACAGAAGCATCTCATTAGGGCGCCATAGTATGGGTCACCATACTACATTGTCTGCACTTATAATAAGGTTGGTGACCTCCTACTGTTGAATTTTACTTATAATTTCCATCTGCTAGAGTAAAGCTCTTTTGGGTGGCTTAAAAACCGCCTGGCTACGAGGCTTCTACATATTAGATATAGATAATAAAATATTAATCGCACAATAAACAAAGTTAGACACATACAAAAGTGCAAAAGTGTTCTTATTATTTCTCCCCTCGGTATAGGCTGAGACGATAGCTTGTCGAGCATTTTTATTACGACCTTGCTCTACTATACTTAAATATTTCAAACAGGCTTGCCAGTTTCGGTAAGTCCTATTCTGACTTTTCTTTAGAACACAGCCTGTTTGAATCTCTACTCCCATCTTGCTATCATTATTTGTATAAAAGAGTCAAGTAACAAAATTATAAATAGCACAAAAATATTTTACAAAACCGTAACCAGAATGTAAAACTTTTGATAGAATTATTATAGCCTCACTGCTCACCAGCTCATTCATTAAAATCGGCTGAGTAGTTTAGGTGCCACGGTAGAACATACAGACATACACAGTGTACCAAAGCTTTACAAAGCGTAGGCTTGGCTAAGTTTTCTAAGTGACGCCAATCACACTATTTGTATTTAGAAACGCGTTTCTAAGTTCCTAATTAAATTTATAATGCTTCTACTCTAGACACGACGTTCCATTTCTCACAGAATTTCTCTATCATGAAGAATAAATAAAAATTCCCCAACAAATAATATAACAAGGGAAACCGCAGTAGTATAATAACAATGTACTTTCACAGTAGTAATCGATTTTCATTACACACAGCTAAAGTTTCCTATTGACATTTCGCCTTTATTAACTACAGCCGACAACAACGGAATTACGTCTTGAATTACGCACAAAGTAACACGCGGTTAGATACAGACAACGCACAAAAAATAATGTGACAACCCTAGTTTATTAGGGCTACCTACGATTCAATCAAATGAACTACTTTTTGAGGTGGTGTAAAGTCTCGCTGATTTCAGCACGAATGAGTCGATTAGACCAAGGGGTATTATCCTCACACAGAGAATCAACCAAAAAGTCTTCATTCGTGTTGCCGTGTGTCATTAGTGAGGGCGAGACCGGAGCCTCAATGATCCAGAAGCATCTCACTTGGTCATTCAATCAATCATTGTTGGGTAGATTATGATGACCCCTACTCTTGGATTCTACTCATACTTTCCAATAATAGAGTAGATTCACTTTAGTAAAATTAAGTATAAAAAGTACATAAAGTGTCAGATATTTTTTTTCTTATTTGTCAGCATGTTTTATTTACCTATTTTAATACTACTCAGATGACAACATGATGGCTTATTTCCAATAAAGTACATACATAAATCAATTTCCTGAAATTTCTTTTTTACGCTCACACAATACATGTGGGACGCGGAAGGATTTTAAGAGCTCTTATATTCTTGTAGGTAACCCTTGTACGCGTAAAAATGTGCCCTTTACGCTTACGATGTCAACTATCACTTTACTTTATGTCTTACTAGCTGGAGCCGTGGCTTGGCTCGCGTAATTACTTCTTATGACGTGTTTCTGACCTTAAAATAACTAACAACCATTCTACCATATATTTTATCCTCTTAGGGGTTTAATTACCATAAATTAAAATGTAAAAAGCATTACAGCAAAAATTACAAGTTACTCTTAAATTCTATTCAAGCTTTTTCATCAGGTAGGGTAGATTCATTTGGCAGGCTTAAATATTAGGCAAAGGTTTTCGAACAGACAGTAAGTCACGTCAAGTTATATTGTAACTTTAGGCTTATCTATACCGTGAAGCTTAATTAGATTCATGTTCGAGGACCTAAAATATCTCAAGTAAATTTAGGGCAACCCTAACTTAGCCGAAAGTCAATGGTGTGTAATGTGCACGGTCCAATCAATTAAGACACGCGGCTCTGTGTCAAGACAACGCCACCCGCGCCGATGTAATCGTGGCTTTACGCTTCAATTACTCCCAGCAAGTGTGTGCCCGCCCTTATGTTATCAATTTACTGGGCAGATACGATATAACCCACCCATGTATATAAAACTAAATAGGTCATCCGTCTCCTTGATTATAGTTTACTAAAATTAATCAATCCTACCGTATACTACATAAATTTCCCTATTGCCATCCCTGAAAATATTTTTTTTTCGAAAATAAGAAAAACATAAAAGAAAATTTCATCTCAAAAACAGTACGGTTACCGATACCGGTTAAAATTGTTACCCTATCTGCAACTAAAAGATGGTGCACTAAGTGGTGGACATTAAAAAGAAAAGATAAATTTCAAATTTCGAAATAATAAGATTACATTTAAAACATACTTAATACTAGCTGTTAATTAAGCCGTTACTTGTTTCTGATAAAAGTTGTCTATGGAAATATAACTACACTATTTTTTATTTACACACATTATGTAAAATCGAAGTTCTTACTTGTTTTCTTACACAAAGAAATGTTACTTATTTGATTTTTTTACTCATTAAACTTTCACTCTTAAGCAGTTTTAATGCCTTTCATCACGAAAAAACCAACTAAGCTTAAAACCTAACTGCACTTGATAACTTACTAAAAACTAAAGAATAGTAACATAAAAATAAATTAGTTCTATAAATGGCCGAAAATTTTTATGTTTTATAAAAAAAACTTATTTTTAGAATAAAATATAACGCACGGCACCACTAGAAGTTATAAGGGTGTAACAGATGGAGGAACATGACGAAATTGTAAGAATTCCTGCTCCACAGATTTATATAAACCTCTTTTGAACTCTAGATATGAAATCAACTTTTATTGGGTTTATTTCTGACGAAGATATATTGAATTTTCACCTATAGAACTTTGTTAGGGCTACTCTTTTTGTTATTTTGAATTTCGAATTTGCTTTTGGGGTTTGAAATTAAAAAAGTTATTCAAATATTTTGAAATTGTAAATCAAATGTGTACAATATCTTGAATTTGTCTATAAGTTTGCGAATATATATTTTATTTTGATATTTTTTATTTTTTTTTATAATTGATTCTAACTCATCATAATTACGTTTACAATTTACTTTTCCAGAATTACCAATATTGTAAAATTATACCTTTGAAAATGGAACGTACCTATTTCAACTATTACACAAGAGGGGAATAGAACAACACTAGTGTACGTTGGCGCCAAATTTACGTTTATATTAGTTACCAAAACACTATTAAACTGTTATTACTCGGTATTTAAGGTTATTACACACTGAATATATTTATTAAGGCCTGTTTTACCAAACTGCTCAATTACAGCCGTAGAATGTTTTCAAGCGATATCTATCGATGACGATTTACAATGTTCGCTCGCGTAATTATAGCTGGAAGTGGATGGAAGGGTTTATTAGGCTGTTACACATTATTGCTACCGGGTAATAGTTTCAATTGCTTCAATTGTAAGCTTGTAATTAATCTACTGGGTTCTTTGACACAATCTGTCGTTTTGTATACATTACGTCCTATGGAAGCTGTGATTTCTCTCCTTCGATAAGGATATAAGTATTGAGTACTATTTTTTTAAGTGTATAGTTATTTTTATTTTTTTATATTGTTCATTTTTGGTCAACAATCCATACACGAAGAAGATAGAAATGGCACAATGTGACAGACAGACAGACAAAAATTTTAAAATTGAGTTTTTATGCAAGTAGCGTATATACTTTCCTTTGGCATTTAGTGAAAGGCGTAATTTTAAATTACAAACAGACACTTCAATTTCATTTATTTGTATAGAAATGGATGTATAGATATAGATTTATATAGAATGTATATTTATATTATCTAACTTACAAATTAATCCACAAAGCCCTATACCAAACCACAAAGTTACACTAAAATAGAGCTATAAATAAACTAGACATATCATTGAAAGGAAACTCGGCTTTCTCCGACTGTTCATGTGAATAAACAAACCATATATCATGCAACGGCAAAGCCATTAGATTGAGAGATGCTAACTCGAGATTGAGCTTAGATGGCTACAATTACTTTATCTCAAGAGATATGACTCCCACGTGAACTGCAATGGAACTGATCATAAATAACGCGTAACTCTAACCTTCACTCTAGTTTTGCGAATTAAAAAAAAACAATGGACGTTACGTTCGTGTATAAATTTTCTCAGAAAAAGGATTACGAAAGAATTTATTTGAATAGCCAACACATAGATCTTCTTAAATCATGGAATAGGCTTTTTTTTTGACAGAGATTATATTACCGGGCTTGACAAATTTCAACCGCCGCGCCGCGAGGAAATGTTCAAGTTTCTCAGGCGAAAAAAATTGATATGTTGACATTTTAAGTAGGTATTTTTAAGTGATCATAAATATTTTTTTCTAAATATTAACT
This sequence comes from Phragmatobia fuliginosa, assembly GCA_932526445.1. Classification (NCBI taxonomy): domain Eukaryota; kingdom Metazoa; phylum Arthropoda; class Insecta; order Lepidoptera; family Erebidae; genus Phragmatobia; species Phragmatobia fuliginosa. Next base: position 6,242,338 of record OW052066.1, on the reverse strand, counting down.
CTCCGATTTCCTAATGAAGTAGTTTCCTATAATAAAAATTAAATATATTTAATAAACCATATAAAATTATATGCCATAAAACGCGGCTATTAAAATGTAAATTAGGTAAATAGCAACGAAATATTTTATGTATATCAAAAGTGAATTATATTATCATCATAAATTATGATACCACAAAATATTGCCATTCACAAGTTTCTATAGAATTCAACATTTTATCGTTCACTTATAGACTGTGCCGATTCATTTACGAGTTTCCTGTGGAATAAACAAAACGTATCTCTTTCAAACTGGCATGTAATATAAACAGTTAAAATATCTCTTAAATAGACATATCTTTATATTCAGGTGCAGCGGTGCAAACGTTATTTTAATAAATGTCAATGTAACCATAATTTAGTATTAATTTTGGTTTGCTAATGAAGTCTATTTAATCTATAATAACAAACCATAGACAATACTGTTGGTTTGAATTTGTTAGTGCAAAACGTTTAACTAAAGGCAGGACTGACATTAATTACTTTTTATTATGTAATTAAACCAATCATACTTTTGAAATAGGTAATAGTTTCAATGCAAAACATTTTGAAAGGTGGTATAATAAACGAACAATAATGTTATGGTTTTGGCGCCAAAACGTTACGTATATCGCCTCTTTGGGTGAAAACTTATGTACGGCGGTCATGCGTCCTAACGAGGCTCAAGCGGACTCAAGTACCGCTCAAAATGGCACATTGAAATATGAACCTGTACGACGATTTATCAAAGTTATTACCGTTCCCGCCATATGTTTGAAATGGTGACACAATTATTTCCATAATAGATTTGAAACCATTTACTGAACTAGTTCAATAAATAAGCATAATAACTAAATTAACACCCAAATGTGCGAGTAAACTGTTGTTTTGTAACGCCACTGACCGTTATTGAGGTAAAACATTATTAAATGCATTATAATGAACCGAGGCGACAACTTAATCGAATTCCGAATTGAATATGGTCGTAAGGGCGATTTAATAAGCTATCTCCTGTATGTCACAAAGGTATTTATCGCTGTGAAACGACTAGCAATAATGTTTAAAAGGAACATTAAGACAGAACATGTGCACATATCCTACGAAACGTAGGTAATAAGCTTTTTAAAAGTCATTATGTAATCCTTACTAATGTTATATTTGAGAAAGTAACTCTGTCTGTCGCGCTTTCACGCAAAATCTACTAAACCGATTCCAATGAAGTTTGTTTACGCAGATAGTCTAGAGCTTGAGAAAAGGCATAGGCACGAAAGCTAGTTTAAAATAACGGGATATACAATTTACACCTCACAACCGATAATACTCATACACTTACTGTTACACCAAAAAACAAAATGGCTTCGTTTGTTTCCTTTAACTTTTCTAGAAAATTCTCTCTCTTCTATATTTGAATTGTTAATAATGAAGAGATATACAAAATAATGAAACAGTATTTTATAAAATCATTCTAATCATCTAGCTTTTACATTATAAGGGTAGCTAGTTCACCCTGCAGAGACGGCCCAATCAGCCAGTTCGTCCCACGTCATCGCGAACCAGTCCCTCTTTCAAGTCTTTCATACCGGATTGCTGCGTGATAAAATTTCGCTGTAAATACTCTCAGATAGGGATAGGAATGCCGATGGCAATCATGTGACGCGTTTTATGGACGGACCACATAAACTGAAGATGGCATTCAATCTACGCCAGCCGGGGAGAGGAATTCGACTTTTTGCGAAACCTTTCTTGTGACGGCATATTGAAAACTCAATCTTTAATTGAATCACTGTTAAGGAAGTATGACGGGGTCCTTCGCTTTGTTAAAGGATTCTTTGCGTATAAAGACCTTGGTCTTACTAGAGTTGGCTCCACACGGGCATTAAACCTTATTCCTGCTTTATAACCGAAAAAATATTACTGTTGTAAATGTAATTTTTTGTGTTTTTTTTTAATTTTACTTACCTACATTAAACAGCTGAACAGTTACTTTAGTTTATTTAATTGTTCTGCACTCAAAAAATTATGTTAGGGCTTCATGATATTATTAATCACCAGCGGCCCGCCCCGACTTTGCACGGGTAAATATAGGTATTAAAAAAACATTTTAAACTTACCAAATTAAATACTAAAACTTTAGACGAAAATCAATCCATCCAATGTTGAAAGCAGCATAAAATCGGTGCAGTATTTTTTAATTTTGTCGCGAACAGACAGACGCTTGAGAGGCCTTTCTTTTATAATATATTTAGTGATTACGGTGGTCTTGGTCGTTGGTATGTCTGTGACCACTACCAGAGTACATCCTGGCCGAAACATCATCATGTTATCAAATTAATCTCCGTTCATGACTAAAAACTTTATGATTAATTTAGCTTTGGACAGTATGTTTCTACGATAAATGCAGTTAGTAAAACATCGTAGGATGTTCAAAACCAGAGTAGCAAAATTTAGAAGGCAAGCAGGTAACTGCAAATCTCTACTTATATTTGAAATGCTAAAGTCTATTACGCTTTTACTGCTAAACCTCTGAACCGATTTTATGAAAATTACGCATGGAGAGACTTTGATTTTTAACAAGGCTGATAGACTGTTTTTCACCTCGATAATCAACTAGCACTCGGGTGGAGCAAAGTACGGACTACATATACCGATAACACAAAAGTTATGTCACTTGTCGAAATGCAAACCAAAACCAATAATGTCTCATATAGAGAATATTTACTAGATATTACCGGAGTAGATAGTGGTATCGTTAATAACGGCCATGTCAACAAGCCGAGCCATTCGATAACATTTGTTAACATCGGCCAATACCGCGGGACAATATGGCTGACATACGACGCGGGAACGTTAAAATGTATTTAAGTTTGCAGTCTACAAAAAAGATTTGAACGAAAAAGTTTTGTTAATTTTAAAGTCTATAAAGCTCATACAGAATGAGTCGACAATCGACATAGACTCCCTAGCCAAGTTACAAACCCTTTTAGTTTTTTGTTCTATTCTCTATTCTATTAATTCTCTATGCTCTTATTTCATTGACTAATATTTTTTTTTGATTACGTGATAGCCAATGATACCAAAGAATAGATAAATAGAGAAAAGCTAGGACGGAATGCTGGGTGGACGCCCAGGATTTAGTTCTAACTTCAGTCCTGATTATGTAAGAATGGGAAAGCTTATTATCACTAACCGGCATGTTAGGAATTAGATGGGAGAGTTGGGAATATTATGAAATGAAAGGTAATGGTAGATGGGCAAATTGGGCTAATTGCTTAATGGATGAGTTAGAAGGTAAGCAAAGCAAGCTCGACTCAGAGTCTCATAGACGCAAACTTTAAGCTTACTTTAGCTTAAACAAACCTATTTCTGAATAATTCCAACCTTTTGAGATAGCACGAATGTTGGTTAGGGCCTTTTAACTTAAACAAGCAAAAAAATATTTGAATTCATTACCGTCGGCTGAGGTACATATGTACATTTGTATGTAATAATGATAAGCATATTACATACTGTATTACGCTTCTACTATCTTATATAGACTTATCATATATAACTCTTGAGGTAGCACGTAATTGGAAAAACATATATAAAAGTTGATGGCACTTCAGTAAATATTGATATTTACCAGAACCACGGTTTAATCCTCTCTGTAAACAATAATTAATACGTAAATAAACATAGGATCTTCTCAATTATTTAGTTGATTAGAGATTTCATAAGAAGCATTTTCTTCTCTTTTGTTAGCCAACAGTAAACGAGTAACAATTTTAGTGATTGATATAATAATATGCCGTATTTTGAGCAGTTGAATATGTACTACAACAGTGATAACATCGGGAAAGTAATGCTAGCCTAGCCGTATCGTATCATTAACAACTATGTACAAAAATTGCAACCTTAGAAAGCTTACAATTTATTTTTTATATACTGTATGTGTCTGTATCAAATGGTTTTTTTTTACTTAATGCATATCAAAGTATAAATGGTACTGACATCGAACCAATGCAGCGGCTGACCTATTTCGAAGGGGCTTTCACTGGCAGAAAGCTGATGGACACAAAGAGTAATTTAGGCTATTTTTAGACCATCTTAGCTCCAACGGCGTAACAGCGGGTAACACCGTAGGACTCAACAAGTCTTTAATACAATCAAGATAGCTCTGGAACGAACTTTAAATGGAATAGTCTTGTAAGTGCTACGTTTTAGGGCCGAGAAAACCGCGCGCTGGATGCATACTGTTTTCGTAATGCAAACCTGCATCTCAAGCCATGCTTTGTTGGGATACAAAACACGATCCGGTTTTACGATTGTCAGATAGCTCTTGACCCCCACTGTGTGCCATCTAGCGAACAAAACATTGATCCCTATATGTAGTACAAGGATAATGTTGCTGTTCACACGCTGAATTTCTCTTTGACGGAACACCATTGTAGTTTCTTTGCTCTAAGGTTATCTATATAGGTCACATTCATTCTTGGCGCTCTTTTTAATGTCATTTTTTCAAATATGGAAGTGATTATTTCCTTTTTTAAAAGTTTCATTTTTGTTTTTTTTCTTCATCAAGTATATTGTTTCCTTTTTATTTTCTAAGTAATTCGTATTATTCATGATCGGAAAAAAATATCATGCTGGATCTATACTCCATAGATAAAAACAAATAATAAAACGTTTGATAAAATAAAAGCTCGAAATATGCTTTATTATGACAGGTTTTTGAAACAATCCTCATTATATTATTTCAACTGTTTAAAAGAAGTAATAAAACTTTAGCTTTCATGCTTTAAGTCTAATAGATGATCGGAAACATGTATCATTTCATATCGTAAATAAATTACAGCTAATATCTAATATAAATCAACGTGGTTAGTTCGCTTTGATTGATTAAGGGACACACCGAGATCAGTGGGTATCAATCTATAATCCTTATTGGTTTAAGTAATAGCAAAACTTCGAGATTTCATAGTTAGACATTATTGATGCAGAATTGTGACGTTATTGAATTTTTAACGAGATAATACATTTTGTATCACAGTGTGACATTGTTGTACAAGACGAAATTTTCAAACCATAATTATATAATTGTATATATGATTGTTTTTAGATTGGAACAGGTTACGATAACCTTTCTAAGAGTCTAAACTAGTTTCTCATCTCCTTCCTATATTAGTGACTTCACTATAAGTCGATGAGAGCAGCATGAGATGATGTCACACTAAAACTGGTTAGTGTTGTACACTTGGCCGTGATTCACTTGTAACGAATGTATCGAAAAAGAATTTAAAAACGGAAACCACTATCGGACGATGCAGGAGTTTGCGTCAGCATGCAAGCCGTTTGAGGCTGTATCTGTTTTGTTACTTTTGCTTTGGGAGTGCAATAAAAATATTTTGGGCATTTCTATAAACAGTTTGTATTTGATGTGATGATGAACGAACGTAAAGCAACTCAGAGATAGAGTCTTTTTTTGATACAAAATAGGTCACTTTTTGCGGAGAGAAATCTTCCCACATACACATTTATGATTCACGTACAAAAACTCACATAACAATTGAAACAATAAAATCATTTTTTTACACACACATAAACACATTCTGTCTAGGTCATAACAGTGTGATGCATATACCTATTTGGGCTTATGCTTGGACAGGGGGTAACACAGACAGTGTTGTTAAAAGGTAACAAATGTATCGGAACAAAACAGTTTCCTTCATCGTGTTTCGATACATAATAGGCTAAGCGTGTTAACGAGCGAAAGGCAATTCTTTTTATGGACGTGCAATGCCATACAAGGTAGTTTGCACTTAATTACGCAGTCGTGAGAGTCCGTATTTATTTAAATTGTTTGTATACGTCCGTTGACAGTACTTCTTTTAAAGTACCTCTAAAACTTATTGATAGCAACGAACACAGCATGTGTTTGTTGATCTTCCTTAGAGTGAATTAATTACACATTCAGCAATTCCTCTCTTATTTATAAACTTTTGCAGTCCACTGGTAAACATAGGCGTATCCTTAAAAAATGGATAGGGGTTGTCTTTCGAACATCTGGACACACAATGCCATCTAGTCCCGAACTATGCAGAACTTGTACTATGGTTACTAGATAAAGGCCTGACCCGGAAATCGAACCCGAGACCTCAGACACAGCAGTCGCATTAGCCAACCTGACCACTGAGGCAGAGCAAGCGAATCCTGCTTCTTATTTCCAGTTATATGAACTTACGACGTTTATAAATTAAATATTGCGAACTCCAAAAGTGAAAATGTTCAACTTTCACTACTAGTGTAGGCTCAAAAGGGCTTATCTAATTTGTACTTCCTCACTGCAGTGTCACAAATCTTAGTATCGGCAAACAAATTGCTACAATTTACACAAGCAATTGCACTATTTGTCCACTTTAGGCCGAATGGCGTACACAATGATACATTCATCACAGATTATAATCTGCCACGGACAAATGGCCATGTTTAGATGCATTTGCATTTTGATATAACTTCAATTTGTTCAGTGTTGTTGCGTTGAGTTTGATACTATATTATTATATTTTATTTTTTATTAAATTACTAGAACTGTGTACAAATGGTTAGTTACAATTGTATTTTTTATTTTAAACGTACTTGCTCTTATCATTCAAAAGTTCTAATAAACTATTGCCTATTCCTAGTAGTAAATTGCTACTTTTATGATAATAAAAAAGTTACAATAGTGGTTTTTGGTGATTTTCTTATCTACATTTAAAATATGAGTAAGAGGTTTGCTTGAATATCTAAGTTTAAAACTTTTTATCTAAACTTGGGAGACCCTATATTCCTGTACCTCTTTAGAATCAGTTCTTACTACATACGCGTGTCTATCTATATCATTTTTACTACTTTTTGATGTTTCACACAGCTATTTTTAAAAATGTATAAATAAATTAATAATAAATAATTTTACGATATTAGCTGTAAATTTATAATACCGATGACCAATATATGTTGAAAATCAAATACACTGATACATTTCACGACTTTTTATTTAGGTTTCGCTTTAAATGATTCAATGCAACTCATCTGTCCCAAAGCATAATCTTAAATTTACCATTAAGAGACAATCCCTGTAATCTATCATCGTGGGTTAACGAACTTTAAAACGCAAATAGAACTTAAAAGCACACCCGACCACAGATTAAAAATACAATCTCACTAATGAAGTTTTAATTAGGATTTATAATGTTCAAAAGTCATGGGTGTACATGCTTACCCACTAAACCGGCTTGATACTTCCGGCCAAGTGGTACTTCATTAAAGGTATCGATATATCATACTAATTTTTCAATGTCCACCTAAAGATTAATAAAAAACATGCCAATTCACAAAGAGTCAAATCTGTAGATTAATTTGTGTCTTTTTTTCTGTTGCGAATTTGAAGCAATGACAGCAATCCATAGTGCCTGAGGGCCGAGGCCGAGAAAACGCACTTTCTCTCTAATATTGGCGCCAATATTCCTAACCTATGATTTGACAGCCACTTCGGTATGGATGAACCGTTAGTTTAATTTTATTTACGTTAAGCTTGAGACACTACTTTAATACAAATAGATTATTAATTATCTGACAAATTAACGCAACTTCCATTGTGATGAGTTCAGACAGTCGTAGAATTAGTAGAAACTGTAGCAGGAAAGACATCACCTACAGCAAATATGTATGTACATTTTATAGTTGGGATTGCTATATATGAATTGGATGGGAATGAGAAAGACTTATTGAGTTATACATAAACCCCAGATAGCATTATCATCATCATCCCAGCTGCAAACGTTCACTGCTAAATATGTATAAGCCTCCACAACAACTTTTCCTGTGTTGCTTGTATCCGTTCAATTAATACCTATACGGTTGACGATTCAGAGACGATTGATTGCGTAAGAGATAGAATGAGAACTTGGTTGGACACGAAGGTGTACTTATTTATTCTCCATCATAATGATTATTATACTTTGTCTAACTGCTTTGCTTTAAATATTAAACATCATCATTCGACACGGAATTGTATTGTATTAAAAACCAATAGCTCAAACCAAGTCTGATCTCTCAATACCAAACCTACTTCACAACAATAGTAAACAACAATTGTAAAAGATGTTCCAACAATGTTATTCCTCATTCCGTTCTAAAGTGGAGCTAAGGCCATTAAAGGCGACAGTCGTCTTCAGCGACTCCTCGACATATTTGATCTGTTGTTCCACGAATGCTTGTCAGTACGTGCTTGTTGAACAGTAAACCATTACTATTTAATAGATCGACTTGACCCACTGGCTAGTCACGACTATCTGACTCCGACTGAACCCGACGTCACGTATGCAGATGCACGAGCCATTGGAATTATATTTTTATAATAATTCTATGCGATTTATTATTGCACCTCATGTGTTTATTTCTACAATACGATTTTAATAATAATAAATATGAAGACTTTACATACTATTTTAAGTGCAGTTTTTTATGGGTTGGATTTAAACAGCTTTATTTATAATTAAGATTAAAACAATCGTCACTTCATTACAACAATATATAATAATAAAATATCTGTGGTCTCAGAATACAGAAAGAACCAGAAGCCGCATACGCGCCTAATACTGAAGCATCAAAAACTACGCCTAAATAGCGTAGTTTGACGCGCAACCGATCAGTCACTCTGTGAACGTCGTATCGCGTAAAGTGTTTTACTGGTGTCCAATTTATTTTAATTATGCCGTCTTGTGTCATTCCTACCTGTAAAAATGCAGCGGGACTAAAAAAGAAGCAGGATGGGATCACATTTCACGTGTAAGTAGCGCATTCAGTTATCGTATTATTTAATTACTGAATTATTTGTTCAGTTCATAATTGTCATAGATAATTATGCGTCCATCTTGCGAGTGTTGCCAATTTAGGAGTTTTGATTTTCCCTTCTTATTATTGCTTACTGAGGGCGTTTATTCGTTGTACATATTAGTAAATTATTAAATACTTAAAATAAATTACCGACTTTAAAAAAAAAAAAATTATCAATGCGACCCGTATGTATATAATAATGTTAGAGTTGCATAACATTCATGATTGGTACTATGTTATTCTATTGGGATTTCTAAACGAGCGTACAAAAATTGTGTTGTGTGAGGGTGGAAGGAGGGGGGTGTGTATGAAATAATGTATTTATCTAACTATATAATTAAATCAAATTTTAATATTGACAATATTTTAAGAAGCTTACTCAGCTGAAAGGAAATTAAATGTTTTTTTTTAATCTAATCCTTGTTTTATTTGAAGACCTTCTTTTTCGTGTCATTATCAGGTATAGAGATTAGAAAGAAAATATTAATACGTGTATAGAGTGATTTTATATTATCTTACCTCATCTTTACCCTATAAAAAATTTATATAAAAACTCTCAACATTTACCCCACAAACGGGTCAATAATGCCTAAGTTAGCAACATTACGCATTACGCGGGTAGGAAGTGAGACGGGCGCGGGGTGTTTATTTTGTTTTTGGACACACTCGCAACTTGCAATTTCAGTGGAACGCGGCTTCTGGTTCTTTCTGTATTCTGAGTCTGTGGTTTACTTTTATTTAGGTAAAATACATAAATATTTTTTATGTACTAAAGTTTTTCTTGACATTTTTTTTCTTTTTTTTTCAGGTAAGACGCATTCGAACAGGCTAACATCACAAACTGCACAACATATTTTATGGCTAAGTTTTTTCTTCAAATTTCTACTTTATTTAAACCTTAAAACTAACGGCTCGAACGAACTCATAAATCGTACCATACATTTCATTAATTAATACTTTAGTAAATGAACACGCAAAATATTACCTACAATCTATAGTGAACTAAATTTATTTCATCGAATTGAATTGGAGGGAATTATTGAATCATTGTTTATGGTTGGCCGTTATTCACGTGATCACCGCAATGATCGCTGTAAAATAATAATTTATTGTTCTTGTTAATTACTTACAATGGTGCTAATTCTGGTATTGGGTCACAAAACTAAAATTACCCTAAAGGTATCTTGTATTCTATTTATTTAGAGAAGCTATTTGCAAAATTCGATATTTGTATATGAATGAGAAAAAAATTGATGAAATTTTTTGTGTGTTCAAGGGGATCTGGGAATGGTTTAGATTCGCAATTGGACCCGGTAGGTGGCGCTGCGATCAAGTTCTGGAATTTTAAAGTTGGGCGGTACGAAGTTCGCTGGGTCAACTAGTCTTTATATATAGGTATAATTCTTGTGTGAGTGTGTATGTCACTGAACTTCTCTCAAACGACTGGACCGATTTTGATGAAATTTTTTGTGTGTGTTCAAGGGGATCTGGGAATGGTTTAAATTCGCAATTGGACCCGGTAGGTGGCGCTGCGATCAAGTTCTGGAATTTTAAAGTTGGGCGGTACGAAGTTCGCTGGGTCAACTAGTATTATATATACGTCTTCTATAATATAGTCTTTTTATGTTACATATCAAATTTTAGTCATTTGTCAAAATTTTGTCACTCAAATGTCAACATTTAGAACGTCATTTGTAAATAGAAAACTCCTGTTTAGTGATTTTTTGATTATTTTAGAGAATTGTTGAACAATAAAATTGGCACCAATATTATATTTCAATACTGATTTTAGCACTATTACAGATTTAATTATAAATTTCAATTTTTTTTTTTTTTTTTATATATATTTAAGCCTGCCAAAGTGACTCTACTCTGCCTGATGGAAAGCATGAGTAGAATCCAGGAGTAGGGGTCACCATGCTTATTGTGAGGGTAGGCAATGTAGCATGGTGACCCTTACCATGGCAGCCTGGTTAGATTATTCTGCATCATTCTCCCGGCCTTCGAAGGGCGGGAGAATGATGCAGAATGATTGGGCCTCCGGTCTCACACTCACCAACGAAATACGACAGCAAGGATGCTGTCATTATTAGGATGGTCTTCTGTGTGAGGGTAGTGGCCCATTCGTGCTGAAACCAGCGTGGCTCTACTACCTACCGTCAACAATTTGAGTGTCTTGGTTAATGGTTGGACGTTACTGGGTTTCTAAATATTTAATTAACTACTTCGAGGGTCAGTAAGGGTCAACAACAATTTAGATCCCGAAGCTCTTTTGTATTAGATATTTCACAAACAATAATCTCGTTTCATTGTCATTTGTAGAAGATAAATGATTTAGATTTTTTAAGGCGTTCAGTTTTGTGCAATATAATAATATATAAAATATGTTTTTAAAATGTTATAACATCATTCATTGGGTATGACATATCCAGGCATTTATATGCGATATAACTGATATACTGATCTGATAACAATATTAGCCATTAGTACAAACAACCAGACATGCACATTTCGTTAACTAAATTGTTTAGTCAAATTATAACATGTGTAGTGAACAAATTAGTAATACGCGTAATGTTATGGATTATGGCTTATGGCTCATGAAATGTGTTAGTGTTATTTTAATGAAGTTCTGGTACATTTGCTGAATTAATTTTGTATAAAATTAAATTAGTTTCTAGACAGCTGTGAACATTTAGGTGAGGTTTTATTTTGCATTGGTATAACAAGTTCTATACACAGGCAGACAATACAATTAACTACAGAATAATTAAATATCAAATGAGAAAATTATATATAATGTACAATATGAATGTGTATCTGTAATTTAATTTATACTATGGATGCTAATATTTTAAAGCTGAGGAGTTTGTTTGGTTATTTGAAAGCGCAAACTTGACGATCTATTTATTGGTTCGAAATAAAAAATCTTTAAGTGAGTTCGTTCATCCAGAAAGGCTGTAGAAGCACAGATAACTGATCCGTGTATATAACATTACTTTTGACTAAGTCGCAGAGACATGCAAAACATATTTAATGTATTCCATGCGAGAGTGCACACGGAAATGCGCTGGCCAATAAGCTGTATTTTGAGAGAAAATTAAAATAAATCAATATTTGGAATTGATTATTATTTAACCTTCAAATGCATATAAATGAGAGACGTAAGGTAGGAGAAGTAAGAGATGGGCTGAAGCCTAAAGCGTTTTTGGCCCACCAATCTTTTAATTAATTGTGATTGCATCGTTGTCTGTGGTTCAATATTCAAAATGGACGCGTTTTTCAAATAAGGTATAATAAAGCAATCTTGATTTTGGTTTTCTACATTTGCGACTTCTACTTAAACGTCGTAGAAGCATATCAATGAATAATATCAGACTGATAATTAAAAAACCTTAAAACGACTTAGTAGAATTAAGTATCGCATAACATCTCGTTTCTAATTAATTCGCGTAACAATATACGACAAAATTAAAAATGTAATTAAAATTGCCGGTTTGCTGTGAGGCGGGCCGACCTCATTAAATGGTCAGGTAATTAGCAATTTTGTAAATGGTCTTATTCATTATTTTGTGGAGGGAAAATTATGTGCGCTTGTAAAAAACTGGCTCGTTTCAAGGGTGTACTTGTGAGTTATTTTTATTTTATTAGGTTCGGAAGATAGAGGAAAAATGACAAGTTCTAAACTGGTGACTGTTACTGTTCCAATTTTTATGGGTTGTTTTGTTTTTTATGCCTTATTACTTAGTGCATGTGCTACATGTAATACTTATAAGCAGTTCCGTCAGAGTTTCGTTGAGAGAGGTCAAAGTATGTGTAATACAACTACCTAGACTTCTAGAGTATAACGTATATTTGTAGGTTTACGTATTTATAGAAAATTAAATTTATTCCGTGCGATATAACAAAATGGAGCTTCCAACATTACATGCATAACTTCTACAGAATTAACAAAGCATAAACGCCAATTTTTTGGATATAATATGTTCAGTTCCCTTTTTAAATAAGTTAAGGTTTTCGCATCTTTATGCACAAAAATAGCAATAAATGGTAGTAAATATAGCATAGCATGTAGCAATAAAAAAAGCGATTTAGGTATATTAGAAGTAGAACTATATACAGCTCACAGACATACTGTCGTTAATTATTTACGTAAAGAAATAGCTTAAAACGTATATTTTTGAAATTAGGAGTAAAATAGTGGAATAAAGTACGTGTTCCATTTCAAAAAAAATTACAAGTTCCGGAATTTCACCGGCAGTGTAAATTATTGCTTAATACCTATGTCATAAGCTATAACTTTTTTTATTTAAATTATCAAGTGATATATTCTTAAACAAAATTAATTATTGTAAAGTGATATTTATATCTTTTTGAACATAGACAAGTAAACCACCTCTACATGTTCTTTTATTGAACCAGTTCATTATTTCTTTATAATCTATTCAGGAAATCCTTTAATTACCGATCTTGTTCTTACATTTTAATTACGCAATAAATGTATATTATTCTTAATTTCGTAATAAACAGAAGCATGGTGAAGTTTTAACTAGTTGCGGAATGAAACACCGGTTTTCGGCGTGCCTCCTTCCCCTAGGGATGAGGGAGTGGTTTCGTTAAACAAAACCGTAATTTCTACTGATAATTTTACTTTTTGTTATTTATGTATTGTATGGACCTTATTTTACGAGCATAATTGAATTTGAATTTGCAACGCGCCATGACGATGTATAAGGTTTGTTGGTTGCTTGACAGCATTTGTAACTACGTCAAGTTCATGAGTTAAGTTTTTTTGTTTACACAAATAAGTTGATCCTTGAAGATCCGTACATTCCATTCAAATACAGAACCTTTTTCAGAACGAAAGGCAGACGTAACGATGACTCTGTTCCCTCAAAGAATTTTTGTTTAAAATGTTTGCTATTGATTATTGCTATTAACCTACTGATTGATACAATATGTATTTTCAAAATGGTGCAAACCCATTATGAGATATTACAAGTTACATAGCTTTATTTTTAGTACCAGTAGTTTTAGTATCTTGACCAATACTAGGCATGATTTGTAATACTTATTATAACAATCAATTGTAATGGTAAAAAATTGTTTGTTATTATGTTAAGGGTACTACAACGTATTTAGTAATATGTTATGTTATAAAGTTTTTTGTTTATAGCGAGCGAAAGTTACATCGCCATTCAATATTTACTTCTAGTAACGAACAGCACAAACCCGAAAGAGGATACTCCCTAAGTAATAAATAAAACAAAGCAGCATTTCAATAATACAGAGACCCACATAAAAACGTCGTACCCAGGTCGATACAAGGATCCACAAATTTAATAACACCATCTCCCCAGAAGCAATTAGAGATGAAACGAAGGGCTTCAATGGTCGTTTCTTCGAAATAATCCCGTTACTGAAGTCGACTGGTATATACTCATTTTTTGCCCACCTACATTCGAATTTCCACCTTATTTCGACAAAATACAACCGTGTTTGTAACAGTCGCAATAATTTACCTATATTAAGAGATTCGTGATATAAGTGAAAAGGTATTTATGTGTGTTTGATGTTAAAGAAAGTGGTGAAATTGAGTACAATGTCAAACGACATCCAATTATTACGAGCTGTCGTCCACTATCCTGTAACAAAAGACCTTGTTAAAGAATAACATATAGTCCGAATATATTTAGGCAGTATAAATTGAACTATGAACGGAAAAACATTGAAAGCAATTACTAGGAAAGGTGGCATTGGAAAAGGCTTTCGAAAGTGATATAATTTTCTCCTTCAAAACGATTCTATTCAATTATCTCTGGACAAGTACAAGACCGGTAATTTAAATGAATATACCCACATTAACTGGACTTTTATAATACATATTGATTACCGTAATTGAACACCATTAAAGCTTGTCTCAATAATTTATAATTATAAAAGAGTATTATGAATACTAATTTGGGTTATAAATTGCGTGGAGCCAGCAATCATTTGATCAGTATATTTTTACGTCTTCCTTTTCAATTCACTTGGCTGTCAAAGTGAAATCGAATTATTCTGAGGTTTTTAATTTGCAAGTAAGAAGCTGTACATGTCATGATATTATTAATAGATTTGTCGTCGGTCGGAACCGTAAACCACAAGTTGTAGTAGTACTTTGTGGTTTCCGGATGGGGACAAATCTATCGGCTGTCTTCGTAAGTCATGAAGTTGTGTCAAACTCAGGTAATGTGACTGCGACAGTGTTGCTAGTAAGAAAAATATTAAAAAATCTATCCTGCTAATGAATATAACAAAAATACAAAACAACAAAATCTTTTACTAAGGCGATCTTAAATAAAATAGACATTTAGAAATTGCACTAGCTTTAGCAGTCCCCGTGTAGGTAAGGCGGTTATCGCGTCAAAAAGTAGCCTATTTCTTTCTCCATGATCCAACCTATACCAAAATTCATCCAAATCGGTTCAGCGGTTTGAAAGTGTAACATACACCCAGAGTTACTTTCGAATTTATAATATTGGTGTGGATTAAAGCTACAGGACACTATTGTTCCACTCTATTGGTTGAATGAATCATGACTCAGCTATATCGTGTCATCATAAATAAATAAAATAAAATACCTACCCAATATTTCATTGATGTTTGTCCTTTATGATTACAAAACAATAAAACTAATCTTAATTCATCTCTATGATATATCTACGTCGTGTGTTAGTTTCTCGAGATGTACCGAAGCGAGTTGACGTATAGTGTCGGTGAAATGAAACACGCTTCGCTCGCTCCTGTCAAAGCGAGCGATCTAAGCGGAACTGCCTGTTTTACGTGAGAATGAATATATATAGCGTTCACATGTAGATTGATTTTTCGCTGATTATCTGTGTCGGAATTGTACTGTGTTAAATTATGATATCGTATGAAATTAAACTGGAGTACGGAACCAATAAACCATGAGAATTGTATACCAACGTCTACGTATCTGAAGTGTACCTAGAATCTTTACAAAAAGAGTATTTTATTTGAAGTCAAAAAGTAAAGTTGGTTGATCTTTACATAGATTCTATAATATTTATAGAAGAATTTGTCAAGCAATAGATATCATACCTTAAGGAACTAAAAATAAGGTCGCAATCATGTAAAGTTATCGTAAGTTTTAAGATACAACTTCAGGACAACTTCATGTTCTTTACCTCGTGTACTAATGGCAATGAAAAACAAAACCAATAATTTAGTACCTAATAGTATATCTGAGCTCTTGATAGTAAAAACTGTTTTACTTAGGGTAGCGTCAATTCTAAAAGAAAAATACAAGAACTATCTAGAGATAGGAAATAAAACCTATTTTCAATGCAATTATAAATTAGTCACACCTCGAAAAGGTAATAACGAAAGACCTTCAAGTTATGAAAAGCTAGGTACTGGGTGTATTTATCCAGTTATCTATACATCTATACAAATAATTGAATTGAAGTGGCTGTTTGTAATATCAAATTAACAGTTTTTACTAAATGCATTTGAAAGTATACACGATCATTAAATTAGCAATTTATATATAAAGTTTTATCTGTCGGTTTATTCCAAATCCGAATAATCTTTGGAACGGCTGGACCGATTTTGACAGAACTTTCACATGCAGATTGCAGATGTGTCAATTTTTTACACTAACTTTGCTCCTTGGTGTTGCTTTGCAACAATAACAGCGGGTAACACTGCAGACTTAGCTAGTAGAAAATAAAACGATTTTAAAGGCAACTATAAATTCCACACTCCTCGAAAAGGCAATAACAAAAGCCCTTTTACATTTACACATTAATGGCTAGGTACTAGGTATATTTATCCAGTTATTACTTATTATATCTCCAGGCAGTAAAGAGAGGGAAAGTGCATACCATACCTCGTGCCCGTCCGACACGGCATCCGGCGATCGATTAGATTTATTTCACTTCCTTCGCGATTATGTACCAGTCTCTCGGTTTGATAGCGTATAACATTGGCAAAGACAAAAGTAGAACAACTTTCTTGTTTTGTTAAAGGAATTATGGAAAACCACCAGAAATAGAAACAAATTATATCTTCCAAGATCCAGAACAAAAATGCTCAGTGAAAGTCCATATACTCGTAGTTAACATGGCAATCGAAATAATCAATAAACTACTAAACATTATTATGAATGACGAATCACTGTACTCTTTTACGAAAAAATTAAAAAGTTTTTGGTTTTTTTCAAATTGCTTATCATGTTCCTGTACAGCTGAAGAAAAGCTTTCAGATAGAACCAAAATAAAAATATTATTTATGTATATGAGATATCCGCGAATTGTTATACTTAAACTTGCTTATTTCAATCAATTATTATTATGCATTGTTTAAAAGATTATTTTTTTAATAGTTTATTTACATTGCAATTCTTGAAACAACACTAAGTTCTAAGTTCCTCCAAAAGTAAGTAATCAAAATGTACACAAGCAATAAATTATGTATTTGAATTTGCTAACTTGTATTGAATGTAAAAGTTTAATTTGTATTTGTATTCCAGTTTCATAATATAACCAGTAAATACATCATACCATTGATAAGATATATACATCTACTAAGTCCTAAAGGAAGTACCAATTATAGTTAATACAAAGATGAAAACATGTACATAGAATGCTTAGAAAATTGGGATTAAGAAGACACCTTCGCAGTGGTATCATTAGAGTATGAATTACGTTTAAATTATCCATCATGATAACAAAATATTTTAACTCGTTAATTTATAGTTAGTACAAGTTTTAAAACTAGATGGCGCTGTTATAAACGTAGTAGAACTATATCTTGATATTGGCGTGACTACGTAATACTCTTGGTGGCGTAATGGCGATTGTATGCGGTTCAGCGCATGTGGTAGCGAGATCAAATCCAAGTTTTCAAGTCATTCCCGTTATGATGTTTGTGATATTGTAGAGATGTTTTACAGTGTCTTTCATGATGGGACAGATTGATGGGTGAAGAGCAACAAGCAGGCATTGTCCAACGAGGCGCCGGCTTCTGTTGCAGCCCGTACAAATTTGATTTTTTAAAGAATTTTTAATCTAATTATTATTTTCATATATTAAAGCACCGAAATATATATAAAAAAATATCTCGAAAGTTAACAGAGCATCATGATTGACTATAAATAAATCATATCAGCTCAAATTATGGAATGCCTTTGATATACGAATCATGATAAATATTGTCATAAACAACATGGCGAGCCAATGAATTTTGAAAACGGAACACTAATCGAGTATGCATTAATCGACCATTAAAAGTATTTTGCATATTAATGTTGGCGTGGTGAAGATGAAACGAATATGAATATACCAATTTTATTAAAACACCATATGATCAAACAGGTGGTTTAGTTCATTATTATTTTTTTAAATTCGATGGCAGCTTTATGCATGTCATAGACAACCATTACTTTTTATTCAGCCTGTAAATTGGCATTAGCACGTTGCATCAATTCTAGCGCAATAAAAAGTTTGCATGGAAGTATGTAAATGTGTTAATTTGAAACTGAAATATGAATTAGCATGTTTGTAAATTAAGTTTGGTGTGCGTTGGGCAAGTGAAATGAATTGGCGTCGGTTAAGCTATTACCGAGCATTGCCCTCGCCCTAATTTGTCTTAATGAGCGATAATAGTGCCCTTTGTTTTCACTTAACAGATACACCGGGCGCGTATAAACGGCAATTTACTATTTTAGGCCTTTTAGTTCAAAGTGTTTTTTGTTGACTAAATTATTTTTAGTTAATAATGAAGCTTGGTAAATTATCTAAACTCCTAAATAGACCAGCATTACCGCACGCAAGTAAAATAGTGTGATATACTCATTGCTACGTTATGTTATAATATTAAAGAAAGATATTGAAATGTTTTTCGGTTCATTTTCACATCCTCTTTTTTACAGAAGATGTGAACTTCTGAAAATAATTTGTAGAAAAATTGACTATACTTACCTTCTGATAATTATTGTATTAAAGTGAATGATTTGTATACCTTGATTTGATGTATGTTACATATATATATATAAAGGTATATAAACTTACACATTTCCTTCCTCCAATTTTCTTTGGTAGTTTATTTATGACTACGTGTATTGAGGTTATGATTATACGAGTACCTTCTTTCGCGAAGTGCGCAGTGAAAAGTTTTATATCTTGAAATGATAGCATAACGTATATCAATGTTTTTTTTTATACTGATGCACAGGTAACTTAATCAAGGATCCGATAAAGTCTGTTAGCAAAAATTACATCAATCAGTCAATCAATCCTGTTGATTGATCGGTTGAGGAAGCCTTTAAGATAACAGAACAGTTGCATAACCCGTCGGCCGTCGTGTGTAGATAATTATGCGTCTAATACATTATTACAAACGATTGCTTTCTTTGATTGATCATAGGAAAATAGAGATTGTTTGTTGGCTTTTATGTAATATCATCTTAACAAGTGAAAGTGAGACATAGAGGTTTGAGTAATACTATTTTTTTAATATTAAATACTAGCGGTTGTTGTCGTACCTTTTCAACAACCGCGAATAACAGTGCGGGGCGCAACTAGTTCGTCTAAAAAAATAATTTATATTTACTAGACGCACATATAAAGTTTTGTATGAAAACAAATATGTATTACGTAGAATATCCTGCGAGTTTGAAACCCAGTCTTTTAAACAATAGTCGATAGTTAAATCAATAGATCTGTCAGCGTTTAGCTTTATTGTTTCGTAAGCAGTGACACTTCAGATAGCAAAGACATATTGCTGTGGTCCAATTAAATGTATCGAGCGATAATGGCGATTAGTTATTTCACTAGTTATCGGAAATGAAGCAATTAATTTGATAGAATCAATAACTGAGAGTGTCCAAAATCCCAGTTCATCTATATACCAAACTACTTGATACAGAAATGTAAAGAGGAGGAAAATTTGACGACAACCATATATTAATCTATGTGGCCATGGTGATATTACGCTAAAACCTCTTCTCTAAGGATAGGCCTATGTTTAACAATGGACTACAATGGGCGGTTGGTGATAACGATGGTAAAATAATTAACGAGAATCCTTGTACTACGTGACAGAATGTATGACAAAGTCTGCACAATATCTTACTTAGATTAGAGTTGACTTAAAAACCTCTTTTTAATATATTTAAGCCTACCAAAGTGACTTTGCTCTGCCTGATGGAAAGCATGAGTAGAATCCAGGAGAAGGAGTGTCACCAGCCTCATTGTGGTAGATAATGCAGCATGGTGACCCATACCATGGCGGCCTGGTCAGATGTTTCTGCATCATTCTCCCGGCTTCCGGAGGCCGAAAGAATGATGCAGAATGATTGAGAATGCGGTCTCACACTCACCAACGAAATACGACAGCAAGAATGCTGTCATTATGACGATGAGTGTGTGAGAGTAGTTCTTTTTTTCTAGTCTACTACCTTTTATTAAAACGCTAATAGACAACTATAGATTATAAGTTACGTTAAAACATAAGTTTAAATCAAACTTTATGTCTATCGCGCAGTGTTAAAATTTACGACAAGCTCAAATCCTTTCTAATCGCGCTCGTAAATTTGACAACTGAATACCAAGATATAGGCATCTGGAATATCTGATTAGGGTATTAGCCCCAGGTCGATTGTGAACAAGATCATGAATATAAGTTGCTAATAAACTGCTTTGGTGGTACAGAACTCTGAAATAAATTAAATGACAATAATAAATTAAAATTAAACTCTATACTTTTGCGTTCTAGCTAAGGAGGCAGCACCCCTGGCTAATGTCACTCAGTTACGTGAACAAAACAAAATATTAGGGAATCAAATAAGAGAATAGAGGCGTTAACAATTGCAGAACGAAAAGCGGGTTGATCTTAAAAAAGAAAAATCATACTATAGCCTTTTTTTATTCTGCGGAAAACTCGAACAGACTAAAATCTCAGGTACTATAAGCTAGGACAAAAGCCTGTCGAAAAACATACGGTATCATCATACCTGCTTTTAAATTTTGCAGGATTACACATCTTATATTATTAATTGCAGGTAGCTTTCTTAAAGTTTCATCTCTTTGTTTATGTAATATGCAGATATTTTGCAAATGTTTTGTTTCAAATGAATTTCAATACAACGCAACACATTAGCCGAACGGTTTTGTAAATAAGAAAATAAATAAGGTCTTGAATTTATGTTGGCAGCTGCATTCCGTCACTATTTTAATGTTTACCTTCAGACATTCCAGGGTTACAAAGGTTTGTCTTTAAATAAAGGATAACGCTTCCAAGTTCAAAAGTAGCTTAGCAACTACTCAGTTTGACAATCAAATTTTTTTCCTTATAGACACTCTGTCAAGTTGAAGTCTAACTTTTTTTAGTGATGGCAATAATTAATATGTAATTATTAACATTAAACTAACTTACAAATTACTACCTTTTGGTTTTATATAAACCTACCAAAGTGACTCTGCCTGACGAAAAGCATGAGTAGAATCCAGGAGTAGAGGTCATCATCCTCATTGTGAGGATAAGCAATGCAGCATTGTGCCATGGCGGCCTGGTCAGATATTTCTGCATCATTCTCCCGGCCTCTGGAAGCCGGAAGAATTAATGGGCCTCCGGTCTCACACTCACCAACGAAATACGACTGCAGGAATCCTGTCATTATTAGGGTGATCTTCTGTGTGAGGGTAGTACTGCCCCGGTCGAACCCGCCCATTCGTGCTGAAATCAGCGTAGCTCTATTACCTACAATTGATAGATCACTGTTGTAATACTTATTGTCATTAATTGGGGTAAAAGATTTTGAAAATAAAGAACCCATAGCTCAAATATAATTACTTGCATATGTATGTACTCGTTCGTATGTGTGTCTTTATTTGTTGTAACTTATGTTCTATTCTCTGTGTTTACCACTTTTCCGAACAAAAATACTTGTGAGATTTACCTTATTTAGCTATTGATACAGTGTGTTTTGTTATTGAGCCCTTAATTGATCCTCAATAGAAAACAAACTGATCGAATAACAAGGGCGAGAAATCAGTTTTTTTTTCTGAAGTAAACAAAGATAAATATCTGTTCTACGAGAATAACCTTACATAGATAAGTTATATCTCGAATAAGATTATGCAGCGAGAATAAATGGGGTCATGTGAAAATATAAATTCAATAAAACACATTATAAACGTTCCCTTTCTGCATTACTTTACGTAAAAGGTATGTTAAAAAAAAACTGGATATCGTAGACTACCGCTTCTTGTTTTTTGCAGCAGTAGATGCTCAATATTACTAGACAATGATTTTAGTTATAATAATTTACTTGTAAAATACCCAAGAACAAAAATTGAATGCAGACAATTCTGACCTTCAACGTTGAAACATTGAGACCGAAGCAATCGAAGTTTCTATTTCTAAACGTAAAATATCGATGTTCAAATGTTTTTAACCTAACTCAGGTAGTGTGGTAGTGCGTTGTCCCAATAAGGTGTGGCTGCCAATGAGCCCGAGGTATTTTAAACGATGTAAGTAATTTTCCTTAACAATTTTAAAGCTGTTAGTGCAGTGAAAGCCTGTGTACCAATAACTTAACACACTCGGTATTGTTCAGCAGTCAATTAGTCAAAGGCTCGATAACCGGACCGTAGCCTGAACGCGTAAATTTCTTTGACACAAACAAGGCTAGTTTTACGATGGTTTTTGTAGCCTAGAAGTCTGAAATAGCTTTTCGAAATTACCGTCTAAGTGGAAGTTAGACTTGCACGTTTACAATAAGGTAGTAATTTCATATTTATTTGTTAGACTCGGTTTTAAAGACTGAATACTAAAATGGAGTTCAGTATTTGTAGGTACTACTAAAAATCTACTTGTCCGTGCTTTCATACTAATATTATAAATTCGAAAGTAACTCTGTCTGTCAGTTTGTTACCCTTTACGATTAAACCGCCAAACCGATTTGGACCTATATCGATTTAGAGAAAGATTGGACCCTGAAGAAGGACATAGTTGACAGAAGGATATTGAGTATAGTTGGAGAAAAAGCGCATTAGTGTTTTGTAATTTTATTTTTATCATATTACTACCTGACTCCTGCGAGTAATGCCGCGGAACAAAGCCAGTCTAAATCTTAGCTCATCAGCTTTCTGCAAGAGAAAGTTCCGTTGAAATCGATCCTGTCGTTCTAGAGATTAGCCGGAACAAACAGACAGACATGCTTTTTGATGTTAATGCATTACAGTACCCTATATAGTTTGAAATGCATTGAGTAAAAAACGGTTTATTTATTATTACATACTGACACTCCAATTTTATTTATTTGTATGGATTTATTTTTGTTCCTTTCCCAGTTTATGATTAGGCTCAACTAGGAGAACCAAAGACCGCGGTTCATCTAGCAACCAAACTCTGTGGTTTTAACAGTTATCAAAACCTATCTGTAGATGAAACTGGAGATATTATATATGTTTTTTTCAAATTATTTTAATCATCATTCACTCATTTTTTTAAAATGGGTTGGTTCTCAAAAATATAACAAATAAGTACTCTTTTTTAATCTTATCTCTAGTTAAAACTGGTGATGGTTTTTGAAAACTTCCATTAGTTGCATTTGAGTCCGTAATAACATCTAACCGTTTGACAACTCGTGTTGGTCCCCACATAAAACTTTCCAACTAAAAATAAATAGGTTTATTGCCTTTCGTATATGAATATTCAATATATAATAATCTTACATCCTCTCATTAACGATATTTATATTTAATTAATAACTAATTTATAATATGTATTACATATTTATATTTCCCATGACAGCAACTATCCTCTTATTGGAATTAACATGTTTTTATAACAGCATTTTAAAGTCTAGTTAATATTATAATAAAAAAAAATCGATAGTTATTTTGTCTGTCTGTCTGTTAAATCGGTTCAGTTGTATTGGCGTATGGCGTT
The DNA here is from genome assembly GCA_932526445.1 of Phragmatobia fuliginosa. Taxonomy (NCBI): domain Eukaryota; kingdom Metazoa; phylum Arthropoda; class Insecta; order Lepidoptera; family Erebidae; genus Phragmatobia; species Phragmatobia fuliginosa. The sequence continues at coordinate 6,218,504 of OW052066.1, read as the reverse complement.
TGGCGTTCACGCGAAAACTACTGCACAGATATCTATCGACAGACGAGAGTTACTTTCGCTTATTAAAAAGGAAAAAAGAAAACATTCGACAACACTACACACACACAAAACTGGTACATATTACGCATTTCTATCAGTCTGGATATCCTTGGATATCACTCAAACGCATGTATTGCATGTGTTCTTAGACTGGGCTCACTTTTATGATAAGAAAATTCTGCTCTTTTGCAGTTTATACAAAAGAAAACGTACATAATTGTATAGTGTTACAGCTACCGGTTTAATCCACATTGAAACAAGTATTTAATGTGAGCAGGACTTCTATGTACTAAATAACGCCTTTACTTAATTGGCCTTCCGGTGTCGTGTTTGCCTATGGGCAATACCAAAAGGAAACGATATTTCACTTTTCTTCTAACTACTTATTAACTTGATCATATTTACGAAACATAAATACGTAGTCTCGAAATTTATATACTACCGAACATATTATAAGCTTTAAACTTCAGTTCCGATCAGCTATCTCATTTTATTGGTACATTCAATGCCGTCATTACCATTTCCCGTGAGAAATTACCTATCAAAACTTGGTTTTAGACTCTATATTGCGTGTCTCAGATTGAGATTATCGCGGCTTATCAAACACATCGGCTATTTAAAATTATGTTTTATTGGTGAGCTTGCTACTACTTAAACATCGGCTACTAAACATGCTGGCGCCGCTTAATTGATTATAATGTCAGCTTGGCTCGAGAATGCCCATGAGCATACATTATTGCCCGATTCTCATGATATAAGCACATTAGTTTTGTATAATTTTACTAGATGGCGTTATATTCAACAACCACAAATGTTGAATTTTGCCTAATAATTTTGTTGAAGAATCTATAAACAATTTATCTCTTAACTTTCGAATCGAATTTGCTTTACCAAATGTTACTAAAAAATACATAATTATTCTTCGATGCTAATTAGAGACAAGATTATATTAGTACTATTGCTATTATTATTACCATAAAATTTTACGATGTTCCATAGTTATGTATTTTATAAAATAGGTTTTATTAGGGCATCAAAAAGTTATTGATGATAATTTACATTTTGTTGCCTCTATTTGTATGTCAATTTCACATTTCTCTAATAAGGTAATAAATATATCATGTTGAATTTGATATTGGGCGGCTGTCATTTTATATTAACTTTATCATTGCAGCACTAAGTGATTGTCTTCATCAGGATATATCAATATGTATTGTACTGTATAAATCTGTATCAGTGTGTACTAGTCATCGCTACTAAAGCCAATCACACAGAAAATTTCTATGTTTTACAAAAACGTAAACATTCTGTACATCTGCTTGGGAGTCGGTCTTGGACGAAGAGCGCGAAAGTACTCTAGCAATCATTTTAGATTTGTGGTATTCGGGGACATGTCAGTGCTGCGACAAGTCAAGGAAAAAGAAATAAAACAGACAATCTGATCATCTTTTCCAATGTTTTTTGTATTGTGTTGGGAAATTCGTTTGAGCTGTAAAATTGTGAATAGGACTTGTGACTATTAGAAAGTATATTATTTTTAGATTAATATGTAGGAGTAAATTGGTATGCAAAGTCTGTATTGAACTTGATGTCGAGTGACAATTATGTAGATCGTTAAGAAATTGTGGATTGTGAGAACTCTTTTACTACACTTTCTCAATTCAGCTGTTTTTTTTTTATTTTTGGTACTCCAAAACTTTGGTCCCATGATAAGGAAATCAGAATCTTAAGATAAGATCCTGGAGAAATCAAGGGAACTCCTTAAATATCGTAGGTACACCTGACGCGATTTAAGTACTCGGAATAGTTTTTTGCAAAAAAACAGGGTATTGTATCTTCCAAGTATACTTGTTTTATCTGTTACCCAAATCGATATTAAGTTTTCATTTCTCACGCATGGGTTTCTGTATACACCAATACTTCAGGTTTAATAAATTCTGGTTGGACGGCCTTTAAGCAATCCATCAAACTTTAAAGAGGCCAGGTGCCTCAAAATATTACTTGAATTAATGTGTGATGTTACCCGGTACTTTCAGGTACACATCTTATCATATTTTAAATTTAATATTTTGACATGAAAATAATTAATTACCTATTTGAAAATAAATTAAAATTCATATCTTTAAACTTCTGAATTGGTATCATCGTTACAAAAAGTGTATGTATGTATAAATAATTTTTAGTTTTTGGGAATAATACTTTTTGTAATTGAAATAAAATAAGCGTTATACTTTAATCATTAATTTTATTTGATAGGTAAAGAGTTATATGTAGCAACAGACTTATTAAAACAAGCATGATCGAATACAATTTAGTAATCTTTATAAGAGATTTGCTTTGTTTATAACTTGTTTTATTTAAAAAAGAAACACCACCTAAATCACTAATGACCATTTTCTCGATCAATTAGCGATATTAGCTGTTTACCAAAGAGTAAGGTTTCGAACATCCAACCTCATTATTCAAGCAAGAAATTGTTTGTAAAAACGGCGTGTTCAGAAATTCGTTTACATATTTTTCCCCATGGGACTATGGCACCAATTAATTTTATGTCGATTTTTCGCGCCCATTAGTTAGCGTTATCGACTGAGCACAAGCAATTAGGCCTCTGATCCGATCCGGGCCGTCCGATCTCAGAGACGGGCCGAACATGATTGATGACGTTTTTACCTTATTACCGAAGTTCCCCTTCATCGAAGGCTTATCAGCTTACGTCACCGAAGAGACGATGGAACTCCTCATTATGAGATTGCGGTACCATCGTGTTCAAACATGATAACAGTGTTTGAACTCTTTGAAGGCTTTCATTTATATCATTTACGGCCCGTCGGGTTCCTCGGCGTATTAATTATATTAGATTTTGAGGGTTGACGAGTCGTTTATTTGAATGATGAGATTTCGTGACGAGTTACAACATTATACAGGGGTAAAGTAAATATCGCACATTCCCGATGTGATTGACACGTTTTTGTCGTCGAAATAATTTAATGAATTATATTAACAACGTAAATGTGTATTTCTAGAAATCTTTCTAACTGGTTTAGGTTAGAAAGATTTCTACAAATACACTTACTAATAATATAAATCATAAAGCAATACTGTCTGTCGCGCTTTCACGCCTACACTACTGAACTGATTTAATTGAATTTAATACACAGATAGTCCAGAACCTGAGAAAGTATTTTAGCTAAGACACGGGCGGAGCCGCGGGCCAAAACTACTTTTAAATATATCGCCAACACGCACTAGATGCAGGGTAGTTGCGACAGTAGATATTATCACGTCATGTTATATCATTAAGATACTAGTATTCGATTGCAAAGTAAAATTTTCATTATTTTCTATAATGTGTTATTTATTTCTTTCTCTCTGCAGTGGGCGGGATGTCGCGCGGCGGCAGCGGTGCCGGTAAGACTGCCACCGCAAAACGCGTGCCGCCTCCAGCCGTCCCAGGTGATGCGTTCGGCACTCCACAGCACCGGCATTCTGGCTCCAGCTTCGGTTCACAAGGATACGCCTCTTGCGAAGAACAGGCGTATCCTCAGCCACCGGATACGCCTTCACATACCAGAGGTATTTTTTTAAATGTTTCTGCTAGAGTATTAAATTATGTTCAAAATGCCTACGTGTGACCTTATCCTTCTATCTCGTGAGAGGAGAGCCTTGCCCTGCAGTGGGATAAATTCCAAGTACTTATGTTTTCATTTGAAACTGTAGGTACTTGACATGCTACTGTTCCCTATCAACCATTCCCTATCAAGTTCTCCTGAAGATCGCTAAAAGATATACCAGTCAACCTATTTTCTAATAAAAACTATCTATATCATAAACAACTTGGCTAGACTTTTTCAGCTGCGTTAACATAATTACAATTTATTTTCTTTTTACAGATGACCACTCAGACTATGGCAGCACAGTATCCGGCGTATCAGGAGTGTCTGGAGCAAGTGGCAGCCTCGGCAAGAGCCCGGCAGGTGGCGGCACATTCACCTTTCCGCCGCCCGCACAGCCCCTCACTCACAAAGCAGCCGTGTACTACCATCACCAGCTGGCCCTCTCCGATGATCAAGGGATTGACATGACACAGGTATATTTATTATTAGTGATAGTTATATGCAATTGGAGAGGCCTATGTCCAGCAGTAGACTGTGATAGGCTGATGATGATTATTGTTATAATGTATTACTTCTTCCGTCTGGTCCCTGTAGTCAGGGCTTTTGTTTCTATTTTATATCGCGCTTCAAGATTGATCACACTCCACATGATGTTAAGCGGTAGTGAGATCCATATATGAGATCGACAAGTGTAGCTCTTACTAGGAATGTCACCCTCACCTTGAAGGCCTGACCCCTGCTACTATTGTAGCACCTCCCAAGGAGCTCTTTATATGTGAGCCTGCCAAAGTGATTCTCCCTGATGGAAAGCATGAGCAGAATCAAAGAGTGGTGGTTACCATCCTCATTGTAAATGCACAGAATGTAACTTAGTGACCCACACCATGGCGGCCTAGTGAGATTATCCTGCATCATTAGGCCTCCAGTTTCGCACTCATCAACGTGCTAATATCAGCGTGGCACTACTACCTTGTTATATAAATTAAAAATACGAAGTGCCACCTTCACGTAAATGCTGACTTAGTCGAGCAAACTATAGAGTCATTTTGGCAGGATTATTTAAAAAAAAAAAAGAAAAAAATCAATACAAATTTTATAGACTAACCCTTTATTAAACCTCATGTGCTACAGTGGACCATTAAAGGTTGTTTATGACAGGGATATTATCTCTTACACTTTTAATCTTTTCCTATTTTAAATCATTCTTCTTTAAACATTCGAACAACTTACATTTTTTCTCTCTCTTCATTTGCAGAGTCCTGGTCGGGACAGTCCCGGCTCATCATCAGGCTCAGCTGGTTCAGGGTCGAGGCATTCATCCGCGTCACTAGACAGTGGGCGGGCGTCAGGTCGGATGCCACATCATCACCACGCCTCGTGCCACTGCGGCGACCTCGCTGACAGAGTCCGAGCGATGATCGCTCAGGGTCTACCTGTGAGTATAACATAAACACATTTTCATCCAGAAATATTTTATTATTTTGAGGAGCTATAGCTTATTTATTTATTTATTTTAAACTTATTGCACATGTTGCACAAAGGCGGATTTAATGCCACGAGGCATTCTCTGCCAGTCGACCTTCAGGTGTTGCAGAAATGTGATGCGGTAGGTGCAGAGAAAAAAAAAATACCTTATGTACTGGATCAACTTTGATAATATAGTAATAAAGTATTTGGGCCGCCGAGTTTTGCTCGGTTAGGTAATACTACTTATTGTTTAACAACGCCATCTATTCTCTCAAACAGCTGTAGTGTTGTTATGTTGTAGTACTAACCATCACCTAAGTGTTACTGAACGAGTAGTATAAGATGTCGCAAGCAATGCAAAAGCGGATGAAAACTCCAAAATTCCGTTATTCCTAACTTATTACAAATTTATGTATGCACCCCGTCAACCCCGTGGAAGTATACAAACGGACATGGGTTCCTTTCATGTGAAGCAGTGCTTATTCTTGTTCCTCAGAATTAGTCTGACTGAATAGTCCTCGTAACTAAGTCTATATACACATTTTCAGGACACGGACATAATCCATGCATGCCTAGCAGATCTTCAGATGGAGGAATACGCGAGACTATTCATAGATGCCGGCTACGATCTGCCAACGGTGACTAGAATGACGCCAGAGGACCTCACGGCAGTTGGGATCAAGAAGCCAAACCATCGCAAGAGATTAAAAGCCGAACTGGCTAACTTAAATGTGCCCGATAATTTGCCTGATTATATACCGGTATGTTACATTTCTGAGTAAATTAGGTGTATTAATTTAAGGTTTCCTGTCTAGGTTAGAACCATCAGCCGACCCTTCGATAGTCCTGTATTATTGCCTATGACAATTAAATTGTCAATGAAGCTACCGAAGACAAGGTAGTCCCAGTTCAGATCCCAACCCACACACGAAAAGCATGGAGACGTATCGCCTTAACCCATCAGACCCGAGCCTAACAGTGGGCCGTTATGGGTTGAATATTTATTTCGATTCTAAAAACGTTCTTATTAAGGTGTTTATTACCAAATCTTGATGAATGCCCTACCACAATTGATAACGAATGTATATTAATTTTAAAAAGAATTACTTTGATATTTTTAAATATTATATTGGAACAATAATAAACTGTTTGAGAAACTTTTAGCAAATTATTTTAGGAGTCATAATAAATCCTGTGTTTTGTACCTGAAAGAAACACGTGCGTTCGTTCTATTATCTCTATAAAGATTTTCATTGTCTAGAATTTGATGCATTACTGTAAACACTTTACGACAAGTTCTGCGCATTTCTTTTAACTATTACACGATGATATTAGTGTCCTGTTGACTGCTGATTTGTCGAATATTCATCATAATCATCTGGTCCGCTACTTTTTGTATAAATCATTTACACGATACGGTCAAATTGACGAAAAAATCACTCAATATTATCCTAAAGAAGTTAATAATTTTTAACAATATGGAGAGAGAAAATCTAGCATAGTGTACATACATCGACAACCCATAACGTCCCACTACTGGTTTCTGGTCTCCTTTTAGAGAGGGTGTGAAGGTCATGTGGTCCCAAGATGGCCGAGCGCGTGTTGGGGACTGGTAAGAAACGTTGTAGCTATATCTCCTTGGATGTTTTTAAGCCGCCCGAAGGCTTTAAACTAAGCTTGACGACTATTCTCTTATGATAACAACCGGGACCAACTACTTAACGTGACCGAATCACGGAAACGCTCATAACTTATCATGCCACAAACGGTCACCCATCTAGATACTGACCGCGCCGTCGTAGCTTACCCTTTGTGATTGTTTCCAGTCACCTAAGTCCACTTAGCTCTGAACGTTTCTAGCTTATATACCTATTGAAGAATCTAAGGGTTACAACATGAGAAAGATTTTGTATTGTCTAATGTTGATGTATTAATTTTATTTTTCAGGGTTCTTTAGAGGAATGGTTACGGCTCCTAAGACTTGAAGAATATGGACCAGCGTTAGTCGCTCAAGGGTACCGCACTGTACATGACGTTACGCAACTGGCTTGGGAGGTGAGTATTATGTACCTACTTATATTTTTTAAGCTTCAAACACCAAAGTTCAGCGAAATCGTTAGAGTCGTTTATCATCACAATATAATATAAACACAAAAATTGCTCGTATAAATAAGTGGTTATATAATAAATATTTCAGATATCTTATACACAACGCCATCTAGTCCCAAACTAAGCAGTGCTTGTATTAAGGGTACTAAACAACTGATATAAATACACAAACATACTTTTTACGGAAAACACCCAGACTCCGAAACAAATATTCGTGGATCACACAAATATTTAGTCCGACCCGGGAATCGAACCCGAGACTTCTTGATCAGCAGTCGCATACGCTAACCACTAGACCAACAAGGCAGTCAGGATAACTTTTAGAGCTTTGTTTGAAAATCGTAATAAATAATCTTGAAGCAATTGTTCTATATTCTCAATTCCAGGATTTAGAAGACATGGGCATAGTCCGTCTCGGTCATCAAAAGAAAATACTTCTTGCAATCAAACGAGTGAAGGACATAAGAGCGGGAAAGAGGAGCATCAGTAATCAGGGTTCGCTGGACTTCACGAGAATACAACCCGGCCAGGTCAGTTGCACTAACGACAATGTCACCCTGTAACTGTGTTTGTAGTGATGTTTTAGAATTTAGACTCTTGATAGATTTTCAAAAAGCAGTCTCATTGAAAACATTGAATATATTCGATTTATAAACTTCTATTTCCTACAAATTCTGTCATAGATTGCATAGTCTATAAACAATTCTTACTCATATTAAAAATGTGAAGGTACCAAATTGATTTAAATGGAATTTGGTACACAGATAAAATAGAGCCTGAACACCAAACATAGTATACTTTTTAATGCGATAACCGACATATACACGGGCGAAACCGCGGATGAAAGCTAGTAATATATATTTTAATTGTGGTAGTTTTAGTTTTAGCAATGAGTTCAGAATTTGTAAGACAAAAGTCTATGGATCTGACAGATTCCTATGAGACTGCTTTTTAACAAGTTTATGACGGCGGATATTCTATACATCCAAAGATAATATTGAAATAGTTTTTGTTTGTAACCAATAAAAAAATCCGCTTTCATAACACATATAACTCTGAATAGTCAATGGAATAGAAAGCAAAATTAGATATCAGTTTATCAAAATCAAAAGATTATTTTCAAAGCATCACTTCAAATCAATACTTTTTGTTTTGTTTTAATTTTATTTTCATGACTCATATCATTCCATTTCATTCATCCGCCATCTTGGATTGCCGCCAAACAATTTAACAGACTTTTCGCTATATTTAAAAAATAAAGTAGGAATTTTCTACTAACAGAGCGTTATTTTAACAATATCTAATAGCTTTCATATTATTAAACTAATTATAGATTTTTCGTTTAAAGCGAATATACTTACTTTAGGTTCTCTTTTATTCTGTGTTACTGGCATAAAATTCAGAAGCTTTATTTGCTAAGCATAGAGCCGCCAAAATTTATTTAAAACCAAACACGATATGAAATTATAAAAACAAATATAAAAAAAACGAACTGTCCCAAACCTTTTCGATGAGTTCAAAAAAGTTTTTAAGTATCATTTTGCTTAGACTTAAGTGTACACCCATGCCATCGCATTTGCTGAATGGCTATTATACAGTTCTGCGATTTTATTATTTTATGCTAACTAATAAATAATCTACATACTATATATTATTTTACTAATACCAAACAAATTAACGCGTATCTCATGTTGCAAGCTGGATGCGTTCAAAAGATGATACGAGTGTAGGATATTCTTAGCCATGAGGCAGATCTCACAATGTGTTTAGCAGTACTGGTAGTCGTCGCAGAGTTGTGTCCGTCAGCACCACACCTCCATCCGCTGCATTCACCTCATAACACCAGCCCGAAGCAGCATGTGAATGTTTTGTTTTCTTTTCTTTTTCCAAACACAAACCGCACCTTGGACATAATCGGCTAAAGGATTTATATCCGAGGGAGCTACATTACCAGCCTTGGGAGAGACACGCGAGGAGTTACCATAAACCTCCCGACCTAAACTTTGACGCCCTACCACCGCCCCTATGTGGCACTGATTTGGTCCCCATTCAGGTATGAGACAACCTCCTTTGGTACAGGTCTTGTCAGTTTGTTCTCGACGCACCCGAGCACCGGCTTTTATGTGCACACGTTTTTATTGTTATTGAAAACGCAACTTTTCGATGTTTGTAAATATTTTTATTTATACATTTTTATGCCTTTCCCCCGTAATTAGAACCGCTACACCGGTCTATCCTGCACGGTAGTTAGTACTTTTACTATATTTTAAATTATAATAAGTAATACTAATCGCGCATGGTTTTTTATAAAATTAATCTATTATACATAATATATTTTTGATACTACTTATTTACGACATTTTTAATACAAAGTCTTAAACAGACAGCATGGTAAGAGCAACGAGTTAACTGAATTTATAAAATGACAATCGACACTACTTTTTTTAAATATTTTGAAATATTTCTTGTAAATACATCGGATTGCGAATCGCGAACGGGTCAATAAATATTAAAAACGCCAACAGATACGTCACCCGCGCGGTAAATCGCTGGAGAGTCTCGAGGATCCGTCGGAGCGAGGGTCGCACACGACGTTCTCTGGCGAGGGCGGGCTGTACTACGGCGGCGGGCAGTGGCGGCGCTCGTACGACGACGGCGACATCACGCCCACCAACGAGGGCTACTCGGGCGGCGGGACACTGCCGCGGCCCCGCGGGCTGGTGCGACCTCGGCCCGTCGCCAAGATCGCGGCCACGCCGGCCTACCGCGACGAGCCGCCCGACTACGCGTACGACGAGCTGGCCTACTCGGCGCGGCTGCAACGCGTGGCGTACGGCGCCAGCCCGCACGTGGCGCGCAAGCCGCCGCCCGACCCGCCCAAGCGCCAGAGCTCGCAGTACGCGCCCTTCTCGCGCTTCGGCCAGACCACCGTCGAGATCCACCCCGAGAAGAGCCTGCCGCTCAGCCTGCCGGCCTACCCCAGTTCGGACTCGCTGTCCGTGTCGCTGGACAGCACGGGCCTGCTGCCGCCCCCGCCTGCCCCCTCCTCGCCGCCCAGACGGTACGACGATGATAAACTTCGTACGGGCTCCGATGCCAGTTTTAAGGTGAGTGACCTACTGCTTAGTTTCCAACCTTACGAATGTCAAGGCTAAAGTCTCTTCCCGATTAAGAAATTTGTTAGTTTCCTAAACACACTAAAATAACAGATTTTTTTGTATAGCGGGACTTATTCGGGATAAAATTATTCAAACGGTTACGATACCGCTTTACAAAAAAGATAGTATTCTAATAACAGGAACACTATAATAACTTTAGTGAAAAGTCGGTTAAATGAAACAGAAACGACCAGTATCAGAATAAATTAATCTGATCCAAATTATTAAGCCGTTCTAGAATAATTCTTATATTGAAGTACAAGGATAACTCTTATTTAAACCTACATTCTGTTCTATCTTTTGCAGTCGAGTTCCAGTACAGAGTCAGACAGCATTCCCTTCGCGAACGAAAACGCCGGGACCATCAAACAGAACCGAGGACAAATAGGCGGCCGCCCTCACACCGTGGACTACGGGCGAGCCGGCATCGGCCTCGCCAGCCTGCCGCCCAGACCCTCGGACATGAAGCCCACCACGCCACACTCGCTCCCCGAACACAAAGATGAGAAAAGCACAGAACCTGTCGATGTTCTCAACGACATAGGAAACATGCTCGCCAACCTAACGGACGAACTCGACGCCATGTTGGAAGAAGAAAAGCGTCAAGGTCTCACGGATTCCTAAAACGAACTATACATAGACAATATAGAGCTGACCGTTCGAATACGTTGTTAAACTTGTCAACAAAATCCAAAGATTTGAACATCGGTAAAGACTTCCACTAATATAAAGAATGCAATTTTTTTTATAACGCAAGCAGCTTATACATGGCATCTACATTCTTTTAGAGATATACATATTGATATGAATAAAATTATGTGTTTGTTGTACTGTTATTGCGGACTTCAAATAATCGCTCAGTTAAACACTTAAACAACCTATCCACAAACAAAAAAAAGTTCAAAAGATAGAAATCTTTGAAGAAGTTCCTGTAAATGTTTTTACAATAATACTTAGAACAATATTGTTGTAACAAGAACTCGAAATGTTAATAGACAAATAAAAGTTCTGTACGACCAAAATCTATTTTGTCTTTTGCTTATATATAAATTCAATTACTGCATAGCATTAAAATATGGTGTTATTTGCGTTAGTAAGTCTACAGCTACATTGTCACTTGCCATCAAACCATTCCTATTTACAAAACGAAACATACTAAGGAGTATGTTTTAAGCATTGTTTTGTAGCATTTTGTACCGTTGTAGTACATTTTATACATACAAAATGTAATTTATAAACATACTTTGCTAAACATCCTCTGTTATTTATAATTAGTGAGGCATGTAATTTTGTTGGTATAAATAATTAGTTCCTTGTAATATTAAAAATTGAGTGTTTTATTGGGATAACAATGGAATTAGATGTTAGTTGGATCTAAAAACAGACAAAAATGGCTATTTTTGTAAATATTGTTTTACTTAAAGTATGTCATAGATAAATATATCCCAGTAGTTAGTTTTTCATGTACAATAATTGTAGAGTATTTGATTATGGAGTAGAAACTAATGTAGCTAGAATTTATACAAAACGTTAGACTAGTGTTAGTGTGAAAAATTAGGGTTTACATATTAAATGTATCATAGACAAATATAAAGTTAGCTATAGACAACATAGAACTCGTATGTTAACATTCTTATAACGCAATAAGGACATGCCGTTTGCCTAGTTTCATTACAAAGTTATGCTTCCACTCATAAATAGTTATGTTACTCCATTTTATGCTTGGCGAACACTTCACTTTAAACAGCAAAATGCCTCGCGCATCCCTATTGTTTATGGTTTTTGTTTTTTTTAATAAACGATCTCTGATTACTTTACTTTTGACGCGTGTCCAAATACGTGATATTATGCGGCCATATAAATAAACAACACCTTTTTTAAAAGAGTACAGTGTTAGGTAAAACGTCATCGAATCCTCTTAAAAAACATTTAATATGATTAAAAATGAAAGCTAACATTTATTAATCCTTTTTTAGTATAACGTTACTACTACTTGTGACTAAAAAAAAACTGACACAAAAAATTGCCATTTACTAAAACAATATAGTCTATGGTTGGTTGAAAGTTTTACCTAACGTTATACGCGATATATGTATGTCCCGTGATGAAACAATTTAGTACCCGTTACTAACACCGTGATTGTAATTAAATAACGTTTATAAAGTAGAACAGTATATTTAAGCTTAACTTTGTAAATATTTTCATAGAGATCAGTGTTTCTGAACCTTTGATAATCAATATAACATTTTGTATACTGTTAACTGTTATTATTGTAAACCCGGCAGCCACTCTAGTAAGGTGCTAGATCAAATGAATCAAAGCAATTTTTCATTAATTTTCTAAATATTTTTATTTAAGTGTATCGTTTTAACTAGTCAAAATTATATTGTTTTGAGTGGCGCCAGAGAAAAGCATTTTTATGTAATCAGAATTGTTTTGAAATGTAATTTAATATTATTGAGCAGCTTATGATCCTCATTTAGTTTGTTTCTTATTTCAATAAATATATTTGTAATATCTAATCTGAGTCTTATTTCTATTATATTTCGGGCGTGCACGGACTCGTACACGCTCGCACACGAACACACATACACATACATATATACACATGTACCAGGTGTGTGGTTTCTGTATTTAAATAAATAAATATTCCCAATCACACAAACATTTGGTACGACCCGGTACTTGAACCCGAGACCTCAAGCACAGCAGTCGCTACGCTACCACTGCGCCACCGAGGCAATTTGTTTTGTTATTTTTTTCCTCTATTTAACTACAATGTACTCGTATTTAATACAGATATCAGTTTATATAATCTGTTTTAATACAGATTTAAATCCTAACATAACTATAGAGGGAAAGCAACTAGAATGAGTAAAACAATTTAAGTATCTCGGTGCTTGGATAAATGAAGCATGGTATTCCGACCAAGAAATTAAAACCCGAATAGAACTTGCCTCTTTCAACAAAATGAGAAAAGTTCTATGTTGTCGTCAACTGAACATAAAACTCAGAGTTAGGATGCTTCTGTGCTATATCTGGCCCATTGTCACGTACGGTTGCGAGGCATGGACCTTAAAAGACGACACGACGAGACGCCTAAAGGCTTTTGAAATGTGGTGTTACAGTCGCATGCTTCGCATCAGTTGGACGCATAAGGTCAGGAACGAGATTGTGCTCCAGCATGTCCATGTGCCTAGAAAATTGATACAAACCATCAAAAAGCGCAAAATTTAATATCTCGGCCATGTGCTTAGGCACGAAAGATATATGCTGCTCCAATTAGTAATGATGGGTAAAGTAGAAGGGAAGAGACGCGCTGGGCGAAGAAAGAAATCGTGGCTGCAAAATGTCCGGGAGTGGACCGGTATCACCTCCGTTGAGCAACTGTTCCGCCTGGCCTGTGGCAGAGAGGAGTACAGAAAGCTGACAGCCAACCTTCAGGATTGAAGAGGCACTAGAAGAAGAAGAAGAATTATAATTTAATTGACATAACTACTTATACTTAAGTGATGTAAAGCGAAGACACTGGTCCCGAAAATAGATTTCACACTAGTTTGGGCCCAGAAAATTCACAGTATATGTAAGTTTTATGTCGATAAAAAAAAAAAAATTCACCAGTTTTTTTACCCCACGTAATAGAGGGCGAGCCTATTAGCCATTTACCGGGATGTTATGTTTGCCAGGGTCTCGTCCATAGATATATAAATAAATATTTTGGACATCTTACACACAACTTCATTTAGTCCTAAACTAAGCAGAGCTTGTATTATGATATAAATACATAAACATACTTTTTTTTGTAAATAGGGTAAACTGTATAATGATTGGCACCTTAAGGCTATCTAGCCAAGATTTGATTTTTAAAAATTAAACTAGATGTCAGATTCTAATTTAATCTTCATAAAACGTTTTAATAATTTATTCATTTAGAAATAAAAACAGATTCATTTATGTAAACACAGTTTAATAAACAAAAAATAATAAAATTTAAAAACGTTCCTAAAAGTACAGTAATTGGCATCAAAAGTACAGTTATTATCACATAGCAATCAGTCATTGGCACTTAATATTAGCTAACAGTTTTAATAATACTATTCCTAAATTTAGATAAAAACTTAGGTTTTTCACTTGAGGACATGTTCAGTCATCATCAGGTAATAAACATTAACATAAAAATCAACAAAACTTATTTACATTATGAGGTATAAATATTAGGAACTATTAGGCAGAATCATCTTCATATTTTTCTAAAAAATCGGAATATATTTTATACTTTGATAGAAATCAAGCTCACTATTCATTGGCATCACTTAATTTTATGTTATAATGGATATAATGTGAAAAAATACACTCAAAACGATAATTTAACTCAAAACGAAACATATAAACACTTCACAATATCACATTCATGATAAACTCGAATTAAAAGATGTAAAATCTTACCTTAAGCCTTAATGGATCTTAATAGAAAGCGGCGGTGACAATCACCGGTGCGAGTAGCCCGCGTTTTTATTTATTTTTACGTGTTTCCAGGATACATTTTAAAATGATTCAGTTGAACTCCCATAATGTCGACATGGTAGAATTTGAAAAACAGATTTCCACGTATTTTTTGTTATAGCAATTCTTAATATTTGCATTTAAAATGCAAAGTGCCAATGACTGATGGGATGCCAACAATAGTATAGTTTACCCTACATACTTAATATACATAGAGAACACCCAGACTACGAAACACACATTTGGGGATCACACAAATGTTTAGTCCGACCCGGGAATCGAACCCGAGACCTCTTGATCAGCAGCCACATACGTTAACCACTAGACCAACAAGGTAGTCGATGAGCAGGTACACCAGGTGCAGGTTGCAGGTGGCGTTAGCTTGATGCCCTAAATTAGTGGGAACCTCATGAACGAAATATTTGTTGGGAAAACAACAAAACCAAATATTGATATTCCTGTCCCAGTGGCTTGTTCCATCACAGACCACCTAGGGGTTCATGAATGCTTCTTCTTACTGCAGTTTGAGTCCCGGATACCCTTCCAATACTCTGCGGTATTCCTTATTCCTTTGATCCTTCTGAAAACCGTTACAATCCTAAAAATAAAGCTTAGTTTCAGGACGATAACCGACAATTATTTGCAATGCTAAATAGTGTTGACACTTTTTCAGAAATTTGAAAACCTGGTCAGGAAATTAATGAAGAATTGTAATAGGAGAAAAATAAATAAGAAACGATTTGTAACCGATAAAAATAAACAGAAAAGATTCTCAATTCGACACGTTATTTTTTTTATGTATAACTTTTTACAAAGCAGTTCGATTTTGATAATTCTTTTTTTCTTTGTTTTAAATTTATATTTTTGCTGGGATTGCTTTTCTTTGCTATGTGCTAACAAGCAAATGTTCTATTCAAATATGTAAATAAAATTGAAGTGTCTGTTTGTAATATTAATTGAACAGCTTTTCATTAAACGCATTGAAGTACTTAAAGTCGTCACAAAATAAGAAGCCCGGTTTGACATATGTCATCGTGGCGTAACTAATACGATTAATTCGTGTTTTTAAGTGTATTTTTTCAATATAAAGTTATAAACTTGATGATTATTTATGATACGCGTTGTGATAGTGTATGGGTAACATAGTAATTAAATAGGATTATGAATTTGATTTTTCAATTTCTTAGATGCGGCATGTCAAATGACAAATGTCAAAACGGGCTTCTTATTTTGTGACGACTATAGTCTGATAGTAAATGCATACTGTTAAAATTAAAAAAAAACAAAATATAACACTTGAATTTCGAACCTGTTAATCTTTTAAGATCAGTCATAGTGTGCTCTCATGTCATGGAGATTGTTTTTTCTGAAGATGGTCTCCATTTCATCTCATCCATATTTTTATCATTAAACTAGCTGACCCGGCAAACTTCGTACCGCCTTAAAATATTAATTCATAATAAAGTATTGTGTTTAGTTATTAACTGATATTGACAAATCGACAGACGACAGCAGCGTTTACTAACGGGCCCCGGCCGGCTGTAACGCCACAATCGCTTTGTTCCTGCATTTTAGATCTGTAATATCTTCAAAAGTATTAATTTAAATTACATACTGTAAAGGGCCATATTAATCTATATTAAATACACAATGTATTTAAGGTACTTAATTGGATAAGAATTAATACTGTATTGCTTAAAATCGCTTCGTAAATAAGCCATTATTTCTCGTAAAAATAAAAAAATGGTTATTGTGGGTTATCCCGAAGAGATAGACATATACCATCGCGGATTTTTTTGTAGACCTTTTTAAGATGTACAATACTGTAGTACATTATTTTGATCTATCTCGTAGGGTACAGCCAGCGTTTGCAATGTAAGCGTAAAAAAATGCGTTTATTTACGAAATTAAAATTATTATCTACTATATTAAGCATGTTTTATACATAAAAACCTTCCTTTTGAATCACTCTATCTATTAAAGAAAACGGCATCAAAATCCGTTGCGTAGTTTTAAAGATTTAAGCATACAAAGGGACAGAGAAAGTGACTTTGTTTTATACTATGTAGTGATTACAATATGACGACGCCTTGAAGACTTCGATTGGCAGAAATAGCTGATATTATTCGGCTGGTCGCCATCTCATCAAAAGAAGAAGTTGTGTTTTCTCATTTGCGCGCCATTCGGTTGTCAAATATTTTTGTGATTTAATAAGGAGTGGGGTGATAAAGAGAACTGATGCACTAGGATTGCATAACACAAAGTAGGTATGAGGCCAAATACAGTTTTTTATATTAAACTCTGAAATTACGCAGTACAAATCAATGCAAAGAGTAGGAAAACTTGGAATAACAAACAATCATCACAAACCTTATACCAACCCGTTTGGCCAGATTAGGTAGGCGAAAAATTTTTTGCTTAGAAGAGACGAACGTCCAGCACAGTAGGCTGGCTGGATAGGCTGTTGATAATGATGATAAAAAAACAAGAAAGTGTTTAAAAAATCATATCGCTTTGGCACTTAATTTAGAAAAGTATGATGTTTTTCGTGCATGGTCGCAATTTCGATTTTGGAGGGGGCTAGTCTTTCCTCGGGGGTGAGGGGTGAGGGTCACCCCCGAGGAAAGACTAACTTATAAGCTGTGAATAATGTTGAAATTTTTTATTGGCAAATCATATGATATATTTCAGCGATCTGTATGTGCCCCGATAAATAAGTTATATAGAAATTCCTTCAGCATTCCAGTGTATTAGGAAGTACGTCTTTAAAAACTCTGCTACGCTTGACTGAAGCGTTAGCAAATGCCACGAACGTTTTTATGCTTGATATCGATTGATTGATATGTTTTGACAATGCATTATTGCAACTAATGACATTCGATGAATTTGCTGAAGAGCTGTGAAGCAAATGATTATTACATCATGTCCCCTGTGATAGCAGTCGTGAAGCTTAATTGGAGGCCTTAGGGCGACTTAAAAACATCTTGTCTTGCTAGTCCCCAACTTGCACTCGGGCAGCGTGAGGACATATGGCCTTAACCCTCTCCTGAGAGTAGACCCGAGTACTGCAGCGTGATGTTATGGGTTGTTAATGAGATGATGATATACGAATACGATTAGTGGTAGTCGCGTGTGTCCCCTCACTACTTCATAAATTAATAACCTTGGTGGACTCAATATACACTCATTTGCAAAAAAAACGGGCGGTTTCGATTTTCTTCCTGGCTGAAAAAAATAAAATACCAAAAAGGTTTTAATCATTTGAACATGTTACTGGCCTGTTATAAAAGTGCCATAATGTTACCGTCGCATACCACACTAACAGTGTCCCTATTCTGTAAGCAAACCGATGAGTCCCTATTCTGGTGTTTAACCGACTGCGCAGAAAAGCGAGGTGGTATGTTTTTTAACACTGGATTCCACGCTGTAGATAATTTAAAACCATCTTACCGATTGAAAGTTTTATGCTTTTTAATCTCAATCGCTTCACGTACAACTCTTGAGTAAAAGTGACGTTCGGTGGAAAGGACTTGCGTGCGGTGAAAGTGGTTGATGGCTGCATCGAGTGCAACCTGGTCGAAACGTCAGGCAAATCAGAGGTATGTTATACCTTTAATAAGTGATAGCGTTCATTCAAATAAAAATAATATTAATTATCATCGAACGCGAAAGTTTAAAAGTTAGTATAATCCACCTAAATTCAAGAAAGTATACAGATTTGCAGGGCATTTCAGGATTCTTTATAATATATATAGTAACTGATATAATTAAAAGAACTAACAGTCTCATTCATGACTGAACTACTGAACCTACCGTCATGTCACCTTGAATTCTAAAAAAATACTATTGCGGCTATTATACCATTGTAGAGTACCGTAGACAAAACTGCGGGCAATAGTAACATTACTGTTGTAATAATAAATTGATAGAACCCTTCTCCAGTTTGTTAACTTTGATAGGAAATTAAATTTTTTCATTGATTTTAACGTTTCGTTTGTGCTAAAGGTATTTTATAAAGATATATGATTTTTATGCAAAAAAAATATGTAATAAATTGATTGTTTTATACATCACAATTTACAGATTTTATGTTTTCTTTTATATTTAAGATTTTATACCTACTTATCGCTACTTAAATCAATTAAACATGCAATAATGTATATAGAAGGTACGAAACCTTCTATATACATTGTTGCATGTTTTTCATTTATTACTATTCATCCATAGATATCCATCCATCCATTAAACGTTTAAATTTCATTTCCACGCGCTTTCCGGAAAACGCGGAAGTTACTAACTACAACTGCGTTACACGCCATCTTTTACATTGTAACATTGCACTGAAGTCTATCACAATCTTCTATTTTTAATAACAGCTTAAACTTATAAATTATAATTCAAACCTAAGTAAAAATTTAACTGAAAAAAGTATTTGGTATTTAATTTTTATTACAAATTGTTTTCCTATGTCAATAATCCATTTTCATGAAAATGTAAATTTTCCAGCGCTCATTGGGCGCTTCATTTGAGCCACAACGTAACGACCAATGAAAGCGCGTCTCAGCAGATCGATGTAAAATAACTTGTACCGCGCGCCATAGAGAACGTAGATATGTCACATTTTCCTGTTGTCATCTGTGTATTTCGTCTGCGCGATCAATAATACGACGATTTTGATCTTCGGAGCAAAGGAGGTTGTATCTCCCTGAGCCATTGATGGACAGTTAGTTAACTGTAGTGCTACAAATAGAAAAAATAAATTTCTAAAGTGTTAAAATGGATGCGGGTGGTGCGTATGGTGGTGGCAAGGCAGGGGGCGCGTTTGACCCTCAATCGTTCATCCAGAGACCTCCCGTAATCGTCAGGGCGGTCTGTTGGGTAAGATCATTTTTATGCAAATTATATAAAACAAAATTAATGCGCAGAATTTATGTGCTGTTTATTTTTAGGGCGTTTTATAAAATAATTAATATCAATATTTCTTAGAAAACCTTTAAATACTGCCAAAATAGTAAACTATTTTTTTATTTTGCATTAAAACATTTAACTCAAATTTTAATTACCTGTGAACATTTTAGCTTTAAAATACAACAACAACAAATTAATATGTATCGGTATTTTTATTACGCTCACACACATCGATAACACGCGTTCTATTTTTGAAAATTCCAAAATACGTTTATAACATGTGTCTCTCCATGGAAACTGTACGCAGTTAAGTACAGATAAAATAAAATAAACGTTTCTATACTATTTGAAATAGTAATTTAAACTAAGATACCGCCCACGCAAACTTAAAGGTGTTAATAGATGAGCTTATAAGGACCTTGTTATAAATTTTATATTTAAATAATATTAGATTACCGAACTGGGTCATGTTAGCTGATAGCTTCAGTTAGATTATCCTTTCAGCCCACCTCTCAAAATGTCAATAAACCTATTTTGTTTAGTTGACAAGTATGTCATACCTACATGAGTTTGTTAGATAACTCGAGAGTCCCTGACCTAGTAAAATATGTGTACCTACAAGTATAGCTTACATCCCTGACCTAGCATATGATCATATCGAAATCTAGGCATATTAACACTCAAATATATTATAATAATTATTTTGACGGTGCAGCAAAATATCATCTAGAAGCTTTGGACTCGGTTGACCGAAGAGCCCGTAGGTTAATTAATAACGAAAAGCTCTCAAATAGCAGACTACACACCCTCGAGCATCGTCGTCGAGTTGCCAGCTTATCGGTTTTTTATAGGATGCACTTTGGAGAGTGCTCGAAAGCTCTTTTCGAACTGATTGAACCATCTCCATTCTTTTATCGGACTACTAGGCGCAGGCAAAAGTTTCATCCATACGTTGTTGGCATACCCAAAAGACGAACTAAACGGTTTGACAGCTCGTTTTTGGTGAGAGTCGCCAAAATTTGGAACGACCTGCCTGGGTCTATTTTTCCTGATGAGTTGAACTCTGGAGCCTTTAAGAGTAGAGTGAACAGGTTTCTTTTGGATGGGCGTGTACCATCTTCGTCTTCATCTACACTTTCCATCAGGTGAGATGGAAGACAAACGCCTATTCCATTACAACAATAAAAAAAAAAAAAAAAAAAAAAAATGCTACATCACTAGCTGCTGTTTGTTTTGTAAATTGACGGGTTAAACAATTATTGTCGTTATAAAAAAAATGATAGGGTGGGGACGAGTATTTAAAAACATAATTTAAAAAACTAGAATTTAGTAAAATAGAACTTATTAGAATTTAATAAAATAAAATAGAACGTTACGCCGAAAATGGCTGACTGTCGAGTTCTTTTTGTTGCATCGATTTCTTTAAGACCTTAGTGGACATAGCCTAAGGTGACTTGAAAGGTCACAGTTTGATATATATTCTGTAACATATTCAGTCGATTATTTAAAATAATTTTCTCTACAAATTTTACTCTTCGATTGTTAAAATGAAGTACGCAGCTTTTTTCTCTCTTTCTTTCCGAATATTTGAAATGATTTCCTCATTACATTAAATGGTATAAGATCACCATAACAAGTGATCAAGGGCATAAAGATTTCCAAAATAAAAATAAAATAAAAAAATGCCACCTAGAGGACTAGCTTCGTTAGTTACGAACCAGTATTACTGTTATCCTAAAAAGATCCTAAAATAAAATTATCTTACACGATATACTAAGCTGATACGCCTTATGTTGACCCTTACTAGGGTCTTAACTATATTATTTCCTACTTTTACAGAATGGACATTCCTTTTTTGGCTCAAAACCAAACTATTTCTTCATCCAAAATACTTGGATCAAATGGCTGGTATATTTAACATATAATAAGGATGATATACCAATACGTTGTGGTCAGAATATGATAAGGGGATAGTGGGAATCCATACTATCCATGCCCAATACTTACGTCCGTCTCTCACGTTTTTACGGCTAAACAGAACTACACCAATAATAAACTTCATAGGCTTTACCGTAAAAACCGACATACACGTGGCAGGGTAGAGAAGATTTGACAGGGTCATCTAACAAAACATAAATGAAAGTCATTCCTAAAAAGTTAATTTTCTAATGACGTTAGGGGGCACGTCAGGGTACAGTTTGTTTCAAATGATATGAGAAAGACGTTCAATCTAGAGTTTCTGCCTCTTCTCCTCAGCTATTCTGCGTGATTGTGATGGGCTGCATATCGGCCAAGGGCTGGTACGTCGACTCCAATGGGAAGGAGCACTGCGTTTACAACGACGACACCAACGCCTGCAACTACGGTGTCGGCATCTCCGTGATTGCCTTCATTGCTTCGATTGCTTTCATCGCTGGCGAATATCTGTTTGAGCAAATGTCATCCGTCAAGACTAGGAAACATTACGTTCTTGCTGATATGGGCTTTTCTGGTAAGTACTCAACTCTTTTTTCATTCGGGAACACTACATAGGGAATCCTTGAGTGGGTACACAAGGATTCCCTGTGTTGAGGCATCTATGTAGTTCTGTTATAATAATTGACAATAGTATGTGGTGAGCTATTGTGTGTGTTTATATAATTATACTAGCTATTGCCCGCGGCTCCGCCCGTGAGTGTGTCGATTTTCGCGGCAAAAAGTAGCCTTTGCTCTTTCCCGAGGTCCAATATATCTCTATACCAAAATTTATTAAAATCGGTTCAGCGGTATAGGCGTGAAAACGTAACAGACATAGTTACTTTCACATTTATAATATTAGTAGGAAAGTAGGAATTGTATGGTTTTCCGCTACTACGATCAAAAAGATATAATTTATCGAAACAATCCTAACTCCATTTACTTTTGGTTTCATTTTGACTACTCCTACTTAACTCTGTCTGAATTAAATTCCCGGGGAATATATAAAAATCGGCCAAGTGCGTGTCAGCCCACGCACACGTACGTGGATTTAAAATCGTATCCAGTAGATAAATTGTTAAGTTTACGTATTAATGCAATAATTTTGCATGACGTTTTCCAAGTAAGCGCATTTTACAAGTTAAGCCTCCATAACTCCTGAACTATTAAAGTCATCTAATCCGTTATAGTTTTCCTTTAAAGTTCAGTATGTGGACCACCATCACGAATTTTTCCAGATTTTTTGAGCAAGCCCTTTAAAGTGGAATATCTCGCAAACGGATACCTAAATCAAAAAATCTTCTTAAAAACCCTTAAGTTTTTAAAACACATATCTAGTGATACCCCACACGATGGGGTACCCGCGAGAAAAAAAAAAAACATCCCCGCTTTACGTGTAGGGGAGGTACCCCAAATAAAAATATTTTTCATAATTTTATTGTAGCACTTTGTCGACGTAATTACAACACATATACATGCAAAGTTTCATCTTTCTAGCACTTACCGTTTGGACGGTAAGTCGAGGACAGACGGACGGACGGACAGACGGACATGACGAATCTTTAAGGGTTCCGAGTTATTCCGAACTTCGGAACCCTAGAAACCGTTCAGTAACTTTATCAAAACATTGCAGAGTATTACATTAGTATATTTGAATGGGCTAAAAAGTTATCGACCTACAATTAGAAAAAACATATTTTTTTCAACTTTGTTACAATGTAACTCCATTTCTGATCTTGCAAGTTCTCCACAATGAAAATATCTACAACTACATTAACTATTTTTTATTGACGATTGTTGCTATCTTCACGTTGGTGTCGGAAACTTTTCAAGCCACCCTAGTATTTTTAAAAAGTTATTTTAGGTACTTGTCAAAATTTCCTTGTTCGCCATTGAAAATGAAATATTTGAAGCTAAATATTTTCAGATACCGGGTGTTTCAAGTAAAAATTTTAAACAATACTAGTCTTAAGACGTTTCTGTCTGGTAAAAGTATTCCAAAGTGTATAAGTAGGTATAGGTATGTGCATCAGCGCACTCACAAACGGAGACACACAAAAGAGTAATTGAATCTGAGGTCGAATTAATTGGCCTGGCAAATAGTAGCAGATTTATTTTATATCATGTGCCACTAAGATGTTGGTTCCCATTGTTCAAATGGTTCATATATAACATTACTTGTTGTGTCGTTTACCTATATCATTTATTTCTACATTAATAACAGTAATACTTAATAGCCTTTGTACTGTTCCAAACTACAATATAAATATCTCTAACAGTGAGAACTTATGTGCTACTCTTCTTGTGGTGCTTACACACACACACACACACACACACACGCACGCACGCACGCACGCACGCACGCACGCACGCACGCACGCATGCGCGCACGCGCGCACACTCACACATGCACACACACGCGCACACACAACCGCGCGCTATGTTTCAAATTAAGTAAAAATTTGAAATAGGTATGGTATTGTTTACTTAGACATAACTTATCTCCATTACGAAACTCAAGTCATAATGGCAGAGACACTGCAGGACCTGCAACAGATGTTGAATGACCTAGCTGATTCTTCTATGCGCATCGGCCTACGGATGAACTTGAACAAGACCAAGGTCATGTTCGATGAACATACACTGCCGGAACCGATTGCAATACACTGTACCGGTCTCAAGGTTGTTCAAAATTATGTCTACATTGGGCAGCCATTGCAAGTAGGTAGAAATAACCTCAAGGACGAAGTGAATAGAAGAATGCAATTGGGTTGGGCAACATTTGGAAAGCTAGGTCGAGCCTTCTCATCGTCGATCCCACAGTGCCTAAGAGTTGTGGAGTGACGATTTGCGCAAGATGACTGGCAGGAGCTGGATGCGAGAAGCCTAAAATTAGTCAAAGTGGTGTGCAATAGGAAGGGCCTATGTCCGTATAGGCTGATGATGATGAGGAACTGCGTAGAAATATTAGTAATATTTCAATATATGTATGTATATTCTTATGAATAGATACTTTATTGATGACAATACAATAAAATTGTAGCTCTATATACAAATGCCTCAATTTACGAAACATTTTTAATGGCATACCTTGTCAACTACTAAAAACTTTTATTGCGCTCGTTGAGGGAATTTTTATACTCTATCAAACACAACTTACTCGTATTGCAATAACCTATCATTCTTAGTTGTGAAAATTTATAGGTATCTTAATATGACCTACATTATTTCTGTCGATTACATTAAATAAGCACTTCTATTGACTTGAAATTTTGTTCAGAGTCTATTTCTATCATGAACGAAGCTATGTGTATTAATTGAAGGTTATTTACACCTATGAATCATACCTTTACGTACTCTAGATTGTGTTTTGTAACAATATTAAAATATATCTAGATTTCAAAACTGTTCTAGTGGTTAGCAATACGAATGCTGATCAAGAGGTCTCGGGTCAAAAGTGTTATTGGGTTTTTCTTACAGGAATTCTTAATAGCAGCCCGGAGTATGGAAGTTTGACGGCGATTCACGTCCGTGCCTCGGAGAACACGTTAAACCGTCGCTCACGGTTGTCATGAACATCTATGGCAATCGTTATTGGAAAGTCCGTGCTCTCAAATATACTGACAACTAGTTCAACCTTCAAATTTCAGTTCTCTCTCAGCATTGCGGAGGTCCAATGCCAGTCGCTCCGTGAAAAAACTGATATTCAGATAAAACCGGTTGAACTAAAGAGTCTTGGGAATAAAGGCTATGAAGAAGAAGAAGAGAGAGAATATTAAAATACTCTTTGTGCGAAGACGGCTTAAGAATACTAAGTGTAATCTCACGGGTGTCGTATGTCTAAGGGAGAAAACTACGTAGGACAGTATCACTATCACAAACCCAGTAGAAAATAGTATGCCAAAGCCTCATTTCTTCCTTTTTTTATTGACGGGTGTAAAATCTCTTCCGATCTTCGACTTCTCGACGACTTACGAACTAGGAGTCAGAGATCGGAGTGGTGTTTTACTAAAAACCACCCTCACGACGACGCCCCTCACGACGACGCCTGTCACAAG
This sequence comes from Phragmatobia fuliginosa, assembly GCA_932526445.1. Classification (NCBI taxonomy): domain Eukaryota; kingdom Metazoa; phylum Arthropoda; class Insecta; order Lepidoptera; family Erebidae; genus Phragmatobia; species Phragmatobia fuliginosa. The sequence goes on along the minus strand of OW052066.1, from coordinate 6,192,692 downwards.
CTGCTTTAATTCACCCACCCAAAGGATAGACGCCGCGATCTATTCTGGGAGAGGCCTCCTGTCGGCCGCCCTGAAAGACCGCCGACCTTAGTAATTAATCTGCCAGTGGAGTTGCCACACGCCTGCGATGTCCTCTACTTTTGGAATTGGCTCTATACCGATTCCGTTAAGCAGTGTCTTTCTGGCTTAACAGCTTACCTGAAAACGCTCCTGCACATTTTTCACAGCTGGTATTATAGTCGCTCTCTTGTAATGCAGTTAATATAGGTAGATGTGGAAATTTGTAATTTAACAACTTTTCTCTAAATGTATGTGGAAGTATGTATATATCTACTTAATTAAAAAACAATTTTTAAAATTATTGTCTTTTAGTTACGGTTAATATCAGCAACAACTGCATAGATTTTAATGTATATACTAGTGTTAATTGAACTAAGCTAACGTTGAACTGCTGCCCTAATGAGATTTACTAGAGGGTATGTTAAATAACAAAACACCATCTGTAAATTGATCTAGCTGGTTTATTGATCTCATTTTTACAAATTTAACTTTCTATTATATACTATTGCTATGAATCGAACAATATCGCGATATAAATTGATATGCACGCCATCTATTGAGAACATTATCGAACTTATCAATACAATTTTTACATACAAGTTTAGGAATCAATACAAATATTTGATGGTCGTAAACATACCGCCCACCAAGGACATGTAGTGACGGAATGTCCTTCTTAAATGTTCAAACAAACAGCTCAAACAGCTTGATTGGGCTCAATGCAATGAGTCTTCAACATACATGATCTGATACATATAGAAAACAATCGAGGTTTAAATAAAATCCACAAGCCTAACAAATAACAATATGAACTGTCTCTAATACATATAAAGTTGTAAACAAAAACATATAAAACAACGGGTGAATAATAAAAAAATAATGATTAAAACGTCTCACTGATCTGCAACTGGTAAGATACAAAGTTTATTGATTGGTCTTTTAATCGTAGAAGATTTAGTGCGCAACGTGACTACTCGAGTGACACCATCATTACCCGGATGCTTTTCTAATATTCGACCTAACAGCCAACGACTAGGCGGAAGGTCGTCCTCCTTGATCAAAACAACGTCGCCGGGTTTTGGCTCAGGTGTTCTAGAAGCCCACTTGTATCTATTCATGAGAGTAGCCAGATACTCCTGAGACCAACGTCTCCAAAATGACTGCACAATCCTCTGAACAAACTGCCATCTGGTCAAAGAACTCACTGATGAATTTTCACGGTTGTAATCAGGAACCGATATCAGAGGTTCCCCAATCAAAAAATGGCCCGGAGTTAACGGGATTGGCTCTCCAGGGTCATCTAAGTTTAGGATACTCATCGGTCGTGAGTTTAAGCATGCTTCTACCTGAGTAAGAAGAGTGGATAGTTCTTCATACGTAAGGGTAGACTCGCCAATTACCCGCTTTAGGTGAAACTTGGTGGATTTCACTCCCGCTTCCCACAAACCGCCAAAATTGGGTGCATGGAGAGGAATGAAATGCCATTCAGTGCCATTTACTTCCAAATGAGCTGCAATCGAAGTTTGGGTATTTACCAATTGTTGCAATTCTCTTGAGGCACCAACAAAGTTGGTGCCGTTGTCGCTCCACAGCTTACTACAATGACCTCGTCTGGACACAAACCGTCTAAAAGCAGCCATAAACGCCTGAGTGCTCATATCACTAACTAATTCCAGATGTACTGCGCGGGTGGACATGCACACAAACAAACATATATAACCCTTATAGGAGCGATGGCCTCGACCCTTTGTCGTTCTTATGTTTATTGGACCTGCATAGTCAACGCCGCTATTCAAAAATGGTCTAGCAGGCGAGCAGCGAACAGAAGGGAGGGAACCCATGACCGGGTTAATAAGTTTAGCCCTTTGTCTAATGCAAGTTACACACTTTCTTACACATTGCTTCACTAGGTTTCTTACCCCCAAGACCCAGTATGCGGTTCTCAAATAATTTATCATCATTTGAGGACCACCGTGTAAAGTTTTGTGATGAGCGTCTTCTACCAAGAGACGCGTAAAATGAGAATTGTGTGGGATAACTATTGGGTGTTTCTGTTGCTCATCCAGTTGTGTCTTCTCTAGTCTGCCTCGGACTCTCATAACTCCCCTGTCGTCTAAGTAGGGGCACAAGGACTTAAGTTTGCTTGATTTTGGTAGTAGATAACCCTTTTGTTGTAACTGTAAATATTCTATTGAAAACTCCTCTCTTTGTGTCTTTTTTATACTACATATTAATGATTCTTCTATTTCACTTTTGTGTAAATATTTTTCTTTTGTACTAGTTGGCAAAACCCTACGACAGTAAGATATCACTCTTAACAACTTTGGTAAAGACGAAAATCTCTCGAATATATCATCGTGACTATCTGACACTATCGCTACATTACTTTTAACCGTTTGTTCTATTTGTGTTTCTAAAGCCTTTGGTCTATTGTAACTTATTACCCTTTCTTTTATAAATGAAGGCCCAGAAAACCACAATGTCGTATGTATAAAGGTACTTGGTAATAATCCCCTGGAAGCGCAGTCGGCCGGGTTGTCCTTTGAGACCACATGATTCCATTGTGACGAGTTCATAGAACTCAGAATCTCAGACGTGCGGTTGGCCACAAACGTCTTCCATCTACTCGGGTGACTATTTAACCAAGCTAGTACGATTGTGGAGTCCGTCCAGGCCGTGATTCTGTCCTTTGGGATCATCAAAACTTCTGCGGTTTCCTTTAAAAGTCTCGAAAGCAGAACCGCACCACACAACTCTAACCGAGGAAGACTCACCTGTTTGATGGGGGCTACTCGCGTCTTGGCATTTACTAAAGATACGGTAACCCTACCTGTATCATCCTTCGTTCTCAAATATACGACAGCGGAGTAAGCTGCTTGAGAGGCATCACAGAAACCATGCAGTTCCGAATCATTCTTTGTCTTAGCACCAAGCCAACGTGGGATCTGAACATTGGTGAGTAGGGATAACTCGTCACGGTAAGTACACCATTCTAGCCTTAAATCTGTAGTCAGTTCTTCATCCCAACCAAGACCCGCTAGCCACAACTTTTGAATAAATATTTTGGCTAGTATCACAACAGGAGCCGACCACCCCAGTGGATCGAATAGGCGAGCAATATCTGATATTACAGCTCGTTTTGTTATTATCCCGGTCTTCACTGGTGTGGTATTTACAGTGTACTGGAAAAAATCATCGCGACGGTTCCAGGTGAGTCCTAATATCTTTATGGTGTTGTCGATCTTAATGTCTGTTACCTTTTCCTGTATATTCTTAGCTGTATATTCTTCCTTGATGTTAATTTTATCACTTCTTTGATCCTGTTCTTCCATTTGTGTTTTATTATCTAATGAAAGTATTTTATCTACTAACTCCTGACTGTTACTGCTCCACTTTTGTAATAAAAATCCTCCCTTTTTTAATAATCCTGTCATTTGTTTATAAATTTTAATACCTTCTTCCACACTAGCGCATCCAGTCATCAAATCGTCCATGTAAAAACTATTTAAGACTCTGCTTGAAGCTTTTGGGTATTTCTCACCTTCATCCAATGCTAATTGATGAAGTGTCCTGACAGCTTGATATGGGGCTGAGGCTGTACCAAACGTGACTGTAACTAACTCATAGTCACGAATCTCGTCCCGAGGATCATCACGCCAAAGTATGCGCTGAAACATAGCATCCTCATCGGCTATTCTAACCTGGCGATACATTTTAATTATATCGGCTACGAGTCCAATATAATTCATGCGCCACTTAAGCACAGTGTGTCTCAAATCGGCTTGTAATTTGGGCCCTACCATAAGCGTATCGTTTAATGAAACTCCCTTATCATTTTTCTCGGATGCGTTGAATACTACACGAAGTTTCGTAGTGGATTTATCTTCTCTAATAACCGCATGATGTGGTAGATAAACCGCTACTTCCTGTTTACAATCATCCTTGTTTACAGGTTTCAAATGTCCTAAATACATATACTCCTTAATAACCTCTGTGTACTTCCTCTTTAAATCTTCATCTCTTCCTAACCTTTTCTCTAAAGACTTAAACCTCCTTTCAGCAATGCCTCGAGAATTACCTGATTGACAACGTGGGTTAGCTTCTTTAAACGGTAGCTTGACTACATACCGACCGTCTTCTCGTCGTTTTGTGGTGGTATTGTAAAACTCTTCACATGCTTCCTCTTCTGGTGTCAATATTTTCGATGAACTTGGTTGATCTTCAATTTCCCAAAATCGCTTTAAAATTTCATCCTCATTAACTTTCGCAAGCAATACGCTAATGTTTCTGTGTGTAGTTTTTTGAACTTCATTTGAACTATTAATTGCACCAGAAAGGATCCATCCCAAGCGCGTGCTTTGGGCAATTAGGCTACGAGATATACTCTTGACCGTACTTTCCTTCATGATGCTTCCATATATATCTGCACCCAATAAAACGTCAATTTTACCGGGTTTGTTGAACTGAGGATCTGCCAAATCAAATTGTTTGACATCGATCCACTCTAAACTGTCAGTATTAAACTCGTAATCAGGTAAATAAGTGGTGATCTTACTTAAAACATAGGCATGTACTATTAAGTTGAAACTTGGATCGAGGCAGGACTGAAGGGTTAATTGAACCATGTACCTTGCATTGGTTGACTTGTTGCCTAAGCCTGATACTATACCTTGCACCGGAATTTTGGTTAACCTGAGGAATTGAACCGTAGATTCCGTTACAAAGCATGCCTGTGAGCCTTGATCGAGTAAAGCCCTTACGATTTGAAATTCCCCGGTCTTGGACTCAGCCTTCACTAGCGCTGTAGCTAATAAAACTTGTCGGGGCATGGGTATGTTCTTCGTACCCGTAGATAAGCAAGAGACTACTGGTACAGCACTAGTCGACGAACTAGTGTCGACAGATGTCTGATTCTGTGTGTTGCCTTTAACCGGACCAGCTGAATTTAGATGAAGTAAGGTATGGTGGCGTTTCTGACAAAGCTTGCATATAGTATGCTTCTTACAATTAGCGACTGTATGATTTCCTCCCAAGCAGTTATAGCAAATTCTATGGTTAGCAACAAACTCACGTCGCTTGTCGACTGACTGTCTTGCGAAATCTTTACAATAACAGAGCTTGTGACCTTCGTTGCAGTATTCGCACTTTAATGTACTTGAGTCCAAAGCTACTATAGACTTTGGAGCATGCAAACTATTCACCGGAGGAGCCAATGACCGTTTAGGCTCGATGCATTCTAGGGCGCGGAACCGATTCTCTATAAAGGTGGCAAATTGCTTAAAGGTAGGCAGTTCATTACTATCCTGGCTACTTATACTTAATTCCCAGTTCTTCCGCGTTTCCGAATCTAGTTTAAAAGTGACTATATGAATGATGATGACATCCCAAGTAGTCACGTCTACCTTTAAATTTTTTAATGCGTTAAGACAATCATTTGTTGTATCTAGTAGGTCCTTTAAAGACGAAGCTGACTCAACTAGAATTCTTTTCTGACTAAAAATACGCTTTAAAATACAGTTGACAAGATATTTTTTATTGCTATATCTCTTTTCTAACTGACTCCAACATTGACTATAATTCGAGTCAGTCACTGGTGTTTGCCTGTTTTTTTGTTCAGCTTCACCGGTAAGATGACTCTTCAAATAGTGCATTTTCTGTACATTATCTAAAGAAGTGTTGTTGTGTACTAGAGATACAAACAAGTCTCGAAAGGTAGTCCATTCCGAGTACTTGCCACTGAATGTCGGAATTGATATCTTCGGTAACTTAACAAACGTGCTTAACTGAGATTTAGATTCATTACCTGCAGAACTGCCGTGTTTTTCGGCACCTTTAGCGATAGTAATTTTATTAATCATCGACTTAATCAAGCATTTATAAGTTATGTACGTGTCTTCAGTACTATCGTACAACTCAATCACTTTAGTTACCTCTTGAGCTTTATACAGTTCGTGCAATTTAGTATTATTTTCCTTAAACAATGCCCAATCTTTCTCTAACAATTCAGATCTTGTTTCTATGTACTCCGATGTTAATCTATCTCTAGGACACTTTTTAAAGTTTATTAAACCCCTCTCGATAACGCCTTTAAGATCTTTCATTACATTAACTAAGCCTTCCATTGTATTATATCTTATAAATAGCTTATGAAACTTCTAGAAATTAGTTCAGTGTTTAACACAAACACAAAACAACAACAGCCAAACGTTAAAATATTCTAAGTGTACAGGGCACAAAGACAAAAATTTTACAAGTGTTGAAAAGTGATGAAAATTTTACAAGTGTTTAAACTACTTTTACTATCGGCGGAGATCGGGCATAGGTTCCCCGTTCCCCCGTTTTTTATAAAACTATTCTAAGTCCTAAGCATGCACATTTAAAACTAAAACTACACTTATTCTACAAAGTCCTTTTTATCTTCGGGTAAATCCAATAAATTTTCTAAGTCCAAGTATTTTAATGAATAATATTCTAAGTTATTTTCTTGAAGCACATAAAGTTCAAAATCCTTTAAAAAGCTTGCACACAAAGTTCTGGTTGCTTTTTGCGGAAAAAAAATTAAATAAAAATGTTTAAAGTTCTAATAATCACCAATATTCAAAGTTTATTTCTTGATGAAAATAAGGTTCAAAATCTCTTGAATTAAACTTTCACTTAACATAAAATAAATAAATGTACTCACAGTTGCACTTCTTGAACTCACACTCCAATACGATGGTTGAACTGCGTCACTATACAAGTAACCGGTGGCGCCCTCAGCGGCGTCCCGTTGAACTGCAACTTCACGATCGCCTCTGCCAGACAGCGCTGCCTTCTTCCGCTGCTGTGTACTGTCCCTCGTACCTTTGCCGCAGCAATCCACTGCGAGCACGGGGTTAGTGGTCTCGAGACCACTTATTTCAAAAAGATCCGGCTCGAAGGACCAAATGTTAATTGAACTAAGCTAACGTTGAACTGCTGCCCTAATGAGATTTACTAGAGGGTATGTTAAATAACAAAACACCATCTGTAAATTGATCTAGCTGGTTTATTGATCTCATTTTTACAAATTTAACTTTCTATTATATACTATTGCTATGAATCGAACAATATCGCGATATAAATTGATATGCACGCCATCTATTGAGAACATTATCGAACTTATCAATACAATTTTTACATACAAGTTTAGGAATCAATACAAATATTTGATGGTCGTAAACACTAGAGAAACAACTGCTTGAAATCGACTTTGACGGACCAACCACTGGCTGACAGTTGATAATAAGAACTAAAGTAATTAATATTTAAGAAAATACAATTAAAACAAATGAAATAGTGAACAAAAACCAATTGAAAGGGACCAAACTCGTGGGCAAAACCGCGTGGTGCAGTTAATTTAAGATAATAACTATAACGTATGATGGTACGTCTGGTTCCATTTTGTATTAACAAGTATTTCTTCCTATGTATATAAAGGATTAAAAAAAAGTGTGTAACATGTGCGAAAAAATTTAATATAGTGCTACTCGTAAAATCGTAACGGTAACATTGAAACCAAACTGTTTTAACTATTTACATTACTTTTAAAAGGAAGGTCCACATTTAAATTAACCATCGATTACTATTTATCGATTTTTGAGACTTTTAATGTCATTTTAATTGATCTCGCTCGAACCTATACTGTAACATGTACACCCGTAGCAGGCTAAATCGTTTCAAACTATTATACAACGATTACTAAGAGTGCAACAATATATAATAGATCCTTTATTATTTATATAGGTATGTAACCTACATGTTTTTTTGGAGTTCAATTTCATTTCAATGGGATATGTTGCAGTAGTATTACATTTCATACAAACCACTTTTCTTGTAGTGATAGTAGAAGAATACGGATAGTCACCAGTCTTATTGCAAATAGAAGAAAAACTTGACACAAACCCTATCTGGCCAGGGTGGTATAGGAGACTTAAATCTCCTTTCTAAGGAAAGCCCCATTTTCAGCCCCGCGAAATTACTAGATGTTGTTGATGATGATGGTATTTTTTTTTTAAAACAGTTGTTTATAAGTCTTGACTTCTTCTTGAATATATATCTCAATTAAATATTGTAATCTTGTTCTTCCTAGTCTTTATTCCCAAGTTTATTTGGGGGGTCGGCTACTAGTTCAACCGGGTTCACAGATCGATTGGCATCGGACCAAATAAATAAATTTTGTAATCTATGAAGAGAAAAATTATACAAATAATATGCCCCTATGTATTTATATATTACGATACTTTCAATGTCTCGTCACTCTCCTCAAATAATTTTTATTACGTGTTGTGACGACAGAATTCCAATAACACTTTCCTTTCAACCTCAACAATACTCCCCGTGGGCGGCAACGTTTATAGATCGTAAAAACTATCCTAATTTGTAGGTATTCATATAAAAAGTAACACATTTTATGACTTAAACCTTTAGTTTACAAATAAAGTAAGATTGTCTTATTGGCGTGTAGGTAAAATTATAGGATTTATTTATGGTTACTTACCACTAAATTACCATTATAATATGTCTGTCATGTAAAAGTGTAAAACTAACATAACATCACTAAGGTAGAATATACTCCCACTACCTAAGGAACGAGACCCAAGGGCCAATGATGCAGTAGCATCTCCATAGTGTGCCATCGACTGCTAAATATACAAAAGATATATAGATAGATACACAGAACAACTTTTACTCAAGCGGAGTCGCATTCTCTATAGTTTGTAATACATTCAAAAAAATATGTCTGATTTCGGTAGGTATTAAATGTTTTACGTTTACTGTATTCTACTATCAACTTTATAAAAGAAAGTTTAACTGTCAACTCTAAAAGCAAGCCTTTCTCAATCCTGGGTACTGCACCTGATTGGACTATTTTAATGGATACGTATGAAAAGCACTATAAAATCCCAGAGGATGGTGGTGTTCCGACAGCCAGACCTGACATATTCCTCTTTTCTAGACTCATTAAACATATAATACTATTAGAGCTTACTGTACCGTGGGAAACCAACATTCCTAAAGACCACGCAATAAAATTAAATAAATACCACGATCTAACAAATGACCTAAATGAAAATGGCTATGTCATTAATTTATACGCGATAGAAGTGGGAGCGAGAGGTATACCAGCAAAATCTCTCTATAGCCTTCTGAAAGACCTTGGCCTGTCGAGTATTGCAGTAAGTTCTATATTAGAACGAGTATCTAAGGCTGCACTAACAGGTTCCTACCAAATTTGGCTAGGCAGGGCGGGCAACTCGAGCAGTGAAGGTGAGCGTTGATGCGCATCTCAAAGGGGGCCTCCTTACACCTGCGCCTAGGTCGCAAGTCTTGGGAACTGCTCTGGGTTTCTCCCTCTGCAACACGATGGACCCGGCACCCGCACGGTGAATCCATGGAATGCTAAGAAGTTCGTCTCTCTCAGAAAATACAAAGTAACGAATAAATAGTGCTCAGTTCTTTAATAATATTTTCGTAGCAAAAGCTATTTTGTGGTCAGTTTTATTACACCGTTGCATCTGATCATCATTTCATAAATTTATACCTCCTACGTATATTAAGTTCTATATAAGTAGTGTACATACTCAGTTTTAAGTTTCAAAACTCCATCATTCTTGCCTACAACATTGCACGTTATACTGAATAGGTTATTAGTGAAACTCAATACCCAAGGTCTGTTAGTTTCCTGCTATTTTTCATAGATACATATGTTTAAACCAACATAATATAATATATACTTAAATGCAAATATCGCATTTCAAAATGTAGAGACAAAAATGATCACACCCTTTCAGAGTTGTTCTAATCAATGATTACAGCGTTTTGGGCGTTCCTGTACTTCGTGGGTTTCTGCTACTTGTCGAACGCATGGGGCAAGACTGAGTCTCCGCCCAGGGGCACAGCCAACAACATGCAGGGCGCAATCGCTTTCTGCTTCTTCTCTATATTTGCTTGGGTAAGTAATACCATACATACCATTCCGTAAGTTTTAGTCAATTTTAATCGAACCATTCCGGTCGTGGGCACTTCGCATCCGACACTAGCCATTTCATTCAATCGTAATTTTATTCAAATTATTCAGAACTCATAGTCACGTATATACAGCAGGAGTAATACATAAGAAACTCAGGAATCCGAACCTTGAACTGAGGAATCCAGCGTTAGCTAACTTTTGCCTTACAAATCTCCTATCGCCCAAGACAGTAATGGGAGCACTCAAAAAGCACTTCTAATATGCTATTAGTTGTTAAAAACTCTTGTGTGTTTCTAGGTGGCGTGCGCCTTCTTCGCGTTCCAGCGTTTCCGAGTTGGTGCAGACGCAGCTTTTGCCCCGGCGTATGAGGTAGAGGGCGCTGTGGGCAGCCCGGGCTCCTTCCCCGCCTACCCCGCGGCCCCCGACCCACAGCCTGCCTACAGCGAGCCGCCCTTCTCACAACACTCTACTGGTCAGTATTGACGTCACAGTCAGAGATCGAGTGTTCGATTTTCACTCAGGAGAAATAATTATGTGATAAGACTGATATTTGTTCTATATCTGGGTGTAAATTATCTTTAATATGTATTTAGAAGTATATGTGTAGAATTATAACCCATGTGTGGTGTGTACGACCGTGTTTGACGTGAGATTAACATTATTTCCAGTGGCATTGTGATCTATTGATGTTGCATAAATTGGTTACTTTTTAACCCATCGAACACCTTTTTCAGGCAATATCGACTATACGGCTCCGACTTACTAAGATGGCTGACGATCTCGGGCGCATTAGTTTAAATTAAATTTTATTTGCGGTATCGTTTCACTACTGGATGTAAGTAATTATTACTACACAACTACAAATAACTCCATGTCAGCAATATATTGTACTTATTTAAAACGGAGTAATTTTTTTAAATCGACTAATTATAAGTTTAGTCGATTATCCATTCTTAGATTCAAATACGAATCAGAGTATAAGAAATGACGAACTATTCTGTACATAGTCATACTAAATATATGAAAACGTTTCATAATCGTGATATGTAATCAATGTAATCATGTCCATAGTTATGTTAGATTGAAGCTTATTTTTTTATTTATTTATTAAGTGTAGTGATATACATTCATGCCGAAGTTCATGTACATTTTATAAATTATTTTTTCAATAAAAATGTATGTAAAATGATGTATCGCTTCACAGTACCTGCTTTAGGTATTTATCTTGACAATATTGAATCAATATTTAATATACTATAACGTAATATCATTAAATTGTGTGTAAATAATATATGTATCTAATATTTTCTGTATGGATACATTATGAAGTAGAATTAATAGTGCTGCTACCTATATCGTTCAAAAATAACTTGACTACTAAAACAGTTTGGCGCCATTAATAATTTAAGTACTACGTATTGACAAAAACCCATAAAATTATTAAACTTAAATAACATGCCAATGGTATGTATATAATGGCGCTCTCTGCGTACTGTCATAAGTTAATCAGTGGATAAAACTACACATTTACACCGTGACAGAAACATTATTTTTTTTATTTCACTCATATCGTGCCATACATATGTAAACTCGCATAATAATATATATTATAATCTTATCACTCGTTCATTGAGTCACGATATTTTACCTCCATCCCTCGATGTAAACATTGCAATAATGCATGTGTATACATTGCAAAAAAATTGTGCGCAATTTAATTTTGCTATTAACGTGAATAAGAAAAGCACCTTTTGGAGATGACACTTAATTTGAATATCACTTTTTACAAAAAAAAAAACAATGTTTTTCACTATTATATGTAAAATTAGGTAACCAAGCTTGGAAATATTATTAAAAAATCTCATAATTATAAATATTTAGAAATATTAGTTAAATGTACTCGTAAACAGCATATCGTATTTAATTTAATGAAATTGTCACAGATATTAGTCGATGTGCAATATTGTTACTATTTCAATTCTAAAAGCTTGACGAGTGTAGATTAGTACGTAGTTATTGGAGTTTCTGTAGTATTGAGGTTGAGTATATAGTTTCGTAAAATAAATTTCGAAACTGTATAACAATTTTTACAAATAAAAAAAAAACAATAGAGTTTAAATTATAATACTATATTCATAACTACTTGATCTAAATTAACATGATATTTACCTCAGAAAATGTATTCGCATACCGAAACTGCAATAATACACAATTATTATATCAACATCCTTACTTCTATGGTTACTATTTAGAACTTAAGCATAGAATAGAATCTCCTATTACTTACAAAGTGTAACATAATATGCTATCTCAGACAGTCAGTATTAAATAATAATATACAAATATAGATCTTTATTATAATAACGGCTTCATTAAAGATAATAGTATTTTTTAATTAATATATATGATATTCCTTGATATTATGATATACCTACCTTCTGATAGATATATAACTTTCTAAGGGCACATTTTTCATAACACTTCTATATTTTATAAAAAGTAATCTTATGGAATACTGTTGATGTATTTTGAACTCCACAAGATCTAAATGTAAGTACAAAACAGTAATCCCTGAGTGTTTATTTAAAATGTGTTTTTTAGAGGTTGGCTTGCTGATAGTTTGGTGTTTAAAAAAGGAATGTTTATGGTATAACATGTGTAAGTGTCGTTAGAAGAGTGTATTTAATGAATATATCGGTGAGTTTGTCATTTTACTGATGCTAAATGCAGTCATTGTATGTAAATCTTCCTATTTATCTAACTTGTATCGAAATATATTTAGGAGATTGTATGCATTAATGATTTTAATATCTAAATTGTATGAATACATTAAGTGTAAACACTTGACTTTGATGTTTGGCTTCATAACAACGTCAGCAAGCCTGTAGTTGTATTCACTTCCATAGCTTGCACTGTTGTTTGTTAAGAATTCTTAGCAATAATATCACGTTCAGATGTAATTTTCACTTAAACAGGATATGTAGGCACTCATTTGAAACAACGTCAACGGTACAAACTACAAATCCATAATTTATAATGGCAACCCTGTCCGTTAAGTGAAAAGTTAATCTGAATTTATATGATAAGTTAGTAGGTATCAATCGTATGAGTTATGGGCTGCGAAATTGCGAAATATATATCTTAAAATACATAATGTAAAAGTAGTCTATATTATCGATTTCTTAAAATCGAACCTGTGCGCTATCCGAAAGGGATATTCTTTAAAATTAAGATCATTACATAGATTTATCCAGTCCAGCAGTGGACGTCCTTCGTCTAAAATGATGATGATGAAATATAATAATTATGAAGGCCCTTAAAACACATGATTGGTATAATAATTAAACTTAGTCGCGTAACAGTAAACATTGAATCTGTACACTAAAATCGTAGTGGATATTTTTAGATATGTAGTCATATAACACTCATGTTGGTTAGTTTGTTCTGATGATATTAAAAAATCTATTAAACAGTAAAAAGTATTGTAATAAGTGTTGACATTAATGCTAAAGTCGTTCAGTGTTCGGTAAAATACATACTTATTTTAAGGAGGATGTATAAAAGAGATATTTATTTCGTCTATTTTTTAATTTAATTCAGTTGATTTGTCTGAGTTCAATTGTTTATGTTACCAAAGACGGGATGAACAAGATTCGAAATCCTTTAACACATAGTGTGTCTTGATTCTGTAGACAAGATTGCATAATATTACAAACATTACCAGCTTGACGTCGCTAATACTTTCTTGCATATTTACCTACAGTGAGTCGTAAAACCGCAGTTTAGTTATAGAAACGCTACCAGTAGCAAGGAAGACATATCTAGAAATGTGATTATGACACAAAATGATGATGATGATGATGATAACATAAAATGATGAATTATGACATAAAATGTAATCCAAAAATTTTGAATCAGCAATCGATCAATCGACTAAATTCTAAACGTTGACATATTTAATTGACACTGGAAAAGTGTATTTATAAAGTGGTGAATATCAACGATCAATTAATCGACTAAATTCTTGATTACAAATTTAATGTACTTCAGCAACAGTTTTTAACCGACTTCAAAAAAGGAGGAGGTTCTCAATTCGTCCGGATCTTTTTTGTGTTATGGAATTTATTTTCGTCGTTTAGGAACTGATTTAAAAAATGCTTCTTTCGTCAAGAACAAAGTCAACATAAAACACATTGTCATGTCTTATTCCATAACAATAAAGTTGGAAAAAATTGAATTCCAATTCGGCCTAGAAGTAACCATGGCTGGAATATATTGCTATTAAGTACTTAATTCATAATTCCTACAGTTCAGTTTTGAAATTGGAGAAGTTGTAGGTATAAAACTTTCGAACATTTTAATAATTGTAACAACACCTTGTTGTTATTTTGTGGGAGATCACATATTTTGCAATGCAATGTGTGTGTGTTGTGTGGATGTTGGTAGATATAGCACATCCGTTCAACTAGCATTACTACAGCACACTGACTGTGAGATGTCTACAAATTTTACGAACTGATCTAAAAAGATTAGTTCTGTTTATCTTTGAGCATCGACTCGTAATGTATATTAGAATACAAGCCTATTTAACTTACTATACGGTTTACTTTGAGTTAAAAGGGACGGGGTAGAACTGAAATGTGCATTTAAGTAAGTATTAAAAGCTGGTCTCCTTGTGTACTATCAGCTTCGTGTTAAAACAGCACTGTATTTTGTCTTTGGATCTGTCGTGGTTTATTTTTGTTGTTATATTTGAAGTTGATTTTAGTTGTTCATACATAGCGGTGTGCATTGTGAATATAATTATTGAATACTGTTATTACTTGATATTATTGGTAATTTTAAAAAGGCAATCCCGTACAACGTACAACAATTACCTACTTAAGAACACAACTTTAAGCATGAATAAGAGTATCAAGAGATTGTAAACGGGCGTTTGTCATGTATAAAAAATGATTAATTTAGGTTTCACTAAAATGAAGTCATACTTACGAGGCCAAGAGTTTTTATCAGTGGACTCGTTTTATGCTGATAAATAGTAAGTTGTAGACGCTAGACGTGTTTGGTGAATCACTGCAGTCTAGCTTTCAAAGTAATTCAAAGATAAGGTTCTCTTATTTTTGCCGATACTAGCTAATGTTATAAAGAGGTGAAGTTTGTGAGGTTGTAGGGGGTAATCTCTGTATGTACCTAACAGATTTTGGAAATTCTTTTACTAATAGAAAGACGAAATATTTGTGAGTGACATAGGCTTTAACGCGAAAAATGATTACTAGGATATCCGACATACGACAAAAGCTATTTGGAACATATATACCTACTCTGTTGAATCTCAAACGCACAAGTGAAAATATTTAGATAATTATATTCATGGTGCACACCGATGTACCTAATGTGTGTAAAATGTTCGTTAGTGTGTAAATGGTAAATAAAAAAATAAAAGGAATGATAGCTATTGTGGATGGATTGTTTTATTTGTCGCCTACGTCTTTTGATGTCTTTTTATTTTTACGGTAAGTACATACCTACCTACTTAATAAAGTTTTTAAATTACAGAGGAGACCATCCACATAATCATAAAGAATCTTTGTATGTACCTAGGTATGACTACAGAACAATGTATCAGAAATAATATTTTTACAAATTCTTTAGAACTAAATCTCGGTAGTCACAATACCTTAATTCTTCAAATACTTTCAGCTATCTGAGTCATCTGATTTATAGTCCTTGACGATAGTCCGATGTTGTCCCTACATATTTCATGGGTGAGTATGTAGAGGCTTAAGATAGAAGCGTCTCACTAAGTCGCCATTGTTTGGGTCACCATGCTGAATTCACAATAGTGACCCAATTCATGATAGTGACCACTTCTCTTCGTTTCCACTCATACTTACTTTCCATCAGTCTAAGCCTCATACTGTCTTCTATTAACCTTTAAGCCTTCCTCAAAAGTAAGTAAATAAAATAAAAAAATATAACTTCTTCCGTAGTATAAGCTGTTTCCAACGGTCCGTCGACAATAAAGACTTGATAGGAAATTGCGTAGTAACTACGACTTTCGATTTGTAATTAATTAGAACACAAACGTGTGTAAGTTTAAACATATTTTTGCCAATCCTATCATGTACTGCAGGGCATGACAAAGTATTTCAAAAATAACAAAACAACAGATGTTTTCTGCATTGTTTTTATTTGACACTTTAACTTACAATTAAAATTATCACAAATAAACAGTGAAAGTTACCGATGATTCACAGAATCTAATAAAAAATAACGGCAATGATTTGATCTTTACATTTATATCAACTTGTCACGAGAATGTGTGGCAAATTGTTAACAGCTGAAGATGCTTATATTGCAAATTAGAATCACTATAATTAACAAGTCTTATCCTAACAAAATGTAACATTGTTCGTTATGAGTTTTAACAATGATTATTCTGTCACAAAAAAAGTCTAGAGACAATTTATTGGTATCTGCTCCTGCTTTATTTTATATAGAATTTGATATAGAAGCCGAGGATCGATCTAAGTGCCGCGAAGTTGGAGAGACATGTCCAGCAGTGGATTTCGATAGGCTGATGATGATGAGATACGATTACAGATAAGTATAATCGCCCTGGAAAATTTTAAAGAAAAGTTCCAACTTCCAAAGTTTAGTACTATTTTTAATTCGCGCTTAAAACGGAAGATCTTTACAATGATTAATATGCTAAAACACATCAAATTGTTTGTTTGTTTAGATGAAACAATTCCAGACCATAAATTTCAAAAATGAGCCTATGTACAAGACTTGAGGGTCCAAGAGTATTTAGGGACTCTGCAACACTGGTGTACCTACAGAAATATTCATCGATATTATTTGTTTTGTCCAGAGGTGTTTCGTGTAAAAAAAGTATTTAAAAAGTTGGCACAGTACACAGAATGCTTCGGAAGATCTATTTCGAATATTTTTAAACAATATCAACGTGTCAAGAAACTACTTCGGGTAAAAAATTGTTTCAATGGCGTCAACACTGCCCACGACACGCCTATTTTGTGCAACAACATATAGGGCTCCGTTTGATAAAAAATTGTTTGACTACCGACATGTTGTTGGCAAAGTGACAATACTACAAATTACTAAAAATTGTTAGTAAGTAATTAACCTACGCGTTATTGAACCACATCCATTGTAACATAATCTTGGAAGTCTTTGTCTGTTACGTTTTCACGATTAGGCCGCTGCACCAATTTCAATGAACTTTTACATTGAGCTTTGAAACTTGAGGAAGGATATTTTAAAATATAACAGTAATCAGAATCAAGGGTAACCCCATAAGCCTCTCTTTTGAGTACAGAAAAACTTTGGCCGTCTTGAATGTATCTGAAGAAACTTTCTGCCCCAAAAACATGCAGGCGAAAAATTTAGAAAAAAAAAGTCATCTGCCAATGTTAACTCTGTATTTCAAAAGATGGTTTTGATGGCTACGTAGTAATTTAAACACTGAATCTTTAATTAATCCAATAATGTATGTACAAATATGTACAGGTAAATGGTTTTTGTGCAATATATACATAGTGATAGACGGCACAATCTGCAGTTGAGAACATGTTCTTATTAAACCTAGTATACTATTAACTACTACAGAAGACTTATACAATAACTAAGTTTGTAACACTGTTACAACGTCACAAACAGAACAATGAATTTACATTCTTAAAGCTAACGAAACACTGTTAGACAGTTACATACCTCACTGACTCTTTTAAACTAAACTTAAAACTTAATATCACTGTCACCAGTACAAAAAAGGAACTGAATAGGAGCAGAATATATACAGATCTAGGCTTTGGGAGGCAAAGAAATTAAATATATGGACAAATCTAATCTTTTACAATGATGCTACTGTTAAATTAATTTGTAGTTAGATTACTTAAGGTTAAGTTCAAATATTTCACTTTCATTGTGAGAATTGAATACAATATGTACTGAACTAAATTTAGAAATAATTGATGACATCATTATATCACAAAGTGAAAAACTTAGAATATATAAAGTACACAACTGTGTCCTGCTCTAAACAGACTAGAATTAAATATTTAATTAAACCTCTATGCTGTAATGCCAGTACAAAAAACAATTATTTCATACTTCTATTACTACAAATCCATAAAGTTGACAAAAACAGAATTTTTAAATAGTCACAAGATGTACCTAGATACAGCGATGTGCTTCTTTTTTTACACAATTACGATTTTAATATATACTTTTTTTCTTTTTTATTCCTATATTTTATTTTAATCTATGTTTACTTTTGAATGCTTCAATATTCCCTTTTCGGACTCTCTTTAGAGCTTCCTTTTTAACTCTTGTTAACAAATGCCACAATTTGTTTTTTTTTAATGCAGAAATTATCCATGACTAATTATTAATACTCTAGCAATGATCTATAATACATTCTACTGACTCAGCTTGCACTTTTGATATCACAACAACTCGTCTTATGAGTAAATTGTACCAGTACATACATTTAATCAAACAATTCTCATATTTACCAAAACATAATGAAATACTGATTAACTGCTCAGATGATTTTTGAATGATAAATATATCTTTAATAACATTTACACATGAATTCTGCAGAGATCAATACACTGAACTAATATTGAACTCATTAAATATCTTGAATGAAATTTGTTTTTTTGTTGTGTTTTTTGTTGATGCATCAAAAGTGCTAACCAAAGTCTCAATTTTGTAGAACAATGAACAGGCAAGTGCTTAGAGAAAGTCCAATAGTTACAACTCTAGACTATGTTCTCTAAGCTGTGCCTGTTAGCCTGTACTACTTTTTAGCTTTAGTCGAATTCCCTTGCTTGTTGGGAGGTGTCCACCTCAAAGCTGACGGATCTACTGTCAATCGAGGTTTCTTAAAATGAGAACTGGCTAATTGTTCTGCTACTATTTTAGGTGTTACACAAATGACATGTTGCCCTTTCCAGTATTTTACCATATTCATAGACTGCAGCGTTGATATTATGTCTGTCTGAGATATACCGGTCATTGAGCTTAGATCCTTGATGCTCAACGTACCTCTGCTAACGCTCAACACTTCTAATAATACATATGACCAGTATGATCTGTAGCTGAGTTTTCCCAGGTCTGATAATGGCTTTTCAGGACTGCCGACAACATGTTCAAGTCTTGATAGCTCATAACTAAAGGCTATAAGTAGTTTCCCATAGCCTTGTCTCTGAAATGGAGGTAGTGTGAGTATACATGCAACATTATTCCCTTCTGGAGAATCCTTCTCTTTTGAAAAATAGCCAACTAGATGTGCACCATGCTTGTCCACTTCACATAATATGTAAAATAGGAATTGTTCAATATCAAAATATAATGTTTTATGATCTAAGAACAATTTAGCAAGTAAACATAGATTTTGACAATAAATTTTGTGTTCTTTGGCATCCGCTTCAAATATTGCTATTGTGCCTTTTCTGTAAATCTCGCTACCTTGGGGTTGTCGCGCCGTGCACTGGCTCAAATGGTATCTATAAGTTTTTTCCATTCTCATATACTTTAAACAATACTCGCATATCCAAAGCTTTGATTGTTTACCGTACTCGTCTGGATAGGGGCTGAAATACCATGTGTCTATTTCATATTTACCAAACTGAATGCGATCGATGTATTTAACTTTTGTAATAGCTTCGTGTTCCTTTTCCAGTGCCGCAGTTGTAGGATCCATCTCCGCATAAGACTTCTGTACATGATTAATTTCGTCATGTTTACGTTTTTGATTTCTTGTTATTTTTCGGCCAGATTTGTCGGTTAGCAAGTGATCGCAGTTTATATTGTTATTAGATTGTTCACATAAGTCAAAACGATCTGACATAACCCTATGGCGGGATACCCACTCGTCCAGTCTTCTATCATAGCCGACATAATGTACGTAATACTCATAGCAGCCTTCAGCGGCGTTGTACCGCGATTGTATTATCTCAGCCGGGTGCCATGACTCATCCGACCGCCGTACCAAATAATGCTCTCCTATATCAAGTGGTTGTTCCGGGACGGATTCCGAGTCTTCATGGTCTGTACTCCGACAGTCTGGGTTTTGAAGTTCATTATTCACTATAGGTTTTTCTAATTCTTTATCACCTTTTGCCATATTAAGATAGAAGTTAAGAATCGTATCACGCAATACCGCGCAACGCGATCTATCGAAGTCGCCATAATAACATAGATTATAGAAAAATCAAGCGCGCAAAACGTGCTTTGTTAGAGGTGATCCTTTCTTGGAATTGGTTTTAGTGTGATAAAACTAAATTTCGGTTTTTCTAAAATTTCTTATAAATTATTTTCGTTATTGAAATAATCACAATTATTATTTTAAATTCAGTCAATTCCAATTTGATTACTAAGATTATAATAAATAATCCATAATCCATTTCAGCTAAAACTAAATAAGTATTGTTTATGGTAATGCAGTGTGGAAAGCACAGAAAAACCAGTCTACAATTTGGGATTATTTTAAGTTGTGTTTCCACAAAACATATGTTTGAAAGACAATGTTATCTGTACTATGTTCCGTAAATATAAATTTTGAAACATATGGTAGGTAAATATCATTTTTTGTTATATCCAATACATTAATATTAGGAAATTTACATTTTGTTTGAGAAACATAGGTATTTAGTGGACAGAGTGTGGCAACAACGTTTTTAATGCTGAACCGATTGTACGTAATCGGCAAAACGTTTTCGAAGTGAACGAGACGAGGAATTTGTGAACAAAACTACTCTTATCGCTAGCGGAGAGATATGAAATTAATATTTTTATCTAACAACTGTGCCGTTCACTCGTACAAGTGTTGATTGTGATGCTTAAGTGTATTGATTGCATCTAGACGTGGTAACAAGTGCAGTGTAGCTAAGTCGTTTCTGAAGCCACCCTTAGTAATTGTGCTTTATTGGTGACAACGGTCAAGTAGAACTCAACAATGCAGGCGATTAAATGTGTAGTGGTTGGCGATGGGTAAGTTTTTAATTTTGAATATTTTACATTGTAATGTAGTAATTATTGGTAAACGGTCTGACGTCATAGTTTAAATTGAGTCGTCTCCATGCGAAGTTCGTTTGTACCGAATTAAGTACCTGCAGTTTATCACATATAAAAATTGTACAATAATATTATATGTTCTGTTATTCAGTGTCTTGTAATGTGTTTTGAGACATGATTTTGAAGATAAACAAATAACTAAAAAGAAATACACGCCGTGTAACCTGTGTTTTTCAATTTCACCTAAATAAAACATATGTTAACATGGCTAGGTATCTATTGGATACAAATTATGAAGGAAAGGGTTTTATTACTTTTCAATCCTTTTGTTTCTCTGTTTAACAAACTCAGTTGTTACACAAAAAAAATGATATCAATCATTCAATCAACTGTGAGATCTGTTTGTTAACTATCCTCTTTAGTTAAAACTCTGAAGAATATTGTACTTAAAGTAAACCTCATCATAGTTTAAGTGCAGTGTTAATTAATTTATAATAAGTTAAAAAACTTCTTTAGAACTTTATCGAATAGATAATTTTTCTACACTGTTATTGAAATTTTCTGTTAAAGCTTCTGTCATTGGTATTCATTTTACTCATCACGTAGTACCTACCTACACTCTGTGACAGAATCATAATACACCCATATTTTAATTTAAACCTTCATAAGTGGTTTACACCATCTTCAATGTGAGTATAGACAATGTAGTATTTTGATCCATACTATGGCAGCTTAGGGACATTGCTCTGTATCATTGGACCTCTATGCTCACTCTCAGCAATATAAGACAACAAGAATGATGTCCTTTTAGATTCATCTTCTTTGTCGAGCCAGGGCATTTGTGCTGAAATCAGTGTGGCTCCAGCACCTTGACTTACTACTATTTATTTAGCAAACTAGTTATTGTGATACAAAAGAGGCTAGCCTATCTATGGTTATTAAAAAAGACCTATTTTGATCAGAATAAAATTATAAGAACTGAATACTGTAAATCAAGTATACTTAGTTATCACATTATTATATCAGTTTGCTATCATTTTATCAGGAAAACCTGTTATAGGAAAAAAGATAAACATCCTGATAAAATATGATAAATTAGCAGAATTATGTTTTTTCTGTAATGCATGATATAGCTGAAGTACCATAACATAATATATACTTAAATAAAATCAGTTGACTCATCACCAGTTGAATCATTAAATCAAAAAGATTAAGAAGTAAGATATATTTATTATATCGTCAGAAATAAACCAGTAATATGCTGGAAAGCAATTAAATGAAAAAGATATTATCTTCTCTGCATATGTGACTTCTCTGGCAGTCTAGTAGATAATTTTGTTTTGTTTTTTACTACTATGATCTTCCCCATGGCCGCTATTCCTAGTAGTTTGGATATGCCTTGACATTCCTGTTAGGACTAGGTTTTTTTTGCTATGTTATGCAATTATGAACTGTGCAACTAGAGTCTGTAATAGTTACCTGCATGAATTTTTTTGAATTTTGAACTATAAAAATTGTAATAAAATGGCAAAAAATTTATAAAATCTATCATATCCTCTCCATCCCTTACAGGTATTTCCTTACAGCATCATCTTATATTCTTACTCACACATACTGAATTGTCTGTACTTACTATAACAATGATGACCCCATACTCTTGGATTCTACTCATGCTGTCCATCATGCAGAGTAGAGTTACTTTGGTAAATCTCTTATTTTAACTTTTGGTAATTTGTTTGCTCCTCTATTAGTTTGTTTCATTCATCTGGCAACATTACTATTTAGTTTAATGAAAAAATACTACTACATCTCTATTGGTAAAATATTGTTATGGTAAATGAAGTTCCTATTTCCGGTGTAAAGCATTTTCTGCCCAATATTCATTGACTGATTTCATTATAATATTAAAACAATGTTTTTCTATGCTCTATATATTGTTAACTGAACCATATACCTAATCAAATAAGCATGAACACATTGGGACTTAATACAACTGATTACACTAATTGTTAGTCTCTAATTGACTTATAGCAAAGCCGTATTTGTCCTACTTACTAAATAGGTTTAATTGTAATTATAATTTAATTGTAAAAAAAATGACACATTTTTTTTCCATCTGTCTTAAATACTTGTACTTAATTCTAATAATGTTGTACAGTAATTTTATAGTCGGATGAATCCTTCATTTTACTGATCTATGCAATGCCAAAAGTGAGGTGAGGGTGGCAGTATAATTTTTATGTAGTTGAGTCATAGCAATTGAAACTTTGTATTGTATTAATTTATATCATGATGATTTGTGCAAGACGACTGGCAGGAGCTGGATGCGAGTAGCCGAGGATCAAACTAAGTGGCGTGCAATTGGAGAGGCCTATGTCCAGCAGTGGACTGCAATAGGCTGATGATGATGATGATTGTATTGATAGTGATAAAATGTTTCAAAGAAGATGTGCCGATAGGTTATCTTATACATGTTATAAGATAACCTATCGGCTCAAGCAGAAGTGAAAAGGAGTGTAAAGCAATAGAGTTGTTGAGGAAGAAAGAGAACTGTTACTAGAAAGTTCAAGTCTAAAATCCATCCATGCTACTGCTATGTAGGTTCATCAGACAACATAAGACACTCTGATTATCTCTTCTTCGTCTTCATTAAGATATCAATTTACTTACTGAGCTGAGCTGTGGAAAAATAATTTATTAATAATAGTATGTACTTACTCATAATTCAAAGTCTTAGTGCATTACTCAAGTGACTTAGGTCTTGAATGTCATATTCCATTCATGCATAAATGTATGTAATATGACTCTTTAATATATTTCATTATTAACCTAAGTTAATTCTTGTTAAAAATAATCTAATCTTTATCTATATTTAAATTATAATTACCTAACTTTCAAGTTGTTTACCCAAAACAATTAACAATTGGATTGTCCTGTGGCTGACACTAGATGACAAACATATAGATCTATGCTATTTATGTAGCATGTTTGTATACCTACACATTTTAATATGAAAATTATTTCCTCTGATTATATGTAAAGCAATTTTAAAATTATATGAAAGAGCAATTAAATCTTTAAGAATGTTTGTGTTATTCTGTCTTCTATTTCCTCTTTGACCTCTAAGAGAAATCAGTTGCTTATTTAGCATATTGTAATCAGTGAGGAATTCCTAACTGTATATTTTTCTCAGGTGTTTTAATCAATCTTTATCTATCTATATAATATGCATATCTTTATCAGCTGCATACCAGTCTAAATAATTGTAAAAAACAAGGTCAATTTAAAAATACAACTAATGGAATGCAGATGATTTTGAAAAACAACTTTTTACTAGATTTATTATAAAATTTGACATCAAACCAATGATATTGTGGGCCAAAGCCTCTTTACTAAAAAGAGACCAGATTGGTCTGGAGACCCGAGGACTATCAAAGTTTGTGGGTGTGATGTGATTTGCTTTTTATCAGTGCAGCCCTTGGGTGTTGTCAGAGTGCTTTTTTAAGGGCACTGTATGGCGGCCCTCTATCGCCTTAACCATGGAGTGTTCTGAAGAGCTCTTCCAACTGGTCCCTCCTTCCTTTACAGGACATGTGCTAGACTTGGAATTTTTTAAACATTTAATTACGTTTTACATTTCTTATTTGTTCTTTCACCTATGCCTAAAAAGTAACGATAGATCACAAGTTCAAGAAATATTAGATAATTCCTTTATCATCACACAACAAACAATAGGATCCAACTATCAATGATTTTTTATTGATAGTTGGATCCTATTGTTGCATAATTGCTGAAAATATTAGAAGATATGAGGAGTTCAAATATTGAAGGTGCGCGTCCATTGGCCCGCTCCGGACGCACCGCACGCAACGGATTTTATTTTGCTTAGTACGATTTCACATAGTGCTGCGTCCACTATCCGCGCTGCCCGCACTGTACGCCGGCATTTATGAGCAAAAAATGCGTTGCGTGCCGGTGACGTCACACAAATCAGTTCGCCGCTGGCATCGCCCACTGCGCACGTGTTATTTGTTTTATTTAAATTAGGAGCGAACGACAAAAAAATAAAATGGATGACGCACTATTGATAATATTAGTAGAAAGATATGAAGAATTATATAATTTAAAACATCCACATTATTTTAATGTAGAAAGAAGAGACAATAATCGGGAGGAGATAGGATCGATTTGTTTCGTCAAATGGGGTTTGAGTAAACCATATACATAGATTCATGAATTTAGCTCTTGGCATGTGAATGTAATTAAAAAATCTTTCTTCATCTTGAAGTAAATCCGGAACAAATAATGAATAATACTCCCCAAATACTGGTCGCTTCAAATTTATTTCATGAACCCACATTCTACGTTTAGTTTTACGTTTTTCTTCATCTTCTAATAAGCAACTAATAACAATGATAGCTTCATCAATCTCCATGACCGAATACGTCAACTCACGACAAGCAAATACTCGAAACTAAATAAAAAAATCCGGATACAGTGGACGCATGCCATCGGCAAATCCGTTTAATCCGTTGCGTGCCGTGCGTCCGGCGCGGGCCAATGGACGCGCACCATAAAAGCCATACATATCGCACCCTCGCGTGCGACAAAGTCACGACGGTCAATTTGTAATTTAACAGGAACTGTTAAGTTTTATGTCTATCATAAAGTTTATAAGCAATTTGGCATGCAAACTTATTTCATTTTTAGGGTTCCGAAGTTTATTTATGAATCGGAGCTCTTATAGATTCATCATGTCCGTCCGTCCGTCTCTCGAATTACCTTCCAAACGGTTAGTGCTAGAAAGATAAAACTTTGCATGAAAATGTGCTGTAATTACGTCGACAAAGTGCTATGAAAAAGTGGCTATTTTTTTTTTTTGAATTAGATGAATTTGTTAGTTCATTGGTTATAGAGGCTTAAATTGTAAAATGCGCTTACTTGGAAAACGTAAACATAACAATTATCGATTGGATACGATTTTAAATCCACGTACCATTATGGTGACTGACAAAACCCTATCCTGTGCGTGGTCTGACACGCACTTGGGCGATTTTTGTAATTTTGCCTGTTTGTGACTTTGTTGCAGCGAGGGTGCGAATGCACAACAGATATTAATATAATATGTATTCGTCTATTCTAGAATAGGGTACACAATTAAAATACTTTCAGAGAATTCTTATCAGTTCTTTCTTATATCATTTTGCTAGCATTATTATCAGCTGTAAAGTATTGATAGTGATAATTTTTATTGTTCTTTAGCATTTCTAACTAGATACCGTATTCACGTATTCTCTAAAGTTAACAGCTCACTTTTTTTTTTGAAAAAAGTCACTAAATGGTCTCTTTACTTAATAATAGGTACATATACTTTAAGATTTAAATAAATACATGTATAAATAAATATAAATAATAAATATTTCGAACATCGGCATTAGAGGAAGATGTTGGTAAGAACACACAACGTCATCTAATCCCAAACTAAGCAAAGTAACAACTGATATAAATATATAAACACACTTTTTTTTGTAAATATATAATATACATAAGCATAGAAAACACCCATACTCCGAAACAAATATTTGCGGATCACACAAACATTTGGACCGAACCAGGTATCGGACCCGAGACCTCTTGATCAGCAGCCGCATACGCTAACCACTAAACTTACAAGGCAGTCAAATTTGATTAAACCATAAAATTCATATTTTGAACAAGTCACAATCCAATTAATTTCAGGTCCTGCTCTTGCTTCTGTTATGCAATATATTTAATGTAGATAGAAACTATAGGCAGGTTCCTATCCTATCCTATTTCAGCATTTCAAGTGGTCTATTTCCGTATTGTGGAAGAGTTACAATTATTAATAATAAAATAAGCTAGTCCTCAGGTCATCTGGTCGGAGGCATCCCGCACTACGTTTGCCAAAATCCGTTCTCCACTCCAGAGCACACCTAATCCAGGGGTTACAGTTGCGACATATATGAACCGCCCATTGCCTCTGCAACCTACTAACTTTCAAAGATATGTCGTTGACTTTGTTTCTGTGCTAGTCTTAGAAACACTTTACTGCGAATATTCTTTTTGTGAAATGTTAGGTACCTAGATAAAACTTAATTTTGAACGAATTTTCACTATAAGATTCGACATTCTGATATATTCTGATCATTCATTCATTTAGGCCCCTATTTAAAAATGCATTCGTCATATATATACTTGTACCCATAAAGTGACGAAGATCTATTTTGTATTACTGTTGTTTTAATTCATCTCTGCTTCAATATTACAGATAGTCAATCTTTTCTAGCTTTGTCACCAGTGTTATCACAAAAGCTTTAGAAGATCACACTACAAACACAGCTACATCTATCCCAACATTATAAAGCCCGCATTCGAAACCGTAATCAAATTAGTGTACTTAGTTTACCAGCTAAAGCCGGCGGCTTGGTACTCCGGTTTGCAACTTGACGAGCTGATTGCTTTTATTGAGTGATTGATGCTGGTGGGTAAGCGATACATGTCGGACAATAAACGATTGCTTGTTTTGTAATACATTATGTATGTAGGGTTAAAACTTGCACGTAACAGTCTGAAATAAATGATCTAAATATGTTTTGGGTTGTTATTATTATCATCATTTCATGAGAAAAGGTTTGGTTTATTGATAGAGATTCGCCGATGGATAGTTTATTATTACGTTGTAGTTCTCACTGTTGTCTGTATCAATATATAATATTAAAACAAAATTTACAAATATAAATAGTAATTCAGTCTCTACCGGTCAATTTTGCCGGTTAAAAACATACAATCCAATCGTATAATAAGCGCAAAGGTCATGTCCGGATACATTACACTAATCAAGGTGCTCAAAAACTCAAGTCTGAATTCCTAATTCTTTAATCTAATTAAAAGAACCACATCATCTGTTTAAGTCGTTGTTTTATTATTAATTAAAACCGTTACATGTTGTTACCAAAATAAGTACAAGGTCACAAAATATGTTTTTATTGATAAAGAGTGATCTTGAGTGATGTTCTCAATAATTAAAATATTTGTCTAGTTCAATAGATTTCCTTTAATGGATCTCATAAATAGGCCTCTTCATTGAAATCGTATATTTAATTAATAATAAATATTAGTTTAGAAAGTTGACGCTTATTAAAGTGGCGAAATCGACTTAAAATATCTATCACTTGAAATATGGATGTTTGAAGGTGTAATTGTCTAATTAAAATTTATTATTCTTGAATATTGTTGTTCGAACGTAGTAAGCTATGTCGAAGGAAAATCATACTAACGCATCAAATATTTTTGACAAATATTTAAATAATAACGTTTATCCTCATACACCATGAGCAACAGTTCGGGTTCTCGAATAGGATTACTGTATGTATGTATAGGAATCAGTCAATACTTAATAAATGTGATATGTAATTTGTATATTTCTCTCGCAAAGCTATTTGTAAATTGCAATGCGAAAGGAAAATATCGTGGATGAGGGTATATTAAAATGTTTCCGAATAACTGTAAATAAATACCAGATCATAATGTGATATTTCTAAAGACTCCTCCGTCATTCAGATTCACCGTTTGTATCTTGAGTATATTATCATCTTCATCTTCCTAGCCTTATTCCCAAGTTTATTTGGGGTCGGCTACTAGTTCAACCGGTTTTACCTGAATTTCAGTTTTTCCACGGAGCGACTGGCATCGGACCTCCGCAACCCTAAGGGAGAACTGAAATTCGAAGATTGAACTAGTTGTCAGTAAATTTGAGGGCACTGACTTCCCAATAACGATTGCCATAGATGTTCATGACAACCGGGACCGACGGCTTTACGTGCTCTCCGAGGCACGGGCGTGAATCACCGCCAAACTTCCAAACTCCGGGCAGCTATTAGGAAATTCCTAAGAAAATCCCAAAAACACTTTTTGGCCCGACCCGGGATTTGAACCCGAGACCTCTTGATTAGCAGTCGCATACGCTAACCACTAGACCAATGAGGCAGTTTTGAGTATATTATAATAAAATTAATAAATAAATTAACAATTTAATCTCATAAATCGCCTGCTTGGTGCTTTAATTGATCATTACGGTAGCTAAAATATTTTTTTTACCTTTCATTTGAACTTATTCTGAATTCGTGAAGCCTCAAACGCCACACTGGAAAATTTATGGTTTCAAAACATTCTTCTCATTTTACTGCCGACGTCCAGCACCAGTTAATCATAAAAAGTCGTAAAATTCTCTTTGGATGTTAAATTTTTCATTCATCTGTCTAGCTTTGAACACGACCAATCCTTGCGTTGTATTCGTAGCTGTGTAGTTTCATTTTTCAAATAACTTTTTTACCTTCCACTTTGGCTTGCTAATTGCCTCATAATATTGCGAGCGCTCGCCTGCAATGTTATCTAATTAAAAAGGAGGAAATTTAAACCTACTGACATTCTATCTATATAGCTGTCATATCTCTTGGTATAATATATTATGCCTATATATTCTTGCTGTCGTCAATATGTAGATGTGTGAGGCTCGAGTGCCTTATCTTGAGACTGTAATTCAAAAGTTTTATGGGGCGTTGTATTATATCAAATTATATGAAATAGTGGGAAGTTCCATTGTTAAGTAACACTATCAACTACCTACTATTATGTTTTGATTTATCGTAATAGCTTTTACTTTGTCATCGTCTGCGTAGGTACTCTAGGTACTTTGTTTAAATTGAAAAATATTAATATTTCTTATGTTTAGTCAACTAGTAAACATTATCAACAGAAACAACATCTATACTTTAAGCCTTATGTTAAACAGTACATTTACAGATATTAATCTAAGTCTTATTTTAGTACATAGTACAAAATGCTTTCTGATGATCCTGCGTCCATCATTAACCTGATATGCAGCTACTATAACTATAAATATCGTACATGGGCTACTCCCAATCATATAACACTTAACTTAGGTTTTTGTATTTGTTAATCGTGTTGTATACCATATATCTTTAATTACTGCATAAGAATTTGTTTAAAAAGTGTACGTACCTACTTAACTGTAACACAGAATCAATCGTCTGATTTTATAGAGCCAACACAACGTCACACGTGCGTGCTAAATAACGCGTAACCTTGTTTTCCCCTCGCCCTGTAGGAACCGGTCAATCCGGTGTACACCGGATTTTACTCGGAGACAATAGTGGGCCCTACGAACCAAGATCGCGCCACCCTTCCGACCTTACACCTCGCGAATATTCGCTGACAAGAATGTAAATAATGGCAACGGGCCATACAAACTGGTTATCGTTTGTACAGACCATTCTCTTCACGAACTTACTATGAACCAAGACACATGCGACCAGAATATTTATAAAACTGATGTGTCGCGAAATTCGAAGAAACTACTAAAATGACTTTAGGTCGATATTAAATGTGAACGAAATATACATACAACCTGATAATCTAATTAGAACACCGATCCTTTTTAGGCACCAGTTTCTATGCGTTGGTTTCCTCAAGGCTTTTCTTCCTTCTTTTCCGATTAAAATAAAAACAAATGCTTGTTTCATTACTCGTTTTGCCAAATAATAATAATGTAATAGTACTAAATAAAGTATCTGAACAACAATTACGTATTCTTTCCGTTTTTAGTGAAAGTGACGGTCTTGTTTTGATTAAAAATACTAAACTACAAAAGCGAAAGTCAATTCTTTCTCAATAGCTTGACTATACTAAATCACAAAGAACCATAGAAACACTAAAGAAACCGTAAAAAGAAACCAATAAGACAGAACAACATCTCGAGTGTTGCAAGTAATAAATAAACAAAGGATTTTCAATCCACTTCCGTGTATTTTACCGAGCACTCGAGTTAATTTTAAATGCTTAACAAGCCGTAACAATAGTCTGTTTTCCTCACAAAGCCTTTCAGCCCTGGTGGGTTCAACCCTAGGCTGCTGAGCGTGTAAGTAATTATTTCTCTGCCCTAATTTCTGGTGTCTCAGTGATCCCGGCTATTGAGTCGGCTGACCTGTTTGTTTCCAATGCAGATTGCCTGGGTTTGTTAAACCGATTAATTTCATGATACAACCGTTACAGCCAATTAACCTGATTAGTTAATTAAGAAGTAATGGTGTTCACCAGCGGCAATATCAAGTAACTTGTAAATACCACGTTTTTCATACTTTAGAAACTAATGAGAAACAAGACAATTATCAGAATAACTGTATTTGTACTACCTGATTGGAGATATGGGATGAACGTAAGATAGACATTTATTTGATACTATATTTAAAAATATCTTTATGTATTTAAACAGCTGTTAGTCATCTAACCAGACATTTTGATATACATATATACCTATCTATAGAGAAAGACAAAATACATACATACTTGTAATTTATTCTGATTTTCTGCTCTCTGTGTTCTCGATAAAGTATAATTTTACTATATCGCCCCTTTAGTTTTTGCTGATCTATTCTACTTTCATTTACTTACATTTATATAATTTTATAAGTTCTAAATGTAAATTATCCATATTTCTAGATTATCTGAATCTTTAAATTAGCAACTTCTGCCATATTCATGATCGTTTGCATAAATTGTATAACCTGATTCGTTCGCGGCAGGCTTTTGGTGTTACGATGACGTATGTAATAGTACAATTGTTATACGTTTTGTGTCTGAACAATGGGGTCAAAATAATTACGGTATCAACGCTCTCGACGCATAAAGAAATGTATCGTGAGTTCAAACAATAAAGATATTGTTGACTAGATCAAGTGGTACTGTTGCGTCATTCATAAAGCTTTAAACGTAATATTTATTGCTCGTATTTATGTAGGTTTATGCCATATTGATCAGACTCAAGCTTCAAAGAAATCGTATGATGTTTTCATCTAAACACATCAAAAGTGTCTAGGGATCAAGCATTTTTATGCGGATTTCTTGAGATTGAGATGTGGCTTTGTAATAAATTTATGATTTTATAAATTTATATGGATCCTTTTTGGTGCATTTCATAATTTGAATCAGGAACTGTCAATCAAATTCGAGTAAAAGATGAAAATCAGCTGCCAATATTTTCCCTATAAAAACATACAACGCATTGAAGAAATTATTAGTGCTACTGTTTCCCTACTACTGATTAAAACCAACGTTATTATGGAGCGGCGACGTCATTTAAGCAGGGAAGAAATGCTCAGAGCCGTGGGAATGATAGAAGCTGGTTCCCGGCAACGTACTGTGGCTTTAGCTCTGAATACAAGTCAGAGTGTTATCAGTCGACTTTGGACACGTTACCGAAGCACTGGTACCGTGGCTGAGCGCCATGGAGGACGGTATCGCTGCACCACACGGAGACAAGACCGATACATTCAAATCTTAACTCGAAGAGCTCCAACAATAACCGCCATGATGTTAGCCGTGAGGCTTCATCACTCTTCAGGGAACTTAATTAGCGACCAAACAGTCAGAAACCGCTTGCATGAAGTGAACCTTCATTCCCGAAGACCGCTACGGGTACCACCAATAGCAATGCACAATCGTAGGATTCGATATCAATGGGCTCTTGAACACAGAAATTGGGCAGAAGAACAATGGCGTTTCGTGTGCTTTTCTGATGAGTCTCGTTTTGGTATGAGACCGGATACAAGACGTATACGACACTGGAGAACCCCTGGACGCCAACAGCGATTAAAATCCTGCCAGGAAGTCCATCCTTATAGTGGTGGAACCATCATGGTATGGGCGGGTATTTGGATCGGCGGAAGAACTGAGTTGATTTGGATCAGAGGCAACCTCAACGCTCAAATTTATGCTGAGACGATTGTATCAGACGTCATCGTTCCTCTACAAGTGCAAATCGGTCCCTTATTTCAGTTAATGCATGATAATGCACGACCGCACACCGCAAGAGTTGTAAGACAGACTCTCGCCGCAGCTAACATCAATGTCCTGCCCTGGCCTGCTCAGTCGCCAGACTTGAACCCGATTGAGCATGCATGGGATATGCTACAGAGAAGAGCTCTGCCGAATATGGAGGGTATCCAGTCGCAAGAAGACCTTTTTTTGTTGTTGCAACGAACATGGGCGGCCATTCCACAGCGTGATTTGGATGAACTCATTTTGAGTATGCCAAACCGATGTTCTTGTGTTGTTAGTGTTCGCGGTAGAAACACGGATTATTAATTGTTTAAGTTACCTAATAAAATTTTAAAGAAAACTGTTATTTCAGTCTTTTTTTCGAACTTTAATGTTAGTGGTTCAAATGTCAAAAATCCCTTTATTAGGAAAATGGCAAATTTCTTTACTAATGCAAAGGTGACTTGGTTTATCGTTACTGTGACAAACGAAAACACTTTATTTGATGAATCCTTAAAGAAATTTTTAATTAATATCAATCAGGAGAAAAGTTATTGCAAAAATATATGTTGATCCCTAGACACTTTTGATGTGTGTAGTTTGACTTTATAATTCGAAAGTTTTACTATTTTGTTATTAAGCCGATTTTTCAACAGTAAACAACGCATGTTTTATAAATTTCTATTTAATTTATAAGCTAGACAGATTAAAAATAATTTACTTAGCTAACTTATAAATTTCTTTAAAAGCTTTAAAAATTAAGTAATTCATGTTAGTTATGTAAATTTAAAACCATCATTATGTTATATTACAGGAGCCTTGTTACCAAACACAATAATTGCTTTATCTTAAAGCACACAATTCAACCATCATACCTAAATTACATTTCTAGGCTAATCTAATCATAATGAATTCTAATCTATTGACTCGGGTTTCAATTCTTATTTAATACTAGCCATGCCCCGCGGTTTCACCCGCGTTTTTCTCGTTTCCGTGGAAAAAATAGGTTTTCGATTTCACACCTTGTGTTACAAAATAGCAATTTTATTACGGATCCTTCCTCGATAAATGGACTACCCAACACTGAAAGAATCATTCAAATCGGACCAGTAGTTCCAGAGATTAGCGTGTTCAAACAAACTGCAGCTTTATAATATTATTAGTATAGATACTCATATCAAGTGTATGTGGCTTGATCTTTTAATTAACATAGTTTAGCTTTTTAACATACTATGCCTACACAACTGATATAAAAACATTTTTTTTTTTGTAAATACAAACTTGTTATAAATAGAAAACACCCAAACACCGAAACAAATATTTGGTCCGACCCGACAAATGAACCCGAGACCTCAAGCACAGCAATCGTTTACACTACCACTGCGCTACCAAGTCAGTTAAATTAGCATCTCCATGTTCTAACAAGTACATAAGTACAACGTTCATTGATGTGTAAGTTTGAGGTGTAAACAAAGACCTTTGTTTTGTAACCGCATTCAAAATAGATGAGCTTTGTGTACCACCTACCGTGAAGAAGGCCCAGTTTTGTTACAATTTTATGGCCTGTAAATTAGTGGGTTCGTTAACTACGGTGCGGTGTTTAAAACTTCACGGGAGTCTTAAAATTTTATAATGTACCTACCTGTATACCGTAACCTCGGAGGTAAAGGAAAAAATGAGCCTGTCTGACACTGACATGTCCGAGTGTTAAATTTGAACTGAGCATTGTTGTTATACCTTTTTTTACGTGTGCAGACTCCCACGGGCCGTCACCTCACCGAGGTTTTTGCGTTGTCGAAACCGAACCGACTAAAACCACGCGGACGCTTCTCTGAAATATACCAGTGAAATAGGGAGGGTCCGGGCACCAACATCGGGTAAACTCTCTAATTTAGACGACGCGACGCGTGGCACACGCGGACGTCGCCTCCTCGCGGCATTGTTGCTATACCTAGTTTAATCTTTACTGTTAAACTATTGAAGACTTTTAACCCTAACCCCCCCACTTCCCGTCAATTGATGATCCACCTAGGTTAGGTGGATCATCAAGTATAAAAAACACCGTATGCTCTCAGATCTTGACAACGAATAATACAATGTTTTATTTCTGATTCTTTTGCTGTATAAAGGAGAATAAACAGAAGACGGATAAGGTTTTTGTTCCACTTGATTTGATTGATAGTTCAGTCCGGTGAATGACTGGTGTTAAGCGGTCTGAATGCAATATGGATCTCTCGGTTATATGCTCAACAGTTGGGCATCAATCACTCGTATGTCATATAACAACCACATACGTATGTACATATATTTTACCTTATTTAGGGTACTTATAAGGTTTTAGCAAGAATCTATACTAATGTTTATAAATGAGAAAGTTTGTAAGGATGATTGTATAGACATATATAAATATTTGTTACTATTTCACGAAATAAATACTAAACGAATTTAGATGAAACTACAGTAACACAGCTTAATATTAATCAACATACACGTGAACGGAGCCGAGGAAAAAAGCTAGTCATTTTATAAATGTCTTACTGTATAGAACGAAAATACGAGTACAGATAATTCACAATGCAGGCGAGCCTATTCTTGATAGTGCCTAAAACTACAATTAAAATAATTAAATAGAAAAATCAATAGTATAAAATATAAGGCCTATCGAATTAACGTTTCACATACAAACATGGTAAGCGTCAACAATTAGAATGATAATACTTTACATAATACTTATTTCAAATCATCAGAGTGAGTCACGTGTCTATTTAAATATTTACTAATTTCGTTGTTGGAAGTTGCTACTTGAGTCGGTAATTCGGTATTTTATACAAGATCATTATATAATGAAGAGATAAGAGCCCGTTTACGTAACACTTTAGTAAAATTATAATTGCACGTAAAAATATAGGGAAAGAATAGTAAAGATTTTCGTTTACCATCTATGCAATTCTATTTTAAACCACTTCGTACTGGTTAGTAAGAGTAAGTGATTTTTATACTTTTATTCTGACAATATTTTTATCTTCAAATTTTACTTTGTAGTTGTTCTTCGTACCCACTATACAGCGTATAACCATTAAGGGAAGACAGCAAATGGTGATGTATTCTAAGTCTTGTCAAAAGCGAAGAATAACAGTATTTTACTTAAATGGAGTTGGATTTTCGTAAACATTAACATATAAACCAGTAAACTAAAACTAGTTTACTGGTTTATACCAAATCGTAATAAGTATATTTGTATTTTCCCTATTGTGACATAAATTAAATCATAGCTACTCCATAACCTGATTGATATATTTATGGACCAATGTTTAATCTGTATTTAGTACTAATTTTTACGTTAAATCCAGGAGTTATTGTTTGATTTCTGGAAAAATAATTAAAACAGAATTATCTCACTATTACGTAGGATCAAAGAACTGGCGAATAGTGGGCGTCTAAAATCATGCCTTTACCCACCCCTTCAGGGAAACAGGCATGATTTTATGTTCTTCTTCCTGTTCGTAATACAGCAAGTAACGCTGTTGAAATGAAGAGCTAAAGTTATGACGGCACGTTATTATCGCTGCTTTTACGAAAAAAATATTGATGTTTGTATAAGCTTTATCGTGACGATTGGGGATTGGAAATTGGAGATATATTTGGCGGAATACTTCTAGTAGGTAATTGTGTTTTTATTTCCTTTTACAGGTAAATATTCTATGTACTCGTTAAATGTCATGGAAAATACATATAATGAGAGATACAAAATACAATAGTAATGACGTGTATGTAGACACATTTTGTACAACTACGTCATCGTTTTTAATGATGTTTTGTAGGTAACTTGTGTAAATCATCATCTAGCGATGGAAAACTAATTAGTAGTAAAGAGTAAGTTTTAATTTCATCAAAATTTATCTTAGCATAAATCATACAGAAAGTTTTCAACCTCAGTAATATTAGTGATAGTGATAGATGATAGTGATTAGTGAAAGAGATAGTGATATTAACAAAGTCAAGTCAATGTCACTAATTAGGACATGCTCGTATGATCAGGTAGACTGGTAGGAAGATAATTCTTTTGTATTGGAAGGATATCGCACTGCATTCCTTACTCAAGGTCCTAATCAAAATATTTAAAAAAGTTGTGTAATTAAAATATTTAAACAGGAAATAAAAGCATTAAATAATCCAAACCATTACAAAATTGTATGTAGGTATGTATCAAAGCATATTTGATTCTTGGTAAACTTCCTTTACGGAAATAATGCAGACAGTTTGGTTGACATGTAGGTGTATAATATACCTAATTTCATCTGATAAACCGTTTGAGTCGAGTGATGTTATCAGATGTAATATGAATGATTTCAGGCAAATGTCAAGTTGTAGTATCCTTTATTTCATTCTATTTATCGTTCATGCATGCTACGTCATTGCTGTACTGGAGTTACATTTTAATATTCTAGTTATACAGTCACTCCTCTAGTTAGGATATAGAGCCACAATGAATTAATATCTACTATCATATATAATATTGACAATTTGAAACTTGGTGAAAGTTTCAAATTGTATGTATACTTTTTGATATTTTGGCATTTGATACTTTATTCTTAATCGTATGAAATTGGAATGTAGGCACAGAATAAAATTGTATTTCTTAAAAGCTTCGCATTCTGTGGAGTTTAGTGATTGATCGATGGCATTCTAGTCTGCCTGATTGAAAGCATGAGTAGAATCCCAGAGTGCTAGTTGTGAGTGCAGATACTGCAGCATGTTGACCCAAAGTATTGCGGCCTAGAGATATGCTGCTGAATAAAATGGCCTCCGGTCTCAGCCTTTTGATTAAAATTATTAAAATAATCTGCATAGGTCGTGCCGTGATGTTTTAACTAAAAAACTTTCACCAACAAACAGGTTCACTAATACAACAAATATCAGACGTTGAATTTTAACATTCCTTTCAGTTAAGTAATTAAGTATACTGAAGATAGATGTTGCTTTTCTAAACTTGAACTAACGTTTATAAAGAAATGTTTCCACTAACAAAACATTTGTACATGATATACAGTAATAACAAAAATGTCCGAAATTCATCTAGGATATGTTTACCTGGCCGTGTGTCAGCTCTGTCCAAACATAATACGAAATTGAATGCTCTGGAACGAGACCTTTCTCAAAGAACTTCGCAAATATTTATCTACTTAGATAAACTACATTTCCCAATTTATAAGTTACAAGCTGTAACCTGCCATGAGTTTTTGGGGCACATAGTGAACTCAAAAATTAGGTTAAAACCATCTCTGAAACGGGATTGTATATTGACTCAATTTGAATTCGATTACTACAGACAGTTGAAATATTGAAGGGTATATAGAGCAACTAAAATCATTTCACATTTCATGATCATCATCAGCCTATCGCAGTCCACTGCTGGACATAGGCCTCTCCCATTGCACACACCTCTGATCGATTTTGGGCTTCTCGCATCCAGCTCCTGCCAGCCATCTTGCGACCATATATTTAAACAATAATATATACAATCCATGTAAAGAAACTCACTCTTTTGAGCAAAAATTCCAAGAGATTTAGGGTGAGGAGGGACGTAATTACCTATGTACTGTAAATTTTAAACATTACATAAAAAGTAAATAACTTACTACAGAAGAACCTTGACTTAGTCACGAAAATTTAAGAAATTTAATCAAAAATACTAAAGATTACTAATCTTAAGAAATGTTGTAGAAGAACAAACTTTATATATCCAGAAAATTATCAGAATCCTATTTTTAATACTCTTGGCAACTGATTCACTGGCCATATGTACATACAAAATTCATTAGTTCTCGCTACTCAAAATTTCAGTGGCACGAAATCAATTTAAACCAATAGCCGATGCTGTTAAGACTTAAACGATTCGGTTGTACGGTCTCTGAGTGCCTGTCTAATAAAATTAGCATAGCTCTCGTACATTATACCGTTGGGGGACTGAGTACCGTGCCAGCCCACTTGTGCCATTCATCCGTTAATACTTGATTACATACTTTGAACTAGATCAATATCTAGGCACCGCTTCTTTATTGTATGTTTTTATATCAACCCGGCTGACCAGCGATGTGTATGTTGTAGGCCAAAATGTTTTTTCTAAAGTAAGGCCTATGGCGAACAATAGCCTATTAAACTCCGTTTATGATGAATATGATTACTTGGCAACCATTTTTTTCTTTGATGTAGTAAATTTAAATAATGATGATAATCGATCGGCTCAGTAGTTAAAACTGAAATTCAATTTTATATTATTACTTGGGAAGTATAGAAATGTATAGTGCTTTCAATGCAGGTCATTGGTTTTTAAATAATAATAAAATGGCTTGTCTTTAAAAAGTAGTCCGAATTTTGATCATTCTTTTTAGCAACATATAAGTATCTAAGTATGTATGTACATATATTAAATAAAACAAGTTCAGATTAATTTAGATGTTACAAGATTCATTCAGATATTCTTGGAAGAGGATTTGTGCATTTTGGTGTTTTTATACAACACACAAAGTTAAAGGTAATACGTATAAATAATGTCATTTTAACTGCGATTGACTCATAAGTATATTATTTGTATTTGATACCTTAATTGACTTATAACATTTATGGTAATGAGAGTTGTGAGTCACTCATGACTTACTCACTAGTATTCACGCAGGTCGGGCACTCCGTTCCTCAATAGTATGCCGTTAATAGCTAGCCACGTTGACTTTAGTGTGTGCTATAACTATTTATACGCTCTTTAACTGTTACAAGGCGTTCGGTAAACAGTTTTCTTGGGAATCAGTCTCTAGCTTTGCCAAAAGCTGTAATTCATTTAATTGTATTGCATGTGTCGTTTTACAGATAATACGCATGACGCATTGTTATTTATGCAGTATTGATGACTGCGTTTTGCAAAGTCCAGCTTATAAGCAAAGAATGCAAAAATATACTTAGTAGGTCCCACGCAACTTCATATACTTCTCTATTCAATCATGCTCGTCTCCTTTTGGTATATCTTAGGCACTACAGCAAAAGAGAAATTTAATGAAAATTGGTTAAATAGTTTCAGAGTTCATTGTAACAACGTGACAAGAGAATTATTACTATAGATAATAGATCTAGGTAGTTGTAAGTTCTTATACGAGTTTAGCTACATAAGTAAATAATAACAAACTCAATAGCAATGTGCAATCATGAGGTTTCCGGTTCAAATCCCGGTTCGGGCCAAAAAGTGTTTTTGGGTTTTTCTTAGGAAATTCCTAATAGCAGCCCCGAGTTCGGAAGTTTGGCGGTGATTCACGCCCGGGCCTCGGAGAGCACGTAAAGCCGTCGGTTACTACAGACAGTTGAAGTTGGTTGTCATGAACATCTATGGCAATCGTTATTGGGAAGTCAGTGCCCTCAAATATACTGACAACTAGTTCAATCTTCGAATTTCAGTTCTCCCTTAGGGTTGCGGAGGTCCGATGCCAGTCGCTCCGTGGAAAAACTGAAATTCAGGTAAAACCGGTTGAACTAGTAACCGACCCCAAATAAACTTGATAATAAAGGTACGGAAGAAGAATACCAATGTTGTATTTGGCAAATGAATGTCTGTTATTTTGGTAACATTTCTGTGTATTATCAATTCGTATATCAACCATTCTATGTATGTGTATGTAAGCAAGAACAAATGTTATCTCAGCACAGTTGGTTTGCACGCCAGACCAAATAATGATATAAACCATTTGAAAGTGTTTAATCTTCCTACAAACTTAGATTTACTTCGTGCTTGCTCCAGTTTACTAGTAGTTAAGATAAGCTGGCTGTCTGTTAATTGTTTAAAACCATAGTTTTCGCCCTGTTAGAAAATTATTACATCACACTTTTATATTTTGTAACGAGCTGATTCCCGCGGAGTTACCCCCGGTCATTGTTTTAAATAGCGAGTAACGAACCTAGTAAAAAAAAATCAAGTTTGTCAAAATCAGTCATGCAGTTCTAGAGATTAGCCGAAACAAACATGGCGACATGGCAACCCTAACCGTACCTACATAATTTTATATGCATTTATTAAGAAACTATACATGTGACTGCCTTGTTGGTCTAGTGGTTCGATTCCTTTGCCCCGCATGGGAGACGCAGCGCCGGGTCCTCACTGCAGTCATCGGAAGGGATCTCTCGCTGCCGGCCGTCGTTCGTTCCATGGTCGGCAGCGAGAGCGCATTCACCGCGGTCGCAACCTTCTGCGAGGACGTAATCTTGCGGAAGGAGGTGGCGGAGAAGGCCCGAGAGGACGACATCCAATCGGACCAGATTCGCCGCCGGCGGCTCGGGCGGCGGAGGCGCGAACATCTGCGCCTCATGCCGCCTTGAGTGTGGCCGCGGGTGGACGGGACGGGTTTTCCCTCCACCCGCACTATGTGGCCAGCCGCGAGGGGGCGGCGTCGGTGTGTGCCGGACGCCGCCTAAGAGAGGATCGTCGTACAGAGACGGTGCCCGCATCAGGAGCGGGCAGGCGCTGGAGAAGTTCAGAAGGAGATCCCACCCTGGACTTCTCCTACTCCTAAACGGAGAAGCGCGGAGAGGGCACACTGTGTGTTTTTTAGTCGGTTCAAGTCCGACACACCACCCCGCCGTAACCCCCGGTGGGGTGACGGTCCATGATGATTTTTCACACATAAAAAAAAAAAAAAAAAAGTGGTTCGATTCCCGGGTCAGACCAAATATTTGTGTGATCCACAAATATTTGTTTCGGAGTCTGGGTGTTTTTCTATGTATAATATGTATGTATTTACAAAAAAAGTATGTTTATGTATTTATATCAGTTGTTTAGTACCCATAATACAAGCTCTGCTTAGTTTGGGGACTAGATGACGTTGCGTGTAAAAGATGTCCGGAATATTTATTATTATATTATTATTATTTGATATTGCATACAGACACTCCAATTTTGATACAGTGAATAATGTATTAAGTACTTTAAATATTTTTATTAAGATTTTATTTGCTTATTATTTTAAAACAAACTTTTTACGGGCGCACTGTTTCCATACTAATATAAACTCGAAAGTAACAATGTTCTGTTTGTAACGTTGTCACGTCTAAGCCGCTTCACCGTTTCCAATGAACTTTAGCATGAAGACACCTACTTTAATTCTTAAAGACGGACAAAGGCTGCTTTTTGCCGCGATTTTACACGGGACCACTACGAAAAGCTACTAGAATAATAATTTATCCTTTCTGTACTGCAATAAATATGAAAGGGTTACATAAATAAGTGATTGTAAATTCTTGCTCAAGGGTATACAATTCATTATAAAATAAGAAAATCTTTATTTCTTTAATGATTTTTTATTTACAACAATAGTATGGCCAAATAGCGTGCAATTATAATAAAATAAAAAAATCGTACAAGTGCATGTCTGGCCACGCAAAGAATAGGGTTCCGTAGTCATATACAATTCCAAGTGGAATTATAATCGTGTCCAATAGATAATTATGTTAACTTATTGTTTTGTT
Source organism: Phragmatobia fuliginosa (assembly GCA_932526445.1). Classification (NCBI taxonomy): domain Eukaryota; kingdom Metazoa; phylum Arthropoda; class Insecta; order Lepidoptera; family Erebidae; genus Phragmatobia; species Phragmatobia fuliginosa. Next base: position 6,150,238 of record OW052066.1, on the reverse strand, counting down.
ATTTTTGTACGAAGTTTTCAAAGAAAGCGTATTTTACAAGTTACGCCACTATAACTCCTAAACTAACAAAGCTATGTAAGCCGTTATAAGTTTCCTTTAAAGTTCATCATATGGACTACCATTATAATTTTTTTCAGCATTTTCCAGCCTGCCGTTTAAGTTTTAGAGGGGAGAGGGACGCCCTATTTTGCAAAAAAAAATTACCTTTAAAGTTAAAGACCTATCTAACGATACCCCTTACAATGGGGTAGACGCGAGAAAAAACCATCTCCACTTTACGTGTTTTATCTTCCTAACACTAACCGTTTGGGCGGTAGGTCGAGGACGGACGGACACGACGAATCTAAAAGTGTTCCGAATCATGAACAGCGGAACCCTGAAAAAAGCAAGGTGCACAAAGAATTGTGATTAAATAAGCTAATTAATTAAAATTATTATTATAAATAACGAAGCATGAAGTAATTCGTTGTCATCGCGTTATTGTGTGTATAAAAAACTAATCTATTTTTTCTTTCAATTTTGGCCAGTTTGTGATTATTTATTTCCTCTTAAAATAGTTATTTAATCCATTACGAATGCTTACGCAAACATTTAAATGTATGCATACTTAAGATTAGAACGCATGCATGTGCCATGTTTTCTCTACACAATATTTACAACTAAGCAAGTACGTTCCTCCAACTGCAGTGATAAAAACCGAATATACAAAATGTGTCCGTCTAAAGGGCATCGACCTTATTGCATGGCCGTAAGCATTGTGTTCTCCTATTCACTTGTTAAAAATATTAATAATAAAGTGGATATGCACTGAATATAGTATTCTGCATTGCTTACGGGTCATTGACATACGAATATGTGGCTTTCAAAGAACCTATTGACTTCTGCACTTAAGGCAGGCGTTATATTTCTTTGGAGTATGCATTTATTTGCATAACGCGGCTTGGTACTGCAACTGTAAATCGAATCGTATGTGCCACGCTTCTTATTAAATATGGGTTTGTATAAAGAAAGCTTTAAATACTTGAGATGTTGTGTCGTCCTCTCCAGATATAGTATAGGGATGAATAAACAATTATCCTAATGCATTTTAACGAAAAAGGATACAGTGAAAACCGATTCCAAGTGAAATTCTCCGCAGGCATCATTCACAAGCTGAAAATGATTAGGTAAAACTAATCATCTCAAATATAATAACGTACCTATTACTACCATCATAATAGTTTTTAGTACCTGTCTAACCAAAACATACCTTTTGGTTTAATGACTAGTAAAAATAAATTTATAAGGCTTTCTGCTGTGTGCCATCTGAAAATCAGCGCTGTACTTTCAGTTGAAATGGCAACCCATTCTGGTCGACACATTCAATACAGATCCTAGTGATATACACCTAACCTGTATTTCATTCTATTGTTTTACTGTGTGTGTGGACCATGAATAAAAAATATTTTTTTTTCTTTCTTATCCAGGATAATTCCATCATATCCTTGGTTTTCACTTTATGTCCGTTTAAAAATATACTTACAAAGTTTCCATTGACGCATCATTATTTCCCTATTGCGGTTTTAGTCTTTAAATAAAAGGGAAAATTATATCCTACTGTATTTTTATTTTAATGTTCTAATAGTGTGTTGTAGTGGTTTCGTCCTGTATTATGATACTGACGTTTTTGCCGATAGTTAAATCATACCGTTTTCAAATGGTTAGTACCTATTTGGTTGATACTTAGAAACTGATCAATGAATCTATATACATATTGCCACAGTCCTTCGAAACGGCTCGATCGATGCTTATGAAATTTTGTGTTTGATCAGTAGGTCTGAGAATAGTATGTATACTATTTCTTATACCCTCTAAGTATTAAACGATGATACGAATGTGAGCGGAGCCGCGGGTATCAGCTACTATTCAATTTATTTTTGACACAGCATACCTATTTCACATAAATCACCCTTCAAAGTAATCATTATCAAGCATTTAACAGTCCACCGCTGGCCATAAGCATCTCCTTAGAAATGAGATTTTGCCTACCGACCGCTGGCCAGACGTGTTTTGGCTTAGGGTTGGCTTAAGTGTTCCTTCTCTTTGCAGTAATGTTGTCCTGCGTAGTAGTGACGAAATCCATGGGATGACTAGAGGTGGTGACACTTCGTATTCTTAATCCTTCACACGGAGGTTTCACAGGCGTAAATGGAATAAAACTAAGAGCATTGTCGGAGATCATAACAATGATCGTTTGAGTCACCTGCACTAGAAAATATTTAGTAATCGTGAGTCATCCTGTTTCTTTGTTTCCTAAGGTAGTTAAACGTAATACTCTAATGACAAAGTTCAACCAGGTGTGATAACCAACTTATTAATTAATATTCTGTTCTGTTTCTGCTGTGTTCTTATTTGTGTTTCTTCTTTGTTCTATGAGCTAGATAATGTTGGATTCCATTAAAGGAGAAACCCGATTCTGGGCCTAAGCGTTACACGAATGGGATATGTACCAAAAAATTCGTCTATTTTGCTTGATTAACCTATCGAAATCTTAGCTTCATTTGCAATGGCCAAGTGTAGAAAATAAGTAGAATTCTATTGTTTTAAACAATCTTTGTAAACCTCTGCAACACTTATTTCAATATACGTAACTAGCTCCACAAACGTAGCATTCCTAAAATAGGATAGATTTAGTGAAAATCGATACTGTTATAAATAAATAATACTTCTTTGTTTTAGTATAAATGGTTGTTTTAATAGGTATTTTAGTCAATGTAAATAGAGTCTGGCCAGCGAATCGTGACACAACTACTTACAATGGCGGCAATTCAAAATATCTACAACTGGCAGCATTAAATATAGCATGAAAGGGTAGTTATGAATCTTATATTAATGTGACTATGCCATAGAAAAACACAAATGTATCAAATCGTGTTTTTCATGTTATAGAAAACTATAGCGGTTTTGATAACTTTTTTATTTCAAAAGTTATAAATGCCTAACTTGTGAAATGACTTAGAAAACTTCGTACAAAAATAAAGAAATATTAAGCAAATACAACAATGTATAATATGTATGTATTTACAAAAAAAAGTATGTTTATGTATTTATATCAGTTGTCTAGTTTGGGGACTAGATGTCGTTGTGTGTAAAATGTCCGAAATATTTATTATTATTATTAATTATCTATTGGGCACGATTTAATTATGGGTGAGTACATAACCCTATTTTATGCGTGGCCTGACACGCACTTGGCCAATTTTTAATAAATTAACTCAAACAATAAACATAACCTAAAATTTAAACATTGTCTGATTTTACCAATTTGGCCATTGCTGGGAGACCTGAAAATTAGGCTCGTGAAATCGTCATAGATATTGTAATTTATGACCAAATTCTAGCACTGTAACGCCAGGCCCAAGTTTGTATGGATTTCGGGTTTCTCCTTTATCAGATTTATTTTAATATTACGTAAATTATTTGTATTACGCAGTATTAGTGTCAATTTTCCTTTATACTGACACAAGCAGTCGTCGTACAAACTTATAATTGTTTTTCCTATCAATAAATATTTTGGATAATATTTCTGACATCTGACACACAACACCCAACTAAGCAGAGCTTGAACTATGATAGTAAGATTGACTGACTGAAAGAATAAATTTTTTAAATACATTATCTACCTATTTAAAAAAGACCCAAACTGCAAAATACATCTTTGCAAATAAATACATTTCGAAACGAACCCGAGACCTCATGCACAGCAGTCTAGTAAGTTACCGCCACGTCAAATAAATAAGGTTTAAGTCTTACTCGAACCCAGATATACTTTGAATCACAAACAAATTGTACCCACCTATAACATTTTAGAGTACGTCCTAATGCAGGCTTCAATATTACAGTTTTCTTAACCATGCTAAATTTAACATCATTACAATACTATTACACTCTGCCTATTGTAATATTTGATTCAAATCTAAACATACAACAAACAAGCTTTAGATATTCATCTAGTCCGTTTAAAAAAGACGTTGAATTATCATAACAAAAAAGTTACAAAAAATAACTCGCGATAAATCTTGTGCCTTCGTCAGCTACTAAACTAAAACCGGTACACCAAAACCGCAGAACGTGAGATTAGTCAAAACACGAAACTGATGATATCAAAACATTGTCTGGGAATTGATACAACTTGTCTCAAATAACCACTTTTACTAGGAAAACATTTGCTTTCGCATAAAACATTGGGGTTTATATACAAGCGAACGTGTTACAGGAAAGATCCCACAAGTCTAGTGTGCTTTGTTTAAATTTCTGGATCGAACAACTCAAGAATCAAATCATCTCAATTAAAAAAGAAAAGGATTCGAATAAAAAAAGGAATGTAGTCTACATGATTCCTTTATCGTCTTTAATAGACTTTAATAGTCCACTGTTTAGACGTCATCTTAGGGAGGATTTTGGCCTACTATACTATGCTGGCCAGCCAGATGGCTTGGTAAAGGGTTTGCATCAAGTTTTACTTCTCTTTGTAATGCTGTTGATCAGCATAGTTTTTTCCCCTAACTCTTCTATCATCCATTTTATACCCATTTCGTATTGTTAATCCGTCACGGAGTGTGCTATTAGGAAAGCGAAATGTGCAAGTTTTTTTTTATTATTGTTACCATATAGTGTTACCTTTTTAATACCTACCTAATTAAAATTGATGTTTTTTTTAATAAATTGTAATAGCTATAATAAAAACATTACTTTTAACTTAATTATTTTATTTAATAACTAGTTGTTGCCCTTAGTTTCATCAGTGTTCATGGTCACTGCTAGTCACTAAAGGTCGTTGCTTGATGTTACGATGTCGGTCAATGGAAACTTTATCCTTTCAATCAATTTAAAATTACACTTTTCAGCTTAACAGACAATAATAAAATAGAAACATACGAGTTAGAACATTACAGTCGCTTATAGACAAAAAGAAATAAAAAAAACATTTATTCTAACATTCACACGACGACAATACGTGGTTATTATAATGAGGTATAGCGATCATCGGTCAAATCAAAATGTTTCTGCGACTTCCTGCTACACAGATCCATCTCTCAGATAGCTATAGATGCATAATTCCTTCAAAATCATGTCCTTCCTAAAACATACACGAGCAGTCAATATGTACTTTGAGTGACACAGTAATGAACAATTATCTTTGTTTTATTGAAGTTAGAAAGCTCCGAAACATGATAATTATAAAAGATTACACGAGACACTTTTTGTTACAGTGTATCTTAGGCAGAAATCTTTTTGTATTTGAGAACGTTCTTAGAAACATTTTAACTGTTTACATGTACACATAGAAACAATAAGATAAATCCCAGAAATCAACGCTATCAAACACAAACATCCAAACGTTTTGTATATATGTAATAACATTTCGAGAACGCTTAAAATGAATCAAGTTTAGACAGCTATAACAAATGGTTCTCAGTAAGCTATTACGATGAATGACTTCATGTATTTATACAAACATAAGTCCTCAATACTTGAGTTTATTTATAAAGCGCAGAGTTACTCTCCCGCGTTGATTTGATTTCGCGACAGACCTACTCCGATACTATACAACTCGCTTTTGTTTCGTCTGCAATCTCGAAGTATTTTCACGCAATAATATTCAGACTGTAAGAAATAACAGGTAATTCCAACGCAATGTGTTATTCATCAACATTAAGGGTGGACTACTAAACTTAATTACATTTTAGAGTATTTCATATGACCTAAAGTGCTATTACGTAGTAATCACATATTCAGCGGTGGAAATATGTAAGTGCCATTGGGTATTGCGTACAAAGCTCTGTTTATTTCACACGGAAGCGTTCTAGCTACCGGCTGGGTTAACGCGACGATTAAAGCGACTTACACACATGGTTCGAATGTCACCAGTTATAATGGAACACGTGTTTTAAACGATTCATTGCGTTATCTCTGGACCGAAGACTGCTTTGAGAACGTACGCATACATTATGAACAGCAAAAGTGTGTTTTGTGAGACAAACTTCATTCATTCGAACTAAAAGAAACAAATCTTTTATACGGCCTTGTGCATGATAGTGCAGTAAATGTTTTTTTAGTTGTTTACTACTAAATAATTACAGCTATAATCTACACGACACTGATAACGTTTATCTGAAGTCAATCGAGCAGGATAAACGTTCATTGAAAAGATTGTGTCGATCATGATAAGGAATATGGGCAATAAATACAATTTTCTTTTTACTTATGTACCTATTGGCACTTCAAGGTATAATAAGGTGCCTTTATAAAAATAACCTCAAGGAAACACATGCAGCACTTTCAATGTTAAATGTCTAAAAATTTATTGCTTTGTCAACAGTACACTCTTTTTTTTTTTTTTTTTTTTTTTTTTACGTGTGGAAATCCCCGCGGACCGTCACCCCGTCGGGGGTTACGGCGGGGTGGTGTGTCGGACTCGAACCGACTAAAACCACACGGTGTGACCCTCTCTGCGCCTTTGTATTGGAAGGAGTCCAGGGAGGGGATTTCCTTCTGGACTCCAACCGGCGCCTGCCCGCACTGTTGCGGGCACCAACTCTTCGCTCGACTCTCTAGTTGGGCAACGTCCGGTCACACGCGGACGTCGCCCCCTCGCGGTTGGCCTCTACTGCGGACGGACGGGAAACCCGTCCCGCCCATCCGCGGCCACTCTCAGGGCGGCATGAGACGCAGGTATGCGCGCCTCCGCCGCCCGTCAACAGTACACTCTGAGTTAACCTACATGTAAATTTTAAAACTGAATGATTTCTGTAAGTTGCCTAAAGCTAGTGCCAATTTAGCTTTAATATATTATTAATTAGTCTTTAGTAGTCCACTGCTGGATACAGAGCTCTTCTTAGAAAGGGGGGCTTAAAGCCCACGTATCACAGGTTTAGTCTATTATACCGCCTTGGGTGGTAAAGACTCATGTTTCAAGTTTCCTGTATTTGCAGTGTTGTGGTCCTTCATATCTATACAAATAAATATAATTTGGAGTATCTGTATGTTATTGTTATTACATACAGACACTCCATTTTTTTCAACTTGAAATGACCAGTTTTTTGTTCACTAAAAGCATATCAAAGTACAATACAGTACTGACATCAAAAGAGCAATTTTTTCAATTTTTAACTGTTTGTTCTGGCCAATTTCTGGAACGATTTCGACGGGTCTTTCACTGGTAGAAATCTGTTGAAAAAAGGAGTAATTTAGCATAATTTTTCTTAGACTAGCTTCGTTTGGTGTCGTTACTCGCCATTTACAACGATAACTGCGGCACATAGCTAGTTTAGCTAATAAATCACCACATGCGATATTCTTAACGATTTTTAAATCTTAAAATAATTATTGTATCCTTGTCTATAGATTTTTAACCACTTTGTACTGAATGACCTTAAATAAATATTGATGTGAAAAATGTTAGGTGTTTGTAAGTAGCTCGGTCGGCTACAAGTCTATGTAGAACAGTTTCCTTTATGTTCCTTGACCGTACTTGCTATGGACCAATGATGAAACAAACTCGATTTGATATTATTGTTATAACGATTATGTAGTGAATTGTAGTGCTGTGACGTAACAGACGAAATTTACTTAGAGTTCGTGCGTATATGTCGGTGTTATGAGGAAGAAATAATAGCAAACCATGCAACTATAATATTTTTTTCTTATTTAATACTGGATTAGCCATAACAATATTTTGAAATTATACTTTTCTTGGATGAAAAATATCTACATACTAGATGACCCAGCGAACTTCGTACCGCCCAACTTTAAAATTCCATAACTTGATCGCAGCGCCACCTACCGGGTCCGATTGCGAATCTAAACCATTCCCAGATCCCCCTGAACACACACAAAAAATTTCATCAAAATCGGTCCAGTCGTTTGAGAGATGTTCAGTGACATACACACTCACAGAAGAATTATATATATAACTTGGCAACTCGTATTCAAGTCGTCAGGATGAAAAAACACAATTTTTATAAGACCAAAGTCTTCTTTTTACAGAGAGGCTGATGTCCGGTTCTTAAAGGCCTTTGACTATTTTATTTTTCAATTACAAACTATGCGTTTTTATTTTTAACCGATTTCTTTTGAAAAAGTTGTACCTTTACACTGTTATACCTTTTTATTTCTAATTAAACTTACTTCAAACTAAGCCACTTATTACCCTATGGAGTGGTATTAATTTCTAAGGAAATGAATTCAGACTCATCACTCAATTGAACGGCATCAATTTCAAAGTTCTAAGTAGAAGTAAAGTGTACCAACCACTTAAGCATAAGTTCACTATTAAAACGAAACCTTTATAAATGCTTCCTTAAATACACCAATTAACGATGAGCTGAGTTCAAATTGTCGAATACAAATTGGGGGATTATTTTCATCACATAATCAGTTCGTAATTAAATTATCAAGTTCGTCAAGTGAAATCTAAAACTCATCCGGCAATTGGTAGCCTCATCAGTAATTTGTTCATTTAATTAAGTTATTGCGATACTCAATAGATTTCATTACCGTTCTATTGAACTACCTGCATTATATATTTTTTGGTTTCTATGTCTCATAATATTCTATATCTCATAAATACTATGAGTGTTTTTATTAGGGATCACATTTATATACATACTGGTTGGCAGGAGCTGAATGCGAAAAGTCTCGAATTGCACCAAGTGGCGTGCAATTTGAGAAACATGTCCAGCAGCGGACTTCGATACAATGATGATGACACATACAGTTTTTATTGCATTGTTAGACCAATGGCCCAAAAAAAAAATCTAAGTACTAGCTCATCTGACTTAAAACTTACTAACAGGGTTTTGATCAGTGGACTTTGATGCACATATCAAAAGTAAAATGATGTGACCATAACTTTGCCAACAACATAATGTCTCAAACTTAGGAAAAGTGATTAATATAAAGGGTTTTCCCTTTTTTAAAATTTATTGAGATATTGGAAAATTTTGCTCACAACACACACACACGACCATCTTTAACTGTGCAAGGTTAATAAAAAGAACTCGGATAAAATCTATTAGTGACTAATACATATAAAATCATTATTATATGATTGAAACCAGTTATGTAACGTGATTCATTTGTGGAATGGAAAGATCGTCAGAGATGCGTACGCGCTGGGTCGAGGGTTATAAGCGGTCAGTCGACGATCCTTCCTTCTTTGTTCGTTAGGGTTACCAGTTATTATAAAGATTTTTTTTATAACGCCTAACAATTTAAAAAAATATATATAATTGAAGGTATCCACACGTTATTTTAAAAAACTTTGCTTATAATCGAAGTCGGAGTGATTTTACATACAAAGAACCGACGGTGCCTATTATCACGATCGAATTATACTTTTTACTGGAAAACATTCCGTTTTGTTTACCGACTAGCATAATACAAAGGGCAAATACATCCACATTACCATTCCCTGGCCCGGAATATCTGACAGGATGTCGTACTGTCACGATACGAGGGCGGAATATTAGCACAGCGATCGTTATTACCCGACCAATTTATATTGTGCACTTGTGACCTCTAGACGAAGCCCAGAATGGAGGACAACGCTACCTTGTTGTTTAAACCTCAATTTATACACTTGTATTTTGAGACGGATATTTTTGCAAGGAACGAAAATAGCTTGGTCTATTTTTGTTTTTTGCCGTTTGTATTGATGAGTACAACGATTGAAATTGCAATGGGACTGAGATATATATGTGTATTGTTTCTCCTAAAAATAATAGGTAGAATAATTTAAATAGGGTCATGTCATGCTCTACCCATAACAGCCGAATTAAGAATATGAGGGTTGTCGTAATGAACACTTGTGTACAAGTTAGTTTAGTTAGAAACGAGATTAATATAAAAGTATCTCTGTCACCAGATAATACATATTTTAATAAATCTAAAATATGTCTAAAAAGTCATGTTTTTGCCTCGACTACCAATTTGTTTTCTGGATTTAGGGATGTCTTCTGTGAAATTCTAGTAATATTATTGCCAGTAATGCACATACGACTACCTGGATGTTTTAAATACACGATGAATGAAATACAAGACTACATAAGCTTTTAAGATTACCTAAACCTTCCTAAGTAGAAATGTATTCGCCATACCTTGCCAATATACGACTGCAAAACGCCGCATAGCGTGGCGTAGTGAGTGGTTACCAAAGTCATATGCAACCAACGACAGGTGTAACCCGGGTGACACTTGCCAACCCATTGAATAATTAGCACGACAACTTAAACCCGCCACAAATGTTACTAGTACTTCCTGAGTGTCAAATCTGAGTGTGTTCGTGGGTCGTTCCCACACATTTACTACAGTTAATGTTTAGAGGAATTAATGCCCTTAACATTAACTTCATGCCTAAAATGCTAAGTGAACCTTATTTTTGTTTTAAAATATTCACATAAAAAGGTCAATGAAGTTTTGAATAAAATTTTAATAGCATATATGTAATTCGGGACATTATTACGAATCTATTGGTACCTTATTTATTCAAGTCGTTACAGTAGTTTAAAGGTGTTATGATGGCACATGCAAACCTAAATAGACTTCAAAACTATTACCCTCCTTTTGTCTTCGCCGTAGTCGGGTAAAAAATCAGATGGGTGACCTACTTTCTTACTAAATTGTTTTTGCTCTGGCATGCCTATGACATCGTTTTCGCTCATCCTACATCCTCCACACGCAAGGAACGTGCTCAAGTTCTTTTTTCTCATTAGATAGTTGATATAGATTAATATATCTGTTTTACACAAAGTAGGTTAGCTAAATTTTTATGTGGACAGTGATTAATTATAAAAATGTGGCTTAGACAAAATGTATGAATTCATATCTTCGTGTTTCGTTGGTGATTGCGAGACCGAAGGACCAATGATTCAGGAGCATCCCGCTAGGCTGTCCTAGTGTGGGTTACCCTGCTTCATTGTCTGCACTTACAATAAGGATTGTGACCAATACTCTTCTACTCATTCTTATTATTCTACTCATGCTTTCCATCAGCTCGCTACTACTACTACTGCACAGTAACTCACAATGCACTATTACGGCCTTTTGAGATGCTTTAGCATCATTGAGCCTCTAATTTGGCACTCACCAACAAAACACGACAGTCTTCTGTGAGAAGGTAGTAGTCACCCAGGTCAAACCTCCCCATTCACACACACTACTACTATATGTATATATTTTGTACTCTATAATAAATATATTATGCCAATTGAACAAGCTCACTTTAATTCGTTGATTATAAAAAAAAATGTTTTACTCCTTCAGTTTATGTTCTCAGAATTTTCGGTACAAATCAGCTTCGTAATTTCTATATAATACTAGTTGACCCAGCGAACTTCGTACCGCCCAACTTTAAAATTCCAGAACTTGATCGCAGCGCCACCTACCGGGTCCGAATCTAAACCATTCCCAGATCCCCTTGAACACACACAAAAACACGTTTGAGAGAAGTTCAGTGACATACACACTCACAGAAGAATTATATATATAAAGATATTGAAACATTTACGTGTCAAACTCGACAAAGATTTTAAAATGTCTCCTTTGTATCTGTCCACAGTGCCGTCGGTAAAACATGTCTCCTCATCAGTTACACGACCAACGCCTTTCCGGGAGAATACATACCTACAGTGTAAGTAAATACTATTATATCTTATTTACTCAAAAGTATATCTATCGAACTGTCCAAGACTGGGATGGTAGGCGCTCTTTGGATGGGAGGCTTTGGATTTCAGTTAACAGCAATAGAGTGAAATAGAAATGTAAATTTGATTCTCGTGTCACGTCGTTACAAAGATAGCAGGTAATATTGTACAAATGCAGGAAACACATTTAAAGGTAAACCGCTGGATTTATTTCCAGAATTTAATTTATTAAATGATGTGACGGTAAATATATAATATACCTTTTTTTCAATAAACTGTCTGTGTATTATTTAAAAAAAAACTGTACTCTAGTATTTAAGAAACCATTAAATTCATTAATGTTTTGCAGCTAAATTTTTACATCACCAATAAATATTTTTAGATTTGACAACTATTCGGCAAATGTAATGGTGGATGGCAAGCCTATCAACTTGGGACTATGGGATACGGCGGGACAAGAAGATTACGACCGACTTCGACCACTCTCCTACCCACAGACCGACGTGTTCCTTATATGCTTCTCGCTTGTCAACCCTGCTTCCTTCGAGAACGTGCGAGCTAAGGTACGTTACATGTCGTACTGTTGTGACTTTTCGTAAACTATCTATAAGGGCCACAGCACACTAGCTACTTTTAACATCGGTCGCTTTTTAGAAGCTAAATACGACGACCGAACGCTCTACACCGCACACTTAAAAACGCCAAACGCGGAGATTGAGTCGCTTTTTAGAAGCGCGACACAGCAACTGAACGCTACTCTCCGTACACATTCGAATGCCGGTAGCATCGATTTGGCATCTGAGCAGTCGCTAAAGCGCGCGTTTCCGATACTGCGATCGAACGCAGGAAGTCGCTAAAACGCGATGCAGCATCGATGCAGTCGCAAAATCGCCGATCGCCGATGCTAAAAGTAGCTAGTGTGCTGTGGCCCTAAGCGAAGGTTACAGATGCCTGGATGACCCGAATGAACAATTGCGTGTCATTTGTGTGTGAACCGTTAAATAGGGTTTAGATTGCCTAGTGTGAGTGTAAATGATTTGACATCAACTCGTCCTTGACAGCGAACACATTTTGTGCAGTGTAGCGATTGGTGAAGATTGTAAAACTCTAAATGAGGATAGGAGTACATCTCAAATAATCACACCCCAGATAGATACTATTGTGATTTAAAAAATATACTGTATTGCTATAATTTTCGGTAGATCATATTTTCCGTTAGTTATTTATTTACTATTAGTTGAATAAAATACATCATCATTACAGTCCTTATTACAAAGCCGATAAGAACTACCGTACCGTACTAAATATAGTGGTTTGATTAAAGCATTATAGTGCGGTTCTGTCTATCAATGTTGACTTTGAAGAGCCACTCGATAAATATACCAATAAATTAAACCCTTTGAACGATCGATGACGCAGATCCAATATTGACTACATGTGAATCAGTATAAATACGTCTCAATAGCTTTACGAAACGTTTAAGGATGTCGTGGTTCCAATTTATACGTAAATAGTTCGAGGATAACGCTACAATAACGATGCCCATTCCAGTACTATACATATTTATTAAATTATTATATTTAAGTAAGTTTAAACAGTGGTTGCACTTGTGATAGCAAAATTTCGGGTGAAAATCCTCTCCAACATATTGTAGAACATGCCAGTGTAATCAATTTGAAAAATTCTATCGATTCACCAGTTCAGATCCTCATTATTTTGGTTTTAATTATAAATCATAATTAAATAAACCAATCTACCCAGAGTTAACACTAAACTATAAATGATTGATTTATCTATTATTCTCGTCAGCTTTTCACCAACCACAATGTGCCACAGCGAAACTAGATGTATTATCATGTAGCTAGTAATTAATATAAAATAATAAATATATTTGCCAATTCCAGTGGTTCCCTGAAGTGCGACATCACTGCCCTTCGACACCCATCATCCTTGTGGGCACGAAGCTCGATCTGCGCGAAGACAAGGACACCATTGAGAAGCTTAAGGACAAGAAACTCGCCCCCATCACATACACACAGGTTGTATTTACTTTTAATTTTAATAGAAATTACAATAAATGTCCAAAGAACTCTTAAAATATTAAAACGTTGAAATGTGTAGTGCTTGTATTCCACATAGGTAGACATCCCATATATGTGGTAATCTGCGCTGTGAGTTTTCTCACGACTCAAAAGCCGGAGTTCACAGAACGATCTCCGTCCTCTTTCGGCAGAAGCAGGGAGGGGTGGTGGCGCTTTCATTGGCTAATGCCACTCAGTAACGTGGTCAAAACAAAATTTTAGCCAATGTAATAAGAGAATAGAGTATTATAATAGAGAATAGAATAGAAAACGAATAACGTTTGCAACTTAGCTAGAAGGGCACTGCAAGTAACATGCTGTTTTACCGACAGTGGACGTTTGTTTGTGAGATTATGATGAAATGAGGAAAGAATTTTAAGGTCGTAATACCAATTTATGGCATTAGTGTTGCCACTGTGTATTAGTTCTTTCTCATTTATTTATGATTCAGAATTAAAATGAAACCACCTTGATAAATCGTAAATGCTATTGTTTAATTTAAATTTCTTAATTAGTAAAATACCTCGTTCCTATGGTCTGATTTTTTAAAGTATTGTCATGGTTTGTTTGACCACATCTTTCAGAGGAAAATTTACAAGCTCGATAAAATTAATATTTAAAACTGTCATGACCCTTTATATTAGTAGGACCTTGAGTAGTGTTCGCTGTTTCTTTTACAAAATAAAAGCTTTATTTATAACATTTCATTTAAAGTATTGCCTATCACTAGCGGACACTTTCTCCCATCTTTCTGGCAGTATATCGCGTCGGAAAATCGATATGTCTTTTGAGGCTATCCAAGAATCGATCCATTTTTAGCTTCTTATTATAAGTTATAAAAATTCAACCTAGAAAAAACAATATAAATCAGTTGGCTGTCGGCCAAGGTTTATTGGTCTTGCTTCTTGCATTATTTCTCGTTTGCATGTCCTTTAAAACTTAAACGATATTTTATGGCCTACACTCGTAATATTAGGCAAGAAGCGCAATGTTTCTTACAGGAAAATCAAAAGTTAACAGTTTGTAGTTATGTCACACTATTTTGTTATTTTTCCTATTAAAAAACTATACATACTTTCGAGAAAACTGTTCTTGACATGTGCCATTGTGGAGTACGATATTATTTTCTACTATAATAGTGGATTTGTTAATACTTTGTATGTTGCAACTCTGATCAGTTTTGTAATGAGTTGGTGGGATTGCGAAAAAGAAACTCAGCAGAACTGAGAAAGCCGAGTCTCGCGGTGTTATTGTTGTAAATTGCGAGTAACGCCACGGAGCGAAGCTAGTCTTAAAAAATTAGCTTATACCAGTGAAATATCGGTCCAGCCGTTACAGAGATTACCCGGAACAAACAGACGAAAAATTAAAAAAAATGCGTTTTTGGTTTTAGTACCATAAATATACTTTTATATGCATTTAGTAAAATAACTGTTTATTTTATGTTACAAATAGACACTAATTTCTTTGTTTAGATTATTAAATCATAATAAATATGCCTTCAATACCCATTTTACTTACATACGAGAATATTGATTGCGTTTATACTCGTAAACTCAATACTAAACAAACAATATTTATCATCCTCAAAATTTAAAATAGGAAGGAAAACCCTTATGTGGTTAGATTGCGTGAATGGTATTATGTATTGTCTACTATTATTAAATAACAACAACATAATGTTAAATACCAAGATATAATGAGCTAGGTTGTGGTTTAGGTACAGGCTTAGTAAGTGTATAAGAGCTCCTTCACCATAGTACTGCGAAGGGTCTCGAAGGACGGTAGTGCACTTCACACACTCCATTGCTATCTGGTAACACTTGCTTATTTGCACCCCTAAAAAAAATCAATAAGATTGTCTATGGTATATTTCCTGTAAAAGCGCAGCAAATACATATTACACGACACTAGGAGGGATCATCATCATCAACAGCCTTTAACAGTCCACTGTTGGACATAGGCCTCCCCTTAGAAGGGAGGTTTTGGCCTACTATACCACGCTGGCCAGACGGGTTGGTATAGGGTTGGTTTCAAGTTTTCATTCTCTTTGCATTTATGTTGTCTTGCGTAGTTTATCCCTGAGTCGCCTTTTACGACACCCGCGGGATGAATAGGGGTGGTGACACTCTCTATTCTTAATCCGTCACCACACTGATATATGTTTATCTATGAAGTCTTATTTTTTTACAAAACTGGTTTTCATATCGGTACCCGACTTCTGATAGAACTGCTTAAAGTTTTTTTTTTAAAGATATTACTAAAATAACCTCTTAAACTAAGTACTTATATAAAAATGTTAGGTGAAGGTAATATTTACTTATATCTAATTTAAAGAATTAAAATTGTTCCAGGGCCTCGGTATGTCTAAAGAGATAAGTGCGGTGAAGTACCTGGAGTGCTCTGCGCTGACGCAGAAGGGTCTGAAGACGGTGTTCGACGAGGCCATCCGCGCCGTGCTGTGTCCCGTGCAGCCCATCAAGCCGCGGCGGAAGTGTACTCTGCTCTAATTACGCCGCAACTAAGGTCAATAATAATCATTTCTTTCTATCTATTTGGTACTTGTAGCCGTCAAAAGTATCAAATTAATTTTGGGATAGTAACTTTCTGAATCGGAGAGAACGTAAAGCCGTCGGTCCCGGTTGTCATGAATTAGTCATGTCATCTATGGCAAGTCAGTGCCCTCAAATTTACTGACAACTTTTTTTTTACGTGTGCAAATTCCCTCGGACCGTCACCCCGCCGGGGTTTTCTGTGCGGCAGAGTGGTGTGTCGGAATCGAACCGACTAAAACCACACGGTGTGCCCTTTTTCTGCTTCCATTTTAGGAGGAGTCCAGAGTGATATCTCCTTCTAGACCCCTCCTAGCGCCTGCCCGCTACTCACGCGGGCTCCGGCTCTTGTATACCCTCTCTAAGGCGACGTATGGCACACGCAGGCGCCGCCCCCTTGCGGATGGCCAACTAATGCGGAATGAGGGGAAAATCCGTCCCGTCCACCCGCTCACTAAAGGCGGTATGAGGCGCAAATGTGCGCGTCTCTGCCGCCCGGTTCGCCGGCGGCGGATTGGTCTGAGCGGAGGTCGTCCTCCCGGGCCTTCTCCGCCGCCTCCTTCTGCGAGATGACGTCTTCGCCGAAAACCGTGGTACAACAGCTTTCGTTACCGGCCATGGCACGAACGACGGCCGGTAACGAGAGATCTCCTCCGGTGACTGGATGCGAAGCAGATTGCCAGCGTGTGAGCCGAGTCCTCACTGCAGTCGAGACCCTCTCCACGTCCGGCACATGCGGACTTTACCCCCTTGCCGCTTGCGTCCCGTCCACCCGCGGCCAAAATTTACTGACAACTAGTTCAACCTCGGAATTTCAGTTCTCAGAGAACTATGAACTGTTGAGAAATATTTTATTTAAAATTTAACCTTGGAATTTCAGTTCTCAGAGAATTGTATAAACTGTCAGCCTGCCGTTTGTAGACTAAGTTGACTCGTTATCTTTATCATTTTCTTGAAATCTTATTTTCATCATTTTGTCATTAAATATTAATGTTAATTTATCTATTTGTTTCAGATAGCTTAGTACGTCGATGCTAGTGTAAACAGCATAGCTTACAATAGAGCGCACCAACATCAGTCTAAATGTGCAAACACGAGCGCTGTAATGAATGGACTGCAATAAATGCATACATAGATGTTAAATTTTACTGTTAAAGTACGCAATATTCTTAATATGTAACATGGGTTGGTGTGAGTGAGCTCCGTAATATGTATATCGCTTTTTTATATCGACCGGATATTATATGCAACGTCACTGACAGTTGAGGCTGCATAGGTGGTGACATTCGTCTCAAGTTTATAATCTATGGATTGCATAAATTCTTAATTCAAAAATGTCAATGGATTGTATGAGTATTTTTTTAAACCATCAACTGTTTACCACAATTATGTTAAATGTTATAAAAAAGTCAGTGACCGCAGTAAACTTATCCGAGTTTAACTCATATTTGGGTGCTTATTTTAACTAAATACTTCCTATAATAAAAGTAGTATTACATTCCTATGTTTAATGATAATTTCGGGTACCAATCGTTCGACAATCATCAGCGATTCAACAAAATGGTGTTTTTAAAAATGGAATTGTTAAAATTTGTGTTAACTAGAGAGATGATTATATTTTTTGAATTATTATTGCTTTTTATGTTTCAACATTGTTGTTATACATCAATGTTACAAGCCAATGCTGTATCGTATGCAATATTGTTGCTATTTCAATTGTTTAAGGATCTAATTCGCATACGATTTATAAACTGCTGCAACTAGTGGTGTAATAAGTACAGAATTTGTTCGTAAGGAAATTATTAACCATTAAAGTTTTTTCATTCATTATATATTTAATTAATGAGTAAAAAAATATATGTACCTACCCATATTATGTAAACTATGTTTCGTTTAAAATATATTCTGATATGAATTGACTTCGATGTGATTCGTAGGTTAAACGTAAACTAAAACCCACTGAACTGTACAAAAATGTAGATCCGTGAACACATATTCCAGCATTTATTTTCAGTCGCAAATCGTAGTAGGTATATTAGGAACTTTTTAGTCGAGTCCGATAATGTCCAATGTGCCTCGAATGTAGACTATGGGCATAAAGGTTATGTTACATTGGACTAAACTGACTGCTTGTATAAGCGCTCGCGTGAATGGTCAAAATACTTAGATACATATCTTCGGTAAAGTGTAGCTATGCTATTGTGTCGTCTGTCTTCATACTCTCGATGGTCATAATTTTGCGATTTTTTTCAAAATTAATATCTCCCAGTATTCAATGTGCAACAACTTTGTATCGTAAATGTTCTTTGATGGCTAATGTGAAATACCGCACAATAACGTTTAGCATAATCGACCGAATTGGGATGGCAAGTTCACCGTTCTATAATGTCTTGATAACCGAACGTCACAATTCGGCCGTATATAACTGTCACAGGAGGCATTTTTCGCTGAAAATGTGATAACGGGTTTAGGCTCTAATTGACTGTCTAGACATTTTTACTCGGCCTCTTTCATGAGGTGCTTTTTTTATTTTACTTTATACGCCTAATGAACTTCACATTATCTTAGACATTACAGATCGCTTATTTAGAAGATAAAATGGCACTAAGTTAATTACTGTCTAAATCCACTCCTACAATATAAATGTTAAAATAAGATAAAAACAGTACATGTAAGTTTGTGTTAAGTGTGCAATTGTTGTTGCTTGTAACTGAACGTGTCGTTATGATTTGATACCATAGCTTGTTCTTTTAAAAAAAAGCTCCAATCCCATTCGAAATTTGAAAAAGCTCGAACAATTGCACAGAACATCTCTAGCGGTAAGATTTTAATGTATGTATTGTTCAGATGCAAATATTTAGAAGAATCAGCATGTAAATAACGGTAATTTAGAATTTAATACAAAAATATACATTAACTACACACCAACTACCTTGGTGTACAATTTTTGTACTAGATCCATTTACCACAAGTGCATATAAACAAATGTATTTTAAATTAATACTTTTTAAATTGTGTAATATTATGTATTCTCAAAATATGTTTATGGTTGAATGAACTTTTCTGTTTTTTTTAATATGTCGCTTTGAAGTAGGTTCGAATACAAAGCAGTCATACGATGGAATAGGAATTAATCTTTCATTTTATCAAAAATAAATTGATTTTATACCATGAAGTAAAAAAATAATTTTGTCTGTAAAGAAAAACAAAACAACATTTTTTAGACACACGGAAAGTATTCAGATACAGCTTAAACTCATTACTGAGCATACTAATGCACACTTATAAAAAATTGAAAAGAAAAGAAAAAAATGACGCAAAGAAAAGTAAAAGAAAAAAATCGGCCAAGTGCGTGTCAGGCCACGCACAGGAAAGGGTTCCTCAGTCACCTATAATGGTATGTAGATTTAAAATCGTATCCAATAGATAATTGTTATGTTTACGTATTAATACGTTAATTTTGTATGACGTTTTCCAAGTGAGCGCATTTTACCATATAAGCCTTTATAACTCCTGAACTAAGAAAGTCATCTAATCGGTTATAGTTTTCCTTCAAAGTTCATTAAATGGACCAGCATCACGATTTTTTTCAAAATTGTTGAGTCAGCCGTTTAGCTTTTAGAGGGGGGGGGACGCCCTGTTTTTACAAAAAAGTGCCCTTTAAAGTGAAATATCTCGCAAACGGATACCTAAATCAAAAAATCGTCTAGGAAACCCTTTATTGTTTTTAAAAGACCTATCTAATGATACCCCACACGATGGGGTAGCCTCGAGAAAAAAAAATCATCCCCACTTTACGTGTAGGGGAGGTACCCCAAATAAAATTATATTTCATAATTTTATTGTAGCACTTTGTCGACGTAATTACAACACGTATTCATGCAAACTTTCATCTTTCTAGCACTTACCGTTTGGACGGTAAGTCGAGGACGGACGGACGGACGGACGGACGGACAGACGGACATGACGAATCTATAAGGGTTCCGAGTTATGAACTTCGGAACCCTAAAAAGTAGTAGAACGTCACGCATGAATTGTATGTTTGCATTCTTGTGTTGTTAAATTTAAATGTATAGTGTACTAGCAGAAGCGCAATAAATTGTAACAAATTATTTTCACAACTGCTGTCTCTGTTTCTGCGATGTAAAATGTAATTACTGTAGTACATTCGTGTTAAGAAAATAATGACGCATTGACCATGCCACACTCTGACCAATCAGGTTCCAAGCTTTCGTAGGAAACCATAACTTCTTGGAACGTGATTGGTCAAGGAGCAGGGCTAGATAAATGTGTCACTATTTTCTAAACGCAAATGGAAGGTTTAATATCATTTATAGTATATATTAGTCTCATCACTTTGGTGTTTTGTTGTCTGTTACTGTATTGTTGGATCTGTACTCTCACTATACCATGTATTGCATTTTGCTTTCATTATAAAGTAACAGCTTGTATAATATTATTTTTTATATATCTAAAATTGTATATGGGTATTCGCTGTCTATAATACGATTGATAGTTAGATAACGCTGTCGAGTAATTCTTCCAAATATTGTAAAGCCTCTGAATAATTCAAAATATATTTATATTAACTGTTCAATTAATTTTGTTTTATTCAAATATAATCTCAATATATTATTTTTATTAATATACTAGCTTTTACCCGCGGCTCCGCCTGCGTGTATCTCGATTATTGCAGTAAAAAGTAGCCTATGTGTTATTCTGATATATAAGCTATATTACTGTTAAGGGGATTGTTTCCATAACTGCTCGAAAAAGCACTTACGGTTATGACAAGAGAAACAAATTCATTCATTATTTGACAGTAAAAAAAATATTTCAGTTCCTTAATAAAGCAATCTATAGAGAAACCGAGTAAAATTACTAATACGATTATTTATTTTCGAGAAAAAAATCATCAACAGTGACTAAAATCACCGAAATCGACCTTTTCTGTTTGGAATCAATCTAGTATTATGTTGCTTTATTTGAAATAAATGTTTTATTAGTTGCAAGAAAAAAGTACAAAAAAGGGATTAACCATTTAAGGTTTCTATTAATTCTCACCAGAAAGTCATAATTTAATCTTAAACAACATTAATTTTTAGCGGCAAAAGTTCCATACATTTTAGTATGGAGAAATAATTTGCAATAAAACAGAGTTCACGCGATCCAAAAATTCAGTGTTCTCCGAATATTCAAGGCGAGCGCACGCTCGTTTTTAGCTCCACACGCACTTTCACGCACACAGAGATTTGATTGTTTACATACGACGACGTGACTGTGTGTAACTTTTGATAATATTTGGTAGGTCTGAGAATAGACACACCAATCTTTAATATTTTAAATTATTATTAACCAACTTCAAAAAAGGAGTATTATTTATGTTTAACTAAATGTTTTTTTTTATTGTACATTCATTGATTACTCTGTCAATTGTGGACCGATTTTTAAAATTCATTTTATATGACTGCCTCGGTGGCGCTGTGGTAGCATATGCGATTGAGGCCTCGGGTTCGATTCACGGGTCGGACCAAATGTTTATGAGATCCACAAAATTTTTTTTTTTAGGTGTTGGCTGTTTTCAGTGTTAGTTTATAGGGAAACCCTAAAATTTTATAAGCACGTTATAAATAGTTATTATATATTTTTTTATTTTGTAATGCTATTCCAGACGCAATATCTGAGCTGGTAGCCATCATTTCATAATGATGAGGGCAGTAGTAGCGCATGCGACTACTTTGCTTGAGTAAGGATTCAGGTTCGATTCCCGTGTAGGACCAAATATTTGTGTGATCCGCAAATATTTATTTCGGGGTCTGGGTGTATTCTATAGGTAAGCAACAAAAAAAGTATGTTTATGTATTTATATCAGTTGTCGAATCAATAATATAAGCTCTGCTTAGTTTGGGACTGGATGATGTCGTGTGTAAGATGTTCGAAATAGTTGTTTATTTATTATTGTAATATATCATACTGCCTTGTTGGTCTTGTGGTCAGCGTATGCAAGTGCTAACCAAGAGGTCTAGGGTTCGATTCCCGGGTCGAACCAAATGTTTGTATGATCTGCAAATATTTGTTTCGGAGTTTGGGTGTTTTCTATGTATAATATGTATGTATTTATAACAAAAAAGTATGTTTATGTATTATAAACTGCGAAATAAATATTTGCGGATCACACGAATATTTGGTAGATGATATTCTGTGTCATTTGTCTGAAATATTTATTTATTACTAGTTTTCCGCCCGCGGCTTCGCCCGCGTGGAATTCGTCTTACATGATTTTATGTTTGATAGTAAGGAACTTCGACACAAATTTTCGTCCCCTATTTCAAACCCTTCTACCTTTATTTTCGCGATAAAAAGTAGCCTATGTCCTTTCCCAAGTTCAGTTCTATCTTCATACCAAATTACATCAAAATCGGTTCAGTGGTTTAGGTGAAAGCGTAACATACAGACAGACAGAGTTCCGCATTTATAATATTAGTAGGGATTACACCATCGGAAAGTAGAGATTTCATCAAATAGAAAACACCCCAATTTTTCGAAAAAAGTCGAAATAGGGTGAAAAAATTAAATATTTCAAATCAAAAAAATTACAGTGTATTCGGGACACAAAAAGGTAAGTTTTCACTAAACTTCGTTTAAAAATTATTTTATTTGTAAAAGATAAAATAGAAAACCAAAAACTTTTTTAAATTTTTCACTTATAATTTGAGGTTAAGTGAAAAAAAGTGTAAATAAAAAATTGGCCAAGTGCGTGTCAGGCCACGCACAGGAAAGGGTTCCTCAGTCACCCATAATGGTACGTGAATAAGAAATTGTATCCAATGTATAGTTGTTATGTTTACGTATTAATGCGTTAATTTTGTATGACGTTTTCCAAGTAATCACATTGTAGAAGTTAAGCCTCTGTAACTCCTGAACTAACAAAGTCATCTAATTCGTTATAGTTTTCATTTAAAGTTCATTATATGGACCACTATCACGAATTTTTCCAGATTTTTTGAGCCGGCCGTTTAGCTTTTAGAGGGGGAGGATGCCCGGTTTTACAAAAAAGTGGCCTTTAAAGTGGAATTTCCCGCAAACGGATTTCTAAATCAAAAAATCGTCTTAACAACCCTTTAATGTTTTAAAAAGACCTATATAATGATACCCCACATGATGGGGTAGCCGCGAGAAAAAAAAAGCATCCACATTTTACGTGTCTGGGGGGTACCCTAAATAAAAATATTTTTCATAATTTTATTGTAGCACTTTGTCGACGTAATTACAATACATATTCATGCAAAGTTGCATCTTTCTAGCACTTACAGTTTGGATGGTAAGTCGAGGACGGACGGACGGACGGACAGATGGACATGACGAATCTATAAGGGTTCGAAGTCATAAACTTCGGAACCCTAAAAAGTTGTAGATCTTTTAATTACCTACAACTTTGCCATTTAACTTTTTTCCATAGGACTTGTAGTTTTGCCGGAAATTGAGATAAACCGTTTTTTACCCTTTCACATTCCTAGCCTTATTCCCAATTTACCCTTTGTTTTATATATTTAGCCATTCAAAGTGACTCTACCCTGCCTGATGGAAAGCATGAGCAGAATCCAAGAGACGGGGCTACCACACTTGCTGCAAATGCAGACAATAATGTATGGCGGCCCACACTATGGCGGCTTAGTGAGATGCTTTTTCACGCCCCGTCCGAGGAGAACCCGAAAACCTCCCCACCCCCCTACCCGACCCCCCTCAGATCGCAGATCGCCCGTAAATTATTTTTCCTTTCATTTTTATAATATTCTCCTCCTTTTTCAATGGGTTTCATTGTATTATAATTTTGTTTTCAAAAATTATCTACCCTGCTCTACTGGTCTTTATGTCATTTACAAACTATCATTATGGTTGCCATGCAAGTGTGTTATGCCTAGCAACCTGTGAAGTTTTGACAGGAGATAAACAGTGATACATTTTGACATCTACGATTTATGTATTTTATAATCACCTAGGTAAAAATGTAAAAACCTTTGTATCTCGATTATTGCAGTAAAAAGTAGCTTATGTCCTTTCCCAAGTTCAGTTCTATCTTCATACCAAATTTCATCAAAATCGGTTCCGTGGTTTAGGCGTGAAAGCGTAACAGACAGACAGACAGAGTTACTTTCGCATTTATAATATTAGTATGGATTATTTATTATAAACTAGCTTTCTGCCCGCGGCTTCGCCCGCGTGGAATTCGTTGATATCACACCGATCACACGACATGGTAAGGGTAGATTAAACAATCTTACCTGATTTTATGTTTGATAATAAGGAACTTCGACACAAACTTTCGTCCCCTATTTCAAACCCTTCTACCTTTATTTTCGCGATAAAAAGTACCCTATGTCCTTTCCCAAGTTCAGTTCTATCTTCATACCAAATTTCATCAAAATCGGTTCAGTGGTTTAGGCGTGAAAGCGTAACAGACAGACAGACAGAGTTACTTTCGTATATGTGTGTTACCTTTAGTCGTATCTTTCAAGATGTTCAGCTGATGATGGAAAGTAATACTACTCAATGGTTTGGTCTTGGATGATTAGTATTTCACTTTTATACGTATGTATAAACCGCTAGTCGTATTTATGTTTTACTAGCTTTTGCCCATGGCTCCGCCCGCGAGTGTGTCGATTTTCGTGGTAAAAAGTAGCCATGTCCTTTCTCGAGGTCCCATATATCTCTATACTGAAATTGATCAAAATCGGTTCAGCGTTTTAGACGTGAAAAGGTAACAGACAAACAGACAGACAGAGTTATTTTCACAATTATTTTAGTAACATTATTGCGTAAATAAGCCGTTTGCATTAAATATATTTAAAAAAAAAACACAATCCTCTGCCTCTTCAACCTGTCTATTAAACTCAAAACATAACGTAACTTAAAAACTACTGCACCGATTTTCATGATGTTTGCAGCAATGGATAGATTGGTTTTAAAGGAGGGTATAATTTGTCAAATTTTAAATGTTTTTTAAATGCCTATAAGACCACGTATCGTTAATCACACATTATTGACATAATAAAATCTTACACTGAGAGTCACTAGTGTAAGATTACGGCCAATCACGGGTGCGACCTGGATGAACGCTCTGACGTATTATAAAATATTTATTTAAATAATATTGTGTAATAAACAATTTTATTCTACATATTTCATGTAGAATAAAATTGTTTTAAATGTCTACAGTATTTATTATGATAAGGATTAATATTACATTGTTCCAAATTACTTTGAAATTATTATTCACAAATAAAATAATAAAGAAATATTAAAAAAGTATAATTAAAAAAGTATTACTGTAGGTTATTCCTAATTTATGTAACTCGTAAACTTTTGTCAATATTGGCTTTATTTATGTGTTCCTTTAAAATAATAAAATAACATTAATAAATCTTCTTTAAAAGGTAACCTTAATTATGATGAAAACCGTATTT
This sequence comes from Phragmatobia fuliginosa, assembly GCA_932526445.1. Classification (NCBI taxonomy): domain Eukaryota; kingdom Metazoa; phylum Arthropoda; class Insecta; order Lepidoptera; family Erebidae; genus Phragmatobia; species Phragmatobia fuliginosa. The sequence continues at coordinate 6,124,457 of OW052066.1, read as the reverse complement.
ATATACCTTGCGTATTTAAAACGATCTGAGTTGACAGACAATGCACGCGAGCGAATTTATTTTATACTGTGTAAAATTATTCTATAATCTTTGACCATTCGATTGGTATACAGAAAGTATTATGACTTTCTGTACTGAATGAATCCTACGGGCTTTACGTTATGGCAAGATACATTGCGTGCGTTGTAAGACATTAAAATACGTTCTACAAAGGCGAACAGTTGATGGATATTTAACATAAGCAAAAAACCGAAAGTCGGTGATTGCTTGCTACGGTATGTATGCGACAGTGCGCGATGCGTCTGTGTGCATGTAAAATATGTATGTGGGTGTTCAATCAGAAATTCTCACGCTCGGTGTCGCGGGCCTTAAATTTCATCCAAATCCGTTCAGTAGTTTTTGCGTGAAAGAGCAACAAACATACATACTCAAAAACTTTCGCGTTTATAATATTAGTAAGGAAGTATGGCAGTGGGCGGGCCCCAAAAAAATAATAAAAGCACTTAACCAGCCAGCGTGTAGAAGAAAATTGAGGGCCTAGTATGAGGTTTATATTACATCTACTTGAAACACACAGTGACTGCGTTGCGACGAATCGCTTGGCCCAGCGGAGAGCGAGTTGATGTGAAACACTCGCACTAGGCTTACTCTGCCCTCTCAGCCTTCATTATTCCCAATACTATTCAGGGTCGGTTACCAGTTTAATCAGTCTTACATAAATGTTAATTTTCCAAGGAACTGGCATCAGACCTCCGCAAACCTGAGGGTAAACCGAATTCGAGCTTGAACTAATTATTATTTGTGGACACTTTCTTCTCAATAAATTTAAATTCTTACATTGAGAAGTATGGAAGTTAAGTCTTTGGTCCCGGTTGTCATAAACACCTATGACAACCGTTACCGAAGACTTAACTTTCATACTTCTGAATGTAAAGAGTTTGTTTTAAGAAGATCCTAACACTTGACCTGACCCGGGAATCGAACACGAGATTTTTTGATGTGTATACGCTAACCGCTTGACAACGAGGCAGTCCTTTGTATGTACTATTACTCTATTTAATATCAAAAATGCTATAAATTTATAATAGCCGAACTTTATTTTTGTACTATTATCATTTACTCGTAAACACTTTCATGCGTTATCGTCATTATATGTGTGACACCCTTGACCTTTCTTGATATAATCGTAAGAAGCTATAGATAAATCATAGATATAAACGACCGTAACGAAATATTCTATAATTTTTCTTGTCTAGTATATTTCACAACCTGCCCAAATATTTAGCATTTAGCGAGATTACCAGTATGTAGTTTAAATTCGTCTTGAAATTATTAGTTCAGTAACTATTCCATTTACTTATTCTGAAGCAGTCATATGAGGTCTGAGTCCGAGTGTTTTTGTGTCCGTTTCACGTATGTTTATTCCTAATACGGGCGGGCCTCGTCTTATAAAAAAAAATTCATACCCAAATGTTGCCAGTTATTCTTAGCTTGTCTTTTTTTATATTTAAGTCTACGAAAGTGACTATTCTGCATCATGGAAAATGAAGTATTCATGAGTAGAATCCGGAAGATTTTATGTGCCTAAATAGTAGAAATAAATATAGTTTTCTTGTTAACAATAAGAGAAGTAATCTAAAATGTGATAAAAATTTATTATTATTTTTAGATATAAGTCTTTAGAAACAACTTTTTAAAGGATTGTTTACGTTTTATCATGAAGTGATATATATCATTATCGAAAATGTAGCAGAGACAGTAAAATGCAGATAACCTACATGTATTTTATACATGCTATCTTTGAATTAAAGCTTACATAATATTTCATTGACTTACACACACCTTTGTTTTTGGAGTTCCGTGGTCCTAATAGACCCCTATATAGTTTAGTTGGGATGCAAGGGTCTAACCACAATCTTTCGTCCCAAGCCATTTTCAACTGCACACGGCGCATTCTGCTAAACGACGAACAAGCCGGTATATCTATCCGATTCTATCCCAACAGACGTAGCTCAATGCAATAGTCCGGTGAAGAACAGCGTCAACGGTGCAACAAGATACGCCATACGATCTCCAACGCGCTTACATAGCGTGGTGATTAAGGGGAAAAACTTTTTTGACGAGCGATCGAGCAGAAACTCGTACTAGCAAGTTGCAAACGACATCGTTATTAAGGCACAGATGTTATAGGGCCTACGACAACGATGCTGAAGGACTTGGCTGGTTCTTCTATACCCATAGACCCACTGATAAACTTGTACTACTGGACCCAGTTGCGGTACATCGTGCCGTTCCTGGTGTTGTAAAATACACGTGTACCTCAGACAGACTGTATTTAGGTAGAAAAAATTTCGAAAACTTGGTGAACTGAAGAGTTCAACTGAATTGGGTTAAGCAGCATATGGAAATTGTGATCGGGTTTCTCATCGTCGATTCCACACTGGCTAAAGACGAAAACCTTAATTTAGTGCGTGGTACGCGTCATGACATACGGAGCTGAAACGTGAACACTTACGGTACCACTGGTCCTCAAATTGAAAGTCCTCAGCGTGATATGAAGAGAGCTATGCTCTGCGTTTCTCTATCTAAGGGATCGTACCAGGAACGAGGTGATTCAGCAGAAAACCAAGGTCGTTGACATAACCCACATAATTAAGCTACTATGAATACATCCAATGTATTTAATCTTAAAACCTTTGTAATGGAAAATAGAAGTACGAAAATAATAAATAACTCCAAGATTTTTTTACGAAGTACAAAATATCTAATTACAATACTTGAATTATATATATATAATTAGTTTCATCATCATCATCAGACTATCGCAGTCCACTGCTGGACATATGCCTCTCCATTTGTACGCCACTAATAATAATTAGTTTATTTATTTCCAATGACAAATGTAATATTTTTAGGAAATATCCCTTTCTCTATTTATAAAGACTCCGAATAGGTAATTGATAGTTGGAATTCCACCCTGACGGCAAATATTAGGAAATGAATAATACAGTTTTGTGACAATATAGATGTTAATTTCGCACAGTTAATTTCGTTTTATTTACCTATTTGATGTCAATAACGTCTGACAAAAGTGCATACAGACACAGACACAATTATGTTATTGTTCGCTCGAAAGGCTAGTTATTTACGAGTACGAGCGAAGTGACTGGTCCAGTTCTGTCCTTTGTTCAGTTAAGCGTGCTAATAGTAGGCAATTTGCGAAATCTTTCATATCCTACACTTAGCTCTCCATTTTGTAGTTGGTATTCCAGAACAAAGTCTCTTTTGTACTGATTGTCCACATGCTGCTGAAAATGCACTTTGGTTGGACATTATTATTAACATTAACTAAAAAATGTATACCTAATTAGTAACCTATTGGTAAAGTTAATAGTTGACTTCGCAGATTTATTTCAAAAAATTTGAGAAAAGTTAGTGCTATTGTTCATAGAATTTTAGTAAACCTCTATATCGTATGTTTCCTCAACTATATTATTATTATTATTATTTAATACTGTCATTGATATGCAGGTTAAATTTACGAGTAAAGTAAGTAAAATGTGGTGGACTTCAGTGCTGGATTTACACATTTGCCGCCCCAAATCTTTAAAATTTTTGCCGCCCCTACTGACTCCTGAAATTAGAGACACTGTTCACAATAAAGTTAATTCCTTTCTTTCGGAAATAATCTAGTTACCTGATTACTTTTACAACTTTTGTTGTTTTTTATGGTAAGCAAAGCTTGGTTTTTACTGCACTACTTATAATGTTTGGTAGGCTAAGGAAGACAGGAAATTAAGGCCCGATACTGCCAACCATGCACCACTCATGACGTGTGTGGGACTACCGACGAACCAGTCCACGTACTAAGCCCCGCGGCGGCCTACCTTGGCAGTCGGTTGAAGCTCCAGGAAGCATCAGCGACTTCTGGATTCCCCCCTGACTTACCCCGTGACTGGGGTACATATCAGGGTAATCAATAAATTACCCTTGGGGCAAGACGATATCGCGCCTCGCCATTTTACACAGTAAGAGGCGGGACACCGACCCGCCCCAGACGACACCCCCCAGCCGCACCGGGGTGTCGCCAGCTCAGATCGCTTGCAATGGTCACATTTCCCCAAGATATGGCCACAACAACCCTTAGGCAATGATATGGGACTAGCTGCCTCTACCGCGTCCCCTTCGGCGCCTCAATCGAGCGGGATCGACCCTTTTCCGATCCCGCTCTGCGGACTCCTTCTGGAGCATTACGTTCTCACAGAATAAGACCTCGTCTGCCCATCCTTCATCTCTTGCCAGCATTGCTGCGATCAATGATGGCGGTGACAAGGTTCTTCCGTTCGCCCGACCAGGTCTCAACGCTCGGCGGTGATCAACGTATGCTGGGCGGAGTCCCGGTTGGACCCGCAGTGATGGCATTGTGCCGTAACCTCACCTGATTCTATTCAGATACTCACGGAAACAACCATGTCCGGTGAGTATCTGAGTTGGTAACACAGTCCGTCCTTTCTATTCAAGCTTCGAAACTTGGCAGAACGGGTCCAACAGTGCGTTGGCTTTCACAGTCCTGTGTTTCGAGCCTTGTCCTCCAAGCCCGTAGGCTTGGCTCCAGGCTCATGATTCGGCGCTGTCCCCTCGCCATTCCAACCGATACAACGAATTTGGTGGTAGACCTTCGTATCCAAATCGGCCAGCATGTCGAAGGGTGGAGATCACGCAGCGATCGTCGCTGCCTCATACGACGCCCATGTAGAGGCAGCGAACTGCTTCCCTTGGTCCCCCGAGATTGGGCAGCAGACGATGTAACGCCACTGCAACCCCTCGAACCCGGCGGACCTCGAAATGCTCTTCGAAGCTCCACCGATTGTCCAGGATGAGGCTAGGTACTTCATGTACTGGCCCACCGAACTTCAGTGTCACCCACTCGGAGGCACGAGCTGGGAGGATCCTGGCGCTTACATAGGCCATGGAAACAAATCGCCTCAGTTTTCTGAGGCGACACCCTTAGGCCCAGCTCATGAATTTTTTCCACAACAAAAGCCACTCTCTGTTCAGCGATCAGAAGCACTTTGTCGAAGCGTGACCCTCTGGCCAGTATTAAGGTATCGTCCGCACAGCAGACGACACTTAGGCCAGAGGGCAGGCTGGTGCAAAGGACCGCATCGTATGCAAATTTCCATAATAATGGGCCCGATACAGAGCCCTGAGGAATCCCGCAACACACTTCCCTTTCCCTAAATCAAAATATTGCACATTCGATAAACGTTATTAACTGATATTAATTGATCTCAATTTAACGAAAAAATTAAAAACAATATTGAATTGAAGTAAATAATATTAAGTTAATATTTCCGACATCTCACAAACAACTCCATCAAGTCCCAAACTAAGCAGAATTTTTCGGTCGTCCGTAGGTCAGTCAGTCAAGACAGGACGGTCTGCCGATTAAGTCACGGCCTGTAGGTCCATCGTGGTGCTGGACGAGTTGGGTAAGGTGTTTAAGAGGGTGCTCGCATCGCCCGGCACCTATGCGAGGTGGGCCCCGATCTGTCGGACACCCAGTTCGGATTTTGGAATTATTTATATTATTTATACCCAATTTGGGTCGAGCCAATGTCGCGACGAGACAACTGTACTCGGGAGTTGTCTGGTCTATAATACTATACGGTGTACCGGTGTGGGAGGCGGCTCTGACCCCCCAAAAAAGTGTACGCCTCTGGTGATCTCAGAGGATATTGGTAGTTAGTCATTCACAATTACCGCGGTCGCAACCATCTGCGAAGACATCATCTATGCCATGGTCAGGCTGCCCTGTGTAGCCGCAAATGGACGGAATGAGTTTTCCCCTCTATCTGCTTCAGTGGCCTTCTGCCTTCAGAGGAAGCGTCGTCCGCGTGTGTCGTACGTCGCCATGAAGAGATAAGCAACTGATGGCGCCCGCTTCAGTGAGAGAAGGCACTGCTAGGGGTTCAGAGGGCGTAATAACAGGTTCCTGGGACCCCTGCTATTTCAGTTTTAGTCGGTTCGATGCCGACATACAGCCCCGTTGCAAACTCCGGTAGGGTGACGGCCCGAGGGGGCTTCCACACGTCAAAAAAAAGTGTTTTAAGTGGTCGCCACGCTGCATTCTACTGCGCCTAGTGTCGTGGGTTCCTACGTGGACAAAAGACTTTGTGTGATTCACAAATTGTTGTCCTAAGTCTGGGTGTTCTCTGTGTTTTTTTAAGTATGTTTGTAAAGCCCCCCGCAACACAGGATTTATACTATACTCCTAATGCGAGTGTGGTCTTTTGAAAAAAATAAAAACATTTGTGTCCGCAACCTTAATTTTTTCTGTACTAATTTATTTTTTGGGCCATATTGCCGCCCCCCTAATTCTGCCGCCCCAAGCTTCAGCTTTCTCAGCTTATATGGTAAATCCGGCCCTGGTGGACTTTGAGCCCTAGTAAATATCAAGAATTGCTTAAATATAATCTATTGCGTATTTACTGAATGTCTTAAATTCTAACAAAAGTTGAACCTGATTGCTAGCATAAAATGAACGTTACTGACGCTACAAATAAAGTTGGTTCTGCAACAAATAGTTTGTAATGTAGTATCGAAGTCAATGTTGTTTCAGATTACCATCGCGCGGTCCTTGCATTTTGTAATCAGTCGCCGGAGTAGCGCTGCCAGTGTGCAGTCCTCTGCGTCAGAGTTGTGAAATCGGAATTCGTAAAAATAAATTTTAAATTAAAATTTATATCAGTTTAATACAAGAAGTACATATAGTGATTAAAAATGGCGGCCCCGCTGTTGAGTAAAGAGCTGCCTGATATTGAGGTTTGTTATTTTGAATTGTTTGCAGTACAATTATGTCTCATTGATGAAAAGATAATAAAGATATTTATTGTTCTGATACTAGTTGACCTAATAGCCAAATACTTAAATTACAGTACGGTACAGTCATCAACACGAGTCGCACAACAATCTAATTTAAAAAAGACCCATTCTTTGTAATTTATAGTTATTATCTAAGGCCTATTGTTTGTTATAGTACCACATCCCTATTATTTGGGGTCGACTACTAGTTAAACTGGTTTTATCTGCATACCAGATATTTTTATTAACGCAACTGGCATTGGTCCTCACAACCCTAAAGGCGAACTGCATGAGAAGCATAATCTAGTTAGCAGTATATTTACATATGGCCACTGACTTCCAAATAACGTTTGCCATAGATGTTCATGACAACCTGAACCGACTGCTTAATGACCTCTTCAATGCACGGGCTTGAATCAACACCAACTTTAATATTATGGAATGTCATTAGTATTTTCTTGTAAGAAAAGCTTAATAACACGCACTTACCACTAGATTAACAAGGCCTTCCAAAATTTAAAATAAACTCGGTATTAATTAAAATAAATTCATTTTATTTAACCTTTGAGAAGTTTATAACTTGAACTTCACTGTATCAAGTTTCCTGTAGAAACCTGTATCTCATTAACAAATTAGTTTTAATTGAACATTTTTTTTGGACGAGACTGCAACTGACAACGTAATGAAACGGTATAAAAAACTAAAATTTTATGAAACGGAACCCGAAGCCGAAATGTGTGGGTGGAATATGATTCGGTACTCTTGATTTGAAATGCTCAGTTAAGTCCTGAATGCAGACTATTCAAACAAGAAGTTCAGGGATTTAAATATTCCCAATTTTACTTTCCTTTATTTGTTGCTTACAATTCATTTATTTGTGGGGAATTATCACATTATATTGGATGTATTAGGTGTACAAGTTGTATCATAATTATGATAAGTTTATTTATATGTATTTGATATATGACAAACCATTTAAATGCACCTAATTCCTATATTCTCTGCATCACCCAAAGGTTGACTGGTAGAGAATACCTAAGACATTAAGTCCGCCAAGACATTGTGTAATAATTTTTTTTTTATTGATTGAGTGTATGTACTTATATGGAATACCATATAAGTACATACACTAAGATTCATTGTTATGTTCTTTAGTACGCGTAAACAAATATTGCTCACGATGACCTCCGAAACTAGACTACAAATTTCCATGCTTTTAGAGAAATGTGTGATTTACTGGCGTGCCTAGAATAGAATAGTAATATCACGGTTAGACCAACAGGGGCGAGTATAATTAGAAAGTTGAAGTTGCGAAGATCAGCTAGTATAATATAATAAAGCTATTACTGTAATCTTGCACTAGTTAATGCCGTTTACTTTAGGGGTCATTCATTTTTAGGGTACGGGGTACGCAAGACGATTTTAACTACCTTTTGACCCCTCCCCCATAAATAAAAAAACAAGAATAGGCTAATCGGAGATATCCGAAATATTTATTTACACACAGCTTCATCTGGTCCCAAACTAAGCAGAGCTTGTGTTATAGGTACTAGACTGATATAAATACATAAATATAAATTTTCTTGTACATAAATACATACATATTATACATAGAAAACACTCAGACTCCGAAACACATATGTGCTTATCACACAAACACTTAAAGAACAAAATAAACGAATGGCCCCTTATGATTTATTCAAGGTTATAAAAAAAATATAACGTCGTTATAATTAAAGTTGTAGAAATATTTTTATAATAATTTTGTTTTTTCACGCTGACTGTACTATTGTTGGAAACTTAATAATGAAATAAATTGGACTTCTGATATAGCTAACCTTGTATTGTGACGGAGGTACATATATGTCTTACTATGAGGCATACTAGTAATAGCTATTGCAAATAAACAAAGTAAACGGAACGATTATGAACGCTTTTCTTCAGATAGATACTCTTTGTAGTGCTGTTTCTCTAGATTAAAAGATGACACAGAAGGAATTAAATAATAAATAAAACAATAATACCCTTTATTTTATGTAAGATAAACCTGTTTAAACAGATTTTTTAATTCTGACATAGGCCTCCTCTAATTCCCTCCACTTTTTTCGGTCCAACGCAGTTTTTCTCCATCTCTTTGGCAAGTTGTCGTTCCATCTTTATGCTGCTGTAATGGTAAGGTTCTGACTGACTTAGTCCATTTGTCTGCTTTTGTTGACTACATAATATGTCCTGTCCATTTCAACAATCTTGTTTTTATTCCTATATCTGCCACCTTGGTTATTTCTCTAAATTTTGTGACTTTATATGTATCCCTTAGTCGTAAGTCCAGCATACTTTTTTCCATGCCTCTCATAACACACTCTTATTTTTTGCTCCCTTTAGTGTGGATGGCCAGGTCTGGCAACCGTAGATATACGAGTATAGGACACGGAAGGATACAATTATTATATACCTACTTTCGTGTTTTCATAAACAGTTAAGCATTTATTTTTATGACATCTTTGAGAGACCAATATCTTTGCCAACTGTTATTTATTGTTCAGTCTACTTCTTTCTTACAAACTAAATCCAAATCCTCTTTTTACGGAGAAGTGTATGTTCCACAGTGGACTATTAAAAGATTGTTGATTATATCAAAACAATGATGTAAAGTTTGAAACAAAGGTCGTAAGATAATAATACAATTACAACAGATCTTTGATATCGAAACCATGTATAATGCGGGGTCAGAGGTTTCTATCATACATGTTGTGGTAGTACTGTAGCGTATTTTGATTTGTAAACTGTTTTATTAACTTTAAAATGTCAATGTCAAGTCGTATTTATGCATTTATGTTCTTAGTTTCGTTAAGTTTTGTAGCCTTGCCTTGTTAACATATGGTTCCTAAAGCAGTTGTTAGAAGGCAAAAGTTATTACAATACAAAAGCTAATAAATATTTTATTATTGAATGGGTTCTTAAAATTAACCACAAGAGCGACTCGAAGTCAGTGCAAGAGATGTACAACACTACTTGAAATTTAAAATACAATGTATGTAAAGCAAAAAGATAATTAACTCTAAAATTGCAGTTAAGCAAACGTGCCTAACAAGTTCTGTTATGATAACTTCAGCTCGTTCTTGTTCGGTAAACATTTGAATTTTTTACAACTTAATTTAACAATTAAGTCTGTTTCACGATCATTTTGGCTGAAATATTAGATAGTATTTGATAAAATTACAAGAGGAAAGCTCATCTTTTATCACAAGATGGAATAGCAGTGGTGTAAGAATAAACTGTGGTAGGCAACTATGTTTTGAATTTTCTTTTTAGGTTTTGTTATGTGCTAAAGCGTGGGAAAGATGTAACTAAGTACTTGAGATATCACTCAAATAAATGTTGAACAATTCTTTTGTAGTATTTTAAGGCATCACACCAAGAATTTTTCCTTACAGAATCATTCTCAGTTTAATCTTATGAATAGTTTTCCTTATATAAATGACTACATTGTTTGTCTAGTGCTTAGCGTAAGCGGCTGCTGATCAAGAGGTCTCGGGTTCGATTCCTGGGTCGGATCAAATGTTTATTTATGTGACCCACAAATATTTATTCAAAAAAAAAGTTTAAGTATTTATATCAGTTGTCTAGAACCCATAGTACAAGCTTTGTTTGGTTTGGGACTAGATGACGTAGTATGATGCGAAAAAAAAAACTATTTTACGTGTGTATAGATTTGAATGTTTTATATTATGTTGCAGAACCTGTTGCGGTTAAACCCTACTGTGAAACCGTACTCCAACTTGGTTCCATCAGCGCAAACTAAGAAGATCAAGCAACATTGGAAGAGAAATGCCGATAGAAAATGTACTGTAAGTATTCGCCGTTAGAGATCATAATACAATATCCTTTTATTTTAATCATATCAATCCATCAGCTAATTAAATTATCCTTTTGGAGAGTATTCTGTAAATTGGCTAACAATTAAATTCATAAAGATAGTGGCATTAATAGACAGTAAAAGTCCTTTAAACCGCTTTTTTTACTTAAATTGTTAAGAATTGTATAAACCCTGTTAAGTTAGAACTTGATTTTGCTTTAAACTGACTATTGGCCTCACGGTTGGCCCAATGTTATAAGCGGTCAAGTGTCGTGGTTTCAAATCCCACGTGCAATAACACATTGTATTTCACAAATTGTTGTTCTGAATCTGGGTGTTCTTTGTGTTCTTTTCGTGTATGTTTGTAACACACAGAATTTATATGCCTTTTTTTTTTTTTTTTTTTTTTTTACGTGTGGAAATCCCCGCGGACCGTCACCCCGTCGGGGGTTACGGCGGGGTGGTGTGTCGGACTCGAACCGACTAAAACCACACGGTGTGACCCTCTCTGCGCCTTTGTATTGGAAGGAGTCCAGGGAGGGGATTTCCTTCTGGACTCCAACCGACGCCTGCCCGCACTGTTGCGGGCACCACCTCCATCGTGTACTCTCTAATTGGGCAACGTCCGGTCACACGCGGACGCCGCCCCCTCGCGGTTGGCCTCTACTGCGGACGGACGGGAAACCCGTCCCGCCCATCCGCGGCCACTCTCAGGGCGGCATGAGACGCAGGTATGCGCGCCTCCGCCGCCCGGGGCGCCGGCGGCGGATCGGGTCCGATTGGATGGAATCCTCCCGGGCCTTCTCCGCCACCTCCTTCTGCAAGATTACGTCCTCGCAGAAGGTTGCGACCGCGGTAAAACAACTGTCGCTGCCGGCCATCGATCTTATGACGGCCGGCAGCGAGAGATCCCCTCCGATGACTGCAGTGAGGACCCGGCGTTGCGCCGCCCAAGCGGGGCAGACCGCCAGCGTGTGGTGGGCCGTGTCCTCACTGCAGTCGCAGTGGTGGCAGGCGGGACTCGGTTCCCTCCTAGCGACCGAGTGCAGGTAGAATTTATATGCCTAATGCAACGAGATGGCTATTTAAATAAAAAGAAAAAGTTATTTAAATAAGCGAATAGACGACGTCATTTTTTGGTGTAACTAAAACAATGCTCTTTGTTTAATATTACTTACTGTATTAGATGAACACATGTAAGTTAAGAAAGAGTGAATTATTATTGAAAACCGGTTTCTTTGTATTGCGCAAAGTCACGTACTTTTACAAGAGTATGCGGCCCAAACTTGCATTCATTTCAGCTTACAACATGTAACACACTCGTGTCAAGTTTATGAGATGTAAACTCAAACTATTTATTTGCGTAATATAGGCACAGAATAAAAATTGTATGCATGTAATTATAAATTATATGTATATAATATGTATGTATGTATATAATATATGGTTGTATTTGTATTTATGATGTGTTCTGTTATGAGCATGTATACATGTAGGTTTTGTAGATATATGTATGTTGTGAACTGTACGCATTCCTATTGAACACATCATAATTATGTAACCTCAGTGCACCTATCTCATAAGATTTCTACACCACCCGAAGGTTGACTGGAAGAGAATGCCCATGGTATTAAGTCCCGTGTACAAAGTTTATACTTCAATAAATAAAATAAAATATAACAAATTTTTACCTGTTATCAACAAACATAAGAAACCAAATTACAATTTATAAGTAAAATTTCAATTTAAAAAATATAGTAATCATGTTTGAGCATCATCAAAGAATTATTAAGCAATCTTTAACTTAAATAGATCTTATGTGTACTCGAACTGTGGCACCAAGGTCACATGCTTTAGTTACTTTTTAAACCGGTCTTGGTTCTGGGTAACATTACAAACGTGAACTTAATATTCTGGTTTACATTTATATAGAGAACCGTTATTTGTATTTTAAGATAATTATTTCCTTATTAGAATTCAAAATTCACTTACTGAGAAACAAATATTCATAATTTAAGCTGACAAGGGTGTACATTGTGTACAGAGGAACGATTTGGATTTTTTTTATATTTGAAAGGGGTACATAGTCGGTGACGGTAGAGAGACGTTCATAAAATGCGGTTGCATATTTTTTACTTTTTTTGAAAAGACAACTTCCGTATTAGGAATATAAATTCTTTAAACTTCTAATGCGGGAATTTACAAACATACATGAAACGGACACAAGAACACCCATACTCAGAACAACATTTTGCGAATCACACAAAATGTCGTCTTGTTGTGTTAGATGTTGATTGATATTACCAGGTGGTACTTGCTACGTACATTGAAGAACAGTACTACAAGTAACTTATTTTCTTTAAATACCTATTGAACTGTATCTAGGTTAGTAACAGGGTTATATCCTTTCAGTTATCATGATCACTTTATCAATCTAATAACACTCGTATACTTACGTAATATTTAATCTTGGTGATAATGAAAATGAAGTGTAAGTATTTATTTTAACACACGCAAGTCCCGCGGTTTGCCGGTCACACCGGTAGGTCACCTTAATCGCGAGTAACGCCGAGGAGCGAAACTATTCTAAAGTAAATTAGCCTATGTTACTGCTTATGTCATCAGCTTTCTGCCAGTAAAATTCGTTCCAGAGATTACCCGTAAGAATCAGACAGATCGGCACAAAACTTTATTGAATACTTTTTTGATGGAAGTGCTGTAAATACTTTAATAAATAATACGCATTTAGTAAAAAACTGTTCCTTTGATATTATATTACATACAAACGCTTCAATTTTTATTAATTTGTATAAATTTATCTTCAACTTTTGTTTAATAACACAAAGTACTTGCCTTTCTCATAGAATAAAATATTCATTCGTAAGTTTCATGATGATGATGATTAAAGAAATCTTTGTCAAGAGCTAATACATCGAAATGGTCTAAGTTATATCTTAACAGGTTTTAGCAAGGCTCGATCATTCTGCATCATTCTGATGATAATGATGCAGAAACATCCCACTAAGTCGCCATGGTGTAGTCACTTTGGTAGGCTCAAATATAAAAAAAAATCTCTATCATTTATTTAGTAAACGTTTGTTAATGTAAAACTATAAGTTAGTTTTTAGATAACACGTTGTTTATATTACAACACATTTTCTTAATGTTTGATATTGTTAATAGCTTATCTTTTGGCTTCATTTGTTAAGGAGATTGAAAACATTTGATGATATGAGTAATCATACATGTGTTTTTGCTACAGATATCTACGCTTCAAGGGCTAATTTGCGGTTTTTAGTTATTGATGAATATAGTTATTACAGTTCAGTCTCCGTTCTGTATACAGTTCTTATTTATAGTTCAGATGTAGACAACAGATCAGATTTTTTTTCTATGGACTATCGTTAACCTTAGAACCCTACACTATCTAGTACATACGTTATTCCTACTCTGGAGTACCGGAGTACCCCATACTAAAATGTCTGTGACTCCTAAAATTAGAAAAACCATTAAATAAATAGGGTTTTACTATAAATAATTAAGAACTTCAAACCACAAATCAGTCTTATCATATAAAATGAGTATTAGTTAGAACACCTTGTACCTATAAACTTTTATTTCATCCTGCTAATGTGATATTTAGAAAACAAATCGGTCTGGGGTGCACCAGTCCCCGTATAGGTTTCTAGGGTTAACTATTGGTTAGAATAACTTCTTAATATTTTTGGTAGTAAGTTGCGTTATTTCTTTCTCTTCATATTCCTTACAGCTATGTCTATTTGAGTAGGTACAGTACCAAAAAGCTGCGAAGTTGATAACTGGCTCGTGCGCTGGTGAGTATAAGAACTGTAGACATTCATCAGCAGTTCTTAAAAACACGAGCGCACGAGCCCGTTATCAACTCCGCAGCTTTTTTCGCATGAAGTTGGAGCAAGTAGTTTCATGAGATAAAGAGCATATTAAACCAACAGACCTTACAAATCTTGACAGACTGCGAAAGAAAAGGTAATGCTAACGTAATGACCTGTACCTATCAATTAGTTATTCTTTATGAGGAAACATTAATCAAGAACCTTCCATCACTTTCAAATGCTACTTTAAACGTGCGTTGTCTAATTAATTATTGTTCTTTTTATTTCAGTCGTGCCCAACACTTACGAAGAATTTTGACGACATTAAACACACCACTTTATCTGAACGTGGCGCTTTAAAGGAGGCTGCTCGGTGCCTAAAATGCGCTGATGCTCCGTGTCAGAAGTCCTGTCCGACGCAGATCGATGTCAAGAGCTTCATAACCAGCATTGCTAACAAGGTTTGTGAATTAGGACATAATAACGAATACGTAACTTACCAAAGTTAAAATCTTAGGTTTAAGTTAAATAATTTGGCGCCTCACACCGCCTAATTTTTCTATGCTCTTAGTCACTCCGTGAAAAAACTAATATTCAGGTAAAACCGGTTGAAATAGTAGCCGACCCCAAATAATATTGGGAATAATAAAGGCTAGGAAGGAGATTGTAATATTAGTACGTATTGTTATATGAGTATTTATCTATATATACATTTAATTTGCCCCTATTATCTTTACAGAACTATTATGGAGCAGCTAAGGCGATTTTGTCAGACAACCCACTCGGTCTTACGTGTGGTATGGTGTGCCCCACTAGCGACCTTTGTGTCGGAGGATGCAATCTTCACGCCAGTGAAGAGGGAGCTATCAACATCGGGGGTTTACAGCATTTCGCTGTTGATGTGAGTGTGTTCAGTTTTAAAATAATCGAAAGTCAGGACCTTAATTATCTAAGAGATAAGTGACTAAACATCTTCATGACTACTACACGTTTGTATATTATTTATTATGATTTCAGGTATTTATGAAGATGGGTATCCCGCAAACTCTAGACCCAAACACCAAGCCTTTACCGAAGGGTGGAGATCAGAAGATCGCTTTAGTTGGAGGTGGACCGGCTAGCATCAGCTGCGCCTGCTTCCTCGCTAGGCTTGGATATAAAAACATTACGGTTTACGAGAAAGAAAATTATCTAGGTGGATTAAGGTAGGCTTTGCTGAGTTAAAATTAATTCATTTATATCTTTAGTGTGTACATACAAAAAAAAATAAAAAGATAACAAAACATGAGTAGTAAAATATGCAAATATATCAATCTGCGTTTCATGTTACAGTTGAGCTTTTCTCCCAAACTGTATTTAATATTCACATGTCTGTGCAAAATTTATACTTTATAATCTATTTACATTGTAATATTTCAGTTCATCAGAGATCCCTCAATACCGGCTCCCATATGATGTGGTCAATTTCGAAGTAGACCTGGTCAAACATCTTGGTGTTAAATTCGAAACTGGCAGGAAACTGTCCACTAAAGATCTAACTGTTAATGTAAGTATATCATAAGATATTAAATCGTAAATCCAATGCCAATGCCAAATAAATAAATGGATTGAGTAAATAGAGATCACTTTAGTATACAACAAGTAAAAAAGAAAACTTTACTATCTTGAGACAAGAGAGATGCTCTTTAAAGCACTTTTTGAATAAATATTGTCGGTATCATCTTGGCTGGCTGCTGGCTGGCTGCTGTAAATAAAGTGCCCCCCATGGTTCGCCGGAAGAACTGTTCCTGGGCTACCCGCATCCGAGAATTTATAATATATTAGAACACTAGAATACAAAAAAAAATACATTTACTAGGAATTCTTCGAAAATTCTGGCAATGTAATTGCTAAATATTCCTTTACCTCCGTTTTTTCCAGTCCAGTTCAGTCTACAGTTTCTATAACTGAAAAAATACACAAAAAGCAGGATAATATTCTCTTCTTCTAAAAAAATATACTATAAATATATTGCAGGGTCTTATGAATGATGGATTCTCAGCTGTGTTTCTGGGTATCGGTCTTCCTGAACCGAAATATATTCCTATCTTCAAAGGTCTTACTCAAGAGATGGGGTTCTTTACTAGCAAGGATTTTTTACCTTTAGTATCTAAAGGAAGCAAGAAAGGTAAGTCACTTTCGAAACACTTGATTTTTTAAATTAAATGGTGATTGGTTTACTACTTCCCGTATTTAGAACTATGACTGAAATATTTAATGTTTTAAAAAGCCCATAAAGGCCCAAATACATAGACACGTTAATAACATCTCATACGAGCTTTGTTTGTTCCTTCTACCGCCTTTTACCAACATCCTTAAATTAAAGGAGCCATTTAGAGTGAGTTATGCCTGTTATTACCAACTATACTGAAAAAGTATTCTTACTCGAAGCCTGCTAACGTAGGTGGTGCCTAAATTTTAAGAGAAAAGGATGGTGGAAAAGAAAATATCACGAAGTGGCCCCTTAAATTTAGGGGCCGTTGATGTAAACAGCCATTAGGTAACCCGTAGTCGTATTTTAATACTTACCCAAACCCAATATTATGGGACACCGAAGTGCTTTGATGTCTTTTAAAATTTAGGGGCTACCTACGTTAGGAGCTTTTAGCAAGGAGACGGCTTAAGTATAATTTAAATTAGACACTTGTTTTACACTTTCTCACACTTAAGAACTGGCTCACTGATTTGTATATAAATACTCAAACTGTATTGACTGGATAATATTTATCTTCAATTTCCAGGTCTTTGTGCCTGCAAGTCTACACTCCCTGAGCTTTACGGCCACGTCATTGTGTTAGGAGCGGGAGACACAGCCTTTGACTGCGCCACATCAGCGTTGAGATGCGGAGCGAAGCGAGTGTACGTTGTGTTCAGAAAGGGAGTTACCAACATTAGGGCCGTACCTGAGGAGGTAAGAACAAGAAAATTTTCATGGACTAAAATAAAATACTTCGTGTAAGCAGCTATTAATAAGTAAGCTAAGTATCTTATGATAGATTAAGTATAAATAATTTCTTGAATCGGATCATGAAAATAGTGGTGAACGCTAGGTACGTAAATCTACTCGAAATATGAAGGACATTGACTTCTTACAAAAAAATAAACACAACAACTAGACACACCTCGCACAAGGTCTTCCAAAACGAAATCATAGATTGTCATTTTTATCCATGCTAAGGTTGCCTGGAAGAGATTGATTTTAGTAATAAGGCCGCATCATTATTTGTACATTAAATATGAGTCATTTTATGTTCTCTATTGTAAATCTGTAATACGGTGTACAAATGAAAAAAATCTATCTGAATTTAGACTGACTGCATGCTGTTAACATTTGCACATATACTGTACATACACTGTAGATAAATTCCACCTAGACACAGATTAAATGATCATGCTCATCATACAATATTTGTATTGGATGGGAATCATATCCACGATTTCCGGATTAGCAGTCAAGGTGCAAAATCCACTAGACCAACACGTCCGTCAATAGTGGATAAATTAAGTGGATAGTGGATACATTATGATTAGCAAGAAATTATAAATGGGTACTTTAAAAGGGATCAGACAAGGAAATCTGAAGAATTGTGCAAATAATAATGTGTCAAAATCATTCAAGCTATTTGTTAAAAAATATATAGTTAGATATAGATTCTTTGGGATGATATTTTTTTCTGATTTTTAGGTGGACTTGGCTAAAGAAGAGAAATGCGAGTTCGTCCCCTTCATGTCTCCTAGAGAAGTTATAGTTAAAAATGGCAAGGTAAAGTATTTCAAAAATTATTATAATTTCAAGGTTGTAGTCACGATGACGTCAGCACGAATGGCTAAACATGTAACGTTTGTTAAGAAGTAAACTCCAAACGAAGGGGCTCGACTGGGGCATTAGTACCCTCAGACAGAAGATCAACCTAAAAATGACAGCATTCATCATCATCATCAACATCCTTTAACAGTCCACTGCTGGACATAGGCCTCTCCTTTGAAAGGAGGTTTTGGCCTACTATACCACGCTGGCCAGACGGGTTGGTAAAGGGTTTGTTTTAAGTTTTCCTTCTCTTGGCAGTGATGTTAGCTGCTTATTTTGTTCCTTTAGTCGCCTCTTAAGACACCCATGGAATGAATAGGGGTGGTGACACTTTGTATTCTTAATACGTTACCACACGACATTCATGCTGTCGTATTTCGTTAATGAGTGTGAGACCGGAGGCCCAATGATGCAGTTGCATGTCACTAGACCGCCATGGTGTGGGTCACCATGCTGCATTGTCTGTACTCGCAATGAGAATGGTGACCCCTACTCCTGGATTCTACTCATGCTTTCCAAAAGATATAGTAGAGTCACTTTGGTAGACCTAAATATAAACAAAACTTTTACCTAAATTTAAAGGCCTTGTTGGTATGCTTGTGTGTATGCGGCTACTGATCAAGAGGTCTCGGGTCCGATTCCCGGGTCGGACCAAATGTTTGTATGATCTGCAGATATTTGTTTCGGAGTTTGGGTGTTTTCTATCCATAATATGTATGTATTTACAAATTATATCAGTTGTCTAGTATCCAAAATACAAGCTCTGCTTAGTTTGGGACTAGATAATGTTGTGTCAGATGTCCTAAAAAAAATATATATTCACCATCTTTCTGTTCCTTAGCAATCGTTGTAAGTTGTACCTCTATAAATTTTGATTTTACTCTGTACCAGATAAGCGGCTTAAAAATGTGTCGCACAGAACAACTGGACGACGGAGAATGGATAGAGGATGAAGAGCAAGTGATGCAGTTGAAGGCTAATTTTATCATCTCAGCTTTCGGTTCCGGACTTTATGATAGTGAAGGTAATGTAACTTCCTTAACTATTTGTTTACTCTGTTTATAATAAATCGCTTGCCATATAATACAATATCGTTACTACTAATGCTAATATTAAAACAGATGCTCATGACATCCGGAACTGACAATCAAGTAAGACAAAACCAACAAAACTTTTTGCCCGACTTGAGAATCGAATCCCATCCTCTTGATCGTCAGTCACATAGACCAACGAGGCGGCAAAAATACTACCCCCACACAAGCAACTCCAGCACAAATGTTTGATTACCATAAAGTGGTAGCGATTGCGACTGCTGTGCTTGAGGTCTGGAGTTCGATTCCCGGGTCGGAGTTTGAGTGTTTTCTATGTATAATATTAAAGTATGTTTATTTAATTTAAGTTTTCTAGCTTTGCTTAGTTTAGGACTAGATGGCGTTGTGTGTAATATGTTCGAAATATCTGTATTATATTTGTTTCTGATGATTTCAGTCAAGGATGCAATGGATAGTGTCAAGTTAAACCGCTGGGGGCTACCCGAAGTGAACGAAAGCACAATGCAGTCTCGCAGCAACCCTCGCGTGTTCATCGGCGGGGACCTGGCGGGGGTCGCTGAGACCACTGTGGAGTCCGTCAACGACGGCAAGACTGCCGCTTGGTTCATGCATTGCTATTTGCAAGTGAGTTGATAAAACGGCCTAGTTTTATTTATGCTGATTTTCATTTGTGCGCTTTAAGTACTCTCTTTACGTGGCTATTTTGGGGCAATAGCTTCTTAGTACCATTCTTCTTTTCATAGATCTACCATAACGGAGAAAAATACTCCTAAGAAAAATGAAATATTTATAAAACTTATTTTATAATTAGCATGATCATGTTGGGCGTCTACGTGTATTTATGTATATATAACTATATATAATCCTGGTATATACTAACTACCCAGAGCACCTGTTGCCCTCCCACCATGATTATCTATGATTCCGGGTTCTTAGACAGGGCTTGAAAAAGGATCTCACTAGGCCGCCATAGTAGGGGTCATAATGCTGCATTTGCATGATTTCCATCAGGCAGAGAGAGTATACCTACATATATAAAAATATATATGCAGGTATATACTTAGAAATATAAATCATAGTAGTCTCAGTAACTGTTTTTATTAACCATTATTTTTTTATTTCTTCAAGGGAATCCCATTCAACGCTCCAATTGAGCTGCCAAAGTTCCACTGTCCGATTGACGACGTGGACTTGTCAGTGGAAGTATGCGGCATAAAGTTCGAAAACCCCTTCGGTCTCGCGAGTGCTCCCCCTACTACCAGCACTGCCATGATTCGGCGAGCTTTCCAACAAGGATGGGGCTTCGCTGTCACCAAGACGTTTGGACTTGATAAGGTATACTTAGCATAGAACTTAATAACGAGGTCATTATTTTTTTTATTATTTTTTATATTTAACTTTACACTTGTTTAACAATTAAGTAGAAGTTTTGTAAAAAAATATATTTTTTGGTATCACGTTCTTATAAGAGAAGAGAATTAACATTTTATCATGTCGCATATCTCTTATTTTATCTAGTATATGTTGTAATTTGTTTTGTTTGGTTCGCGTTGAGTTTAGACTGTTGAACAGCGTAAGTCAGAACTTTTTATACGTTAGAAACCCCTACGACCCGTCACCACATAGATGTCTGCGATGGGCGAAATTATATCTATCACTAGAAAATATCAAATAAATTAATGATAGACAAACTTACCTAATAGTACAATCATTTGATAGTTTTACCTGAAAAGTTTTCCGGGAGTTTTGAAAATTGGTAATTTTATAGATTTCGATGTTCTCTTTGCTAATCTATCTAAATCTATAAAATTACCAATTTTAAAAACTCCCGGAAAACTTTCCAAGAAACCTCATTTTTAGCACCAAATGACTGTACCTACTATAATCTCAAGAGCATTTTATTCTTAGATTTCTTTTTAAAAGTTTTAGTACTTAGAAGTTAGTAGAAATGTGTATAATCAAAATTCCAGGACTTGGTAACAAACGTATCGCCTCGTATCGTGCGCGGAGTGACTTCGGGTGAGAACTATGGGCCAGGCCAAGGCTCCTTCCTCAACATCGAACTGATCTCAGAGAAGTGTTCCAGCTACTGGTGCCAAAGCATCGCTGAACTAAAAAGAGACTATCCTAAGAAGGTAATTCATTTCTTTATTCATCAATAGCCTTTAACAGTTCACTGCTGGACATAGGCGTCTTCTTAGAAAGGAGGTTTTGGCCTACTATACCACGCTGGCCAGACGGGTTGGTATAGGGTTGGTTTCAAGTTGGGGCGGCGTCGGTGTGTGCCGGACGCCGCCTAAGAGAGGGTCGTCGAACAGAGACGGTGCCCGCACCAGGAGCGGGCAGGCGCTGGAGAAGTTCAGAAGGAGATCCCACCCTGGACTTCTCCTCCTCCTAAACGGAGAAGCGCGGAGAGGGCACACTGTGTGTTTTTTAGTCGGTTAAAGTCCGACACACCACCCCGTCGTAACCCCCGGTGGGGTGACAGTCCATAATGAATTTTCACACATAAAAAAAAAAAAAAAGGGTTGGTTTCAAGTTTCATACGTACCTGCTCAGTATCATACGTATTCCAGTATACATGATTTAATTTTAATTATTATTGTAGGTGGTAATTGCATCGATAATGTGTTCATACAACGAGGAGGACTGGACGAAGTTGGCGCGGGCGGCCGAGGCTGCCGGATCTGACGCCTTGGAGCTCAACCTTTCGTGTCCTCACGGCATGGGAGAGTCCGGCATGGGTCTCGCTTGTGGACAGGTAATTACTGTCATGTCATTTACTGCACCATGATAGATTAAGTACCTATTTTATTAATTTGCTTCACGTTAAGAGAGAGTATGTAAAGCTGTCAGTCACGGTTGCCAGACAGACAATCGTTGCAGGTGATTGGAGGTCTAAAAGACGAGTTTTTATATAAAACTTAGTTATCGTCTATTTGGATTATTTGGTCAAATGGCAGTCGCTTTGAGTAAATAAAAGCAGCCAAGTGCGAGTCGGACTCGCCCATGAAGGGTTCCGTATCAGCAAGTAACATCATATAAAAGTTCTTGTAGTTCGTTGTAACTTTAATCGATGTTTTTATACTAGTGTATTGACTGGATGAAAGGTAACGATTTATGACGTATTAAAAAAAACTACTCACTAGATCTTGTTCAATCCAATTTTCGTTGGTAGTTTACATGGTAATGTATAACATATATTTTTTCTAGTTTTATCACTCTCTTATTTTAGAAGTTAGAGGGGGGGGGACACACATTTTTCCACTTTGGAAGTGTCTCTCGCGCAAACTATTCAGTTTAGAAAAAAATTATATTAGAAACCTGAACATCATTTTTGAACACCTATCCATAGATAGGTTTGATGAAAAAAAAATTTTTGAGTTTCAGTTCCAAGTATGGGGACCCCCAAAATGTATTGTTTTTTTTCTAAATTTTTGTAAAAATCTTAATGCGGTTCACAGAATACATCGACTGACCAAATTTCAACAGTATAGCTCGTATAGTTTCGGAAATAATTGGCTGTGACATACGGACGGACAGGCAGACAGACAGACATACAGACAGACTTGACGAATCTATAAGGGTTCCGTTTTTTGCCATTTGGCTACGGAACCCTAAAAATCAATGGTTAGCCATATCGTACGTACCTAGTAAAGGCCTTAAGGCCGACCCCAGCTTCAAATGAAAATCATACGACGATAGTGGTACGACCTTCTTTTCTTTAATTCTTAAACGGTTCATCTTTTAGCGCTGACAGTATAAAACCTAAAAGCGCTGCTCTCCTGTTCGAGGTAGCGCAATTACCCTGCACTGTTTTTTAAATATTAGCAATAGGATATACATATTTCATAAATTATCGACAAGTTTATTTTTGTTTATTACTAAAGTGTAAGTACCTACATTTTAAATTCTGTATTCGTCAAAATGTACCTTTTTATGGTACCTTTAATTAATGAGTTAAAGCGAATATAATTAACGACAAGAATATTTTTTCAGGATCCGGTATTGGTAAAGGGTATCTCACAATGGGTAAGAAAAGCCATCAAGATACCATTCTTTGTAAAGCTGACCCCTAACATCACTGATATTGTCAGTATAGCCATGGCTGCTTATGAAGGTAACAATATACCTTACCTATACAATTACTTAAAATATACTAAGATTATTATCTGTTTAAGATGATACCAAAAACATTTAAAACTGAATAAAAAAGTGATGTAGACATAGCCAAAATGCTATTCAATCCAAAACATTCTGAAAACATCAGTAGGAGTAGCAGATATTATGTATTTTTTGTTGCAATTAACAAGTTCCATCATCAGATTCATGGGCAGTGCACAACTACTTTATACAAAACTGAGAAAATTGTTAACGGCGGTATACATTTAATCATACACGCGTCTTCTTTTCATAACATAAGAACTTAAAAAAAATCTTTATAGGTGGCGCTAACGGTGTGTCTGCCATCAACACTGTATCTGGATTGATGACTGTCAAACCTGATGCCACACCTTGGCCAGCTGTTGGTGAGTATTCTTACTGACCTTCTCTACTTTTAGAAAAGGCTTTTATATATATATGTGATACGACGACGACGAATCCTAACTCCGTATTCAATTTCCAGGTGTTGCCAGAGCCACCACATACGGAGGCGTTTCTGGTAACGCCACCCGTCCGATGGGTCTCCGAGCGGTGTCTGCTATCGCTAACAAGTTGCCTGGGTTCCCTATACTCGGTATCGGTGGTATCGATTCTGCTGAATCAGCCTTACAGTTCATAATGTGTGGAGCGCCTGTTGTTCAGGTACCTACTTAAACTATTTAAGCGTCAGGTAAAACTGAAGTATCTACATAATTTGAAACTACCCACGTTTACTGTAAACTACCCAAATTATTGAAAAACATTACGAGTGTAAGTATCCTGTTTAATAACTTTCTTTATAGTTCTAATTGACATTGAGTAACATAAACCTGCTATCTATAAGTGCATTAAATTTAAATTTATTTTGTATCATCTGTTTTCGTCCAACCAGATTTGCAGCGCAGTACAAAACCAGGACTTCACAGTAGTGGAAGACTACATCACAGGTCTCAAAGCTCTATTATACCTTCGATCGGTGGGGCAGCCCGGCTGGTTAGGACAATCCCCACCTATATTCAAACACCAGAAAGGAAAACCTGTGCAGACACTCTACGACGAGAATGGCAAGGTAACTTCTACTTTAATCACATACATTGCTATCGTTTTAAAATAAGTAGTAAAGCATTGTTGTTGTTGTAAAATATTGTTGACTTTTAGGTTCTAGCCCACTTCGGTGACTACAGCAGAAAGAGAGAAGAGCTTCTACATGAGATCAGGCTAAAATCTGACTTATTACAAGACAATAGAGTTGAAAGTTATGTGACTAACGGCAACGGCCACGTCTCAGACGTGCCAAAGATTAAAGACGTTTTAGGAGAAGCTTTACCAAGAGTGGGGACTTACAAACATTTGGATAATACGAAGCAAGTGGTTGCGCTCATTGATGATGTAAGTATACTCTCTATTAATTATAGGGATGATATATTTTATGGGTAGTGGATCTACACTGATTTCAGCACTAATGGGACGGCTTGACCCGGGGCATTACTACCCTCACAATAATTCCAACCTAAAATGACAGCATTCGTGCTGTCGTCTTTTGCTGGTGAGGCCGGAGGCCCAATCATTCCCCCGGCCTCCAGAATCATCTTATTAAGCCACCATGCTGTATTATATGCACTTACAATGAAGATGGTGGCCCCTACTCCTGGATTCTATTCATGCTTTCCATCAGGCAGAGTAGTTGCTTTGGTAAGCATAAAAATAAAAAAAATAGGCAAATGTAATGCAAGTTACAATTTCATATTCGTGGAAAACACAGAGAGCTATCTACCTAAAATAGACGAAAATTTTTCAATAGTGCATACCTAGCGTTTTTGTCGTTGGCGTAGTCCTGATGGATCGCCAATAAATTACTAATGATTTTTTTTTATATTTCAGGATATGTGCATTAACTGTGGCAAATGTTACATGGCCTGCGCGGATTCAGGGTATCAAGCTATTGAGTAAGTTTTGAAGATTTTTATATCGTTTAGACTCTCAGATTTCATATTTAGTGAAAACAACCTTTTGGTTCCTAGTTGCATTGGTTATATTAAATTCTTTCGACTTACATTAATCAATGAATGTAAAATTAATTTATGAACGTGTCATTGAAATTTTAAGTATTTTGGAGTAGCTTCACGTTAGCACACAGTGTTAGGTAGGTAGTTATTTATAAAGAGTTGTGTCCCTGTAGTCATAATAACTATTTTTCAATTTAGATTCGATGCAGAGACTCACATACCCCGCGTAACAGATGACTGTACCGGCTGCACGCTGTGTCTTTCTGTTTGTCCAATCATCGATTGCATTTCGTAAGTATATTTTACTGAATTTTTCATTATAAATATTAATAATAATACTTGGAAAATCAGCGACTGACCCTAACAAGGTGGTCCAATGAACAAATAGGTACATACTTAGAACAGCCATATGTAAAATGATCCCGATTGATTCTTTTTACCCATACCTACCTTGTGTAGTAGGTACTATTTTTTTGTGAAAGACAAGTAGCGCTATAATTCCGTTATTTCCTATTTGTTTTTTTCCCTAATTTGCTAATATCATGTTAAAATCACATTTTTGACGTGATACAGTCTCTCAAATCGATGAGTGTCGACTGCACGCACAAAAAAGCATTAATCATTGTCACGTTTTGCCCAAGCCGAGCGAGAGCGCGGATCAATCGATTGATCCGAGCGAGAGCGCGGATCAATCGATTGAGAGGCAAGATCGGCCTAAGCGCTCGGATCGATTTGTCCAAGTAGAAGAGAGACAGCGGCAGCAAATACATACCCTCAACTGTTTATAAAGAGTGCGTTCCACTAAGCGCCCACAACGATCAAAAGGCTCCTCGTTCCACATAACGACCGCGGTCGTTGTGGTCGCGGCGAAAACGTCACTCATGACGTCATGACTTACGCTCACGCGAAGCTCGCGACGACCCATCTAAAAAGGTGGGTCGTGGTGATCATTGAGAATATTGGCGGCCTTTTCAAATGTCAAAGCATCAAAAATGGCGACCGTTAAACTTACGCTTTGAAGTTTTCTTTTTTCACAATCATATTTTTGTAAAATCGTATTCCATTCTTCATCTGAACTGGATGAACTAGTACTTTCTAGAGCATTAATGCGACCTCTTACCAAATATCCGAGTGACGCCGCAAACGATATTTCATTTACATTTGAACATAAATTGATCAAATACACTAATAATATTAAATATAAAATTTAATTATAAATTTTTTCAATATAAGTCGATTTAAACAATAATTAATTATTATTCTCAAGGCTTACAGATTATAACCTAACCTCTTAAATCTTTTTCTTTTTTAATTTTTATATTATTTACCTCCACGCCCAAAACGCTCTGTAATCCCTTCCACTTGAGTTTACGATAGTAACGATCACAACTCACAAGCAATGACAAGCAAGTGGAACGGGAAAAACTGCGGTCGTGAGCGTGATCGTTGTGAACGCTTAGTGGAACGCACTCAAAGTGAAGTGAAAACGTAATGTTTTCATAAGACATTATCACGTAAAATTATCGTTCGTTAACCGAATTTACTGACAACCAATTTTTTTTCTTACAGAATGGTACCAAAAAAGATCCCTCACATCATCAAGAGGGGCCTACGATATGACGTAATACCCGTATCACCTTTAGATGGAGTCTGTCAATAAAATACTTGTAAAAACATTAAACTGTATAAAAATATATTAAACTGTGAAAATATACATTACAAATATATCTTAATCTCTATTCATTATTTCTTTGTAAATTGTTTCTGCGTTAAGTTCAGCTGTTTCCCAAGAGTATACCCAACTATTCTGAGGGTTAACTCCTAATGTTAGCGCTGATTTTGGCTTTGGACAGTTATAGTGACTCTTGTTAACTATATTCACTCTTGTCTCCCCTCTCATCTTATCATACAACTTTTCACAAACAAAACATTCAAATTTTTCCATTGTTTTTATACTGTCCAATTGGTAAGGTCTCAGTCTATATTCATTCATGAGATTCTCATTTGTTATTATTTGTTTGGTCTTATGTTCTAAATATTCTTCATATAAACTATCGTTTTTCATTAATTCCATTATATGTTCATGTAAAATCTTTGGCGTTGGGTAATCTTCCAAAAGTATTGCAGACTTTTTGTTTGGAAACCAATCTCTTATAGTGGGTGAACCAAAATATATTGGAACAGTACCTACTTTGATTGCACGCCAAAATTTTTCCGTGACATAATCATTACATACTCCATTTTCTATAGCAATTACAAACTTGTATCTTGCAATAAAATACAAAAAGCTTTCTTCATTCAAGTTATTTAAATAGTCCTCTTTAAATTTCTGTGGCAAATCCTTGTTTTTCAAGCATTTTCCATAAGAGTCGACTTTGATATATTTCATTAATTCTTTAACGTAAGAATCTCTTTCGGTTGAGGTTTCACAGTCACTCTGTAAGTAGAGTACTGGAGCGATCTCATTCAGCATCTCATTTTTTAAGGGAGTACTAATATAATATACTGTACTTGTAATATCTTCATACAAATACAAATGTTGCAATGGAAATGGAACGTTACTGTTTCTACTGAATGTAGATGAAAAATTAAATAAATTAAGAGCTTTTTCATGTAAGAACTCTTCCACATTTCTTGGTGACTCTTCATGAAACAGCGCCCAAACTATTTCATCAGGCCTCTTTGGTATAGGAAGGTTTTTAAAGTCAATATTGCTGGCATAAAACAAATATGCTTCTATATTATAGATATTACTCATACTTCGATCACTATACACAAAACATTTAATACTGTCTGAGCAATGACGAATTTCAGAAGCACCAGTAAACTCCATAGTCCACCAGAGCATAACAGGATACTGTGACTTTGTTTTTGGCTCGCTCAATTCATTTACATCACTATATATTAATACTACACTGAATACTACTGCAATTAAAATTAACCACAACAATTCACACAAAGTTAAATTTAATAATCTCTTAATTATTTTTTTAAACATTTTTGATGTATGTAGCTGACACTGCTCTAAGTTGATATGTAATTTTTTTACACTGGCTTATCACTTAGTCACGCTATACAGGATGAAGCCATGATGGGAACTACTTATCAGTCTTTTGTATAGCAAAAATAATACAATAACAAGGATAATAATGAGTTTAATTTACACATTAATATGTCCATCCTCTTTCTTTTACCATATAATAAAAATCCATAGAAAGAGCAATAATTAAATCGGCATAAAATAAACCATATATTGCACCTACCAATTTGCCAATTACAATGAGGTTTATTACTGCAACTATTGTGATTAAAAGCTGAATTATCACATAGTAAAATTCTGCCTCATACTGTACTTGGTCCACAATATAAAGCACCATAATTTGAGTGGTCAGCATGAGAGTGGGGCCAGCCACCAAGCATTGTAAGATATCCACCGGGGTCACAACATGAGGCAGTATATTGAGAAGCAGAGCCACTACCTAAAAGAGATGTACCCAGTTGTAGACTTTACAAATAACAACAATTACAGTAAAGGAAAATTACTAATAAGAATTTGGAAGCATAAAAGTTTTTGATTGTAAGAACAAAATTTTTTTTTAAACAAAAATCTGATACTCCTTTAAGATACTTCTTTAAGTGTGATGTAGCAATGCTCAAATCTACTGAATAATACGAGTTTGTATGCTTTTTTAAAGCATTTTATTTGATTTATACAACTATTTTGTTAGTGCAAATCCCCGTTCTTTGATAACATAATATAGATCTATACCCAGCGCTACAAGCTGGTGACAGTAAAATAGTCCATACAGGGCTCCAGACGGACTAGGGTTAACAAATATTAAAGCAAATGCTAAGGTAGTACAAAACATTTGCATCATTAAGTAAAGTTGTTCTGCCAGGTCATGCACTTGGTCCACTAAATATAACACGATGAACATAACCGAAAAGACGAGTGTCGGAGCGATGGCCAGGCAGTGTGTGACATCAGGCTCCACCAATACGAATGGGAGAATCATGAGTAGCAATGATATTACCTAAAAGTAATAATTCTTATGACATTTATGTCTTGCAAATTGAGCTTTTGAGCTTACCGACTATGGATATGTTGCTTTTACATTCTGGCATATGAGAAGTTAACATGTCCAGAATTGTATACAGTGAAAGAGGTTTGGATGTGTTTGTTAGAGATTCAAATTCAACCATAAAACAAGAAAAAATAATCTGTTTTTTTAGTCAAATGTCAAAATCTGATGACTTTTCGGGATTAGGTCAATGTCAATACCGTATAGTGATGCATTAGAAGGTTACTAATTGCAGGGGTTACACAAAGTATTCTCAATAATCTTTTTTTTTTTCACAAAATGAAAATATTTTCTTTAATATTTTGTGCTAACTATTACTACGTTATACTGAATCAAACGACAGATTTTAATTTAATATTATTATATTAACACTGACTGTATGATACACTTTTAAAATATTCTTCTAATGTTATTTTTATGCACAACTAAAAGTACAACCCCGTTCATTAGCAATTAAAAATAAATCAAGTGATAATGCTGTTAACAGTGCAAAATAGAATATTCCATATATTAACCAAATCCAAACTCGAACAAGATTTAATAAAAAACATTGAATAAAGGCGCCAAAAGTAAATAAAATTTGAAAAAACAAGTACATTTTTTCCATAAAAAGTGGCACTTTTCTTCGTATGTACAGAATTATAAACAATATCGATGTGACTACCGTGGGACCAGTTGCTATGCAGTACATGTGTCCTTGAGGTTTTGTGACGCCCAGTGGTAATAATAGAATAATTGTCGAGATTACCTACAAGGAATGAAATCGAGCTAGTATCAAGAATATTCATAAGTATTACACAAATAAAAATGTACCGATATACTTACAAATTCCACAAGTTTCATAATAAAGATATTATATCTTATAAGTTCACTAAATTTCTTATCCACTGGGACAGAATCTGGAAAGAAAAAAGTAGGCTTCTTATTTTTTACAACAAACATATATTAGTCCACATTTACTCAATTTTTTACTCATAAATTTAATTTTGGGGTAACGAATACGTCGGATCCTATTAACGAATGCACACACACAGCCTAAATTGTGAGTTTCATAATTTACTTCTACTAAGTTATAAATTGAATTAAAACGTAAAACGGAAGTACTGGCTTTGAACAAAGTTTAATCATGACTTATTCTGTTAATTGAATTCATACTTTCTAAAAATTTCAATCACTAGAATAAATTGTTATCAAAATTGACAAATATGGGCAATGGGCCAGCTAAAACTACTAGATCTATTTTCTAAATCTACAGCCTAACTGAATATATTAAAAAAGGACAACTCAATTAATATTAAACAAATACCATTTATTATCATATCCGACATTTTTGTTATAAATCAATTTCTGACTATAGTTAACTATTGGGGGTCGGACCTCCGGTGCTCTTGTTTGCTTTATGATGGACGTTAATCGTAATGTTTACAGTGGCATATATGGATCACATTTAATAATGTATTACTCATAAAATACAATAAAATAAATATAATATAAAAGAATATTCTTGATAATATGAAGGATGTCAATTAAGTCACTTTCTTTTTATTCATATTTACCGAAAGTCATACATGAAAGTATTATAGGTCAGTCTCAGAAGTCTGAAAACGTGATAGAAGAGTTTGTATTGTTTATGCACATTTCAATAAAAGCATTCTCATTTAGAAGAAAATTATGTTAGTTATTACTGTTTTTAGACTTACGCGGCTTTAACACATACTCATGTTTTCTACTGTAAACGGGACTTTTTGCGATAAAAATTGAAAAGGTTACGATACCTTCTACTTTCCGACGTTCCGAACTGATGTGAGCTTAGCGTCGCCTTCGCGACGTGCAGGTTGCCTCTGCCCGCACTTGATCCGATTCATTTCTTGTAATGTCGGTACCCCTATACACCACACTTAGAACATCCGCACGCCTTGCTTCATCTTTCTGTGACTGCACCCGCTGATGATTGGATTCAACGATGGTGAAAGTCGGTATCCGTCTTCCCGGTTGAAATTTTTATGCCTCTTGATTTCAACCGCTTCACGTACTATTCTACGAAAATTTTTACTATCTGTAGGACTTGCGGTTCGTGTAGTTTAATCCACCGGTTTGGTCCCGATTCCAGGAGCGGAACAAACAAAGCAACATATCGCAGCTGTAAAAAACAAGTCTGCTATCGTAGAGCACCTACGGTTCCGGTTTTAATCAACTACCCTACCCACTCGAGGATGACAATGATGGTAGGGTGGGTGACGGTCCGTGAGGGCTTCCACATGTAAAAAAAAAGTGGTAGATGTATTTGGGGACATTGACTTCCAATAACGATCCAAGTAGATGTTAAAACAACCGGGGCTGATGACTTAGCGTAGTGGAAAACCCCAACAACAGTACCAATAGTAGTAGTGATAGGAGACCCAATGATCATGGCCGGATTTACCATAGAAGCTGAAAAAGCTGAAGCTTAGGGCGGCAGAATTAGGGGGGCGGCAAAATGGCCCAAAAAATAAAATTTGGTACAGAAAAAAAGTAAGGTTGCGGACACACAACTGTTTTTTTTTTTAAAGACTGCACCTGAAATAGCAGGGGTCCAAGGAACCTGTTATTACGTCCTCTGAACCCCTCCCAGTGCCTAACCGTTCCGTCCATTTGCGGCCACACTCAGGGCAGCATGACCATGGCATAGATGATGTCTTTGCAGAAGGTTGCTACCGCGGTAACCGTGTATGGCTCTAACCGCCAATATCCTCTGGGGTCACCAGAGGCGTGCCCTATTTTGAGCGGTAAGAGCCGCCGCCCACACTGGTGGAGCGTACGGTGCCATAGAAGAGATAACTCCCGTGTAGAGTTGTCTCGTCGCGACATTGGCTCCACCCACATTGGGTAAAAGTCGTCCAAGTGCCATCCGTCGTCGTAAACCAGCTTCGGAGCAAGCTGTCGGAAGCGCTCGACAAAGAGTTACCTACCGTCAAGGATCATGCCCAGATAATTCATCTACGCCCGGACCAGTACAATTACCGAGTTGACCACGATGGAGGCGCTGGGGAGTGGCTTACGAGGGCCCATGGAACAAAAGGGCCTTCGTCTTATCCAGGGCCACCAGTAAGTCTAACGCATCAATGCGCCCAACCACCAGGGAGAATCCTGTTGTAGCCAGTATGGCCAGCCTGAAAGTTCACCCCCCTAGCTGCAGCCAGAGTGTCATCGTCGTAACAGATTACTTCCAGCCCGGGGGGAAACGCCTTTGAAAGGCCCAGTCATATCCCATGGTCCACAGGAGTTTTGAGGAGTAAAACATGACTAGGCCCGATGTCTCCAAACACCATCTCGGCCCTCGTATATGATGGTACGCTAATCTTAATAGTCTGCCACTAGCCGCCTCAGGTACTCGGGCACTCCGTGATAAAGGAGTGTTTGAGTGTTTTCCTGTTGTAGTTAAATGGCAGATTATCAAATGCATTGGCGATGTCCATAGACACCGCCAACAGCACGCCGCCACTGCTTATTGCCTCTTCGGTAACGGCTCTTTGGTGAAATAAGGCATCGACCGTCGAACGCCCTTCCCAAAATCCGAATGGGGTGTCCTACATATAGGGGCCCACCTCGCATAGGTGCCAGACGATGCGGGCAGAGAGCACCCTCTGAAACAGCTTACCCAACTCGTCTAGCAACACGATGGACCTATAGGCCGTGACTGGATCGGCAGACCGTCCTGTCTTATGGAGTTTGACCAGCTTTCCGCTCTTCCAGCTCCTAAGGAAGCGTCTGGACGGCATGCTAATGTCCAACACCTCCCTGAGGCGGACCGACTCATGGACGACTGACAAATTCTGCTTAGTTTGGGACTAGATGGCGTTGTGTGTAAGATGTCTGAAATATTTATTTATTATTATTAACTTCAATTCAATATTTTTTTTATAATTTGTTAAATTGAGTTCAATTAAAATCAGTTAATGACGTTAATCGAATGTGCAAATATTTTGATTTAGCAGTTTTGAGACTAGAACTCGACTTAAGTGACTGGCAGAAGTTGAATTTTATTCAATCGCTCGCGTACCTCCTCCACAGCCCGCCACCACCGATAAGTACTGCCAGCTCTTGGATATATTGACGTTGACGGGTGCATGGTTAGATCATAGAGGCCTATCTGCGCGACAGGATGGTGAAGTTTGTGGATCGGAATGGGGTGGAGAATCGAAGGGAAGTATGTTGCGGGGTTCCTCAGGGCTCTGTATTGGGCCCATTATTATGGAACCTCGCATACGATGCGGTCCTTCGCACCAGTCTGCTCTCTGCTCTCTAAGTGTCGTCTCCTATGTGGAAGATATCCTAATACTGGCCAGAGGGAGTGGCTTGTGTTGTGGAAAAGATTCGTGAGCTGGGCCTAAGGGTGGCGTTTCAAAAAACTAAGGCGATTTGGTTCAGGTTGCAGGGAAGTTACATCGTCTGATGCCCAATCTCGGGGGACCAAGTTTGCTGCCTCTACATGGGCGTCGTGCGATCAATGGTCCTCTATGGGACCCCGACTAGTCTATGGACCTGGCGGGTTCCTTCCGCTGTAAAGCTCAAGTTAGGAGTTTGCAGCGGCTGATGGACATTCGGATCGTACAGGGCTACCGCACGACCTCGTATGAGGCAGCGACGATCCTGGCGCGATCTGCACCCTTCGACATTGTGGCCGACATGGATAAGATCGTCTACGACCAAATTAGTTCTGCCGGTCGGAATGGGGAAGGGACAGCGCCGAATCATGAGCCTAAAATGCTACGGCAGAACGGCCTACTAAACCTTATAAGTAATGCAGTAAAAACCAAGCTTTGCTTAGCTTAAAAAACAACAAAAGTTGTAAAAGTAATCTGGTAACTAGATTATTTCCTAAAGAAAGGAATTAACTTTACTGTAAACAGTGTATTTAGTTTTAGGAATCAGTAGGGGCGGCAAATGTGTAAATCCAGCACTGCCAATGATCGCTCATCGTATACGCTAACTGCTAGACCAACGTGGCAGTCATAACAAACAAATTCTTATCATTGTATTTTGATCTGATAGGTAAATCGTTTGTCCTTTTTACCGTATAACGATCACATTTACAGTAGTATTCACGCTAAGTGTTGTTGAACTAGTTTCATGATACTGCATTTAAACTTCTTACGTCTTCTTTATAGTCATAAGAAGTGTAGCTATTTATTAGTTACTTAATTTTCTTTTTTAATCTGTAATTATTAAAAAAGAGATTTAGGGTACAATTAATTGAGTAACAATATCAGTATTTTAATTCCAATTTGTGATGGTATTCATAAACTTGCACACTTTACAAATACGTTACTGTCTACATAATAAGTCTATGGTGTATAAGTGTACAGTAGGTATTGACCATGTGTGTAAAACGTAGTTTATTCAGTGAAGTAGGTCTATGGTTTTATTACATTCTCTTTGATACGTGTGGTTGTTATTTCTGTGTTGAATGAAGTGTTCCGAACTGATCTGTCAAAATGGTGGATCTGTTTTAATGTGCTGTCATTTTCGTTTAGCGCTTGATTTTTTAGACATTATAAAATAGTATTGTAACCATTCTGGTCATGTTGTAGCTCATTGTAGACAAACATCGACGCACTATGGAGGAAGAAGATCCTGTGGTACAGGAGGTAATTACTTCGCCTATAATTAACTTACAACGTGGTACATACATCCTAAGGTTATGTTGTTAATATAAAACTTAGAAAATACTAACGTTTTTGCACATCGTTTCTTTTCAGATGCCGGTATATCTCTCACAGGCATTAGCGGATAACTTGTATATATACCAGTATCCGGTGAGACCGGCCAACAGGGAATGGGATGACGTTAAAGTTATTAATGCAGCTGTTAAACCTAAAAACAAAATGGTTAGATTAGAAATCGGTTTGGACACGAATAGTGACAGATATTGTGAATCTAAAGGCGAGCAAATTGCTATTAACACTGATGGACAACAGGTAATAAATTAATCCACACAATCAAGTATTTTACAATTTGATAATACTTATTTCATTTAGTGTTGTTGTCCCCTCTTTCATAACAACAAAGATTATATTGCACATTCATAAATACAGCTTTAGTGTTCGGTAGCAAATCAAATATTAAAGGTAGTAGTCCCACTCTGATTAAAATGATAACATTTGTAATGTTGTATTACATTGATTAGTGTGAGACTGTAGACTGTAATCATTATACATCATTCTTCTGTGGTGGCCTATTCAGATGATAGGCCATCATTTTGCATTGTCTGCAACATAATGATGGTGACCCCTACTCCTAGATTCTATCTACTCATGGTTACCATGAGGCAGAGTAGATTCACTTTGGTAAGCTTAAATAAAAAAAAAACATCTCAATCCTATAGCAAATTTGCTTTAAGCACCAAACCAAATTGCTTGAAAAGAGTCAATGTATTATTCCCGTCAGTGGCAGTTGCCCAAACTACCCGGAATGTTCTCTCATTTCCGCTCAACTGTTTATAGTTCCTTAAACTGATTACAGATTAGATATCTTAAAAAATGAATAAAATTAAAGTGTCTGGTTTGTAATATGAAATAAACAGTTTTTATCTAAATGCTAATGAAAGTATTAGATTGCTTTCATAATGAAAGCAATCTTTTACATTTTTGTCTGTCTGTTTTGTTAAGCCAATTGTAACTGGACTTTCACTGGCAGATGGTTGATGATACAAACAGTAACTTAGGCTACTATTGTTTGAACTAGCTGAGCCCTGTTGGGTTACTCTCGGGTACACAACAATTGCGGGTAAAACTGTTGTTATAGCTTGTAAAAAAAAATTGGGCAAATGTGTGTCAGGCCATGTATAGAATAGGGTTTACTAATGGTAGGTACATTTATCGTGTCCTTTTAGACACAATTTCTTTATTAATAATTGTAGGGTTTACTTATTATTTCTTTATTTTTATTTTCGAGAGTTTTTGAAGTTTTCGAAATGAGTGCATTTTACAAGTTAGGTCCCTATAACTCCTGAAATAATAAAGTTGTCAAAACCGCCTTAATTGTCCTTAAAATTTCAATATATTAGCTGCTTTCTTTAATGCAGGAGTCTTCGTGGCACGTTAAAGAGAAGGATAAGTCTACTTACTTCAAGCATGGCATTATGGACAAGATTGTATATGAGAGCAGTACTCCTTGTACGGAGAATGACCACTATGCAGTTGCTGTATTGCAAGATAAAGAACTTCATTGTACACCTATACAAGGTATTAAATTATATTACTATTTGTACTTTTTCAAAAAAACACTCGGGAATTAATCCTTTAAAAGTAAATCCATAGGGGGTGTTAAAATATTGGTGTTATCATAGTTGCCTAAACATAGGTGAATTTCATAATGTCTATCCCTGTCCTGTGTCTATCCCTTTAAGGTATAAGATGGTAAGATAGAACAACGCTGATTTCAGCCGGAAGGGACCAGCTTGACTAGAAGCAGTACCACCCTCACACAGAAGACTAACCTAAAAATGACAGCATTCATGCTATCATGCTTTCCATCAGGTCTACCTGATTGCAGTCACTTTGTTAGACTTAAACAAGCTGAGCTTTTAAGTGACTGAGTTTATCTGTGATCATGGCACAGTACAGTACAGGCCACATATTATTAGAAATCAGGGATGTTAAGGAGCTCCATAACCGTAACCAAAACTATCCGATATCCGAAATAAAAATATATCCGTAACTGTTTGTCAAGTTTCGAATACTTTCAGATAGTTTCCTATTAGGGTGGAGTCTAAATAAAACAACATCTTTCGACAGTTTTGTAAGTTAATGTAGATTCTGCAAAATGTAAACAGTGTGTTAAAAGCTTTTCCCGAAAATGGCACTACTTCACTGAAACTATAACTTAAATCAAAATTATTACATACTATTTGTGTTTATGCTTTACTTCAATTTAATATCCGTTACCGAAAATATCCGAAACCTCCCCATAATCGGAAATAATTAGATATCCGAAACTGATATAATTTTATTCTTATCCTTATCCAGATCCGAAATATAACCATAACATCCAATATTATAAATGTTTCGAAATATTGGTAATTATCTAAACTTGTTTGCTTCACAGGCATAATTCAGCTGAGGCCATCATATTCATATTTAGATAAACAAGATAAACGTAAACAGGATAAAAAGAAAAAGGACAATTCTGATGATGAAGACAATGAGCCAGTTGCGAAACAGGTAAATTTAACTAAATTACCGATATGAGCTTTTAGAAATATGCGTACTCCTTTCTTAAAGGCTGTCACCGGGCAGTCATTGGCCATGGCGGTGGTTACTTTCTTTCAGTCATAAAAGAAAATGTACTATGTTAAATGTAAAATGTTCTTGTGGAGTTTCATTATTATTGAATGTATCCAAGAGTAATACTATTAAATTAAACAAATTAAAACTAATAATAACTATGCCCTATGTTTTGTGTTATTTTCTACATAAACATATAGCCTTAATATTGAAAATAAAACAAACATTGCTTAAAGTTAAATACTGTGTATGAATAAGGAGCATAAGCTCGGTTTTATCAACTACACTTAAACCAACTTCTTACTAGGAACCCCCTAATATAGGTAGCCCCTATACTCTAATAGATGTCTAAGCACTTAGGTGATAACTCTCGCAATTTAGGGGACATTGGTGAAAACTACCTGTAAAACAAATTTATTTAAAAATAATTAGTCTAATTTTGTGACTCATGTTTGTACTTTATTTATTTATTTCATTTTTAGATAACTGTGAAATTCGCGCGTCAAGAGACTGAGGTTTCGAAGAAGGCCAAAGAGAAGTCCTTTGAGACTATGTCTCAGCGCATCGCGGACGAGATGTGGTATGATGCGCTGTGGAAACCTTCAGAAACCGATCATGCTGAGGTGAGACTAAAATCAAAGTTTTACATCTGTAATTCAAGCTCATCAGAGTTTAGATTAGGATTAAAATGCTATTTTTTTATTTATTATTTATTATTAACTTTAGGAGGGTAGGCGCTGCTGCGAAAGTGTCAACATCGTGTCTGAGTAAATTACGTTTTTAAAATAAAAATACAGAAAAAACAGTGTGAAAATTGTGTTAATTAAGTAAATAAGTGTAAAAAATATGGACAGAAACAAACAGAACTTATAAAGCATACGTAAATGTGTTGAAAAAACAATAGTACATGTGACGGACACCCGGCAAGATTATTCATTTAAAAAAGGGCAAAATAACGTTAAGAACTGGTATCGCTATATGAAGTCAAGTGTGTAAAAAAATACAATGTGAATTACAAAGTTAACAATGAAAATTAAATACTAATTTTAAAAACATAACCTAAATTCTTTAAAATATAATCGGGTTATAAAACAGTACATTTCAAATAGCGACATCTGTGGTACTACATGCAGTAAGTGCATACATTCTCATCGCTGATCTAATATCCAAATTGATATTTAAATAGTTCACTAAAAAATCTCCAGAGGGCGTAAAAAAAATTAGTTCTATAAAATAGTCATAGAGAGCACTAAAAGCAGTACGAAATGGAACAAATCGTAGAAATGTTGAAATCCCTTCAAAACAAGTTAGATGAACAATCAAATGAACTGAAAGAAATAAAAGAAAATATACCAAAGAGAATAAATAAAAACATAGATGAGAAATTCCTTATACTAGATTGCAGACAACAACAACTTGAAAAAATTACTGAAGACCAAAGCAAAAAAATTAAGTTATTTGAAAGTATTATAAGAAGGAAGAACTTGATATTTTTCGGTGTAGAAGAAACTGAAAACTCCTATTTCAGCCTACAAAATAAAATTATAAATATTATACTAAACGATATGAAAATAGACTGTCAGAATAGAGACATAGAATATATAACTAGACTGGGGAAAAAGTCTGAAAAAACTAGGCCAATTATTGTCACTCTTACCACTATGGGAAAAAAGATTGAAATACTCAAAAAGAAAAAAATGCTACAAAATACCTCATACTATGTCAATCAAGATTATCCACCTGAAGTTCTAGAACAAAGAAAAAACCTAGTCATTCAACTTCAAAGAGAAAAAGATCAAGGAAGGAAAGGTTATATAAAATACAACAAACTAGTTATTCTACCAGACAAAGAGAATGCTGAACAACATTTAGAACATCAAAGCCAATCAAAATATAAGAGAGTTTTATCACAATCTCCTGAAACACAAAATGACAATAATGGTCAGCAAAAGGTAACCAAAAACCCCATAAAGAAAAATAAAATGGATAAATATTTAACAAAAAAATAATAATAATAAAGAAAACAGATCTCCTTTACGCGAAGACAAAAGGTTTCTTACATCCAACACATGACACAAGACAGCCGCCTCTCTACGTCCCCCAATACGGCTGGTCACCGCGGGGGTCACAG
This sequence comes from Phragmatobia fuliginosa, assembly GCA_932526445.1. NCBI lineage: Eukaryota > Metazoa > Arthropoda > Insecta > Lepidoptera > Erebidae > Phragmatobia > Phragmatobia fuliginosa. The sequence continues at coordinate 6,084,361 of OW052066.1, read as the reverse complement.
ACTACAACCCTCCACTCCACCCATGAATAAGCACCTGTTTAGAAAGCTTGAGTGCAATATCTGAAAGGATTTGAATCTTACACATTAACTTTGAACAACAAGCTTATTTCTAATACAAGTTTGTCTCCACCTCCAATGTAAGCGAAACTGATAACCAAAAAATGGCCCAATGGCCAGATGAATTTTTTAAAGATAGTGGGAAACAACTGGACATACAGAGACAAGTGGACTGGAATGGAGGAGGCCTTTACTCGGTCGCGAGGTCCTTAACTACGGTAACGAACACAGCAAATAAAAATAAAAAGTAATATAATATATTGGTAAATTTAATTGCGAAATGTGCTAAGAGTGTAAAATAAGAAAGCAATACATTTAATTTTATATAGCATGTTTATTTTGTATTAATGTAATGTTAATATTAAAGAAAAAAAAAATACATACTTCCATAAAATAATATATAATTTAATGTCGTGTAAATGTTTAAATATTGCGTTTAAATGTTTATATAGTAATTGATTTGAATGTTAATAGTGTTTGAATGTTCACTTATATTAATTTTTGCAATAATAAAAAGAAAAAAAAAAAATATAACAATTAAATGTCATATTAAAAGGTATATAGATGAAATTGTAGATGTATGTGTATATTTTATTGTAATTGAATTTTGTTAAGGAATAAATATGGCTTTATTATTATTATTATTATTAACTTTATTGTACACCACATTACAGTACAAAATAATATACAGAATATACACATGATATACATAATTTTAACAAAAAGGAACCGACTTCAATGAAAAACTATGCCGAGTACCAAAATCGCGACATTGTGCCTATGATATTTGAGGAGTTCCCTCGATTTCCTTGGGATCCCATGATCAGATCCCGATATGGTGACGATGGGACCACCTGTAAGCTACGCCCATTCCAATGCAAAAAGAATTTTTGAAATCGGTTCATAAACGACGAAATTATCGCTGAACATACATAAAAAAAAAAAAAAAAAAAAAAAAAAAAGATTCCGACGAATTGATAACCTCCTCCTTTTTTTTGAAGTCGGTTAAAAATAATATATATAAAAATATCATATACCTACAGAGATCAATATCTGGTCTTACAAAAGGCGGTCTTATCGCTCATGGTGATCTCTTCCAGACAACCTTTTTAGTATTTTTTATAGTTCTTTTACCTAGTGGTACTCTTCTTATGTTTTCGTAATTTAATTTTGATTTAAATGGTACTAAATTCCTTTTGTTAGCTGTGTTTATTTGAAGAGCACAGGGTATGTATTTTGTATTTTCTATTCGTAAAGGAGAATTTATTTCAGATCTCAAAAAAAGCACATTTAAAAAAATGTAATAATAATGTATTGTTCTTAGTTGGAGCGCCTTAAGTTATTCAGCGCGACAACCTCGGATGGATCTGCGTTGACAGTTCAAGCTCGCGAATACGTTCGGGAGCTGGTCCCCCCACCACCACCTGACGAAGCCGACAGCGTATCCACCAAGATTCCATCGCCTAGTGATCAGATCAAGGAAATACTTCTGAGAGGTATGTCTATTTTATTAATTACTAGCTGATTATTCTCTTGTTTGATTGGTTACTCGTCTTCGCGGAAGCAAATTTGTTTCTCATGAAAAAGGTTATAGTGAGAAAGACATGTGCTGTTTTGGACGTTTTTTTTAGAACGGGAAACAATTCCCTCATACATGATTTTTGAGAAAGTTTAACCAGTGCACGCCCCGAAAACTCCAGAGGAAATAAAACACCACGAATCAATTTCGAGCAATACAGTATTATTCCTCATCCAATTACATATGTAAGATACGTTCCTATTTAATGTAGATTGAAATTGCTCTTCACAGCAATAATAAAACTGATAATCCTCGGGGACATAATTATATAAGAGTTAAAATGAGGAGGCATAATGGCCGTCAGACCATACATACGTTCGTTTTCTTGTGACAGCGGTACCAGCAGTTCCTGAGAATTACCGCACTTAGTGTTAAACTCAGGAATGCTGGTTCCAGTTGTAATTTTTTTTTTACTTTGGATAGCCTATTAATCGAGGAATGCTATATAAAATCACGCTAAGAACAACAGGAGCTGAGAACCAATGAATAATGAAAAAAGATGCTGAAACAGGATTTTTTTCTTCTTTTAAGAGACAAAGACGAGGTGAATTTTAAGTTGACCAATCTTAAAATTCACAGTTCTATATTTTTGTAACAGAGTAATAATACGTTTTATTTGTCATCAGCGAAACTCATGACATTCAACGATCTGCGCGGTCTCATCCGCACGGAGGACGGACCGATGTCGGAGAGTGGGCTGCTGTCGGCGTTGAGCGGCGCAGCGTGCTGCGTGCGCGGGCTGTGGGCGGCGCGCTCCGCCGACCTGTACACCCGCGCCGCGCCCGTCCCGCCCCGCCTCATGTGTGCCGCCAGGGACCACGTGGTGAGTACCTCCTGTAGTGACCTGTACACCCGCGCCGCGCCCGTCCCGCCCCGCCTCATGTGTGCCGCCAGGGACCACGTGGTGAGTACCTGGAGCGACCTGTATACCCGCGCCGCGCCCGTCCCGCCCCACCTCATGTGTGCCGCCAGGGACCACGTGGTGAGTACCTCCTGTAGCGACCTGTACACCCGCGCCGCGCCCGTCCGCCCCGCCTCTTGTGTGCCGACAGGGACCACGTGGTGAGTACCTCCTGTAGCGACCTGTACACCCGCGCCGCGCCCGTCCGGCCCGCCTCTTGTGTGCTGCCAGGGACCACGTGGTGAGTACCTCCTGTAGCGACCTGTACACCCCCTAGAGGGTTTAGATGCTTCGGAGATTTCAGGTTAGTCTTGTGTAAAAGAGGGATACCCCTCCGGTCGAGCCAGCCCAACGATAATGAAATCGACGCGGCTCTACTACCTCTGTGTGTGCCGAAACATTATATGTACGTGTTTTATTTTTCAGCTTTATCTCTTCACGCAAAATCCTTACGTGGATAGACGAAAGATAACGGCAGCGGTACGTCTACCGCCCCAGCAAGTCCTAGAAGTCATCAGCTCTGTCGCCAAGTTCAACGAGCTAGTCGGCTGGGAGCTTCTCATTCCACCGGATACCGCTTTCGAAGCTAAGTATCCCGACTTGATTCAACGTCAAAACTTATATTGGGAGGCGAGGCAGAGGTTATTCAACGAAATGTTGATAGGTGAGAACGTCCCTAAAAGGCAAAGGAAGAAATCTCAGCGAGACTCGGTCGGTTCAGATACTCTGATGAGTCCAAAATCGAGGGGTAACAGTGTTAGTGAAGAAGATGGTTCGGATAGGAAGCGACATAAAAATAAATCTGCAACCGGCAGCGGGAAAAGGACTCGATATAGTTCAAGTAGTGCTCAAGATGCGACGTGATTTATAAAACTTTTAGGTTATCAAATTCTAGTGTAGTGTTTCTAGTGTTGCTTGGTTAAGTGAAATGTGTACTGAGTTTGGACTATTTTGGTGGTGCTGATGTTATCATGAAGTCTGATTGAAGAGTAATGTAAGCTTGACATGTAATAGTCTAATGTTTTTTAATATTAAGTAGTCTCATGCTGACTGTGACTATAAATTGTAAGTTAAATGATATTATTTAAAGCATGTATTGATGGTAGGAAAATAATTAACTGATTTTGGCCAGGGCGGCTAGTCTCGACGAAGACGAGGAAGATATTATAGTACACAAATGTAAGCGAGCAAACATAGGTGCACACTCTGTTCCTTCATTCCCATAACACGATTTTACGGCTGTCCGACGCGACCGAGAACGACGATCGACGTGCTCTCCAAGGCCTCCGTGCAACATGACCACAAACTTCCGAACTCCGGGTTTTCATTCAGTATTTCTATTATCAGAAAAACTCAACATAACTTTGGTTGACAGTCACATACGCTAACCACTAGACCAACGAGTTAGTTATAATTGTTACTTAAAAATATTACTACATATATGTAATAGAAAATATAATATTAATCAATCAAGTTGGTATTAGGGCCAATACCTATTTACCATTGTCAATTAGTATAATTCAAGTGTTGCCAACTGTTTCCGAACCCTTCATTTATTGACCAGCTGTAACTATTCAGTCTTACAGGCTTATTTCACTAGTGCAGTGCAATTTTCAGCAAAAGACAGTCATAGCTTTACCCGCGGCTCCGCTCGCGTGTATGTCGTATATCGCAGTAAAATGCCTATAGAACCGCAGGGTCTAAACTGTCTGTGTACCAAATTTCATTCAAATCGCTTCAGTAGTTTTGGCGTGGAAACAGTACAGACAGACAGACGAGTTATTTTCGCATTTATAATATTAGTTGAAGAAGAAGTTTAAGTTTCTAAGTTTTAGTAACGCAACTTATTATCAACTGTAGGCAACCTTACATACCATGCTGGCGACATGGCCTGCATGTTTAGACTGTGCGGATCGGCGTTGTTGCCTTTAATCATTTTCCTAACCTTCCATTAATACCGAGATTTTTGCAGTCGACCGTTTTATTTGAATATCAGGTTTTATAAAAAGCGACTGGCATCGAATTCGAAGTATATTAGCACAGACTGCCCAATAATGATTGCCATAGATATTCATGGCAAACTTCCGTACCCCGGGCTTTTGTTAGAATTTCTTGTTAGAAACACTCAATAGACAGTGGCATACGCTAACCACTAGACCAGCGTGATTTTAGTTATAAATGAACCGACGGCCGAGTATGTCGCCAGCAATATGTTTAGGTTTTACAATCCCACCAAAATTTAAACTTATGAAATATACATGTTATATATTTTTATAGATTTGATTATCATATTTTAAGATGATTATTTAACAAATCATCTGAGTTTTAATGAGTCCTAAATTTGATGCCAATAATAACCGTGATCAATTGTACGTGTAGGACTTTGTTTCGAATTACATATAAGATATTTTCCATCAGTACTCCGAGTTTATTAAAAGAATAAGAGATAATAAATAATAATATAACTTTATTGAAATAAAACTAGCACCATGAAAAAACACCAAATATCTGCATTATTTACTTACTAGCTTTCGCCCATGGATCCGCCCGCGTGTATCTCGATTATTGCAGTAAAAAGTAGCCTATGTGTTATTCTGATATTTAAGCTATATTACTGTAAAGTTTCATCCAAATCTGTTCAGTAGTTTTTGCGTGAATGAGCAACGTACATATATACATACTCACAAACTTGCGCGTTTATAATATTAGTAAGGATTCGCTAGAAAATTACACATGTGCGTAATGTATACTCCTAACCGATTTGGATCACGGCGGTCAAAGATCAGCCAATCTTAACCCACGTGCTATTCGAGGCACAGGGGTTAAGATCCTAAGCAACTATGCTAATAATATATATTTTTGAGGCCCCAAGCCCTATGTGACGATAAAAATAATAATAAAAAATATTTCGGACATCTTACACACAACATCATCTAGTCTCAAACTAAGCTGAGCTTGTATTATGGATACTAAACAACTGATATAACTACCTAAACATTTTTTTTTGTAAATACATAGAAAACACCCAGACTCCGAAACAAATATTTGTGGATCACAATGTTATAATCATGTTTTTCATGTCTTTAAGTCATTTGAATTACAGTACATAGCTAGGTATTGTTCTATTTATATGTGAAGTCTGAACAGGCAGATATGAGTGTTAGCAATAGTATACAATGTCAACATGTCCTTAAAAACTCCTAGACTCCTTTGAGAAGACACATTGTAGGTGTCTACTTAGTTATTTATTATTATTTTAAATGTTGTTACTTGTTATTAAACATTTAGTTTTCTATATCAGGTAACTTCCACTAGTAAGAAATGGTCCTAATTCATTTTAAAAGTAATTAAATAAGTACATATTGAAAAGGACATTGTTTCCGAAAAATAATTATTGAATAATTACTTTTCTAATTGTTAACATATACGTATATGTCTAGTTGTTCATAGAATTATGCCTGTAGCCTAATTTTATCTAATTTGTCACTTACTCATGATAGTCTATAAAAGAAAAATGACAAATTAGCAAATTATTATATAGCACGTATCTAAAAAGACGATTCTCCCTCTAGGAAAATATTGTACCCTGGAGGAATTTACAGACATTTATGAAACGGACAAAAATAACCCAGACTCAGAACAATAATTTGTGGATCGCACAAAGTATTGTCCCATATAGGGATGAAACCCACAATAGCGCAGTATTAACCAGTGAAGTGATTAAACAACTACACACCATCCATGCAGTTAGACAAGTTTCATATTTTTATAGTAATATAGACTCTAAATCATTCGATTCTTTACGAGAGGTAAATCTATCATTGCCACCACTGACCCCTATATAAAATACCCATGTCCTGTTTGCTAAGTGAAAATGTTAATGTATAACATCTGTATATAAGTTTGTACATAAAACTATTTTATCCTATCGTAATATGTAAATTGTGTATGAGCAATTTGTGATTTTACCTGTAAGTTGTTAATTTTTGTAAACGAAATTAAACATTGAAAATATTTTAATGCAAAGTTTTATTTTTAAAGTAGGTACCCCATAAGCCCAGTTGTAGTTGTTCCGCCAGATGACCATGAAACTTTTACAACCTTAAAATATACCTTTTTTTACATTAGTTCTATGTAGTTGTGTACTACACTATTACAGTTAAAATATATTTTAGCATATACGCTAAGAAGTACCTGGGCGATCGAGCTTAGCTCGGTTATCACTTTTATTGTATAACAACGCCATCTATTCTTTCAAGTAGTTGCTGCGTTGGAGTATCAACCACCAACCAAGTGTTACTGAAAGGGTAGTATAGTTGCGCAAGTAATGCTAATGCGGTAACAGTCGCCGAGTCAGTTTTTCATGTGGTATTGAACACATTTAACTGTCCACTCAATATTTTAGAGCAATCCGATTACGGTTCTTTATATGGAATGATGGTCCAAGGCTAGTGTATATGTATAGTGGGAAACCTATATGATAGCAAAGATGCTAATTGGTCCCTGAAATATAGGTTTCATTACGCGTAGACGTTCTTTTGTGTATTAAATTCCCAGTGTGATTTAGAGTGCTCGCATAGCCCTTAAAACTTAGTTCAATAAAAAGCAATTACACAATAAAACATTTTATTTCAACTATTTATGATATAATTCTATTTGGTGCAAGTTACAACAACAATATATTTTAAAATCAACAGTAACACTATGTGTTTGTCTAAATTTATTAATTGTAATAACAACATGTAGAAAGAAACAATGTGCTTAAATTGTTATTATTAAGTACTCTACTAATATACATAATTATATTGATGTAAAACACTTAAATTTGTAATTTAAATAAATATAGATAGGAAGGTACATAGAGAAAGGTTATAGTCATTTATTAATAAAAAAAATGCAGCTTGTAAAAGTAACTAGTCATTTTTTTATTATTAATTAAAAAAGCAAATAAATCAATTTTATTTGCACTACTGTACGTTATGCGTCGTTCGTTACCAAAACAAGTTTACTTTTGTAGTTAGTAAGAAACTAGTACATAAAAATATTTTTAAGCTTTCACGTTACTAAGCAAATCTAGTTTTAGTAGAACAACTCATAACAATTACTAAGGTTAAATTATTTGGTTTAATTCAATACAGCTACAGATTTACTTATTTATTTATTTAGTTTTATTACTCATAGCATTTGATTAAAGGTATCGATTATTGTTAGTACATATTTACCTACTAGAGTTCTCGAGAATCGAATGTCAAATATTTGTGTAGCACTTTTAGTATTGTAAAATATCAATAGTTAGAGACTAAAACTGCCTAAACATTTGTCATTTAATCAGTTTAAACTTATGTTATTAACATGGGGTTACGTTGGGATATTATTTTGTCTTTCATTCATTAATTATTTTGATATCGAAGTGTCTTAGATAAAAAAAAAAACAAAAAGAAATGTTGTACACTGATACGGCAAATAGTATTAAACAAATAAGTATGTATGTTTTAATGGAATGTTCAATCGTTTTTTCTAGACATTTCGTACCTAAATCTCGCTTTTTATTTATCTTCAAGGGAATCGCTCATTGTCAATAGTACAATTGTATATATCTGTGGTGTAAAATAAAAAAGTATTAAAAAAACATACACTTAAGATTACCCGCGCTCAAAGAGTATGTAACACTATGCCCGCGCTATTTAAAATTCATTCATTACACTGTTAACTTACTGAATTAAAACTTTGTTAATTAATAATGATATAAAATACGACAAATTAGATTCATACAAATGCATATTAAAAGAGTACGTGCCTAAAGTACATAAAGTACCTGAAATTCACTAGCAGTTCAGGAAAAATAATGATTAAAAATTGCAAATACTTTTATTTGAAACTAACATAAGTTTTTAAGCATTGGCCACATTTACATCACGTCATGTCACAGTATGGCTAACAGATACTTGATGTACTTTGATATTTTATTAACAAAATTTATGTGTACATACATAAATAGTGACTACGTAAAATCCGTGTTAAATGGGTTACTATTTATTTAAATTCCTAATTCACGGAGTTTAACTCACATTAATTTTAATGAAACAAATTTAATCATTATTCAATACTACACTTTAAAAAAGAATATGTGTTCTAGATAATTTTTTTCACCATTGGAAAACCAAAAACCGCTAAAACCTTTTAGCGGTTTTTGGTTTTCCTTGGACAAACTTGTCAGGTTTGCTTAATTCTACTCCCTACTGAGTTGATCTATGGTAAGCATTATGATATATCATATTTCAACTAGCATTGGGCCAAACTTAGCCCAACACTACTTTATATTTTATTTTACAGAATAACTAAAGATAAGTAAACCTTCAATTAAATCCTCGGATCAGTTAACAAAATCGTTAGGGCTAGAAGCTAGGGCAGACAGAGAGACTCAAAAAAATAAATAAAAATGTTTAGTTTGTACGGATGCAGGTGCAGCCTACCATTAAACACATTGGGTAAAATAAAATGTTAGAATCTGTACAGTACATACAAGACATATATATATAAGTTATGACGATTTATTATTAGTTCGTGAACACCTTTCACCGTGAAGTTAAAGTGGCACGATTATATGGTGATCTACTAATTGTGAAACACTTAGGATCATAGGTAAACATAGCAAAGTATTAACTTATTTATTTATATACTCTTAAGAGTAGTACTCTTCGGTAGAGGACGTCAATACGTTTTTTTTTATAAATTAGGTTTTATTAAAATCTTTTGTGAAAAATAAATGATAATAAAGAGTTATGTTAGCTGCCAAGCCAAAGGTACTCTGCCTGATGTAAAGCATAAGCGGAATCCAAGAGTGGGGGTCACCAGACTTACTGCGAATACAGAGACAATAATGCGACCCATACTCTGGCGGACTAGTGAGGTGCTATTTCACGCTCCACTTAAAACACACAGGATCATAGTGGGCAGAAAATACGTGATGGTTCATGATGAGGAAACAATTCCAGTTATTAAACTGATGAATTTGACACTAATGACACAAAATACTTAGAATAGATGTGATGTTCTCCCAACAACAATGGAGTTTTATTCAACGTGGGGCGTACGCCCCTGTTGATGTTAAGATGTTTCATGTTTGTAAACAAACAAAGTTCAAGTCTCACCTTACTTGATGTTATTACCGTTCGTATTTTGTAACCAGTTCAAACATATTGTATAGCAACAACTATCGCTGCAAGTCCAATTGCCGTGAAACCACTGAATCTGGCCGCTCCATTACAGAATTGAAGATCACAAGTATTTGCAAGTTCTTCGAACCGGTGTTTGACAAGAGACCAGTCGCAGAGGCCGACCCTGCATCCTTCAAAGTGCATTGGACGTTCGTTCTCGAGGAATAGAACTTGGTATGGCTCCCGGACTTGGAAATTACCATTTTGCGTGCACCTGGAAAAATGTAGAGATGTGTTATATAATAATCCATCCAAAATAAATTCTTAATAAATCAATGTCTGTCTGTCTTTGCGGCTTTGCAGCTGTGCCCCGATTAGTCGCTGTTGACGGCGGTTGTCATTGTAAAGGAACAAACAAAACCACGGGTAATACCGCGGGGCGCAGCTAGTAATCTATTTAATATCAATTTATATCGTAGTTATAGTTACTGCCTTCTGTGCGGAGGTACTCCCTTGGAGCAAAATACGCAAAACATGCAAATAGGAAGACAACAAGAAACCGATCCTTTACTTACGATCCTATACGATCCGTGGCCGCTGACCACATATAGCCCAAAAACCTTTTTTCCAATGTCCAGAGCGGTAGACAAATCACTTTGTACTTACTTGTATAAAACTGCTGCTAAGTTCGCGTTAAAGGGCATCATAGTCGAGGTAGTCCACTTTCTGACTTGCACATTGGCGGAATGGTAGTTGTCGCCGGTGAGTGGTACGATGTCCTTGTGGGCATTCATCGCGGTCAGGGTGAGAAGTAACATGGCTGCTGAACTGAAGCCTATGAGGACGCGAGGCTGTTGCGGTGTCTCAGCTGTTATAAAAAAAGAAAAATGATCCATGCATTTCGAAATTTGAATTAAAAATTTCCAATATTTAGAATGGAGAAAAAAAAGTAACTATAAAATTGTTTTAGTTTATTTCTTGTAAATTATGTATTATAAAGACTCATCATCATCTGATGATAATGATGAGAGCGATAGGCTGATGATAATTCATCAGCCTATCGCAGTCCACTGGTGGACGTAGGCTTCTCCCATTGCACACCACCCTGATCGATTTTGGGCTTCTCGCATCCAGCATTAAAAGGCAATTAAAGCATGAAATAAATCTTTCATATATTTTTTTTGGAAAGAAATCTCAAATAAAATCCTATTAGTTCAGAGTTTCGCAGAACCTATTCTAGACTTTAGACGTGTCGTCCGACGAACTTAAAATAGTAGGGTTTACAACTTATCATAAAATTCTTCCTAATGTCTTTGCAAATACTTAATGCTAGAGTTCATAATATGCTCTAAATACGCTAAATGATATAACTTATCAACTTTACTTTTGAAACCAACCTCGTCCTTATCGCTAATATTATACATACATCTACATTAAAAAATGCTTTGTAAAAGAAAAATAAATGTTCAAATCATTACAAGAAATTAATTTGGTGGAAGTGGAAACACCTAGACATTAAGTAAATTAAATTGTTAGTGAGAATAAATTAAAGCGGAAAAGCTCATAACGAACACAACCCTTCGCGTAAACATTAAAAATAGAATCGTGTTTATGGTCGGTGACGTAACAAAACAATTCACTCATGTCATCTAGCGTGTTTATGGTAAACAATATTAATATAGCCTTCGTTCATATGATAGTGTAAATTACCGTTAATTATAGAGGATATAAGGATGTGCAAAATTTACGGTTGAATGAGGTTATAATTAGAGCTAGGTCATTAAGACCCTCGAACATCATCACTAGTAATTAAAAGCATAAAATGTTAATAGACTAAAGTGACATGTTTTCTATGTACCTATGACTATAATGTATTAAATTAACTTCAGATAGAATAACTTACCATCGCTGACATGTTTCGTGAGGAAAGTCATCATATCCTTGACCGTGGTGCATCCAATGTCCTTGTTCAGAGACGAACCGTAGCCGTACTTAAAGTAAGTTTCCAGGTCCTCGGCGTATTCCAGGCGTTTCAGGTCTTCACGCGTAAACGCCTGCATATTAGACAATGCTTTGACTTGTACATGTTTTTGTGTTTAGTGCTACAGTACGGGAAAATTTTTACTCAATAATTATCTGCCTTGATGGTCTAGCGGTTAGCGTATGCAGCCGCCGATCAAGAGGTCTCGGGTTCGATTGTTTGTATGATCTGCAAATATTACCCATACTCTAGTACCCTTAGTACAGGTTCTGTTTAGTTTGTAACTAGATGGCGTTGAGTGATAGACGTCCGAAATGTTATTATTAATTATGATCAGTCTTTAATAGTGGATGAACAGAGCTGGTGATACTTCGTATTCCTAATCTGTCACCACGAGGACGGAAATGATATCAGTTACTATATTTTTTCTGACCGTGTTTTTACTCTTCTTGTGGGTACTGTAAAAGTGGAATAAGAAACCAAAATAGCAACAACAACACTGCAAAGCGAAATAAACTTCATACCAATAGACCAAAAATCGTTTTAAGAAACTCGTTTTTTTTCTAAGGAAAGGAGTTTTCGGTGATGACCTTTCTTGATGATGACTGTGAAGTGTGACGTATGATTTGAGTACTTACAGCACACCATGGTGATATCGCTGTGACGTCCCAGGCTTTGTTATACCGACACATTTGATATATCCGTAGAATCGTCTCCTTCTGCATGTCATAGTTGAAGCCGAGGCGTAATGAGATGTTACTGATCATCTGTTAGGAGAACACCGAGATTTGTAAATAAAACTCATAGCTAGAGAAACTTAAAAGATCTTGGCAGTTAAATCTATTTTTACTAAAATTATAAGTGCAAAAGTGTGTTTTAATGCGAAAACTTAAAGTTGTTTTTTTCCTGATTCTAAAAAGTGTCGTGAACATTTGTGCCACAGAATAAAATGTTACACCCTACACCCGAGATGAAAAGACTGAAAATGTAGTTCAAAGTCATTTATATAATAAATTCAGAGTTTAATCACATTCCACAATAATTTCCTGCGGTTTCCAGAATGTTCTTGTGAACTGCGGAACTTAAAGCGACATTTAATTTTAAGAAATTTATTCTTTATGAAACGGTTGAGTAACAGCTTTAAAAGCGTCTCGATTAAAACTTATATGCATATTTAAATTAACGGAAATTACAGTGGTCTAATTTTAATACCTTACACATATACTGGCAGAGATTGCTTTTAGCAATAAGGCCGCCCATTGTACATGTCTACTTGTAATATTTGTATAAAAACAACAATGTAATTGGTGTACAATAAAGTATATTCTAATCTAATTCTAATCTAGCTGATGCCCGCGGCTCCGCTCGCGTACTAGGGGTATGTAAAATAGATAGTAGCCGATTCTCAGACTTACTGAATATGCATAATTTTTTTTATAAGAATCGGTAAAGCCGTTTCGGAGGAGTATGGGAACGAACATTGTGGCACGAGAATTTTATATATCAGAATATATTATAGCAATACACAAATATCGTTAAGAAATGAGCTAATAAAGACTAGTAGCTTCTTAATCTTCCTAATATCTTATAGAATAAGTGTTACTTATGTTCCCTAAATATCCGAAATACTTCTGTCCTATGTCGTAGTTCTATGATCATTTGAATTCGACCATCTTTTGAAGGTTGGGTTTTCTTACGTAATAACGTGTGATATTCATGATTAGTAAGGTAATTATGAATATTATAGTAATTAAAACCTTTGTTCATTCATGCCAAGTACACAATGAATCATTCATTGACATGTTTGAAGCGAATCGTCAGGCAGTCTAGATTAAAAATATGTTTTTTGAACTTTAATACCAAATGATATTTTGACTGCACGGTTGGCTTAGTGGTTTATGCGGTCGCCACGCCGCTTTCTACTCCTACAAGTGTCGTGGGTTCAAATCCCACTCAGGATAATACTTTGTGTGATTGACAAATTGTTGTTATGAGTCTGGGAGTTCTTTGTGACCGTTTCATGTACATATGTTTGTAAAGTCCCCTACGACACAGGAATTTATATTTCTAATGCGGGTGTTTCTTAGTGTAAAAAAAAGAATTGTTAATTTAGAGTACACCTTCAAATTGACAACTCTGATGTAACTATAATAATGATAATTTTGTAAGTTTAGTGTTTAGAAGAAAAGTATAAATTAAAACAGACATGCTCGACCAGGACGGTATTACCCTCTCACAGAAGACCAACCTAAATGACAGAATACATGCTGTCGTGTCATCATCATCATCATCAGCCTATCGCAGTCCACTGCTGGACATAGGCCTCTCTAATTGCACGCCACCTGGTTCGATCCTCGGCTTCTCGCATCCAGCTCCTTGCGCCGTCTTGCGCAAATCCACCTGCCCTGTGGATGTTTTATGCCAACTATACACATGCCGCGCAAAGCCGCCAAGCATCATTCCGGTTATGACAGTCGTGTAGCCTAGCAAAATCTTCTGTAATTATCTATCTATCTTCGATGGAATTAGTACAAAATGATTCTAAATCTAGAAAAAAGCCACATTTGACCTGATGTTTTTAGAGCTCACCTCTTTGTACTCCTGTTTAGATTCGAAGATAGATAGCTGGGAGACTGTGCCGTTGTTCTCTTCGACATCCCTCGTCCAGACAGGGCAATTCTTGTACGGCTAGAACAATTGAAGAAATTGCTAAATCTTAAGTAAATCTTAAGAAGACCCTGCTAACAAGCAGGGTCTTCAGATCCAAACATCTTGCAAATGAAATAGATGTGAAACCACTATAATGAACTTACAATTTTGAAAGATTTGATAAAAACTTTTTTTTTTCAAAATATAACTACTGCTATGCTCTCAGTCTCAGCGACGATGCGATAGAATTTTTTAAATTATTAATTTAACATAATTATACCTACTATAAGAAATAAAAAAAAATAAGAATAATGAAATTTATAGATAATATTTAATTCATTTAATCAATATAAATATATCAGATAACTAGTACTACCCGCTTTTCGAAATAAATATTAAATAGGTACAGGTATATAACTGTATAAAAATATGCTTTATAGCTGCAGACAAATAAGGTTATCGAGTATTTTCCCGCCAATCCATAGACGACTAAGATTTTAACTATTATTTTAAGTATTTTTTTTATAACTCTTGCAGAAATACTGTTGTTAGCACCTTACCCTGAGAGTCTTCTCATCGTTCTCTTTAGGTATGTCGAGGCTTTCAGCTTGGTCCCCAAACAAGCCTTCCGTGAACGCTTTGAAGGTATTGCTTGAACGCCTGTCATTCACAATCTTGAACTGTAAACATAAAAGAAACACGGACAAAGGGTTAAAATATGTCAATTGTTTAGTTACTTAATATCATCATCTTCCTAGCCTTTATTATTACCAACACTATTTTGGGTCGGCTATTAGTTCAACCAGTTTTGCTTGAATTTCAGTTTTTACACGGAGCGAGTGGCATCGGACCTCCGCAAACCTGAGGTCGAACTGGCATTCGAAGATTGAACTAGTTTTTTGTATATTTGAGGACGCTCCAATATGGATTGCCATAGATGTTAATGACCACCGTGACCGTGGCTTAACGTGCTCCCCGAGATACGGGCGTGAAAAACTTCCATACTCCGGGCTGTTATTAAGAATTTCTTGTTAGTAAAACTGATTGGACTGCACAATTGGCTTAGTGGTTTAAGCGGTCGCCACGCCGCTCTCTACTGCGCCAAGTGTCGTGGGTTCGAATCCCACGTGGGATAACACTTTGTGTGATTCACAAATTGTTGTTCTGAGTCTGGGTGTTCTTTGTGTCCGTTTCATGTATGTTTGTAAAGTCCCCCGCGACACAGGAATTCATATTCCTAATGCGGGAGTTGTCTTTTAAAAAAAAAAAAAAAAAAGCAATTTAGTCCGACCCGGGATTTGAACCGAGACCTCTGGATCAGCAGTCGCATACGCTAACTGCTAGACCAACTCATATTTATAATTAATAATCGATCGAAATATGATTGAATAATGCTTCGCAAAATCGTAAGACCCTAATAGATACGTGTTATACCAGTCTTGACATCCGTTCTAATGACAAATGACGTCATACATATAAGTCATCATGGTTTCGAATACCATAAGTTAATGACACTAACATTAAATGTAGTTGCTTTGAAATAGATATGAGGATATTACCGAGAATCATAGCTGAACGACATTTTGGACAAGTTACAAACACATACGTACTTAGGTATATTAAGTATTAACCAGGCATAAGTGCTATCATTTTTAGGTTGATCTTCAATGCGAGGGTATGACCTTACTACCTCGAACCTCTATCTAAAATACAACCATCTCACCAAGTAATCGTGTTGATTTGTCGTCAATAAACCTGGAAACTTCTGTTTCCACGCTTGTGCTAACTGCTGTGTGGTCATGTAACCATCCGTAGTGAGATCTCCAGCGAAGGTCGAATTGATCCGATCGTTCCATTGCCAACGTTGTAAAAGATTCAAGTCCGAACTGCAGATGCGTTCCTGAAACAAAAAAGATAAGTTTATTTTCTTATTTTTAGGTTTATTCCGGTCTTAGCTATGGACGGTATGTTGCATAGGTTATAAAACTAATAATACTAATTTTATAGGTGTGTTTACTGGTGTGCTTAAAATAGGGTAGTTATATATTATATTATACACTTAGCAGTAGGTGGCGAGTATGATTGCAAAGAAACGCGGACGAGGTGAGAATCTAAGTTACGACTTGGCTTACCTGTAAGAATTACCAACCACTATCCCATTATTGAGTCTACTGGTATAATCCTATTTCTGTTTTTAGTTTTGTTAAATCCTGTTGAAGATATATCACCTTCATGGTCTTATGAAGTAGGAATATATTTTAGAATATATTTTATAATATGTTTGAATATATTTTTAGAATGTGTCACATATATTCCTATGTCTACTTGAAGCGTTTGTGTTTTTACATAGGTATTATTTTTATTAATATATTCTGTATTTCCAAGATACCACTGTGTATAATTCTCTGGAATAATCCTTACCAACAAAGGTTATGGGCCCAGGACCCAGGATGAATGGAAAATAGAGAAAATGAATCATCGACGATGGACGAAGATGACTTCGTGGACGCTGATGATTATGCAGGAGCTATTGAAACTTCATTGAAGGATGCTTTGTCTAGTGAAGAAAAGAGTCAATGGGAAGACGAAGCGATTCTATCAGAAATTCGGAGCCTAGTGAAAAACGACACATGGAAAATCGTAAGGAAACCAATTGATCGTAATGTCGTAGGATGTCGATATGTTTTAACGACGAAGCTTAATATCGACAAAACTGAGAAAAAGAAGGCGAGACTTGTCGCGAAGGGATATAGTCAACAGGCAGATCTCGATTATCACAGGACATACGCACCGGTTGCGAGGATTTCAACCGTACGTTTGTTGGTCGCATTAGCTGTCGAGATGAACATGGACATTGATCAAATAGATATTAATACGGCATATTTAAACGGAGATTTGAATGAAGATATTTATATGAAGATTCCAGAATTGCTGAAAGAAAGTTTGGAAAAACTTGTGAAATGTGATGGTGTTACTAGCATCACAGGTAAGAGAGCAATGAAGATGCTTGAAGATATGAAGGAAGGTGGAAATACATGTAAATTAAAGAAGGCTTTGTATGGACTCAAGCAAGCCGAGCGTCAATGGAACATAAAACTTGACACGAAGTTAAGAGAAATGGGCTTAAAGCCGTCTATAAATGAGCCATGCTTGTACCACAAGCGTAACAAAGATGGTTCAGATCTCTTCGTAGTAGTTTATGTTGATGATATACTTATATCGAGTCAGAAAAGGTCGGTTATTGATAGCTTCAAACATGAATTAGCCAAAAGGTTCGAACTGAAAGATTTTGGTCAAGCAAGTTTTTGTTTGGGGATAGATTTAAAGAAAAATGGGGACAAATACTATTTGTCACAAGAGAAATATATCAATGATATATTGAAGAAATTTAAGATGGAGAACTGCAATCCTGTGAAGACTCCTATGGAGATTGGGAAGCCAGTGTTGAGCACGAAGAAAAATGAGGACGGGAACTCATTTCCCTATAGAGAGCTGATAGGTTCGCTCATGTATCTGAGTGTTGCTACGAGGCCGGATATAGCAAACGCAACAGCGAAGTTGGCGCAGTTCGTGGTGAATCCGCAAGAATATCACTGGAAAGCAGTGAAAAGGGTTCTTCGTTACTTGAAAGGTACGATAAATTACAGTTTGGTATATAAACCGACTGGTTTGGGCATGTATGGGTATGCGGATGCTGATTGGGGTAGTTGTACATATGATAGACGTTCATTCAGTGGATACGTTTTCATTTTAGGAGGTGCAAGTATCTCATGGGCTTCACATAAGCAACGCATTGTAGCAACGTCAACCTGTGAGGCTGAGTTTGTGAGTTTGGCGGAGGCTATGAAAGAGGCTGTGTACTTAAATAGCTTATTGAACGAACTAGGTCTACATAATTTTTCTAAGGTAAAAATGCATGCTGATAACTTGAGTGCGATTTGGTTAACCGAGGATAACGGTGTTTATCACGCGAAGAGTAAGCACATTGATATACGTCATTTCTTTATTAGAGATGTGCTACGTGAAAATAAAGCTATAAGTTTGGAACACTTATCGACTGATAAGATGTTGGCTGATATACTCACCAAGCCTTTGTCCCGTTTTAGGCACGAATCTATGATCTGTAATTTAGGTTTGTGTGTGCGATAATTTAGGTAGTATTATTAATAAGCCCATGTAGTTGAAGGAGGTGTGTTGAAGATATATCACCTTCATGGTCTTATGAAGTAGGAATATATTTTAGAATATATTTTATAATATGTTTGAATATATTTTTAGAATGTGTCACATATATTCCTATGTCTACTTGAAGCGTTTGTGTTTTTACATAGGTATTATTTTTATTAATATATTCTGTATTTCCAAGATACCACTGTGTATAATTCTCTGGAATAATCCTTACCAACAAATCCTGTGTCACAGGGGACTTTATAAATATACATGAAATGTACACAAAGAACACCCAGACTCAGTAAATCACACAGTGTTTTGCTCACGTAGAAAAAAAATGTGTTACAAATATCTGTAAATTTTCTCTCAATCTAGCATTTATAGTACAAGCTCTGTTTATTTTGAAGCTAGATGGCGTTGTGCTACGAATATATCCGAAAAAAACTTATGCACTAAAAATACACCTACCTACACTAAAATATAAAAAACCCTGGTTTTTGTAGTTATCACCACTAATTATGAAGTCATTAGGATAACAAAAATGGTTACTTCGTTACCTTTTACAGTTAAATTGAGACGTCATACCCATTGCTATTTGAAGAAATAGCTTGAACCACTTCAAAACTACGATTGTACGACACTGCATCGCGCTATTAGAGTTCTCACACAGTTTATTAAGGGTATCGTTTCCATAATTGCTCGAAAAAGCACTTACGGTTATGACAAGAGAAACAAATTAATTCATTATTTGACAGTAAAAAAAATATCTCAGTTTCTTAATAAATCAATCTATAGAGAAACCGAGTAAAGTTACTAATACGATTATTTATTTTCGAGAAAAAAATCATCAACAGTGACTAAAATCACCGAAATCGACCTTTTCTGTTTGGAATCAATCTAGTATTATGTTGCTTTATTTGAAATAAATATTTTATTAGTTGCAAGAAAAAAGTACAAAAAAGAGATTAAGCATTTAAGGTTTCTATTAATTCTCACCAGAAAGTCATAATTTAATCTTAAACATCATTAATTTTTAGCGGCAAAAGTTCCATACATTTTAGTATGGAGAAATAATTTGCAATAAAACAGAGTTCACGCTATCCAAAAATTCAGTGTTCTCCGAATATTCAAGGCGAGCGCACGCTCGTTTTTAGCTCCACACGCACTGTCACGCACACAGAGATTTGATTGTTTACATACGACGACGTGACTGTGTGTAACTTTTGATAATATTTGGTAGGTCTGAGAATAGACACACCAATCTTTATATTTTAAATTATTATTAACCAACTTCAAAAAAGGAGTATTATTTGTGTTTTTTTTATTGTACATTCATTGATTACTCTGTCAATTGTGGACCGATTATTAAAATTCATTTTATATGACTGCCTCGGTGGCGCTGTGGTAGCATATGCGATTGAGGCCTCGGGTTCGATTCACGGGTCGGACCAAATGTTTATGAGATCCACAAAATTTTTTTTTTTAGGTGTTGGCTGTTTTCAGTGTTAGTTCATAGGGAAACCCTAAAATTTTATAAGCACGTTATAAATAGTTATTATATATTTTTTTATTTTGTAATGCTATTCCAGACGCAATATCTGAGCTGGTAGCCATCATTTCGTAATGATGAGGGCAGTAGTAGCGCATGCGACTACTTTGCTTGAGTAAGGATTCAGGTTCGATTCCCATGTAGGACCAAATATTTGTGTGATCCGCAAATATTTATTTCGGGGTCTGGGTGTATTCTATAGGTAAGCAACAAAAAAAGTATGTTTATGTATTTATATCAGTTGTCGAATCAATAATATAAGCTCTGCTTAGTTTGGGACTGGATGATGTCGTGTGTAAGATGTTCGAAATAGTTGTTTATTTATTATTGTAATATATCATACTGCCTTGTTGGTCTTGTGGTCAGCGTATGCAACTGCTAACCAAGAGGTCTAGGGTTCGATTCCCGGGTCGGACCAAATTTTTGTATGATCTGCAAATATTTGTTTCGGAGTTTGGGTGTTTTCTATGTATAATATGTATGTATTTATAACAAAAAAGTATGTTTATGTATTATAAACTGCGAAATAAATATTTGCGGATCACACGAATATTTGGTAGATGATATTCTGTGTCATTCGTCTGAAATATTTATTTATTGTTATTTATTATAAACTAGCTTTCTGCCCGCGGCTTCGCCCGCGTGGAATTCGTTGATATCACACGACATGGTAAGGGTAGACGAATCTTACCTGATTTTATGTTTGATAATAAGGAACTTCGACACAAACTTTCGTCCCCTATTTCAAACCCTTCTACCTTTATTTTCGCGATAAAGAGTACCCTATGTCCTTTCCCAAGTTCAGTTCTATCTTCGTACCAAATTTCATCAAAATCGGTTCAGTGGTTTAGGCGTGAAAGCGTAACAGACAGACAGACAGAGTTACTTTCGTATATGTGTGTTACCTTTAGTCGTATCTTTCAAGATGTTCAGCTGATGATGGAAAGTAATACTACTCAATGGTTTGGTCTTGGATGATTAGTATTTCACTTTTATACGTATGTATAAACCGCTAGTCGTATTTATGTTTTACTAGCTTTAGCCCATGGCTCCGCCCGCGAGTGTGTCGATTTTCGTGGTAAAAAGTAGCCATGTCCTTTCTCGGGGTCCCATATATCTCTATACTGAAATTGATCAAAATCAGTTCAGCGTTTTACGCGTGAAAAGGTAACAGACAAACAGACAGACAGAGTTACTTTCACATTTATTTTAGTAACATTATTGCGTAAATAAGCCGTTTGCATTAAATATATTAAAAAAAAAACACAGTCCTCTGCCTCTTCAACCTGTCTATTAAACTCAAAACATAACGTAACTTAAAAACTACTGCACCAATTTTCATGATGTTTGCAGCAATGGATAGATTGGTTTTAAAGGAGGGTATAATTTGTCAAATTTTAAATGTTTTTTAAATGCCTATAAGACCATGTATCGTTAATCACACATTATTGACATAATAAAATCTTACACTGAGAGTCACTAGTGTAAGATTACGGCCAATTACGGGTGCGACCTGGATGAACGCTCTGACGTATTATAAAATATTTATTTAAATAATATTGTGTAATAAACAATTTTATTCTACATATTTCATGTAGAATAAAATTGTTTTAAATGTCTACAGTATTTATTATGATAAGGATTAATATTACATTGTTCCAAATTACTTTGAAATTATTATTCACAAATAAAATAATAAAGAAATATTAAAAAAGTATAATTAAAAAAGTATTACTGTACGTTATTCCTAATTTATGTAACTCGTAAACTTTGTCAATATTGGCTTTATTTATGTGTTCCTTTAAAATAATAAAATAACATTAATAAATCTTCTTTAAAAGGTAACCTTAATTATGATGAAAACCGTATTTAAATACCTTGCGTATTTAAAACGATCTGAGTTGACAGACAATGCACGCGAGCAAATTTATTTTATACTGTGTAAAATTATTTTATAATCTTTGACCATTCGATTGGTATACAGAAAGTATTATGACTTTCTGTACTGAATGAATCCTACGGGCTTTACGTTATGGCAAGATACATTGCGTGCGTTGTAAGACATTAAAATACGTTCTACAAAGGCGAACAGTTGATGGATATTTAACATAAGCAAAAAACCGAAAGTCGGTGATTGCTTGCTACGGTATGTATGCGACAGTGCGCGATGCGTCTGTGTGCATGTAAAATATGTATGTGGGTGTTCAATCACAAATTCTCACGCTTGGTGTCGCGGGCCTTAAGTTAATGAATCTCACTGCAGTTCTTGGATAAGATTGACTAGGTAAGGCGATCGATACTCGGTCGTAGACACCTAGTCAGACTTATGACCGAAGCATAATTTTTTTACGATGGTTGTCTTATTTATGTTAAGGACATTTTTACAAATAAATTATTGAGTGATGAAAAATACTGTGTATTAGAAAAATATGTAGATAAGTATCCGGCTCCGCTCGCGTCCTAGGGGTATATAAAATATATGTTGTCCGATTCTCAGACCTACCCAATATGAACACAAAATTTCATAAGAATCGGTCCAGCCGTTTCGGAGGAGTTTAACTACAAACACCGCAACACGAGAATGTTATATTTAAGATGATATTTTTTCACTATTGTAATTTCTTTTTTTCTTCGTTAACTTACTTTTAACACACCATATTTTTTGTTTATTCCACATCTCATAGTTGCCTGTAAGAGATTGCCTACGAGCGATAAGGCCGCCACTTGTACCTACATATGTAGCTAGTTCTGAGTCCTAACTATTTTTTTTTTCTGGTGTACAATAAAGTCATTTTTGTTATAACGTCCGTATTTCTTTCAAGATTACTTACATTTGTGTTCCTAAAGTTGCCATTATTGTAATTTGTCAGTATGTTGTTCTTCAGGTCTCCAAGTCTTTGAAGCTCGTTGATTTCGTCGGCTTCAGGATTATGGGAGCCATGGCGGCTAAGCAAATACAAGGCGATGGGCTGACAACCTGTCAATGAGAAGAAAATATAATGATAAAATATGCGGACCACGGGTTAAGAGATTAATGTTGGTGAATTAGTTTGGATTTTTAAATAGTATTAGACCCCGAGTCTAACACATAAGAAGACTGCACGGTTGGCCTAATCGTTTGAGCGGTCGCCACACCGCCTTCTGCTGTGCCAAGTGTCGTGGGTTCAAATCTCTCCAAATTCTTGCTCCGAGTCTGGGTGTTCTTTGTGTCCGTTTCATGTATCTTTGTTAATTGACTGCCTTGTTGGTCTAGTGGTTAGCGTATGCGGCTGGTGATCAAGAGGTCTCGGGTTCCATTCCCGGGTCAGACCAAATATTTGTATGATCCACAAATATTTGTTTCGGAGTCTGGGTGTTTTTCTATGGATAATATGTATGTATTTACAAAAAAAAAGTATGTTCATGTATTTATATCAGTTTTTAGTACCCATAATGCAAGCTCTGCTTAGTTTGGAACTAGATGATGCTGTGTGTATCTTACACACATCCGGAATATTTAATTTCACCGTGACCAGGATTTATATTCCTATAAGCGGGAGTTGTCTTTAAAAAAAGATATTAGTCTTTGCCCGTTTCTCCCTAGCATATTTTTTTAATTTGCAAATTGGGCTGGATCTAATCACAAGAAGCTTGAGTTCATAAAACGTTAGCATTCCATAAAACGAAATAAGTGAATGTGTTTTATAGTCTTTGCTTCCTTCGCTAACGGTATTATACGAGTACATAATTTTACTGGAACAACGCAATAATATTGCAATTCAATAATGCAATATTAGGCGATTCACACACTGGCCACGCGTCCAGGCGCGTAGGCGCGGGGCAGCAGATCACGGCGACGGAGGAGCAGATCTGCCTCTTCAAGCAGATTTTACCTCCCCGTCTACAGTATATACATTATAACCACTCGTCAGTGGCGGGATCAGTTTGGGGCTCTTTCAAATTTCGCGCCTTTGTGGAGGAACCACTTACGGGCTCTTTCGGCCGCAGTGTACTTATAGACTTTTTTGTCGATATCTACGGTTCTCACTCTACGCTTTTTGTTTACAATAGATTCCGAATGAATTGACGCACCGCACTCAATAAATTTGTTTAGTCTGTGGCACGCATTGTTTTGACAATCGTTATCATAAATTATGACGGCTTCCAGACAGCGTCAAGTGCTTGTTTGGCGCCCATTTTTTATGCAACTTTTTATAAACAAATTGTTTTATTGATAATATGGTCTTGTGTTTAAGTTATTAAGTGCTTAGTGTTATAATGTTTAAATAGTGTCTATAGTGATAACAAGGTCGTGATTTTTCATTAATTGGAAAAAAAAAGTGGGCCCGAGATGGGCCACCTTCCATTCTAGGTGAGTCATTTTATTTCTCAAAACACAGTTGCAATGCATTTCAAAGTTAAGTGAAGTGTTAGAAATTACATAAAGAAATCTAATTAAGAATATAAATTCCTATTTGCTTTATTATATTTATCAATGGATTTAGAGAAAATCATGATTTTCTAAATTTATAACCTAAAAATTCCCCCTCTGTTAAAAGACCCGGATTTGGTCGCAACAGATTTGCATAATTAGCATTTTTGACAGCCACTGACGAGAGGATAATCTATGCCTCCGCGGCCTCCGCGCCTGACGGCTTTGTACATGGCCCGCACCAAACTAAAGGTTACTTTCCATTTGGTCGTCGTCGTCTGTCATCAATCATCAACAGCCTTTAACAGTCCACTGCTGGACATAGGCCTCTTCTTTGAAAGGAAGTTTTGGCCTACTATACCACGCTGGCCAGACGGGTTGGTAAAGGGTTTGTTTCAAGTTTTCCTTCTCTTGGCAGGATGTTAGCTGCTTATTTTGTTCCTTTAGTCGCCTCTTACGACACCCATGGAATGAATAGGGGTGGTGACACTTTGTATTCTTGATCCGTCACCACACGGACAACGTCGTCTGTATTCTTCGTATTTCATATCCCAAATTGCTGCGCATTGTTCAATTTCGTATATAAATGTGTTTACTGCTGCGTCCCGCCCCGCCTATTAAGTAACACAACACATCGCACAACGCCGTGGCGCGTGTTCGGTGTGTTGGACCTGGCGTGTTTCATATACTAATCGATGTACTTGCATACAATACACTCAGAGCGCGGGGCAGTGTGTGAATCGCCTTAGGTAATTGTCACAAATCTATCATAGATAATTATGTCTCACGATAAAGTTTCTATAAATGTGTGTTTTCTGGCGTGTTTAAGAAAATGTAGTTAATATTTCGCTTAGACCAGCATGAATGAAAAGAGTTGCAGATGAAATTGCGTGGGTCAGTTAGTGGATTGTTTAAGAGTGTTAGCCGCAATTAATATTTGTAAATAGCGAGTAACGCCGCGGAACGAAGCTAGTGTAAAACAAAATTAGTCTAAATTACACCTTATGTCATCAGCTTCACCGGTAAGGAGACAGTTTAAGTATATGTAGTTATTGAAAGCGGACATCACTACATATAAAATAAAGTCCACCGCCGCGTCTGTCTGTTAACGCGATTAACCCAAAAACACACTGCACCGAATTAAATTAAATTTTGAGGTAGTAGAGCCACGCTGATTTCAGCACGGATGGGCCGGCTCGACCCGGCCAGTACTACCCTCACACAGAAGACCATCCTAATAATGACAGCATTCTTGCTGTCGTATTTCATTGGTGAGTGTGAGACCGGAGGCCCAATCATTCTGCATCATTCTCCCGCCCTTCGAAGGCCGGGAGAATGATGCAGAATAATCTAACAAGGCTGCCATGGTAAGGGTCACCATGCTACATTGCCTACCCTCACAATAAGCATGGTGACCCCTACTCCTGGATTCTACTCATGCTTTCCATCAGGCAGAGTAGAGTCACTTTGGCAGGCTTAAATAAAAATAAAAAAAAATAAATTTTGTATACAGATAGTCTAAAACCTGAGAAAGGATATGGGCTACTTTTTAATGTGAGAACCGACATAGACGCGGGCGCAGCCGCGGGCCAAATCTAGTTATATTTTACTACTTTACTATGAGAACATCTTAAATGAGATTGAGATTAAATCCGACCAACATATTAAATGAATTTTCATTTCAAGAATAATAATTGACCTCTGTATGCATTGGTCGTGGTCAAACAAGCTGACTCATTCGTTCTGTGTGACCATGCTCACTGTCAATGCCAATTCATTAAATCTAACTTCAATTGATCCCAAGACAATGGTCCACATACCTACATATCGCGGATCTATACAAACCACAATTATAGAATGATTAGTTCTATTTCAATTAAAAACGACTATGACAATTACATAATTAATTATTTCGACCCATAACTAGGACTACCATTCGTCCAGGTTTTCCTGGATTTGTCCTAGTTTAGACATCGTCCGGGGAGCGTCCGGACTGGGTTTGATTTGTAATTTGGGTCAAATCCGGACTATCTATGAAAATTTTCCGATTTTGGTCGGTCGGTCGGTTAAGGGCATGGAATCTCTTGTAACTCTAAGATCTCTAAAGAGAGTACAATTTATGTTTTAAGGAAAATACGATGTGAGACTTATTCGAGTAAAAAAATTTTTCTTTTCAAGAACTCGAGACGAGAAACCGGGACAAAACACGGGTTTTGATCTATAAAATCTGGAATTTACACTTTTTGTCCCGGATTCCAAACTTTAGAGACTGCAGCCCTATCCTAAATCCTTAAAACTTAAAATTTTGCTATTGCGAATATGGGTTACATTGTTGTTACAATATGAGTCTAGCCCGTCACAACACATCTGGTGTTGAAACCAATTACCAGCCTGAAGTCCACAAGCTAGCACTGCGCCACCGATGCTGTAAAATGCATTATTTTTCACCACAGGTGTAATAAAATATCAATCATCTTTTCTCCCTGTCGTATGGCACAATTTGACCCTATTGCCTGTACTAATTCCCATAAAACATGATAAATAGAACCAGCACTATGCGATGACCCCGTAAATAAGTCGGACCGACTCACCGATAGTTTGTCAATCTGAACGACTCACGTTATTCGATTATTAGTCACAATTATGATATAACCTCATTTTACTAATTGGCCCAAACGAATGTTCAGGAAATGTATTAAATACTGTTACCTTGACCGTTGAGCCAGCGATCGTAGGGTCGATTTCCACTACAGTCAATGATAAATAATAATAAGATCACACATCTCACACACAATCTGGCAGAGTCTATACTAAATATATATATATATATAACTGCTGGATAACATACTTATAGGTTTCTAAACACATATTTATCATGGAGAAATAACACCTGATCCTATGTCTTGGGTAGGAGCTGAACCCACGACCACCGTCTTAGCAGTTAGGATCACTAACCACTATACTAAGAGTTCATTTAAAGGCCAGTCGAGAAAAATCACTGGATCTGAGTATTCTTCCCCAGGATAGAAATTTCACCCCATCACCAAAAAGATCTCTTTATATCTATAAGATGTTATGTTTGTTTCTAACTCTCAACCAAAATCAAGGGGACACTCGCTGTATGAAAAGAAACGAAAAACCGCAGTATCAATTCGGACCAGTTCCTCGAGCACGTCGGCTCATCCGTAGTAGTAGGTAGTAGAGCCACACTGATTTCAGCAAGAATGAGCCGGCTCGAAGGAGATGGTATTTAAACTTTCTTCATTTAAACTTTCTTAGTTACATTATGGAAAGTTAATAATGCTTTCAAAAACATTACTTGTAAAAAAAGTCCAAACTCAACCCAGTTCTTCTATCGTAAAAGGTTGAACCCATGAAGGGTTCCGTAGAACCGAGTAACTTTGACTCTTGTAGTTCGTTGTGACTTTGATTGATGTTTTAATAATAGTGTATTGATTGAATGAAAGGTAAATTGCGGTATACGATTTATGACGTATTAAAAAAAAACTACTTACTAGATCTCGTTCAAACCAATTTTCGTTGGTAGTTTGCCTGATAATGTACAACATATATTTTTTTTAGTTTTATCACTCTCTTATTTTAGAAGTTACAGGTGGGGGACACACATTTTTCCACTTTGGAAGTGTCTCTCGCGCAAACTATTCAGTTTAGAAAAAAATGATATTAGAAACCTCAACATCATTTTTGAACACCTATCCATAGATACGGGTTTACACGTGCGGGTTTGATGAAAAAAATTTTTTTTGAGTTTCAGTTCCAAGTATGGGGACCCCCAAAATGTTTGTTTTTTTTCTATTCTTATGTGAAAAACTTAATGCGGTTCTTAGATTACATCTAATTACCAAGTTTCAAAAGTATAGCTCTTATGGTTTCGGAAAAAAGTGGCTGTGACATACGGACGGACAGACAGACAGACATGACGAATCTATAAGGGTTCCTTTTTTTGCCATTTGGCTACGGAACCCTAAAAATTGGCGATACTTGAATCAAAGTCAATTACAATTAAAGTATGAACGTAATCTATTATTGATAACAGTAAATAAACCTTTATAGTTTATTGAAGGGGAAGAAAAAAAAGGATCTAAAGTTTTGTTTTCTTTGATCACAGTAAGTTACTCAACGTATAACTTTAAAGAAACAAGAAAAAGTTTAAAAAGCAATCGATCTTGTGGACACCACTAAGTTTTTGGGTATAACTCTAGATTCTAAATTGCAGTGGGGCCCACACATTGATGGCTTGTCGAATAGACTCAGTTCTGCAGCATACGCGGTTTATAAAATTCGCCAATTAACTGATGTAGACACCGCAAGACTGGTGTATTTTAGCTATTTTCATAGTGTAATGTCATACGGTATTTTGTTGTGGGGAAATGCTGCTGACATTCAAAGTATCTTTGTGTTGCAAAAGAGAGCTATTCCCGCAATTTATAATCTCAGTTATAGGCAGTCACTGAGGGATAAGTTTAAAGAAATTGGTATTATGACAGTCGCATCTCAATATGTATATGAAAATCTAGTGTATGTTAAGAAAAATATACATTCATTCACAAAGTTTAGCGACATTCATAATATAAACACTAGAAATAAAGATAAACTCGTGTTGCCAACGACTAGACTACAAAAAGTAAGCAAGTCTTTTCGATGTCAGGGTGTGAGATTCTACAATAAGATTCCAAGCAAATTTCATGAATTAAGTATTAACAAATTTAAGTCCTTGGTTAAACAGAAACTGTGTGATAAAGCTTACTACACAGTTACTGATTTTTTAAATGATAAATTTGCTTGGGAGTGATGCTGCTCGCTCCCACAAGTGATGAACATTGAAATTTTGTTCTAATTTGTATTTCATTTATTCTAATTTGTTTAGTTTTTCGTTGAAATTGAATTGTATAGTATTTTTTATTTATTTTTTGTTTTTTTTGTGTAAGTTTGTAAATGTGAGTATAGTGTAGGCTTGTAATGTTAGTTTATATTTTAGTAATTTTCTGGTGGTTTTGAGTGTTTCCACGGCCTACTCAAGTGTCCTGCTGGCGGCAGTGTCGTGTTCCGGGTTGTGGATCCTGACTACATCGGTTAGGCTACACGATGGCTGGGGCCCGTGTGCCGTCTGTATGGACAGGTCGACTCAAAACTATGGTTCTTTCTTCAAAAGGCCAACCCAGACCCTATACTGCACTCACATAGTTCTCTTTAATATTGTACACGGACTTAAAAAAAAAAGAAAAAAAGACACCTCTGTGGTTTGTTTCGGCGTTTCTTCCCAGAGTGAGTCGTAGGAAATGCCGGCGCCTTCTAGCTATAAGTCCGACTTGTAAAAATGTCTGAAAAGATTTACTTACAGAAATAAATATCATTTATCATTTATCATTTAACAACCTTACAACGTAAAAAATTTAAATTTTTTATATAGCCTATGTTTGAGATCAGGGATCCGTAGGTGATAAATAACACAACTGTTGTAAGTGTAACCAACAAATATGTATTGTACAGAACTCCCCTTTACCAATCTCAAACAAAGATAAATCTCCATAATACTTATAATAACACCGGTATGCAAAAGTTAGCGCGATTCAGACAACCCTAACAACGTCATCTATGAATTTACAACATGAACTGAAATTACAAAATAAACTTATCTAATAATACTGTCAACGGACAGATATATATGTATATACTATCACGCCTTTATATCACAAAAGGAACAAGCAGAGACGTTAAAATATGTATCATCTTGGTAATTTTCACGAACCTATTGATACCTCATTCATTAAAATTGGTGAAATAGCTTAAGGCCCGCGATACCGAGCGTGAGAATTTGTGATTGAACACCCACATATATATTTTACATGCACACAGACGCATCGCGCACTGTCGCATACATACCGTAGCAAGTAATCACCGACTTACGGTTTTTTGCTTATGTTAAATATCCATCAACTGTTCGCCTTTGTAGAACGTATTTTAATGTCTTACAACGCACGCAATGTATCTTGCCATAACGTAAAGCCCGTAGGATTCATTCAGTACAGAAAGTCATAATACTTTCTGTATACCATCGAATGGTCAAAGATTATAAAATAATTTTACACAGTATAAAATAAATTCGCTCGCGTGCATTGTCTGTCAACTTAGATGCTTTTAAATACGCAAGGTATTTAAATACGGTTTTCATCATAATTAAGGTTACCTTATAAGGAAGATTTATTAATGTTATTTTATTATATATAGGAACACATAAATAAAGCCAATATTGACAAAATTTTACGAGTTACATACATTAGGAATAACCTACAGTAATACTTTTTTAATTATACTTTTTTACATTTCTTTATTAATTTATTTGTGAATTATAATTTCAAAGTAATTTGGAACAATATAATATTAATCCTTATCTTAATAAATACTGTAGACATTTAAAACAATTTTATTCTACATGAAATATGTAGAATAAAATTGTTTATAACACAATATTATTTAAATAAATATTTTATAATACGTCAGAGCGTTCATCCAAGTCGCCCCTGTAATTGGCCGTAATCTTACACTAGTGACTCTCAGTGTAAGATTTTAATATGTCAATAATGTGTGTTTAACGATACGTGGTCTTATAGGTATTTAAAAAACATTTAAAATTTGACAAATTATACCTTCCTTTAAAACCAATCTATCGATTGCTGCAAACATCATGAAAATCGGTGCAGTAGTTTTTAAGTTACGTTATGTTTTGAGTTTAATAGACAGGTTGAAGAGGCAGAGGACTGTGTTTTCTTTTGATATATTTAATGCAAACGGCTCATTTACGCAATAATGTTACTAAAATAAATGTGAAAGTAACTCTGTCTGTCTGTCTGTCTGTTACCTTTTTACGCCTAAACCGCTGAACCGATTTTGATCAATTTTAGTATAGAGATATATGGGACCTCGAGAAAGGACATGGCTACTTTTTATCGCGAAAATAAAGGTAGAAGGGTTTGAAATAGGGGATGAAAGTTAGTGTCGAAGTTCCTTATTATCAAACATAAAATCAGGTAAGATTGTTTAATCTACCCTTACCGTGTCGCGCGATATAAACGAATTCCACGCGGGCGAAGTCGCGGGCGAAGCCGCGGGCGGAAAGCTAGTTTATAATAAATAACAATAAATAAATATTTCAGACGAATGACACAGAATATCATCTACCAAATATTCGTGTGATCCGCAAATATTTATTTCGCAGTTTATAATACATAAACATACTTTTTTTTATAAATACATACATATTATACATAGAAAACACCCAAACTCCGAAACAAATATTTGTAGATCATACAAACATTTGGTCCGAGCCGGGAATCGAACCCTAGACCTCTTGGTTAGCAGTTGCATACGCTGACCACAAGACCAACAAGGCAATATGATATACCTATTACAATAATAAATAAACAACTATTTTGAACACCTTACACACGACATCATCCAGTCCCAAACTAAGCAGAGCTATTAAAGATTCTAGACAACTGATATAAATACATAAACATACTTTTTTTGTTGCTTACCTATAGAATACACCCAGACCCCGAAATAAATATTTGCGGATCACACAAATATTTGGTCTTACACGGGAATCGAACCCGAAACCTCACTCAAGCAAAGTAGTCGCATGCGCTACCACTGCCACCTAGGCAGTCAATAAATAATAAAAGTCAAAAAGTAATAAAAGTCAATAATAATTTTAAAACTCCTAAACGTTAAAAAGTTATATCTTCCACCATCAGCTCATCATCATGAAATGATGACTACCAGATATTGCGCTGGAATAGCATTACAAAATGAAAAAAAATATATTAATTATTTATAGGTATTATAACGCGCTTATAAAATTTTAGGGTTTTCCTATAAACTAACATTGAAAACACCCAACACCTCCAAAACAAATATTTGTGTCATTTGGTCCGACCCGTGAATCGAACCCGAGACCTCAAGCGCATACGCTACCAAAGCGCCACCGAGGCAGTCACATAAAAAGAATTTTAAAAATCGGTCCACAATTTTATTGACAGAGTAATCAATGAATGTACAATAAAAAAAAATCATTGTTAATAATACTCCTTTTTTGAAGTTGGTCATTAATAATATAAAATATAAAGATTGGTGTGTCTATTCTCAGACCTACCAAATATTATCAAAAGTTACACACAGTCACGTCGTCGTATGTAAACAATCAAATCTCTGTGTGCGTGACAGTGCATGTTGAGCTAAAAACGAGCGTGCGCTCGCCTTGAATATTCGGAGAACACTGAATTTTTGGATCGCGTGAGCTCTGTTTTATTGCAAATTATTTCTCCATACTAAAATGTATGGAACTTTTGCCGCTAAAAATTAATGATGTTTAAGTTTAAATTATGACTTTCTGGTGAGAATTAATAGAAACCTTAAATGGTGAATCTCTTAATTCTACTTTTTTCTTGCAACTAATAAAATATTTATTTCAAATAAAGCAACATAATACTAGATAGATTCCAAACAAAAAAGGTCGATTTCGGTGATTTTGGTCACTGTTGGTGATTTTTTTCTCGAAAATAAATAATCGTATTAGTAATTTTACTCGGTTTCTCTATAGATTGCTTTATTATGGAACTGAAATATTTTTTTTACTGTCAAATAATGAATTAATTTGTTTCTCTTGTCATAACCGTAAGTGCTTTTTCGAGCAATTATGGAAACGATCCCCTTAAGCGCCATTGTGGAACATGAAAGTGGCAAAGTCATTGAGTTTAGGTACGTATACTTATCTTTTAATAACATTTCCGTATCTCTTAATACCTACATTAATCTCTAGCCATATGGCTAATCAGTTTTTAAACTTTGACCTCTTCTTTGCAAAGTATAAATAAAATGAAGTTGCTTCCGTTATCTGTTCACTTAGATATTTTAAACTACTCAACGGATTTTATTAAGCAACAAAAGATAGTGTGATTCAAGAGGAAGGCTTGCATGTTTAATACATGCATTTTATTGTAACGGAAATAAGAGAATTTAATAAACTTTCGTGCGATTCCGGGCCGGGTCACTTGTTGTTAACAAATCTATCAGAATTTGAACTTGTTATTTGGTAAAGGCACGGTTACGTTCTTATTTTTGTGACTGTACAGATCAGCCTTTCCTAAAGTGGGCGATAACGCTCCCTTGTGGGCCCTGCATAGAGGCGATTTGTAACTTCATCTAGCTGACACCGACACCGACACTGACACCGACTGAGCTCTCGACTATAACTTGTGAACATCAACTAATATTAATTTAGAGATTACTCAAACTCGGTTCGATATTTCTCTCCGCGTAGTTCACCAAATCTGTCTCCTGTTTTATTCAATAAATAAAAGAAAAATCATGTCAACCGGTCGCTACGTTTCGAAATGAAAGTTTTTTTCGCAAACACTTTCGCATTTTATAGAAGTAATTTTAATATATATAAGTAATTTTCGTAGATAAAAGACCGCGGGCAATTTCGTTTTAACGAGTTTTTAATTATAACCCGATTTGTGCATTCCTGTAAAATGTACAATGAGATAAACGAGTCTACGCATGTTTGTCTTATTCCTATCGGTGAGTGCAATCTTATATTATAATAAGCGACGTAATATTTATTTTAGTTTCATTTGCGGTTTCGTGCGTAATAGATAAGCACCTTTGTGCCTAAAACCATTTTCGAATGAAGCAATGAAGCCTTCAAAACTGCAAGATTATTTGATTAAAATGCTTCCAGATAAGAAAGACAAAAATGAGGCATATTTTCAAGACCTAGATAAGAAGCATAGTACTCAGCCAAGTGTAGCAAAATTATTTTCGGAGGCTACTAAGCAAGATGACGACGCTAATAAATCATTTATACTCAAAGTGGGCGGTATACAAAATAAGTTTGGGTACCCCTGCTCTAGATGCTATTACAATGCCTCTATCAACAGCCTATGGTAAACCTCTGCTAGACCAAAGTTTATTTTTAGAAAAGAGGTTTAACTTCAGATATCGTTTATCGATTTGAATCTACTACCACGCTACAAAAGCCGTTCAGGTCCTCATAGATGTCACAGTTATCTTTCTTATCATTGCAACCACAAAAACATTAAATGTCACTGCTTGATATAGACCTCTCTTAATTAGTAAAAAGACCGGTTGGAAAAACATTCAAAAGCCACATCAGCACACACTATTCTCGGAATTACACATAATATGTACATAGATGTGTGCGTATGTGTATGTTGAACTACATAATTTCGACGGATATACCACAGACCTTGAAGACGAAAGTCTTCAACCAATGTGTGCTCCTTGTAATGACGTATGTGTTCAGCCGAGATGTAGACAATGGTTGAAGGGCTAGTCCATAAACTTAAAGTTGCTCAAGAACCAATGGAAAGAGCTATGCTAATATTGTCCTTCAGAGAGACTCAAACTCAGTGCAAGACAATATTAGATTAGGAACAAAGTGATCCGTCAGAGAACTAAGGTACCCGATATAGCTCTGACAGCAGGTTGACGTGGCTATTGGCTGGTTATAAAATATAATTCGCTACTTTAATTTAAAAACAATACATCTCAAAAATGATATGTTTTCAGCTGAGCAGTTTAAAGAAAATAAAAAGTTCAGTTGCTCATATGTTCGATAACGACATTTAGTCGTGCCACGCAACCAATTTTTATAGATAGAGATAAAACTTTTATTCACATTAAACTGTAGATTGGTTTGCGTAGAATGGTAGCATTATCAAAATAATGACACATTTTGAAATGTGTCACTATCAAATTAAAACAGCAATATAGCGTAAAACCGAAAACCGTTTGACTAGTCGATTCTGGATTGGAAACCGCGTCTAGGCAAACTTAGTATGGAGTGCCCTCTGGCCAAATGGCTGAACGTATTGAGTAAGATTACCTGTGGCGACTGGATGATCACACCAGGCTTTGTGGTGTGATTTGGGAGAGGCCTATGTACAACAGTGAGCTGCGACGGGTTGATGATAGGTATGTAAAAATGAAAATTAACATCTGATGCAAATGACAAATAAAAAAACACATTTAGGTGTGACCATAACTCTACTCTCAATAGCCGGATATCCATATTATCTATAATAGTCTGTGGCACACACGTTACGCTGATCTATTATTACCTATCCGGTTTTACGAGGTATTAACTTTCAGAGACCCGTCATTCGTTGCCTGACGAAGGTATACAACGTTGTTGGATCAGCTCCAACCGTAAGGTACATATAAATTTCATGTAGGTCATTGCGTCACGGACTTAAATAACAAAAAAGTACGAAACTAATAATATAAAATAATTAACGAAGACAAAAGGAAGGTTAATAGTATAATTTTGGCAGTCTCTGTATGTTAGTATGTTCAGCGTAGCGCCTAAACAACTCAACTTCTTTTTTTCCTTTTTAAAAGACAACTCCTACATTAGGAATATAAATTATTTTGTCGCGGGAGACTTTACAAACATACATAAAACGGACACAAAGAACACCCATAGTTAGAACAACAATTTGTGAATCACACAAACTGTATCCCACGTGGGATTTGATGAACCCACGACACCAACCAACTCTTTTTAATGAAGGAAGTGTCAATAGATTCGTAATAATGGCCCGGGTAAAATAAAACTTTTAGTAAAATATATATGACATGCTGAAGAAAAAAGTTCTTACATAGTCGGATTGAAGTTTTTAAAAAACAATATTGTTTTAGTTTTATTTTCATTAAATCAACCACAACAAACAAAATATAATTTACAGTCTATGACAAAAATGCGATTGTCTCGATGAAAGTCTAGTCTAGTGTTATAAGGAAGTGTTGAGTAGTAAAATGTTAACTATCTAGGTGTGGTAAAGTGGTAATCAACCTTTTGGATAGTGTTGTGCTAGTTAAATCAGAACTCGGTCAAAATCGAAATGTTGCTTAATCTTAAGAGGATATAATTATGCTTACTCGTCGTCAGTCACTAAGATACTTATGCTGTTAAGGCAGTAAGTTGTTTACCCGTAATTTAATCGTATAAGATTCTGTTGCCCATAATATAGTCTGGCTAAATAACCGATGTGATTGCACGTTCTCATAGAAAACATATGTTAGAGAACTTTCTCGACGCTCTTCATTAAGTGAATGAGGTCACTAGAACCTCACCCTCTACACTCGAAGGGCACTTAAAGGGCGAATATGCACCTGCGTCTATTTACTTGATATAAGTATAGATATTTTTATAACCCTCCTAGAATAAACCTTTTTATATTTTGAAACAACTCTAGACAATTCTTTGGCATTATTGATTGATTCGTTAGTGGACGTGCCGTTTCTAATTAACACGCTTGTTTGACAATTTATTAGATAATTTTATTATTGACGAATTCGAGAACTCTCGATATTTGTATTTTATAATTTTTAATATAGGTATATTTCATAAATATTAAAATTAATCTTTGTAATGAAAGATTAATATGTTAACATTTATCAATTTAGTTTAGATTCAATCTTTAATTTATACATAACGCACATTTCAGAAAGTTAAGTTTGAACTAATAAAAACAATAGAAGTGTGTAACGATAATCAAATCTGACTTAATTTTTAGCGTTAAAATGCCTGGCCTGCCCGTCTTTCATTGGGCTGTATCTCTTGAACCGTGACAGGTGACAGCTAATCAGTTAAAATTTTCACAGACGATGTATATTTGTTGCCGCTAGAATAAAAAATACGAATTAGATAAATATTTAAGGAGGGCTCCCATACAACGATAGTATTTTTTTTCAGTTTTTTGCTCGATATTAATAACGGCAACATGTAGACGTTTAAAAAGTATATTGTAGGGAATCCTTCTTGCGCAAGTCCGAATCGGCCAATTTAATTTTCTTCTTCGTATTAATACGTGCTGCATTCTTTTGCTATGCTAAAATGAAAGACCAATAAACATCGTAGAAGTCTTCTACATCCAATAGAATTAGGAAACATTTTTCAAAGACTGACATTAACAAATTCGATACATAGCAAAGATAAATCTCTAACCAAATGTAACAGTCTTCCGGTCCGGTAAATATTGGATCACGTTTTCTGAATTTAACAATTTCGCACGCCACAGAGAACTAAACCACCGGATATTAAAATCATAATGATACTTATTACCAATCGACCTTTCTCTGTGCTATTATATTTTTTAGATACCATAGCTAATGAATGTACGTATCTTAAATTGTAAGTTAGAAAATTAAAACAACGGATTATTTGACTATCAACGTTTTTCGTATACCTCATGAGTTTTTTCCTACTTGTACAAATACAACAATTATGGTCATAGATAATGCTGGTAGTGTAGCTATTTTTAAAGATCATCATCATCAACAGTCGGCAGTCCACTAGGCTATTGTTATATAGATATTTAATATTATTTTTAGTTTAGATTTTAATTTAAATTATTATTCTCTTCTTTAGTTCCTGTGTCAATTCCCTTGCCAAAAACCCTCTTCTAGTTTTCAAATGTTATTAGCTTCACGTCAAGACCGAGAACAAAAAGAGCTATTCGTAAGTTATTCCTTACAAAAAATTAATGTTTTTAGACAAGACAACACAATGCAATCTGACAAAAAGTAATCTAGCATATTTTACTACAAAGAACATTAAATGTAAAAGAGCGCAAAAAGTATTATCAACAAAAAAAAATTTGCAAAATGATAGCTATTTTGGTGTCTGTGATCATGTAGTGCTATTGTGATAGTCGTCTGTATGTGTACAGCCATCTAAGAGGCCAGGTGAACGTCCTCAGTATTGTCGATGTTATATAATGATGTAATAACATTTGTGTGCGAAAATTCGCCTGCTAATAATGGTCGAAGAACTAAATAAGTTACAGTTAAACATACAAAAGTCTTTCTTCGCTATGGTAATTCCATAAATTGGTCAAAAAAGTCTAACAATAGTTATACTAAGACAAATTATTTCTAGTTGTTAATTTTTACTTTCATTTTTTATTATATTACATCTGTTAAAACCTGTTTCCTCGCTATGCCAGATATCCGGGATTCGAACGACCTAAATTCCATTAACATTTAGGTTGCGGTGTCAATTCTTGGATGGAATTTAGTTGTGTATAAACAAAATTATGATACGATTTTACCGTCTGTTACACAATAACATTAACGGGTTGTTTTAAAGAAAGTTCACGTAATATTTCTACAGAGACTACATCTCACTAATATATTTTTCGCAGTTATCCATAGTGACTTAGGACAGATAACACAAAGAGACGGCATAATAATATGTAAGTGTGTAACATGTATGTGTAAGTGAAACCCCTTTCTCTCTATTGTAAATTGATGTATCGGACACGGTAAATTGTGTATGTATGCAGAATCGTAGAATAGAAATTTTCGGTTGTAAAAATTTAGACATTATACTTTAACATTTGGTTTGTAACGTTATTTTGCAGACCATCATCAGCATCATAATCACGTCTAATTTTACAATGTATTTTAAGCGCATGCCAGCGTTTTTAAATATTACAAAAATGTGTTGAGGAACATTATAATAAAAAAGTAAAAAAAATTGTTTTGTTAAAATTTAAAACAGTAAATTATAAAGATAGACGATAGATAGATAAAAGGCATGCAGGACAGAGTACCGAAGTGTGTCTATGGCATGATTTGGCATTGTTCTGCATTGTCTATTCGTCTTTCCTAACGGCGAGCTATTTGAGCCAGCTGCACTACAAACACAATTAGTCGGCCATTTTATTTTTAAACTGTCTAATGTTAGAGAGATAGATTAGCTTATCATTGTTGTATAATTCTATTTTAGTCCTTTATGTGATGTTCTATTAATAGTATTTTAGCTTCAGAAGCTCTTTGTATGTTTTATTCTAATAAAAAATTTATTGCACTTATAAATAGTCGTAATATTTAACTCTGTAGCTTTTGGACTGCATGTCCGTTGTCTACCTCAAACCTTATCTACTCGAATATTTAAAACAAATTATTCTGTTTATTATTTATGGTGAAATAAACAAACATACAAAAAAAGGTCGTATAACCCATCTTTAGCATTTGACAGACTGATGCATAAGTTATTTAACTTCACACTACGGCAATTAAGAGCAGGAGCAGAACATTCACAAACAAAGAGCATAAAAATACAATAAACAAAACAATAGGCAAGGGCGTGAAACACTTTTATGCAAATTTCTTGTAAGAAAAATCCAAGAACAGCCTGAACCCGAAATTGAACCCGAGATCTCTTGATCGCGTCGCAAATATATATAAAATAATTCTCTAATTGAGAGACAGCTCCATATGCCTATTGAAAGATAGAAGAACCTTTAATGCATACTTTGTGTCCCTATAATCATCGGAACTAACAACCTAATTACCCAATAATCACTTCCTAAGATCTGGTATTTTCCAGAACTCTAGAAGAGCAAGCGTGTGCTTGTAGAGATCAGAAATCGATAAAGTAACAAAAGTACTTACAATTCTCATAAACAACAAAATAATATTATCAAGAAATTGCAATTTAATTGTAAATCTGTACATAGGATTACTGACTGTAGGTGTCTGCTAAGTTGACCATGTCCATAAGAATATGTTAAATCATTAAACAAAACAATAGTATGGCTATTATTATGTAGATGTTCTCTTAAGTTATCTTGATGAATAATTTATTACTCATGATCCATTATACAATACAAATAATATCTTGAATTATACTACATAATAAGTATCAGGATTCAAGTTTCTAAATTTAGAAAACGTCAATTTTCGAGCAAGTCACATAAAAATCATTTATTTTGTTTTATTTATATTGGCCTAATTAAGTTTTTATCAGCTCTTTGAATCTTTCTAAATCTCATGTTAATACTTTTTAGTTTATCCCCTTTTTAATTTATAACAAACTTATGTAGAAATAAAAAGTAACGCTCACTTCAAAATTCAAATAGTGTTTTTTCTTTTTTTTGCTTTGGCAAGGCACGGTAGCCAATGTGCTTCAAATAGTTTCGCCATCTTCTACGACTAGTAACTTAAAATGAGTATTGTCAACAGGAAAAACATATTTTTGAAAAGATAAGACCGAATTCTTGTTCATATTCCTCGGTTTCTTAAAGTTCCGGTAACAATCATGACCAATGATTATGTTTTAATGAATTGTCTTTCAAGAAATCGTAAAAGTTGCCTAGTGAAAGGTGTACTTTGGTTTAAAACGAGATATTACATTGTTAACATAGTGACTCATTTCTCTCACGCAATGAATGTTGCTTTTTGAGAATTGTAGTCAATTGAACAGTCATAGAAACATAAAAAAACTGATTTTTTTGTCCGTTTCGTGATGGAATAAGGATATAGGATCACTACCCCTATTCATTACGTGGGTGTCCTGAAAGCTATGTGAGAACACTACCCATGATAATAACACTGCATTAAGGAGGAAAATTTGAAATAAACCTTAAACCAACCCGTTTGACCAGCGTGGTATCAGTCAAAATCAGCAGTTTGTACTAAAACAGCCAGATTAACTGTCATAGTGCAAGCTCTGCTAAGTTTGAAGCTAGATGACGTGGTGTGTCAGATTATTATTATTTCCCTGTTACCTAACATAGAAGACCTTTATTACATTTTTACACTTACATATTTCCCCGAAGGAGTAAATATAAATGTATAAGCAGAAACATTTTTATATATATTAATAGAAAAGAAATCTGACCTAGATAATTAATTACCAACGGGTCATTCTTGCAGGCCGCACCTGCTACTGCGATTCATGTAAAATAAATTTACACTAATGTGTTTTAGTCATGGACTTTGTCAGTGGTTTTGTCCCTCTGGGGTGTCTACCTTAGATGTTTTTATATTTTACGGTAACTAAACACGTATCCAATCCCTATTATCTTCGCATTTTAGCCACTCAGAGAAACAAATAATGGGTTAATATAATTCGGTTAAATATTGCCTTTATAAACGAAATTATACTTTCAGATATTCATTGAGGAACAAAACACAGTCCGGATTGTGGAACATAGGGACAACAATCCAGACTATGTTTTATATTCTTAAACAGTTAAAATACTTCAAATTTTGGTCATTCTTCACTGTTTCTATCTTCATTAATCCGTGAGATTCAACCAACAGTTCTTAAGGTGGGTTCGAAGGAACTTAGTTGTTCAGCAAAAGAACCCCCTAGTCTGCACCGAACCCACTTTGGAGATAATTGATTGTTGGTAATTAGGTTACCACGATTAGGATTAGGGAATTCGAAAGTCGTCATAGATTTGATCGAGAAAAGAAAATTTTTAATAGACACACGCGAATTTAATAGATACAAACAAAGTATAAGTGAAGTAAATTCTTTTTTATGCTGTTTTTGGTACTTGACTGCCTCGTCGGTCTAGTGGTTAGCGTATGTGACTGCTCGGTCGGGTCGGGCCAAAAAGTGTTGTTAGGTTTTCTTAATCAGCTCGGAGTACAAAAGTTCGGCGGTGATTGACGCCCGTACCTCAGAGAGCACATGTACATCTATGGTGATCATTATTGGGAAGTCAGTGCCCTCAAATATACTGACAGCTAGTTCAATCATCGAATTTCAGTTCTCCCTTAGGATTGCAGAGATCCGATGCCAGTCGCTCCGTGTAAAAACTAATATTCAGGTAATACCGGTTGAACTAGTTATAGAAGAAATTGTATTTTGTACTTACCAGGTACTTCGTGTACTTTGGTGCGTGGGTCTCTATTAGCGAACAAATAAGCGGTCTTGGTTCCAAACATCAGATAAGGGTCATCTTGCACGGAGAGGCAGCTCTCCTGCGCCGCGGCTACAGCCAGCGCCAGAAGGAGTGGCAACCAGACCATTTTCTAAAAGATAGATAAGGACTGTAAGGACGTATGTTTGTAGTAACGTACATTCCCTTATGAAGATTTCTGGTTAGTTTTATCACGATGATTCTAATAACTTCACAAATATTTGTTATGGTTTTATCTTTTAAATAAATACTACTACTGCAAGTCCTAAATAATATATATTTTGAAAAAGACAGTATTTTATAACCAGCTACAAAAAAGAGGAGGTTCTCAATTCGATTGGATTTTTTTTAAACAAA
This sequence comes from Phragmatobia fuliginosa, assembly GCA_932526445.1. Taxonomy (NCBI): domain Eukaryota; kingdom Metazoa; phylum Arthropoda; class Insecta; order Lepidoptera; family Erebidae; genus Phragmatobia; species Phragmatobia fuliginosa. Next base: position 6,041,782 of record OW052066.1, on the reverse strand, counting down.
GTTCCTTTCCTTCTAACATTTATTTCGCAACCTTGTATTTACAAAAAAAATGACTAAATGTTGTAGTTATTAAGTACATTGTCAGTTGGATATAAAGATGTGACTACTCAGTTTAATTCATGAATTCTGCTCATGCTTTCTATCACGACGAATAGAGACAACTTTGACAAGGTTATATTAAATGCGATTTAGAATTGTAATCATTTAACATTATGGATGTCGTTATACTCGTATTTGGAATTATGATTAGTATACAATAGCACTTTATCGTTTACCGTTTCAACAATTAAAAAAAGGAATTTACTTATTCATATGAGCTCAAAATATCTGTAGATACAGATATTTATGACAAAATTACATTTTCTTATATTGAAACGGTAAAAATAGATCTAGATAGATATATTTTAACATATTATGATCTGTGGTATTTTTTGTGCGCCTAAAAACTTGATTTACTAGTAATAGGTACCTGCTTTAAGATTTATTCCGTACAGGCCTCAACCAAATTGTTACCAACAACTTTTTGTGATAAGTTAAAAAAAGATAAAAGAGTAACTTGTCTATTATCAATATTTAAACACTACAAATGTCAATGTAAACTTAATTTAACTGCTATATTATAATAGGTACTTATAGAGGTTTTGCCCACGAGGTGGCATCGGGTGAGGAAATTCTTTTAAACTTAATCATACTTTATAATAATAGTAAATCTGCTTTGCGAATATTTAGGTAGATAGGTGCCTATTTAATATTTTTCATCTACATAACTTACTATAACTTAACGATGCTGTGGTCACCGATTGATGGAATATTATTGTGAGAAAAACAAATATGAACCTCACTTGTTCAACTTTAAGCAAACAAATAACAAAACTAGCACAATGGACGGAACTTATACCAACGTGGACCGCATGAATGACACTTCACAAAAAAAGAAACAGTTAACACGAATTAATTAACTGTCGCTCGTCGATGGTTACCTTTGCGCGGGAAGAATCGGGATAGAATACAACGTATAGTCTGTGGTTAAAAGCGCGGGAAACGCGGCAATCCGCGATCACGATTGCGGTGATACTGAGGTACTGGTGGTACTACTAACGTAACTGGGGCTTGGTTCTCGATATTCTTACCTCAGAAATGTGGTTCCACTTCGTGTGCTAAACCTCTATAACTGCATTATGAGTTTTTGTATAAATTTACGCCTAATCATTAAATAATTAAGAGGTTCTTTTGTATTACATGTAGGTAATAGTGCTGTTTGTATATATGGTTAATTTAAATGAGTATAGGTACACACTACACGACACATTGAAAACACCGTGTCGATTGTGAACATTTTAATGTTATTTAGTAGGTGTTTTCGACTTCTGTGCCCGAGGTCTTGGGTTCGATTCCCGAGTTGGACCAAATGTATTTTATTATATCAGTTGTGTAGTATCCTTATCACAAGCACAGCTTAGGGACTAGATGACGTTGTTATGATTCGTATATTATAATTTTTTTGGAAGGTCCTTTTCAGCTCCCAGTAACGGTCCACATCTGGACCGATTTTGACGGGACTTTCACCGGCAGATAGTTAATGATATAAGGAGTAACTTAGGCTAAGTCTTCTAGACCTCGGTGGCGCAGTGGTAGCGGATGCGACTGCTGTGCTTGAGGCCTCGGGTTCGATTCCCGGGTAGGACCAAATGTTTGTGTGATCTGAAAATATTTGTTTCGTAAATTGGATGTATTCTATGTATAATATGTTTGTATTTATAAAAAAAAATATGTTTTATAAATTTATATCTGTTGGTTAATACCCATAATACAAGCTCTGCTAAATTTGGGTCTAGATGGCATTGTGTCTAAGATGTCCGAAATATTTATTGATTTAAACTTCAGTCCATGACGTTACTCGCGATTTAAATTAATACCCGCGGGTGACACCGAAGGACTCAGTTAATGTAGATCTTAATGTTCCTGTAGAGGTACTTTTATGCATTGGCATAAAAGTACCTGATAAACAATAACTGATTAAGTGTAGTTTATTTTTTAGACAATAATACCATTTAGCAATATGTATTACACATTTGTGATTTAGTATGTATCATATAGGTGCACGATCCCGGGTCGAGCCAAAAAGTGTTTTTAGGTTTTCTCCCTTAGGGTTGCGGAGGTCCGATGCCAGTCGCATAATATTGGAAATAAGGCTAGGAAGATGATGATATAGGTGCACGATAATCTGTACCTAGAATATCTTACACAAATAAAGTAACAGGACCTATATACATACACGCTCTCAACTGTACTACAGTTAAGCTCAATTCAGCTCCGATCAAATTGTCCATTTTTCCATAACTTTTATAACGGAAAAATTCACAACGGGTGAGGGGAAAAGACGCAGGCGCGATGTTCGAGCACGTGTATGGAAGGTGTGTCAAATCACAAGCGCCTCTGGTGCCTTTCTAGGGCACTTGTCACAGTCACAGGCCATTATACAATATGTTTATGCCATTAACGCATCGATGTTTATCATGTTCCCCCAAAAACTTTGGCAGTGAACAAATATATTTAGGGTAGAAAGGAAATCCGCTATTTTACTGTCGTTTTATAATGATATGACGCGTTGACGTGTCCTGATGGAAAGTGACATTGCGCGCCCATAAAACCTAAAATTTACAATCGTTTTGTCAAGCTTCAAGTTAGTAGATTCACGCTGATTTTAATATGAATGGATTGGCTTGATCGGGGCGGTGCTACCCTCGTATAGAAAAGCAGTTAATGATTCACAAGCATCTCACTAGGTCGGTCGTTATAGTGTGGGTCGCCATTTTGCATTGTGTGCACTCGTAATGAGAATGTCGACCACCACTACTGGATTCTACTCATGCATCCTATCAGGGAGAGTAGTCACTTTCACACTGTTTTTATAAAGGAGTCTTTCTTTATAAAAACAGTGGGATTGCAATCTTCTCTTGAAGGATTAAATTAGAGGTAGTAATGCTTTGACAATACAACAAACGACAATTTATTTCGCAGTTGCGCTAAGTCATCATCATCATCATTAACAGTCCACTGCTGGACATAGGTCTCTCCTTAGAAAGTAGGTTTTGGCCTACTATACCACGCTGGCCAGACAGGCTGGTATAGGGTTGGTTTTAAGTTTTTGTTTGGTTTTAAGTTTTGTCGTGCGTAGTTTGTCCCTTAGTCGCCTTTTACGACACCCGTGGAATGAATACGGGTGGTGACACTCTGTATTCTTAATCCGTCACCACACGGACAGTATACACAGACAGTATAGTTGCGCTAAGTACCTTTCTATAATTTACAGCTGAAGTATTTGAAAAAAAAAAATTGAAAAAAAATGAGTTTTTTTAGTAACAAATTATGCCTTCGTGTTCATTGCGGATAATTTAACTTTTTTAGATGCGTTTCCGTTTCCGGTATTACTACTATTGTATATCTACTATTACTAGCATTTGAATTTAATCTAGACCTGTACGTAATGGGGTAGCATATCTATAGAAATGATTAAAATAATAACGGATAGACCAATTTTGACAGAACCATCACTGGCAGATGCCTGATGAGCTGATGACATGGAGATAAACTTAGTCTAGTTTTTAGACTAGTAAATATTTCGGACATCTAACATACAACGTCATCTAGTACCAAACTCAGCAGAGCTTGTATTATAAGTAATAGTCAACAGGTCGAAATACTTAAATATACTTCTTAAATAAAACATACACATAAAACAGCCAGACTTCGAAACAAATATTTGCGGATCACACAAACAATTGGTCCAACCCGGGAATCGAAGCCGAGACAGCAGTCGCACACGTTACCACTGCGCCACCGGAGAGGCAGTTAAATTAATTGTAGTTTATGTTACCCAATGTTTTTATTATGTTTTCAGCTGGTTAGGAAAATACAAAAAATATAATTGGTAACTTTTCTTCCTAGCTTTCTCCTAAGATTATTTTAGGTCGGCTACTAATTCCACCGGTTTTACCTGAAGTCAGTACTGGCATTAGACCTCCGCAACCCTGATCATGTAGTAGTAATTACGTAATTAAAATATAATTTTGTATTAAATACTAACAGGTAATAATAATAAATCATATATTGTTATAAATCATTAATGTTGCCATTTTTTTTTTATAAATGATAGAAAATTTAAAATAATATGCCGGCGTGTTGTAAAAGCCTGTTCGTAAGTACTTGAGTATATGCGTAACAATTATGCATAGACGCATACAATTTACCTATATTGTTTGTTTACTACATGCATGTGAATATTACATTTAAATATTAATCGCTTTGAATATGATAATGTACCTATGTGGCATTACATACTAGTTTACATAATGTAATAACAATACATTATGCAAAAAGGTAGAGATAGCTGATGTTAATAAAAAAATAGGGTCTAATTAACGAAAAAAACAGTTCAGACGTATTGTAGTAGATTTATGACCGTTTTCGCCAAACGTCCCCTAAATTTAAAGGGGTGCTTAGAGAGAAAATTTAATGAATACATACGTTAGGGGCTCCTAGTAAGGAGATTGTTTAGGAGGTAAAAACGGGCATTAAAACCGACCCTATCCTAGTTTGGGAGAAGGCGGATATTGTGGGATCTTAATATATCAAGAACTAGCTTTCCGCTCGCGGCTTCGCCCGCGTGGAATTCGTTTAGATCGCGCGACACGGTAAGGGTAGATTAAACAATCTTACATGATTTTATGTTTGATATTATGAAACTTCGACACAAACTATCGTCCCCTATTTCAAACCTTTCTACCTTTATTTTCGCGATAAAAAGGACATAGGATGCTTAGTATCCTATGTCCTTTCCCAAGTTTAGTTCTATCTTCATACCAAATTTCATCAAAATCGGTTCAGTGGTTTAGGCGTGAAAGCTTGACAGACAGACAGACAGAGTTACTTTCGCGTTTATAATATTAGTAGGGATTACACCATCGGAAAGTAGAGATTTCATCAAACAGAAAACACCCCAATTTTTTAAAAAAGTAGATATTTTGACGGGTGAATTTTCGATATTAAGTCAAAATAGGGTGAAAAAATTAATACTTTAAATCAAATAAATTACAGTGTATTCGGGACATAAAAAGGTAAGTTTTCACTAAACTTCGTTTAAAAATAATTTTATTTGTAAAAGATAAAAATAAAAAACCAAAAACTTGGTATTTTGAATTTTTCACATATAATTTGAGGTTTTGTGAAAAAAAGTGTGAATAAAAAAACGGCCAAGTGCGTGTCAGGCCACGCACAGGAAAGGGTTCAACAGTCACCCATAATGGTAAGTGGATTAGAAATTGTATCCAATGGATAATTGTTATGTTTACGTATTATTGCGTTAATTTTGTACGACGTTTTCCAAGTGAGCATTGCATTGTAGAAGTTAAGCCTCTATAACTCCTGAACTAACAAAGTCATCTAATTTGTTATAGTTTTCACTATCACGATTTTTTCCGGCCGTTTAGCTTTTAGAGGGGGGGGGGGACGCCCTGTTTTTACAAAAAAGTGGCCTTTAAAATGAAATTTCTCGCAAACGGACACCTAATTCAAAAAGTCGTCTTAACAACCCTTTAATGTTTTTAAAAGACCTATATAATGATACCCCACATGATGGGGTAGCCGCGAGAAAAAAATATATCCCCACTTTACGTGTAGGGGAAGTACCCTAAATAAAAATATTTTTCATAATTTTATTGTAGCACATTGTCGACGTAATTACAATACATATTCATGCAAAGTTTCATCTTTCTAGCACTTATTGTTTGGACGGTAAGTCGAGGACGGACGGACGGACGGATAGACGCACAGACGGACATGACGAATCTATAAGGGTTCGAAGTCATAAACTTCGGACCACTAAAAAGTTGTAGATCTTTGAATTACCTATAACTTGCTATTTAACTTTTTTCCTTGTAGTTTTGTCGGACTTGTAGTTTTGCCGGAAATCGAGATAAACCGTTTTTTACCCTTTGTTTTATATATTTAGCCATCCAAAGTGATTCTACCCTGCTTGATGGAAAGCATGAGCAGAATCCAAGAGTCAGGACTACCACTCTTGCTGCGAATGCAGACAATAATGTATGGCAGCTTAGTGAGATGCTTTTTCACGCCCCGCTTATATAGGACCCGAATTCCTCCCCCCCTACCCCTTCCCGACCTCAGATCGCCCGTAAATTATTTTTCCTTTCATTTTTATTATATTCTCCTCCTTTTCCAATAGGTTTCATCCTACTATAGTTTTATTTGTTTTCAAAAGTGAACTACCCTGGTCTACTGGTCTATATGTCATTTACAAACTATCATTATGCAAGTGTGTTATGCCTAGCAACCTGTGAAGTATTGACAGGAGATAAACAGTGATACATTTTGACATGTACGATTTATGTATTTTTATAATCACTTAGCTTTGGCCTTTGTATCTCGATTATTGCAGTAAAAAGTAGCCTATGTCCTTTCCCAAGTTCAGTTCTATCTCCATACCAAATTTCATCAAAATCGGTTCAGTGGTTTAGGCGTGAAAGCGTAACAGACAGACAGACAGACAGAGTTACTTTCGCATTTATAATATTAATAGGGACTAGTGTATAATAGTAAGGTTGTTTGTAACTATCCTTCAAATACTATAAAAATGCTGTTTGTAAGCAAACCTTTTTATGTTACAGCTGTCAAAATTACTTTCTTCGGCCTGATGGAAAGATGGTGGCCGCCATCCTCCTTGTCAATGCGACAATGCATCATGGTCACCTAAACTACACCCGGACCCACACTACTCAAATGACCCGGACCCGATTCACAGTGGAAGCGAAACATGTGCATTGGTAGTGAGTTCCACGTATTGAGTACTCGACACAGTGAGGAAGAATTTAAAAAAAAAAACGTTTATTTCGAGTGCATATGTCTACCACTTTAAAATGGTGACTTCCAAGGTCTGCACGTGTCGTTGTATAGAGACTATACACCGTATCGACTGGAGTAATACCTCGGCGTCAAAGAAAACCAGTATAAAACAATTATTTACTAGCCAGATTACCAGGGGCCATGATTCTATGTTCATAGAAACGGAAGATAACTCAGTAGGCAGTACTTTATGAATAACGGTAATCACTTATCAAATGCTTCGCTAGTTTATAAGATGTCGGTGTTTAAAATAATCAATCCTAATTCTTCAGTATTCGTCATAACGAGAGTCATAACTCAATGTTTTTGTGAGCTATGATGTTGATTCCCGTGTACAGGCGTTACAGCGTATGGTAGGAATTCGTTCCATAATCAGATGACCCTTCTGCTCATCATCAACAGCCTTTGAGAATCTACTGTTGGACATAGGCCTCACCTTAGAAAGAAGATGTTGGCCCTCTGTTCCACCCTGATCGGACGGGTAGGTATTGGGATTATTTAAAATTTTCCTACTCTTTGCAATGCATTATTCTACGTAAATTGCTCTCTTATTCACCTCTTACGAGACCCATCGCATATAAAATTGGGGTGTTTACTCCCCGTAAATACCCTTATTACGTAAAGAGCCAAATGCCTGAAGAATAATATAGTACTAAAGTAGATTTTCTTTTGTTATAATATTATTGGAAATAAATACCATATTATATTGACTGTATGTATAGATATCTGAATAATTCAAGAAAATGGAAGAAAACGGGTAATTCCATTGCGTGGGCTGTATAAGGTACATTGGTAGGTACCACGAACTCAAATAGTATCACGCATATGCGCAGTAAGGATGACATCACTGTAGGTGCTAAGAAAAACTACTTTGATAGGTGTTTTATAATACACCCATCTGTATAGACCTACGAGTCTTCAATAACTGCGAACATATCCAATAATCTGGTCTTAAATTATAAAGCTGAAGAATTCGTTTATTTGTTACGCTTACCTCAGGAACTACTGCTTCGGATTGTTAAATGATTTCACTGTTAGATAGTCCATTTATAGGGGAAGGCTATATATCATCACGCTACAACTAAAAGGAGCGGAGTATCAATGATTTTTGATTTAAAAACGGGGGAAAATTATTTCTTTTAAGATTTTCTATAGCGTGCGCTGTGTAAATGGTTATGGAATCGTGAAAATAACGTATGAAAGATTTTTTTCTCTTAAAAAGTACTAAAAAAGTACTTTTGTCTGAAAAAATGTCTTTTGAGGTTATCTTACTGTAACCCTTTCTGTGGGAAATAAATTTACGCGGTATAACATCACGCTACGGGCAATAGAAGACGCAGTTGGATGAAACTAACTAGATAAGAATAACTGGGCCAAAATAGGCAATTCAAGTAGGTTCTACCGTATCAAATAATATGTAAAAACTTCTTTGAGCATTGGGTTTTACTTTTGGGTACTGGGGTTTTACGGATAAAAAAAATTAAGTTCATTTTCAATATTGAATTAACTTATCCAGAAAACTACTTTTATTATGATGATTAGAAAAAATATGCCATATCAATAATTAAAACAGGTTATTTGACGTTAATCTTTATATGTTAATCGATCTAAAACTTCTTAAATTTATTTATTGTTTAGACGGCTGGTACGAGCTGGATGCGATTAGCCGAGGATCGAACTAAGTGGCGTGCAATTGGACAGCCCTATGTCCAGCAGTGGACTGCGATAGGCTGATGATGATAGTGATAATGTTCTAAAACATAAACGAAGGCACTCTTTGGCCTTTTTTGGGACCGTTCACAAGCTTTTGCACAACAAACTTGAAAATCACACTCAAGTTACACTTTTTTGTTTGAGGCTTTTAGGAATTTAAAGTGTCAGTGCAAATGCAAATCTTTTGGTTCAGGCTATTTTTCTAAAACATTATAGAAATGTATTGTGAGTACCTAAAGATTATTTTGCAGCATATAAAGCAAAAGAAATACTATTAAAAACATAGGTGTGTATATCTATGCTTTTAGTACAATTTTTACTGCAGTACGGATTTCAATATCGGTCTTGGTGATAAAACTGTTAATGAAAGTTGCTAGAGTTCAGAGTTTACCTAGTCATACAAAAGATGTCTGCAGGCAAATGACGTAAATCGTACGACCTATTTTCCGCTCGTTTGTCTAACTATTGAATCGTTACGAGAAAATAATCACGTGGGAATAGTTTTCTTTACGTATTTTATTGTGTTCAAATAGTACTAATGTAATAATAACTTGAGACATGTCACACACTAATCTCGAACGCCGTCACCGTCTTTGTCTCGAGATTAGTCTCGAACTAGACAAATTGTATGGTAACTAGACACATATTACATGGTACATAGGAAAGGTAAATCATGCTTATACATATCTATACATACAAATAAATACAAGTAAAATTTCTGTATGTAATATCTATTTTTTTTTTTTTTACTGAATGCATATGAAATTATATAGGGTACGTAGAACAAAAAAGTTTTTTTTTTAAATTGTGTCTGTCTGTCTGTTCCGGGTAACCTCAGTAACGGCTGGACCGATTTTGTGGGGACTTTCACTTACTTTTCACTAGTTTATCTATCAACTTTTACAATTGAATACAGTTTAGTAACACAATTATAATTCGTAAAACAAAGAAAGTTACAATTTCTTATTTTCTGTGTTTATATGTGGTGCCTGGCCCTTTTGCAACTTTTATCATCCAACTGACCCCACACTAAAATATTACAACGATTCCGCGGGTATTTTTAAACGTGATCATTAATCAACGTATATTCCTGTCTGCCATGTGTTTGTTTTGAAGGTAAATAATAAAACGTGTACCAGTACCACAAGATGACGTTAATACCTGCGCCTCCTAAAATATAATGTCCGCTTCATCATGAACGTATGATCACGTAACATTTTAATGTATGTAAAATCAAATAAGTATCATAAACAGAACCAGGGACGGTTTACGGACAACAAAAGAAAGCAGAAAGGTCATATCTAGTCCGATATGATAAAGGCGAATTGAAAAGGAAGGGTTATACTTTTGGTATGCTTGTATGTTCCACCGTAGCGCCTGTACCACTGAACCGATTTTAATAAATGAGGTGACAATATAGTCGTAATAATGATCTGGGCGACATAGACTGTTTAGATTTAATCAAAAGATTTTACGTAGCCGGGTTATACTCATAGTTTTTTAAAACTTTTTCTCGGTGTGGTATACGCCACCCAATATAGCCCGGACAACTATAATCCCCCAGGAAAACCCATCGCCAAATGCGCCAGACATGTCCAAAGTCGTTTGCGCCCTAAAGGCAATGTTGCCTAAAGGTTAAAGAGTTAACATACCATTACATACCATTAGAGAAAGTAAACTTGAAACATACCCTATACCAAGCTATCTGGTCAGCATGGTATACCTATTAGGCCAAAACCTGCTTGGCCAGGCTCTCCTCGGCCTCTGCCTATGTCCAGCGGTGGATTATTGAAGACTGTTGGTGATGATGAATGAGCTGGCCTATTTTTGCGAGCATGGTTTTCCCACCTGCATATCGGATTTTTTTATAAAGAAAGCTGTCAAAACGACTTTACCCTGCCTGATGAAAAGCATGAATAGAATTATTGGTGTAGAAGTAGAATTAGAAGTAGTGGTGGTTTGATGGTCATCATCCTCCATGCGAGCGTAAACAATGCAGTATGGTGACCCGCACTATGGCGGCCTATTGAGATGTTTTTTCACACACCCCTTATAGGACCCAGGATAACAGTGAGAGGGAAATTAGTATGTTCCAGATTTTCATTGTTCGGGACAGTATCCCTTAACTATTAAAAAGAGTCTCTCATCCTTGCTACAGCAATGGTAGTTATAAAAATATCAGTCAAAATCATTGTAGTTTTATTCCACAAATCTATGAAACGATCGACGCTTAAGTCGCTAAAGAACATATAATCGAATTTTATAAACTCAGAAGTAAGCAATTTGTTATCTAATATTACATTTGGTATGCAACATCTTTGAGTTACTTCAGTGAGTCCCTTTAGACGGTATGTTTTGTACTTCTGTATTATCAAGGGTTTATTATACTTACCATACCTATACTGCAAATGGTGTTTTAATGAGTTGCTGTAAAACTGTCGTTAATAACAGCCTAAAAGTAATAAAGGTACTCGCTAGTCTCGAATCAAGAGCGGTTACTAGCAAAGATTGTGATGAAAACTTGTGCATTCGACCTCATTAAAGCTTGTAGAAAGTGGTGAGCTTGTATGCTCTCAAGCTTTGAGATAACAGTTATGAAATGGCTTGATAAGAGGATTATGAATGCCTTACTAGCGTTTGCGTTTGTATATGGCGTGTGTAATGGCGGTTTGTACGGTATGGAAATGCTTGCTCAGTATCTACTTACGTCTATACGAGTATATTATTTGATAGATGTAATTTATGACCTACATGAGTAAGTTTTTTTTGTTTTTTTCCTTTTTTATGTACAAAAACTTTTAGAACATTATACAGTTTAATTAGATAGATACTCGTATGAAAAATATTAATAACTAATCAACTATTTGTAATTTTTATGTTTCATATATTTTTTCTTTTATTATTTTTACTGGTTCGAATAAGAACATAAGAACTGTAAACTACAACAATGAATAGAAATAAGTAGGTAATAATCAATCAATCAATCGTTTATTTGTGGAAACCTATGTTTCCACAAATAAACGATTTGGTCTTTGTTGCATATGTTTAAGGTAGGTACACTATGTCCTATTTTATTTGGGGTCGGCCACTAGTTCAACCGGTTTTACCTAAATATCAGTTTTTTCACGGACCGACGCAACCCAAACGGAGTACTGAAATTCGAAGGGGAAGTAGTGGACCGTATGTTTTAGGGCACTGAATTCCCAATAAAGATTGCCATAGATGTTCATGGCAACCGAGACCGACGGTGAATCAACTCAAAACTTACACACTTCGGGCTGTTATTAAGATTTTTCTGTGAGAAAAACCCAAAAACACTTGGTCCGACCCGGGATTTGAACTTGGTACCTATGCAAGCATAAAATGAATCTACCCAGTTATAAATAACGAAGTTTTAAATGGCAGATGTTTGTATTAAACGAGTTATATATTATCAAAACAATTGACAACCTAAGTAACGGTATAATTTGATTAACAGTAAATAACAGTGAGAGTATTTTTATTCTATGGTAATTACCTACGTGCTTGACAAAATGTTAGAACAGCCGAATAACGTGACTTTGCTCGCTGGTTCGTTATCCAGCTGATTAAACATTTGTTTGATGCACGTTTAGTTATTTCAAACTTCATCACGATGTAAAATATACGTACCTACATCTTATGTTTGTCGTTAATTATGAAGAACACCAGAAACCGACGAGCATGCATGCAGAGATTGATGAATGTGAACGAAGCAAAAGAGGTGTGTGAGGACAAAAAATATTTTTTTTATCTTTTGTATTTTTTTTTAAATCGTCTCACAAATAGCTATAAAGTAATTCTGGTAAATCGCATTCCCACGCGTTTCATAATGTCGCTACAATGCGGGCAACGCACGAATGTGATGAATGCATATAGCGACATGCATGTGCGACGAAGTGACCTCAATTTTCATGTGCGATGACCCGTCAGTCCGCCATAAATGCTACCTCATCTATGCTAGTGTAGGACTTTATGTTTAAGTCAATTAAAAACGTTTGGTATTAAGAACGAAAAAGAAAATGATATGAATAACAAAAATGCCAACTATGGGCTTATTCTTTAGGTGCTCAAATTGTTAAAATATTATAATAAATAAATATTTTGAACATCTTACACACAACGCCATCTAGTCCCAAACTAAGCAGAGCTTGTATTATGGGTACTAGACAACTGATATAAATACTTAAACATACTTTTTCTTTTATAAATACATACATAATATACATATAAAACACCCAAACTCAGAAACAAATATTTGTGGTTCACACAAACATTTAGTGCGAACCGGGAATCGAACTCGTTTTGGTATAGACCAAACCACATGGACTGCGAGCTGTGACTAAACCTCCTTTCTAAAGAGAGAGACAAATGTCCAGCTCAGGACTAATTGAAGGCTGTTTGAAATTGAAGATGATGTGACGTGCTGACCCAAAATGTAGTACATATTTCCACGTATAGCTTGCTGGGCAAAAAAGAGTGTTATGTACATATAGTCACAATAGGTAGTCACAATGCTCAGTCAGGGCAATTTGCTCAAAAAAGGATTCTCTCCACGCGTCTTTGAAATATTTCTTATTTGTATTGATAACAAGCTTTTGCCTTCAGCTCCGTCCCCTTTAAATGGATATCGGTTATCGTGGTGGTACTTTAAACTGATGTGACTAACTTCTGATTCATCAACAGATTGAAATAAAAGAAATAAAGTGAACAAGTAGAAGAAAATAAAAATGAAGTAAGTACTACAACTTTTGAACAAAAATCATCATCATCAGCCTATCGCAGTCCACTGCTGGACATAGGCCTCTCCAATTGCACGCCACTCAGTTCGATCCTCGGCGACCCGCATCCAGCTCCTGCCAGCCGTCTTGCGCAAATCATCACTCCACCTGGCCTGTGGACGTCCTACACTACGTTTGCCGAGACGCGGTCTCCACTCAAGAACACGTTTACCCCAACGGTTGTCGGTCCTGCGGCTAATATGGCCAGCCCATTGCCACTTCAGCTTGCTAATCCTGTGGGCTATGTCGATCACTTTAGTTCTCTGCCGGATTACCTCGTTTCGAACACGATCTCTGAGAGAAACTCCGAGCATAGCCCTCTCCATAGCACGCTGCGTGACTTTGAATTTGTGGACCAGCCGTGCCGTGAGTGTCTACGTTTCGGCTCCGTATGTCATGACGGGTAGGACGCACTGGTTGAACAAAAATACTGAGCTTAAATTACGAGAGATGGTAAGGTTACACAATATTTAGAAGTTAGTGAAAAGCGGGATAAATTCCAACATTTTGAAGCGCATTGATGAGTTTAATACTGCTATCGAGCACAAGGTTAAACTGATAACTAGGCTCACTGAAGCACAGGAATCTATTGACAGGTTAGAGTATGCTAACCAGTCTCTAGCAGCAGTGGTTACAGAGTCACTATTCGATAAACTTTTTGGTTGCTCTTCACCATTATACATAAGAGAAACCCGTATCCAATCGGTTAAGCCACTTTTGAAACACAGACAAACAAATGAACAAACAGACAATAATTCAAAAAACTTATCTTGTCCGTGTTGTTCTGTGCCCTGCCAATGTAAGGTCGATAACAGATGATCGAATGTGGTAAGGATGCACTATCGCATAACGCACAATGCTGTACGTGGTACCTACAAGCGCACTACGTACCGCGGAACGTACCTATTGGGTCCGTATATCTAACTAACAGTCGTTCCCGGATTCTTCCTATCCTAGACGCAGAGTGGCACGCCGTGTGGTTTTAGTCGGTCCGATCCCAAACTCCGAAGGGGTAACAGCCCGTTTGGGCTTCCACACGTCAAAAACAATGGGGTACCAATTCTGTAGCTATTATATGTCCCGGCCTGCAAAAATGAAAATTTCGATAAAAAATATATATAGTAATAGATCTTAATTAGCCTCTTCGAACTACGTTATTTAATTTATGAGCCCTCTTTCGTTTTCCCAGGAAAAAACAAAATATCATTTTTATTTTTTCCTTTTTCAAATACCCGTATCTCTTTCAAATATGGTTATTTTTTATTCCACGAAGCGTAGAAAAATTGCCCTCGAGCTGATTTAAATTGCCCTCGTGTCAATTATTATAAATATTTATTAATAATCCTATGAAAAATAAAAAAACCGTAATGGGATTTCAAAGGCAATTATTTGAGCATGCGCGGTTGAAAAACGGCAACACTGCTCTAATCTAAGGGCAGTATTTTTACAACAAAATATCAAAATATAAAGTTACATGAAGCTGATGATTAAAGTTATATTTCTATGTATAATGTAAGTAGTGTTATTATTACTAGATTTTTATTATCTATTTAAAAAATCATTATTTCTAGAAATATTGGAATTATGTCAGTTAAGGAGACTTCACCTTAGATTATAAAAAAAAGCGGCCAAGTTCGAGTCGGACTCGCTCATGAAGGGTTCCGTATCAGCAGGTAACATCATATAAAATTTCTTGTAGTTAGTTGTAACTTTGATAGATGTTTTAATAATAGTGTTTTGATCAATGATATTATAAAAAATCGGCCAAGTGTGTGATAATTGTTATGTTTACGTATTAATGCGTTGATTTTGTATGACTTTTCCAAGTAAGCGCATTGTAAAAGTTAAGCCTCTATAACTCCTGAACTAACAAAGTCATCTAATTCGTTATAGTTTTCATTTAAAGTTCATTATATGGACCACTATCACAAATTTTTCGGCGGGAGGGACGGCCTGTTTTTACAAAAAGTTTGCCTTTAAAGTGGAATTTCTCGCAAACGGATACCTAAATCAAAAAATCGTCTTAACAAACCTGTAATGTTTTTAAAAGACCTATATAATGATACCCTACATGATGGGGTAGCCGTGAGAAAAAAAAACATCCCCACTTTACGTGTAGGGGAGGTACCCTAAATAAAAATATATTTCATAATTTTATTGTAGAACTTTGTCGACGTAATTACAATACATATTCATGCAAAGTTTCATCTTTCTAGCACTTACTGTTTGGACGACAAGTCGAGGACGGACGGACGGACGGAAGGACAGACGGACATGACATATCTATAAGGGTTCGAAGTCATAAACTTCGGAACCTTAAAAAGTTGTAGATCTTTTAATTACCTACAACTTTGCCATTTAACTATTTTCCTTGTAGTTTTGCTGGAAATCGAGATATACCGTTTTTTACCCTTTGTTGTATATATTTAGCCATCCAATCTGACTCTACCCTGCCTGATGGAAAGCATGAGCAGAATCCAAGGGTCGGGGCTACCACACTTGCTGCGAATGCGGACAATAATGTATGGCGGCCCACACTATGGCGGCTTAGTGAGATGCTTTTTCACGCCTCGGTTAAAGGACCCGAAAACCTCCCTCCCTACCCCTTCCCGACCTCAGATCGCCCGTAAATTATTTTTCCTTTCATTTTTATAATATTCTCCTCCTTTTCCAATAGGTTTCATCCTACTATAATTTAATTGTTTTCAAAAATTATCTACTCTGGTCTACTGGTCTATATGTCATTTACAAACTATCATTATGGTTGCCATGCAAGTGTGTTATTCCTAGCAACCTGTGAAGTTTTGACAGGAGGTAAACAGTGATACATTTTGACATCTTCGATTTATGTATTTTTATAATCACCTAGCTTTGGTCTTTGTGTCTCGATTATTGCAGTAAAAAGTAGCCTATGTCCTTTCCCAAGTTCAGTTCTATCATCATACCGAATTTCATCAAAATCGATACAGTGGTTTAGGCGTGAAAGCGTAACAGACAGACAGACAGAGGTACTTTCGCATTTATAATATTAAGTAGGGATTAAAAAAAAAACTACTCACTAGATCTCGTTCAAACCAATTTTCGTTGGTAGTTTGCATGTTAATGTACAACATATATTTTTTTTAGTTTTATCACTCTCTTATTTTAGAAGTTAGAGGGGGGGGGACACACATTTTTCCACTTTGGAAGTGTCTCTCGCGCAAACTATTCAGTTTAGAAAAAAATGATATTAGAAACCTCAACATCATTTTTGAACACCTATCCATAGATACCCCACACGTATAGGTTTGATGAAAAAAAAATTTTTGAGTTTCAGTTCCAAGTATGGAGACCCCCAAAATGTATTGTTTTTTTTCTTTTTTTATGTAAAAATCTTAATGCGGTTCACAGAATACATCGACTGATCAAATTTCAACAGTATAGCTCTTATAGTTTCGGAAATAATTGGCTGTGACATACGGACGGACAGACAGACAGACAGACAGACAGACAGACAGACAGACAGACAGACTTGACGAATCTATAAGGGTTCCGTTTTTTGCCATTTGGCTACGGAACCCTAAAAAGTGTAAATTAGGATTTCATTTTATATAACAAATTCAATGAAAGAAAATTATTAAACTTATACTTATTTCAAAATAAATACTGAGATACAAGTTAAAATTGAGATTATATTCGACGTAAAAATAAATCAATGTCTAACAACAATAAAACAATAACTTTTTAATTTGATATTTTGTTGTAATGCTGCCCTTAAACTAGAGCAGTGTTGCCGTATTTATAACGCGCATGCGCAATGCGCAAATAATTGTCTTCGAAATCACGTTATGGTTTTTTTATTTTTTATAGGATTATTATTAAATATTCATAATATTTGACACGAGGGCAATTTAAATCAGCTCAAGGGCAATTTTCCTACGCTTGGTAGACTAAAAAATAACCATATTTGAAAGAGATACGGGTATTTGAAAAGGTGAAAAAATAAAAATGATATTTTGTATTTTCCTGGAAAAACGAAAGAGGGGCTCATAAATTAATTAACGTAGTTCGAAAGGGCTAATTATGATCTATCAATATATATATTTTTTTTTATATCAAAATTTTCATTTTTGCAGGCCGGGACATACCCGGTCTCTTTGCAACTATCTTCGGTCGCTTGGTAAGGCCCTAAGGCGATTCACACACTGCACCGCGCTACGACGCGTAGCGCGGAGCGGCAGATTTTAATATTGTATGCAAGTACATCGATTAGTATAGAAAACACGCCAGGTCCAACACACTGAACACGTTTTGCATTCGCGTCGCCAGTGTGTGAAGTCCCAAAACCTTTGTTTTTTCCCGCCTAAAATACTTTTTTTCTTGTCTATGAAATACTACAGGTTAAAAGTAATTGTTTTTTGACTTTTCAGGTTCTTTAAATGAGAATGCCTGAAAGGTAAATATTATGATGTTATATATAATTATTGATTAAAAGAATATAGAATTTGTTTTCAGTGAACTTGGTGAATTTATATATTTTAAACACTCATATATATTTTTGTACCGAAACTACTTCATATTTTATGTTTTAGACCAGTGCTTTTACCTCTTAAAATAACAAAAAGTGAACATAAATTAAAGTAGGATGAAACCCATTGTAAAAGGAGGAGAATAGTACAAAAATTAAAGGAAAAATAAATTACGGGCGATATGAGGTCGGGAAGGAGGAGAGGGGGGGTTTTAGGGGAAAAAAATGGCTTATCTCGATTTCCGGCAAAACTACAAGTCCTATGGAAAAAAGTTAAATGGCAAAGTTGTAGGCAATAAAAAGATCTACATCTTTTGCATTTACACTTTTTTCACATAACCTCAAATTTTATGTGAAAAATTCAAAAAACCAAGTTTTTGGTTTTTTATTTTTATCTTTTACAAATAAAATTATTTTTTAACGAAATTTTGTGAAAACTTAGCTTTTTATGTCCTGAATACACCGTAATTTATTTGATTTGAAATATCTATTTTTTTCACCTTGTTTTGACTGAATACCGAAAAAGAACCCTAATTTTCAATCGAAAATTCGTCCGTGAAAATTTCATAGTTTTTGACAAAAATTGGGTGTTTTCTATTCGATGAAATGTCTACTTTTCGATGGTGTAAAAATATATATACATTACCGTAGTAAATCTTCTCAGAATAAGCAAAAAATGAAAAAACTCGAATTCGATTTTTTTTAATCGTTATTGAGATATTTATTAAAATTTACAATTTAATCACTAGAAAAACGTAAGATTGCATGTTACAATGATAAACAAAAATATTGCAAATCGAAATATACCACTATAATTAACAAAATAATAAATAATAAAGTTAATATTTAATAAAACATCTACAATACTTTGAGAAAGTTGCAGAATCTTCTTTAAAATATATGCTTATATGCCTATTTATTACTATTTTAAGATAATTTAATACCTGAGTGACCTATGAAAAATGTTTGGCTATTAAAAGGCTAGAGAAGTGGGCAAGACAGGTCTGGGCCTTACTACATACTTGTTATTTCGTAGCAGCTATAAAACAGAGCAGTGTACGACATCTTTTATAAAACTACACGTGCAGGCTGAGTTATTTTCTATGAAATACCTTTTGATGGCCTAAAAGTTTTCGTAGGTCACTCAGGTATTAAATCATCTTAAAATAATAATAAACAGGCACATATGCATATAATATAAAGAAGATTCTGCAACTTTCTCAAAATATTGTAGGTGTTTTATTAAATATTAACTTTATTATTTATTATTTTGTTAATTATAGTACTATATTTCGATTTGCAATATTTTTGTTTATCATTGTAACATGCAATCTTACGTTTTTCTAGTGATTAAAGTGTAAATTTTAATAAATATCTCAATAACGATTAAAAAAAATCGAATTCGAGTTTTTTCATTTTTTGCATTTTCTGAGAAGATTTACTACGGTAATGTATATATATTTTTACACCATCGGAAAGAAGACATTTCATCGAATAGAAAACACCCAATTTTTGGCAAAAATGTTTATATTTTGACGGACGAATTTTCCATTGAAAATTAGGGTTTTATTTCGGTATTCAGTCAAAATGAGGTGAAAAAATAGATATTTCAAATCAAATAAATTACGGTGTATTCAGGACATGAAAGGCTAAGTTTTCACAAAATTTCGTTAAAAAATAATTTTATTTGTAAAAGATAAAAATAAAAAACCAAAAACTTGGTTTCTTGAATTTTTCACATAAAATTTGAGGTTATGTGAAAAAAGTGTAAATGTAAAAGATCTTTTTATTACCTACAACTTTGCAATTTAACTTTTTTCCATTGGACTTGTAGTTTTGCCGGAAATCGAGATAAGCCATTTTTTCCCCTTAAAACCCCCCCCTCTCCCCCTTCCCGACCTCAGATCGCCCGTAATTTATTTTTCCTTTAATTTTTGCAATATTCTCCTCCTTTTACAATGGGTTTCATCCTACTATAATTTATTTTGTTTTCAAACACTAAAAGCACTGGTCTATTACGGAGTGACACGAAATAATCAGATAGAGTTACATGCTTCGTAATATTAAATATCTACAAACACTTTTAAAAATCCTGAATGTCACTTTAAATCGAATTATAATAATGAATTAGTGAACTAAAGAGCAAAGTCAAGTCATGACTTTTTTTGGTAAAACTTTAAAAGTTTCTATATTATGCTTAAATTAAACGCCAGTATTTGAGTATCGTTAGGGTGCCCGCACACACACAATAATATTGGCAATAAAGTACGTATTGCCGATAATATTGCGTGTGTGCGGGCTGTATTGTACAATATTGTTGTGGATTATAGTGTGCGGGGCCGTGTGTCACAATATTATTGTACAATATTATTGTGTGTGTGTGGGCACCCTTAGGGTTTTATTGATGAGTTTCATTGGAAAATATTTCAGCTGGCAGCATTGAAAATAGTGAAGTGAAAGTAAAAAAAATAGCTCTATGGTCAGTACTAATGGCGTGTCTTCCTGTTACACACGTTAAATCGTCAAAATGGCTAAGAAAAAAGGCGACGAGAAAGTGAACCATGCCCCTCCAAGTGATAACGAGGAGCACATTTATGACGAAGAGCCTGATTTTGACGATCCCGAGGGTTTCGTTGACGATATTCCTGACGAAGGTGGGCATTTTCTGTGACAAGTTCAACCGGCCATATGCGTCACCCACGCATTTTGCATCTTTTCTTTCAATTTGCAACTATTTTTATTACAATTGTTGAGTGTAGTGTTTGTGAAATAGTTACTTTTTAATAATACTAGGTCAATAACAGTAAGTTTATGATGTATTTTCCATGTCATAAAAATCTAACCTAACTTTGACGTTGCAGAATTATTAGCGGATCTTTTAGAACAGAAACCTAAGGAATCCGATAGTTATGAAAATGTAGTCGTGGTTGATGGATGCCCGCAAGTCGGGCCTGAGCGGCTAGAGAAACTGCAGAGCGTCATAAACAAGATTTTTAGCAAATTTGGAAAGATCGTCAACGAATACTACCCAACCCAGGAGAATGGTGTGACGACTGGCTACATTTTCTTGGAATACAACAACCCTCAAAACGCCGCCGAAGCTGTAAAAGCCACTAACAACTGTAAATTAGATAAGCAACATACGTTTTTAGTGAATTTATTCACTGATTTTAAAAAGTAAGTGCATTCTTTTATTTTTCTCTATACTAAGGTACTAGTGTTCATAAGTGTTGCGACTATTGTTATCTAATTGATATCTATTGCAATAAAAAGTGTCAACTTTATAATTGATATACCAGTGCAGTAATAGAATATTTTGACATCAACATATGGTATTGCTTTTCATTCATGAAATGATCCAGTGTTTTTGAATTTGTTTCATTCTGAAGTACAGTTACACATGTTATTTTTAATTCCAGATATTCAGATATCCCTAAAGAATGGGAGCCACCTGCGCCACAGCCTTTCAAGGTGCAATCAGACTTACAATGGTATCTCATGGATCCTGATGCATATGACCAGTTCTTAATAGGTATTGGAACGGGTGTAGCACTACAGGTGTGGCAGAATACCCTGCCAGAGCCCATGCTGCTTCAAGAGAGACCTGTAAGTTATTTAAAATAAATACTTTGATTCATCCTTACTGATATTGTAAATGTAAGAGAAATTCTCTCTCTGTTGAGCTTTTGCACAAAAACTACTAAACTGATTTAAGTGATATTTGTAACGGAGAGTTTAGAGCCTGAGAAAAGACATACATACATGGATGGAGCCAAGAAAAACAGCTAGACAGTAAAAAAAGTTATGATCATGTAGACAAAACCTTCTTTCTAATAAGAGGCTTGTCTTTCAGTTTATTAGTGTTGATGATAATATGATAAACCCTTGAATTACCTGAAATTTAAACTAAGTATTCATTTTTTAAATCTCTTTTAAATCAGTATATCATATGTAGAAAGTTTAAATGCTATAATTTAGATGTTTATTGAAGTAAAGTTTTGAGTTGATTGAGCTTTAGAAGTAACTATTGTATAAGGCTAGAGAGCTTGAAGATGATACAATATTGGTTTTACTAAATGGTCTTCTTCTGTGCTATTTTGCCGAAATATACTTCTATAAATAACTACCTATAAATATCATCATATAAATATTTGTTTCGGAGTCTGTTGTATGTTTATTTATTTACATCAGTTGTATAGTACCCATAATTCAAGCTCTGCTTAGTTTGGGACTAGATGATGTTGTGTGTAAGATGTCCGAAAAATTTATTTTATATCTAGTTATTGTTTGTGTAAAGTCTGCATTAACTTTGTTTTTCTGTTGTGTATCTGCATTTAATGGCCAAATTGACCTTTTCTGTAATCAAATTGAGTTTATATTATTATTAATAGTGTTAAATATTGTTTGTCATAATTGTGTTCTTTAACATAACTGTAAACAATAAACTTTTTATTACATTTAAGCACAATAGTTCTACAGAGTTAATCAAAAATAAAAGTTTGAGAGGATGAAATACCTATTAAGAAACTTAAGTTTTTAAATGTAACAGTGATAGTAACTAATTTAATATTTTAACAGAATTGGACCGAAACTTATGCCGCCTGGTCTCCTCTTGGCACCTACCTCGCCACATTCCATTGGCGGGGGGTGGCTCTCTGGGCAGGCCCCAAATTTTCACAATTCCAGAAGTTCTTCCATCCGGAGGCTCGCTTTATTGCGTTTTCGCCATGTGAAAACTACATTGTCACATTTTCACCTACTGGTGACAGGGGTGAAGATAAGAAGCTAATTATTTGGGATATAAGGTTAGTTGTCTGTCTTTATTTATCTTATATGCATCTAGTACTTTTTGCATTGGCTTCAAACAGTTGAATTGCCATGAATAACTGTACACTGATATGACCGATAGCATATCAGTGTACAGTGTTATTCATGGCAAGTAGAAGGTATCGTAACCTTCTAAATTTTATCGTGAATAAGTTCCGTTTACAGTAAAAAACCCATAAATATCACTGATTGTTTTTTAAGTCCCATTTAAATAATGAATGGGGCACACCTATTGCTTTTAAACTAGGCACATAATAATTTTAATGATGGATGTGTGTTAAAGTAGTAAAATGGAACAAGAACTTTAAGTAGGTTGTTGATTTCTAATAAATAATTCCAAATTATAAATGGGCTGTGATAAACATAATGAGCCTGCCCAGATCAGGGATGACATGTCAGGGGCTATTGTTATTGTGTGCCTGTGTTGTAATTCTTATGGTGTCTGCATACAATGCTAGGCGACACGTGCCGCGTTGTGCAGACAAAATGCAACCTTATTTCAACGCCTATGAGAACGCGCCGCGGGCATTAAGTCCGCCATTGTGCCACAAACTGTTACTTGAAGTTCGCAACTTTTTCTTGGTTTATGCTAGTGTTATGTAGGTGCTAGTTTGATCAAATTAAATTTCTCAACCAACATTACATAATGTTATTAAGTGGTACAATTATATTGAAACCTGCTTTTTAGTTAAGAGGTTTAATTTATTGTGTAAATAATAGTATGAATATGAAACACTGTGCTCTTCTTTTTGTAAAATTCTATATTTAGATTCTATTTAATAGTACTAAGTTCTCAAGTTATGGTGTCTTTACATTATGTGCACTAGCTGAGTACCACGTTTATTGTTGTAAATCGCGAATAGCACCGTAGAGCGAAGCTAGTCTATAGCCTAAATTTGTTCATATGTCTTTAGCTTTATGCCAGTAAAAGTCCCGCCAAAATTGGTCTTGTCGAAACACACAGACTGACAGACAAAATACAAGTTTAGAAATTGTTTTTTGATGTGAGTACCATACCTATATATTTTCATATGTAGTTAGTAAAAAACGGTTCATTTGATATTGTTACATACATACCCTTCAATTTTATTCATTTTAATAATATAAAAGAGGTGTCATATACATTTTTCATAATATATAAGTACTAATGTTTGATCATACATAGCTAAGCAAGGACACATAGGTGCAGCTCTTCATTAAACTATCTATATAATGACAGGAATCCCACACTTAAAGTTTCACACTTACGTTTTCAAAAAAAAAATTAAAGAGTTAAATAATGCAAAGAGTGGTCTGAATAAAGCTGCATAATCTGAATTACAGTTTATTGTATCTAGGCAAAATTTATAATTATACAAGGCAGCATACTTTACTTCGTGGAACCTGTACTTGTATTAAAATGATTTCTGTGGCACCAGGAAAATGGGGCCAGTAAATAAAGTAATAATTAAGATACCTACCACAATCGGTTATATTGCATTAGGCATTCAACTCTTAACAACATCAGCAAGACAAGCGGTGTCAAGCACTCAATGTGTATTGAATTTTAACTTACCTGTTTAAACATACAACATGCTTTGTTTTTCAATATTACGCTCTGTGAGTACCATGTTCTATATTCTTTGCTCGTAAATTGTTAAAACATTCAATTGATGATTGTGAATGTTGAAGGTTTTTTTTCTATATGACGGCTCACTAGTAGCAGATTTAGATCAATTTAGTGTTCTATAAGTGGATAGGTTCTGTTATCTTTTTACCTGACTGCCAAGGAAAGGTCCTATTAGTTTATAAATTTCTTTAAAACCCTGCCTCATCTAAATGACTGGATGTTTCCATAATAAAATGTTTCCCGACTAAGATAGAAAACAAAATGGCGGATGTAGTTGTTTAAAAAAAAAAGAAAAACTTGTACTCCATAGGTTATGGTTAGGTATTAAAATCCAACAAAGGCGCAGAGAGGGTCACACCGTGTGGTTTTTTTTTTTAGGTATTAAAATCCAGAAAAAAAAAAAAAAAATGAAAAAATGGCCCATGTTTATTTAACGTGTGTCGTTTGTCGCTTTAGTGCATTTTTGATATTTTAAATTACTAATTCTTATTTGTATAAAATCTCTTCATGATTTAACAAATGAGATGTATCTTAAAAGCACCATGGCCTCATGGGGTTACGTGACGTAATCAATATGGCGATGGCGTTCATGACGACATAAACATTTCAATGTCAAAGATACTTTTGTGTTCATTGCTTTGATTAATCTTAATTATTAAAATATATACTTACTAGCTCTTATCGCGGTAAATAGTACCTATGCTAGGTATGTCTTTTCTCAGACTCCAGTATCTGTGTACCAAATTTCATTTAAATCGGACATAAAAGCACGACAGACAGACAGACAGTTACATTCGCATTTATATTAGTAGTAAGGATAACTGAACTTTGAGTTTTTATGCGCAGCACCTACCATCAGACCTCTACAACTCAATTACTGGGGATACCGAAGTTTTTCAAATTTGACTGTTTTAAAATAGCGCTTTTAAACTACGAATAAAAAAAATCGTACAGAACATTCTGATTCATTAATTAATTTACTATCTAATAATAATAATAACAATAATGATTTATTTCAAGAATAAGATACAATAATTTAAACATTTACTGTGACAGTCACAGTAGGCAAAGCCTGAATTGTGGCTATCAAACAATAAGCAAAACAATAGAAATTATAAATACTTCTATTTATTTATTTAATTAACTAGCTTTCCGCCCGCGGCTTCGCCCGCGTGGAATTCGTTTATATCACGCGACACGGTATGGGTAGATTAAACAATCTTGCATGATTTTATGTTTGATAATAAGGAACTTTGACACAAACTTTCGTCCCCTATTTCAAACCCTTCCTATGCCCTTTCCCAAGTTCAGTTCTATCTTCATACCAAATTACATCAAAATCGGTTCAGTGGTTTAGGTGAAAGCGTAACAGACAGACAGACAGAGTTACTTTCGCATTTATAATTTTAGTAGGGTTTACACCATCGGAAAGTAGAGATTTCATCAAACAGAAAACACCCCAATTTTTTGAAAAAAGTAGATATTTTGAGAGGTGAATTTTCGCTATTAAGTCAAAATAGGGTGAAAAAATTAAATATTTCAAATCAAAAAAATTACAGTGGATTCGGGACATAAAAGGGTAAGTTTTCACTAAACTTCGTTTAAAAATTATTTTATTTGTAAAAGATAAAAATAGAAAACCAAAAACTTTTTTTAATTTTTCACATATAATTTGAGGTTATGTGAAAAAAAAGTGTAAATAAAAAATCGGCCAAGTGCGTGTCAGGCCACACACAGGAAAGGGTTCCTCAGTCACCCCTACTTGTACGTGTACGTATTAATGCGTTAATTTTGTATGACATTTTTTCAAGTAAGCACATTGTAGAAGTTAAGCCTCTATAACTCCTGAACTAACAAAGTCATCTAATTCGTTATAGTTTTCGTTTAAAGTTCATTATATCGACCACTATCACGAATTTTTCCAGATTTTTTGAGCCGGCCGTTTAGCTTTAAGAGGGGGAGGATGCCCGGCTTTACAAAAAAGTGGCCTTTAAAGTGGAATTTCTCGCAAACGGATTCCTAAATCAAAAAAATCGTCTGAACAACCCTTTAATGTTTTTTAAAGACCTATATAATGATACCCCACATGATGGGGTAGCCGCGAGAAAAAAAAAACCATCCACATTTTACGTGTCGGGGAGGTACCATAAATAAAAATATTTTTTATAATTTTATAGCACTTTGTCGACGTAATTACAATACATTTTCATGCAAAGTTGCATCTTTCTAGCACTTACTGTTTGGATGGTAAGTCGAGGATGAGCGGACGGACGGACAGACGGACATGACGAATCTATAAGGGTTCGAAGTCATAAACTTCGGAACCCTAAAAAGTTGTAGATCTTCTAATTACCTACAACTTTGCCATTTAACTTTTTTCCATAGGACTTGTAGTTTGCCGGAAATTGGGTTAAACCGTTTTTTACCCTTTGTTTTATATATTTAGCCATCCAAAGTGACTCTACCCTGCCTGATGGAAAGCATGAGCAGAATCCAAGAGTCGGGGCTACCACACTTGCTGCGAATGCACACAATAATGTATGGCGGCCCACACTATGGCGGCTTAGTGAGATGCTTTTTCACGCCACGTCCGAGGAGGACCCGAAACCCCCCCCCCCCCCCTTCCCGACCCCCCTCAGATCGCAGATCGCCCGTAAATTATTTTTCCTTTCATTTTTATAATATTCTCCTCCTTTTCCAATGGGTTTCATCGTACTATAATTTTGTTTTCAAAAATTATCTAGCCTGGTCTACTGGTCTTTATGTCATTTACAAACTATCATTATGGTTGCCATGCAAGTGTGTTATGCCTAGCAACCTGTGAAGTTTTGACAGGAGATAAACAGTGATATATTTTGACATCTACGATTTATGTATTTTTATAATCACCTGGGTAAAAAGGTAAAAACCTTTGTATCTCGATTATTGCAGTAAAAAGTAGCCTATGTCCTTTCCCAAGTACAGTTCTATCTTCATACCAAATTTCGTCAAAATCGGTTCAGTGGTTTAGGCGTGAAAGCGTAACAGACAGACAGACAGAGTTACTTTCGCATTTATAATATTAGTAGGGAAGTAGGGATTACAAGGCGTGGAAACTGATGAATATTTTATCTATACAAATAAATAAAATTGAAGTATCTGTTTGTAATATTAAAATAACCACTTTTTAATTAATGCGTATATGTATACACGGTACATATGGCAAATTTTTTTTTTTACAATTTTTGTCCGTCTGTCTGTCTGTTCCGGGTAATCTCTGGAACGGCTTGACCGGGACGGGACTTTCACTGGCAGATAGCTGATTATAAAAGGAGTAACTTAGACTACTTTTTTAAGATTAGCTTCGCCCCACGGCGTTTCCCGCGGTTACAACGACAAACGCGGGTAACACCGCGGGCTCAGCTAATAAATATATGTACATAAATATAGCGAAAGTTAACAAACAGGCAACGCTCGTGGATATAGCTGGCGCATTGCCAATTTACTTTCTAGTAGTGTAGTGACAATAGTTTCTGTCTATGTCAGCAGTTCTAGTAACTGTATTATTCTCCAGATTATTTAGTTTTCTACCAAACTACCTTTTAACCGCGCCCGCCCACGTGTATGTAGATCATCACGGTAAAGGCTTTATTAGCCTTTGTCTTTATCGAGAATCGAAGTTTGACGGTGTTTTTCGCCCCTGCTTCGGAGAGCTTGTGAAAGCCCGTTTGTCATGAACATCTTCACGATAGTTATTGGAATGTCACTGTCTAGTTCGACCTTCGAATTAAATTTCCTCCACCCAAAGTGTATTTGTAGAAAAACTGTTCATTCAGATAAAACGGTTGAACTAGTAGAAGACGCCAAAATAATCATATAAACAAAGGCTAGAAAGAAATTATATTTATATGTAGTGTAACTTTTCAATTTATTAACTATAGATTTTTATATTACAGAACGGGACAAGAGAAGCGGAGTTTTCCACCGCCAGATGAATACGTCACTTGGCCGGTGTTCCGTTGGAGCAAGGACGATAAGTATTTCGCTCGACTAGGTGCTGATATGCTTTCTGTCTATGAAACTCCTAGCTTCGGTCTACTGGACAAGAAGTCTATTAAAATCCCTGGCATCAGGTAAGTCAAGTAATATTTCGATCTCTACTATTTATTATACTGTTCTTCTTTTATTAACAAGAAGCACTGATTGCACGGATATCTTGGTGGTTTAAGTGGCCGCTATTCCGTTTTTATTTGACTGATTTGTGTTTCAAAAAGTAAAATGATTGTTCTTAGTGTTTGTTGTCTCTGTCCCACTTGAATGTCTATTGCTCAAAACTGCATTAAAGACTTCAAGGTTATAGTTTTCTTACGAATTTATAGTTTTGATGGTTAATAAAGCAACCTTTTAATGTTCTTTACAGGGATTTCAGTTGGTCGCCCACAGATAACACTTTAGCGTATTGGGTTGCCGAAGACAAAGACGTGCCAGCCCGTGTAACACTTCTAGAGTTACCCAACCGTACCGAAGTTCGCTCAAAGAATTTGTTCTCAGTTGCCGACTGTAAAATACACTGGCAGAAGAGTGGTGACTATCTATGCGTTAAGGTCGACCGTTATTCTAAGGTTAAAAAGGACAAAAATGAGATAAAGTACTCTGGCATGTATTATAACTTTGAGATTTTCCACATGAGAGAAAAGGAGATTCCTGTCGACTCGGTTGAGATTAAAGAGCCAATCCAAGCCTTTGCGTGGGAGCCAGTTGGATCTAAGTTTGCGATTATTCATGGAGATGCCGCAAACATGTGTATTAGCTTTTACCAAGTCAACACTGGTCAGGCTCCTACACTACTGAGGAAATTCGAGCGGCAAGCCTTCAACCACTTGTTCTGGTCACCATCTGGACAGTTCATTGTTGTGGCTAATCTTGGTCTAGCTGGCGGTGCTTTAGAGTTCTTGGACACTAATGACTTCACTATAATGAATGTATCGGATCACTACCAGATGTCGGGCATTGAATGGGACCCAACTGGTCGGTTTGTAGTGACTGGTGTGTCTTCACTTAAGAGCAAGATTGATACGGGTTACTACATTTGGTCCTTCCAAGGCAAAATTATTAGAAGGTTTGTATTGATATTATTATTTTTTATATTAATTAGATGTAATCTTTTGTTTTCTCCATTACTTTGTTACTTGTAACTAGTGATAAAGTAATTTGAGTATGTATAGTATTTGTTAGAAAGTTGTTGTTAAGAAATAATTCTGCTGTTGGAATGATATTATGATGCTATATAAAAATATCCTTTATAAGGTACTTTGTTCTAAAAGGCTTCATCATCGTCATCAACAACTGATCGCAGTTCACTGCTGGACATAGGCCCCCAACTAAAAGGCTTATTACATTCAAATTTGAGATGAACACTGATGTGTAACCAAGGAACCATATCGTAACAATATATCATAACAATCGTCTCTTTTTTTTTAATAGCTAAATTTGACTACATTCATTTTTTTGTAAAGTTTATCTTAGTTACTTGGTTGGAATAAAAATCGTATTAAATAAGGGATTTTTTCATACAGAGTGATGAAGGAGAACTTTGCTCAGTTCAACTGGAGGCCGCGGCCCCCAACGTTGCTGTCAGAGAAGCAGCAAAAAGACATCAAGAAAAACCTTAAAAAATATTACTCGCAATTCGAATCTAAGGATCGCATGCGCAGTAGCAAAGCTAGCAAGGTATGTTTACTGTCTTCTTTGTGTTTCATTAGGGGGTACTTTAAAAATCACATACTTTTATAGTTCATCTATTCATATGTACAAATAAATAAAATTTAAGTGTGTAATATCAAATGAACTAATTAAATAGGTACATATGAAAGATAATGGTACTTCAATCTAAAAAAGCAATTTTTAAAAGAATTAGCATTATTTTTTATGAGACTTACTGAAAAATTTATTAACACATAGAGAATAACTTATCCTAACTTTTTTCTAAACAATAACAGCTACTGGACCAATGATATTATATAGAAAGATAGGTTACCTTCATACTAAACGGCGTCCGATATTGTTGCGGTATGACATGACGTACTTATTTATAGGTGTATACATACATTACGATTATGAATGCAAAAGATAATAAGGAATGCATGGTAAAGAAAGAGATAGCGATCTCTTGCGAGTTGCACTTACACACACTAGTAAAATTATGGACTAACTCGTTAAAATTGATACAGATATGACATTGAATATCGCCATTTGCTAAAAGTACCAATCATCATCATCAGAAACATCATCTTTATCCTAAAAAGAAAAAAGTATTTTAGTTGTCATTGTAAATTATATACTTTCCAAGATTATAAACAACATTTTGAATTGTGAAAACACCTTAATTAAATTTAATGTAAAACTAAGGACAGATTTAATCAAACTACAATTTTATTATGGATACAAACAAATTTTACCATGTTTATAACAGGCACTGCATTTTTTTTCAGACGTATGTATCCTTTCGAAGTAGTGTATTTATATTCCTGCTTAAAATGTACGGAACTAATAGTACTACTTTTCGTAGGCATCCAGTCGTACTCACTTCTTTCCGCCTGAACCATTCTAACCCATTTAATTTTCGTAAGATTGTCACTTGGAAATCTGGTAAATACAAAACAATATACACAGTCTTTTTACCAACATATATTTTAACACTATTATTGCCAAATAATATAATCATCATATTAACTGAAAGACAATGACAACTAAACACATAATAGTAATATGAGCGTATCAATTAGACGGTACTGGAGGACGCGGACGATAGGTATGTATTGTACCTACGATATCCTTTCTGTTTGATTTAATCTATTACGCATGCCTTGTCCTTGTCACACTTCAGTTACAATCTTATCCTCTGTCCTCTTTTAACGCGTCTTTAATAATATTGGATATAATTTAATAATTTCGGTAAATGGGAAACAAAACCGTGACAAAATACAAATATTACGTAGTTACTTATAAATACTTACCCGTGGTATGTAACTCCTTCCTTTTTATTTATTTTGGAACCATAGTTTTTACACCTTAAGGGGCCCCCGAAGGCTGAATTGTCCATACAAACGGTATACCAAGATCATTTGCAGTATAAACATATTTCCACGATGATATGTTGATATTCGGACTTAGACTGTATTTATTTAGGTTATAACGTCTTTATTTTTAGAAATGAACTAATCTAGAATAAAATATAATCAAATTAAATTTTACATATTTTACATTGTAAATGTCATGTTTTCCTTTTGTTTTTTTCTGTCTTAAAAACAAAAATATTTCTAATATTGTTTCATCAATAACATATCTCATATTATTATGCTACTACTTACACAAAATGAATCGAAAAAATATTGAGTTTTCATTCATGATTTTCGATAGTACGAAACACATCCATATTTTAACAAATTTCAAGCAATTAGTAGTGCTATCGCATCAAAAAATATTTCAATGTGTGTGTGATTCGTGTCAGTCAAATAATGATAGTCGAACCTTCTACGAGAGAGTCCGAATTACTACGAATGAATGTCAATCCACATACACACATCCAGCGGTGCACTCGTATCTACGTTGTATTTTGTCAAACAGAGACAGCAATATTTTACGAACAAATTTCAACTTGCAGTTTCGAGTGTCGTACGCCGGCCTCTTAACACACAGCTCGGCATTTTGGTAATAATAAGCACTTCACGGAAACGCTCTGAGAACGAGTTTATTCGCTAGCTTCTATTAGCCGACTAAATGAAATCACGACGATTGACTACATTTGTCCGCAACAATTTTCGCGCGATAGTGCGATATCTACCTTTTTTTATAATATCATTGTACTGGACACCACTAGTCAATACCACCATTTTATTTACTCGAATGTTTACTAGGTTTTGCAAAAGTAATAAAAACAAATCAGTTATGACTAAATATCATTAGAATCTGTCAGCTCTACTTAAAACTTTCAAAGTCGAAGTTATTTGGTCTGTCTGTTACAATTGCTACAATTGCTAAACCGCTGAACTGAGTTTAATATAATTTGGAACTTTCAGACTTCAGAGAAGAAAGCGACTTTTTTATTGTGTAGAGCTAGGGACAACAACTAGTAACCACATATATATTTAGCTAAAAAAATATGTATTAATTATTTTGATATTTTTTTTCAGGAATTGGTTGCTAAACGTACTGAACAAATGAAGAAGTACGTTGAGTATCGTGAGCAGAAGCAGCAGGAGTGGAATGAGCAGAAGCCGCGTAGGCTCGAGCTCAGAGATTGTAAGTATATATGGTGGTTATAATTATTGTAGTTAATTTCTCCTTGTTGGTATAGCAGTGAGTCAGTCAGTCAGACAGGACAGTCAGTGACAGTCAATTGAGAGATCTGTGATTAGCTTCGAGTGTTATTTGGTTTTTATTACCAGAAAATAATAATAGCCCAGAGTGTGGAAGTTGGCCGTGACATATGGTCATACCTTTCGAAAGCAGAAACTGTCAGTCCCTGTTCTAATGAACAACTATGAGAATCATTATTTGGAAGTCAATGCACATACTGATTTGTTCAATTGCTATGGGTTCTACTCATGCTTTCCATTAGGCAGGGTATAGTCACTTTGGTATACAAAAAACGATCCTATTGGACATAGTTTTTACAAGATTTACAAATGAATCCCATGAGGGTACAATTGGAACAAAAATCCAAGCAGGTATAGTGGCAAACGGAGCCTAAATTAACAGTTTTTTTTTTATTTATGAGCATACCAAAGTGATTACCTCTGCCTGATGGAAATTATGAGCAGCATCCAAGAGATAGTGGACATCATACATATTGCGAATTCAGATAGTGAACAATACAGCATGATTACCCACACAATGGCCAATGCTTGTTTGTCATTTGACCATTTGGTCTCTGGTTCGATTCCCCGGGTCGGACCAAATTTATGTGGATCCACAAATATTTGTTTTCTATGTATAATATGTATGTATTTACAAAAATGTATGTATTTACATATGTATGTATTTACAAAAAAAAGTATGTTTATGTATTTATATAAGTTGTTTAGTACCCATAATACAAGCTCTGCTTAGTTTGGGACTAGATGAGTAGTAAGTAGTCCGAAATATTCATTTATTTATTGTTATCACATGTTATACGTAAATTACAATAAAAATAAAATGTTCTATTCTTTTTCAGATGTGGATACTGATGGTCTGGATACAGATACAGTGAATTCTGTGGAGGAGGTAGTGGAATTTTTCGTCAAGGAAGAAATAACGGTCATCGAGTAGTCGTCATTCTGTTCTAACGTTCGAGGTCGGGGTTCAATCACCGACCTCTTTTGCGATAGTCCGAGGAAACGGATATAATTCACATTTTTAATAAACAGACCATTCACTATATAAGTTTTTTTATACCTTCATCCCGCTTAAGTCACTACGATATTTTATACGCGACTTGTGCACAATGGTCAGTGTAGAATTTCGGTTTATAAATTATTCAATAGGTAATGTTAATAGTAATCATATTAAATTGAAATGTTACAAATGGAAAACGACTTTTAATTTGTATTTATTTTTGTTACATTTAATTTTAAGGTGATGGTACGAAATAAAATATTAATGAATATCGGAAAAGGGATATTTGAATTATTCTTATATATTGATATAGACTGAAATATCAGCTGTACATGAGACCAATAGCTTGTGATGAAAGCAGTTGAGGAGTGACTACACCTAATAATTCTAATTTATTATCATTTAGGACATAAAATATTAGATAGAAATACCATATTGCTTGAAAACTTAATTACTAATAAGTTCGATTCGTACATTTTAAGGATTATGAACTTTAAAGGAAAACTTCACTACTAGGGACCAACTTTAATACTGAAATAATGTTGTTTACTCCAAAATAACCCAAGTAGATTAGTTGTTAACTTCATGAATGTTCCGTCGTAGGGGTCCACAATTACGGCGAACTTATGGGTGTTTCGAATCACAATTACAGTGTACTCTTTTGCAGCCATATTTATTAATTAATTACTGGTTTCTTATTCTAACCTTACTGAGGTATGAACATGGTATTGCTATATTTTGCTCTTACAGCTACATTATATACAATGCTTGTAATCGCGACTTCATCTCAACAAGATAAAGTGTCCGTGTGCTACGTGATCGATATCTGAAATCTGCTGAGTTATCTGGACATGCCTATCTGTTGTATAAATTCTATTAATTAAACATTATATGACACAGGAATATCGCTCCATGGTCCAAACTTTAGACTAAATTTTGTTTCTTTAGAGTCTAAAGAAACTAAACCTAAACCTAAAATTCCGGGAGTGACATGCCTCCATCCAGTTCCCTCTGTATTGAAAGAAAACATGAAATAGTGGACATTTTTGGTCACCGATATAATAAAACACATGTAACAAAATGTTGTGTGTAAGTAATGAAATCTAACATTTCAACTCAAATATATCGACGTAGGAAAAAGTATTATTTTGCTGTAAAAAATATTGCATTGATTGGTCGAAGTCTCATAATTCTTAAGTTAAAAAATCGGCCAAGTGCGTGTAAGGCCACGCACAGGAAAGGGTTCCTCAGTCACCCATAAATGTGCGTGGATTAGAAATCGTTTCAATGGATAATTGTTATGTTTACGTATTAATACCTACGTTAATTTTGTTTTCCAACGACGTTTTCCAAGTAAGTGCATTGTAAAAGTTAAACCTCTATAACTCCTGAAGTAACAAAGTCATATAAGTAATACGTTATAGTTTTGC
The DNA here is from genome assembly GCA_932526445.1 of Phragmatobia fuliginosa. NCBI lineage: Eukaryota > Metazoa > Arthropoda > Insecta > Lepidoptera > Erebidae > Phragmatobia > Phragmatobia fuliginosa. Next base: position 6,006,619 of record OW052066.1, on the reverse strand, counting down.
TTTAAAGTTCATTAAATGGACCACTATCACGAATTTTTCCAGATTTTTTGAGCCAGCCGTTTAGCTTTTAGAGGGGGGGGGGGACGCCCTGTTTTTACAAAAAAGTGGCCTTTAAAGAGGAATTTCTCGCAAACGGATACCTAAATCATAAAATCATCTTAGAAACCCTTTATTATTTGTAAAAGACTTATCTAATGATACCTACCCCACATGATGGGGTAGCCGCGAGAAAAAAAAACATCCCCACTTTACGTGTAGGGGAGGTAAAATATAAATATTAAACCCCAAATAAAAATATTTTAAAATTTTTATTGAATCACTTTGTCGACGTAATTACAATACATAGTCATGCAAAGTTTCATCCTTACCGTTTGGACACAATTTATACACTTACCGTTTGGACGGTAAGTCGAGGACGGCCGGACGGACAGACGGACATGACGAATCTATTAGGGTTGGAAGTCATAAACTTCGGAACCCTAAAAACACACCACGCCATAAGGTTTTTGAAAATTATTAGTGTCTTTTTTGGTGTAAGTCCGTGGGGGGGGGGGATTGGGGAGACGCCATCGTATCCCATTTTTCACAGGAGTGCTTCGAGGACGGACTACTGCGGAACACCGCACGACATTGTTAAACATCAAAATCGATACCATTGTACCATACCATACGATTGTTCCACCGATCTCAGATTCGAAACAAACAGATTGACAGTTTTTTTTCCAGAAAATCAGAAAAAAAAAACTAACAGAAATATTTTCATTGAGGTTCAGTGAAACCGGGTTATTTTAGATTTAAATAGACATTATAATCTAAAAATACGTACCTAATATCCCCGAAATGTAACTCTGCATTAAATGAAACGTTTGAAGGGAAGTAGGATTTCCTCAAGAAGCGTTTTCGTCTACAAATTTCCGGAGCTCTTATCCCTTTAATACCGTTTAAGTTCCGGATACCGGAATCTGTGGCAAATTTACCTGTGGAAAGTTATTTAATAAATCAGATAATAGTCAGACGCTCCAAAGAGCTACATTGTTTTAATTTAAAAAAATATTAGCAATTTTTCTTAGTGGATAATATGTACATTTGTTTGCGTGGAAACCCCCACGTGCCATCACTCCACCAGGGATCTCAGCGAGGCGGTGTGTCGGAATCTAACCGACTAAAAGAACACGGTGTGCCACTCTGCGTTTGAAATAGGATGGGTCCAGGCAAAGCTGTTATTCCGCCATCTGGATCTCTCCCAGCGCCTGCCCGCACTGATGTGGGTACCACTCTCAATTTAGACAACGTACGGCACACGCTGACGTCGCCTCCTTGCGGCTCGTCAGTGAAGCGAACGAAGAGAAAAATCCGTCCAGTTCATCCGCGGCCACACTCAGGGCCAGTGCTGGATTTACACATTTGCCGCCCCAAAGCTATAAATTTCAAATCCTACGTGGAAAAACACTGCGATTCACAAATTGTTGTGCTGAGTCTGGGTTTTCTCTTTGTTCGTTTTAAGTACATATGTTTGTAAAGCCCCTCACGACACAGGATTTATATTCCTAATATAAGAATGGTCCTTTACAAAAAAACAATTGTGTGTCCGCAACCTTACTTTCTTCGGTACCATTTTTTTTGGGCCAATCGGCCGCCCTCCTGATTTTGCCGCCCCAAGCTTCAGCTTTTTCAGCTTCTATGGTAAATCCGGCCCTGCTCAGGGCGGCATGAGGCGCTGATAAGCTCTATTGCTAATGACCTAAATTAAAGCTAATTCGAAATAAACACTATATAATCTTTTAAACCAATAAATTAAACTTGTCTAGATTCTTAATTATAAATATCAAAAACATCAATTAAAGGTACGTTAAACCAAACGGGTATAAAGAATATACCTACATATTCTTCTAAATACATTATTTTCGACTAATTTATATATATATTTTTTTATATTTAAGCCTGCCAAAGTGACTCTACTCTGCCTGATGGAAAGCATGAGTAGAATCCAGGAGTAGGGGTCACCATGCTTATTGTGAGGGTAGACAATGTAGCATGGTGACCCCTACCATGGCAGCCTGGTTTGATTATTCTGCATCATTCTCCCGGCCTTCGAAAGGCGGGAGAATGATGCAGAATGATTGGGCCTCCGGTCTCACACTCACCAACGCTGCTGTCATTATTAGGATGGTCTTCTGTGTGAGGGTAGTACTGGCCGGGTCGAGCCGGCCCATTCGTACTGAAATCAGCGTGGCTCTACTACCTACTTCTTAGGAACCCATTACCTCTAACAAGAACTTTCTTAATATAAATGTATCTTTTAGTAATTAAATATTTCCCCAAAACAATGCAATAGTATTTTAAAAATCGATTAAAACCGACTTGTTTATAAAAAATAAAACTGAAACGTTTTTTCTAAGAATCCGCAAACATTTCCTGTGTCCAATGTATGTTTGCTGTTATTTTTACTTACAATAACCGTTATGTTTTCTAAGTAAACAACCGATGTAGGTAAACACTGCCAAATGTTGATAGTAATAGAAAAAATATGTACATTCAATATAATCCGGTAATACAACAATTCAGTTCACGGGGGAAATCATATTTTCCTGATTTTCCATCCAAGTATTTGTAGTTCGCATCTTACTCGTTATTTAGTCGGTTAACATCGAAGTGTTTGCTTAATATTAGTTACGTATTACGTACCTTAAGCAGGCACCACACTTCGCTATGCGCTATTCGTTATGCGGGTTATTCGCGCGCATACGGTGAAGTGTGGAGAGTATATTCGCCAATATTCGCTTTATTCGTACGCATCGAATAGCGATGCGCATATACGTCGACTTGTCGGTTTTTTGACACACTTCAAAGGACACGAATAAGGCGAATACACGCATCGACTGCCCACACTTCGGACGGGTAGTGAAGTGCCCTGTGCATAACTAACAACCATAGACTATAAAACAGTTTTTGAAATAGATAAATCAATTAAACGATTAAAATAACCTATCATATGATCAAAATAATTAGACTTCATTTAAGTATTGTTTCTGTCAATTTAATAAAATAAAAAGGAAATTAAAATAATATGTTTCGTTCGTTCATTGACCATTAAAAATGACAATGCCCTGTGCATAACTAACAACCATAGACTATAAAACAGTTTTTGAAATAGAATAAATCGATTAAACGATTAAATTAGTTTATTGTATGATCACAATAATTAGACTTCATTTAAGTATTGTTTCTGTAAATTTAATAAAATAAAAAGGAAATTAAAAGAATATGTTTCGTTCGTTCGTGTGGTTTCGTTTTGTTCATCATAAAAATGACAATGACACATCTCTACAACACACATATTTGCCTTATTTGATATACCAGTACGAAGTGTGGTGGCGTGTTTGTTGTTTGCGCGCATAATAAATATTCGGGCGAATACGGCGTAGACACATAACGAATAGCGAATAACGAAGTGTGGTGCCTGCTTAAGAGAGCCAAATGTTAACACCAGAAACTTCTATTGTAAACACGTGAATTTTAATTGCTTTATAACTATCAAACCACGTGTTTTGCCTCTAATAACGGTGGCAAGTTTTTGGTTAAATTGGTTGTTGTTCTGGTAATAATGTTACGGTGTACGCTATGTTATAGATTATTAATACATATTTGTATCCGTTTCAAATATGTTTGTAAAGTCCCCCGCGACTAGGGTTCATGATTTCTCGAGCTTTTCAATTTCTCGGGTCTCGAGAATTCTCGAGGCTAATTTCTCGGGTCTTCTCGGGTTGCCGATACATTTACGTACGTTTTCTCATATTATTTGGTTGCAATACTTCAACAAATTCAGTGGTTTTCCTCACAAATGAAAGTATTAAATGAATTACAAAACTTTTATTGATTATATTCAAAAACATTAATCTTATAAATAAGCTAATTAAATTGAAAAAAAAAACAGAAATAATAATTTTCGGACTCATAAATTTATAATGACAGCAACATTTTTGGCAGGCTATTTAGAACTTATAAACAAAAGTAGCTTCTATTAAACCAAACAAAAAAACCAACATGAAAGAAAATGTTTATATCATAACTTATAATTAAATTACAATCACAGCAGATGCCAACAGAAAGTGAATCACGAATGAATTCAGTTTTTGAGATTCCATTTATGGTGAAGCCGTCTTTTGCAGCCAGCCTCGCCAATATTTCACCCAATGATTGTATCGGTGGAGTTTAAAAGTTTAGTTTCTGTTGCTGCATACTCTCATACCCAGGCCTGTTTTTTTTCAGTGCACTCACACCTGAACTTGTAGATGCTTCAGATTCGGATTCTTCTTGGGTCCCGCATTTAGTAATATTGATTATAAGCACATGTGCTAAATGTCTCACCAACCCACTAGTAATTTGCAAGCAATGGTTTTTGGGCACTTAAGGCATTGCGCATTTGCAGATTCCTTTTTTTTTAAATATTTCCATACATTTGATGCTTCCATCTTTACTGTTATAGTGACGTTTCGGTAAAATCTATAACAAACCCAAATCAAAATGATAATAAGCCATTGATACACACACACATACAACACAACTGGCAATATTCGTCTTACAAATTTAAAATGACACATTAATTAATTTCAAATTACTTACATAAGAAAAACATATCAGAATAATTAAAAACTAAGCTTGTGTGTTTTTGTTTTACAAAAATAGGAAATGTAATTAAACTAAGTAGTTTAATTAATGTATCGTTAGTTAATTTATGTCTTAAAGTTTAACCAAAAATAATATAAAAGAACACATAGGTACCTACTCATACCTAGTAAAATTTAAGATCATATTTAGATTATATTATTGATAAAAATAATATGAATAATAAAGCCATGATGTGTGAATAAAAGTGAAAAGACTTACCTGTTTGATTTCAATTTATCACATAATCTGTGAAACACTCACTACGTAAACCATCGTGTAAGAACGACGCCTCAGAGCGCGTGCAGCGAGATCAAGGGTGCCGCTGCGCTTTGGCCGGCGCCTCCAAGCAACATAACAAACGGCGATTTAATTTCTATATAGGTACATGATTTCTCGAGTTCTCAACTTTTCTCGAGCTTGATTTCCCGGGAACAAAGCCCAACGATTTCCCGGGAATTCTCGGCTCGAGAATTCCCGGGAATAAACCCTACCCGCGACACAGGATGTTTATTCGGAATGCGGGAGTTGTCTTTCAAAAAATAAAAAAATATAGATAGTATTAGGCATTACACATAGTGCAATATCATCATAGGGGGTACTTAACAAACATACATGAAACGGACAAGAAGAACACCTAGACTCAGTATAACAATTTTTGGATCACACAAACTGTTGTCCCATGTGGGATTTGAACCCCCAACACTTTGGCAACCGCTTAAACCACTAGGCCCACCGTGCAGTGCAGTGCAATATATATCTTGACATAGTATAAAAAAAGCCACTTCCTCTATATGTTCGTTTAGATCTCATAAATGACTCAACGGACTTTAATGACAATTTTCAGCAATATATAGATGAAGTGATTCTAGAGAAAGGTATTATATGTAGTTGGGTATATTAATAAATAGCTTATACTTAATAGCTCTAAACTATATGTGTACCATTCAATTCAGTAGTTTGCCGTGAAACAGACAGACAGAGTTACTTTCGCATTTATAATATTAAGTAAGGCTGGGTTTTCATGATATCTGATTAGTATCTATCTTTAAATATATAAAAATCTTCTGTTCGTGTGTTTGTAATTGAACTCTTTCTAAACGGCTGGACCGATTTTGATGATATTTTTTGGGTGTGTTCAAATGGGTTGGAGGATGGTGTACATTCACAATTGGAATCGGTAGGAGGTGCTGCGATCAAGTACTGGGATTTCAAAATTGTGTGGTACGAAGTTCGCTGGGTCAACTAGTTTATTATATGTTCGTTATTTACTGTCTGGATATTATTTTTACATTTGAACAATTTGTTTACGGTTCAAGGGGAGTATTTGTCATAGCTACCGTTCAATGGCACTAACCTTGAGATTAGTACTAGCGTCAAAAACTTGGGTATTTATATCGATAGCACTCTTTCCTGGGGTTCACAAATGCAAGAAGTTAGTCGCAAGTTATTTGCTTCGGTCGGGTCTCTCCGAAGACTACGAAACTTTCTTCCGACTGCAACTAGGGCTGCACTTGCACAAGCACTTCTTCTCCCAATTCTCGACTATGCCGATGTCAGCTATCTTGATCTCACTGAAGCATAACTCGATAAGCTTGAGCGACTTCAAAATCTCTGTATACGATTTGTATTTGGCCTACGAAAATATGATCACGTCTCTGAATTCCATCAAATGCTCAAGTGGCTTCCAATTCGCTCTCGCCGGAATACTCATATTCTAACTCTTCTCTATATTTTTGTTTAATCCCAGAGCTCCTTTCTATCTCAAAGAACGATTCAAGTTCCTCAATGACACACATGCAAAATTTCTGCGGTCATCCGAGAATCTGAGACTGGAGATGCCTCTGCATTCAACCAAATTTTATAATCAATCGTTTACTGTTGAAGCAATACGATTATGGAATGCACTGCCGACAAATATTAAGAAAGCGCAAATACTAACTAAATTTAAAAAAATGGTCCATGAATACTATGCATCATAACTCAGGTAATCACGATCAAGGATATGTAATTTATGGTTTTGTTCCTAGAATTTAATTTAATTAATTAGTTATATATATATATATATATATTTTTTTTTTTTTTTTAAAAGACAACTCCCGCATTAGGAATATAAATTCCTGTGTCGCGGGGGTCTTTACAAACATACATGAAACGGACACAAAGGACACCCAGACTCAGAACAACAAATTGTGAATCACACAAAGTGTTGTCCTACGTGGGATTTGAACCCACGACACTTGGCGTAGTAGGAAGCGGCGTGGCGACCGCTTAAGCCACTAGGCCAACCGTGCAGTCGTATGTATTGTGTATATATATGTGTATGTGTGTGTGTATGTATATGTATATATGTATGTATATATGTATGTCTAAGTATTGTGTATGTATGTATGCATGTAGGTTGCCCGCTGTGGCAGGAAAGTATGGAAGATGTGTTATTTGAGAGAGACCTAAGAACCGGTATGCTGAAGTGGAAGGTGTCCTATCCGTATCCTAGAGCCGATGGTCGCTGGAGCCGAAATGTGCTAGGGTGGAGACCGCGATTAGGCAAATATAGTGTAGGGCGCTTTGCCTTATTGCGGTACGATGGACCGACGATTTCAAGAAAGTGACTGGCAGTGGATAGTTGTATACTACCTTGGGACCAGAGTTCAGCACTAGACGGCTATAGGTAGATTTGATTAGATATTATTCCCTATATAAAAGGGTTTTTTAGATACACAAAACCTTGAATGTCATAAGTTGCTATTGCTGAATCGTTTTATTCATCGCTATCTACTTCTAGAGCCACCTAAAGCAGAGTTATCACTCCAAATGAGTCTAAACTGTTGTCAACCCTAGAGTACAAAAGAGCATTTAACTATTCAAACATTTTTGTAATATAGACCAATGCCCCTAACATAACTCCTAAATCCAAATCGATGTTGCCAGATAGAAATAAATACTATAGGCTCATAATCCCTTTTTACGAGGTTCCATAAAGAGAACAGACAGTTTATTCTTGGCAACGTTAACGTTTAAAAATATGACGCGGTTTTTGTCTAAAGAGCTTGATATTCAAAACAAACTTGATAGACATTTATGGCGTATTCGTGTGATATTCATTTGAAAATGATTGAATCGTAGACTGGAAAAAAAATAATTAAGAAGTCTTCAACCAGAATGTTAGTTTTAAGTTATTAAGGTTACCAAGCGTGTGAATATAAAAAAATCTTTGGCCTAAGTCCATAGTAAGCGCCAATTATTGCTAAAAATTTGTTTGGAAAGTATTGTTGATCGTTCTGAATCGCGATTTCTTACAGACCATTTCTTTTGTCTGTATCAAAAGAAATATATAACAATCGTCATCAACAGCCTTTAGTTGTTCATTGCTGGATATAGAGTGCATCTTAGAAACGTAGTTTTGGGCTGCTATATGCTCAAACAGTAACAACTTTGAAAAGGCTTTCTACATGGCTTTGGATTGATGCTGCTCACACTCAATTTTACATCTATTGTGTTTAATTCTGGCATTTGGTCTTTGCTTATGTTTTGTTTATTTTTTATTTGTTTCTTACGGTTAAGAAAGTTTTTTTTTGTGAATGTAAATGTGAGGAGTATGGTCTAGGCTTATTATTTTAGCTCATATTTAGTATTTTTCTGGTGGTTTTGTATAGCATATGTGTATACTGTATAACTGTACTTGTATGTATAGTTTTTGCTTAATCATTTCACGGAATTAGAAAAAAGGACACCTACCTATGTTTGACACGTTTCAGTATTTCTTCCTAGAGTGAGTTTTAGTAAAGTCCGACATCTAGAAATATCTGTAAAAGATTTACTTACAGAAATATATATAATTTGTCATTAAAGCAGTGTGTTACAGCAGGCTAAATATTCAAGACAGCCTAGCCAGGTTTGCATAGTATTTGGTTAAGTTTTCTTTCTCTTTGCAGTTCTATAGGTGATAAAAATCTCTAAACATCTCATTACATAAATTAAGAGTTATGTTAGAGAGGATGCATAAAGAGATCGTCAATAAATACTTGCTGAATACCCACATTTTGTCATCTATGTAACATGCACGACATGTACATATGTCAAAAATATTGTGAAGCCGACATAAATCAAGTTTCGTTTGCATTTTAATACGCTGCAAATTCGTTTACATTTATATTTTGCATATTCGTAGCCTGGGGTTATGGAAAGTACCTATAGGTACGGGGTAGAGTTCAAAATTACATTAAAATATGTAGGTGTCAATCTATACATACAAATAAAAGAAATTGAAGGGGGTCTGTTTGTAATATCAAATGAACAGTTTCTTTCTGTCTGTTTGTTTAGAGTACTGGAACGGCTAGACCGATTTTGATGAACAGTTAGCTGATGACATAAGGAGTAACGTGGGCTAATTTTGCGATTTACGACAATTACCGCGGGACAGCTAGTAAAATAATAATAACGTAACTATTTTAAGTTGTATTTGTAGAACAGTTCAATACAAAATATGTATAACAAACCTGTGTTAGAACTTTTCAGTTTGATTGCAAATCAACCTTTCGCCGTCCATTGCTCGCTGTCTTACGTGAAATTAATGTTGCTGAATGAGGGTCTTTCGAAAAGTGTGCCATCAATTCCAGTCTTTGGCAGTTTATCAGTTTGATCGCTCATGATGCATTAGATACCAATGTTCACAAGGAGGAACTAAAATTTACAGGGTTGCCTATTGCGCTAGGTTAGAGTCAAAATATGACGAACCATAGTCCGAATTTGAATCACCAATCTATTTTGTACAGTCAGACAATCTAATTTAACTGAACAAAATGTAAAAAGTACTCTGTAAATATGAAGTTTTAGCAAAAAAATATGTTTTAGTCATAAATACATGTATCTTCAACAGGACCTTAGAGTTTCCTCTCAATTTTCCACATTACTGACGCCTTTCAAGAGACGGGTACATTATTATGACATTTACGTAGGCATACATCATTTTGGATAATTCAATTTGTTGTCACCCGAGCGGATAATTTGGCGGCACTGGAAATTGGTTCATACTCAGTGTGAATTCATCATAAATAGCAAGTTAATTAAATGTAGCTACTGTTGACGGATATACGGATTTTCGCATTCCGAAACTGTTATAAATCCTCGTATAATTAAACGTATGTACAAAAAGGAATTTACTAAATTTCAAGTATGTTGTTTTAAGACATGTTAGTTTCTAATGTAACCAGTCGTATTAGTACATTTTAATGTTTCAATGTCGAAAAATTGAACGACTCATACCTAAATTATTTATTTATACTAATATTCGTCCCTGTGTCGCTATCCCGAATTCTGAAAGTTATTATACCCCGATTTGTAAGTATAATGAAGAAGAGGTAAAGTTTGTGAGGTTCTAGGAGTACCCGTAATCTCTGGATCTACTGAAAATTCTCTTTTTGAATAGGAAGCCAAATTATTTTCGAGTGTCATAGACTATTTATTAAATCGAAAAATTATTACTTCCGTGTCAGAGCGGGCATGTCACATACATGTGGGCGGAGCTGTAGGCAAAAGTCTAGTGTGAAATATTTTAGATAAATCAACCTGTAATAATATTTTGTAAGATTTTAGTTCAGAAATTCAGTAACTATGGGATTTCAGTTGAATTACTCTTACAAACTGTGTCGTTGTAGAACTTTTTCTACTAATGATTCCAATAGTGTATCTATTCCGATAATATAATAAAGATCAAGAGTAATTCGTTTCATGGTTTCTTTCCTTTCGTTCATTTATTTCTCATTAACAGCGGTTCCTTTATATCTCATTAACAGAGGAATAGCAAAACCTTGACAAATAAGTACTATACTGAGTGATGTAGGTCAAAGGATTTCTATTAAGTCTTCTAGAAAAAATCCCCGGGCTAGTTTTCGTTCAAACGATCTGTCTTCTTAGAGCGATTAGACTTGTAGTGTTTCTGGGACGGTTAATGCATGCGCATTAACCGTCCCAGAAACACTACACGTTGCGTATTCGTCTTAACGAAAAAGAACTAAATAATCATATATGTTACTAAGAATGATTATGATGTACTAGTAGCCGACTTGAGCCACGGCGGCTAGTCGTAATGGATATCAGTTACAGGAGATATTATAGTGCACAAGTGTGAGCGCAGGTGCATTCTCTGCTTCTTCATTTTGTCCTACAAGACCAAAAAAGAGTTAAGGCGCAGGCGCAGGACCGATGGCTTTACGTGCTCATACTAAAAATAGTTTATTTATTTATTTATTGTTTTCATTGTTAATACAAAATACATAGTACAAAAGAAAAGAATCATAAAATATGAGTTACAAATTATTTGTACAACTAGTTAGTATTAATACAAACAAACAGCTAACTGAACTGTAGGGGATGACAATATGATACTACGTATAGCACGTGATTGAAAATAGTGATAAGATCTTGTCAAATTAAGCGAATAAATGGATTATTATGTGATTTTTAAAATAAATTTGATTCAAACATATATCAATCATCTTCCTTCCTAGCCTTGATTCCTAAAATTATTTGGGATCAGCTACTAGTTCAACCGGTTTTACCTAAATATCAGTTTTTACACAGAACGGCTGTCATCGGACCTACCTTCGTAACCCTGAGGACGAACTGAAAGTCGAAGGTTAAATTAGTTGTCAGTATATTTTAGGGCACTGTCTTCCTGATAACAATTGTTATGTTCAAGATGTTCATGACAATCGTGAAACACCGTAATACACACATAAATAACGAAAGTATACCTCAATATTAAATGTTGAAATTACTAAAATATTAAAATAAAATTACTAATATTACACTGAGATTCAATTAAGATTACATCAATCAAATCCAAATTAAAATCAATCATTATTAATCATCATGAAGTTAAAATTAAATCAAAATGAAATTAAAATCAAATCAGCATAAAATAAAATTAGAGAATGCATCTTCGATTTTTCTATCCGCATTGAGTACACGCGGTTAAGTAATATCGGTTCGGAATTTTATTTATGTCTAGCAGTGGTTTATTGGACCTTCGTCGGAGGGCTTTAGGCGGCTTAAAACATCCTTTTTTTTTTTTTTTTTTTTTTTTTTAACGTGTGGAAATCCCCACGGACCGTCACCCCACCGGGGCTCTCGGCGGGGCGGTGTGTCGGACTCGAACCGACTAAAACCACACGGTGTGACCTCTCTGCGCCTGTATTTGGAAGGGATCCAGGTAACTGTTTTCTCCTTCTGGATCCCTCCCGGCGCCTGACCGCACTGTTGCGGGCGCCATCTCCTCGTACTCTCTATTTGGGCGACGTCCGGTCACACGCGGACGCCACCCCCTCGCGGCTGGCCACTACAGCGGATGGACGGGGAAACCCGTCCCGTCCACCCGCGGCCACACTCAGGGCGGGGCTTAAAACATCCTACAGCAAGATTATCGTTTTAGCCACAACGTCGTCTTAAATGTCTGTAATCTGCATTTCCCGCGCGTAACGACGTATGGCCTTAACCTTCTCCTGAGAGGAGATCAGAGTCCGAGTGGGCGTTATGGGTTGTAGTGGACCATTAAAGTCTGTTGATGTTTTGTTGTGATGATGAAAAGGTTTTGTATAGCTGTGTTATCGATAACCTCAGGTTACTTCAAGGTATAATAAAACTTATTCTATTTATTATCTGAAAACAATCTGTGAGAAATCTCAAATTTTATACAGCAAAGCTAAGTTCGAAAATTCTTTATTGGAACATACATATCAGTAAACCAAAGTTCGTTTATTTTATTTTTGAATTGTATACGATTTTGAGTTCGAATTTAATCAAGATATACATGTTTTATTCATATTTGAAAAATTCTGAGCAAACCTTACGGACTAAAGGTCAGAGATGAATCAGTTTTCTGGACGGTTTTCAATCCGAAAATTAACTGTATAAATGCAAATCAGTACAAAGACGAAAAATCGGCCAAGTGCGAGTCGGACTCGCCCATGAAGGGTTCCGTATCAGCAAGTAACGTCATATAAAAGTTCTTGTAGTTCGTTGTAGCTTTGATCGATGTTTTTATAATAGTGTATTGATTGAATGAAAGGTAAATTGCGGTTTACGATTTATGACGTATTAAAAAAACCTACTTACTAGATCTCGTTCAAACCAATTTTCGTTGGTAGTTTGCATGGCAATATACAACATATATTTTTTTTAGTTTTATCACTCTTATTTTAGAAGTTACAGGGGGGGGGAGGGACACACATTTTTCCACTTTGGAAGTGTTTCTCGCGCAAACTATTCAGTTTAGAAAAAAATGATTTTATAATTCTCAACATCATTTTTAAACACCTATCCATGGATACCCCGATACGTATGGGTTTGATGAAAATCATTTTTTTAGTTTCAGTTTCAAGTATGGGGACCCCAAAATGTATTGTTTTTTTTTTCTATTTTTATGCGGTTCACAGATAACATCTACTTACCAAGTTTCAAAAGTATAGCTCTTATGGTTTCGGAAAAAAGTGGCTGTGTCATACGGACGGACAGACAGACAGACAGACATGACGAATCTTTTGGGGGTTCCGTTTTTTGCCATTTGGCTACGGAACCCTAAAAACAAGATGGTGTATTTTGACTTCAAAAGTTATATGTTTTTAATTTTAAAAATCCATATTTCTAAGTTTTCAACGCTCTTCACAACGTCAAATGTAAAATTCCTAAGGTAGTGTTTAAAGTGTGCCTGAATATTTTTACGTATTCTTATGGCTATACTTAATTTATTCCTTAAAAATATAGTTGGTCACGTATGTGATTCTATTTATTTTATGTATTACTAGCTTTTTCCCGCGGCTCCGCCCTCGTGTATCTCGATTATTGCATTAAAAAGTAGCCTATGTGTTATTCTGATATATAATATTACTTTAAAGTTTCATCCGAATCCGTTCAGTATTTTTTGCGTGAAAGAGCAACAAACGTACATACTCATAAACTTTCATGTTTATAATATTAGTAAGGATTTATCATTTATTGCAGACCGCAAGCCATTTTATTTTATTGCTAGTTATTATCTTAACCTGATGTCAGTAAAAGTGGTACAAAAACAAAACATAAATAAGCAAAATACAGAAAATATACACAATATTACGCCCCTGTTTATGTATGTAAACGTATCCAGCGTCCAGACATTGGGCAATCCCATCTATCACACAGTACATTCAGGACGCTGTGTGTGTAGTTGAACAAATATCTACATATATAATTTTTTATGTATCTAGGGGTTAAGCGAAACGATTTATGTGAATACTCACTAGTCATTATTGAACAATAATCATTACTGAAATAAATTTCATTTATAAACATTTTAATAAAAGGCGAAATGTTATAAAAACACATAACCTAATAAAAAGTCTACATTTTTGCCTTTAATTTGAAGAAATTTCTAATTACAGATTTTCATGGAGTCAAATAAAAACAAAGCCTAAAAGAAATTGTATTATTATCTTTTATTGGATTGCCGACGGCTCCTTTATAGACCTACAAAGTTACTCATTCACTGAAACCCCAGGCGTCCAATGCACTTAAAGATGAAAATATATTTTCTAAAGCGTGAAAAGCTTAAATACCTTTGGAAAAATATTCGTTGTGGGTACGGTGAGAGCGCATGAGCGTGTTCGTAGCGCGTCCATTCACAAGCGCCGCCCTTCAGTCCGACTACAATTTTCTTCTGAACGCACGCCCGAGGACGGTTTCCCGCGTCTTTCGAATTCCGAACTAATTTAAATTTTAATTGTTAAGTTCGCACGCCGAAGTGGCCAGTCTGGTGTTTTATAAGTGACTAACGTGTAAAAAGGTCGATTTTGTTTAAGTTTATAAGAATTTGTCAAGTGACTTAAGTTTTTTTGAAGTTTTAACTTTTGGTTGCGGAGTTTTTTTGGGGTTGGAAGTACTTTTATTATTCGGTAAGTACTTTAATTAAAAATTACTCAGGTTTTTTTATGACACGTGTTTTTTAAATTATCGTAATTGGATTATTATGATACTGTCGATCTCTAAATTTATTAAAATTAATTGTTGAATTTTATTGATCACTTTTTACTGTAGAAAATTAAATTAAACTTGAAATATTTTAATATGATATTTGTTAATCAGCATATTATACTAATTGTAATAAATTGTACCGTAAAAAATCGTCAATAGCAGATTACCATAAAAATTACATTTAGATTTGTTTACAAAGTTTTTAATTCAGGCGTTAATATTTACCTATTATATTTTGTACTTTACTTTGTAATGATGTATTAAGATATTTTAATTTCATTTAATTTATGGTAGTAAAATCGTATGGTATATATTTATGCTTACGCTATTTATACACTTCTAATTTTTTATCACATTTTTTGTTTTTTGGATTGGGTATCTACGACAGTTTTCAATAAGGACATAAAGTAAGCGATTAGTTTTCAGTACTAAATTAACTTTCAATACGTTGATTTTCCATATTACGGCAAGTCCACGTTTGTTCTGTACAAGAAAAAAAATGGTTTAGAAGTTTTCATACTTTTCAAATTATACTTACTTAATTTTTTTGATTATATGTGATCAATCATATTATTATTATAATCTATACTGCGTGTTAGCTGAATGTCAGCGACAACTTGCTTATGAAGGGCTTCACACACACACAATAATTACCTCGAGAATAAAAATATACAATCAATATTAATATGGGTTTATAGACTCTTTATTTCTCATAAGAACAACAGTTCACTTACATGAGGTACAATTTATAATAAAATAATAATTGTCATCTTGTGACGAAACATACTAATTACAATAGGTTTAACGGCTATAAATATACAATATATATTTAAAGGCTAAAACAATTACACTTTAATTAAAAATATTCTTTCGGTTTGCTAAAGTAACAATAAAACTGGCCAGTCAATATAGTCAATTTAATATTCTTTCACTAGGATACAAATCAGTAATAATAATGTAATTAAATTGTTTTAAAACGTTGAAATGTTAATTATACATATTTAGTGAGATCGTAATGGGTAGTGAATATGCAGGTGCGCGTGTTTGGTGAATTCCTAGAACTAACATAGTCAGGGAGACAGCTTTTGAGTAAGTCATGAGAATGTGGTATTAATGGATTTTTTATTTTGACCAAAGGGAACTGCTTAATTAATTAAAAATGTAATATGCTTGTTTTATGTACTCGTATTTACTAATACTGTCTTTATGTTTAATTCTACTTAAGAGGTATGTTTTGAAAAATAAAATTCTTTGTTTTACGTTTAAATGTTTGAATGCTTTTGGATTTTTTTATTTCGTTTGGGAGTGTGTTGTATATCTGAACTCCTTCGTATAAAATATTTTTCTTGCCATAGTTTTCAGTTCTAGGGGGACGAAAGCTTATTAATTCTTTATTTCTGAGATTATATTTAAGGGGTTTCTTGGTTAAGGTAATATTTGTTTGTATTGTGTTGTTTAAAATCTTTTTTACTAAAATACTTGTATAGTAGGTGTACAATTGGTGAATGCTGAGTAGTTTTGTGTTTTCATATAACTCTTTAGTTGGTGTTAGGAAGTCAAGACCATACAATCTTTTTATAATTTTATTTTGAGTAATTTGTAAATCTTTAAGAGTTGTATTTGGAGCTGATCCCCAAATCTCAATCAGATACTCAATATGAGGTTTTACTAATGAATTATAGATGATAGGCTTCACAGTAGACGGTAAGCAATTGCCAATTTTCCGAAGGGCACCAGATAAAGATGTCAGCTTATTTTTCACGCGATTAATATGCGGCTTCCAAGACAACTGGTCATCTAATAGTAGACCTAAATATTTCTCGCCATTAGAATAATCTATTAAGTTGTTATTTACTTTAAGAGGAGTATTTAAGAGGAGAGTAGTAATATAATTTTTCATTTGGACAAAATATTATTTACCTATTATTTTCATTAAAGCGAATCACACAAAATCGAACTAAACTCTTTGACTTCATCTTTTTGGTTCGAGACACGTCGAATGTAGTGTCTACTTTTATTTTTCTCAAAGATTATCATTTTCACATGTTGAGTAGTAAAGTGATAGTTGAATTTTTTGGATAGGTGTGTGCTTTGTATACTGTGTCAATAAACGTGAAATCTAACTACTATTTCTTTTATAAAAATGCATGTGTACAATGTAACTCTGCCTGATGGAAAGCATGAGTAGAATCAGAGAGCAGGATTCAATATCCTCATTGTGAATACAGACAATTCAGTATGGTGACCCACACTACGGCGGCCTATTGATATGCTTCTGCATCATGAGGCCTCCGGTCTCACACTCACCACGACAGCACGAATGCTGTAGCCGTAATACCGTTCCTCTGGAATCAGCGTGACTCTATTACCCACAGTTATTGTTTGTAATTAAATTAGTAATGTATTCAAATGACGAAATACTTAATGTTTTTTTTTAATTGTAACGTGTTAATTGAAATTATATGGTACTAACTTTCACGGCATCGCCCGTGGATATGTCGGTTTTTGCGTTAAAAAGGAATCTATGTCCCTTATCAAGCTCTATATTATAGTATATATACTCGTAGTATTAGTAGCTTTGGCGGGAACGCCCAACAAATAGACAGACAGACAGACTTTTTTTTTGTTCCGGGTAATCTCTGGAATGGTTGGAACGATTTTAACGGGTCTTTCACTGGCAGATGACAGATGTCATATAGAGTAACTTAAGAGGCCGGCGTACGACACTTGAAACTGCAAGTTGAAATTTGTTCATAAAATATTGCTGTCTCTGTTTGACAAAATACAACGTAGATACGAGTGCACCGCTGTATGTGTGTATGTGGATTGACATTCATTCGTAGTAATTCGGACTCTCTCGTAGAAGGTTCGGTTATCATTATTTGACTGACACGAATCACACACACATTGAAATATTTTTTGATGCGATAGCACTACTAATTGCTTGAAATTTGTGAAAATATGGATGTGTTTCGTACTGGTTTGGTTTGGTTTTTCTGGGCGGTTTCCGCACTTAGTCCTAGTTATTGGACCATTGTGCGTGAAAAGTTATTTCCCATTCACTCCAGCCAGCCTAGGTTGGTCCAGAAGGAATGCAGCCTCCGGGGATTACTGCAGGCCTCCCGATACGTTGCCGGTGACTGTAGAATTTGTGCCCGTTGTTCGGCCACACTGCTGCATTCCATGATGACGTGTTGTGGCGTTTCTTCTGCCTCCATGCATCCTCTGCATAGGGGGCTGTCTGTTACTCCTATGGTGTGTAGGTGTTTGTTTAGGAGACAATGTCCGGTTAGGGTTCCTATGATCTTGCGGAGTTTGTCTCTGTTCATCCTGATGAGGGTGCGGGCAAGCCTTGTATTGGGAGCTGATACAGCGTTCTTGGTTTGCCGACATCCCTCCTTATTTAGCCACTCTGTCAAGTGAGTTTTCTGGGTTCTTTCGCGCAGCCATGCTTTAATTTGGGCTTGAGGTATGGGTAGCAGTGGTTCTGGACCATGCACTTTCGTGTCTGCTCCCTTCTTTGCCAGCTCGTCTGCGGCATCGTTTCCCAGTGAGTTGCTGTGTCCCTTTATCCATTGCAGAGTCACTCTGTTGGTTGCCGCAATGGTTTGGAGTGCACTATGGCATTCCATTATCAGGACTGAGTTTATTGTGTTGTTACGGAGGGCCTGGAGCACGGAGGCACTATCAGTGACGATTTTGATGTTGGAGTCACTGATGTCTCTGGCAGCAACCGCCTGTGCCGCTCTGGTAATGCCAATACATTCTGCCTGAAAGATTGTATTTAGCTTGTCTAGTGTTGTTGTTATCTTGATGTTTAGGTCGTCTGAGAAGACACCAGCTCCAGTACCTGTGCTGGTTTTGGAGCCGTCGGTGTAGATCCTGACTTCCCCAGTGCCAGAGTAGTCATTTTTCTCTGCGGAAAGCTGGATGTCGTATCTTCGATCAAAGATGTGTTGCCCCAACATCTTGTCCATAGGCGCCTCAAGGAGCGGATTTTCCTTGATGCATATTTGGAGAATGTTGGAGTGTTTTGTTGTTACATTTGATTTCCATATGCCCAGAGGTCTTAACCTCAGGGCTGCCGCCTTTGCCTCTTCCTGTATCACCAGGTCTAGTGGTCTTAGGTTCAGGAGATACTCTAATGCGGCTGATGGAGTTGTTCTCATGCATTCTGTTGTTGCCAAGCTTGCTAGGCGTTGTAAGCTTTGGAGCTTGGATTTTACTGTGCTCATTTGTGTCCTGGGCCACCACACAATTGAGCCGTAGGTTATTGAGGGCCTGATTACTGCTGTGTATAACCAAAGGGTGATCTTTGGGTTAAGACCCCATCTCTTACCAACTATTCTTCTACACTGATTAAAAGCAATACAGGCCTTCTTTGTTTTGGATTCGATATGACTCGCCCAATTTAGTTTATCGTCAAGGATTACGCCCAGGTATTTCACTTGTCTAGATAGGGAGAGTTTTGTTTTAAATAATTTTGGTAGTTGTAGTTCTGGTAACTTCCTCTTGTTGGTGAAAAGGATAAGTTCTGTTTTTTTCGGGTTTACTGACAGATAATGTTCGTCACACCATTTTTCCACAATCTGAAAGGCTGAGGTCATGACTTTGCATAGGACGTTCTCAGCGTTTCCACTTATCAGAATTGCTAGGTCATCAGCATAACCAATAGTAGTATATCGTCTATCGTTTAGTCTCCTTAGGAGACTATCGACTACTATGTTCCAGAGAAGTGGCGAAAGGACCCCCCCTTGGGGGCATCCTCTAACCACCTTCGCTCGTGTGGTAGTGTCCCCCACTATCCGAACCGCCCTTTTGCCGACCAGTTCGGTGATCCATCCTCTGGTGATTTGATCCACGTTGTATTTTCTTAGGGCGTGGTTTATGCTGTTGTGCATAGTTTTGTCAAACGCCCCTTCTATATCTATGAAGGCTGCGAGTGTTGAAGATTTGGTCGTGATTGCCGACTCTTTTTTGTGGACCACTGCGTGTAGTGCCGACTCTGTTGATCTGCCTTTCCTAAAGGCATGTTGTTGTGGATGTAGCGGGATATTTTCAAGTGCTCCATCTCTAAGATGTCGGTCCACCAGCCTTTCTAATGTTTTCAGAAGGAAGGATGTCAGACTGATTGGTCTGAAGGATTTGGCTTGTGTATAGTCATCTTTTCCCGGTTTTGGTAAGAAGACCACTTTTGCCTCTCTCCATTGTTTCGGAATGTATTTGAAAGCCAGGCAGGCTCTGTAGATCGGTGTCAGATGTCTGACTGCCTGGTTTAGTTGCCATTGAAGTAGCGCCGGGAAGATACCGTCTAGCCCTGCTGACTTGAACGGTTTAAAGCTTTTCAGGGCCCATTCTGTCTTTTCCGCCGTTACTATTGTTTTTGCCATGTGCCATTCTTGGTTTGTTGGTATGTCGTAGTGCTCGTTTAGCCACCCAGGGTCGGGCGCTGGTTTGCTGCCTGGGAAGTGGGTTTCTAGTAGCACTGCGTTTGCTTCTTCTTCTGTTGTTGTATAGGTGCCGTCATCCTTTTTCAGGGACCCCAGAAGGTTCGTGTTGTCTTTTGACAGAACCTTCTTAAGTCTGGCAGCTTTATTTGTTGAGTTTACACTGCTGCAGAAGCTGCGGAAGCCTTCTCTACTCCAATATCTGATTCGCTTCTTGTAGTGTTTTTGTGCTGTTTTGTAGTTTTCCCAGTCCTCTTCGGTTCTGGTGTTTTTCGCTCGATTAAAAAGTGTCCTGAGTTCTTTGCGTAATCTTTCGAGTTCCGGCCCCCACCAGGAACTCTTACTCAGGCCTTTAGGGGCGATGGTAGGGCACGTCAGTTCATAATTTTTGAGAAGTGTTGAGGTGAAGAACTGTACGCTTGTCTCTATGTTGTTTGTGTCGGACATTTTGTCCTCGATTTGTGTCGTACTCAAAGCTTTGGACGACAGTTCAATATACCTTGCTATATCTGTTTTACGGGGGTTTCGATATGGGACAAGGTCTGTATGTCTGTGTTTTAGGTTAAAACAAACTCTACGGTGGTCGGCGAAGGAAGGCTCGTTAGACACGTGTAGAGATGGGTTTCTGCCCGGGCGGATTGGGCACATTGAATAAGCGCCCGATAAATGCCCGTAAATGCCGAATAAATGCCCTTTACCTGGGCAAAAACTTCAATTTACGTTTTATTAATTTAAATTGTGTGTAAATATATGTGTATACAGCAAGGACTAATTAACAAAAAAATATGATATATTCCTGGATATAAATATGTTACTATTTTAGTTTTTTCTTTAAATCTATGGTCATCGGCGTATAAAAAAACCAAACTGAGTATTAAAATGATAGCAGTTCTTTATATCTTATACTTAGTTAGTAATCTGTGACATAAACACAGTATTTTTGTTTCGATAACAATAGTCGATAGTATAAGTATATACCTATTACATGTAAAACTGACATAATAGACCAGGGTAGAAGCGTCTTAAAATAATAAAAAGTGAACATAAATTGTAGTAGGAAGAAAGTGATAAAACCCATTGGAAAAGGAGGTAAATATTATAAAAAGCGGCCAAGTGCGAGTCGGACTCGCCCATGAAGGGTTCCGTATCAGCAAGTAACATCATATAAAAGTTCTTGTACTTCGATGTAACTTTGATCGGTGTTTTTCTAATAGTGTATTGATTAAATGAAAGGTAAATTGTGGTTTACGATTTATGACGTAATAAAAAAAACTACTTACTAGATCTGGTTCAAACCAATTTTCGTTGGTAGTTTGCATGGTAATGTACAACATATATTTTTTTTAGTTTTATCACTCTCTTATTTTAGAAGTTAGAGGGGGGGGGACACACATTTTTCTACTTTGGAAGTGTCTCTCGCGCAAACTATTCAGTTTAGAAAAAAATGACATTAGAAACCTCAACATCATTTTGGAACACCTATCCATAGATACCCCACATGTATAGGTTTGATGAATAAAATTTTTGAGTTTCAGTTCCAAATATGGGGACCCCCAAAATTTATTGTTTTTTTTCTATTTTTATGTAAAAATCTTAATGCGGTTCACAGAATACATCGACTGACCAAATTTCAACAGTATAGCTCTTATAGTTTCGGAAATAATTGGCTGTGACATACGGACGGACAGACAGACAGACAGACAGACAGACTTGACGAATCTATAAGGGTTCCGTTTTTTGCCATTTGGCTACGGAACCCTAAAAATGGAAGGAAAAATAATTAACGGGCGATCTGAGGTCGGGAAGGGGTAGGGGGGAGGTTTTCAGGGTAAAAACGGTTTATGTCGATTTCCGGCTAAACTACAAATCCTATGAAAAAAAAATTAAAGGCAAAGTTGTAGGTAATAAAAAGATCTACAACTTTTGTAGTTGCACTTTTTTCACATAACCTCAAATTTTATGTGAAATATTCAAAAAACTAGCAGATTCTTCTATGCGCATCGGCCTACGGATGAACTTGGATAAAACCAAGGTCATGTTCAATCAACATGTACAACCGGAACCGATTGCAATACACGGTACCGCTCTCGAGGTTGTTCAAAAATATGTCTAACTTGGGCAGACATTGCAGTTGGGTAGGAATAACCTCGAGGACGAGGTGAATAGAAGAATTCAGCTGGGTTGGGCGGCATTTGGAAAGTTACGTCGAGTCTTCTCGTCGTCGATCCCACAGTGCCTAAAAACGAAAGTTTTTAACCAGTGCGTCCTACCTGTCATTACATACGGAGCCGAAACGTGGACACTTACGGTGCGGTTGGTCCACAAGCTCAAAGTTGCTCAGCGTGCAATGGAAAGGGCTATGCTCGGCGTTTCTCTGATGGATCGTATCAGGAATGAATTTATCCGTCAGAGAACTAAAGTCATCGACATAGCCCACCGGATTAGCAAGCTGAAGTGGCAGTGGGCTGGCCATATTAGCAGCAGAACTGATGACCGTTGGGGTAGAAGAGTTCTGGAGTGGAGACCGCGTCTCGGCAAACGTAGTGTAGGACGCCCACAGGCCAGGTGGAGTGATGATTTGCGCAAGATGGCTGGCAGGAGCTGGATGCGAGAAGCACAAAATCGATAAAAGTGGTGTGCAATGGGAGAGGCCTATGTCCAGCAGTGGACTGAGATAGGCTGATGATGATGATGAAGCGTCTTAAAATAATAAAAAGTGAACATAAATTGTAGTAGGATGAAAGTGATGAAACCCATTGGAAAAGGAGGTGAATATTATAAAAATGGAAGGAAAAATAATTTACGGGCGATCTGAGGTCGGGAAGGGGTAGGGGGGAGGTTTTCAGGGTAAAAACGGTTTATGTCGATTTCCGGCAAAACTACAAATCCTATGAAAAAAAAATTAAAGGCAAAGTTGTAGGTAATAAAAAGATCTACGACTTTTGTAATTGCACTTTTTTCACATAACCTCAAATTTTATCTGAAATATTCAAAAAACCAAGTTTTTGGTTTTTTCTTTTTATCTTTTACAAATAAAATTATTTTTTCAAGAAATTTTGTGAAAACTTACCTTTCTATGTCTTGAATACACCGTAATTTATTTGATTTGAAATATCTATTTTTTCACCTCATTTTGACTTAATACCGAAAAAAACTTGGCCCCCTCTCATGCTTATCATCAGGCAGAGTGGAGTCACAATGGTAGGCATCAAATAAAAAATGTTGTAAATTAAGACTTGATCTTGCTCAACCTACCATTATTCAACTTGAACGAGTCGGATTCAGAATTTGATGATTTTTCGATGATGTTGATGATGATAAGAGTCAAATTAATACGTCTCATGATGCTCAACCATCAAAATCAACCAGTCGAACCGAATTTTTTGATGTAATGTCTAACATCGACTTAAATGAGGATGATAATGAAATTAAAGATTTATTATTATTCTCTTTATTGACACTTGACATATGTATACTGTTGAGGACTGATGGTAGTCTCCAAAAATGCCTGTTTCATAAAGCGCATGACTCTCGGTCGCGTATTACCAGATTCATAGGCAATTAATTTGGCGATGAGTGTCCTGGACTCAGCAATACGTTTTATTCTACACTGCCAAGCTGCCACTTATTATTATTATTATTGTTCTCTTTATTAAAATCAAAATACTTATTCATTACACTTTTAAATATATAAATCTAAAAAATACATTTAAAAATATAAAAAATAACATCGAATGAAAAAATTAAAAATGTTATTATTATTATACATATTTAAAAGAGTTATATTTGTTAATTTTTTACGAATTTTCGACAAAAATAATGAAACGAACTGTGATTATTTGTGATTTTAATTACAAAAATGTATAATTAATAATTAATTATAAGTTTTAATTTACAACATACTGACTTTCATTAAAATTAAGAAAAAATAGATTAAGAAAATATTTGTTTTTCACAAAACAAAGGTATTCGTTTTTTCTGCCCAGTGCTCGGGCATTTATTCGGGCGTAAACTCATTTATGCCCAATCTGCCCAGTTTATGCCTTTCCGCCCGTATTTGTTTTCGCCCTCGACCCATCACTAGACACGTGCCAACCCTCAATGAGATCGGCCGCCGCGTGTGTTGCCAGTGTGATGTCAATGATCGTTTGGTACCTAGAGCTAACGAATGTGGGCTCTGTGCCAACGTTCATGATGTTGAGGTTAGTTTGGAGTAAGAATTCAGTAAGTAACTCACCCCTTCTGTTTGTGTCCTTACTTCCCCACAGAGAGTGATGTGCGTTGCAGTCAGCCGCTACTATCAGCTCCCATTTGTGGTCGTCGCAGTATTGCACCAGCTCGGTCAGCTCCTTCGGAGGTATTTCACCGTCGTTCGGCATGTAGACCGAGGCTAGTACGAGGACTGTTTGGTTTTCTGTAGGGATCGTCACGGCTGTGAGGTCTCTAGAACAGAACTGGTTAAGCATAGTTGTTTTTATAGACTTCGGCATAAAGATGCATGTCCTTGGTTTTTCAACGGATGTGTCAAGAAGTAACTTACCGCCGATGTTGTTCAGACCGCATATCCTGTTTTTTCTGATCCATGGTTCTTGGATCAGAGCGACGGTGTTGTTGTTTGCCTCCAGCACCCTGCGTAGGGTGGCCGCCGCTATTTGTTTGTGCTGGAGGTTGGTTTGGATGACTGCAGTGTTAGGGACTACGTAGGACGCCATCTTCGTCACTTACGCAGTCCTCCGAGTTTTGGCTGTCGTCCAATTCCATCTCGCTCGTACCCGGTTGGGGAGCTGAGGTGGTTGGTGTAGTGGTCGCAGTGCCTTGGTGCTGCGTTGCACCGGCTTCTGCGGTTGTCAAGTCGGCCGTTGTTTGCTCGTCCGATGAAAAGAAGCGGATGTATCCACTTCCAGTCATGTGAGCAACACGGCGGTCTCTGTCCAGTATTGTCTGTTTTTGGTCTTCAGGGATCCCAAGAATTAGGTGGACTACCTTCACCTTGGAATTACCCTCCTTGTCGTCGACAGTCATGTCGTAGCATTGCCAGGTGTCAACTTTGTACCACGGGTTTTGGGCACAAAGGACCCTGTGCAATGTGGTCGCGTCAGTTATGCGGGTGTGAAGCAGAAGCCCAGCTCTGAGCTTCCTCTTCACATCCGACATCCTAATCACTGTCAACGTCGTGTTCGGTACAGGTGATGTCATAGTTTTCGTCATGTTGTCAATCCATTTGAGCGCGTTTTCGTCCTCACACCACATCGCTAGGACTCCTTCAAATAAGAAGGGTCGACCGCGGAAAGATGGAGCTAGCGCCCCCGAAGACTGCGGCGTCAGAACACACTGCAGGATCGCATCGTCGATGGTCTCCCTCAGTTGTTCCGCCTGCTCGCTGGAGAGGTCTCTAGGCGGGACGGTGGTGATCGCTATTCGCAGATGCGATTTGCACGCATCCGCGTAGCCCACTGTCCGCTTTGATTTCGCCTCGGTTTTCGCGCGCTTGGCATCCCCCCTCGGGGACTGCGTGTCGTCCAGACGCGGTCGCTTCGTTGAAGCTTGCACGCCCGAACCACCCGCAACCCCAGGCTGGTCCTTTTCAGGAGCAGTGGGAGCCTGCACAGCGGTCTGCCGAACGCGATGACCTCTCGGTCTTCGTCGTTTTTTTGTGTTGTGTTGTGTTTGTACGTGTGACACTTTGTCAGCCTCCTGTATTTCTACAGGTTCGCGCTGTGTTTCCACTGCTGCGGTGGCCGTCAAAGTGTGTGCATGTCTGATTTTAGGCTGCTGGGCTTCCCTTCTCGCGCGCCGGTTGTGGCGTCTGCGTTTGGTTCGGCCCTGCGCGCCTTGGTGTTTTTGTGTGGCGGCGGCCGACGCCTTAGCAGTTTCCCTTTTGCAAGGGCGCTTGTGGGCGGCCACCGTCCATTGTGTTGGTGCGTGTTCTGCGTGTTCATTTGTGGCTGTGTTTATGGCCTCAGCTAGGCCTGTTAGGTCCAGGCTTGCGCCTTTTCCTGAGTGAGCTTTGTCCCCCCCAGAATACGTGGGACGGACCGAGTCAGACTCGGTGAGGGATTCTGCGCTTGTTGCGCTACCCTCCTGGGGTAATACGGTCTCTTTAAGGTCACTCATTGTTATTGTTGGGCTTTGGTGGGAAATACCAAATAACTCACACACTCTTGCCCAAGGATGTGTGGTACCTTCTTTTTGGGGGTATTTAAGTCCCCATGGCTATGTGGGCCTGGGTGTGGTTTTGCGCCGCCACGGTTCGGCTATGCGGGTATGCGGGTCTGGGTCTGGGAGCGAGGACGGGCCTAAGCCCATCCTCACTCCCAGACCCAGACCCAAGAGTGCGGCCAGAGGTTTTTGTTGTGTCAAATACAGAGGGTATTTGACCAATAACGGGCGGCAACCTCGTGAAGGATAGTCCACTGGCCTTGATTAGGGGATCTCGGCGACCTGCGCTACTCCCTAATCCATTCGCCAAACCCAGCATCGGCCAGATACTGGGAGTGGGGGATCATCAAGCAAGAAGAAATTATGTGTCTTGTTTGACCATCCCCCGCCCTACGTGTTTCGTACTATCGAAAATCATGAATGAAAACTCAATATTTTTTCGATTTATTTTGTGTAAGTAGTAGCATAATAATATGAGATATGTTATTGATGAAACAATATTAGAAATATTTTTGTTTTTAAGACAGAAAAATACAAAATGAAAACATGACATTTACAATGTAAAATATGTAAAATTTAATTTGATTATATTTTATTCTAGATTAGTTTATTTTTAAAAATAAAGACGTTATAACCTAAATAAATACAGTCTAAGTCCGAATATGAACATATCATTGTGGAAATATGTTTATACTGCAAATGATCTTGGTATACCGTTTGTATGGACAATTCAGCCTCCGGGGGCCCCTTAAGCAAAAATTTTTTAGACCAGCTTTACTCCAAGGTGTTACTCGCGATTGACAACGCGGGTAACACTTCGGGACTCAGCTAGTCCTAAATAATATTATGAAGTTTATTGTGAAATACACATTGCCAGGTTTAGTAAAAAGGACACAACCTGCTTTATATCCAGGAAAAAATATTATCATCATCAACAGCGTTTAACAGTCCACTGCTGGACATAGGCCTCTCCTTTGAAAGGAGAAAATATTATACCCAAGAGATCTCTTGACTACGTATTCATTAAATTAAAAAAAGTTACTAAATATGGTTGAATTTTTTTATACTTAAATATATAATACTAGCTTTCGCCCGCGGCTTAGCCCGCGTCTATCTCGGTTATCGCGATAAAAAGTAGCCTACGTACTTTCTCAGACCTAAGACTATCTGGATACTAATTTAATTAAATCAATGCTGTGGCTTTTGAGTTTATCGCGAACAGACAGACAGACGCAGCTGAGGACTTTATTTTATAATATGTATCAATAAGTTCTATACCCTGACATCAGAACCTTACTTAAATAGTTCAGGACCAACTGAATCTCCCAGTTTGATGTTATTCCTGCCTTCTTGGTCTAATGGTTAGCGTATGCGGCTGCTGTTCAAGAGGTCTCGGGTTCGATTACCGGGTCGGACAAAATATTTTTGTGATCCACAAACATTTGTTTCGGAGTCTGGGTGTTTTCTATGTATAATATGTAAGTATTAAAAAAAAATTTTTTTTATGTATTTATATCAGTTGTTTAGTACTCATAATACAAGCTCTGCTTAGTTTGGGACTAGATAACGTTGTGTGTAAGATGTCCGAAATATTTATTTATTTATTATTCTTGTACCGCCCAAAATTGTAAGGAGTAAAGTTAACTAATTTATTTTACTACTAGCTCTTGCTCGCTTCTCCGCCTGCTTGTATACCGGTTATCGTGAAACACAGTAGCCCAAGTCCTTTCTCAAAAATCAAAGTATCTCAGTGCCATAATTAATTGCAATCGGTGCTGGTCGTGAGCATCTATGACAATCGTTTTTTTGACAAATTATTGGGAAGTCAGTGCCCTCAAATATACTGATAGATAGTTCAACATTCGAATTCAGTTCGCCCTTAGGGTTGCGGAGGTCCGATGCCAGTCGCTCCGTGAAAAAAGTGATATTCAGATAGGATTGAACTAGTAGTTGACCCCAGATAATATTTGGAATAAAAAAGAATTTTAATGTAAAAAGC
Source organism: Phragmatobia fuliginosa (assembly GCA_932526445.1). Classification (NCBI taxonomy): domain Eukaryota; kingdom Metazoa; phylum Arthropoda; class Insecta; order Lepidoptera; family Erebidae; genus Phragmatobia; species Phragmatobia fuliginosa. The sequence goes on along the minus strand of OW052066.1, from coordinate 5,978,344 downwards.
GTGGAGCGACGTTATTTAAATGTTTTCAGAAAGCTCCCCACGCTTTGTTACATTAAAATTATTTTCTACTTTTTAGTTCAAAAGCGTGTTTGTTTTGTTTTATAAAACTATATTTCAGAAAAAAGACTAATTTAAACATGTTGTTTTTTAAAGGGGTCAAAATCGCACCCAAAGGAGTCGGTTACAAACATACAGGTAAAGCTAATAAATAGCGTGTAAAAACGCTAGGAAGGTGATTTAATTGATGTTAAAATTTTGTAATAATATTACTTTCTCGAACAGATAGAAGAAGCGTAAATATTTACTATATATCAAAGCTTGTAAGTCTATAAAGACAATGTTTACTTAATACATAACATTAACAGTCTATGTAAACTTATAACAAGTTATTTAGGAACGCACGTACTTATTTACGTATTTACTGCTACCCTTTAAGTACAATTTATAGAAGTATTATAAAATCAGGGCCCTGGGTCCCTTTCAATTAACTTTTGACCTTTCCACCATACGCAGACATAATTTTGTTCATTATTAATTAAAACCTTTATCTTAAGGTATGACTTTGTTTATTTTTAAATTAAAATTTTAGGTTAATAAAACTGTAGCCATTTTGGAGTTATGTTATATAAAAATAAAGTCTATGATATTATTGCACAAAAATTAGGGGTGTAATGTAGGGTCAAGTTTTTATCCCGCCAACTGCCAATGCGATCAGTATCAGTATTTGATTCTTTTGTGGGACAAGCACAGATCCTTTTGATAATTTAATGGTTACATATTTTATTGTTCTGTTTATACTTTGAAGTTCGAGATTTTTATTCGTTATAGTTATAACCAATTAAAAATACTATTTGGACATAAATAAAATAAATAAATATTTTGGACATCTTAAACACAACATCATCTAGTCCCAAAGTAAGCAGAGCTTGTGTTATGGGTTTAGTACCCATAACACAAGCTCTGATAAGTGATATAAATACATAAACATACTTTTTTTTTTGTAAATACATACATATTATATATAGTAAAATACCCACACTCCGAAACGAATAAAAAAAAAGTGCTTTAAAGTGCTTCAAGATGAGTCATTTTACACTGATCGAGGCTTAAATATGCGACCTTGACTTTTAATTGAATTTTCCATAACCTCCCTTTTCTCCGAGCCGAAGCAGAAAAATTTCCATTGACCTTTCTTGGCTCGGTTCATTTTTTCCACATTCAATAGGTTAGTTTCCTTTATTTAAGAAAAATAAGTTAACAGCTCTCATAAAATTAGGTCGGATTTTAATATACAGAAAAGCGTATTCATCATTGTTTCCAACTTTCTCATCAGTTTTAATTTATTGTGAATGTGGATTAAATACATCTACAACTACATGTAGATGTGTTTAATTTTTTACGAAAAAACTACTGAAAGAATTTACTCGTAGATTAAAGTTTACATTACAATACATCGCTTTTATTTCAGAATAACACATCAACTATTTATCGAGATAAGTTACATAGGTGACGGTGGAGCCGCGTACAAAAGTTAGTAATATTTGTGTTTCTTTTACTTCTCGCACCAAAAACTGCACGTAAATTCGTTTTTTTTTTCAATCTATATTTTACATCCTAAGGTTGCCTGGAATAAATTGCTTTTTAGCGGTAAGGCCTCCATGGACATGGTCATACTTTCGATGAACCCCTAAATGTAAATTTAAGTAACTGGTGTACAATAGAGTCTATTCTATTAAATAATTTGGTAATATTAAGGAATGGCGTAATAACTCAACGTTTCATACTAGCCGTACTATTTTGATGTTCAATTAAGTAGAACTAAATTGCCTTGACAGTCTAATACCATATTGCGAGCCTTTAATTACTTACGACCTCGGCTTGTAATCAGCGCCATGTCATTTAATCTTTGCGGGCTCAAAAATATGAGGATTTAATTTCATATTTTGTATTTCAGGAAATCATGATAAAAATTTAAAGCGTTTTCATTGGCATTTGATGGTTCCGGTTCGCATTCTTTAAGATACATTGTATCTCCGATAAACTTTTATTTGGTACTGAACTAAACGTAGTGATAGTTAAGATTTGAGATATCGAAAAATAGACTGTAAGTTTATGATGTTGAAGTATATAATTCAATCAATATTTTTTTGTAAATGTTTGTTTAGTGGTATTAGTATCACTTGATTAATAGTCTTTTTAACATATCAAAAATAGATTTTAATGCGTAAGGCTCAAATCAAAAAACAAATGAGCTTAGAATTTACAAAAAAGTTGGTGATTTCTTTTATTTTAAAGTGTCCACATTAAGTGTAAAACTTGCGAAATAAACACTTTATTTAAATAAATGATAGTGTCTAAGATAACAAGTTGTGAAAATATTTTTTGTAGACTGTTTAAATGTACATTAAAAGTAGCGCAGCAGTACATTAAAATGTACGATAAATTAAATCGTGTTAAAGCAAGGGCGTAAAAATCATAAACCAATCTTTATTTAGGACGCGCCTGTGAAAAACTCCGTGTTTATCATTCAAATTAATTTATTTAAATAGGAGAATAATTAATTTAGGTAAGAACAGTTTGTTTTCCATTAACGGTTAACACTTATGGCAGTTTCCACATACATTGAACGACATCCTTTAAGTTTTCGTTGCTTTTGAATCGGATTTTGTTTAAATTCATTTTCTTTACATTATTTTTACGAGGAACCCTTATTTTTCGAAAAAAATGTAACCCAAGTTTCTACTTATAACTTTAGCTATGTTCAAGTGAAAGGTCCCGTCAATATCGGTCAAGTCGTTCAGGTGATTCATCGAAAAAAAACAACAGACAGACAAATATAAAAAAATATTTTTTCGACGAAGTATGTACCTACAGACTTTCATGTACCTATTTAGTGAATATCTGTTAATCTGAATTTATAATTTGAGTTTGCAACAAACAGACACTTTCATATAGATAACTAGCTTTCGCCCGCGGCTCCGCCCGCGATATGTCGGTTATCGCGGTAGAAAGTAGCCTATGTCCTTTCCCAAGTTCAGTTCTATCTTCATACCAAATTTCATCAAAATCGGTTCCATGGTTTAGGCGTGAAAGCGTAACAGACAGACAGAGTTACTTTCGCATTTATAATATTAGTAGGGATTATGAGTCTTCGATTAGTTCCTTAATGTCCCATCTTGCATCGTGCCCTGACTGCCCAGACACCTGCACGCAGGAGGACTTGTGTCCGTGTTCTGGGCTGAAAAATATATTTTTTCTGACACGTAACGTTTGTAATCGAAACGATAAGAAGAAGAATTAATTTCTTCAAATAAATAAATTGGATTAAGTTCATCTATCTGACTAACGTGACTAACCAACTAATCTGATATATTTTTTTTAGTTGGTTATAATAACTACACTAAAAAGTTACTGATGCATACTGTTATAGAATCAAATTGTATAACAATTATTTGTTTTTTTTTACAACTGCCGTATTAGGCGTATCCTGTATCCTGTGTCGCGAGAGACTTTACAAACATACATGAAACGAAGACAAAGAACACCCAGACTCAGAACAAGAATTTGTAAATCATCCAAAGTGTTACCCTACGTGGGATTTGAACCCACGTCACTTGGCGCAGTAGGAAACGGCGTGCCGATAGCTTAAACTACTAGACCAAACGTGCAGTCATATATAATATAATACAAGAAAACGTAAAAGAAAACTATGACTGATGTTTTTACGTCGGCGGGGGGTGCCTACTTAAAATCTTTTAAAAAAATTGACGAACCTGACCTGACACCTTTCCTTAATTCGCTAATATCCACGTGATTGCAACAAAATATTAGCCAATGAAACAATAGAATAGACAAATAGACTAAAGAATAGAATATAAAACATAAAACGTTTGCAACTTGGCTAGGTGGGAGATGTTTATTGCATCATCATCATCATCATTATCAACAGCCTCTAACAGTCCACTGCATATCCTTATAAAGGATGTTTAATCGTACGATTTAACACGCTGCAACTAGCAACCGTACGTGTTGGTCGTCGCTTTCTATTAATTTGCCCCATCTCATAAAAAAATTGTGTATATAAACACATGACACAATAGTTTTGCTCATTTCAGGACGTTAAGTGATATCTACAGTCGTCTGCTATGGTACATTTAGATGTACTTCAAAGAGTTTTGAAACTCAAATAGTTATAAATTTCTTATAACGACTAGTCACCACTAGTCAAACCTTTTATTTATAGAACACTATATTTAGTGTTCATCATAATCTTATTGGATTGCGAGTATTAATTTTAATATTTCTTTTATGTTTGTGATATGTTTATATTTGTTCTCCATTTCTTTTGAAAATTACGAATGAAGTGATAAGAATGATAAATGAAATAACATAAAAAACCTATAAACCGCTTATATAAATATATATATATATATATATATTTTGACATCTGACACACAACATCATCTAGTCCCAAGCTAAGCAGAGCTTGTGTTATGGGTACTAGGCAACTGATATAAATACATAAACATATTTTTTTTTTTGTAAATACATACATATTAAACATAGAAAACACCCAGACTCCGAAACAAATATTTGTGAATCACACAAATAATTTGGTCTGACCCGGGAATCGAACCCCTCTTGATTAGCAGCCGCATACGCTAACCACTAGAACAACGAGGCAGTGACCAAAAATCAAGATGTCCTATGAATGTTACTCATTAATATTTTATTATCCTTAGTAATATTTTCAAGCAGTTCAAGCCTAAGTATGTTCCTCTAGTCATTAGACGAACATGGCTACTTTTTGTATTAATATAGACACGGGTGGAGCTGCAGCCAAAACTAGTTCACAATAATATTCTAGGGCACCATCTGATCCCAAAATAGGCGATGTCTTTATAATCATTAAAGCCTGCTATCAATACGACTCTTACAAAATATCTGCAATTATAGTCGTCACAAAATAAGAAGCCCGGTTTGATATTTGTCATCGTGGCGTAACTAATACGATTAATTCGTGATTTTGAGTGCAATTTTTCAATATCAAGTTAAACTTGATGCTTATTTAAGATATGCGTTGTGATAGTGTATGGGTAACATAGTAATTAAATAGGATTATGAATTTGACTTTTCAATTTCTTACATGCGGCATGTCAAATGACAAATGTCAAAACGGGCTTCTTATTTTGTGACAACTATAACATTATATATAACAATAAAAGTTTAAGATCACGTCTGACCCCAAATTAGGCAATCTGTACTAGGGATGTTATGGATATGATATTTCGGATCTGGATACGGCTATCGATATAGGAATAAAATTATATCGGTTTCGGATACGTTTACGTTTAAGTAATTATATCGGGTTATCCGTTAGTTTCGGATACTTTCGGGTTAGGATATTAGATTAAAGTAAAATATGAATACAAATAGTATGTAGTAATTTGGTTTTATCTAGTGTAGGTTATCATTTAATATTATAATCAGTCATATAGGTAAGAAATATAATTTTTACATACCGACTCAATTTTAAGTTTTATCCATTAAAATAAAAATGCAATAAATTTGAGAGTCGAAAAAAAAGTTTAGCTTTGAAAGTTTCAGGTTTAAAGAACCTGTTATTGATAACTGTTTTCGACACTCTTGTAAAGGTGTCAACTGTTTAAATGTTTGTGGTCATCATTTTATTCAGACTCCGCCCTTATACAAAACTATCGGAAACTTGTGAATTTCGGATTTTTATTTCGGATATCCGATAGTTCCGGTAACGGTTACGGTAATGGCTCAGCTGAAAAATGTTCTGTAAATATGCACATATTAAAGACTAGGGATACCCAAACACAATAACAGTCATTCATAACCACAAATCACAGCCTTTTATTGCCACAATACAAGCCACAAATCTTTAACTGCGGCCTTCTTAACTTGTTTGAAAGTAAGTTATGTAGCTAACATTAAAGTTTTACACACAATTACTTATTCGTCGTACTTCGCTGCAAGATACTTTAAGAATAAAGAAAGAAAAATGAGATAAAAGAGAGAGTTTATTACAGACGGTCTTCACAATTTGCGAGGTAAACTGCAATCCTGTATTCACCCAAGAGAAATAGGTCAGTGTAATCTACGGTTTCTCATCTGTGAGGTCTCGCGTTAATATGTGGTTCAATTACCTTCAACATTTGTTTAAAAATAATTCAGATATATTTAGAATTACTCATTTCTGTGGTCGAAATTCGGAATACTAGACAATACTAGACACCTTTTCATTGAAAGTTAATCTAGTTAAAAAACTTCAAAAACCTATTATCGTGTTTTCAGCACTTTCATTCTTGATAAATTTAAAATTACTTTTTAATTTACGTCGGTGTCAACTTCCTGCCCATTTCTTGGTTAAGCGAAATGTGTAAAATTGCGGAGAACCATCAGTGTCAGCCTCATTGCAGAAGGATTGTTTTAGACATGACAAAGAAACGAATTAAATTGAAGTAAAGAAGCTTGGACGACAGAATATATATTTGTTTATTTGATAAACCAGTTACTGTTACATTAAATATTTTTACAGAAAACTTATATATACATAATTTAGAATGAAACAATTTAAAGTAAGTAATAAATTTAATCAAATTTAAGTATTAAAATTGATACGTCTACTGATATTATTGCTATCAAAAAGAATCAAATGTTTCAAGAATCTCAAAACAGTTTTTTTTGTAAGTAGGAAGTTTATAGGCAAACACATCCACTTCTCCGCAAATGCTGTTGTAGTTTATTTTTGCTGAAATGTCTCACTAGTGCTACCTTAGTAGCTTAGTTGAAACATTCTATATTATAAATGAATGTCTAACGTCTAATTTAGAACTTACTCATCTATTCACCTGACACGTGTGTGTGTGTATCTGCATGTTTATCCGCCTATAAAAGGCAAACGAGTACGTCAATATTATTAAGATTACGTCCATGATAAGTTTCGTATTATTAAATAGGTATTAACGAATGACGTATTTAGACATTGGAAAAGTGAAAATTGCCGTAGAGCTAGAGGTTAAAATCAAGACTGCTCGGTGAGAAATGTTGAGTAAGGGTACACTCAGGTCGAGTGATGATCTGCCCAAAATGATTAAGAGAAACTGGATGATTAGAACTGTCAGTTCGCTCAGATCAGGACTTCTCTGAAAGTCTTATAACAACATGTAACAAAATGTGGAACCACTTTCGAAAAGTTTTATATAACAAAATTATTGTATCAATTTATTTCTCTAATGTAGGTACATGTGTGTGTTTTTTTCGAATAAACTAAAGTTACAGCTGTAAATTTTGATATAATATGTATATTATTGATTATTGATGAATACGAACTAATATTATGAATTCGAAATTAACTTTGTCTGTTTATCTGTTACGCTTTTACGGCAAAAGGAGTGCACGAGAGGAGCCTCCCCAAGCGACGTAAAAAAGAGAACAAGAGTCCCGACGTCCGGCGCACCCTGGACACCTAACACTCGGTATCGCAGAGTTTAGGTGACAAATCCTCTCACCACAATGGATCAACACTAGGCCAAAAGCAATCCGCGTTGCCGAGCACTAGGCCACAACCATGTAAAGGGTTGCCATTGATACGATAAGAAGAAGAACGGCAAAAGTATTACACCAATTTCAATAAAATTTGTCATAGAGATAGGCTATGAGGAAGATCACAAGCTACTCTTTACCGCGATAACCGAAAAAGTAGCCGCGGGCCAAAACTAGTAAGAAATATGAAATAGAAGCCCTGGATCTCAACTCGAAAGACCCTTTATTATGACCTTTATCAAATTAAATTCCATTTCATGGTGCCTACTCATATATATCCTAATACCCTCGCACGCAGGGACAATGTTGGCAGCAAAATTTTGACCTCGTTTTTTCCCAACTTGCTTTTTCAGCGACAATTTTACGGTAAATCTGTCTTCATTAACGTTATTTAGGGAGGTTTTATCTTTAGATTCATAGTGACTGTTGACTGACATAGTCTATGAAATGTCTTACGTTATAGCCTTTTTACATTCATTACATTTTTTGTGGAACACACCCATACTCCAGTTATAAATAATGCAATAATGTAGTGTTGTTAATTAAATAATGTAATGTTTTGGTAGACTATGTAGAAAAAAATGGAGTAGATGGCTTGCTGGAGTCACGCTCATCCCGCCAATTATACCTAAAATTATTTTTTCCTTATTTGTACTAATCGTATATTGACGCAGATAACGCATTTTCTAGTAATTCTCCAATCATCCAAAAAAAATTTACTAGTACTTACAATGGACGATAAAATATCTGAAAAACGAAGCGCAAGAAACTAGTTTTACATGAAATATCTACAAGTACCTTGTAATTAAAACGGCGTGAGGGTGCGTGATCTAATTTTATATAATCTAATAATAATTTGTTACAAATTTGGCACGGGGTATAGGGGAAAGCGGTTGACTTGAGATGAGTTATGCAATAATGTCAATTAATAATTTCAAAGTAAAGAAATTCTTAGAACAGCTGCAAGGGCAATTAAGATATTTCTCCCATTATTTTTTTACAGTATTCAAGTCTTCTCTTTTTCAATACATAAATTTTTTTCAATATAGTTTTCCAATTAATAATTTATTGCGAAACCAAGTAAAGACTATTTTATTAATTAACGAACATTTAAATATAATCGGAAACAGAGATTTAGTAGGTAAAGGTACGACGCAAGAAAAATAATAAAGGAAAAGTTGTTTACTAGTGTTTACTAGTCTGAATTTGATTTTTTTTTCCGAAGTCTCTATTGTGGGGGCCCCTTTTTTGTGGAGGCCCCGGGGCAGGGCAACACCCTGGTTGCCCTCCCCTAAATTCGGCCCTGATTAGCCAAGAAAGAGTAACGGAGAGACAGACATCTACAGTTACTTTTGACTTTATAACACTAGTATGCATGATGTGCTGTGAATATTTTTATACTAATAACCACAAAAACATACAACCTTTTTAGGGTTCTGTTGCCAAATGGCAAAAAACGAACCCTTATAGATTCGTCATGTCTGTCTGTCTGTCCGTCCGTTTGTCACAGTAATTTTTTTCCGAAACTATAAATAGATGTATTCAGTGAACCGCATTAATATTTTTACACAAAAATAGAAAAAAGCAATAATACTTAGAACTGAAACTCAAATTTTTTTTTTCATCAAAACCATATGTGAGGGGTATCTTTTGATAGGTCTTTAAAAATGATATTGAGGTTTCTATTACCATTTTTTTCTAAACTGAATAGTTCGCTCGAGAGACACTTCCAAAGTGGTAAAATGTGTCCCCCCCTGTAACTTCTAAAATAAAATATGATAAAACTAAAAAAAATATATGATGTACATTATTATATGAGTTTGGAAGTTTGGCGGTGATTCACGCCCGTGCCTCGGAGAGCACGTAAAGCCGTCGGTCCCGGTTGTCATGAACATATATGGCAATCGTTATTGGGAAGTCAGTGCCCTCAAATATACTGACAACTAGTTCAATCTTCGAATTTCAGTTCTCCCTTAGGGTTGCGGAGGTCCGATGCCAGTCGCTCCGTGGAAAAACTGAAATTCAGGTAAATCTGGTTGAACTAGTAGCCGACCCCAAATAAAATTGGGAATAATGGCTAGGAGGATGATTACCATGCAAACATCCAACGAAAATTGGTTTGAACGAGATCTACTACGTAATTTTTTAATACGTCATAAATCATAAACCGCAATTTACATTTCTTTCAATGAAAACACTTTTATACAAAAACTTTTAAATGATGTATGTTACTTGCTGCTACGGAACCCTTCATGGGCGAGTCCGACTCGCACTTGGCCGCTTTTTTAAGAAATTTACATGCCTACATTCTCATTCAGTATATTACATATTTTCAGTTCAAGATATACGTATTGCTTTTTAATTTTACCCATAGAAAAATGTGTTTGTAATTAATCAGGGATTATAACATTAGGTCCACAAGCGATTATCCCATTACTCCATTGGTCAGGTACTATGAATTGTGTTATTGTGTCAGTCAGACTATAAAACGACATTAGTGGGCTCCAAAACAGACCTTATGATATCTATACACTAAGATGGTGTTCTGTAATGTTATGTGATAGTCGTACAGTTGTTAACGAGCACATTGTTCGCACTGAAAGAATTGTTAGTGCAAAATATACGCGCGTTTAAACTAGTTTTAGAATAGCTCGGCCTAAGCCGATTCTAGTTATATGGTTACGTAAAGTTATGTAAGATTTTTGTGTATAGTAACGTTTAATAAGTTCTATTAAGACCGACATTTATTGTAGTTTTCGCACTTTTGTAAGTACATTATTAAAATAAGTCAATAATCATGGTTATGAGATAAATCACACATTTTGACTGAAATTTAAATAAAATAAATAAATATATATTTTAAATATCTTTAAGTTTGCTTAAGTGATTGTACTCAGACTGATTAAAAGCGTGAGTAGAGTGGTGGACAATGATGATGGTGAGCATTACACTACTATCAGTACCACACTGGGTGAAACACTATGACAGCCTAGTAAGATGCTTCTGTACCCTAAAGCTTCCGATCTCGCACTAACCAAAAAATCGCACTTAACTATCTCATAATTTTTGTCTACTATTTGCCAAGTGCGGACAAGCCCTTATCATTAAGTCAATTCTGGACACGTCGACCTAGGTGGTTGGATATGTCTGCGGTCGCACATGCGAACATACTTATTTTGTATAATGATTTTATCCATTTATAGGTACTGACCTATTTTGTGTTAATCACTTGGCTGTAAATTAGTTTTATTTGAAATCACTATCAAGAGCACTTAGTAGTTTACTGCTGGATGTAGGCCTCTTCTAACAATGAATTTGGTTTTGGCTTATCGCACTGGCTTGACAGGTTGATATGGAGTATGTTTCAAGTTTCGTGCTTTTTCCAATGCTAATGCCATTTATAGTATTGCTCACTTTGTTTGTTATTCCTCTCTCTTGGGATGAGTACGAGTTTTAAACTCTGTATTTTTAATTCTGGGACGCCCTCTTGCCAGATAGCGGGAGGACTTGCGTAAGATGGCTGGCAGGGACTGGATGCAAAGAGTAGCAGACCGGGTTTTGTGGTGTTCCTAAGGAAAGGTTTACGTCCAACAATGGACTGCAACGGGCTGATGATGATTCTTAATTCGTCACTACATGGATTATTTGTTTTTACTACTCCTACTCGAATTTCTTAATCTTTTTTCGTGCATTTCCGTATTTACCATTAGATAATCTTTATCTGCAAACATTCGCCAGACAGAATTGTAAACATGTCTTTACAACGGTCACCATGTTTCATCGATCAGACTGTTATTTTTTCAAGTAATTTGGCAGTTAGAACGGATTGATTGATTAAAAACAGTGCCTATAATGATTGCACACAAACACAAGGTGGAGACGCCAGCGCTTACCTCGTTTGTTGAAGCCGCCTGGACATCCTCCGTTTTGCGTTTTTCTGTGACAATTCTTTCTGGACACGATAAACGTTTGGCGGTATTCTTGATCAACACAGTCACTGCACTTTTGAGTTAAAAATTGTCACAAATTATAGTCTTTTGCGTAATTTTGAAATATTGTTCGCGCGCGCGGTTGAGTTCATTCGAAGTACTTTTTGTTAACTGTCGCTGGCGCCATTTTTGGGAGGGAAGGGGAAGTGTTGCCAGGAATATGTGTTGCGTTTTGAGGCGTATATATATATGCGATGATTTAAGAAATATAATGTGTTGACACAAATTAATATGAGTGTATAAAAATAACAAATGTGGCGCAGCCAACTTCGGGGGGCCTAGAGGTTTCCTCTACATTGCGTTAAAACTAAATGAGAATTGAATTACCTTTTGAGAAGAAAAAAAAAAAAAAAAACTTAAAATTAATACATTTGAGTTAAACTTATTGCGTAGGTAACGGGCAGAGCCGAGTAACTGGACGTATATAAGTTCCAGAACAAGTCTTTACTTTAGCGACGCGGATAATACTATCTTTTCCGGGGAAAACCTCTATGACAACAGCGAGAGGCCAAAACATAGGATGCGAGTTATCATCTTTTATTATGACTATTGTTCCCACACTCAAAGGCTTAGAAGGAGAGTTCCATTTTTCGCGTTGTTGAAGTGAAGAAAGATACTCCATGCTCCAACGTTTCCAATAACTTTGGACTATTCTGTTTAACAACTGATAGCGAGTGAGTCTATTCTCTGAGATAGTGAGATCAATATTTTCTGCGGGCAAATATTTTAAAGGAGTTACATTTAAGAAATGATTCGGAGTTAATGCGGATGGATCAGAAGGATCTGATGAAAGAACGCAAATTGGACGGCTATTCAACAGGCCTTCAATCTGTACTAAAATTGTATTAAATTCCTCATATGTGAGAATTTGAGTTCCGATAGCTTTGAATAAATGAGCTTTTGTGGATTTAATATTTGTCTCACTCAAACCATTGAAGTTAGGTCCGTAAGGCGGGCTGTGTTGAAATTGAATTTTATGTTGAGTGAGATAATGACTCAAATAATTTTGATAATCAGTGGACTGTATTAATTGGTAAATTTCGTTTAATTTGCGTTTTGCACCAATAAAATTAGTGCCTCCGTCGCTATACAGGATCGAAACAGGACCTCTGCGTGAGATAAAGCGTTTGAACGCCGCGAGGAATAAGTCTGAACTTAGGTCAGAGACTAACTCTAAGTGGAGCGCTTTAGTAGTGAGACAAACGAATAGGCAAATATAAGCTTTATGGCTTTTTACTCCTCGGCGTCGTATGTGCGTAATATAAAAGGGTCCTGCGTAATCGACAGCAGTATGCACGAATGATTTAACTTGCGAAACTCTAATCGAGGGAAGATCGCCCATCTGGGGGATCGTACTACGCGGTTTAAGCTTAAAGCATGAATTGCATTTATGCACTCTTTGGCGAATTAAATTTCTGGCAGAGAGAATCCAATATTTTTGGCGCGTTAGAGATAATACTAATGCGGGACCAGTATGTAAATTTGATGCGTGATAATGATCGACTAGAAGGGACACTATTCGACCTTTAGCCGAGAGCAAAATTTGGTGTTTTTGATCAAAATCTAAGTGGGAGTGGGTAAGTCTACCACCTACTCTTAGTATACCTTTATCGTCGAGAAAAGGGTTAAGTTTTAACACGGCTTTACTTGGACAAGGTTTGTTCATTTTAAGCGCATTAATTTCTTGGGAAAGATATTCCGATTGTGCGTAGCGTAATGCGTAATTTTCTGCGTGTTCCAAATCATTTGTAGTTATAGAACCGCGAGACTTCAATATTTTTAAAAAGCGAAGCACGTATACGAGCGAGCGAATGAGTTTCGTCCAAGTCGAGCAGCGTTCGGCTAGATCGCGAATGGGGTGAGTAGTTTCTGTCAGAGTAGAAGTTTGTACGTGGAGAGAGGTACTTTTAGTTTCTTGAGATTCCGTATTTTTATTGTGATTAATTTTGTATTCTTTTACAGGCCAGGTATTTACAGGAGCGGATAACCACTGCGGACCATGGAACCAGAGAGTGTTATTTATTAATCCTGTTGGAGTTACAGGGCGCGAGACTATATCAGCGGGATTTTCTACACCACGAACGTGAAACCAGTGGGGAGCGGGTAAGTATTCATTTATCTGAGCGATGCGATTAGCTACGAACGTATGAAATTTATGCGCGGGCGAATGAATCCAGGTAAGAGTTACTGTAGAATCCGAGAATGCGTATATTTTATTTATTTTACAGCGTTTACTGAAGACAGAGCGAACCGAGTCTATCAACTTTGCGAGTAGAACTGCGGCGCAGAGTTCTAAGCGTGCGAGAGTTTTGTTCGGAGTGGAGACTTTAGATTTAGCGGTAAGTAATTTTACAGATTGAGCGGTCGCGTTTTCATCTGAGTCGACTCGTATATATACAGCAGCCCCATAACATTGTAGGCTAGCGTCTGCGTACCCTATCAAGGTTACTCTATTAGTAGAAGTTATGCCAATATGACGCGGTATTTTAATTCTTGAAAGTTGCGGGAGTTCTTTAATAAACTGCGTCCATTTTGAAAGAATGCAATCAGGCACTTCATCGTCCCAGTCGAGTTGTAATTTCCAGCATTCCTGAATAAGCAGTTTCATGTAAGCAACGACTGGACTGATGAGACCAAGCGGGTCGAACAAGCGTGCGGTTACTGAAAGGATCGAGCGTTTAGTGCATGTCTCTGGGACATCGATATTTGTTTTGAAATGAAAATTATCATCATTAGGTTGCCATTGCATACCTACGATCTTGGTATCTGCGTTGGGATCGTCGTCGAATTTGACAGCGAGAGGGCTTTTATGAGCGTTTGGAATGCGCGATAGGAATTGAGTGTCATTTGAGATCCATTTGACTAAATTGAATCCTCCGGATTTAAACATGGCGGTCATTTCCTTGTAAATAGTTTCAGCGGTATCTACGCTATCGACAGAGCTGACGTAGTCATCGACATACATATAATTTTCAGCCTCATAAGCGGCGAGCGGATATAAGTCACGACTGTCGGCGGCGAGTTGACGCACTACGCGTAAGGCGAGATAAGGTGAGCTAGACACGCCAAAACAGACTCTATTAAAGTGATAGATATCAATCGGCGAATCTTTATCGAATCTAAAGAGAATCCGTTGGAATGAGTGATGTTGTGGAGAAAGTTTGACTTGAAAATACATTTTTTCTATATCTGAATTTATTGCGATTGAGAACATGCGGAGATTGAGAAGCAGATCAAAGATACTACTTTGTAGAATCGGGCCTACATACAGTAAGTCATTAAGTGACTTGCCTGAAGTGGTCTTACATCCAGCGTCTAAGACTACGCGAATTTTTGACGTTTCCTTTTCAGGGCGATACACAGCTCTATGCGGCATATAATAAACTTGCGTGTCTTGAAAATTATTTGATACCTTGGACAGGTAGCCTTGATCAATATACGTTTGAATTGTCGCATTATAATCGGCGCGTAAATTATGTGAGTCGAGTTTCTTTTCTAGATTTAAAAAACGACACTTGGCTATAGAGTAAGAATGCCCCAACTCGGAGGGCGAGTGTTTGAACGGGAGATCTACCGTGTATCTACCGGTATAGTCGCGCGAATACGTAGATTGAAATATTTTTTCACATGCTTCGTCATCGGGACTAAAGTGTTTTTTATCGGGGACAGATTCTATCTCCCAAAAGCGTTGCGTTAATTGACCGAGAGAGACCGCTTCTGTTTGATAGAAGAAAATCTTTTTAGAGTTATGAGCGTTAGGCGTAACAGAAGTATTCTGCGCGAGAGAAGCGTGAGCGTTAACATTTGGCGTAAGCGAGTGCGAGCGACATTGGGCCTTTCCCATGGCGACATATCCGAGAGTGGTTTGTATACCTATGACCGAGGAAGTCGGCGAGGTCGATTTATGCGAACCGAGTAAAAGTGGGAATAATTCGTTGCCTATCAAACAATCGATTTCACTGGGAACGTAATAAAGGTCGTCAGCCATTGGCAAATCTCGCAAATGAGTTAATTCCGTCGTATTAATTTCAGCGTTGGGCAAGAAGTCCGTTATCGTATCAATAACACGAGCGCAAACCGTGTAAACACAGCGCGAGTCGAAGCTGGAATGCATTTTAAATTGCGTGATTCCGAGAGAGTAGTTTTCTATTTGACCAATACCTCTGACCACAGAGGGCGCAGGCGTTATTGTTAAATTTAAGCGTTCGCAACAAGCTTTTGTAATGAAATTACTCATAGAACCCGTGTCCAAGAATAAGCGTACGCGATGAGCTTTATTATTATTATACACGTATACAGACGCGGTAGGTAACAATACTGTAGTATCATTGTGTGAAATACACGCGGGAACCGTGACTGACATCGCGAAGTTATTGTTTTCAGCGTTTGAATTAGCGCGCGAAGTGGACGACTGCGGCTCTGATACGGGAGCGTCATAAGTGCAAGCAGAGTTCACGAGCGGCGGGCGCGGCGCAGGCGGCGGCTGCGAGAGCGAGTGAGACGGACGATTAGTGCCGTCGATCGGCGCTTGGGCGGAGCGGTCGCGCTGCGCTGTGGCTACGCGTTGATAACTTGGCACGTTGCTATCATTGTTATCATTATAATCAGCGCGCGGGAATCGAGATGCGTTTGAGTTATTGTTGTAGTTGTCATAGTGTAATAGCGAATGATGCTTGCGATTGCAGATCGAACATCTGTTGTTAGATTTGCATATATTTATGTGATGAAAGCCTAAGCAATTTATACAGAACGAGTGTTGACGAACAATGTCGTTGCGAGTTTGCGTGTTTTGTTTCAAAAAATGTTCACATTTGAACAGCGGGTGCGAATACACAGAGTTGCACACTTTGCAAGGAGATTGGAAACTCTTTGAAGTTTGAGGAGGAGCGTTTTGAACACAGAAAGATTTTGTTTTATACATTTGCGGTGCGGGTTTATTATATTGAGTGCGATTATTCGAATTATAAGAATGAGAAGTCGATGGAGCGTGGAGTGCGTTGAGCTTACTTTGTTGGGTTAGAAATTTTTTCAGGTCTGAAAATTTGGGAATTTCTATGTCTCTATTAGACTGTTCAAATAAGTCAAGCATAGGTTTGCTAAGCTTGCTTAAAGCGATGTGAGTTATAATGAAATCTGACAAGTTGTCAATTTTCAAGCGATTCAAAGCGGCTTCGGCTGAACAAAAGTTTTCAAGAATAGTGTCAGCTGATTGGCCGGGCTTTAATTGTAACATTTGTTCTAGATAGCCAGAGGCTTGTACCCTAATATCATGGTATTTTGCTAGAAGAGCTTTCCATATGATTTCATAATTTTCAGAGGTAGCGGTTATGCCAGCACATACATTGAGAGCTTTACCGGAGAGGGCACCGGTCAAATACTGAACTTTTTCAGCGAGTGTGAGATGAGTATTGGTGTGTATGACACTGAGGAAATTTTCATAGAATACTGGCCACTTATTGGGCGTACCATCAAAACTTACAAGTTGAAGCGGGGGTAATTTTGTATTAAAGCTATTATTTTTCTTTCTAAACTCAAGCACCTGTCTCAGAGTGATTTCCGTTTGTTTTATGAAACAATACAACTCATCAAATGTATTATAAATGCTATAACTCGGCTGAGCTTCAGAATTTATTTTAAGTTTCTCAATCATAAGTTTATCTACAGTTTCTATGTAATCTGAGCGCGTTTTGTCAACAGACTGAGCCCTAGATAGGAATAGCGTGCGTGTAACATCGTCGGAAACCTTTAGGCTTAAGTTATAAACATCTTGAATTATTTGAAACAAACATTGTTGTTTTTGTTCTAAAAAGATTAACATAACATCTTCGTTACTTGTTTTATCAATTTTAGGAGGCATATTGGAAAGAGTATTTGTAGTTAATTATGCGTATTTAAGTAATTTGAGTCGAAAAAATGATTATTCGTAAAATAAATGACAATTACTAAATGGCGGTGAAATGATAATTCAATATAGCGGGTCGGTTGGTATTTGCGTGAGCGGCGAACAATATTATAAGAATGATTTTCTGAAATATGCAATATATACCAAAAATATTACTTGAATCTTAGAGAATGAGTATGATGATTGAGTTTTAGAGTATAATAATTGTAAAATAACAATATATATGTGTAATGCGAATGAGTAAAGTTTGAGCGTGGCGGTGCGTAGCGTATTTTTCAATAGATTTTTGCGTAAATGATATTTGAGTGTGAGTAATTAGCGTGAATATATATAATATAGGGATAAATGGGGGATTAGACTTGGAGATACGGATCGTAAGGACCAGAGCTGTAGGCGCCAGCGCTTACCTCGTTTGTTGAAGCCGCCTGGACATCCTCCGTTTTGCGTTTTTCTGTGACAATTCTTTCTGGACACGATAAACGTTTGGCGGTATTCTTGATCAACACAGTCACTGCACTTTTGAGTTAAAAATTGTCACAAATTATAGTCTTTTGCGTAATTTTGAAATATTGTTCGCGCGCGCGGTTGAGTTCATTCGAAGTACTTTTTGTTAACTGTCGCTGGCGCCATTTTTGGGAGGGAAGGGGAAGTGTTGCCAGGAATATGTGTTGCGTTTTGAGGCGTATATATATATGCGATGATTTAAGAAATATAATGTGTTGACACAAATTAATATGAGTGTATAAAAATAACAAATGTGGCGCAGCCACAAGGAAAATCGTGTTTCAATACCGTTTAATGAAGACATACCGCAATACTGAGTGACAACTAATTCTACATCCCGCAATCAGACTTGTCTCCAAGTTTTATATTTAAGCCTTCCAAAGTGACTCTACTCTGCCTGATGGAAAGCATGAGTAGAATCCAAGAGTAGGGGTCACCATCCTCATTGTGAGTACACACAATGTAGCATGGTGACCCACACTATGGCAGGCTAGTGATATCCTTTCTGTTTAATTGGACCCCCGGTCCCACACTCATCAACGAAATATGGCAGCATGAATGCTGTTATGTTTAGCTTGGTCTTATATGTTTGGGTAGTATGCCTCGGTCAAGAAGGTCTTTATAAATATTTAATACATCATACCAAGATTTACTGTTGAGCCTCGTGTAGGAAACTTTGCCTGTTTGAGGGATCTTTTTTTGTATGTACTAGGAATTCCTTCGTCCTACCATTCTTCAAGAGACATTGCAAAATAGTAATACATACCCCGTATATCTATTTGTCGAGGGTATAACGTATTGTGAATAATAACAATAGAGTACAACCTAATAATTTACGATCGTGATACAATGCTACGCTAAAAAGGTTAGACTCAACAATATCATTTGATATAGTTGCCTTTCCTTATAACTTCTATCAATCAGCCCAAATGTTTCAGCTACTCTCTATTACGTAAATCATGAATGTAATAAGCCCTGTGTTATTGCATGTATACATCATATATTAGGCATACCTAAACTACACTAATATTAGTTATTTCTTCTTTTTTATTTCTTAATAATTGCAAGATTATTTTGGGATCGGCTATTAGTTCAATTGGTTTTACCTCAATGTCTCTTTATCCGCGAAGTGACTGGCATCAAACCTCTTCATCCTTAGGAATTCGAAGTTGATTTGGTTGGTGGGATATTTAAGGGCACTGACTTCCTAATAACGATTGCCATGTTCATTACAATCGGGACTGATGACTTACCGTGTTCTACGACGCACGGATAAACTAACATTTATAATACATGTGCAGTAAGTTCAAATAAATAAATATTTCATTATATTTTAAAGATTCTTAAGTTTTAGTAGTATTTTAAAATAAATTTTAATTTTGAAGCATTGCTCATATTTTTATTAATACAATAGTCTAGTCAACACATACCATGAATTTAGTAGCCGACGCGATGATCATGCAAAGTTATCAAACACTGTTCTAAATAATGAAAACGTTTGAATGAAAACAAGCGCACCTACAATAACACAATGGGCATAATAAAATACTAACCGAATATTTTACGAAGATGCGTCACTTCGATACTTTGTTCAATAACAATACATAAATACAAAAGTAATTTAGTCTTTGTATAAGACTTAGTATAACACATTCTGTTGTATTCTCACATATTTTTACTGGAATGTATATTATATTTTGTTGTTATAATAACAAATATTTATCAAGAACTTTTAATACTCTATTGCAATACACTTGCCTCTTCTTAAGAAGGAGGTTTTGGATTAACACACCACGCTAGCTACATGCGGTTAGAATAGGGCTTGTTTGAAGTTTTGGGAGGAGTCCAGAAGGAGATATGACCATGGACTCCTCCTAAAATGGAAGCGCAAAGAGTAGCACCGTGTGGTTTTTAGGCGGTTCGACCCGACACAATGCTTCGCCGCGTAGAAAACCTCGGCGGGTTGACGGTCCGTGATTTCCACATTTCCACACGTAAACCCGGTTAACCGTCTCTTATGATACCTATGAGATGATCGGGGGTGGTGACTCTCCGTATCCTAAATTGTCACCACACGGATAGCTACATACGTCATCGCACCAACAAATGTTATAATCAAACAGAATTAAAAATGGTAACTGACTTTATTATGTATATACTGATATTATATTCTCGAATAATCGAACCATTATCGCCTTCTAAACTACATATTTCTCACATAAACCTTGTGGAAGTATTCCAGTCGTTCGGTAATGTCCTCTGAATCAGCGTCTGTCACTTATTCGATTAAAAGATGGCGCCAAGCTTTCAGAACTACGCGAATCTGACTATAGTACGTATAGTATAGTTTCGTCAATTATTTTTTTACAGTGAAGGAGGCAAAGGAATCATTTGATCGTAAATAGTGCTACCCAGAGATACCTCAAGAGAAGGTTTTGGTTCAAATTTTTCTTTTTTTACACATATCGCAAATAAGGCAAGTCAAAACTTATCTTATTTTTAAGTTAAAATGAAGGCATTTGTAATGTCGTGTTTCTTGGGTAAGTGTGAGACTAAAGGTCAAATGATACTGAAGCATCTCACTAAGTGCGGGTCACCATGTTCCATTGTCTGCACTCACAATGAGTATGGTGACCACTACTCTGGGATTGTACTCCTGGTTTCCATCAGGAAGAGGCACTTCGCTTTGGCAGGCTTGAATTTAAAAACATTCTAAATAGACTAAGTTACATATTCAAGCTATATTACCAATTGACATGCTTCGATTATAAAACTCTTCGGTCTGGACTGGCAGACTGGCATTAGGGTTCATGATTTCTCGAGCTTTTCAATTTCTCGGGTCTCGAGAATTCTCGAAGCAAATTTCTAGGGGCTTCTCGGGTTGTCGAGAAATTTACATTTACCTACATTTTCTCATATTATTTGGTTGCAATACTTCAACAAATTCAGTGGTTTTTCTCACAAATAAAAGTATTAAATAATTTACAATTTTTTTATTGATTATATTCAAAAACATTAATCTTATAAATAAGCTATTAAATTATAAAAAAACAGAAATTATATTATTCGGACTCATAGTTATAATGACAGCAACATTTTAGCAGGTTATTTAGAAGTTATAAACAAAAGTAGCTTCTATTATACTTAACAAAAAATCAACATGAAAGAAAACGTTTATATCTTATCTTATGTATGACGTTTCCGTAAAATCTATAACAAACGCAAATCAAATTAATAATAAGCCCTTGGAATAATATGTGATACACACACACATACAACACAACTGGCAATATTCGTCTCACAAACTAAAATGACACATTAATTAATTTCAAATTACTTACATAAGAAAAACATACCAGAATAATTAAAAACTAAGCTTGTGTGTTGTTGTTTTAAGTAGTATAATGAATGTATTGTTAGTTATTTTATGTATTAAAGTTAGACTTAAAATAATAGAAAAGAACACATATGTACCTACTCGTACCTAGTAAAATTTAAGATCATATTTAGATTATATTACTGATAAAAATAATATGAATAATAAAGCCATGATGTGTTAATAAAAGCAAAAAGACTTACCTGTTTGATTTCAATTTATCACGTAATCTGTGAAACACTCACTACGTAAACTATCGTGTAAAAACGACGCCGCAGAGCGCTTGCAGCGAGATCAAGGGTACCGTTGCGCTTTGGCCCACGCCTCCAAGCAACTTAACAAACGGCGATTTAATTTCTATATAATTACATGATTTTCCGAGTTCTCGACTTTTCTCGAGCTTAATTTCCCGGGAACAAAGCCCAACAATTTCCCGGGAATTCTCGGCTCGAGAGTTCCCGGGAATAAACCCTAACTGGCATAAATATTCAGTTTTCATTGGTTCTCATATAATACTAAAAATATATTTTTACTGAGAGCACAAGAACATACTTCTATTAAATATGAAGTTTTTTTTTTCATATTTTTCGAGTTCTGTTTAGATTTTAGAGGGGGGACGCCCTGTTTTAACAAAAAAATAAGTAACTCGCAAACGGACGCTCAATAAGAAAATAGTGTTAGCAACCTTTAGCACTAATCGTTTGGAAGGTAAATCGAGGACGGACGGACATGCCCAAAAAAAGAAGGGTTCCGAGTCACGAACTACGGAAACCTAAAAAATGAGAATCACAAAAAAAAACAAGAAAAAAGACATAAACAAACAAAAATACACAAACAAGAAAAACGAATCATGAATCAGCCTTTTATAATCTAGTGCGTGTATGATGTTATTATCCTTTCTGTCAGACTAAATAATAGTCAGTATTCAAACAGACAAATAAAAGAACCTACTTAACACAAACGGTTTATATTCCTTATATTCGTCGAGCAAAGTAATACGTATACATCCTCTTTGTAGGAAAGAAACTAATCAAGAGCTTGTCAATCCAGTGCTCGAGTTCACGTAAATACTGCGGACAAACGACGTCCATCGGCTATTTGCTCACAATCCATTATTGCCTCGTTGAACGATAGACTTGATCTTTGTTTTTCGAATAGCCGCAACGATCTTATTTCTCAATCTCCAACTTCACTCTCAATGAATTAAAAGGTTTTGTAATATTTTTAATTAATGGAATTGAGGTATCTTTTATTGTAAAATGAGTAACTTCAATATTTTATGGAAGGCCTCGTTGGTCAAGCGGTTAGCGTATATGACTACCGGTCAATAATCTCGGGTTGGATTGCTTAAAAAACAGCCCGGTATTTGAATGTAGTGTCGGATAGTCATCCCACCGCACGAGAGTCACAAAACAGAGAGTGCACCTGTGTTTGCACACACACTTCTTCCTAGCATTTATTCCTAAAATTATTTGGGGTCGGCTACTAGTTCAACTGGTTTTACCTGAATATTAGTTTTTCCACGGAGCGACTGGCATCATACCTCCGTAGCCCTGAGGGAGAACTGTAATTCGAAGGTTGAGTATACACTTGAACATTATAATATGTCCTGCGTAGTTGGCTGGCGGTTGAGTCAGGCCGCTGTGGCTGAAATCAGCGTGGTAAATACCATCATTATATGGATAATTTAGCTAAGATTTAACTGTGTGAGATACACAATTATGCCTGCTCGACAGTAGTGATACCACGGTCTCACAGACAAGCACATCCCATCACCATTCCTTAACAGTTTACTGCTGGACATAAGCTTCTTAATGGCTAATATTTATTTTTCATAAAACATTTTCTTCTTTTTACATATACCTAGTTCTTCTTTTTTTTCTTTACCTATATTATTTCCAAGACTACTTGGGGTCGGCTAACGGTTCAACCGGTTTTGACTCAATATCAGTTTTACCACGGAGCGATGTGTAAAATATAGTTGTATTTATTTTTTATTTATACCCTACCAAAGTGTCCTGGGTATACCCAGCCTGATGGAAAGCATCAATGGAATCCAAGACAACCAACACTAACGAGATAATATATTCAAGATTTCAATTTATGATGTTTACCGTCGATAATCGATTCTCTGCTACATTGTATTATGCAGATCCAAGCTCGCCGTTGTTGATGAGTTAATTCTGTATAATTCTGTGTCTATATCTTAATTCTTGCTGAGAATAGGTGTCGCGACTATCATTGTATAAATTTGAATTGTGATCAAGTCTCATGTTAGATGACATGAGATTAATTTTTGAGGTCATGCTTTGCTAATAATAATATTAGTACTATATCAATTTGTATAAGTGTTTCGTTGACGAATTCGACATACCTATACATCTTACATACAACGTCATCTAGTTCCAAACTAAGCAGAACTTGTATTATGGGTACTATAAACAACTGATACAAACATCATACAAACAACTGATACTATAAACTATGAAGCAAACATTTGTGGATCACACAAATATTTAGTCCGACCTGGGAATCGAACCCGAGACCTTTTGATCAGCAGCCGCATATGCTACTAGACCAACAAGGCAGTAGCCGTATACTTGAAAAAAAGAACCTTATAAAAACTATAAGCAATTTTGAACTTGCTTAGCTCTATTTTATTTTATATATAAAATTGTATAGTGAAAAAAATCTAATCACAATTAAAAACTTAGTTACACAGTTCAGATGCCTTCAGTCCTCTTTTCACAGGGTTTTTATCATTCTATAGCAACTTAATACGCCCCTTACTTTTATTCAGGTACGTAAAACCTCTGATTTCTTTTGTGATTTGAATACTATATTAGCAGCTTTATGATAATGCATACGTGTTAGGAACGTACCAATATATTTCATGTAAATCGGAACGTCACTTACGACGTACGAGTCGCGTAGAATACTCACTGGTATGATATTTATTTTTGGAAAAAAAAGTTGATTGTATTTAATGTACTCTCTGGTTTAAGGAGCCATAAAATCTATTTTTAATAGGCCATGGCCTAAAATACGAATGAAAATACTTATATTACTTAGTATTTTTTAATGTTTATAAGAAGGAAACTAAAATATTATCTGAGTCATTGTGGAGGAACGGGTATCGTGTTACTCCATCACAAATTATCGGTTTTCTGTGTGAGGATGCTACCCGGTCGAAGCGACCCATTCGTGCTTTAATCAGCGCAGCTCTACCACATATATTGGAGAAAGAAATTGCAATCTTTCATATCACGAAACGGAATTTAGTGCAGTTTTCATCAACTAAATAAGTACCACCAGGGCAAGGTTTATTTGTGTAACTAGCTGAATCCCGTGGCCTAACTAACGTTGTACACGGACTTAAAAAAGAAAGAAAAAAGACACTTCTGTGGTTTGTTTCGGCGTTTCTTCCCAGAGTGAGTTGTAGGAAATGCCGGCGCCTTCTAGCTATAAGTCCGACTTGTAAAAATGTCTGAAAAGATTTACTTACAGAAATAAATATCATCATCATCATATCATCATCATCAGCCGAAACAAATAGACAAAAATTTAGAACAAAACAGATGTCGATAAAACCAAGAGTAGGTACAATTCGAAAAGTATCTAATTTTTAATTCTGATAAATTCTAACTTTTTGTTTAACTAATTAGCATTCTACCTAAAACATATATTTATCTACCTGTTAACTGACGAAGTGCTTTCCTTAACTCCGCCTAATGCGGTCCCTTCCTCTATAATATAATTTCTGTTCGTGACAGGTGCCCTGAACCCAAACCATATGTATATATATATATATATATATGTGTGTGTGTTGTATATCTATACTTTATATATTTGTGTACTTTTATTCATTCATTAATGGAGGGTTACAAAAGCTGGTTTACTGCACGAGTCGTTTTTGTTTTTCAATTATATTTATTTTGGAGTAAATTTTATTGTACGGAATATTGGAGAATAGAGATATGTTAATTGTACAATATACTGCTTTAATTGCGGTTAGCTGGGTTATCTTATTAAAAAAGTTTATAATATAGATATCTATTATAAAAGTTATTATAAATATGTAGTCTAAAATTATATTTTTAAGGTAAACTTGAGACCAAGCGGTTATGAATTAAAATTCTCCTAAACATTAAGATTTGCGAGAGAAATTAAAAAAGTTTGGTCTCATTTGGGTATAATATAATTTATTTCAGTGCTTCGGTGACGCAGTGGTTGGCGTATACGGCTGTTGATCAAGAGGTCTCAGGTTCAATTCCCGGGTCGGACCAAATGTTTGTGTTATCCGCAAAAAAATGTTTGGGTGTTTTCTATGTATAACATGTGTGTATTTACAAATAAGAATGTTATGTATTTATATCAGTTGTCTCGTACCCATAATATAAGCTCTGCTTATTTTGGTACTAGAAGAAGGCGTTGTGTGTAAGATGTCCGAAATATTTATTTATTTGTCAAATATTTAGGTATGTAAGTCTTATAATGTTAATACATATTCTTGAATGTGTTACGTTGTACAACGTATACAAGTCTCTGCTAAAGTCTAGATTGCGAGACACACAGATCATTTAAAGCTTTATTTATTCTCTAAGTCCTTGGGAGCAATATAAAGGAAAATTGGGTATAGTAAGCCTAATAAACCCTTCAATTATAGAAGGGTTCAATCTTTGTAGGTAACATTGTGTACGGTGTAATATAGTGCCGACAGATGTATGTAGACAATCTTAGGTAAAAACATCACCAGATATGCATTGAGCTGGAAAGATAGGAATACTACCATTGTGTTAAAGAAGAGTTCGTTAATTTTTTTATGGTGTGAGAAGTAAAGGAGCAGAGGCGTCACGTGAGAGTCAAAGATTAGCACTGGTCATGTATAATAAGATCCACAAAAATAATGCCGCACCTTCATTATCCGAGCTTAGGTGCGTGTTTTTAGATTCCAATGAATAAAAGAATTATTTGAAACCGAATTTTAGTAGATTAGCTTAAAACATAGGCCTTAGAAAAGAGAATTAGGCCTATTATGGAACCGTTTGTTTTCGAGTTGTTTTTCTCTTTGGTTAGGAATTGCTAAAGTGAAACATCTATCTACTATTTTAATCAATATTTCTAAATAGTAGACCAAAGTGAACCATTTAGAAATTTTTAATAATAATAGTACTATGAAGAGAAAAGATAAAACTGATGTTGGAAACTAATGATGGAGAACGTGAACATGAAAAGTGTAGAATGTGTATAATAATATTGGTGTAAAGCCAACCGAGTACTAAATATCGGTAAATCATTTCATAGTTGACAACCGCTTTGAGAAACTTGGCACTGTATGTTTGTTAAATTGAGTGAGATAAATAGATCAAAGCTAGATGTTAATATTTTACTAGATATATTTTGACATAATGGAAATTTTAAGGCTATTACATAAAGAATATTACTCCTTGGATAATATTAACTCTTGTCTCAATTAGACTGACTAATTCTTTTAGTGGTTATTTTTGAAATTGAATAGCCTAGTAGTAAAATAGCGTCAAAGAAAGAAGCAGGAAAGCGGGCGTAAAATTAGTCACCTGTAATTATTGAATTGTTAAATTAAATGTTTTTTTTTGCCTAAAGTATTCTTTTGGTAAAAATTGATGAGTATTATTTTTTTACGCTACACTGATGTAGACTAGTTCAGGTAAGAATAGTATTTGGTGAATTTTAATTAATTCCAAAATAATTACACTTAGTTCAATGTGTAGCCAGTGTAGAAATGCAAATTTAACCCGTTTGTAACATCTGCTGGTGTACAGGAAATTTAAACTCAAAATTAATGTAAGTTTCGAATGCCACATAAGAAAGTAAGAAGATACATTTACACGTCACAGTGTTGTGTTCGCAATAACATAGAAGACTCGAGAAAAGAAGGAATATTAAATATTATTTATTACTATATTATTTTCGATGCAGTTGAAATGTCAGGTGTTATAAATTTATCGGTTTATTATTTGATAATGAAAACTCCTTACATAGACCTCCAGAAAATATACTAAATAGAATTAAAAATATAATCGAATTGCTTTATAAATCTTTAAGATTAGAATTTATTATTTATTATTAAAATTTTGGAAAATGTTTGTAATAAAGAACTAAGTTATTTATTACAAACATTTTCCACGACACATGCACATACCTATACCGTACAGTGATAGGGCAAAGAACGTGGGGAATCTATATTGACTGACTGGCGCAGAGGTAGCGTATGCGAGTGCTGTGTTTGGGGTCTCAGGTTCGATTCCCGGGTACCAAATGTTTGTGTGATCCGCAAAAATTTGTTTCGGATTTAGATATTTTCTCTGTGCATATATGTATTTACATAAAAAGGTACGTTATGTAATTATAACAGTTGTCATCATCATCATCATCATCAACAGCCTTTAACAGTCCACTGCTGGACATAGGCCTCTCCTTGAAAAGGAGGTTTTGGCCTACTATACCACGCTGGCCAGACGGGTTGGTATAGGGTTGGTTTCAAGTTTTCCTTCTCTTTGCATTGATGTTGTCTTGCGTAGTTTATCCCTTAGTCGCCTTTTACGACCCCCCCGGGATGAATAGGGGTGGTGACACTCTGTATTCTTAATCCGTCACCATACGGATAACAGTTGTCGTGTATCCATATTACAAGCTCTGGTTAGTTTGGTACTAGATGGCGTTGTTTTTGAAGCTATTATAAAAAATTAGCTTGACTGACACCTTATGTCAATAGCTATATCAGTGAAAGTTCCATCAAAAACGATCAAGCTGTTTCAGAGATTAGTCGGAACAAACAGACATGTAGGCAGATAGGCAAAAATACATAAAAAAAATTTACACATAAAAAATTAGTTTTTTGAGGTTATTAACGTAGGTATATACTTTGATATTTATTTAGTAAAAAAAACTGTTTATTTGGTATTACAGTCTCTTAAATTTTATCAATTTCAAAGGTTATCGTCACTAATAGTAAAATATTACTAGTACTAATAGTTCACGAACCCCTATTTATTTTAGCCTCTAGAGTTATATAAACACACGAATAGTAATGAATAATTAAATTTACTTGGCGCTATTAAATTCGATAGCTATTAAGAGTATTAATTGCGCCCATCGGTGTAATATCTTGATCAAATTATTTGATACCATCTGAACAATGTAGCGACTGATTGCCTATCTTGACGAGACTACTTTTGTTCTTTGTCTCCTTGATTCAATGAATGTCGTTTTGACAAATCTGGCGAAGAAGTATTTCAATTTGTACGATTTTTTGTTAGATTTTAAATGTTAAGCTTTTATTTTTGATTTGAAAGTATAAGACAGGAGGAAATCTATGAGAATTTGGAAATTAATTTCATTTACATAATATTTATTTATGTAATGTAATGTACATAATATATTGACTGCCTTGTTGATCTAGTGGTTAGCGTATGCGGCTTCTGATCAAGAGGTCTCGGTTTCGATTTCCGGGTCAGACCAAATATTTGTGTGATCCACAAATATTTGTTTCGGAGTCTGGGTGTTTTTTATGTATAATATGTATGTATTTACAAAAGAAAAGTATGTTTATGTATTTATATCGGTTGTTTAGTACCCATTTTTTTTTTTTTTTTTTTTTATTTACGTGTGGAAATCCCCGCGGACCGTCACCCCGTCGGGGGTTACGGCGGGGTGGTGTGTCGGACTCGAACCGACTAAAACCACACGGTGTGACCCTCTCTGCGCCTTTGTATTGGAAGGAGTCCAGGGAGGGGATTTCCTTCTGGACTCCAACCGGCGCCTGCCCGCACTGTTGCGGGCACCATCTCAACTCTAAACTCTCTAATTGGGCAACGTCCGGTCACACACGGACGCCGCCCCCTCGCGGTTGGCCTCTACTGCGGACGGACGGGAAACCCGTCCCGCCCATCCGCGGCCACTCTCAGGGCGGCATGAGACGCAGGTATGCGCGCCTCCGCCGCCCGGGGCGCCGGCGGCGGATCGGGTCCGAGTGGATATCGTCCTCCCGGGCCTTCTCCGCCACTTCCTTCTGCAAGATTATATCCTCGCAGAAGGTTGCGACCGCGGTAAAACAACTGTCGCTGCCGGCCATCGATCTTATGACGGCCGGCAGCGAGAGATCCCCTCCGATGACTGCAGTGAGGACCCGGCGCTGCGCCGCCCAAGCGGGGCAGACCGCCAGCGTGTGCTGGGCCGTGTCCTCACTGCAGTCGCAGTGGTGGCAGGCGGGACTCGGTTCCCTCCTAGCGACCGAGTGCAGGTACTTTCCGAAGCAACCGTGCCCGGAAAGTACCTGCGTCAGCCGGAAGGAAAGGGTCCCATGCTGCCGCCCTGCCCACTCCGCGATGACCGGCTGAAGAGCCTCCACGGCGGCGAAGCCAGCGCGTGGGGTCTCCAGCCGGAACGACCATCTCTGCATGGTGGCTCGGCGAGCGGCTTCGCGCCACTCGCGCACGTCATCGGGCGGAGGGCGAAAGCCGTTCTCCGCCCGGAAGTCAGCCACTCGCCGATAAACTTCGGCGAGCACTTCCGCCTCCAAATCCCACGGGGGTGTTCCGGCCAAGGCGCACGCCGCCTCGGTAGATACGGTGCGGTATCCGCGTATGGCTCTGACCGCCAATACCCTCTGGGGGCGCCAGAGGCGCGCCCTATTCTGGGCGGACAGAGCCGCCGCCCACACCGGTGCACCATACAGTGCCATCGACCGGACAACCCCCGTGTACAGCTGCCTAGTGGGGACACTGGCCCCGCCCAAATTGGGCAGAAGTCGCCCTAGGGCGGAGGCAGTGCCCACCAGCTTAGGACCAAGCTGTCGGAAGTGCTCGTCGAAGAGCCACCTACCGTCGAGGACCAGACCCAGGTACCTCATCTGGGCCCGGACCGGTACGAGGACCGAGTTGACCACAATGGAGGCGCCGGCGGGCGGACCGCGACGGGGCCCATGAAATAATAGGGCCTCCGTCTTGTCTAGGGCCACCCGCAGACCCAGCGCCTCGATGCGCCCGACCACCCGGGAGACTCCCGTGGTGGCCAGGCGCGCCGCCTCCTCAAAGTTTGCCCCCCGGGCCGTGACTAGGGTGTCGTCTGCGTAACAGATTACACCCAGCCCGGGGGGGAGACGCCCTCGTAGGGCCCAGTCGTATCCCATGTTCCACAGGAGTGGTCCTAGGACAGACCCCTGTGGAACACCGCACGACATGGCCCTGCGTCTCAAGGCGCCATCTCGGTCCTCGTACTCGACGGTACGCTCCTCTAAGTAGTCTGCCACCAGTCGCCTCAGGTACCCTGGCACTCCGTGGTATTGGAGTGCGGCCCTGATGCAGCCGAATGGCAGACTATTGAAGGCGTTGGCGATGTCCAATGACACCGCCAACAGCACTCCACCGCCTCTCACCGCCTCTTCGGTCACGGCCCTCAGGCGCAGAATCGCGTCGACCGTCGAACGCCCTTCACGGAAGCCGAATTGGGCGTCCGACAGGTCGGGCCCCACCTCGCTGAGGTGCCGGACGATGCGGACAGAGAGAACCCTCTCAAACAACTTGCCCGCCTCGTCCAGCAACACGATGGGCCTGTAGGCCGCGACCGAATCGGCAGGCCGTCCATGCTTCTGGATCAGTACCAGCTTCCCGCACTTCCAACGCTCAGGGAAGTGTCCGGACACCAGGCTAGCGTCCAACACTCCCCTGAGGTGGTCCGACATGTAGTCGAGGGCACGGGCCATCACTCGGGCTGGAACCCCGTCCGGCCCGGGGGCGGTGTTCTTGGACCGAATCCGTAGAACAGCCGCCCCTACCTCCGATTCCCTGACAGGCGGCACATCACCCACGCTGTCCCGACGACGACCACGACGGGCCATCGACGGGGGTGTGTGTTCCGCCTGCTGTGGGAATAGGCCCTCGACCACTTCCTGCAGGAAGCTGGGCTGGAGAGTCTCCGTAAGGGGGGGGCCCTGTGTGCGGAGCTTTTGTCGCACCGCACGGTAAGGCCGACCCCAGGGGTCACGCTCGAGACTCTCCAGCATCTCCACTCTGGACGCGTCTTTGGCGCGGCAGATGGCCAGCCTCAGAGTTTCCCGAGCTGCTCGGTACTCCTCGTGAAGCCGGTCCACCTCCTCACCGCCTCCGCGGTGACGTCGCCGACTCCGGGTGTGGGACCTCCGGGCACGTACGCAGGCCGCACGGAGGTCCGCCAACTCCTGGGACCACCAGTAGACCTCCTTCCGAGGAGGCCGACGGCCACGAACGCGGGGCATGGCCGCATCGCAGATGAGCGTTAACGCATCGGCGAAGCGACCAGCCCCCACGTCGACCTCCTCGGTCGGGGCCTGCGGAGACAGCCAAGAGCAAACAATGGCCGCCTCCTCTAGTAGGTCCCTGTCCAGCTTGGCGACAGCCCACCGCGGAAAACGGGAGGGACGCCGCGTCGCGTGACCCCTACTGGCGTCCTGGGACCGGGAGAGCTCGAATCGGATATAAAGGTGATCCGAGAGCGTCTCGACCTCATCCAGGACACTCCAGTTCCTTACTCGTGCGGCAACTGCAGGGGTAGCGAACGAAAGGTCCACTATCGACCCCCCCTGCTGTCGCACGCACGTGTTGGTGGCGCCCCTGTTCAGCAAACAGAGGCCCACCGACGCCGCCCATTCCTCGACGGCTTCGCCCCTGGCGTCCGTCGCCGGGGAACCCCACGCAATGGACTTTGCATTGAAGTCCCCCAGCACGAGGACGTGCCCAGACACCAATCGCCGTATCGAGGTCTCCAAGTTGTTGAGGAAGACCTCGAAGTCGCTCAGACTCCGGTTGGGGGAGAAATATACACCATAAATGGTGATTCCCCCCCATTCGACGGCAACATATCCGGTACCCTTGTCTCTTAGTGACAAGGGCGGGGAATGAGCCGCCGTGGAGCTGACGACTGCCACGGAGCCGTCCCAGTCACCCATCCAGTTTGGACGGGGAGGGACTACATAGGGCTCCGCGACTACGGCAACACCTATCGACCACTGTGCCATGGTTTGCATGAACAGATCCTGCGCCGCGGCACAGTGGTTGAGGTTCGTCTGGACCAGGAGGTTGGAGACTTGATCCATTACTGGATCGTCTCTACAACCCCCTCCATGGGCGACGACGTCGTCGCCTGATTGACGTCGGAGGCAGCCTGGGTCGCCGGGCTAGCCTCCGGCGTCTGCCGAGAAGCGCGGGGAGGCTTGCAGCCCCCCTGCCCCATCTGGTGATTGGCGGGCTTTTTGGCCGCCGCACACATCGGGCAGTGAGGGGCGGCAGAGCACTCTGCCGCCTTGTGCCCGGTTCGACCGCAGCGGAAACAAAGCTCGCTGCAGTCGAAACAGCTCTCGCACTTGGTGCGAGTGTGTCCCGCGACGAGGCACTTGTAGCACCTCATCGGCCTCGCGGCCAGAACCGTGATTCTGGCATTCACAAAGCCGACAAGGATGCTACCGGCGTCGGCCAACACTTTGGCCGACGCCACGGGACAGCTTACCCACACCGAGCCGAGGCCTCCCGGGCCCGGACGGACGGTGCCGACCCGGATGGTGCCCGCGGTGCAGCCAGTCTTCTCCATGACTGCATCGCGGACATCCTCCGACGTGATGGAGTCGTCCAGACCCGAAATGCGCAGTTCAGCGCACTTGGTGGGCCTGGCGATCTTAACACCGTCCTGAGCGGCAAAAACTTCCCGCAGCCTCTCGGCGAAAGTATCGGCCGTCTTGGCGCCCTCAGCCCCCGGGAACTCGAATACTCGAGCTCCCGTCTGGGCGCGGCGCAGCCTCATCCCCGCGGCCCCAAATTCCGAGGCGAGACCGGGACGGGCCCCCTTAAAGAGGGCCGCATACGTTAGACCCCCGCTGGCCGCCTCCGGCGACACGGTAACAACTACCGCCGCGGTTTTTGGCGGCTGCAGCTTCCGCGGCCTCTTCTTAGGGGCCGCCGCCGGAGACGGCGGGGCTTGGGCTGCGCCTTGGGCGGCCTTCCTCGCCCGCTTTCGCTGCCGCTGCCCCCGCCTCTTGGAGGACCCCACGACCTGCCAATCCTCGTTAGAGGGGGCTGGTCCCGAGGAACCCGTTTGAGGCGCCGGAGCGGGAAGCGGGGGGAAGTCCGCTCCACTTGGGGGTGCCGTTTGAGGCCCCTTCTTTTCCGGCGCTTTGGCCGGTGCCTTGGCCGGCGCTTTGGCCGGTACCTTGGCCGGCGCCTGGGCCGGTTTCGCGGCCCCCTTCTTCGGCCCCTTTTGATTTTGGGGGGGGGCCGGGGCCGACGTCGCCGCCGCGTAGGTCACGCGCGTTCCTACCAGAGGAAGCGCGGACGGAGCGGCAGCCTGGGGGCGCTGCGACGCGAGCGGGGGGCGGACAACTGGCGCGGGGGGAAGCCTCGCCTCCAGGCCGGCCAGTCGCCCGTCCAGCATTCGCGTCATAGCGTCGAGCGCCTGACGCAGCATGGCGTCAGGGAACTCGCCGCCAGCAGGGGCCTCCGGCCGAGACGGCGCAGGCGGGGCCGGGACCTCTGCCCCAGACGGCCCGGGCGGGGCCGGTACCTCTGCCCTGGACGGCCCGGGCGTGGCTGGGACCTTTACTCGAGACGGCCCGGGCGGGGGCGGGGCCTCCGACTGAGACGGCCTGGCCGAGGCCGGGGCCGGAGCCCCTTGCTCGGGCGGCCCAGGAGGGGCCGCGTCCACTGGCTGAGTCCGCTCAGCCCGGAATTGGGCGAACTGCTTACTCAGCGCAGTCACCTGGTCCGACAGACGGGCGTTGGCCTCCTCGAGGCGCGCCATATTCCCACACAAGGTCCCCACAACCTCCGACAAGGCGGAGGAGGAGTCCTTCAGGGCCTTCACGAAGACGCCCTTCAGGTTTACGGACTTGATGGCCACCTTGTTGATGACGGCCACCGCCGCATTCGCCCTCTCCTGCATGGACACGGGAGCTTGGGGGGGTTCCCCCTCCACCGGCTCCCGAATCT
The DNA here is from genome assembly GCA_932526445.1 of Phragmatobia fuliginosa. Lineage (NCBI taxonomy): Eukaryota > Metazoa > Arthropoda > Insecta > Lepidoptera > Erebidae > Phragmatobia > Phragmatobia fuliginosa. Next base: position 5,944,009 of record OW052066.1, on the reverse strand, counting down.
TAAGCAGGAGATCGGCGATCTCCTCCTCCGCTGCGACTTGATACTCCAGTCGCCTCCTCCTATAGGCCTCCGATTCCGAGAATACGGAGACCGTCTGTAGCGAGACAGGGGCCTGCGAACCGTCGGTGCCGAAGCGCTTCGGGACCGGCGTCTCTGCCTCGCTGTCCAGATCCTCGGAGTGCAGACGCTTCATGCTATCGCCCGCCCGCATCTCGGTCTCCATCGGCTCCGGGCGCGCACCATCGCTCCTGCCCGCCACCGCCGACTTGGAGCGTATGCGCTCCGAGGATCTTCCTCCTCTTCCTCTTCGGCTCCCAGCAGTCCGTTTGACTACTGGGAGCCCCACCGAGGTGGGCGGCCCGAGTGCCACCACAGCCTCCTTGGACACTAGGTCCACTATCGAAGAAGAGCTTCCCTTGAGGATGCCCTTCCTCTCTTTCCCTGCATTTGTTTTATCCGTCGTGCGTTCCTTGTCCATTTTCCTTGCCGTTATGTCGTTAGAGTTTCCAGTCCGTATTTCCTTTAATTTTGCGTTATCAATATCCATAATAATCCCACGAGTGGGGGAGAAATAAAAGTCGACCCGGGCAGAGATCCCCCAATACCCGGGCAAGCGAAAATTTTTAACCCAGCCGAGGGGACCGCAGGTACCTCGGCTTGGGGTGCGCTTACGACTGAACTTCCCATCAGCCATGCATCCCCTGGCCACGCACCAGAACTTGGGATTCGGGGTAATTTTTTAGAGAGGTTTTCTTCCTCGCGGTCCGGGCGGTTAAGCCAAGACCCACGTCCCCGATCAAAGCCGCGAGACTTGACCACAGCACTTCTCTCGGGATTACGCTATGCCGACGGTGGCAAGAGGACTACGTCCCCCTGCCTGCTCGGTGGTAGTGTAAGTACACGCCGAGCCCGCCATCCTTTCTCCACCGCTATCAGCGGGAGAAACTCCGACCCATGAAGGGTCCCACCTTCGGTTTTTTAACGAGGTTTCCTCCTCCATGCTCCGAGGAGCGAAGAGCCAGCAGGGCATCCGGCAGACATGCCCACCCCGCTGGCCGGGCCTTGCCCGTGAGCCGATGATATGGCTTCCTCTCCAGCTAGAATATTAGCCGCTGGCGATAATCCTCTCCTCCAGATAACGCGGAGGAAATGAGGAGGAACAGTGCTATCGCCAGCGCCCAGGGTGCACCACGTGGAGGTTTTCTAGCCAGCAGCACCCCGTTGTTTAGTACCCATAATACAAGCTCTGCTTAGTTTGGGACTAGATGACGTTGTGTGTAAGATGTCCAAAATATTTATTTGTGGTCCAAAAAAAAAATATATATATTTTCCTTCACTTTTTGTTTGAATTTAAATTTGATTTGACTTTTATTATTTACTAGCTGCTTAAGTTACTCCTTATGTTATCAACTTTCTGCCAGTGAAGTTCTTCCTACAAAATCGGGACAGCCGTTCCAGAGATTATTCGGAACAAACAGACAAAATTTGGAAAAATTGCCTTTTTTGTTAGTATCATATACATATTTAATACATATGTATGAGAATAGAATAGAAAACGCAAAAAATTTGCATCTTGGCTAGGGGGTGAATACAGATGGACGTCAATATTTGATTTACAAATGTTCATTTTTTACAAATAAGGTAAATTTTGTGTAAGTAGGTCGTGTATCTCTATGAGGAAGATGAAGTAAATGGGGTCAAAAGGCTTTGTGCGTGAGTAATCAAAGGAACAGTTTCAAGGAGGGTCCAATGAGGCTGCGGTGTAAATAGTGACTTCAAATAGTTTGAGCATTCTTTTCCTTGTTTTTGTAAGCATTAGCTTAAGTTAAAAAGAAAGGTTTTGTAATAGAATGACTTAAATTAATAAAATTTGAAATCATGTTTATTTAAGTCTATTATTAAAACCAAGATAAGAAGTACCTATGAACGTAATTATATTCATAATAAACCACTTCAAAACTTTGTGCATAACAACAATCCTTAATTCTAAATACGAGTAATTTTATAAATGCTAAAGTAAGTCTGTCTGTCAGTCGCGCTTTCACACCAAAACTACTGAACCAATTTAAATGATATTTAGTACACATATAATTTAGGGTCTGAGAAAGGACAGAGTCAAATATACACGCATGAGAAAGCTATATGTTACAAAGAAATGTGAAAAAGCGAAACTTCTTTTCACAAAGAATGGTTCTTCCAGTAATACTTGAGTCCAACACCTTTTTTGAGGGACTGGTAGGTACGTTTAAAAGGTAAGATACCTGTATTATAAGCATTTCATTACACTCTTTACACTGTTTTTTTTTTCATTTCCCTCTTTGCAAAGTTCTTAGTTTAGTCAAGAACATGATCTCCGTATAAAGAAGAGTGAGCAACGCTAGACGGCTAGAGTCTACAATTTTGGTTTATTATTTAATCGTGAACTTGGATAACCATCGAGACTTTCATTGTGAGTGTCGATTTTGTTGTTTGGCAGTGATCTGTTTATGTAAAGTAATTGATAATCCACTTCTAACACACATAAATATGGTTCGAGTTCAAGCCAGGGGTGTGCGACCGGGCGTTGAACTCGTGCAGTGAATATGGGACGATAATGGTTACAGTACTGCTACTGAACACCACCACTTCATAACGTAGAGTAACACAGGCCCGCGGACCACAGAGGAGTAAAAATAGCGTTTTAATCCGATACATAATATTTGACTGCCTTGTTGGTCTAGTGGTTTGCGTATGCGTCTGCTGATCAACAGATCTCGGGTTCGATTCCCGGGCCGGACCAAATGTTTGTACGATCAGCAAATATTTATTTCAGAGTTTGGGTGTTTTCTATGTATAATATGTATTTACAAAAAAAAACTATGTTTATGTACTTATATCAGTTGTCTAGTACCCATAGCACAAGCTCTGCTTAATTTGGGACTAGATGGTGTTGTGTGTAATTCGTCCGAATAATTTATTTATTTATTATTTCACTGTAATGACACATACATTGACTGCCTTGTTGGTCTAGTGGTTAGCGTATGCGGCTGCTTATCAATAGGTCTCGGGTTCGATTTCCGGGTCGGACCAAATGTTTGTGTGATCCAGAAATGTTTGTTTCGGAGTCTGGGTGTTTTCTATGTATAGTAAGTATGTATTTACAAAGAAAAAGTATGTTTATGTATTTATATCAGTTGTCTAGTACCCATAGCACTAGCTCTGCTTAATTTGGGACTAGATGGTGTTGTGTGTAATTCGTCCGAATAATTTATTTATTTTTTATTTATTATTTCACTGTAATGACACATTCCCCGTCATTACAGTGTATATATTGGGCATAAGCTTCGACAGAGGGGAATGCCTGGCTACTTCTTACCGTGTTGCTTTATGCTACATAATGTTCGACTCAAGAATTCTCGTGTTCGATTCTCAGGTCGGAACAAAAATGTTGTCGGGTTTTTCTTACAAGAAATTCTTAACAACAGTCCGGAGTATACAAGATCGACAGTGTTTTACTCTTGTGCCTCGGACAGCACGTCAAGTATTCGGTTCCGGTTATCTTGAACATCTATCCATGGCAATCATTATTGAGAAGTCAGTGCCAAATTCAAACATTAAACTACTCCTCAATATAAATATTTTCCAGACAAATAGTTTGATTGTTGAATTCAGTTTACCTTCAAGGTTGCGGAGGTATGACGCCGGTTGATTTGGTAGCCGACTCCAAACAATCTTGGGATTAATAAAAGATGATGAGTTAGGGTTGACAATTTTCTATTTGCAATAATAATAACAATAGTCATAATGTGTCAGTCGATAGTCGTTTCTCCCCATGTCTTGATAGCCAAGACTTTTAAGGGCTCACGTTAGACGGCTGGGTCAGACGAAGAAGGCAGTCCTCCTTGACACGGCACGTATTTTGAAAAGGTTTGGAGCTCAAACCATCGGTTTCTTGGTCCCTGTAAGGGTCTGTAGTCTACTATTTTTTATATTTTTAAATGTATTTAAATGTATTTAAAGTATGATAGATGAATTGCACCCAAAAACAGAACTAATCCTCGTACTGATTATACGAAGATTGGTCCTGAGCTGGAGCATACCCACGACCTCAGGCTTTGCACACAGAATTAGTACCCACTAGACTAGTCAAATAATGTAACCTATATTTCAACCAGCAGTAATTTCTAAGAGTCAATGAAGGCCAGAACCCTGAAAACTCACAACACATATTTGAATTAGCTACAAGAATCTATTTCTGAGAAACACCATTACTTTTTATTGTGATTCGACAATCCAAAAGTACTTCAACTTTTTATTATTGCAAATGTTTTGGTACTAATAATAAAAATAGCAGAGTGTATTGTACGGTTTCTCTGAATTAGATTCAGGCCGGAGATAAAAAAATATTATAGGAATGTTTTGAGATGGGATATGGTTTTAAAGAAAATTACCACACACAGTATACCTACAATTTATTGTACTTATTTCCTCAGTTTTATGAAAGTATAAAAAGTATTTTCAGTGATTGATTGCCACGTGATACAGACCTCATATTTATTATTATTACTGAATTGGCAACGTATTTCCGTTATTGAAGTTATTGTGGGCCATTTTTCGTGAGGATTGTTTGTGTTTGAGGTTTATGTCGACTATTTTATTTCCGTCCAGAAACACAACAGTCTAACAGATTCTCTCAAAAGCGACGATAATGTTCAATTTACAAGAAACTAATGCCTTAGATAATGTTACTAGTTTTGTTAATTGAACCTTAAAACAGGACATTATATGATATATATTAGATTTCTTAAGCCGCCCGAAGGCCTCCAACCAAGTTTCACGACTGACGTGACGTGATGTGACGTGACGTGACGTGACGTGGCGACCGACGAACTGACAACGTGTATAACAGAAATAAACTGAATCAGGGAAATGCTCATGGCATATCATGCCACAAACGGTCACCCGTTTAGGTACTGACGGTGCCGTCTTTGCATACCCTGTGATGACTATATGTGATTGTGTCCAATCACCTATAGTCGTCACAAAATAAGAAGCCAGTTTTGACATTTGTCATCGTGTCATTTGATTTTTGACATTGAAAAAATCAAATTCATAATCCTATTTAATTACTATGTTACCCATACACTATCACAACGCGTATCATAAATAAGCATCAAGTTTAACTTTATATTGAAAAAATACACTCAAAAACACGAATTAATCGTTGATTAAAAAACACTATCATCTAGAAGCTTTGGACTCGGTTGACCGAAGAGCCCGTAGGTTAATTAATAACGAAAAGCTCTCAAATAGCAGACTACACACCCTCGAGCATCGTCGTCGAGTTGCCAGCTTATCGGTTTTTTATAGGATGCACTTTGGAGAGTGCTCGAAAGCTGAACCATTTCGAACTGATTGAACCATCTCCATTCCTTTATCGGACTACTAGGCGCAGGCAAAAGTTTCATCCATACGTTGTTGGCATACCCAAAAGACGAACTAAACGGTTTGACAGCTCGTTTTTGGTGAGAGTCGCCAAAATTTGGAACGACCTGCCTGGGTCTATTTTTCATAATGAGTTGAACTCTGGAGCCTTTAAGAGTAGAGTGAACAGGTTTCTTTTGGATGGGCGTGTACCATCTTCGTCTTCATCTACACTTTCCATCAGGTGAGATGGAAGACAAACGCCTATTCCCTTACAACAATAAAAAAAAAAAAAAAAAAAAAAAAACTATGACAAATGTCAAAACGGGCTTCTTATTTTGTGACGACTTTAAGGCCATTTGGCTATAAGCAATTGTCAAGTCCTCCTTTATTAATTTTAGTAGTGTATTTATAATACGACATGTGTATAACAGAGGTCGGAAGTTCAGCATATGTTGCACCAATATCCTATCAATAAATCATATTTATCGAAATTATACGATATTTCCTACGCACTATGTTACAAAGCAGAATTTTATCTGTGTCACGCTTAGTAAACAGTGTTGGCAATTTGCCAGAACGACAATGATAGCTGTTTAAAAAGTTCAGTTTACGACTTGTCTTGCATTTTTAAAGTCAATAAAGTTGTTTATTGGAAACATAATTATCGTGTCCCCTTAGTAATGTATTTAAATAGAATCTGTTATAATTTTTCTTAACAGTTAATCAATATTTTACTGGTATTGCTTTTATACGAATTTCTTAATTGAAAATAGGCATTAGGCAGTGTAGTCATTTTTGCAGGCTTATATTATGTACATATATAGGCCTGCCAAATAAATATAAATACGTATGTGTGTTAAATATAAATTTTAATGTGTTGTATATGTAGCTGCCACAAATTATCAAATTTTTGCTTACCTTATTGTTTTATTTTATTAATTTCTTTTTTGAAAACTATTAATTGTACCTATTTTTAATTTTGTAATGCCAATGTTGTGATATCCCATAAATAATCATAAGCGTTAAAACAGTTTGGTATTTCTGTTTGTTAAAAAATAGCATGTAAGGTGTATTCCTTGCCGGAGGTCCATTATAAATAAATAAATGTATATAAAATGTAGTCTGTGTCGCAAAGTTTACAAAAGAAAAGTTTACAATAACAGGAAATTGCCAGCGATTACATACTTTTCTATGCTGCGATATAGATTCTTACACGCCTAACCTGTAGACGCAAAAATGTCCTTAACATTTACGTAGCCTAATTACCGTGATTACGTGGGACCAAACTTATAGATGCTCAAGTGTGGGAATAAAGTTAAGAAAAATAAATAAAGGTGAAGATATAACAAAGGAACTTGTTAATACTCAAGCCATATTCCAAACTCAAAAAATGCTTAAAATGCATTTTGATTTTAAAAGACAACTCCCGCAAAGATAACGAAATACAAAGAACACCCAGAATCAGAATTACAATATCTGAATAACACAAAGTATTGTTCCACGTGGGATTTGAACCCACGAGACTTGGCGTATACACAAGGACTACACGAGTATTTTGTTTATGGTCTCAGGAACGACTGAACGAATTTTGACGGGAATTTTAATGGCAGATAGCCGATGATATAAGGAGGAGGATTATTTTTAGTCTAGCTTTACTTCGTGTCGTTACTCGCGATTTACGAGTAACACCACGGAACTTAACTAGTCTATAATACGCACGTATTACCATAGTACAAACTACTCTTACTTTGGGATCAGACTAATATGTATCAGATGTGTTGTACGGTTTAGGTACACTTAAGCAACTATAATGTTATTTACTGATTACCCAAATCGTCCTATTACCTTTCCGTCGTAATAATCTTTTTTGACTCAGTGTGTGCTTTAACTTTACCAAGTTAAAGCACACACTGAGTCAAAAAAGATTATTACGACTAAAAGAAAATTTTGCAGGCACAGTTTCATTTTATCCTCCAGTTTAAATCTTAGTAACTAGTAAGTAACCAGTAATAGCGGTCACTGATTGATTGTCTGCATTCTCATTGAGGATGGTGACGCTAACTCTTAGATTTTACCTATGCTTTCCATTAGGCAGATTAGAGACTTTTTCCATATTTAAACTTTTTTTTTAAGTCCTTTATTATACTTTGAATTGAATAATTATTTTTAATTGCTCTTTCAAGCTAAACATCCCGGTAAACGAAAATGGGCTCGCCACCTAATTACATGGTACAAAAATACTGGATAAAAGATGTCGTTTAAATTGCCTCTACCTGCTATCCTGCTCCTTCATGGAAACAGGCGAGATTATTAAAATATTATCTATGAAATGTTCCTCTTTCGGTACCAACATTGAGCACCTAGTTTAATGATCTAACAAGAGATATGAAAGCCAGACAATTAATTTTCCATTGATCGCCCATTAAAGAAATATAAAAATAACTTATATTTTGGTAAAGTTATAAATTCATTGAGATACCTATTTAATAAAAAAAATCACCAATAAAACTTTACTTTGAAGTTAAAGCGTGACTCGCTATGCGCGTCTCGCGCGTGAGCGGGTCTCGGTAAAATTGGCGAAGAAAAGCGGTCGACTGTCGTCTCCAATTCCCAATCGTCCTGCGACCCAGAACTTAAACAGATCAAAACGAAAGAAATAGGGAAAGAAATAGACATTAAAATCGGCTAAGTGCGCATCTGGCCACGCATAGAATTGGGTTCCGTAGTAACCCACAATGGCACGTGGGTTTTAAATCGTGCCCAATAGATAATTAATAGGTTTATTAGTTCTTTGTTTTTGTACTAAGTTTGACAAGTGGTTACAGGTTAGGCTCCTAAAACTACTGAACTAAAAAAGTTATCTGAGCCACTATAATTATCCTTTAAAGTTCAATAAATGGATTACGTGATGATTTTTTTCAGACTTTTGAGGCCTCCGCTTAATTTTTAGAGTGGGGGGACGCCCTTTTATTAAAGTTGGGATATATGGGTCATGAACTACGGAACCCCGAAATAGTTCATTACTTCTGTAGGGAAGCAAATACAATGGCTGGCACGTATTGGTGGATAAAGTTAGTGGGTAACTTGTCGCGTCTTGTAAAACTTTTTACATTTCATTTATTGTTCGGTGAATATTTGTACTATATATATCTGTATTTTTCCATCACAGTTAGCTACTGAATTATTCAATAATATTGTATCAAACATACGTTCTCATATGTATAAGATATTAGCTGACCCGGTGAATTTTATATCAATTTTTTTTTCTAAGTTTCCAAAGAATTTGTTCAAATGTTTATCCACGCCTAAACTTTCTAATTATAACACTTTCAGTTTTCTGACAATGTTGTTCTGTACAATTTTTTGTGTGCTAGGTATGTAAAATCTGTTTCAATCAAAACTATTCACGTCACTTCACTTCAGTAAAATGCAATAAGATTAGTTGCGATAAACATACAAATTAATTAAAAGTGTTTGATCTTGTCACTTTCGGCGTCATGGATTACAGATTTAATAAATATGAAGCAACTAGCTTTCGCCCGCGGCTCCGCCCGCGGCTCCGCCCGCGTGTATGTCGGTTATCGCGATAAAATGTAGCCTATGTCCTTTCCCAAGTTCAGTTCTATCTTCATACCAAATTTCATCAAAATCGGTTCAGTGGTTTAGGCGTGAAAGCGTAACAGACAGACAGAGTCACTTTCGCATTTATAATATTAGTAGGGATTTGACAGTATAACTGAGTTAACAAGCTTACGTAAGCTTAGAAACTATTTTCTAAACTACAAATACAACGGAGAATTCAGACAAATGATGAGATATTAGAGGTCATCTAACGCATATATTGCTACCCTGTGTATAATCATATAACCAGGTGTATAAAACCTTTGATCGTCTAGAATGTGGTGAGATATCTGACACAAAAACCGCAAGCAGGGCCGAGGTTATCGTCCTCAGCTATACACTGTTTTTACTGGGTTTCATTCATGCTAGTTTGACGTCATACGAGTGCAGACACGTACACACTATGGATTATATATTTACTGTCTATCCAATAACATATTTATAAAAATATGTTTTCTTTTATCTTCTGTCTGTAGAGGTACATGTAGAGGTATTAAGGAGTGCACGTATCAACAGCGTTAATCTTAGTAATTGATTTTTTTTAAGCACAACTCTTGATTGCTATTGCTGTGTCGCTCCGGAATTTACAAATATACAAGAAACGGACACAAAGGACACCCAGACTCAGAATTTGAGTATCACACAACGTGCTGTCCCTCATCATCATCATCATCAACAGCCTTTAACAGTCCACTGCTGGACATGGGCCTCTCCTTACAAAGGAGGTTTAGGCCTACTATACCACGCTAGCCAGACGGGTTGGTATAGGGTTGATTTCAAGTTTTACTTCCTTTGCATTGATGTTGTCTTGCGTAGTTTATCCCTTAGTCGCCTTTTAAGACTCCCGCGGGATGAACAAGGGTGGACACTCTGTATTCTTAATCCGTCACCACACGGACCCGTTAGATTTCCCGTGTTAGATTAAACCCACAACACTTGGCGCAGTAAGAAGCAGCGTGCCGACAGCTTGAACCACTAGACCAACCGTGCAGTAATTTCTTTTATTGATTCCTTTTTGGACGTTATATACTTTTTAAAATTTATTATGTTTCTATTTTACGTTGTTGCGTATAAATTACAATTTAGACAAGAATTGTTAATCAAAAATTTTCATAACAGTAACTTAGGGTGGGTGATTATTGCCGGTTCTTCTTCACTGGAATGACATTTTGGAACCGAGCAACTAGAGCCAGTAATGTCACGTCACGAAAGTGTCTGAAATGCCCCACTTAAAATAAAAACCCGTTTGATTTTGACACTTTTGATAACACGCGTGACAAAGTAGTATTCGAGTATGTTGAGAAGTTAAGCAATCTGACCAGGTAAGTATATGGATCTGACCACTGTATATGCCTCGGAGAGCACTTTAAGCTGCCGGCACCCGTTCTCCACACAAACACCTTTGGTAGTAATTATATGGTAGGTGGTTTTAGTTTGCGATGTATGTGGAAATCGCCACAGGTAATAATTAAGAAAATAAATACTGGAAAATACCTATTGTATTAAAATCTGATCATTTTCGTTTAATTAACTTCTCAAACAACTAATTAGAATCAATAACAAAACAACATTATTGCTTTCAATTCACGATTAATTGTTTAACTTCTCAATTGTGTATCGCCCCTAGCACAACACGTTCGCGCTACTAAACCCGGGAATCGACCTAATATATCATTACAAAATGGTTGTTTATTGCATTGATGTGTTATATCGGTTATCAAAAACGCTATAACTCTTCCAATAATGTGTAGAATAGTAAAGTGGAAGCTAAATTTCTTGAAACAAGACTAAATGTATGATATACTTATGTGCGGATATCGATCGTAAGATATTTGAACATACTAATAATAACACACGTTGGTATTTGTAGTTAATCTTGTTAAATGAACAGAAAAACTATTAAATTTAGGGATTAATATCCTTTATTCTCCACTAGCTATGTCTTGTGGTGTTTCCAACCCGTGGCTTTGGTTAACCTTTACAACAAAAACCGCAGGCAGCATCGCATGCATATGATGATGAGATGATTATTGAAGGGAAAATCGACCGAGTGCGTGTCAGGCCACGCACAGAAAAGGGTTCCTCAGTCACCCATAATGGTACGTGCATTTAAAATCGCATTTAATAGGTAATTGTTATTTTTACGTAATAATGCGTTAATTTTGTATGACGTTTTCCAGGGAAGCGCATTTTACAAGTTAAGCCTCTATAACTCCTGAACTAACAAAGTCATCTAATTCGTTATAGTTTCCCTTTAAAGTTCATGATATGAACCACTCTGCTTTTTTGAGCCAGCCGTTTAGCTGTTAGAGGAAAGACGTAAGTCGAGGACGGACGGACGGACGGACGGACATGACGAATCTATAAGGGTTCCGAAACATAAACTTTAGAACCCTAAAAATTAATTTGAGAATTGTATGTGTTTTAGTAACATTACTTTTCCTACGTTTTTATATAATCTAAGTCTTAAGACTTCTTGGTTTAAGTAGAACAAAAGGCAGTTTGCGTGCGTAGGTTGAGATCAGGGCGGATTTACTGGCCATTGTTGCGGATAATAATGCTGCAATAGAGTTTTACTAAATAAAGTGATTTGCCTCAGATATACTCATAAATTGTAAATAAGACCTCATTAGCTTAGTGCTATGCCAAATTGGTAGTCCATCTAAATAAATGAATCAATTAAAAAAAAAATTAACGATCATATTATAAAGAGTTTGTGTGTAAATGAACTTAAGCTTACTAAACCGATTTTGAAATAATTTTATCAATTGAAAGCCTCATTATTTGCGAGTGTCATAGGTTCCATATTAACCCGGAAAATGATTACCGCAAAATATGATAAGTAGTTTAAATATATGCTAATCTACCGAGGTTTATAGGGATTTTATTTTCTAGAAATACTTCAAGCAAAGGATCTCATGACTGAATTCCTATCCGTTTTTTTAGGACAAACTCTAATCACTCTTGAATTGACGACTCTTTTGGGTTCTCATTTAAAATATAGTAGAGATTGACTAAAGGGTTGACTCGACTGGAGCGGCACTACTCTCTCGCCGAAGAACAATCTAAAATTATAACATACGTGACGTCGTATTACGTTGGTGAGTGCGAAGCCGGGGGCCCTACGATGCAGAAACATCTCAATAGGCCGCCATAGTGTGGGTCACCATGCTGTATTGTCTGCTGTATCCTGCAATGAGTATCGTGACCACCACTCTTGGATTCTACGCTTTTTTATCAGACAAAGTAGAATCACTTTAGCAGGCTTCTTTTTCTTCCTAGCTTTCATCGGACGGCATCGGACTTCCGAAACCCTGAGGCAGAACCGAAATTCAAAGGTTGAACTAGTTGTCAGTATATTTGAGGGTACTGACTTCCCGATAACGATTGCCATAGATGTTCATGACAACCAGGACCGACGGCTTGAGGTGCTCTCCAAGGCGTCACTCACCGCCGAACTTCCCTAACTTCACTTTAGCAGGTCAATAAATAAAAAACAAACAACCAAAGTAATGAAAACAAAAATAAATATTTGTCTTGAAAATGTTCTTATAAAAACATTGATAGTGAAGTTAAAGATAACATCTATATCTACTATGTTAAACCTCGTATTTTATTTCTATTTGCCGACACGACTCGCCCTGGGCGAATACGACTACAGCTGTATCTTAACACGTCTACCCACACAAAGCTTTTACAAAAACACTTTTTGTTGACATGCTATTTTACCAGTAATTAACCCTCAGTTACTATTGTCAGAACAATATCACTGCGAAAATAATGTACCAGCGTGGTATAGTAGGCCAAAACGTTTTACCTAAGGAGAGGCCTATGTCCAGCAGTAGAATGTAAAAGTATGTTGATGATGATAACGATGATGATGATACTATAGTAAGAAAATGTTTTGATGTAAGAAATAGACCCTATGCACAAAATACTAATATTTCCTTTCAATCGAGATACACACACTTTTTTGCTTAATTTTTAAGATCCTAACAGAGTTTTTAAAGTTTGTTTTACGTATTCTTCTCATGCTTACTATCAGAAAGAGTAGTGTCATTTTAGAAGGGTCATTGTCACATAAATTTTTTTGATCGATGGTTTAAATCACTTTTATCTTTTATTCATCGTACACTTAGATTTTTTATGAGGGATTAACTATACTCTGTCCATTCGTTTAATATCTTTTTGACAGTTCAAGAAATTTCGAAAATAGTGACGCTCTCGCACGTCACCGATTCGATTTGAAATTAAAATCAATTTTATTGAGGAAGAACTTTCAATCGATTTAATTAAATATTTTTAGTTTTAATATTTATTATTCCTTAATTAGTTTTTTAAATTATATATGAAATAATTAAAAGTATAAATTATAGATCACTAAATAAGAAATATTTATACATTTAAACAATACAACGGAGGTCTCATCTGACTAGTCTAGTTTAAATTATGAAGAAGAGTCTAATGGATAGATAGATTGTAATAATTTTATATTACATGATTCAATTGTATACCCAATATCCCTAGCTAGTTTGTTAAATAATTAAGTAATATGTCTTTTGGGAACGCGATGATGCAGGAGAATGTTTGATGCTTGTATGTAAACATTGTTTAAGTCAATATATATAATAAATAAAAGTGACTATTATGATATATAATTAGCCCAGAATAAAGAAAACATCCTAACACAGTCACTTGAAGGTCGGTTTAGTACCTAAGTACTATGTGGTTTTTCGAATGTATTTGCTCATAACTCTGGATTTAAACTTTATTAACCATTTAGACATTATAAACCACGCGTTTCAAAGTTTAATTTTACTGACTACTACCTTTGATGTGCGCTCGCGCAAGTATGAGGAACACCATTTGTGAAAAGTACCAGCGAAACCAAGTAGCGATAAGTTCTGTAATAATATACTGTAAGGAACCTTATCGAAAGCTTTCGAGAGGTCATTATAAATAAAATCAACGGGAGTGCGATCGTCTAAACAACGGGATATGTCATCAATAAAATACACAAGATTGGTGCAAGTCGAGCGAGCAGATACAAATCCATGTTGAGAGTCTGCGAGAACACTCTTAATATGCCATGATACGTAAGGACATAGGTAACAAGGATTCTAGCAACTTGGCGAACACAGATAGTATAGTAATCGGCCTGTAATTTTTGACATCGCTTATATCGCCGGCCTTGTGGACTGGCATAATAAGGCCTAACTTCCAAAGTGAAAGAAAGATTTAGTTTGTTAGAATGTATGTGGGTAAAAAGACAGTGTATATAGTTTTGTAAACTTCAATTAATATAAAAAAAAATGCACTATAAATAAAAAATAAATAATTATAATTGCATAAGTTGATAAAAAATTCTATGCAATAGCTTTACCGAGGCAGTCCCCGAGTGCCACACGACTTTTATTTTATTAAATTAACAGTAACAATACTTACACAAATTCAATTATTTTATAAAATGATCGATTATTTTAATCATTTAATCGACTTATCGATTTTAAGAACTGTTGTATAGTCTGTGATTGTTAGCTATGCACAGGGCACTTCACTACGCGTCTATAAAGTACGATATTACTTTAGTACATTATTTTGAAAAAGAAAACGGTAATTTATAGGCGTGATGTGTCAAAAAGATAATAAAGGAATGGACAAGGTATAAGAAGTTTTATTTCCATTAATTTACTTCAAATCAACAGCACAATACAACGTAAAGTAAACTTTTGTTAGAGCTGATAATTCTTTCAAAATTGTGTTGTATTGCATTTATTCTCTCATTATTCTTAAAGGTTAAAATCTGCGATTCTTCCATACTCTCGTAAGCTAAGGTCAAAGGTCGTTGAACTAGTTTAGTCAAAGTAAATGGTATTGTTTACATCAAAGCTAAGAGATCAACCTAAATCTTCTTTGATTTAATGTGAATAGAACGTCGATCATAAAAAAAATAAGAGGTGTTTTTATTTTAGTGATTTCCAATTATGGCTTACGGTTTTTTTTTTTTTTTAAGCCTGTAAAAATTACTACTTTGCCTGATGGCAATCACGAGCAGAATTCAAAAGCAGTAGTCACCATACTCTTTGGGAGTGCAGACTATGCCACTATGTAGCATGGTGACCAACACTATGGCGGCTTAGTGAGATGCTTCTGTACCATTAGATCTCTGATCTTGCATTCACCAACGAAACATGATAGCGTGATTGTTGTCACTTTAGTAAGGTTTTCTGTGTGAGAGGGTACCGCCCTATTCATGCTAAAATCACGGCGGCTCTTCTACCTTGAGACGTGTACTTTTGTCTCGGTTTTAGGTCCTTACGTTCCTAAGATTTTACACTTGGGCATGTTATATATAACAGTATAGTGATGTATTATAAACGGTTAATAAATATTCTGATAATATTATTTCGTGTTGTTATTGTGTATATTAAACTTACACATCTAGTGTGTAAGTTAATTAACTGTACGTTGCTTTAAAAACAACGCGTTCTCAAGGTTTATTTCTCTTGTTCGAAGCTACACTCGCATTCAGTTAAACTGACTCAAATAGGAGATTGATAAATAATACAAATAAATACAAAACTAGAGAGAAAAAGAGAACACTTATGGTATTTACATACAAGCGTCAAAAAGTTCCTTCGCATCATCGCTTACTGATAGCGTTCTAAAAATACTGGTAGCATTTCCATGTTGAATGAAAATGCTAATTATCAGTGCTAGAAAAAAGCTAGCCTTTTGATCACGAGACGCGTCAATCAGTTGCTTGGCTAGTTGTTCAAACATAGCACGAGCACTTGGACACCATGAACCTAAGGTCTCTACAAAAGAGGTTGATTTTCGGAGAATTGCTTTTGTCATTTTCTTAACTTTTTTTATCACAATTAAATGTTTTCGGACAACTACACACAACATCATCTAGTCTCAAACTAAGCAGAGCTTGTATTATGGGTACTAAACAACTGATATAAATACATAAACATACTTTTGTTTTGTAAATACATACATATTATACATAGAAAAACACCCAGACTCCGAAACAAATATTTGTGAATCACGTGACCCGGGAATCGAACCCGAGACCTCTTGATCAGCAGCCGCATACGCTAACGACTCTACTTTACGAAAATACGATCACGTCCCTGAATTCCGTCAACTTCTCAAGTGGCTTCCAATTCGCTCTCGCCGGAATACTCATATTCTTATTTTCCTTTATAACATTTTGTTCAATCCTAAAACCCCTTTCTACCTCAAAGAACGATTCAAGTTCCTTAATGACACACATGAAATCCGTATGTTTACTACTGGAGATGCCACTGTATTCCACCAAATTTTATGGCCAATCTTTCACCGTTGAAGCTGTGCGCTTATAGAATGCACTGCCGGTTAACATCAGGCAGGCGCAAACATTAAATAGATTCAAGAAAATGGTACGGGAATTTTATTCACCTGAATTGAGTCCGACACGATTGAGGGTGAAACGAAACTGTTTCTCTTTTTATTCATTTAAGTATGTATTTATATATGTATATTTACTGGTATAGTATGTATGTAAGTATATTTATTGTAATAAGTATGCATTTTATATGTAAGTAAAATTGTAAATGTTTGTAGTATGTAGTGTATGTAATATATATCACAATTACTGTAAGACCGTTAAAAATGCAAAAACGAATGAACTTATCTTATAACTATAATTTTTATTACTTATCTCTGTCATTTCATAATTTCTCATTAGAATCATAAATAAGCCACCAATATTAAGTTAAAAATAATTAACGAATATGTCTGCCTTTGTTAATTGTACCTCTTACTCATCGCACTACGTACTTTCAAGAACCAATTTATTTTAAAATTTCATCGTTCCGATACTTTCCCGATAGCACTAGAATAGAAATAATATATAGTCTGTAATTTTTCAAGTTGTGTTTACGATCTAGTATTTTTAATCTGTGCTTTTTATATATGATGAGCCATGAAGTTTACTTTTTTTTATGACATACGGACCTTTGTTCATATTTTCAGATCTTTTGGTGATCACGTTAAGTAGTAGATTTTGATTAGCATAAGAGGGTCAGCGACAGTCGTTAAAAAGTCCGGCAATAGTCCGACATTCGTGATTGCAGTACGTAAGGGCCGGTTCGATCTGGGCAATACTACTGCACACAGAAGACCAATCTAAAATGACAGCATTCGTGCTGTCGTCTTTCGTTGGTGAGTGAGAGATCTGAGGCCTAATCATTCTGCATCATTCTCTCGGGAGAATGATGTGGAAACCTCTTACTAAGCCACCATGGTGTGAGTCATCAATCATAGCATGCCCTCTCAATGTGGCCCCTACTCTTGTATTCTACAAATGTTTTCCATCCAGTAGAAAATAATTATTTTGGTAGGCTTTAATATATAACAAAATTGGCCAAGTGCAAGTCGCACTTGCCCATGAAGGGTTTCGTAGCAGCAAGTAATATCATATAAAAGTTCTTGTAGTTCGTTGTAACTTTGATCGATGTTTTAATAATAGTGTATTGATTGAATGGAAGGTAAATTGAGTTTATGACGTATTACAAAAAACTACTTACTAGATCTCGTTCAAACCAATTTTCAGTGGAAGTTTGCATGGTAATGTTCATCATATATATTTTTTTAGTTTTAACATTCTCTTTTTAGAAGTTACAGGGAGTTAAGAGTAAGAAGTTACACATTTTACAACTTTGGAAGTGTCTCTCGCGCAAACTATTCAGTTTAGAAAAAAAATGATATTAGAAACTTCAATATCATTTTTGAAGACCTATCAGATTCCCGTTTTTCATGTACGTACACGTATGGGTTTGATGAAAAATTTTTGTTGAGTATCAGTTCTAAGTATTGGGAACCCCCAAAATTTATTGTTTTTTTTTTCTATTTTTGTGTGAAAATATTAATGCGGTTCACAGAATACGTCTACTTACCAAGTTTCAACAGTATAGTTCTTATAGTTTCGGAAAAAAGTGGCCGTGACATACGGACGGTCAGACAGATAGACATGACGAATCTATAAGGGTTCCGTTTTTGCCATTTGGCTACGAAACCCTAAAAAGGCTATAGAACTTCCACATCACCTAGTACTTGAGTGGTTTAGGTCTGATGCAAGTTGATCATATGTCTATGTAAATATAAATGAATGTTGATATGATAAGTTGATATATATATATATATATGAAAGTTATGTTAGTACATATGTACAAGCATTACTTCCGAACGACTGCACCACATTGGATAATTCTTTTATATGTCTTTATTTTTGTCTGGATAAAGTGTGTATAGAAGAACATTAAAATAATAAGAGGGAAAATTAAATACCAAAATAGTTTTTCGGAACATTCGAAAATATTTAAATAAGAACGGAGTTCGCCAGGTCAGTTTTTTTATATTGAAGCCTACCAAAGTGACACCCTCTGCCTAATGGAAAGCATGAGTAGAATCCAGGAGTAGGGGGTCACTAAAGGTCAACAATGTCGTGCTACTACGACGACCGCAGAGAATGTTGGCCATTAGGGTCATAAGGGGGTACCGCACAATTTCCTTTGAGGCGGCGAGTCTCCTAGCCGGCACTCCACCGTGGGACCTGGAGGCGAGACCACTTGCTGCTCTTTACCAGTGGCGCAAGGAGGCGCAGGAGTTGGGCCGGAGTCCTGAACCTCGAGAAATCCAGGATCAGAAATCCCAACTTCGCCAGGTCCTTATGGAAGAGTGGAAGGAACGACTTGGGCAACCGAGCGCAGGGCACGCCGCTATTGCGGCTGTAAGACCCGTTATGAAGGATTGGCTCCAGAGGCGTCACGGGAGCCTCTCATACCGGTTGACGAAGGTGATCACTGGGAAGGGATGCTTCGGAGATCACCTGTGTCTAATCGGAAAAGAGCCAACGCCTGAGTGCCACCACTGCGATGGCGGACCGTGGACACGTGGCTCCATACGCTAGCTGAATGCCCAGCGTGGGCGGCGCAGAGGGATAACCTCGTGGCGGCCATCGGAGTGAGTATTCTCTCGCTGCAACATGATCGCGGCCATGCTGCGGAGCGAGAGTGCGTGGAACTCCGCCGTTTCGTTCTGCGAGCAAGTTATGCTTACAAAGGAGATGGCGGAGTGGGATCGGGAGAGGTTTAGATCTCTCCCGGTCCGCCAGGCCCGGGAACGGGCCCGGTACCGCAGACGACTCAGGCGCCGGAGGTCGCAGAACGATCTCCGTCCTCCATAAGCGCTAGCCTGGGGATGACAGGTGAGGCCATCTGTCATCCCAGTAGAAGCAGGCCGGGGTGGATGCGCCATGCACTTTTATTATGACGAGGGACGTCTACAAGCCGCAGGTAGATGGCCCGAGGTACGTCGGGGTTCCAGGGATTTCCTTTCTAGGGTACACCTGATTCCCCGGCCATTGGTACCTTGAGACGGCGTGCGGTTTTGGTCGGTTCGAGTCCGACATAACCACCAACTCGTGGTATCCGAGGGGATTTCCGCACAGAAAAAAAAGGAGTAGGGGGTCACCAACCGCATTGTAAGGGTAAGCAATTCAACATGGTGACCCATACAATGGCGGCCTTGTTGGATGTTTCTGCATCATTCTCCCAGCTAGTTGATATATTTAAAAAAACACCGAATGAAGATTCTCCTTCATTTTATAAATTTTTAAAAATTAAAAAAAAGGAAACACTTTTTTTTATTACACATTTACTAGAAATAAAATATATGCAGTCAATCATCCAAATTACCCTTAAAAGTGTCTATAAAAACACTTGTTTCAAAGGGAAGCTTTTCTTTGTATTCGTCGAACCTTCGTAAAGGTACACAATCTTTCAAGTGACAATCATACCGAATTTTTCACCTCAGTTGTTATTTGAGTCGTTTTGAAAAAGTCAATTCACGATCCATACAAATACATAATCTCTTGTTATAAAGACTTTTGTGATATAAATTTCAAATCTATAAAACAAAGCATCGTTTAGAAAATATTTGCTGTTGCTCTTCTCAGTTTACGTCAATGGATAGATGTTTTTAGTATTATCATTAATAATAATAATAATTAATAAATTTTCCGGACCTCTGACACACATCATCTAGTCCAAAGCTAAGCAGAGCTTGTATTATGGGTACTAGACAACTGATATAAATACTTTTTTTTTTTTTAAATACATACATATTATACATAGAAAACACCCAGGCTCCGAAACAAATATTTGTGAATCACATAAATAATATTTGAATCGAACAAGAGACCTCTTGATCAGCAGCCGCATACGCTAACCACTAGACCAACAAGGCAGTCAAATGAAATAGCCCTGTGACACCTCTTCTTTAATTTCCTATAGATTTCTTTGACCGGCTACCAAGTAAGCTACACGGCTTTATAGCGATTGGAACTCCATTCACTTGAGACACATGAGACTTATCTGTGTAACCTCGAACCCCTAAATGAACCTATTAATTCAAGCGGCAAGCTGTGTCCTACAAACCAATTCGAATGAAGAATCTAAAGTGATATTTGCCCTGACTTCAGCTGTTTGTACTGATACGATATCTGTCGGTCAATTCACAAAATTTGTTTACTATCCAAACACGGCAATACGACTATTACGGCTGTATCGACATCCTCTTGAACACTTGACTGGTTTGAAATCATATAATATTATTCATGGATTTACTCAACTGTGACGTAGCCAGTCATGGGCGAGTGAATGTTTGACATTATAGTAATAGGCCCATTAGTTTAATTTGATGTTTATTTTATATTGGTGGCAATTAAAATTGCAAGCATGATCGAATAGTACTCAATATTTATGTAGAATTTTGTTAACATAGTGCGTGTAGTGTTAGCATACATAGTTTTATTGTTACATACAAATGTTTATTTTTAAAGTAAATAAATAAATAATAAACATTTTGGACATTTAAGTATCGACTTACTTACCAAAAATAAGTGTAAAACTCGATTAAATGTATTGTTTTCAAATAAATATCAACTGTCGGCGGAGACAGTACATCCTTACACAGAAGACTAACCTAAAATAACCGTATTCGTGCTATCATATTTCGTGGATGTTTATGAGACCGGAGACAAGTTATATAAATAATAAATAAATAAATATTTCAGACATCTTACACACAACATCATCTAGTCCCAAACTAAGCAGAGCTTGTATTATGGGTACTAAACAACTGATATAAGTACATAAACATACATTTTTTTTTGTAAATACATACATATTATACATAGAAAACACCCAGACTTCGAAACAAATATTTTTGGATTACACAAATATTTAGTCCAACCCGGGAATCGAACCCGAGATAGAATCTCATTGGGCCACCATAGTGTGGGTCAACATGCTACTATCTGCACTTAAAATAAGGACGGTAACCCCTACTACTACTACTACTACTACCTCTTCGATTTAACTCCTGCTTTAAATCAGGCAGAGTGGTGTCACTATGATAGGCCTTAATATATAAAAAGAAAATTATTTAAATAGAAAATAAAATTAGATTAGAGTACGATAAATGAACTTTGAAGACTGTAATAATCACATTTAACAAAAATATAGCTTTTTCAAATATCTTTATTATTATTGTACTATGTGATAGAGACAAAAACACCCAGTCATATTATAAAAGAGTAATGGGATTGTACATTGCACTGAAGTTATCCTTTTACAAAACAATGAAAATTTATTTACCTATTTATCATGTGGGAACATGCACGAAAATGGCAGAAATAGTTTAGAAAAAGGTGTAAGGATAGCAAATTTATTGTACGTATAAATCTTTCATTGATAACAAAAAATAAAATACGCCTTTAACAATATCACAGTATTTCGATTAAATGTAGCATTTAGTAAATAAAATTTTTGTTGCATATTACACGGTAGATGACACAATAAAAACGATTTAATCTTTAAACTTTTGTATATCATTAACAGCTCTTGACTCCGACTTAATAGAATTTGCTCTCAAGTGTGAAGTGATGGATGAATCAAATGCTGGTGAAGATATCTGTGTGGATGTGCAATCTGCAGGCTCACACGACGGTTTTCTAACTACTGCGAAGGAGAAATAGATCTGACACAGGTATTAATGACGATGTACAATTTGCAGATTCATATAATAACTTTCTAATAACTGTGAAGGAGGAATAGAAAGAGATTGCCTCGGAGAGCACGTTAAGTCGTCGGTCCTGGTTGTCATGAATATCTATAGCAATAGTTATTGGAGAATCAGTGCTCTCAAATATACTGACAACTAGTTCAATCTTCGAACTCTAGTTCGCCCTAGGGTTACGGAGGTAGTTTCGATGCCAGCCGTTCCGTGTAAAAACTGAAATTCGGGTAAAACCAGTTGAACTAGTAGCCGACCCCAAATAGTCTTGGGAATAAAGAAGGACTTAAGTCCAAATTGTATGCATGGAGGTCAATGTCCTTAGAGAGGTATACTAAGTAACATTATGTTTACTAAAACAACAACCTAGACGTGACAACTAAGCGGCCCTATAAGTACTAAACATTAATCAAACTTTTCAAACTAGGTTTACCCTGATATAAAACATTAAAGAAAACTTGAACTCAAACATGTGAGTAAATATTTATCAGTTCACTTTCCTATCGATGGCAATGAACTGTTGACAGCATGAATCGAGGGTAGAATATTATTATAGGCTAGCCTTTGTTCGCGACTTCGCCTACGTGTCGTTCTAATGTATAACTTTGATTGCCTTTTTGGCCGGTGGAATTATTCAAAATCGCCTCATAGTGCTCGCCAACGCTCTTCAAGGAACACACATTGCAAATTTCGGCTCCTATGACCAAATAGTTTGGATAGTGCCTTGTCTGTTAGTCAGTCAATAACGTGACACTTTTATATATATTAATGATACTTACATATAATGTGGCTTTCTGTTACTGAAGCTAAAACAATTTTTGAAATCAGTTTAGTAGATCCAGAGATTACCCCCTACAACGTCATCAACTCACAAACATCACTTCTTTATAATGTTAGTGAATTTTTTAAAGATAATTCCCGCTTTAGAAATATATTCCCGTGTCGCGAGGGACTTGAAAAATATACAAGAAACGGACACAAAGAACACCCAGATTCAGAATAATAACTTGCGGATCACACCAACAACCGTGTTCAGTGTTGTGGGTTCAATTCCGAGAAGGATTTGAACCCACAACACATAACAAAGTAGAAAACGGCGTGGCGACCGCTTATACCACCTTCACAACCGTGTAGTCTTATTACTAGCGCAGTATTATTACTAATAGATAAAATTACGTCCATATATAGGCTCATAAAAGAGTAATGATAATATTGCATGGTTTTAAAAAGGGTTCATTAATGCTGAAGTACCATCTTTACTTGAGGTCTAGAAAACTCTGTGTTGTAATATAGCCGCGGATACCTTACCGACTTGGAATTCATCACGTAGGTACGTTTGTAAACATAAAAGTATTCAAATATCCTATAATTAAATTTGTAGATCTCAAAGTAAGAGGGTTGGTGGTCCGTACCCGGTCAACCACTAAATTATCCTACCTTCAAAGTTCCGCTGCGTAACTTCTAAATAAAATCAATGTTTACCCCACTCAAAACGATGAATTTACTTTGTATTGTCTGTAGAAATTTGAATTTTAGCCCACAGGGGATCACCTTTGAAACAATTCACTGAGTGAGGTAACCAGACCCTAAACCTCTTCTTTTATTTTTATGTGAGCCTGCTAACGTAACTCTACTCTGCCTGATGGAAAGCAAGGCAAGAATCCAAAAGTACAATATACCATCCTCAATACGTTCATGTACAATGCAGCATGGTTATCCTATGGTAAATAAAAAGCATTTACTTTTTTTTAATAAAACGTTTATAAATTGAAAATGAAAGCGTTGAGAAATTATAAGTGCTGTTAATTTAAAATCTAGAATTTTTTAGTAAATTTTTGTTTAATGATCACTGATGATTGATCACTGATTATTGTCCGTGTGGTGACGGATTAAGAATACAGAGTGTCACCACTCCTATTCATCCCGCGTCGTAAAAGGCGACTAAGGGATAAACTACGCAAGACAACATCGGTGCAAAGAGAAGGAAAACTTGAAACCAACCCTATACCAACCCGTCTGGCCAGCGTGGTATAGTAGGCCAAAACCTCCTTTCTACGGAGAGGCCTATGTCCAGCAGTGGACTGTTAAAGGCTGTCGATGACGATGATGTCGATGATTATTGAACAGAAATGTTAGTTTTTTCTATATTTGTAAGTTTAAATACTTTCAGAAATAATAGATAATATATACATGTAGAATAATAAATACATGTACTATAAAATTTTGATACGAAAATATATCGCTTTATATAAATAAGTTGTAAGTCGTTGGTCTGGCGGTTTTCATTGAAATCGCTGTGAAATTTACTGAGTAAGGAATCCAGCTTAGCAGGATTTGTTTTCACCCTCAAATTTAAAGTCGACATTTTACTGTTCCATCTCTATTCACAAGCTTGAGACAAGGATTTTTGTCAGCCGAACATTTATCTGAGCTCGAACTGGCGATAAACTTTGTATGCACAGTGTGCTTCTGTAATTCAGACTTAAATTCTGTCATTCTCTTTTAAATCTAAGCCTCTTTTTATTATACCTTTTGTTTGTTGTGGAACAAAAAATATTAAGAATATGTTTTTCCAAGCACGCAAGTATACTTTTAAATAATATTTGGTGTTTAATTAGTTACATATATGCGTAGTTTTTCTTGTACAGGGGCACTTACCAACTATTTAAAGCTACTACAATTTTTTATTACAAATATTTGAAAAGTAACCATATTTATATAAATGCCGATTTTACGAACGGGTTATACCGTTCGTGGTAACGCTTAGAAATTAAAAGAAACGTGAAGTAAGGCATAATTACTCAGAAATGCTTTGCTTGCTGTAAAAGGAATTTATTAAAAATAATTGACGAAGATTTAATTAAAATATCAGTTATGTTTTGCGGAGGCGGTCTTTAAGCGTTCAATTTCACGCCCAGGTATTTTTAATCGATCATAAGCAAAGCTAAATTAAAATTGCTTTTCCGTTTACTTACCTTTTTCGTCGAAGTCTCTGGTAATAAAATATATTATAGGAAAATGTTGAGCGAGGAAAGAAACCTCATTGAAAAGTGATAAATTTAACACGTTTTACGTTTCAATTTATCGCGTTTTAATAGGTTTAAATTTAAATGATTATGAGTACTTTTACTTAAGATTTAAATTACTGATACTATTTCGGTTGCTGAATCGAAATATTATTAAACTAGTTGTGATCCTCAGTTTCACTACCCAGTGTTCACTACCCTCTGCAAAAGGTAGTAGATAAATAGGTATAAATAGGTAGGATAGAAAGAAATAATATGTTTCAGAATATTTATGAGCTGTATTTTTCTTTAGCTCCAGAATGCTATGTTACTATGAAATATATGAAAGAAACCTTATCTGTCTATTCATTCACGGCTATAACGTTACACTAATTTAATCAAATTTAGCACGGAGATACTTTGATTCTTGAGCAAGGACACAGACTACTTTTTACCGCAATAACTGACAACCATGCGGGCGGAGCCACGGGCAAAATCTAGTAAAACATATATTTATTTTCAAACTCTAGTGATCCGTCTCCATATTGAAGTGGAATAAATATATGAATCCCATTTCATTTGCAAAGGTATTTTGGTGTCGCTGTCAGTGCTATTTATGATCCCGCCATAAATCGCACTTTGAAGGGTACGTAAAATAAAATTGGTTACATTAGGTATATATATATATATTTTAAATCTTAACAGATTAAAAAGTATACAGTCACACTGCTATGATATAGGAAGTTCTACAATACTAGCTGAATTGTGAAGTTTTGTCTGCGTCTTGCAAAAGTCTTTCAAATTAATACTCTAACAAAATGTCTCTGTCCTACCTGATGGACAGCACGAGTAGAATCCAAGAGTAGGGGTCACCATACTCATAGTGAAAGCTCTGGGTCACCACTGCAATGAATGAAGCATGGTGACCCACACTATGACGGCTTAGTGAGATGCTTCTGCATCATTAGGCTTCAGGTCTTTTCTTTTCTTTTTCACAAAATACGACAACACTAATGCTGTAATTTTTAAGTTGGTCTTCCGTGCGAGACTAGTACTGCCCCGGTCTAATCGGTCCAATTGTGAATGGGCATGAAATCAGCGTAGTTCTACTATCTACTACATATACAATATATTTAATCGATGCTGGGATCTCATTAGTTGTGGCGTGATTTTATGTAGCCTATAGTCTTCTTCGATAAATAGACTATCACTAAAATATTTTTTATTAACAAAAATTGTTCCCGAGACTAGTGCGTTTAAAGCAAACTCCATCTTTACGAGTATTATATTAGTTCTGATAAAAAAAATACAGGTATAACACATACACATTTAAAGTTTCTTATGACGATAAAATGAGGCAGAGAGGGTACTATATTTTATTTCAATTGGTTTAGAAATGAATATCCATACAATTTTTTGTAAGTAGTAAAACCAAGTAAATATGTATACGAGTTCCGTTAATGTAGATTTCATCAATCAATTCGGGTATCTTTCTGTGTCGTTTTCTGAACTCTTGACGAGATATCTATATAAAGTTTAATGATTATCGGTGGAAAAGTTTGTACATAAAAGTGTAATAAGCAAACTATAGCAATAAACTAACTCAGTTTCGTAAAGGAACGAATATTTATAGATACATAACTGTAGGTATAAATGATTATCTTCTATTTATTGATGACAATTTGCACATCAATGATGTATAGAATGTTATAATTATATGTTGTTACACCTATATACACTTACACCCAGAGCAACATTGACCTGCTATTGACCCGAAGGGTCTGTAAAAAACAGTCTGTCATTTTTTCGGGGGGAATTATTTGCAAATCCATATTTTAGACTCACATAGAAACACAATGTTTGCGTCCATAGTGAATGCGAGGTGACTGGAGCCTAGGCGGGCGCGGCGAGCGGGTGCTTGCAGTGGCCACAGTGACGCGCGAGTTATTGTAGCGTTTCGGTGTAGATCAGGTGTTGCAAACTATGGATGAGGTTTTGCTATTTTTACTAGACAGTCCGATTCTGAGATGGGAGCTGTTGAACACTAGAAATTGTTCTTGTTATTTCACTCCAGGTTTTGGCCTACTATACCACGCTCTACAGACGGGTTGGTATAGGGTTGGTTTCAAGTTTTCCTTCTCTTTGCATTGATGTTGTCTTGCGTAGTTTATCCCTTAGTCGCCTTTTACGACACCCGCGGGATGAATAGGGGTGGTGACATTCTGTATTCTTAATCCGTCACCACACGGAGATATATATTGTAGGGCAAAACCTCCTTTCTAAGGAGAGGCTTATGTCCAGCAGTGGTCTGTTAAAGGCTGTTGATGATTTCACTCCATAACTATTATTATTATTACATTTTTTCGAGTCAATTGAGTGTACTCGCAAAGTGTCTTTTAAATATAATATGTTACAAGGACTAAAATATTTGCAACATTTTTGTTTTGTTTACTTATATTATTATTATTTTAATAAGGATTTTTGTATTTGTTTTTCTTTTTGTTATTGTAAGTAAGATTTATGTTTTTTATACACTTAAATTAGTAGTATAAGACAAATGTATAAGCTAGCCTTTCTATCACATTGGGTCTACCTGTAATGATAGTGAGGGTAATGTAACAGAAATAAATAAACAGACGCGAAAACGCCGAGCGATAAGACCGAACTGGTTTGTTACCCCCGCCAACCGCTCGTTGGGTCGCTCGCTGACTAGGCCTGTAGTGTGGCCAGAACGCGCGGATAGGAGTGTTTGAAAACTACGCGCGCTGTGTCGCTCAAGACCGCCGCACTTAGTCACTTCAGTATGGACGAAAAGGCGCTTTTCATATGTTTGATATTTCGCGCCCATCGCCGCAACCGCGCTAGGCTTGCAGAATGGACGCACGCAATCACCTGTCACCACGAACTCACACATAACAATTAAAATTAAACATTCACAATTACACGCACAAAACACACACATATGAACACAATTTGTGTTAAAAGAGTGTAATGCGTAGGCCCATTCGGGCTGATACTTTGACAGAAGAGACCACCTGCGTATAGCTGCCTACTATGTGCACGTTGATTTATATATTTTCTGAATATACCGACAACATTGGATTTTAGATAGTTCAACTGAATACACATTCAATAAAATAAAAATGCACTTGAATACTTAAATCTGAGTAGTAGAAACAAAATAATTCTTAAATGTGTAATACATAGAAGTCTTATTTAAATTTAAACCACAAAATATTCACGTCACTGAAAATTTCAAATAAATTAAGAGTACTCATTGGTATCGGACATTCCATAATAAATCTGCCAGTCATAAACCATGATTAATAGTGTTTAGAGGGCAATTGTACTGATAAAACTTTTACAGAGCTCTTGTAACGGTCTCGTTTATCGGATTCATTAGTTTGATAGACAACGCGGCTACGAGCTCACGAGTGCTGTGACATCATAAACACATTATGTCTATTTGCTCATAGACAATGTAATGAAGATAGCTGTGCAATTTTAGCTGCAATAACTTCAAGTCAAGGATTAGTTTTGCAAATTCGTGCTCTTTAGCGTTAGGTGTCAGGTACATAATCGTAGTTACTCTTTACTATTTCACTGATAAATAAATAAATATTTTGGACATCTTACACACAACATCATCTAGTCCCAAGCTAAGCAGAGCTTGTGTTATGGGTACTAGACAACTGATATAAATACATAAACATACTTTTTTTTTTTGTAAATACGTACATATTATACATAGAAATCACCCAGACTCCGAAACAAATATTTGTGAATCACACAAATAATATTTGGTCCGACCCGGGAATCGAACCCGAGACCTCTTGATTAGCAGCCGCTTACGCTAACCACTGGACCAACGAGGCAGTCAAAATGATAGTTTGTGTGATGTCATACTGGTGTGGAACTAGTGAAATTAGAGACCAGAACCAATATTGGAAATATTAAAAACCTCATAAAACTGAGGCCAGACAAGATTATATTAAAGGTTTAAGTTTATTTTTTTCAGTCAATTATTTCTATTTCTTCTTAAGTGTTTATTAAACAGAACTTTATCATCCTTCTGAAACCTACAAACATGTAATTTTAATAAACCGTTCATATATTTCCCTTTTTGCTCATAAAGAATATTATTACACATTGGTATCGGTTCCAATATATTTCCTATTAATTTGTCCTTTGGGATGTTCTCACGTTTGAATCTCATCAAGAGTTTGACACAGTCATAGACATAGGTACCTAAGCAGAAAGGTTTTATTGTGAAATAATGTAAAAGTAAATTGATGTGTTATTACAGTCACATGTATAGTATTAGCAAGCTGAAGTGACAGTGGGCTGGCCATATTAGCCGCAGAACTGATGACCGTTGGGGCAGAAGAGTTCTGGAGTGGAGACCGCGTCTCGGTAAACGTAGTGTAGGACGCCCACAGGCGAGGTGGAGTGACGACCTGCGTAAGATGGCTGGCAGGAGCTGGATGCGAGAAACTCAAAATCGATCAGAGTGGTGTGCAATGGGAGAGGCCTATGTCCAGCAGTGGACTGCAATAGGCTGATGATGACGATGATGTATAGTATTGTTTGACAAAGTATTTATTTTATTCTATGTCACTGTTCTGGCATACCCATCCCCAGGACATCTATCTAAGATTTTTTTCAAGAGTAACATTTGCGCATAGAGAATAGGACTTCGTATTTTTTCTTCAACTGACGATGATTCTCCTCCTTGAACAAATAGTGTGAAAGATGATAAAATCGTATTCGCATTGGGAATAAAATAAATTTATTTTGTTGTAATTTGTACTACAGTATTTCCATAAAACTCTTATCTGAGTTTATGTCTGATTTTTAATGAAATCTTTCGAGCTCAATTTCTTTATTTTTGTTATATTTTCGCTTAAATTTCATGAGCATCGCTAAACATAATAAGAATCTAAGTAACATAAAATACACTTTTAAGAAATCCTTTGTCTTTGTTCAAACTTTTGATTTTGTTTTATAAACGATTAAATATAATATTGTCTATATTAATTTCATAAAAGTTCGTCACTTTGAAGATTATTCTCTACCTCCAAACCTATAAAGTAAGAGTTTTTTTTAAAAGATAACTTTCTTTAAATATTCCTGTGTCAGACCTAACCATAACAAAAGCTCTGGTTAGTTGTGGATCGAAAATAAAGACCCAGTATTAAGAAATTTATCGAGAGGTATGCTTAAGATCTAATAAGAATTCAAGAACAACTTGTAATGGATTGTAAATTGACATATTAAAAATAGTATGTATGTTTATGTATTATATCAGTTATTTAGTACCAATAATACAAGCTCTGCTTGGTTTGGGATTAGATGACGTTGTGTAAGATGTCCGAAAAATATTAATTATTTATTTATATGCGTTTGGAATTATGCAACTTCCAGTTTCAAAACTGTTTTGAAAAATTTAATTTCATACGTTTATCAAAAAATACTTGGTGTACATAGTTTTTTTAATTTTGTCGAAACAAGTATTCATTATTAAAAGTAAAAGTGTTTTGATACTTGTAGAAATTTTTAAAATCCTTTTTACTTGAGTCTTATAATGAAGGCTTAAAAAGTATCAAAAGCTTTCAACGGGCTGATAAAAGAAGGCGCAGTAATTAATTTTGTCTCACCAGATATTCAGATTATGAAGTTTTATTTCTTAGATATCTTTTCATATTTTTTTTCTTGTATAAGTAAAAGTTAGTTAAAGTAGTAAAATAATTGGGATTTTAATAAATTAAATAAGATTTTTTAAATATTATTTCTTGTTTTAACTGAAAATGTTCATTTAGTTGTATTGTTAAGTTTAATGCATTCTTACTGAAAATTACAATTTATTACGAAACAGGACTGTAACGGTTATCAGTCACGTTAAATTAATGATGAATTAATTTATATACAGACACTCAAATAAATACAGAATCGTAAATAGACTTCACAGCTATAAATTTAAATAACACTGACTCACACAAATCGATCGGGTTTATTACGTACGGAAGTGACGTGACCCATCCCTTTCTAACTCGTCCTAACGGTTACAGGAATTAGGAAATGAGAGAGTGGATATGTACAGATAGCAACAAAACTTCCTTAATTGAAAACGCTAGCCACTCGCGCTGACTATACCTGCTGATGTATTTGCTCATAATGTACCTGACACCCTACCAATATGTATATGAAACTTTGAAACGTTAACATATACCGTCTCAGACCTTTACGGGTACAATCTTTAACAATGTAACTTTATATTGTTGATACAAACTTGTTGTGACTTGATATCGAATATACAAAATTATTTGACCTAGAATGTTGAGTTACTCGTGAAGGGTAATTTGTGAGTAATTAGTAGAGAGAGATGGCTCGGACAAGTACAATAAAAATATTTTTCAATCAATTTTCTTCAGACTGCAATAAACATACTATGGATTACTTTTACATCCAAGTATGTCTTGCGAGATCTTTTTTTTGTATGAATTTTTACGGTATTCTATTGGTATCGTAATGGTATGGTAAGTTACTGTATTTGTTGCTAGCAGCCCGCCCCGGCTTTGCACGGGTAGATATAGGTATTTAAAATACATTTTCATCTTGACAAATTATATACTAAAACTTTCCTCGAGAATCAATTTATCCATTGCTGAAAACAACATGCAAATAGGTGCAGTAGTTTTTGAACCTAACGCGAACAGACAGACAGATAGACGTGGCTCAAGACTTTGTTTTTTAACATGTAGTGATGCTATAACGCCACTGCACTGGTTTCAATGACATTTGGCATGGAGATACTTTGATCCTAGCTCATTTTTAGGGTTCCAAAGTTTATGAATCGGAACCCTTATATCTCGACCTTAGTCCTCGACTTATCGTCCAAACGGTAAGTGCTAGAAAGATGAAACTTTGCATGAATATGTGTTGTAAGTATGTCGACAAAGTGCTACATTAAAATTATGAAAAATATTTTTATTTGGGGTACCTCCCCTACACGTAAAGTGGGGATGATATTTTTTTCTCGCGGGTACCCCATTGCGTGGGGTTTCATTTGATAGGTCTTTTAAAAATAATAAAGGGTTTCTAAGACAATTTTTTGATTTAGGTATCCGTTTGCGAGATATTTTACTTTAAAGGGCACTTTTTTGTAAAAACAGCCCCCCCCCCCTCTAAAGGCTAAACGGCTGGCTCAAAAAATCTGGGAAAATTCGTGATGATAATGAAATTTGAAGGAAAACTGTAACGGATTAGATGACTTTGTTAGTTCAGAGTTATAGAGGCTTAAGTTGTAAAAGGCGCTCACTTGGACAACGTCATACAAAATTAACGCATTAATACTTACTTAATACGGAAACATAACAATTATCTATTGGATACGATTTTAAATCCATTATGGGTGACTGAGGAACCCTTTCTGTGTATGGCCTGACACGCACTTGGCCGATTTTTAGTGGTACCCATAGTCATAGGCTATTCGTTTCCACTGTACACAACAAATCAACATAAATTATGTGTTAAAGTCACGAAATTCTAAAAACAGATAAATGCTGGTAACATAAATATGACTTATTAATTGCCAGTTTTCTTCTGTGACGTTACACCGACAGAGACCTTACAAACTGTTTTTTCCACGTATTGTAATACGTATTGTAACATTGTACTTTCTTTGTGATATCAATATTGTTATACACTTATTGGTACCGTTTCATGGACGGCAATTGTTCTTTTCAAGGCTTTTATTTGATAGTATTCTCGTTATTCAACATGGAATTTTTGTACATAATAACATATTTGTTTACAATCACAATTCAAAATGAAAGTACCAATAAATATTTGTAATACATTGATTAGAGATACGTTTAGATTCGGTTAAATCATCATCATCATCATGAACAGCCTTTAACAGTCCATTGCTGGACATAGGCCTCTCTTTAGAAAGGAGGTATTGGCCTACTATACCACGCTGGCCAGACGGGTTGGTATAGGGTTGGTTTCAAGTTTTCCTTCTCTTTGCATTGATGTTTTCTTGCGTAGTTTATCCCTTAGTCGCCTTTTACGACACCCGCGTGAGATGAATAGGGGTGGTGACACTCTGTATTCCTTATCCGTCACCACACGGACTAATTAATAAATAAATAATATTCGATTAAATATTGTTTTGATATGATGATGCCTCTAAGTTTTACCCAATGATACAGAATCATCACACTAGACCGCCATAGTGTGGGTCACCATGTTGCATTAGCTGTACATGAAGATAAATCATCATCAGCCTATCGCAGTCCACTGCTGGACATAGGCCTCTCCCATTGCACACCACTCTAATCGATTTTGGGCTTCTCGCATCCAGCTCCTGCCAGTCATCCTATGCAGGTCGTCACTCCACCTCACCTGTGGGCGTCCTACACTACGTTTTACAAGATAAATGGGTCATTTTCACAAAAAGTGTACATTCATGTTTTGGGGGTGTCCACAACTTTCGTTAAATATTTAGCGAATATTTTCTACATTATAGAAAAACAACACTAAAAATAAAGATCTATGGTTAGTTCTAACCAACATTATATATTATTTCTACATGAAAAGACAGTAATTTTACCGTAATTTTCAAAAATACTAGTCAAAGGTACCTGTTTTAGCGCTGTCCCACTGCCAATTACAGTAAAATAACTTAACTTTTATATATTTTGTTGACTTATATATACTAATTTGATAAGTTTTTCAGAAAGAATAGTTGTTTATGTTTTGTTTCATAAATTTAGAAACAGTGTAACATGATACAAAATATTTAAATAATTAAATATATGCGAGGACATAAATTAGCTAAAGTGGAAAATTCCCTTCCGAAACCCCCTTTTTTACGAAAGATCGCAATTAAAACTACCACTTACGCATATTTTTTTCGATTGCCTATATTTATAAAGCTCTCAATGGCTGCACCATAATGATTTGTCTATTTTGACGGCAATCAGCGGATGATAACGCACGCACTTTTGTAACAGTCGGTTTTAATCTTCCACAACCGCAACCAATTTCGAAGTAAGTACTACAATTTTATTTCTTGCAAATTATTTTGATATCTTTATAAACTTTTAGTGAACCCAATTTGATAATAAACATGTTGGTCGGATGTTTTAGTTAAAAATAAATGAAACAAACAAGTTCAAAGGTAGAATTCCGAAACATCCATTCCGTAACCAAAACGCAGGTAACGTAAAATGGGAACTAAAAAGTTTCGGAATCGAATTCTTAGGAATATGGTACATTATATTACTAATTTTAATAATTTGATTTAATTTTCTTGACAATGTGCAATTATAGCTTTGTAATAGCTAATAATAATGTGTTCATGCTTCTTTTGATACCAAGTAATGTTAAATTACGTAAGATTCTGTAGCTAAAATGGTTCATACTGTTACAATTTGCAATATTTTAAATATGCAATAAAGTCTTTTTGTTAATGTACAATAACCTTAAGAATTCTATTCCGTTACTTGAACAGTCCATTCCATGACTGTCCCTTTATATATTTTGATTAAAATATTATTTTAAGAGTCAAATCCTTTCTGATTGCCATCAACATTGTGATAATTTATAGGTTATTAGTTTTTTCAATATAAAATTAAAAAGACTTCCTTTATTGTTTCCTAATTGAGTAACAAACTAAAAAGTATTTAACTAATTTCGTCGAAAAGTAAAGTAATGGAATATAAATTGATAAAAATGTATGTTTTTTTAGTGATTTCATGTTTTATTTATTTTATATTGAAGAACAAAACATTACTAACAAATAATACCAGTTGATTAAATCCAAGCGTGTTTTATTTTATTTCTATGACTGAAAGCTTATAGTAGCGGAATGGAAGAATTTTTGTTGCCCAATGGCATTAAATTACCTATATTTCATTAAATAATATAGAATAAGAGGTTCTGTTATTATTTTCATATACTGAAAAGAATACTGCTCCTGAATTTAATGAAAAAAAGCTAAATAAAACAAAAAAATTAAATTCGACACTTTGAAAAAAGTGTACACTTTTTGTGAAAATGACCCAAATAATAATAAATATTTCGGACATCTTACATACAACGTCATCTAGTAGTTTATGTAACTAAGCAGAGTTTTTATTATGGGTATTGGACTACTTATATAAATACATACATACTTTTTTCTGTAAATATATACATATTATACATAGAAAACACCCAAACTCCGAAACAAATATTTGTGGATCACACAAACATTTGGTCCGACCAGGGAATCGAACCCGAGACCTCTTGATCAGCAGTCGCATACGACAACCACCCGACCAATGAATTCTAATTCGAATTCTACTCATGCCTTTCATCAGGTAATGTAGATTGCAATCTGGTAAGCTCAAATATAATATTACGTTATTAATCCTTATGATGATATCATTTCTGTAACAGTCATAGTATTAGCTAATTACACTGTCCTCTTATTTCTTAGTATTTTCACCCTACTTTTTGCCAAAATGCTAGATGGTTTTTTTCCCAACTGGTCGCAACTAATAAACTTGGTGTGACTAAAGAGATTATATTATTAATAGATATAAAGTATATGTACATATTATATATTAAGTTAATATTTAAATCATTATTCAAAGACTAAAAAAGATAACCCACACTTTTATTACTTAATTACACTTTTATTAGTTTGTAACCTTTGTGTGTTTAAGTAAGTAACCTTTCATAATGCCATAGGGCAATAAAGATAATAATAAAAAAAAATGCCATAGGGCGAAAACGGTCAGAATTTGAGTGAACTAAATAGTGGAATGAGTACAAATAAATTTATTTCTAGGATATATCTTACGAAGTTCCACCAAGTGTTAACAATTGAGGGTAAAAATAAAAGTTTTATTAATGCAACATGCTTGTTCATAATTCATTTAAATAAAAATTCTAATATACAAGGTCTTAGCTGTTCAAAGATTATTATTTAATGGACAGTTTTGCTTTGCACCTAACTGCTGAGTTTCGACGACAGTGGTAGCGTACGAGACTGCTGTGCTTGAGGTCCCGGGTTCGATTCCCGGGTCAGACCAAATGTTTTTGTGATTCACAAATATTTATTTCGGAGTTTGGGCGTTTTTTATGTATAATATGTATTTGCAAGTTTTATTTACATATCAAAGTTTTTCAGCATGGCCGACCCTAAGTTTAAATTGAATTACATTATAATTCATGCCTTTTTCGTCCTATATTTCGAGTTTTTTTTAACTTAAGATGCGGTAAATGTGCCTTTAAAGAGGGAGGTCCACTCACTCTTTAAATTAATTAAGTATGTACATTTTTCGTCTTTTTTACACGGCAAATCATTTGAAACTTCAGTACATTTTATTAGACAGGGAAATTTTTATCATAATGGTATAAACAACAGGAGAGCGAAAGAAATATGAACAAATATATTTTTATAAATTACTTACTTAGCAAATACCTAACAGTCGTTTAAAAACCATTAACCTTGCTACTTCATTCATCAGTTTCCATAAAAACAAACGTCATTGAAATAAACAAACTACAAGAACGGTGATATTTGAATTTGTAATCCAGTACAAACATTTGAGTCCGAGAATAATAATTGTAGCTTGCTGTAGCTGGTATGATTAATAGTGCTACGAGGTGCTACGTAAAAACTACATCGCGTAGACTTTACACCAGCTTGAATCAAAAGTTTTAATCAATTGTTTTCTCTTTAGAAAAATGTTGAAAAGTGTAATATAATTATGAGTACCCCGGAGTTTTCATTATTATTGTGTTGGTGTATGTATCTGTGAAAAGTAACAACAAGTATAGGTAGTATAAGGAAGGGTTTTGGCAGTCTCTGTGTCTTTGTATATACCATCGTAGCGCCTAAAGTACGAACCGATTTTAATGAATGAAATGTTAATGAAATGAAATGCCAGAGTGACATAATCACTATTGAATTCTACTCATGATCTCCCTCAGACAGTTCATGTTCAAATAAAATAGATTACCACTGAGTCACTAGCTCCACAAGATAAAATTAAACTATTATTTAAAAATTAACACTAATTTTTCTTTTACGCTATTTACTGCAAACAATTTAACAAACTTTGCTTAGATTCATTACTTAATTGAAAATTGTAAGCGCAAAACCGATGCCCATTAATATCGCGTTTCACAAAATTCCCGTGATTTATTATTTAGATTCCATGACGCTTGGAGCTGATAAAATGTAATTATACTGACAAGCTTTATCGAGTGTCTATCAGACAGTGCAACGTCTTCGGTGTGAATTATAGATTTAGGGAATTTCTTATCTATTTTTCACTTCAGGGGGGAAACGTCTGCAAACTGTTGGATCATAATATGGAAATGCGAAATCTGGTATTTTTTTTCTCGTTTTAAAAGACAATGCGTGACTCAGGACACGTGTACGTTTCTGTACCGTGGAAGGTTTTAAAGGCATGCACAAAACGTAAACAAAGAACACCCAGATTTAGAACAATCATTTCTATATTGTTGTGTTGTTCATTGTGGGATTTGAATCAAGGAGGAGTGTCGATGAGTTAAGCTACTAGGCCAACTAGTTTACGACATTTCTGTTCTACCCTACCATTATTTCAATTATAAAGAACGCCGCGGTGGCAGTAGAATAATGGCTAAGGGGTCGGACTAGTGATCAAATGTGTTTTTGTCCGAAACTCATTCAATCAATCGCTCCCCATGTTTTTTGTTTGTGCGTGTGGCAATAACTACTTACTATGAATTGTTCTATTGGAATCAAATTGATTATATCATGCAATCCAGTAAAGTACCGCGAAGGGGACTTCAACCCGATACTGAATAATAGTCCCTCTATATATATTAAGCCTATATTAAGCCACTCACACGCTATTAAAATGCTCGACTAAATAACTGGACCTAAAATGACAGCATGCGTGATGTTGTATTTCGTTTGTGAGTGCGATATCGGAGGCCTAATGATGCAGAAGCATCACTTGCTGCATTGTTTGCACTCACAATAAGGATGGTGACTCTTGGATACTCATGCTTTTAATCAAACAAATCATTTTGACAGGCTCATATAAAAAGAGGAGCAGTGGCCTGCGATAGGCTGATGATATGATACTGTTGAAGGATTTCTATTATGGAACAATGTAAACCTTTTTAAAGTAGCAAAAATACTTGTTTGAACTTAGAGTTAACTAGTTTTCACGGTAAACCCTTCTAAGTCCCCGTCAATATTGAGTTTATTCAAGATGAGATAGTCCGTCTTGTAATTCCACATGTCGTTATTAACCTTGTTTGGTCATAGTAAAATTTTACAAATATAAAAAGTACTAAATGTGTAAATACGCGTAATCTAAATAATTAAATTCTCCAGTAGCTGTGTTTGTAACCAAACTGCTCCGATACGGCTTGACCGATTTGTATGGAATTTAGTATGCATATCCGGTACGTCTGAGAATCGGTCAACATCTATTTTTCATACCTCTAGGATGCAAGCGGGGCTGCGGGCATCAGCTAGAATCAAGTGCAATCTTGTACTATGTTTATTTTTAAAATAAATTATTGATATTAATTTAGTTATTTCACCAATAAGTTTCAGGCGCGTTGGTCTCTTGAAGTGTAAAAAATAATAATATTCCAATTAAACCTTTAACAAATCTTCAATAAAAAAATCATAAAAATATTCCATTCAAAGGCGTCAGAAACGAAAAAGGTCAAGGTCACGTAGATGGAGCTCATAACAGAAATTACGTCGACCGAGCAGGAACTACGAAGTATGAAGCACAGATAAATTGCTACAATTAATTACACACGCTGAGAATAAGGGCCAATTGTTGTGGTAGACGCCCGTATTGTATATATTGTTTGTACCTTTGTGTTGCTATACAAAGGCTTTATTTTTGTAGTAAGCAGAAAATTTCTGACAAATTAGAAGTTTATTTAAATATGTTTGTGATTACTTTTGATAATTTGGGCCGGTTTTGTGAAATTGCTGTTAAAATCATTATCAAAAGTATTTAAAAGTTCACTGCTGCATTTTCTATAGGTGCTTGTAAACGGGCAATTTTTTAGACAATTACTTGCTGCAATGTTATAGCCGCCAAGTTCATGATTATATATCTCAACACAGTGCAACAATTGCTGCAATATTGCTGTATAGCCCGGCGATATTGTCAATATATTTCATTAGTTCAAGTACTTAATGTCTAGCCGGCTATATTGCAAATGATTTATCCCGCTTTACCAACGGGCTGGTGAATGTTTCAAGTTTTCCTTCTCTTTGCAGTGTCATTAGCCTGCGTAGTTTGCTCGTCATTTCTTACGACATCTATGGGATAAATAATTGTAGTGACTTTATATTCTTAACCCTACGCGGGTAATCCATCAAAATCAATGTCGTTAATTAAGGATGAAGAGAAAATTAACGAGGTTATCGTGGCTGTTGCTTTGCCTCACAAAAAACTGATGTAAGTAATACTTTACTTGTGTTTCACCTGGTAAAGATATAAGAGTCCTAGTCCTGGTTCTATATTCTCCTGTCTACACGATGTCACTTGCTGGCCATGCCAGTGACTGAGTTTTGACTGCCAACTATAGAGTGGTGATGGTGACACTATACATAAGTTTTCGAGCAAAACGATTTTACTCTTTCTGACTATGCCGAGCAGTTAAAACCTGGTGTTTTTCACTTCAAGCGGGCTTCAAAAAGCATTTTACTAGGCTGACATCTTACTGTGCTGCTTTATCAACATTCATATCGAGAATGGTGTCCATCGCTCTTGGATTCTATCATGCCATCTATCAGGCGGAATAGAGAAATTCTGACATCAAACCTATAAAAATAACATTTTTTCTAAAGACAACAAAGTTATAAGGGGTTGAAGAGAGCATTGCTTAAGTTTCATATGAATATTTCTGTATATTTATACAAAGTATACGCAGAAACTGATGCAGAATAAATATTTATTTATCAGCAAAACTCACGTGGAAGTAAACAGGAAAATCTTAATTTAGAAATAAAGATTTTTATACTTTTAAAACACTTTCTTACTTGGTTCTAAAATCAATCTAGTGTTGTCATTAGCAGCGATGGTGACAAATCGATATCGGAACTCGTTGACACAATTCTGTTCAACGTATTTCTAATAAAAATGTGCTTGGCAATATTTTCTTATTTTTTATGAATCGGGTACGTCACAAGCAGTGTACTATTTTATATTGTATTTTTTACTCTATTTTTAAAAAAATTTATAGATTGGATGTTATTAAATATAAATAATATAAATATTTTGGACATCTTACACACAACGTTATCTGGTCCCACACTAAGCAGAGCAGCATACTTTTTATTGTAAATACATACATAATTTACATAAAATACACCCAGACTCCGAAAAAAATATTTGCAGATCATAAAACTTTGGGAATCAAACCCATGCCCTCTTGATGAGCAGCCGCATACGCTAACCACTAGACCAACAAGGAAGTCAATAAAAAAAAAAGACACCTGAATGTTGAAAAGTGACAATTTAAGGACAAAAACGTCACACGCTTACATAACACTTTACTGTAGAAACTATAATTTGTTTCGAAAACAATATTTCTGTTTCATTAGTTATTTTCGTTCGTGTTAAATGTTTACTCATGCAGGAGACATCAAAACTTTTTATTAAATGACTATATGTTCTTAAGAGTTCAATCATTCACATTATATCACGTCGTATATCTTCATATCACATCACATCATGATATCTACATCACACTATACCAAAATCTTCATTTGAAATTAAATAGTCAATATTTTCTATCTTAACAAGAAAAATGAGTTTCTCTAATATTTTGAAATTTAACCAAGGTTATTTTTTATCCGTGTAACATTTTAATCACATTTTCATCACTACAAGCTAGTCAACAACGGGGCTTAACTTTAGACGTGCGGTTCTCAACTGTTAAGTAATTACAGTTCAAAGTTTGTATAAAAAAAAACAACTCGGGTTCCCTCGATGAATAAATTATAGTAGAATTTCGTGTTACATCACAGTGCCTTAGTGAGGTACTTTTACACGCCTGCTTGAAGTACCCGGGATTATACAGGAAACACGAGCGCTGGAAGAGTGAGTTCCAGGTTTTAATTGCTTGACACAGGAAGAACCGTTTAATTCGCGAGCGTATGTCGATTAGTCTTAATCGATGACTTCCAGGGCCAGAACCTACAGAGCAAGGGTTGATGTAGTGCAGAATTGTATTCGGAGGGGTCCAGAAGGAGAAAACAGAGGGCACACCGTGTGATTTTAGTTGTTTCGATTCCGACATAACGCCCCGCCTCAAACCCTGGCGGGGTGACGGCCCGAGGGGGTTTCCACATGTAAAAAAAAAGTGCAGGATTGAATATTAATAATGCAATGTCAGTCGTTAAACGTTCTTCTAGTTTAAGAAAAGGCTTGGAGGAGAATGTTTAATGCCGTATACTTAGAACAGCTGTATTAAGTAATAAAGTTCTCTAATATTTGGAACACTATAAACTTTGGCTCCAAATGAGTTTGGCCGAAATACCTTAGTTAAACTAATGCGTGAGTGAAATTGTCGAGTATGACCCACCTGTAATAAAATTTGCAAATGGTTTACGTCTGTTATTGTAGTAACTAAATAAAAGTGTGTTTTGAACGCACTGTGGCAGAAAGGGCTTTATGTTTTAGGAGTTTCTGCTTCTATATTTCTTCACTGAGGTCTCTATAACATGGAGACTTCAACGGCTCAGGGATAACCGAGGTAAAGATTGCCTAGACCTCAGACAGATCTCGAAAGCTATGCCCTCTCTTAGTAGCGTCTCCTAACTACTTACTTAGGCCATTTCAAATCAATAACTACACTCGGTTCCAAAAATAACGGGTCAGTCACACGGGTCAGTCACATAAACCCGAATATCTCCCGAACTACGTATGCCATCCTAATGAAACGAAGACTGTTCAATTGAGAATTTAATTATACAGATAAAAAATAAAATAAAACTTAGTTACACCCACAATATTAATCTTAAATTAAAAAAAAACTAAAGTAGTCATATTTTTCTTAAGATTACATTTTTTTTATGATTGTTTTTTTGCTGTTTTTCATCACTTTCTTCATTTAATACTTTGTATTGCCTCCACGTGATGAAGCCTCCAGTGATGAAAAACAGCAAAAAAACAATCATAAAAAAAATGTAATCTTAAGAAAAATATGACTACTTTAGTTTTTTTTTAATTTAAGATTAATATTGTGGGTGTAACTAAGTTTTATTTTATTTTTTATCTGTATAATTAAATTCTCAATTGAACAGTCTTCGTTTCATTAGGATGGCATACGTAGTTCGGGAGATATTCGGGTTTATGTGACTGACCCGTTATTTTTGGAACCGGCTATAGATATAACTATTTTTTAACAATTTGAAATTCTTTTCTACCCATTTTATAGACTCGGCCTTCATTTTTTATATATTGGGTTTATGTTGTTGTTTATATCATAAAAATAAAGTCTTAATACTAAATCATAAGTAATATATACTTAAAATAATACTATACCTTTGATTTAGGGTTAATAAATCAACTTTTAATACTTTATTGTTGCGAACAAAGAATCTATCTTTTCTTATATGGCTAAATAGAGTAGTAAAAAAAATATTAGGTTGATCGTAAATAAATTTTGGGAGCGTAACGTTTTTATAAGCGCTCATAACCAAGTGGCCTTGGTTATTTGAAAACAATCTTCGAGGGTAAGCAATGACGGCGCGGTCAGATCCTAGATGGGTGACCGTTTGTGGCATGATATGTTATGAGCGTTTCTGTGATTTGGAGGTCATTTTAAGCAGTCGGTCCCGGTTGTTATGATAAGACAAATGTCGTGAAGCCTAGTTGGAGGCTTCGGGCGGCCTAAAAACAATCAACGGCATGATTACATAGCCACAAAGTGTCTTGCCAGTCACCAACCAACCCGCAATCGGCCAGCGTGGGGACGTATGGCATTAACCCTGTCCTGTGAGAAGATCCGGACCCAGTAGTGGGACGTTATAGGTTGTTGATGAACGATTTTACTTTGTTATAGAAAGATATGGTTATATTTTAACTAATTCATAGTATTATTTCTATGTACTCACAGTTGTTATGTATTAAGTAGAGGTGAATAATTTTTTACTTTTTTAAAAATTATTCACAGTTAGCTAGTTACTTTTGATAATGCCTTAATGCGAATCCGGTTTTTAGTTAGTTATTTGAACTATAAACGGAGCAGTTGCTTGCTTTATATCTATGAAAATAATCACTACATATTATAAAACAAAGTCCTCTGCCGCGTCTGTCTGTTTTCAGCAATATATAGATTGATTCTCGAGGAAGGTTTTAGTATTAATCTGTCAAGTTTAAAATGATTTTAAACACCCATATCTACCCATGTAATGCCGGGGCGGGCCGCTAGTAATAAATATTTCGGACATCTGACATACAATGTTATCTAGCTTCACTAGTACTTGTTTAAGTACTACTTGTACATTAATGCCATAATGCCATAATGACTTTTCAAAAATCGAAAGCAAATGAAGCTACGCATTAAAAACGTAAATCAGTGTTTTTAAAGACCCAAGTTGAGGAGCTCATGAATATTTTTAATTTATTTTTTACAATCAATCGGTGGTCAAATTAGTGTCCATTTTCCTTATTCAAGCTAAATAAGAGAAGTACCAGTAGGTTCATTTGAGTAATGTTTGGTTCTAACTCAGAACCGTT
The DNA here is from genome assembly GCA_932526445.1 of Phragmatobia fuliginosa. Lineage (NCBI taxonomy): Eukaryota > Metazoa > Arthropoda > Insecta > Lepidoptera > Erebidae > Phragmatobia > Phragmatobia fuliginosa. Next base: position 5,900,079 of record OW052066.1, on the reverse strand, counting down.
AGTCAATATTATGTTTTCCAGAAAGTAATTTTGCAAGCAAGTTAGTTACAACTTCGATAAGAAACTTTGTTACTTCACTGCAACTGTCACTCAGTCTATATTTAGGTCAGCGTCCATTAAGCAAGTGATAATAGTCTGATTTAACTTGATTACCTTCAGAAAAAAAGAAACTGAAATGTTCCATCTCTGGCAATTTACTCTTAACGTAAATTGATTAAATTTCGTGACAGCAGCTCAAGCGATCACGTACTGAAATAATGGTCTTTATGTCGTTGTAATAAGAGATAGATAATTCCAAGACAACAGACGCAGAGGCTTCTGTTTTTATATTGGATGCGATTAAAAGAGTGCTTGTTTAATTTCCGTGTCCTCTTTTGTGTCGAGGAATTGTGTCTTGGCGTAGCGAACGAAGTTTTTAATGAAATGGAGTATCTGATGGATTATGTATTTCATTTTTGTAAATTCGATAAAACGTAATCTCCGTTATTGGTTTTTTATAGAATGCTCGTAATGCTCGTAAGCTAAATGTGGGTAAACTTTGGAAGTGTAAATTTTTCCAATTACAATTGTATATTTTCTTAATACTATGAATTTTGTATTTATTGATACAAAGTTAGAGGCTTTATCCACAACAATGCGTTAAACGTGTATTTTTTGTTCGAGTTGGCGGGTGTACTACCATACTTAGATATTTGCAACGGATCACTTTGGTACATGACCTTGTATGAATATGCCATAAAACTCATAATATTGATGAACGCACTTAAATTAGATGCTAATTAACGGACTATTTATATTTCAGAAATGTAAGGTATAGGTAATTTTGGTATAAGGGTTTTGTAAGTATCATAAAAACATCACATTTTTTTAATGTAAGGCATTACATTTTTATTTGAAGTTTCTAGACTTTCTTATATTTTCTTATGTAACATAACGTATGATTTAAGAATATACACATTGTAAACTACTTTTTATTGTAACAACTGCCATTGATTCAAAATTACTTATTTATAGTTTATTTACTTTTTTAAAAAAAAAAAAGACAGCTCTGCAATAGGAATATAAATCCTGTGTCGCGAAACATACATGGAACGGACGCAAAGAACACTCAGACTCAGAAAAATAAGTTGCGAATCACACAGTGTTTTCCATAATGGGATTTAAACCCACGATACTTGGCGCTAGCTTTAGACTAACTGTGCAGACATTTTAGTTATAGAATATTTGCACAATAGATACAGAAAGTTTAAGTATCCGAGATCGTTCAAGGAACAATAAAAATCCCGTTCAGCGTGTGATGTGCACGTTGCTGTTATCTTCATTTCACACGTGCCGTTAAGGGTACTTGTACTTATAAAGCACTCCGTTTGAAAGACTTATCTTGCGAACGTTTGACTTTGTTGCAGGACTTACTGGATTTGTTATTTCTTTACACTGGCTAGGTCTACTGAATACGGTACAGTATTTTTTATAAAGTACCTTAACTTCTTCAATTAGATTTTTTGGGATACAATACAATATGATATGTATATTTAAAAGTAAATAAATTAAAAAAGTATGAAAATATTTGTATTCTTAGAATACTAATACAGTCTGAATAGCTTCTGTAACCAACCTTTGTGTTTGCAATCAATCTATGGGTAAAGTACACGTACAAGCACATACATGTAAATAAAGTTTCATTGTATTCGCATTTGTCACGCACGAGCGGAACGTATCCGCACAGACACAGGCCTGCACCGGCCAGCATAGTCAGCTAGAACGTTTTGTCTGTGCCGCCACGTATCTGTGTGTCTGTGGCAGTCGCGCGACTATAGTCGTCACAAAATAAGAAGCCCGTTTTGACATTTGTCATTTGACATGCCGCATGTAAGAAATTGAAAAATCTAATTCATAATCCTATTTAATTACTATGTTACCCATACACTATCACAACGCATATTATTATCTTAAATAAGCATCAAGTTTAACTTGATATTGAAAAATTGCACTCAAAAACACGAATTAATCGTATTAGTTACGCCACAATGACAAATGTCAAACCGGGCTTCTTATTTTGTGACGACTATAGTATGAATGCGATCGCCGACATAAGACAGGACGGTAGGTTTTTTATGGTTACTTTCACAGCTAGTTCGTCAATTAAAAAATTGCGACACATGATAGGCACGTATGCTCTCTAATTAGCCTGACACCGTCTGTTGTTGTTAGATTTGAAAATACTTATCTGTTTCGTGTCCACCACGTTACAGGCTGGACACGCTCAATGTCTTTAGATATAAATCGAATCTTAATATCTCTTAACATAGTTTCTGTACTAGAATATAGAGCCTTATACTCTATCTTGTGTCTGTCTTGAACAGACTTCGGCAATCGATGAAATTAATAACTGTAATATAGAGCTACTAAGGATTAGCCCGTTCTAGCTGTTAGGAATATATGACAACTTAAGCAATAACCGAGAAGTTCGGCTTGATTCATGTTTCGAATATTAATACGAAACTAAGTTCACATATGTGTGCCAACAAATATTAACCAAGTTCTGTTGAAAAACTGATGTTCTTTTTCATTTATTTTATTTCATTTTTTGACTTTATTTTTTGTTTTTATTTCGCACATCTGACACAGAACATCATCTAGTTTAGGACTAGAGGATTGATTTAAATACATAAACATACTTTTTTTTTCTAAATACATACATATTATACATAGAATATATAAATATACCTATGACCTCAGGATACCAAAGCTTCATATCCCTTTTTTTTTTTTTTTTTTTTAACGTGTGGAAATCCCCGCGGACCGTCACCCCGTCGGGGGTTACGGCGGGGTGGTGTGTCGGACTCGAACCGACTAAAACCACACGGTGTGACCCTCTCTGCGCCTTTGTATTGGAAGGAGTCCAGGGAGGGGATTTCCTTCTGGACTCCAACCAGCGCCTGCCCGCACTGTTGCGGGCACCAACTCTTCTCTCGACTCTCTAATTGGGCAACGTCCGGTCACACGCGGACGTCGCCCCCTCGCGGTTGGCCTCTACTGCGGACGGACGGGAAACCCGTCCCGCCCATCCGCGGCCACTCTCAGGGCGGCATGAGACGCAGGTATGCCCGGGGCGCCGGCGGCGGATCGGGTCCGATTGGATGGAATCCTCCCGGGCCTTCTCCGCCACCTCCTTCTGCAAGATTACGTCCTCGCAGAAGGTTGCGACCGCGGTAAAACAACTGTCGCTGCCGGCCATCGATCTTATGACGGCCGGCAGCGAGAGATCCCCTCCGATAAAGCTTCATATCCCAACCCAACCAACAACTTGTAATCACAAGTACAAAAAAAATGTATGGGAATATACTGTGGTCACTACAACTTTCTACAGCACATCTTGCCATAAGAAACGGTTACGATATACAAGTACAGTCAGTACCCGACAACTTTGACGTCTGCGCGACCTCGGGACATAACAATAACACCGTCTAGGATTCTCCATTAGCTAAACGTGAAAGGTCAATTTGTCTAGATTTATCCTGCACAAAAGAAGTTTCCACATTATATTCAACAGTTTTTTAGGCAACGTGATTTATTTGTTTACTTGATAAAAATATAATAGTTCATTATTCATCTCACTGGTTCTATTATAATTGTTAATCTACTAATCTTTTAGTAATAAAGCAGGGGATAGTTTTTAACTTTAAGGTATATCTTTTTGTAGTTTAATGTACAAACTAAATGCGATATTACAGAAAGTATAGCGAACTGGTTATTATACACTTGCATAGCCTGTTAGATTTAAATAGTGATCTTGATTGCGAAGCCAAAAAGTGCGTGTTTGATTCCCACCCCTGGGAGCCACACTCCTTACCCTGATAAGGAGTGGGGAAAGACCATGATCATATCCGGGTCGCGGGTCGCCGGAGGACCGGGAACTCTGGTGGCGTATAAAATCCCGCAATGTGGGAAGAATTAGCGGCCTGGTGGCATCGAACACGAGGTCGGGACGGAGAGGGGAAATGATTTCCCCCGGGATAGGCCCTGATAAATGGCCTGGCGCCGATTCGAGAAGAACCTAAAATAACATGATCCGGGTCCTCCCGGAGCAGGGCGTCAGAGGTCGGTCTTCGGGGTGTTTTTTAGTGGAAACACCACAATCTCTGGCTCCTTTTTCCCCGTGGAGCCGGAAATCCAAAGGGACCTCGTGAACAAAATAGAAAAAAAAGGATGTAAAAATATACACATGCTTATCAGCCTGTATAGTCTTAGAATAGTAGAGTCTCTGCTTGGTAAGGAAATTAGACTGCTTTCTGTTTAGTTATTTTATTTTACTCGTATATAACACGTATGTAACAAGGCTAAAAAAGAGACAGACACATCCTATTTACGACTACAATGTATTTGTAACATATTGCGAATACAAACACCCACCTTCTCAAATGTTAATAATATAACAATAAGCCAGACAGTACTTCAAGTTGAATTGTTTTGCGTCATCAGTTTATCTTGTTAATTAAGAGATAAGGGATCCCATGAACTAAGACACCGTGACTGCGATGGGTACCTCGTGGATAGAATAACGCAATTTAAGCGTCCTTTGCGATAAAGCCTTTGTGGTGAAATACATTGTTTTTTCCATCCATGGCTTGTTCCGACAAGTCCGTCTATGACTGGACCAAAAAGCCATGATACATTTTTTGGAATAAGCACCTAAAAGTAAGTGACTGGTACAGCTTATGGATATCTACAACTCAAGAGAAAGAATTGCACTGACACTATTTAAGTGCTCGTCATAGAATTATGGCAAGAAGGTGAGTCGTGCCTCTGATGACCCCTCTGGCACAACAACTTAGCTTAGCAGGAGACGAATAATTTAAAAATGCATTTTTTAAACTACAAATCTTTTTAAATATATCTTTTAAATTAAAAGTATTTTTTTTGTATTTTATTCAATGCATCATCAACAATCCATAACGTCCCACTTTTGGGCTCGGGTTTTCTCTCAGAAGAGGGTCAAGGTCATACGTCCCCACCCTGACTGAGTATGGGTTAGGAACTTGCAAGACACGTTGTGGCTACGTAATCGCGAGCGCTCACGGAATCACGGAAACGCTGATGACGATATTTTTGAATGATATGGTAACTAACCCTATTAACTCTTTATCTTGCTTGAAATTTTCCCTAAAACCTTAATGTATAAATAAAACGTAATCTACGCAAGTCTCTCAATCTAGCAATCAACTAAATCTAGCTCATAGTTAAGTGGTCTTAGGTAATTGGAAACAATTTCCGATGATAAGCAAAGGCGGCAAGATTCACTACCTAGATGGGTGATCGTTTGTGGCACGTTAGCGTAAGCGATTTAACATATAACAAATTTCAAACAAGATAAAGAGTTAATAGGGTTAATTACCATATCATTCAAAAATATCTCTTTTAATCAACCTTAGAATAGACTGAAATTGTTTTAGACTACCAAGAGTTGAAAAATGGTGCTTAACTTGTCTAAAGGTAAATTTTAATGGAGTTCAATGTAAATAACAAATTATCTAATTAAGGATTAATCGGCCATTTTATCTGACAACCTACATGAAATCAAAATTTGATCATTCTATTTGACGTTATCTTTTTATTATGTTTTTTCATAAATATTTACACTGTCAATCAATGATTTGATAACATTGTTGTGTTAAAATATACAAAATAGCTTTTGACTCATTGTCATTTATGTTTATGTCATGATATTTTGGATGGTGACTGTACTTTCACCTATGTATATAATATGTGTAGTGTAGTGACGGATTTGTGAGATATAAAATAATTGTTAATTAGGTACTAACTGACGCGAATTAGTATATTACTCTGTGAATTGAAGCTCAATCGCTGACTGCCTCGTTGGTCTGGTGGTTAGCGTGTGCGGCTGCTGATCAAGAGGTCTCGGGTTCGATTCCCGGGTCGGACCAAATATTATTTGTGTGATTCACAAATATTTGTTTTGGAGTCTGGGTGTTTTCTATGTATAATATGTATGTATTTACAAACAAAAGTATGTTTATGTATTTATATCAGTTGTCTAGTACCCATAACACAAGCTCTGCTTAGCTTAGGACTAGATGATGTTGTGTGTCAGATGTCCAAATCGCAAACAATACATGAATAAATTTATCATTTTTATATATAGAAAAAATGTTGGCTGAAAATAAACAGTCATTTTTGATGTAAACGTGAACATGATACCTCATTTATATTCCGAGTTTTTCTGATAATTTTAATAACAAACGCGTCACTTTTACATATGGACAAGTGCGAGCCCAGTGACATGAAATTAATTTCTGTACGTAAGAGCCCAGATAAAATTCTGTACGTAATTACAATAAAACGAACGAACTGAAAATCTTCTTACTAAAACTTATTACTAAATCACTAAAACTAAAACTTATTACTAAAACCTTAATAACTAACTTTTTAAACTAGTGTGAGCATACCTAAATAATTTTGAGTTGGCGCCATCGGGTTTACTAATAATAGTTTGTTATTTTTTGCTTATCCGTTCTTTCAGCGCAGCGGTTCAATGTCTTGCTAAAACGTTTTATTTTATATATTTTTTTTTTACTTGTAAGCTACAAATGGCTAAAGATACATTTTTTAAAAAGCTACCTACCTGTTGGTAAATCCTACTTTTAAGTTTATTCAATTTAAAAGATACCGTTTAAACAGTGAGTGATCAATCATCCCGTATTTTCTTATATAGTTATATTTTTATAAAATATATTAGATTAGTTGGAATTCTGTTTCCAAATTTACCTGGGACCACCTTCAGAGTAAATTCTTTCAAGCAAAAAAAGAATCATCAAAATCGAGCTAACCTTTTATTCTTCGGTTAAAATGTTACCAGATAAATTGATTTAAAACTTGAATCATAAATGATACATTTGTCCAAAAAATATTTGTAGCACCAATATTTCAATGAATAAAAATATTTAAGTTAAAATAAATATGAAGGCTAAATTTTTATACTAATGTATTTATGTATCTACCTTCAAATGTACCTACACAATGAAATTTTTCAATTAACTTAAGGAGTACTGATTTAGATTTGTGATTAATAGTTTTAAGAGCAAAACATTTCATAACATTCTGGTGCTAACTGTACCTTTACGACTCTAAAGAATTAAGCTAAATAACCTTTGGTTATATTTAGTTTTAACTTAGAATCATTACAGTATATTTTTGGAGGGCTTTAATTTTTGTCTAGATACGTACAGTAGCGAGATATTACCACTGTAACTGTCACAAAATAATGTCTATATATGTTTATATAAAGATATTTTTTCACAATGAAGAGAACAGTGCCTTTTAGGACCTCACCACTTCATCCCTCGGGTAACTTTGTATTGATCGCCAGTACTTTAACGAGAGGTGTTAAGAGTTACGACTTGGCTTGTCCAATACTTGGAGATGTTCGTTTGTACTTTTATGTTATCTATAAAACTATGTGATACTTTGTGGAAACTAGAACGTTCGACAGTTTTGTTATTCAAATATACGTGGGCGGAGTAGAGAAAGCCAGTTTATACTGAGAATATGTTTTTCTTGCAATAAAATGATTTATTAGCATAGATAATAGCTTTTTTTTTTATTTATTTATTGGCTAACCAGTAGTTGTTACACTAAAACATGCATAAATACAAAACAAAATAGAAGACAGTATAGTCTTAATCTAAGTGTACAACTTATGTAGGTCAACACTACATGCATATATATATAGAAAATACTTTATACAGAGTTTGTCCAAAAAACGAGCATATAAATGTGGGTACATTGGTGGCTATCGCTAAATGGCGGATATCGCGTAAATGCCTTGCGCTCCAATACGGGAAACAAGCTCAAGATTGTTTTTTTTTAAAGACAACTCTTGCATTAGGAATGAACATCCTGTGTTGCGGGACTTTACAAAAATACATGAATCGATACAAAGAACACCCAGACTCAAAACAACATTTTCTGGATCACAAAAATTGTTATCTCATGTGGGATTTGAACCGACGACACTCAGTGCAGTAGAGAGAGGCATGGCAACCGCTTTAACCACTAGGCCAAACGTGCAGTCAAACTTTGTGGTCTTATAAGAGTTAAGATAAAAATATCGTCAAAGTCTTCCTGTTCTTACCACAATTTTTTGGTATTGCAATAAAACTTCTTAACTTAATATATTATTTTCATAGTCGTAATAATATATCACTTGAACTTGAAGGAGTATAACCAAGCTACTAAAAGTCCCAAAAATAGTAATAAATTATTCATTAAATAAGCCTCTTATACTTATTTTAAACTTCTTAAGATAAATCCCTGAAAAATTGTAGAATTATTCAAGTGAGATCCCATTACTATAAATAATTTAAAATTATTTACAAGCTTTGCTCTGAGACACATACTATTTACATGCAACATTATTTTATAAGGCTATTCAATATTTTATTGTAAGATATTCTAAAGGATCGACATAGGTAGATAGATACTCTTTATTGCACACCTTAATACAGGAGATACATTGTAGGATTTAATACAATAAAAGCAATGGTACAATGGGTGGCCTTATCGCAGACTGCGATCTCCTCCAGGTAACCTTGACCTTAGGTATATAAATTAGCTTCATAATATGAATTAAGCGATTCACACACTGCCCCGCGCTCCGACGCGTAGCGCGGAGTGGCAGATTTTAATATTGTATGCAAGTACATCGAGTACTATAGAAAACACGCCAGGTCCAACACACCAAAAACGCGCCGATTCTGCCGCCGTAGGCGGGGCGGACCGCAGCAATAAACACATTTATTTACAAAATTGAACAATGCTCAGCAATTTGGGATATGAAATGCAAAGAATACAGACGACAACAACCAAATGGAAAGTAACCTTTAGTTTCGTGCGGACCGCGTACAAAGCCGTCAGGGGCATGGGCTCGGTAAAATCTGCTCGAACAGGCAGATCTGCTCCTCCGTTGCTGCGTGCGGGATCTGCTGCCCCGTGCATAGGCGCGTGGGCGCGTCGCCAGTGTGTGAATCGCCTTAGCATCTCAAATAACAGAAACCTGTTCATAGAAGAGCTTACTATCTTAAGCTTTATTATTACTTAATTTATACGAATTATCAGTATATTGGATTACAGATGATATATTGCTTTGCTTAGACATAGAGATATTATTATATTAATACTAATAATAACGTTCAGAGTTCAAATTACAACTACCAGAGTTGATGTTAAGATCACGTCTGGGTTGAACACAATTATTCGCTTGGGACTCAATTTTCATGCACCAACAGTGCATGAAAACAGATTTAAAGAACATAATATGTAATATAAAGCATTATATTGTAGATTATTTAATTATGGTGATTGAATTTTGATCGTTTTCAATGTCTTGTTTTAATTAATTGGTAAAACTTGAACTCCCAGGTTTGTATATGTCAAGATGAGGTTCATATTCCTAGCCTTATTTATAATATTATTTGGGGTCGTCTTCTAGTTCAACCGGTTTTACGTGCTCTCCGAGCCACGCGCGTTAATTCCAAACTCCGAGCTGCTACTGGAAATTTACCAAGAATAACCCAAAATCACTTTTTGAACCCGTGACCTCTTGATTAGCAGTCTATCCTCGCTATCCACTAGACCAAATGCTTTTGAAATTATTATCTTTATGTTATGTTGTTTAAAGATATTTTTTTAACGGTATGTCTTAATTTACAAATTTGCATTGTGACATCTCATATTTGTAGAAATATAGCATCTGCATCATGTCCTCCGTCTCACTGAAAACTTCTGCTAGTTAGGTGCTGTAATCTCGTGCTCCCAATACTCTCTGATCAAGATCTCTGGAATCTAAAAAAAAAATACAGTCAGATACAGTAAAAATAAATAAAAACAGGCTACTCTTTCGTTTGTTTATAACGAATTGTTAAAGGATCTTTATTCAATGCTTCCACCAAAATTCAGCTATAGGATCGGTACTGCACTTTGAACAATTCAGTCTCAACTCATGGGCAATGAGTTGAGACTGAATGCGAGGCCGAAGGTCAAATGATGCAAACTGATCTCAATAGGCCGCTACAGTGTGGGGTCACCAAATTATTGTCTGTGTTACCATTAAGTACGGTGACCAACACTCTTGGATATTATACATGCTTTCTATCAGGCAGAGTGGAGACACTTTAGCAGGCTCAAACAATAATAGTAGTAAATCAAGGTGGTATGCATTTGACAGTATTTTTAATTAACGTTGTAAATAATTAACTATTGTTTTATTGTTTCAGGTAAATGTTGTACTTTACAAATCGAGATATTTTCGAAGCCAAAGTCATTTGTCTAAAGGTAAAGGAAAGGGAGAGTAATCTATTGAAACAAACAATATTAATTTATTATTCTGTTAGAAGTCATCGGCGATTTCGTTATTTCCCTCGACCAAGCAGTTATTTCAAACAGTTATTGCTATAAAAATAAAAATTTACATGTAAATGGTTATTGACTGCCTGGTTGGTTTAGTGGTTAGCGTATGCGGCTGCTGATCAAGAGGTCTCGGATTCGATTACCGGGTGGGACCAAATATTTGTGTGATCCACAAGTATTTGTTTCGGAGTCTGGGTGTTTTCTATTTATAATATGTATGTATTTACAAAAAAAAAGTAAGTTATGTATTTATATCAGTTGCTTAGTACCCATAATACAAGCTCTGCTTAGGTTATAATTATCGAATAAAGGATTTGAACGAAGGAGACTAGATCCCACGACACAGGGAATCCTAGTGTGGGGTCTAGGGCCTCAACCCATATATTCTTTTTCTTATGAGACAATAAAGAGATAATATTATTATTATTATTATTAGTTTGGGACTAGATGATGTTGTGTGTAAAATGTCCGAAATATTTATTTATTTAGTACATTTGATTCAAATGTCACAACAAAAACCGTGAGTTTTGCTTGAGGAAATTAGGAGTCAAATATTTCAGTAGGTGATAAAATTAAGCCTCAACTAGAAGTGCTCTGAATTTCATACTCAAAGTCATTGTTCCAGTAGTTGCTGCCTCCGAGAGTCCAGTAATTTTAATTTTGTGCTATGTTTGTAGTTTGTCTTGTAAAGGCTGAAATTTATTAGAGTTATGAATATTCACTTAGCAGAAAGACCTTCATTTTAAAACCCTTGCAGACCTATTCAAATTACAAAGTGTCTCGAAACAAACAACCTAGCGAAGTGAAGAATGAAGGATATTACGAGTGATGAAGCCTAGAAGCTTAAATATACTTTAGGAAATTTAATTAAATAAAAACAATGTTTAAAATTATAATGATAACTTCAAACATCTAACACAGGGCTGTCAGAACCCAAACTAGGCAGCCAGCATCATGACAACCATTTGCTGATAAAAATACGTATATAATTTCTAAGTACATGCATATTCTTGATAAATTATACCTAAATATGTATCAAACAATCATGTTCATGATACAATTATTTGTTCAGGATGGGAGTAGAAGCCATAACCTTTCTGGCTTAGCAGCAAGGGTCACTAATATTTAGACCAACAGGCTTTACATTCTCTTAAGTTTTCTAGTTGATTTAAGAGCAAAACAATGTTATAATACAAAAGTAAATTATCGAATTAAATCTCATGTTGTAAATTTAGTTAAGACTAAATTTGAGTCTAAACTTAAACCTATTAGCAACTTGCGAGGGCTGTGAAAGTTTGAAGACGTCTGCAAACCTACTGTTGATAATAATCCGACCTGACCAAAGCGTAATTATTAATGAAGTAGAGAAAATAATCACATTGTTATTTTGATCTTTTAACTATTATCTTCAAATATATTTTTATGAGTTTGGGTGTTTTCTATTTATTATATGTTTATATTTATGAAAAAAGTAAATAATATGTATTTAAAATATCAGTTGTCCCTTAGTACATGCTCTGCTTAGTTTGCGACTAGATGATGTTGTGTGACAGATGTCCGAGAAAAAAAGGTTTTTTTGCTCTAACTTTCAATACAGTAACTATTAAATTACATAGCCGTGAGTTAATATAGCTGAAGAAGGCTAAAAGTGCGATTGCAAATAATTTAGATTCAATTTTTATGATCCTTGTTAATTGTCCAAAAATTATTCCAACCTTGAAATCACCGCGTTTTGACAAGAGTCAAGAATGAGGTTCCTGAATACGTCCTAATTGCTTGAAGAGTGCAATTAAGGTTTGAAGAGCGTCAGTTTTGAGTGGTTTAGAAAAGAAATGAGATGTAGTGAATAAAGTACGAACAAGGTTCGTTATTATTTAGCTTTGTAGAACGTTTGTCTTTGACGTGCAGTACCTATGTTCACTTTTTTTTATTTTCTGAAAACAGAAAAAAATATTTTAATAAATAGTAATTGGTACTTAAATATGTAACTAAGACAGTGATACTGGGTTTTAAGGTGTTTATCTAGTAGCCTTGATGTTAAGTCGCTCAAGATTCATATCTGGTTGTTATTGATTTTTCGTGAACAATATCTTTTTTGCAATAAACCCTAACAATGCAATGCAAAATTCTAGAATGAAAAAACTAAAAAATGTAACATAACATTTACTTTTGGATTTATTATAGATGTAACTTGAATTATACACTTATTGTCGTAGCTGATTACCACTTGTCTTACCTTAACAATCCTAAACAATTAAAGGACAAAGAAATAATCCAGATTTTAGAAAGACAGATTTGTATTGTAATGTTACTGCAATCAATTACAATAAAGTATATACTTACCATCGTAAAAACGTGCATTGCCCGACATAGACCTCCCCTAAGACACATCACTATAAATGGTTCCATGGTTGCTATATCCAACAGCTTCTCGCGATCTTCACCAGATTATCGGATCACCAGGTAGGAGTCCTACCCATACTATGCTACGTATTTCAGTAAATGATCGTCAATCCAGTACTTTTTGGCTGTAGAAACTTTTTAGTATTATGTACTCGTTGCATCTCTATTATCACAAACATTGAAGAGGTTTGCGTAATCTGTTATTAGTGCTCTGTGGATTACGGCTGTTATCAAATCGATAAAATACTGATACTAATAATATCGATAACGTTTTGTTATAAGAAGATTTTTATGTTATAATCGTTATCGCTTGAGTGACGATGACTTGAAGCTTTTATTTTCCATACGTACGAATATATTATGATTTTACTTTGATTTCTCCGATACGATTCGTAAATCAATTAGTCGTAGTACTGGCTTAAGTTTTGCCTTCTTTGAACAACAAATGGAATAAGATTTGACCCTATCTTCTATATAGTCATTACAGTTATTGTCTATTTTTATTTATTTTGATAAGGTAATTTCGGTACTACTAATATAGTGTGTGTCACGGCAGACTACTAAAGACAATGTAAAGCATGAAGAAATAACACTCAGATGTGGAACAACTATTTGTGGATCATACAGTGTTATCCAAATTGGGGCTCAAAATAGTATTACTCAACGTAATAAACAGCGAAGTAACAATTTAAACCACTAAGCCATACGTGCATTCATAATGAATACAAAGACACGGAATGTCTTCTGAATTGCCAAATACAAGTACACATATAAACGTATCATTCTCATATAAGAATTAATCATAAATCAAAGCAAAATGAGCTCTATAACTTTAGTTCAAGGTTTAGTTTTAAATAACATGTATATGTTTAGCTACACACTATTAATACGTACAGTGGAATTATGTCACGTACAGAGGCTTCACAAGTTACGGTGTAAGGGCTGAGAATAAGTAATTAACAACCGCTTACTTTAGCTTATGATTAATAAAGCTGGTTAAGTGTGACTTTTATATCTGATGTCTCGTTTAAGGCTTAATCTATTTAGTAAATAAAATTAAAGTGTCATGGTGTAATTCACAGCTTTTGATTAAATGTGTATGGAAGTAGATACGGTACATATACTTATTAAAGTTAATGATTAATTTTTTGTCTGTCCATCTGTCTGTTTGTTTCGGCTAATCTGTGAAATAGCTGGACCGATTGTGATAGATTTTTTACTGTTAGATAGCTGATGTTATAATAACTAGCTTCACTACTTTTATTTTAGAAAAAAAGTGTTGCAATATTGAGTCTAATTTCGAAAGTCTATAATGTTCATACCAAAATGAATGGGAAAAAAAAAATTGATTATTTTCTTCCACACACGTACAATAAACTACATGCTTCATCAAATGTAAATTAGTTACATTTATTTTAGTATGAAACAGTTTTTACATAGGGATATTACAATTAGTGACAGAGTGACGTCAGTTGGCATTTATTTAATTATAATCGCGTGTTGGTCTTGATTAAGATCGAGGCTTATGATACATGTGGCGGTAACATGTTATGAAAATAACACGTTATTTATCTAAAAACGTATTATAACTAAAATTATGAAGAAAAACAACGAGGTTCCGAATTGGGTTTTATTTTTGTTTGTAACCGAAGTCTACTTTTATACTTTTGAATGGATGCTGGCAGCAAAGGACCGGTTGTGGATAGACGAGATTTATGTCCAGCAGTGGATATCTTTAGGCGGAGAAGATTATGATGATAATAATTTTCGGTTTTTCCTGTTCAAATTACAAGATAATACACTTTAAGATACAGGGCGTTGCCTAGTTTAAGACACAAGGCTTAAGTATTTAGAATAACAACTTTGTATAACCTATCGAACTTTGGCATTAGATATTGATAATTATTGTTATTTTTTTACCCTTGTAAAAATTTTTGGATTAATAAAAACTATCATTATTTTAAATATTACTTTCTAAAGAAAATTAAAGTAAAAGGAATACAATTTATCAAAACGTATCGTAAATGTACAATTGTGTATTACTTAACAATGTCAGTTTTATAGTCTGCTTGATACTAAATAAAAATGCCAGGAATAGAAATGGTCTTTAAAACATAAAGAAAACAAGCTGCATTCGATAAATCTTCATATAACTAGCTATATTCCAGATATTGTGAAGTACTTCATTTCTATAGAGAAAAATTGTACGATTCGACTTTACTTACATTTGTAGTTATCAAAGCTAACAATGTATCGGAAATCTTTTGTCCAAAAAATGATTGGAGGCTCTCGATTTTTTTCCCAACGATTCGTCTACTTGACCTTCCGATAACGATAAATGTATCAGAATCGCTTTTATAATCGGAAAATCTTCACTAATAACGTAATAACTATTTTCTTTTCATGAAATATTTTTAAGAAAAATGTCTCGAATTCCGATCGTTTTGGATTTTCAATATAAAGTTTTTATTTATTGGAAGGTGAAATATTTTGAAGGCACTTTCAATTTTCAAGTACATATTTCTAATTGGATATCTATCGCTCAGGTTGACAAAACTGGTTTTACACCTAAACATTCCTGTAACTTCATGTATTGTGTAAATTTAGGAATGTTTGTATTTCTGAGCTATGAAAATTTGTTAGCTTGCAGCATAATTTCAATTTAATGCAACTAAAATTGTAGCTTAGAAGATATTTTTGGAGATCTGTTGAAACCCATGAGCTGTTATATGTATGAGACACTTAATTGCAGTTTGTATGTTATGGTCCGGGTCCTCCCCAGAGCAGGGTGCACGAGTCCGGCGATCGGGGTGGGTTAGTGGAAGCACCACATACTTTTGGCTTCTGAATCCCCGAGGAGCCAGAGATCCGAAGGGATTTCACACTTCGTCAATTAAAAAAAAAGGTTCTGCTACGTAACTATCTAATTAATAAAATTTAAGTGTCTGTTTATAATATCAAAATTAATAGTATATTACTAATTGTTTATGAAGGTATATCGTTAATAAAGCAAAACATTTTTTTTTCAACGCCTGTTCCTGCTAATTCCTGGAAGGAATGGATCGATTTTAACACGATTTTCACTGTAGTATAGCAGATGACATAGGGAGTAACTTAGCTTAACTTTTTTTATTGTCTTGTCTTGTTTACTGCACGGTTGGCCTAGTGGTTTAAATCATCGTCATGTCGCTTTCTACTGTTACAAGTTTCGTGGGTTCAAATCCCACGTGGGACAATACTTTTTGTGAATCACAAGTTGTTGTTCTGGGTTGAGGATTTATATTACTAAAGCGGAAGTTGTCTTTTCAAATAAAGCAAATAAAAAAAAGTAAAGGAAATGAGGTAACTGTTATTTCTTTACGGATTAAAAGTACTTTGCGGCAAATTTCCTTATTTTAAAATTTATTAGTAAACAACGTGTTTGTAATTTTTTTTTAATTTCTGGCACGAAGCACAATTACTTATTACACACAAATAATTTTCTGAAAATGTTACACTACCAATTTACGGTGTCACTGATTTGGGATATCCTTTTTCATTTCAAGTCCTATTTAGAAGTTTTCCAACTCTAACGTGCCTGCCAAACTTTCCTAATAGTCACAGTAACATTTGTAAAGGGGAACACGTTTATATGAAACACAGCTACAGGTAAAAGCCGGAAGGCTTGGCCATTAACGAGTGTAGGAGCAATAACTCACGGCAAATTGCTCTGCACGGTGGCGAAGGTCGTTGACCTGAAGGCTTTTGCTGCAGTACTGGGACGAAAATAGACTAAGCATCTAAACTTTAGTTGCGGTAGTTAAGTCTTGAAGCCTTGATTTTATGTTTCAAGTATTCTGTAATGTGATGTTGAAGTGTTTGTCTGTTTTTACCAGAAACAAATCGAGATCTTTTTAGATTGTTCAGTCAAGTTCAGTTTCATTATGTATTAGGAGCGTCATTATTTTCTAGACTTTTTCACTATTATGTATTCTCTGCCTTTACCCCATTTTCATTTGAGAAATACGCAATACGTAATATTGAAAAAGAATTTATATTTATATTACAAAACACATGAGTATATTTATTAAATATACTCATGTGTTTTGTTGTTTCATTTGAAAATAAACTTTTTACTTTTCGACATTATTACATTGGGGCAACATTGTCTTACCAGTTCTCAACCCGCAGTCAGCCAGGGTGGGCACGTGTGGCCTTACCCTCTCCTCAGAGGAGACCCGAGGAGACCAGCAGTGGGTCGTTATGGGTTGATGGTGACGCACAATATTATCTTGGGCTTGTTTTGATGGGGTAACAAATCTATGGATCTGTATTAAAGACGTAAGATATCTGTTAGGCCATAAATTGTTACACGATAGGTTAAAATAAGCTACTTCACAAAGCTAATGTTGAACTATCAGATACGCAGCTTATTCTGGTAATATTTTAATGAATTGTTAATTTCTAATAAGTCGGTATTAGAAATTAATTAGTACTGAGCTACGAAAATTCCAAGTTGCGTGTTTTGGAATCGAATGCTATTATTTTATGGCACGCTATAGTTTATCAGTTGTTATTGCAATATACTATATTTATATCGACAAGTAACAGAGATTAATTAGTCTAGAATTAGTAATCATGACTGCTGAGGCAGATTGAATTGAATTGGATGCGATTTACGATAAGTTACCGAGATATATACTCGATAATTTCTACTCTGCGTATAATTCATGTACGTAATGATATAACAATACGTTTAATAGCTGTTTAGTCTCAGACTGCGACTGCTGTGCTTAGGTCTCGGGTTCGATTCTTGAATCGCAGCAAATGTTGTAGGATCTGCAAATATTTGTTTCGGATTTTGGGTGTTTTCTATGTATAATATGAATGTAATGATGATTGTAATTATCTAGTACCCATAGTACAAGCTTTGCTTGGTTTGGGACTAAATGAAGTTGTGTGTCAGATGTCAGAAATATTTATTTAAATTTAATATTTATTTATGTTTGTTTATAGACTTTCGCGACTTTTACACATACTCATGTTTTTACTGTAAACGGGACTTATTCGCGATAATATTATAAAGGTTACGATACCTTCTATTTTCCGACGTTTCGAACGGGTTATACCGCTCGTGGTCACGGGTAGACTGATGTGAGCTTAGCGTCGCCTTCGTGATGTGCAGGTTGTGTCTACCCGCACTTGATCGCGTTGATTTCTTGTAGTGTCGGTACCCCCACACACCACACTTATAACATCTGCACGCCTTATTTCATCTTTCTGATGGTGACTACACCCGCTGATGACTGGATTCCTCGATGTTGATAGTCGGTATCCATCTTCCCGGTTGAAATTTTTGTGTTTTTTTGTTGAAACACAAAAATTTAATTAACAAAAACAACAAGGTACCGACACTACAAAAAATCAACGCGATCAAGTGCGGGTAAACACAACCTGCACATCACGAAGGCGACGCTAAGCTCACATCAGTCTACCCGTGACCACGAGCGGTATAACCCGTTCGAAACGTCGGAAAATAGAAGGTATCGTAACCTTTATAATATTATCGCGAATAAGTCCCGTTTACAGTAAAAACATGAGTATTTATATATGTTTATGATGTTTAATATGTACCATCATTAGGCCTCTTCCTAAAGCACACCCCATGACCTTTGTATGTAATTGTAATAAGTAATTATTCGATTTGTCAATTAGCTGTCATAATATAAGCTCTACTTAGTTTGAACCTAAACGGCATTGTTTGTCAGATATCCGTTATTTTAATTCATTAATATTATCAGTTCTTAACTGTCGTAAAGCAATTTCAAAATTATATCCGTCTTTTGATTTAAAAAAAAACTTCAATGATAAAAATGAAGGTATTGTTTTCACTTTTCAATATTTTAATCAGACAATGGCCGTTAGCTTGAACCCATGTCAACTCTGACATTTTAGACGGATGATACAAATTATAAATGCTAAGGGTAGCATCACGCGTCTTTGTACCACTTTTTGATTTAAAAGCTATATGAGATTAATAAAATACTTACTTTAAGCTCGGCTCTGCCTGCTGGTATCCCTTTAAATAGTACTTTTTAATATTTAAGTCTACCAAAGTGACTCTACTCTGCCTGATGGAAAGCATGAATGGAATCCAGGAGTAGCGGTCACCATCCTCATTGTGAGTGTAAGCAATGCAGCATGACCCATACCAGCCTGGTCAGATGTTTCTAATAAATGATTGGGACTCCGGTCTCACACTCACTCACCAACGAAATAAGACGAAAAGAATGCTGTCATTATTAGGATGCTCTTCTGTGTGAGGGTAGTACTGAGCCAGCCCATTCGTGCTAAAATCAGCGTGGCTCTACTACCTAGTCTATAACCTTGCTCCATATATAAAGAACCAAAGGATCTCTATTGTAAATTTCAGCCAAATCGGATCAGTGGTTTATCCGTTAAAGTGTTATAGACGGACCCAGGTTATATTAATATATCTGTCGTCATTTATCATAACTTACATAATTGATACATTTTGTTAAGTAACATTTATCTTTCAAAATAAAAATAATACATAACAGTATTTTACTCAGTCCGAGTCAGATTCGGATAATTGGACAAAATTGTAAACCTTTGTAAAAAGAACTAAAAAGTCGGAACTGGTACAATGGACATAGGAAGCCCGGAAGGATCGGAAGCAATATCGTCTATCTTGACCATAAGTGGTCCTTTCAAGAGTTTTGCTGAAGGCTATTGCTTCCTGCAGATCCAAACATGTTAAGTTTTTACTGTTAGCAGTTCTGTGAGAGGATTTCGTGTGTAGAGTTACATCGCGTATATCATTTATAAATGAAAACACATAAAATATCTATAAATACAATTTATTTCACCGATAATATTTACTATTATATTTTAAGAGCCTCGGATACCATGAAATTATATTCTTACTATTAATACAATCAACACTACATATTATTATTATAAAATAAAGTCATCTGCCTCGTCTGTCTGTCTGTTCGCGATAAACTCCAAAACCACAGCACCAATTTAAATAAAATTTTGTACCCGGATAGTGTAAAACCTGAGGAAGGACATAGACTACTTTTTACCGCGATAATCGACGTAGAAACGGGCAGAGCCGCAGGCGAAAGCTAGTTAAATATAATTATGAGTTAGTTATTTAGCTTTACTAGCTAATTGTTCGCTTATGTTAAACAATAGCCGCTATATTGATAGAAATTATTTATTTATAGCAAAGCTTCGATGGCTCTGCTCACAGTCAATACGATATAAAAGCACATTAGGATGAAGTTCCTTTCTCCACTCGGTTCAATAGACTCTCTGGGGTTCCATACAAACAAAACATAGCTACTGAGTATATGAAGTAACGCTTTAAGGAAGTCAGCCATTCTATCTAAATGTGCCCGGGAGAAATCAAGGAGTAACAATGGTTGAATAAATAAAGTTTTCGACATTGTGTTGGGTTATTTATTTTGTTCTAACTCCATTAATAATTTGAAAACAAAAATAATTTCGAATTCCACAAAGCTTAATGAATCTAAGATTTATTTGTTAATTTTGTTTAATCTGATGTTTTTTGTTGTTCTTTCATAACTTTCTCGTTATACTTTGATTGTTTTTTTAACGACAAAGTAATTATATAAGACTGTAGCTACGAATGAATTTAATTTAAAAGAAGAATTTTTGTTATAATTTAAGATACTTTTATTAGCTTGTGAACGCACTAACTATTTATTGAAATAAATAAAGTATTTATTTCGATAGCTAAAGTTACTTCTCTGCGATTTTCTCTGCCGATCAAGAGGTCTGGGGTTCAATTCCCAGCTCGGGCCAAAGTGTTGTTGGATATTTTCATATAAGAATTTCTTAATTTCGGGGGGGACGTTAAACTATCGGTCATGAACATTTATGACAATTGTTATTGAGAATTCAGTGC
The DNA here is from genome assembly GCA_932526445.1 of Phragmatobia fuliginosa. Taxonomy (NCBI): domain Eukaryota; kingdom Metazoa; phylum Arthropoda; class Insecta; order Lepidoptera; family Erebidae; genus Phragmatobia; species Phragmatobia fuliginosa. The sequence goes on along the minus strand of OW052066.1, from coordinate 5,879,315 downwards.
CTTCTAATACTGATAACAAGTTTAATCTTCGAATTCAGTTCACCCCTCCGTGAAAAAAACTGATATTAGATAAAATCAATTGCACTGGTAGTCGACCCCAAATAAAACTGATAAAAATAGAGGCTAGGGAAATGAAGATGAGGACTAAGAGTTATTTCTAATTATAGTTTCGATATGAGATTTTTTCAGTTCTCCCTTAGGGTTGCGGAGGTCCGATGTCAGTCGCTCCGTGGAAAACCTGATATTCAGGTAAAACCGGTTGAACTAGTAGTCGACCCCAAATAATATTGGGAATAAGGCTAGGAAGAAGTTTCGATATGAGATTGTATATTTTTCTTTCTCTGTCTAATTTTCCCAAGCCAGGTTATTAAGCCAGAGATTAGCTTTAAGTCTAATACGATACGGCTGAATTTCGCTCTTATCTAGAATAAGATTATGTAAGTAAACAAACAAAATGATGTTATATTATTATACGCTTATAGAGGCAGCTGTGACGATAAAAGTAAATGAACGCATCTCAGATATAGAGGTTAACTTCGTCCCACTAAAAGAGGTACTTCAGTGCCAAGTGTTGGGACCTCAGCATAAGTTCTAGTTATGGATGTTTTTTACATATCCAGTACCTATTCCTTCACTATATTAGGTGATACTATTACTAATTATATCATCAGTGATCTGCCAGTAAAAACACGTTAGTCCAGCCACTTTAGATATTAGATATAACAAATAGACAGATAGACAGACAAAACATATAAAAATGTTATTAGATGTAAGCAACGTACATTGCATTATATGCAAATCAAATTAAATCATGTTTATTCCAAATAAACCAATACAACGGCACTTTTGAAACCTCAAGTAGTCAGTCAGTAGTCAGTCGTGAAGTTAATTGTCTGTTTCAATTCGTAGATCCTATGGAGAAGAACAGACAAGAAACTCCATGGAAACTCTTTTCCAAAATAGTTTTTACAATTTTTGGTTACATTGTTTTAGGCATTTTATTAAGAAAACAGTTAAATGTGAGAGAGTGTGCATTAAGTGAAAGGGATTAATTTGATTTGACAAATAGGCATATCAATTTTATTTGATTGATTGATTTATTTTGATCACAAAACTATAATTTAAGTCTATGACAAATGTTCAGATCAGTAACATAGCACTCCCATCAGCGATACCAATCTCTTAAACTGAAGAATTTTACTTAGGTGCTCCCCAAAATATATTATATGAACGACCTCAGGGATCTCTTTGAGAGAACCCCTACTTAGTTTTTTGCTTATATTATATGGAGTAAAACATAGAAGTACCTCAGACATGTAAAGTAATATTGTTTTTATAAGACGTTGACCTCGCACTATTTTTTGGGTAAAGGTGGCTTCGATAAATTTTAAAAAGGGTATTCTTAGCGAATGTAAGTCGATGCGAAAATTTGCAATTATATTTTTTATGCGACGTGAGTTTTATGATATGTTTTGTAAGTTTTAAGTTTTGTTCTAAATTAATATAAGTATTTGACAGTTGCATTTAGTAGATGTATATTATATTATATTCTGTACTAATATTATAAATTCGAATGTAACTCTGTATGTCTAAACTCCTGCATCGATTTTAATGAAATTTAACATGGAGATACTTTGATGGCTAGAGATATCAAGCGGAGTCGTCTACAAAAGTCAGCGATTATATAAACAGATTTTTTACAGAACGTATCTATTTCACTTTTAATAGAAGGTAGTTGAGTTGACTACAATATTGGAGCCATCCAATTTCGGGGGACTAAGTTCTAAGTTTCTAAGGTTCAAATTTTTAGCAATTCTTGATTCCTCTCTTAACCATTATTCTTATTATATAGTAAAAATGAAACATATATACATTACGTAAAACAATACATGAAATAAGTATAGTTAATCAAAACTTAATTTTAAGGATAGGCAATCAACGATGTGAAAATGCATCGCTTAGCAAGCGAATCGTGAACAATACTCAAAAATATATAATTTGTATAGAAAGCTGAAGCTATGTAACTTAGATTATATTTAAAGGAATATAAACACTCTTTTAAAACAACAAACTTTGTTATTTAAAAAAATATCTGTGCAAAATACACATGTACACTGTGTATTAGTTCTCATCCATGTAGTACTCACGTTCGAAACATATTCTGGACCTTCAAAAAAATTAGTTTGTATATAATACAATTAAGTGAAACTAGGGAAATGCATCCGCATAGCAGACGGAGCGTGAACGGCTCCGTTAATGCAAACAACGTGAGAGCAGAATTTTATTGCGTTGAAATGGATAATGCGTTTTAATAAAATTTAAACCTTATAATTTGCAATTGAATTGCCTCAGAAGCGTCGTCCTCTAAATCATCTTATAAAATAAAATGACCTGCATATTTATACTAGTTTTTGTTCGCGGCTTCACCCGCGTGTATTTCGGTTATCGCGATAAACATTAGTCTATGTCATTCCATAAGAATCACAGCATTCATATTTCATGCAGCGGTTTGACTGTAAATACATAAAGATGAAGTTCATTTCAATTCATCATCAACAACTGATTAAGTATGTTGTCCCTATTCATAGTCCACTGCTGGACCTTTCATTTACATTCTGATTTGTAACGGACACTGATGAATTGAAAATAGCATTTCATTTGATACGCATAAATTATTATTTTCTTCTGTAAACTTGTTTTATGATCCCGGATAAAGCAGGGCGTGACTAGGCCGCCATAGTGTGTGATTGAAAGTCTAAGAAAAAAAATACCAAAAGGAAAATATCTCTCGATACTTATACGAATGGTATTAACGAAGAGATATCTAATATTTTTATTGAGTTCGGTTGTGTCTAGGAACTTTATCCATGCAAATCAGCGACATTTATCACATGTAGGAATAGCAAGCGGAGCGTGAACAGCAAATTGGCGCATGACGTGACATCTCTGAATCTTTTTGTGGATTGTTAACAAGCGGAGCGTGATAACTCTGTAGTCTTGATTTGAATAAATGGATTTTTTAGTAAATTATTTTCTTTTATTTATGTGTGATAGACTGGGCATACAGGTTTTGACGTATGACAATGCGTACCTATAAAACGCTTCTGATATATCTGTTTACAATGTCATGAATTATTAGTACCATTATTAATATCAGGTACATTTGCTTTTTACAATGTTGACTTTTTCAAATTTTTTTCAATGAATTTTATTAAGAATTACTTACATGGAAATGTTACCTTCCATCTACGATTATTTGTAATTGTATATATGCAAAAGTATATATGCGATAATAGTTCCAATACTTATTTACGAACGCAAGTCAAACGTCTACGTCAAACTAAATTCTAGTTTATTTTTTAATTGAAATCGTACCTATACTACACTTTGCGTCTGTTGTGTTCAACCCTTCCTCTTTCTTCCAATCACTCTTTCTATTGGTGAAAACCAAGTTAATACGCATCTCTAAAATCTAAGCTAGCGAATAATATGTAAAGAAGTTTTAATTAATAGGTAACATACAATACAACTACTAATATTGATATCCAGATATATGTATTAAAAAAGACTTTAACAACATTATTTCAGTTTCAACTGTCTATGCAAAATTAGAACCACATAACATAAACGTTTAAATTAAAATAATCATTACTCATAAACTCTTATTTTAAGAGGAAAAATAATAAGAAAGAAATGTGATTTAAAACACCCTTTCCAACGCCTCGTTTGACCTCTGTCCACGACATTAATTTGAGTGTATTTTAAATTGTGCTCTTGACTAAGTTTGGCATGAGACTGTGTGTTGCGATAATTTTAGTTCTTTAATTAGTCTAATAAGTAAGACTGACATGAAATACTAAAGGGGAATAACCTTTCCGAAAATTATTTTACTAATAAAACATTTTCTTTATTAATGATCGTAAATAAAACGGCAGGTATTTGAAATAAATGATTGAATATTACTTATGGTTTAATGTTTTAATAAAACATAGATTTATAGAAGTTCTCTAGTTTAGTGTATTAAGTTATTTTCAGAAGTTGTTTTTAGTACTACTTAATATTTACTATTATGTTTTACTTTTACCAAAAATCAGAAGGTATTCTAATTAAATTTTAGTTTTTTAATACTTTTCTACTAACTACTGTCATGTAATAAGTAAAATAAAATTTATTTATAATTACTTATTTAGTTTTTCGTCCAAATAGATGTGTTTAAGTAAGTCATAAACAATTTAAAGTTAAACAGTGGACTGCGATAGGCTGATGATGATGATGAAACAATTTATATAACACTATTCATAGTCTGCCGTGTCTAGAGGTTTTGAATTTCTGGAGAAGCAGACATAGAAATTATTTATGTAATTTTAGAAGTGACACAAATTATTTCGGGCCTAAAGTATTTATTTTCACTATTCATAGAACCTATTAAACCACTAAAAAGGGAAAATAGTATTACAACTTGCATGAAAGTAGGTTTCTTTTAGATCTAATTCCTATTTTATTGTGTATCACACAATAAAATAGGAATTAGAGGCTTTTATACGAAAAAAAAACAAATTGCCGTAAATCTTATATCTCTGCATGTCGGATTTCGACAATATCATTTACACACATAATGTTTAGCGATATAACAATGATAATAATACTTTATTGATATAACACCAACACCGTGGCAATACATTTGGCTATAATTACCATTCTTATAACTCCTATAGTATATTAGTTGGTGACATGACATGTTATGAGCGTTTCCATGTTTCGGAGGTCACGATATCATAAGATAACAGTCCTGAACCTTAGTTGGAGGCTTTCGGGTGATTAAAAAAATACCAAAGGCAAGATTACGTAGCAACAACGTGTCTTGCCAGTCCCCAACCTGCACTTGGCCAGCATGGAGACGTTTGACCTTAACCCTCTGCTGAGAGTAAACCCAACCCAGCAGTGGGATGTAATGGGTTGTTGATGATGTTGATGGTGAAAACTGACTTAAATTTCTCATAATTGTTTTTAGACTTTCGCGACTTTTGAACTTACTCATGTTTGTTGTAAACGATACTTAATTGAAATAAATTTATTTATGAAGGTTACGATATCTTTTACTTGCCGACGTTACGAACGGGTTATACCGCCCATGGTCATGGAAGTGATAGACACGGGTAAACCGATTACAACAAATCACATGAATTTCTCATAATGTCCTAAAAGTAAAGAAAATAATACTAGATGACCAAAATAACGTTCACTAATGGAGTGAAATAGAATAAAATAGGCCAAGTGCATGTCAGGCCATGCATAGAGTAGGATAATTCCGTAGTCACACACAATACTTAGTACGTGGATTTCAAATCGTGCCCAATGGATAATTGTTATGTTTATTTAATATTTCTATATGCTTGCAGGAAATTTTCCACCTGAGTGCATTTTATAAATTGGGCCCCTATAACTCCTGAACTAAAACAGTTATCCAAGGTTATAGTTTTCCTTTAAAGTTCAATATATGGACTACCCTCAAGATTTAATTCAGATTTTTTGAGACCGCCGTTTTGATTTTACAGGGGAGGAGGACGCCCTGTTTTTACAAAAAATGCCTATTAAAGTTTAGTAGCTCGCAAACAGATAGGTACCTAATAGATATACATATTCATGCAAAGTTTCATCTTTCTAGCACTAACCGTTCGAACGGTATGTCGAGGACGGATAGACTGATGGACGGACGGACATGACCAATCTATAAGGGTTCCGAGTCATGAACTACAAAACCCTAAAAAGTAGTTCACGCTGGCTAAGCTAGAAGGCGTGGAAAGCAGAAACAATGAGTTTAGTGAATTTATAGTGGGCAATAAATCTGTGCATCTTGCCCAGGATTAAACGCGCCCATTTCCCTTAAGTTTTATCTCGTGAACGCAATTTCCTCTCCTATGTATATATTGAATTCAATTAATTGAATTAAATGTTTTGTCTTCATTAAGGAAGAGAATTAAAAGACATTGAGTATAATCTTTATTTTCCGTGGCTAAATTGCTTACTCGTTGGTCTACTGTTGATCGTGAGGTCTCGGGTTCAAATCCCGGTTCGGGCCAAAGGTGTTGTTGGATTTTTCTTACAGTTAATTCTTAATAACAGCCCGGAGTATAAAAGTTTGTCGGTGATTTAAGCCGTCTGTCCCGGTTGTTATGAACATCAATGGCAATCGTGATTGAGAAGTCAGTGCCCTCAAATATAGTCACAATTAGTTCATCCTTCAAATTTCAGTTCTCCCTAAGGGTTGCGGGGATTCAATGCCAGTCGCTTTGTGGAAAAACTGATATTCAGGTCAAACCGGTTGAACTTGTAGCAAATAATTTTGGGAATAAGGGTTAGGAAGTAAAGAAGACTCATGGCTGAATTACACCCAGGGACAAAATTAATGACCGTTTTCATCACATAGGTCATCAATAAGTTATTTATTTTTGCTAAGATATTGTACTTTTTGGTCCTTGAGATTTTCTAAAATAGAGGTATTTATGTAGTGGATAAGTTAGAGCTGACTAAGGGTTTAAATTACGCAGAACAATAGCACTGCAAAATGAAGGAAAACTTGAAGTATTTCCTTCCCACTATGATCTCGGGTCCTTTATGCGGAGCGTGAAAAAGCATCTTACTAAGCCGCCATAGTGTGGGCCGCCATACTTTACTGTCTGCATTCGCAGCAATGATGTGTGGTTTCTCCCACTCTTGGATTCTGCTCATGCTCTACATCAGGCGGGGTAGAGCCACTTTGGTAGGCTATATATTATATAAAAAAAAAGGAAGTAAACCTTATATTTTCACCAGCCTAGATAGCGTGGTACAGTAAACCAAAATCTCAAATCTAAAAAGTGTGTCGGGTGAAATTCCACGTAGGACAATACTTTATGTAATTTACAAATTGTTGTTCTGAGTCTGGGTGTTCTTTGTGTCTGTTTCATGTATGTTTGTAAAGTCCCCTGATTGTAAACTGAGGATTGATATTCCTAATGCGGGAGTTGTCTCAAAGGTATTTTTTTTGTAATTATAGGGTAATCTCTTAATCGATTTTGAAAATTGTCTTACAAAAGGAAAGACAGATTATCTGTGAGTAGCATAGGCGATATACTAATGGTCCAAGAGCCCAGAGCGATCAGACATAACTTATTTTCACATGGATGAAACCTTAACTACTCAGTAGCGTCTAGTGTACTTTTAAATACCTGCGTGTTTGTGGAACTAGATCTGTGACACCTGGGCAGATATCAGGTGAGAAAGGTAGCTAAAAATAAGAGTTATCTAACTTAAATTAGTATGGCTGATCTTTATATATATTTTGTAGAATATTATTCTAAACTAGTTTCATAAAGTGTCAGACACTTTGCATGGACCAGAGCTTGTGTCAGACGCTTTAAAAGATCGACAAAAAATTAATGAACTTTACTTATTTTTACATGTCTTATTTTTTAATATGTTATTAAAGTAACTATTACAAAGTTACATTTCATCAGTCAGACAAATTCGAGTGACCAAACATCCCTTAAACACAAAAATTATTCAGCCGGGAGTGCGATCATCATGCTATTTCAGAGCGAGTGAGACGTCCACAGCAACTTGGATCCCGTTTTTTAGGGTTCCATAGCCAAATGGCAAAAAACGGAACCCTTATAGATTCGTCATGTCTGTCTGTCTGTCTGTCCGTCCGTCCGTATGTCACAGCCACTTTTTTCGGAAACCATAAGACCTATACTTCTGAAACTTGGTAAGTAGATGTAATCTGTGAACCGCATTAAGTCTTTTACATAAAAATAGAAAAATAACAATACATTTTGGGGGTCCCCATACTTGGAACTGAAACTCAAAAAAAATTTTTTCATCGAACCCATATGTGTGAGACCCATATCTATGGATAGGTATTCAAAAATTATGTTGAGGTGTATCATTTTTTTCTAAATTGAATAGTTTGCGCGAGAGACACATCCAAAGTTGAAAAATGTCCCCCCCCCCCCTCTATCTTCTAAAATAAGAGAGTGATAAAACTAAAAAAAATGTATGTTGTACATTACCATGCAAACTACCAACGAAAATTGGTTTAAACGAGATCTAGTAAGTAGTTTTTTTTAATACGTCATAAATCGTAAACTGCAATTTACTGCATTTTTTTTTTTATTGTTTTATTTATTTATTCTAATGACTGCATCGATGATTGCGATGATTAGGAGATATTTGCTGTAATTAATCATAGTGATATTTTTGTGGTAGTGGTAATATTTTGTTTATATCTTTTTCTAACTGGTATCTTTTTTACAATAAAATAAAGATATTTCCTTATAAGGTAAAATGGATCCTCATATATTCACCTATCACAAATACATGCAATAAATGAATTCACTTTAATATTTAATAATTAACAACTTAATGTTGAAGCCCATTTTATTGAAACAACAATGCGAAAATCTTACATTGAAATTAGTAAGTATTTTCATTACATTTAATTTTTTTACTCGATGGGTTCGATGAAAAAATTTTTTTGAGTTTCAGTTCCAAGTATGGGGACCCCCAAAATGTATTGTTTTTTTTCTATTTTTATGTAAAAATCTTAATGCGGTTCACAGATTACATCTACTTACCAAGTTTCAGAAGTATAGCAAAAGGTGGCTGTGACATACGGACTGACAGACAGACAGACATGACGAATCTATAAGGGTTCCGTTTTTTGCCATTTGGCTATGGAACCCTAAAAAACGGGATCCAAGTTGCTGTGGACGTCTCACTCGCTCTGAAATAGCATGATGATCGCACTCCCGGCTGAATAATTTTTGTGTTTAAGGGATGTTTGGTCACTCGAATTTGTCTGACTGATGAAATGTAACTTTGTAATAGTTACTTTAATAACATATTAAAAAATCAGACATGTAAAAATAAGTAAAGTTCATTAATTTTTTGTCGATCTTTAAAGCGTCTGACACAAGCTCTGGTCCATGAAAAGTGTCTGACACTTTATGAAACTAGTTTAGAATAATATTCTACAAAATATATATAAAGATGAGCCATACTAATTTAAGTTAGATAACTCTTATTTTTCGTTACCTTTCTCACCTGATATCTGCCCAGGTGTCACAGATCTAGTTCCACAAACACTCAGGTATTTAAAAGTACACTAGACGCTACTGAGTAGTTAAGGTTTCATCCATGTGAAAATAAGTTATGTCTGATCGCTCTGGGCTCTTACTCTATAACCCGAAGATATATCCGACGAACACGTGGGTGAAACCGTTTGCATAAGTTAGCAAAAATATAATCCCTACTAATATTATAAACGCTAAAGTTTGTAAGTATGTATGTATGTTTGTTGCTCTTTCACTCAAAAACTACTGAACGGATTTGGATGAAACATTACAGTAATATAGCTTAAATATCAGAATAACACATAGGCTACTTTTTACTGCAATAATCGAGATACACGCGGGAGAAGCCGCGGGCGAAAGCTAGTATTATATCTATAATGTTTTTTTCATATCTTTATTGAAAATTTGAAGATTAGAAGAAGACTTATTACATGATATATACACATTTAATGATTTGAAAGAATTAGCATAAGTAAGTGTACATTTGTCGAGCAAGTTATTCTTAACTAAAATTAAACTAGTTGCTTTGAAATACACTGGATTAACATATTCAAGAGATCTCGAAATCCTTCAAAGTCACTTAAAGGATTTGAGAACTAAGTGTTTGATACTTAAACTAGAAGTTAAATAGTTTAATCATTGTTGTTACAAAGTTAAATCATTGAACTGTATTAATTAATAGTCTTTGTTAATTAATTAACATTCAGACACGTTGAATATTTCATAAACTTCTAATATAATGCAGTGATATTTAATTTTAAGTAAAATATTACTTCAAGAATACCTTAAGATTAAATTCATGAATTAATTTTATTCTTTTGGATGGGCGTGTACCATCTTCGTCTTCATCTACACTTTCCATCAGGTGAGATGGAAGACAAACGCCTATTCCATTACAACAATAAAAAAAAAAAAAAAAAAAAATATGAATTACTAATTTCTTTTGTTGTGTAATGATAAAGCATGCCTAAATCCTTATTAATATTTTACTCGTTAATGGGAAAGTTACTCGTTATTCAGTCTGTCGCGCGTTCACGTCAAAACCACTGAACCAATTTTTATGAATGTTGGTACATAGGTACTTCAGAGCCTGAGAAAGGATCTAGGCTACTTTTTAAAGCTATAACCGACATACACGCACGCGGAATCTCTCTAATTCTTTATTGTTGGATATCAATGTCCAATCAGTGCCATAAAAAAGATTCAGTTGATCTTGTCTATGAGTTTTCTATGATAAAAAAAACAAAAATGGTTGAATGGCCTTTGTTACTTTTAACTGTGTGAAAATAAAGGCCCCAGAAGAAGTATATTATGGGTGTTTTTATAACAAATAAGAAAATAAATATCTACATATATAAAAGTTCCTAGGCTACTTTAAAGCCGAATTCTAGAATTATTAGTATTTCTTCTTTAAGTTTATCTTTTACAATAGTTAATATATTAAAGAAACTAAAATAATCCAATTACTTGTCTATCCAAGTATATCCAAATAATGAGTGAAAATACGATATATCCTAGTTTAGGGTTGGGCGCTACTCTTAGAGAAGAAATAACTACAAGTGCTGTTGAATTAAACGCAGTCGAAAAATTACAATCCATCTACGTGTATATACGGAGCAAATGCAAAGAGGATATACCCTTAATGAGATCTTCACAATAATCTCTAGCACAATAAAAGCTTTAATTTCAAAATTCCCCTGATGTACATGATCACATTGAGAACCAATTCGTCTATAAATCAATTATCTGGCAAAACGACAAAAGCTATTAGTGAGCTTGTATACTGCAGTAGAGTTTAGAGAAGTTACGGCTATCAATTACTATTCATGTTGGCGCGATTCGTGACTAGTTTTGATAAAGATTATATTGTTTCTAGTTCTGCAAATGCTTGTGAAATGTTTAATATATAAATTTTGACGATATTTTTTTATGTGTGCCTGCTAAAGAACCTCCACTATGCCTGATAGAAAGCATGAGTAGAATCTAAGAGTTGATTACCCAAACTATGGTGATCAATAGGCTAATGTCTTTGAGAATGTCCCTCTCCGATCGAGGCGACACATTCGTGATAATAGCGTTCCTTTACTACTTTGAAGGAATTGTGGAGAAACGGGTATCGCGTCCCTCCAACATAAAGGGAGTATCGACCAGGCGAGGTGATCATGCCTGGCAGGACACGGCCGAATCAGTAATGTTAGGTTGTATCATCATCATCATCAGCCTATCGCTGTATATCTGTATATCAGGGTGTTGTATATATTATGCTAATCGGCGCGAGAATATCTCTATCGCGATTCAGGATTAGTAGTTACTACTAATTCTGATAATACTAGTACATTTCGTGTTTTCTTCATAGTTCAGTGTTCCTTCGGTAGATGACGCTATTGAATGTGTTTCCCTTGCGCTGTATGTGGAAGTCGCCACAGAGTTAATGACCGGATGACGGGTTTTATACACGTCAACTAATCCCTCACGCTGATTATCAAGTTTACCAAATTGATACCAAAACCCGATTACCAAATTTAGTTAGTTTATTTATATTGTCGATCATTCTCCAGAAACCACGATTATTTATATTACGATTGGTTTTCGAACTTCTAAACATATAAGTCTTCTCTTATATTTGAGGAAATATCACTTTTATTCCATTCTATTTCATATACTCGTTTGTAATGCCGGTAGCCTTTTCAGTGGCACAGTAGCCGTTAAGATTAGCTTTCAGAGAAATGTTTGGATCTTCAGTCAGTGTGAGAGAATGAAAAATAGCGACCCGGACAGAGACCGTAATTCTGTTTCAGGTTAACATTCCAAGATGTTCTAGAGCTGAAAAATGTTTTCATTTCCCGAATAAATGAGACAATTTTCGTATGTAATACGGTTTTGCTTAGGCTTGAAGCATACAAAATATTTGTATTTAAAATAGTAACATTCTCAAATACATCACCAAGGCGCCAAAAACGATAAACGTATTCTATTTGTGATCATGGATATTTAATTATTGAGGCATGCTTACTTTAGTTTAAGAAGTTAGTTACCGAGATTAAATAATGTTAGTTTATTATGTTCGGTTTTACAGTTTTTCAACGGTTAATTATGTTGCTAATAATAATAATATTTCAAACTTCTTACACGAGGCAACTGATATAATAGTTATATACTCTTTTTTGTAAATATATACATATTATAAACAGACAACACCCAAACTACGAAAAAAATATTTGCGTATAACACAAAATTTGGTCTGTCCCGGGAATCGAACCCGAGATCTTAAGCACGACAGTCACATACGCTACCACGATGCCAAAGAGGTAGTCAGTCACTGATTAAAAAATATTTTATCAAAATTAAAGTCACATTATTTGCGAGTGTCGTGGACTATTTATTTTTTATTTACACGAAAAATGATTAGCACAATATCCCACATAATATACGTCGATGACGCCGCGGGCATTATTCAATATAATGTTTACATTCATTATATTAAGTATTTTAATACTATGAGCATACAATAACAAAAATACAATACAAATCTTAATTAATTTGAAGCAACAGAGAAGGTGAAACCCTACCTTTAATGATCTGGCCCGTAATGGTGTCTAGTGCACTTCAGGGTCGTACTAATGGGAGTTCTATTGTGACGTCACGCACCGCATTGTTTCAACATGTTCTTATGCAAAGGCTTTAATTGAAAGCAGTACAGTTGCTTACATTTAAAAATCGTGACGACTTTAAGTGACACTTCATACTAAATATTGAGTCCACAATATTTTATAAGCGCTCAAACGGCTGGACCAATTCTGAAATAATTATGTGTTAACACAGGCCACTTTTATTTTATACTGCTTTGCATTAATTAGTTGGTTTGACGGTTAGCATATGCGACAGCTGATCTAAAGGTATCGGGTTCGTTACCCAGGCCTGGCTAAAAAAGTTTTATTTAGATTTTCTGTTAAAGGAAATGTAAAATAACAGACCAGAGCTTGAAAGTTAACTGCCTCGTTGGTCTAGTGGTTAGCGTATGCGACTGCTATTTAAGAGGTCTCGGGTTCAAATCCCGGGTCGGGCCAAAAGTGTTTTTGGGTTTTTCTTAGGAAATTCCTAAAAGCAGCCCGGAGTTTGGAAGTTTGGTGGTGATTCACGCCCGTGCCTCGGAGAGCACGTAAAGCCGTCGGTCCCGGTTGTCTTGAACATCTATGGCAATCGTTATTGGGAAGTCAGTGTCCTCAAATATACTGACAACTAGTTCAATATTCGAATTTCAGTTCTCCCTTAGGGTTGCGGAGGTCCGATGACAGTCGCTTCGTAGAAAAACTGAAATTCAGGTAAAACTGGTTGAAATAGTAGGCGACCCCAAATAAACTAGGGAATAAAGGCTCGGAAGATGAGATGATGAGCTTGAAAGTTGGTATTTAATCACCGTGCTTAACAGAGCGCAGTCTAGCGCCTTATATCATCGCAGGGTTGGATACCCATCCCATAACAACAAAACAACAGTACATAATGTCCCACTGCTGGGTTCGGGTCTCCTCTCAGGAGAGGGTTAAGGCCATATGTTTCTACGTTGGATGAGCGCGGGTTGAAGACTGCCAAGGCACGTCGTGGCTATGTAATCTTGCCGTTGGGTGTATTTGAGCGGACCGAACGCCTCCAACTAAGCTTCACGACTGTTATGTTATGATAGCAACCGGGCTCGGTGGTCGTCGTAATTATACTTCAGGAGAACTTCACTTATATTTATTTATTTATTGTTATAATGCAAGATACACATTAACAAATCTGATGCCGCATAAACTCATTAGAGTGACTTCTTGTCCCTAAAGAATTGAGAAACCACGGCTAACACCGCCGGAGATCTAGTTTCAGATACATTTATTTTAATCAATTACAACTGTAGTAAAATAATGTATTATTTTATTGTATGTAATATAGTGTTGTAATAATTCTTGTATAATAACTTTGATATTACAAATAACGTGGTATAAGTTCTTCTAATTAGATATTTACCTTAATAATTATTAATTAAAACGCTCGTTGTATCTAGTAATTATCGGTGTTTATGTTACTAATTATATTGGTTTTATATACTTTATTTTACGGCAAAAGTCAAGGTTATATAAAGGTATTTTCATAAACAAAAATTAAATATTGATGAACTGTGTTTTTACGTGTACATCAACGTTATGTGCTTTACTGCCTTGTTCGTCTAGTGACTAGTGGATATTTATTTCAGAGTCTATGAGGGTGTTGTCTATGTATAATATTATGTATTTACAGAAAAAAAGGTATGATTATGTATTTATATCAGTTGTTTAGTACCCATAATACAAACGCTGCTTAGTATGAGACTAGATGATGTTGTGTGTAAGTTGTGCGAAATATTTAATTTTAATTATACTATAGCCGGTTCCAAAAATAACGGGTCAGTCACATAAACCCGAATATCTCCCGAACTACGTATGCCATCCTAATGAAACGAAGACTGTTCAATTGAGAATTTAATTATACAGATAAAAAATAAAATAAAACTTAGTTACACCCACAATATTAATCTTAAATTAAAAAAAAACTAAAGTAGTCATATTTTTCTTAAGATTACATTTTTTTTATGATTGTTTTTTTGCTGTTTTTCATCACTGGAGGCTTCATCACGTGGAGGCAATACAAAGTATTAAATGAAGAAAGTGATGAAAAACAGCAAAAAAACAATCATAAAAAAAATGTAATCTTAAGAAAAATATGACTACTTTAGTTTTTTTTTAATTTAAGATTAATATTGTGGGTGTAACTAAGTTTTATTTTATTTTTTATCTGTATAATTAAATTCTCAATTGAACAGTCTTCGTTTCATTAGGATGGCATACGTAGTTCGGGAGATATTCGGGTTTATGTGACTGACCCGTTATTACTGACCCGTTATTTTTGGAACCGAGTGTAGATGATGTTGTGTGTTAGATGTCCAAAATAGTTATTATTATACTTGACTGTATATACAACTCTTAGAAGAGAAAATACATATAAGTATACATAGTTTCATCAATCATCAATCATCAACAACCTTTAACAGTCCACTGCTGGACATAGGCCTCTCCTTAGAAAGGAGGTTTTGGCCTACTATACCACGCTGGCCAGACGGGTTGGTATAGGGTTGGTTTCAAGTTTTCCTTCTCTTTGCATCGATGATGTCTTGCATAGTTTATCCCTAAGTCGCCTTTTACGAGGAGGTTCTCAATTCGTCGAAATCTTTTTTTTTTGTATGTTTAGCGATAATTTTGTCGTTTATGAACCGATTTCAAAAAATATTTTTGCATTGGAATGGGCGTAGCTTACAGGTGATCTCATCGTCACCATATCGGGATTTGATGGTGGGATCCCAAGGAAATCGAGGGAACTCCTCAAATATATTATATAGGCACAATCGTCCCGATTTGGGTACTAGGAATAGTTTTTCTTTGAAGTCGGTTCCTTTTTGTTAAAATTATTAAATACCAGGTTTGGCTTGCGGCTCGTAACCGTACTTTTGTAAGTACGGTTACGAGCTCAAAAAAAAAGTGTAAAAGAAATTTCAGTAGATTCAGCTATGACAACTACAACGTAACAATCTGAAAACTTCATAAATTTTACCAGTTTTTAAAATCAGTATTGATTAAGAAGATAGTTACTAAATACATAGTACTACATTGTCATCATCATTTCATAGGAGAAAAAACCTGTAACAGCTTGCAATGACAATACTATCAGATTTCTGGCATCCTGGCAGATTTCTGGCATCGGCAATGATGAAGAACAATATTATAACCTGCATATTCATAACATTCATCTATGCATAGTTCATCTATACCAATATCTGTAGTCTAATTCTACCCGTTTAAGGCGGCAAATCCCAGCATTAAATCCCTCCATTTTAGTTCTAAAAGCGGTTGCAATTTAGTCCGAATTTCCCGAACATAAATGCATATTACGGCTCTAGTATTGTTTACGCAAATAAATTTAATTTCAATTGCTGTAGGTACTAATGCAAGGCCGGTCTCATTAAAATCGGTAAATGATATTGGTTAATTATTTCAAATGATTAAATGCAAGACATACACGCGGTATATTAATAAAATGTATAATTATGATGATACATCTCATCATCTTAATAGCTTTAAATAGTTCACTTTTGGTATACCATTTATACTTACTATATTTATACATTATATACTTTTAACTGCACGGTCTAGTTGTTTAAGTGGTCACCATGCCGCTTTCTACTCCGCCAAAGGTTGTGGGTTCAAATCCTACATGAGATAACACTTTTGTGTTGAGTTTGGGTGTTCTTTGTAATCAATTCAAGCATAATTTACTTTTTGGTCTACTTACTACAGACGAGTTAAGTTTGTGTTGAGTATCCCTTCTCTTTGCAGCACTGTTGGTTTTTTTATACATTAACAAGCCGAAATCGTCAATGCATCGGCCTACGTCATTAAATATTTTTTTTATTTTTAAGCCTATAAAAGTGTCTCTACTCTGCCTGATCTAGAATATAAGTACAATTTTAAGTTGCGAACAATTTATTTAATCAAAATCAAAAAAAATCAAAATCAAAGCATTTATTTCAAGTAGGCCAGTTACAGGCACTTTTGAATTGTCGAAACAAAAATGAAAATTAAATGAAGCTACAGTCCCAGTCACAAGACATAAAAACTGTGAAAGTACTGTAGTTGCCCATTCCCTAGAGTAGATCTCTATGGAGAAGAACGGGCAAGAAACTCCATGGACACTCTTCTAGATCAAAATGTTTTTTACAAAATCTTGGTTACATCATTCATGTTGAGATGGTACATTATGTGAGAACGATGTAGCAAGACGTGCATGTTAAAAGTGTCCATAGTACAACAAAAATACAATTCAAAATTAAAATAATTAATTCAAATAAGCCGTGGCAACTAAGAGATGACCAGTCACAACTGACAGCGCCCGCTCACGAACATGACGCATGGATCAGCACCATTCAACTCAACTATTTTGAAGGGAATTAAATGATCTGACACACGCGTTTACATCCGACAAACGACACGCAGTGTGCGTTTAATGCATGTTTTAAATTTTGTCTCATTCAGTTCAAGAATACTTTGTGGAATTTTATTATAGCATCTCACACAGTACCCCATAAAAGAAGAGTCTACTTTAGCGAGTCTAAAGCCTGGCTGAACTATTTGGTCCCTATTTCTAGTACTGTAATTATGTTTGTCACCTCTTTTACCAAAAAGATGAAGATTTTTCTTGAAGAATGTACCGTCATGATGCCCATATTCTTAAACAGTTCCCTTAGAGAATCGCGAATACGAAGATTATAAATGGCTCTGATGGCTCTTTTTTGCAGAATAAATATAGACTCAATATCTGCAGCCCGTCCCCATTACAAAATGCCGTAAGACATTATACTGTGAAAGTAACTAAAATAGACCAGTCTAGCGGTATCTGTATCAGTAAATTGATGGATTTTTCTAATAGCATATGCTGTTGAACTTAGCCGCCCCGCAAGAGATGTTAAATGAGAACCCCATTGTAGCCCTGCATCAAGCGTACATACGCATTACATACGTAGCACTGAGACTGGTCCATTACCATTTTCTCTTTTCTCTTTGTACAAGAAACCCATTTGAGCTCTCTTTCTATGTGAATCTTATCGATACTTTAGGTCGGACCATAGGCAAATTTATTCACTTAATAAGACCTTTTCTTTGAAAGACGTCGGCACCAACTTTTCTTTTTAGCATTGGTATAAGAATCCAAAAGTAGTGGTGACCACACTAATTACAAATGCAGACAATGCAGCATTGTGAATAACAGTTTGGTAGCCAAAAGAGATGCTTCTGCATCATTAGGCATGAATGTTGTCTCATTTTAAGTTGGTCTTCCGTAAGGGTACAGCTCCGGTCGAGCCGGCCCGTTCGGACTGAGTCAGCGTGGCTCTACTACCTTGTAAAAATCTGTTTATAAAAGTCTGTATATTTTGTTCTTTTAGTCAACAGCTATAATATACTCGTTAGCAACAGAACAAGTCACACAAAGATACATGAAAATGTCTATAATTAATAATGCGAGATTAGTTAAATAAATATTCTTAATGGCGTCTAAATATGTTGAATGAAATTGTAATCTACTACACTCGAAATCAAAGCTCTCGTGTGTAGTTCTAAGACTGGTTAACATATCGACATTACAAACGTTTCAAGAGGTTCGTAGGTAGTCAACCATAGTATTACGAAATTGGAGGCACAAAACACGACTTATAGAAGGTCACTTATCAACTTGAATAATACAGTCACCTGGAAAGGGTCGTATGTCCACTCTAATGTGTAGGTCGGAAATTATGAGAGACAAGTCAAAAGGCTAATTTTCCTCCACCTTAAGTCATTTATACAATACTACTTTACCCAAACAGTCCCGTCTGCGTTTTCTATTGCCTTTGTTATACTGTGGAAGCGAATTATCATCATCATCATCAGCCTATCGCAGTCCACTGCTGGACATAGGCCTCTCCCATTACACACCACTGTGATCGATTTTGGGCTTCTCGCATCCAGCTCCTGCCAGCCATCTTATGCAGGTCGTCACTTCACCTCGCCTGTGGGCGTCCTACACTACGTTTACCGAGACGCGGTCTCCACTCCAGAACTCTTCTGCCCCAACGGCCATCAGTTCTGCGGCTAATATGGCCAGTCCACTGCCACTTCAGGACTATGTCGATGACCTTAGTTCTCTGACGGATCACCTTATTTCTGATACGATCTCTCAGAGAAATGCTTTAAGCTTAAAGATAAGAGAGAGAGATAAGCTTAAAGTTGGAAGCGAATTAGTTTCCCATAAAAAAGGTTATAGCAAGTCAATCGTAAAATAACTTAGATTAACCTCAGAAGAATAAACTTTAAAAGTTCTAAAAACGTCCGCAGCAGCATGTGTCTATCTTTTAAGATTGGCTTTTGCCACACATGATTTTTGCGAAACTAGCCGTTTAAGCAGCGCAATCAGCGGAAGCTCTCAAATAGAAACAAAAAACCCCGATTTTGAAACATTCTGCATTGGTCTTAGAGTCCTTTTAGTCTTAGTGTGATGATATATAGCCTATAGCCTTCCTTTATGTATACATGGATAAATGGAACAATATAGTAATGGGCTGTTCCTGAGATTAGCGAAATCAACCAAAGAAACATAGCTTTATAATATTAGTATAGATGAACCGAATTATTTGGCAGTTTCTGTCACAACCTGAAAACTGTACGGCTGACAAAAACAGTAATTTGCTTTCCAGTGACTCTAGAATTGTCAAACTTTTTAATGACACGCCATGGACAAAGTTACTAATTAATTACCATAATGTTTTAGGTCGCATGTTTCTTTGATATGAAAAAATATAGCAGTTGGAAAGTATACTCTGGAGATTCTTATTTTATTCTGTCTGAATTACTATTGGGATCACCTCAAACTTGTTTTTAGGGTTCCGTAGCCAAATGGCAAAAAACGGAACCCTTATAGATTCGTCAAGTCTGTCTGTCTGTCCGTCCGTATGTTACAGTCACTTTTTTCCGAAACTATAAGAGCTATATTGTTGAAATTTGGTCAGTAGATGTATTATGTGAACCGCATTTAATGCAATAAAAAATATTAATATTTTTACATAAAAATAGAAAAAAAAACAATGAATTTTGGGGGTACCCATACTTAGAACTGAAACTCAAAAAAAAAAATTCAATCCGAACCATACGGATTATACATATCTATGAAAAGGTCTTCAAAAAGGAGAGGTTTCTAATATCATTTTTTTCTAAACTGGATAGTTTGCACGAGGGACACTTCCAAAGTGGTAAAATGTGTCCCCCCCCCCGGTAACTTCTAAAATAAGAGAGTGATAAAATTAAAAAAAAATATATGATGTACATTACTATGCAAACTTCCACCGAAAATTGGTTTGAACAAGATCTAGTAAGTAGTTTTTTTTTAATACGTCATAAATCGTAAACCCCAATTTCCCTTTCATTCAATCAATACACTATTATTAAAACATAGATCAAAGTTGCAACGAACTACAAGAACTTTTATATGACATTACTTGCTGCTACGGAACCCTTCATGGGCGAGTCCGACTCGCACTTGACCGCTTTTTGTTGCTTCCAGCTTTTACCAGTGGCTCTAACTCAAACGATCTTTTAAAACAAATAATCTGTATTTTCAAATTTTGTTGCTCTTAAGGGTAATCTTAAGGCAATGAATACGTTATTAAGCATAGTCGATTTTAATATGCATGTTTGCATATTAAAATCGACTATATATTAATATTTATTAGCTATATGTTTATTTGTAATTGACTTGAAAGCGTTTTTTTTAAATTTTTATTTAAACTACTAGCTTTAGCCACAGCTCCGCGCATATGATGAGAGTGATAAGACATGAGACTAAAAATAATGTATGTCTTTGCCAAATTTCATTGCAATCGATGCAACAGTTAAGCTAGGGACACTGTCAGACTTTCAAATTTATAATATTTAACTACTATGATCAACTGCACGAGAATCTATGAATTCAAAACCACTAGATCGATTAATAAATTATTTAGCCTATTAGGAGTAAATGCACTAGATTCAAACTTATTCTATGACAGTGTTTCATTTTAAGTTTCATATAAAACTATCCCTATCAATAACTATCGTTTTGAATAAACTCGAAATAGTCACAGTATATTGCCAAATAAAATATAAATGTATCTACTTTTGTCTGAAATATACTTAAACCAAATAATAAGTGTTAAAACTAGTTTCAAGTTCTGTGAATATTAATAAACTCCGCGACTGAATTTAATTTAGTTTTGGTAGAAGTTTGTGTGAAATTTACATATGTCTTGAAATAGCGGGAGCAACTAATTGTTTTATTCTATAAGAGTTGTTGTATTCTGTTAAGTGTTCATATTAATATTTCTGTGGTACATAGTCCCACTTATATTGTAAATACGAGTTTGTGATGTTGTTCCTTGAAAGTTCAATATATGGACTACCATCATGTATTTTTTCAGATTTTTGAGTCAGCCGTTAGCTTTCAGAGAGGGGGGGCTTTTGACTTTGTTGCAGGTAAACAGACAAAAGTGATTGATAAAACGCTTTGCTTTCAATCTTTTTGTTAGTTTGTAAGAGAAATAAATAAAACTAGCTAACCCGACGAACTTTTACTGCCAAATTTTAAGGTAATGTTTAGATATGCGAAAAATAAAAAGCCACAGAACTTGGTCGCAGTGCCACCTATCGGGTCCAATTGTGAATCCACTTGAATACACACAAAAAAATTCATCAAAATTTGTCCAGAAATTTAGAAGAAGTTCAATTATAAACACACGCACAGAAGATTCATATATTTATTGAACGATTAGGACTCTGCAATTTATTAGAATTATTTGAAAATTATAATTAAAACACAGGTCATTATCCAAAAACTAATAATCATCAACAACCCATAACGTCCCAAGGCTGGGCCGTATGGCCCGTATGGACGTATGGCCTTAACCCTCTCAAGAGAGGGTTAAGGCCATACGTCCCCACGCTGGACGAGTGCGGGTTGGGGACAGGCAAGACACGTTGTGGCTACGTAATCTTGCTGTTGGATGTTTTTAAGCCGCCCGAAGGCCTCCAACTAAACTTCACGACTGCTGTCCTATGACAACAACCGGGACCGACTGCTTAACGTGACCTCCGAATCACGGAAACGCTCATTATATAAAATGCCACAAACGGTCACCCATCTAGGTCCGACCGCGCCGTCGTCGCTTACCCTTGGTGATCGTTTCCAATCACCTAAGGCCACTCGGCTATGAACGCTTCTTAAACTCTTAAAACTAACAATAAAGAAGTTAATATTATGTTAGCACAAAGAATATGGATATTGTCTACCGCTTTGTGAAAAACGCAGTTATGGCTGAAAGAAATAAAACTGAAACCGAGCGAGTGCCGTTTCACAAAGACATTTAAGCTTCAGCTTTGTGAAAATAAGTGGGTTTTATTACCCACAATCTCGAAGGTAATAAAAAGCATCGGGGTTTCATTTACTACTTTTTAAATCAAGTGCTTATAAATATTGGCATCAAAATTTTAAACTAACAGGTTTGAATAGTGAACAGACAGTCGATAACTTCATAATTAAAAATAAATTAAGTACTTAGTAAAGACTCTGTGGTGTGCTATCTACGAATGTTGTTGTATTTCGATCATCATCAAATTTTTTTTATTACACTGAACCTTGTGCAGAAGAGTAGCTTATATAATATTCTAGACCCTAATCTGTGCCATTGTCAAATTTCATTCTAATCTGTTCAGCCGTATTTTGCGTCAAAGGGTCACAAACATCTATACTCTAAAATATTAGTAGTTTTTGATGTGAAACATCTATAGGCGCACGTAAAATAGATTTCTGGCCTGGCGACTGGCGACGCCTGGACTGGCGAGGCGATGGTATATATATACAGTCTATATGCAGTAGTGTGTACGGTGTGGCGTAAATTATAATTATAATTATACTTATAATATAATTATTTAATTATAATTATTATAATTATAATTATACGCCACACCGTACTATTTTAATAATTAGTAATATTTTATTTTATCATTATGACATATTTAGTTCCTATTACAATATGTTCTTTTCTGCATATTACTTTTACAAAATAATGGCGATGTTTCACATCTGCCAGGCGTCCCGTGACGGCTCACATTTTTTTTTTGTTGTAATATACACACTCTTACATAAAAATGTTTGTTTAGGGAGTCTGGGTGTTTTTCTATGTTGTTCTTTACAAAAAAGTATGTTTATGTATTTATATCAGTTGTTTAGTACCCTTAATACAAGCTCTGCTTACTTTGGGACTAGATGACGTTGTGTGTAAGATGTCCGAAATATTTTATTTATTAATTGCTCTGTGATGTTCCTTAGGAGAGACCTATGTCCAGCTGTGGATTGCAGCGGGCTGAATATACTAATAATTATTATGATATGTGTAAATCATTCCTCATGGTGATGATGTGATAATTAAGATATGTGTAACTCATCTGTGTAGCTTAAAAAGAAATACGATTAGCATATAAGAAGCGTAAAAGCCTTTCGGTATAATAAATATCAATAGAAATCCTTTGAATGTTATACCTTTGTGTGCGAAGTAAACAGGCGTAAATATAAAAGGGAAGAAAATATAATAAGGACAGGGCCTTAGGCCACGAGTTCCGAACAAATTTAATTATTCGGTAATATCTCCGGAGAATCGTTAGTGTGCCTACACTCGCACATAATGTTTAATACATACATTTATTGCGGGTTAAATGATATCTGTATAAGGCGAATATTACTATGAGGTAATTTAAGTTCTGAATAAAATATCGTTGAATTCAATGGTAAGTAATTAATAATAATCAACTAAAATGTTCTGTCTTTTGCCCGCAACTTGTGTGTATGTTGGTTATCGAGCCAAAAAGTATGTGTATAAGCATATGTCCTTCTCCAAGGTCTAATCTATATCTGTACCAAAATTCTTCCAAATCGGATTAGCGGTTTAGCCGCAAAAGCGTTAAATACAGACAAATTTGCTATATATTTCTATAAATTATAATTTCATATTATAAGTTTGGAAGTACGGATTATTGTCTTTTCATTTTCGAAATAATTTCTTTATTTAAAAGTTTCGAGTGTAATATAACGGAATGTAACGGGTGGTCGTTTTAATATAAGGATGTCACCAACATGATTCGATTAAACGAAATGGATTGACAAATACTTGATGTAGTTTTTACTGTTTTTTTTAGTAACTTAAGTACTTGCATATGTAAAAGCTTATACCTACACAAGAATAAATTAAAATATAACATTAGTGTTATCGTGTTTCGTTGGTGAGGAGTGAGTGTTCGAAGGCCAAGAAGCATCTCAACAGGCTGACATACCGGGTTATAATACTGCATTATTGCATTATCTATAACTGCCTTGTTGGTCTAGTGGTGGACGTATGCGGCTGCTGATCAAGAGGTGTTGGGCTCGATTCCCGGGTTGACCGTAATATATTTGTGTTATTCACAAATATTTTTTTCGGAGTCTGGGTTTTTTCTTTGTATAATATGTAGTAATTACACAAAAAAAATGTTTTTGTATTTATATCAGTTCTTTAGTACCCATAATACAAGCTCTGCTTAGTTTGGAACGAAATGACATTGTGTGTAAGATACACAAAATGTCATTTAGTCCTAAACTAATTTATATAAAAATACTTTTTTTTAAAGTACATAATTAATAAAAAAAAAAACTGCATTCGCAATGGTTATCGTGATCTGCTCTTGGATTCTTTTTATGCTTTCCGTCAAGTAGAGTAGAGCAGTTTGCACACACAGCAGGTTTACATAGTTTTTTGAAGACAACTGCATATATATATATATATATATATATATATAAGACTAGTCTAAAAGTATGTAAAAATAAATAAGTTAATATTCTCTAGATTTAACAACTTAAGGGAGTGAAATTACCAGCATACACTGACAAATGGTAACGAATTTAGTGTACAACGAGCCGTACAGTAGAGAAAACAGAGTAAATTCTAAACGAAAACGAGACGAGGCACGAGCCGCAAATATTGAGCCATGTAACCGCAGTTTCGGTGCAAATTAGAGGGTGGAATGAATAATTAACTACAGATGTCGACTCTCATATATAATTGTTAAATTATAACATATTGCTTACATAGACAAACCAGTGCAAAAAGTAAAAAAAATGTCTGCAATTATGTCCTATAGATCTAAAATCTTTAAAGTTATTTTTAGGGTTCCATACCCAAAGGGTAAAAACGGGTCCCCATTACTAAGACTCCGCTGTATGTCCATCCGTCTGACCTTCCATCTGTCTGTCACCAGGCTGTGTCTCAAGAACCGCGATAGCTAGACGGTTGAACTATGTCTTCTAAAGGTGTGTCCAAACACGGCTTGCATGTTGCGCGGCAGCTACGCGCGGCATCCGCGGGACACTAATTTGCTTTCCACTAGTTTGAACTATAACAACGAATGTTTGCGCGGCAGACATACAAACACAGCGCGGCAAGCTGCCCGCGGCAGCCATGCACGATTGCCGCTCTATGTTTGGACACACCTTTAGAGATTTATTAACGAAACTACTCTGTGCCAAAACAACGATATGAAGAACTATTAACGAGTCAAACATAGCTATTTTACTAGCCCATTCCATAGGAATTCCACTCGACATAAAAACGTTTGATAACCGACCCGATGTCGAACACATTCTTGACACAATATTGTTACTAAAAGGCAATGAAATTTTTATGATTCATCAGACATGTAGACCTCTCCATTACGCGAATTTTATTAGCATTCCCAGTAACATCGTTGGTTTTCAGTGACCTAGGTACTTTGTTAAGGAACCATTATTTTAAGTTAACTAATTTAATCTTCCTTTTTTTTGTCGAATATTATTTATAGAGAGTCAAATGACTTGTTGGCGTGGCGACGCATCACCACACTATTAGATCTAGCATGGTATATATATGACACGTTAATAGCTTGTTTGAGTCGAGTAAAGTGATAAATCAAGTAGTTCTTACAAGAATTAACTTCCAAGTTTTGATGTAACCGACTTGTAGGAAACTAATTTGATTTCATTTCATTTTTCATTTCATCTTTCATTTCGTCTTTCATTTAATTTTTATTTCGGTTTTCATCGAATTTTTAATTCCAAATTTCATTTCGGTTTTCATTGAATTTTTCATTTCAATTTTCATTTCGGTTTTCATATCATTTTTATTTTTATTTTGGTTTTCATTTAATTTTTCATTTGTACTTTGCATTTCATTTTTCATTAAATTTATTTTCAGTAATACTAAGCAAATTGTTATAAATCAAGGACTAAACAATTCACTGAATAACAAAACAGATACATATATAAAGTTTTCGTAATACTCGTACTTTATCAAAAAGATTATTTCACTCTGCGAATCCAAAATTGCTTTAAAACATACGTGAATATGTCTCTTTGAGTTAACTTGAACACAAGGCATTTATTTTCTTTCAGTTTGAAAGTTATTTCAAAGTGTCTGAAATGAAATGAAATGAAATCATTTATTCTGCAATTAGGTTAAATGAACACTTATGCAAGTTGAACTTTTTTTTAAGCAGATGAGTTCGGCCTTTCCTAACTGGACTAGCCCTGAGAAGAAAGGACGAAACAAACTCAGAGATCACAGTCTCTTATAAAGTCCAGACAATAATATTCTTAAATGCAAAAGACATTATTTCAATAGGAACACGCTAATTACAATTTCAGTCACAACTATAATAATTAAAGATAATAATTTAAAAAATGTCAACAAGAGTAATAATTTAAGATAAATTTGTTAAATATATAATGGAGATTCAAACTGTAAATTATCGTCACACCAAAATAAATTTAAACATTCAAAATAAATAGCATGTGCAGAATGGGCAGCTCAATCCCAGGCGGTTTTATCATCAAAAGGAGTCTAATAATATTGGTCGCACTGTCGAGTCTACTTCAGTTTGACATCACACCGAACTTTGTTTGTACGAAGAGACAAGGCATGTTATATTGAATAAAGCTTCGAGAGCCAATAGCACTTGAAAGCAATTTATTTGGAAAGACGAAGTTAAAGAAAGGAGTTCTAAATTAACTCGTAAACAATTGTGACAGACATTTTTAAACATGATTATTAGTAGATTGGATAAAGATATAGACAGCACGGTTGGCGTAGTGGCTTAAGCGGTCGCCACGTCGCTTTCTATTGCGTCAAATCCTAAACGGGATAACATTTGTAATTCTCAAATTGTTTTTCTGAGTCTGGGTATTCTTTGTCTCCGTATCTTGTATGTTTGTAAAGTTCTCGTGACACAGAAATATATCCTAATGTTTTAGTTGTCTTAAAAAAAAAGATATGCTTTCTGCTTATCCTCCTTGTATCGGTTTTCTCAATTCAGAGGTTCGTGACCCGTATTTGAAGTCATTTTGAGAGTGTTAGCACGCCACCTGTTACTATCTTGAGTAGTGTATAGGCTACCCTATGGATGGATCGTAGTGACAAGGGTAGAGGAAACTTGATCGGCCCAGCGTAACGGCTTTGGGTCTTTTCCCCTCTATCTTAGCCGTCACCACTTATGAAGTTACTAAAATATTGCGTTTATTGAGATGAACTTCTTAGCATTTCATGGATTTACCGTGCGGGTGCCGGGTCCATCGTGTGGCAGAGAAGCCCAGAGCAGTTCCCAGAGCATGCGACCTACCCTGGTAGGAACCTGTTAGTGCAGCCTTAAATACTCGTTCTAAAATAGAACTTACTGCAGTTTTCGACAGGCCCAGGTCTTTCAGAAGGTTATAGAGAGATTTTGCTGGTATACCTCTCGCTGCTACTTCTACCGCGTATAAATTAACCACATACTTACTATTGAAATACGGTTAATGTATAAAAAATTAAAGTTTAGTTTCCGCTGATAAGTATGATATATGATACACTTATCAGCGGCGGACTGCCCAAGACCGGGATGGTTGGCGTTCCTTCGAGGAAACCTTCGTTCAGCAGAGGACGACGATAGGTTGAACTATACTGTAGATAATGACTTTAAGGAGGCATACTATTAATTAGGTGACTCTGCCATTTCGAGAAGGTAATCAAGCACGTTCTTTTTCAATGTGGCAAGGTTAGTGTAGTTACTTGTAGTTTACATTTATAAAAAAGTAGCATTTCCTTTTTCACTACAAGTCATACAAAGATTCTTTAACACGTTTATGTCGCACTATGAACAAACGAAAATAGCATTCAATAACAAACATTATTCTGCCTAAACTCAGAAAGTAGCACTTAGTTTCGCCATAAAACACAGCTTAAGCCATGCAAAATCCAGACACTTTAGTGTGCGAAATTTTGGATAATATGTTTTAGAATGCATCCGGGAGACACAGACTGCGATTATATGGTCGTCCGTTCATATTTAACTAGTTTCTCTTATACCTCAGCATATGTTTGGACATTAGGGAGTTAAAGAGCTTAAATTCAACAAAATAAGTAGAGTTCTAGCATTCTTGTTTGGAGATTTATTTTTAGAAAATATTTCGGACATTTCGGATAAATAAATGTTTCGGACATCTTACACACAACATCATCTAGTCCCAAACTAAGCAGAGCTTGTATTATAACGATAGTTGTGATTGTAAAGTGTTGGTGTAAATTGATAATTATTTAGCCATGAAAGTCTATTTTGGGTTTAGTGTAATACAGACTTATATTATGTGGGTATATCTGCAATTCTAGGCAATAGAAAGCGTATTTTAACTACATTCCAAAACCATATAGCGAGTCGTGGACCCGATTTTCGCTCAGTTTGTTTATATATGTACTTAGGTCTTTCTGTTCTATACTAGTTTTTACTCGCGACTCCGCCCGCTTCTAAGCTGACGATAATGAGTATGAGCCTATGTCCTTATTCAATAATCAATGTACCTTCATGTCAAATTTTATTGATGCTATTTAGCCGTAAAAGCTTAACTGACAGTCAGGTTTGGATTTAAAAAAAAAAACAAAGTCGCCTCATAATACAATATTCATCAGTAATATTATGAGAGTATAATTCACAATACAACTCATATTAGCTCTGTGTATCAAAAAAGATGAGACAAATATTAGCTGAATTATGAATATAACAATTACATAACAAAATAGATTTATTCTCGTAGAGCTAGTGTTTTTGTTTGAAATATAGCCGGTTCCAAAAATAACGGGTCAGTCACATAAACCAATAACGGGTCAGTCACATAAACCAATAACGGGTCAGTCACATAAACCCGAATATCTCCCGAACTACGTATGCCATCCTAATGAAACGAAGACTGTTCAATTGAGAATTTAATTATACAGATAAAAAATAAAATAAAACTTAGTTACACCCACAATATTAATCTTAAATTAAAAAAAAACTAAAGTAGTCATATTTTTCTTAAGATTACATTTTTTTTATGATTGTTTTTTTGCTGTTTTTCATCACTTTCTTCATTTAATACTTTGTATTGCCTCCGCGTGATGAAGCCTCCAGTGATGAAAAACAGCAAAAAAACAATCATAAAAAAAATGTAATCTTAAGAAAAATATGACTACTTTAGTTTTTTTTTAATTTAAGATTAATATTGTGGGTGTAACTAAGTTTTATTTTATTTTTTATCTGTATAATTAAATTCTCAATTGAACAGTCTTCGTTTCATTAGGATGGCATACGTAGTTCGGGAGATATTCGGGTTTATGTGACTGACCCGTTATTTTTGGAACCGAGTGTAGATAACTTTTATGAGAACTGCGATAAGTTTGTGAGATATCTCTATTGACTCCTATGTTCCAGTAATTCTTTGCTTGCGACAAATAACATAATTTATAGGAATCTTGTACAGTCAAAGCTTTACTAGTTTACCGATTCACCGATTCATACACAAAAGAATAACATCTATTAATTTTTCGTAGTTTGGTATAGAAAAGACGCTGAATATGATCGCATTAAAAGTAATGTTTCACACAAATAATACGAATGCTAAATAATTATTTATATATCATAAATAATAATGTATGAAATAAATATTAAGATATTTTCCAACCTATGAATTGTGTATTTGTATATACTGTAAAACTATTGTTTATTGTATGATAAGCCATAGTTTTATTCAAATCTAAAATCTAAAAAATAAGAGTTTTTTATGCAAACAAAGAAAATAGCCACAATTTATATGATTTCATGTGGAGTTTTATTATCAGTACTTGGCGACACGAAATATCCATTTATAAGAGGAATAAAGAGATATGACTGGCCAGTGTCTATAGCCCCTCGTCTTTTAAGACTGGATTTGTATATATTTTTACATGTAAAGTTCAATTTGTCATAGAAAGAAAAAAAAAAAGATTTAGTTTAGTATGAAAGAGTAGATTGATAATTGAGCATATCTCGTTGAAGAAACAGTAACAAATACTATTAAATATATTAATATATAATAGTTTGAAGTTGACATGATTTGGTGAAACCTGCTGAAATAAATTTTAAATAAATATTTCTGACATATATATAATATTTTTCACACAACGTCATCTAGTCCCAAACTATGCAGAGCTTGTATTATGGGTACTAAACCACTGATATAAATACATAAATATACTTCTTTTTGTAAAGACATACATATTATACATGAAAAACACTCAAATTCCGAAATAAATATTTGTGGATCACACAAATATTTTATCCAACCGAACCCGAAACTTCCTGATCAGCAGCCGCATATGGCAATCAATAGACCAACATAAATTATATATATATAATATATATATATTTTATTATAATAATTATGCAAACTGATTGTCTTTCAATGGAAACTTCCGATCTTTGACAACTGATAGCGGCCATATTGCTGAAGTGACTATTGTAATTTTGACATACACTTATTCTATTTTTCCGCTTAATCGTCAGGAACAGAACATGTCATTATCTTGGGTATTCTGTTTCATACCGCAATGTTTAAGTGAAATCGATTAAAAAAACAGTATTTAGAATGATTATTCCTGAGCGTCTAACCCCTGTCACCTGTAAATCAAAAACAAGGCTCATCTTAAATTTATCCTTGAAAACATTATCTTTCAAAAAACAAATATTTAACGCTAGGGAATGCGTTCTAGGATCTTTACTAAATATTTCTCATCACGATAAGGGTAGAATCTTAAAACCATGACCTCCCTGACCAATGTTAAGTTCAGTTTGATATCCCTCGGGCTTTACTTTGTTTAAGAATCTACAAGGTAAGTATATTCTTATATTCCGGTTCGCCTCGGGAAATGAAAAATGTATTATGTATTTATAAGAGGGATACGACTGAAGGTCGTATGTACAATATTATATGACTGCCTTGTTGGTCTAGTGGTTAGCGTATGCGGCTGCTGATCAAGAGGTCTCGGGTTCGATTCCCGGGTCAGACCAAATATTTGTGTGATTCACAAATATTTGTTTCGGTGTCTGGGTGTTTTTCTATGTATAATATGTATGTATTTACAAAAGAAAAGTATGTTTATGTATTTATATCAGTTGTTTAGTATCCATAATACAAGCTCTGCTTAGTTTGGGACTAGATGATGTTGTATGTAAGTTGGCCGAAATATTTATTAAATATTTATTTATTATATATTTTAAACTGAGGATAAAAAAGGAAAGAAAGAAAAGGAAGATTAATAAATGTAATCAACGCTAAAAATAATTAACATTTTTAGAGAAAATAAATTAAAGGCAATGAAACCGAGAGATATTGTATTTTATTACGTGTTTAAAGTTATTAATAGTTATTGCAAGTAAACTAGAGAAAATACTAAATATGAAGCAATTAATTTTCATGACTCCATTAGAATGTTGTAAGCTTTTATAATTAACATTATCTACATTAGTATTATAAAGATGAAGAACTTTCTTGCTCATTGTTTATTTAAGCTTGCTAGTCTTTGAATAGCCAGTCTATTCATTGAGGAAAGGTTTAGGCTTTGTAATATTACATTGCGATAATTCCGATAAATAAAAATAGAGCAGTGACTTTAAAAATGGATAAAACTTGAGCTCCAGATCGACACATTAGAATTTCACATCTTAAATTCACTATTTTATATGTCAAATGTTTTGGTAATTCAAACACACATTTCAAAATCAACATGCATAAATGTCTCAATTACAAATTTAGCTTGTTACACAAACATTACTTATCCAAGTGTCTATAACGGGTCATAGATATGATATGAGTAAACAAATATAACTACCTCAAGCTTCATAGAACAAACACATTGGTAATGTTATTGTAGATTTACGTATACTTTGGTATCTCATAATATACAACTGTATTCTAGATATTCCGACAGGACTTTAAGAGCAATTTGGGCGGTATCACACGGTCGTAAAGCGGAGAGTACTGAACCATTATTTTATGGAGTCTATCTACGAAAATCTTAATTAATGTCATTGACTAAAGTAAAGCTAGATAGTAGAGCCACGCTGATTTCAGCACGAATGGGCCGGTACAGTACTACCCTAAAAATCATCATCATCATCATCAGCCTATCGCAGTCCACTGCTGGACATAGGCCTCTCCCATTGCACACCACTGTGATCGATTTTGGGCTTCTCGCATCCAGCTCCTGCCAGCCATCTTACGCAGGTCGTCACTCAACCTCGCCTGTGGGCGTCCTACACTACGTTTACCGAGACGCGGTCTCCACTCAAGAACTCTTCTGCCCCAACGGCCATCAGCTCTGCGGCTAATATGGCCAGCCCACTACCCTAACACAGAAGACCATTCCAATAATGACAGAACTCTTGCAATTGTATTTCGTTGGTGAGTGTGAGGCTGGAGGTCCAATAATTCTGCATCATCTTTCAATGATGCAGAAACATCCGACCAGGCCGCCTTGGTATGGGTCACTAAGCTACATTCTCTAGCCAATAGTTTCACCTGTAACCAATGCTTCTCTTTCCCGCAATATTTTTAGGGTAAATAATATTTACGTAATTATGAAATCACCACAAATTCGCTAAATACTAAATATAAGAAAAATAACCTATAATATAATTAAAATTTATATCCATCAATAATATGTAGCACTAACTCAAAAATATTCATAGACAAACACCAATGAACCAAAATCAACGGATACTTGCGCAATTTGGGGATAAGTGTCTGTAGATAATGGATAAAGTTGACGATAAAACTTTTATGTGATAAGAATAATGTCTTCAATTTAGCACTGTTTGAAATGATCTGAGAGGTCTGATAGAAGAAAAGCAAATATCTCTTATCGCGTTACTTTTAGTAGCTTTTGATATTGGACATGTTTAAAAGCTCAGCTGTATCTCTATATCATCTATGTGATAGTAAACATAAGTAAAAAGATAGCTATTTATACATTTTTAGCCAACTTCAAAAAAGGAGGAGGTTCTCAATTCGTCGGAATCACTTTTTTTAATGTATGCTCAGCGAAAATTTCGTCGTTTATACACCGAAAATTATTTTTGCAGTTGAATGGGCGTAGCTAACAGGTGGTCCCATCGTCACCATATCGGGATCTAATGATGGGATCTCAAGGAAATCGAGGGAACTCCTCAAAAATCATAGGCACAATTGTCGCGATTTGGGTACTCGGAATAGTTTTTTTTGAAGTCGGTTTTATTTTGTTAAAATTATATCTATCAATATTTGGTATTCCAAGCACGTAAAACAGACAACCTATTTCAGTTTGACAAAGCTAAGGTTGGTTAGTCACAATTGCTTTATTGGTATTCTGTGAATCATTTTCATTTTACATAAATAACATCAAAGATGAAAGCAATCAAGCCGTCAGAACTGTCTCAAGCATAGTAACCGCTAAATGGATTTTAAATTTAATCAAAATCACAACAGAATGAAAATTGGCCACGGACCGAAAGCCGCAAAGTTGGACGTACATCAATTCAGTTAATCGATCTCCTTATAATGATGGTGTCAGTGGGTGATAATCTAAACTTTCTTAGCACCTAAGAATTCGTAGTTTAATTATATTAATTACTGGCTTTTACTCGCGTCTTCTGTTGTTGTTCTGTTATTCTGATGAATAACTTCAATTTCTTTTTTTTTCCCCGTATGGGTGAAATTTTCCGAAATCCTCTCATATACTTTATTGCAATAACTACGTAGTACCATTTCATCATCATCAGCTTATCTCAGTATAATAATCAAGTACTAGTAAAGTACCGCTATAGTCAATACTCGACGATGTTTAACTTCGATTACTATTACGAACAAATTAAAATCGTATCGCACAGAAAAAATATTAGCATCAAATTCAAATTCAAAAAACTTTGTAAAATCGTATTGACAGAAAAAGGATTAGAATCAAAAAAAACTTTATAAAAAATTGATTTTTAAATTTAATTGGATAATATTGTTTTTTTTTAAATATTACCACCCTGATCATCGTCTGTAGATTTAATTATATACGATCGATCGATTGATTACATCGATTTTATACGATTTTTTTAGTCACGTCATTATGAAAAAAAAGTAATAATAATACTATAGAACGTAAACGTTTTGCGTTTACGTTATGTGCAGTAAAATATTATTATCCTTTAAAGTTTTAACTAGTTTGAGTATGATGTCTAAAAAGACTATGTTGATTGATAAATTGTATAATGATTAAGATTGATTGTGTATTTTTAAAAGATGATTTACGACCATAAACAACATGAACATGAACAATGATTGTTATTTTAAATTATGCGAAACGTGAAGAGTTACGTTCTAAGAAGTGACAAAAGGGACTTCGTAATTGGAATAGAGTATAGTACTCTCTTAGTACGTGAGGCATTGTTATCACTGGGGACAATATGTGCCAAAGCATGATTCTCTCACAACGAAATTTATCTACGTTACCTCTTAAACCTTTTACTGTTACCAAACTGATGTCATGGTTATTTTGATAAATTCATTATTTAAATTTATCTGATAATTAATAAGGGTGTAAAAAGTCTTACATGTTTTTCCTTTGTTTCAGGTTTTACATTCGTGATAAAAACGCAGTGATATAGTTAGTAAAACATAACAGTGACAGTGTTATAAGTGTAAATGAGAAAGATTCTATAGTTTTTTTTAAATAAAATTACAATAAATTATAAATAAATAATTAAATTGTTTGTGTGTTGAAAGATAAAATGCGATAGACTAGCTTAAATAAACATCTGTTAACTTCGACGTCAAAACGAGAAATACAACCAAACAACGATGGCTTGGCCTGAGGTTGTGCGATGAGCCGGCGGAAGAAGAGGGGATGGATGAACCCAGTGCCGCCAAGCGGCCATCAGTCCTAACAATTGATAGAGCCGCCTTCTTGTTATTGAGGGTCAAACGAGCCTTCAAGAAGAAGAGACAGCAACGAAAGGAAAAACAGTGAGTCAATACTAGAATTTTGCTGCCATTACAATTTAATAGTTTATTTTTTTGATTTAGATTTGATGGGACTAAATGTATTAGATATATTTTTTTAATGACAGAAATTGTGTACCTTAAGCCTATACATACATATTTATTCAGTAAGCCTGCTGATGTGAATACTAATTCAATGTCCTAGCCTGTAATCACAATGGAAAGGTTAACCTATTTTTTGACCCTAATGAAGCCGTGTCTCATTACAGATACCTCCAGATATTCAAATTCAAATGAGGATAGTTAACATTGTAGGCACGTTGCGAGTTTACTGGGTACGATCTACTCACGTAAATCATGTTCAGGCCGAATGTATTGTTGCGCACGATATACATTACTGTCTTGCGACTCAAGCTGTTTATGCTAATGTGTAAATTGGCAAGCATTGTACTAAATGACTTGTGACTGTGACTAGTGTGAAAAGCAACTTCGAGTATCAGGAAGAAATGTGTATGGAATATATTTTGATGTTTGAATTGCTTTAAAGTATGCAGTTGACATGTGGGAGCTGTTGTTATCAATTCATACTCTGTTTCTTTCGTATTTACTAGTTATTATTATTATACATTATTAGTTTGGGTCATAATCAAAAAAATACATAGTTAAGTAACAAAAGCTAAGCTAGCTTAGATAACTTGACATAGCTGTCAAGTTATCTAAGCTAGCTTAGCTTTTGGAGGCCAGGTGTTTTAATTTACTGTGCGCTGGGGATCATACTAGCAAAATTTTTTAAACCATTTTCATCGCAATTTTCACAGTTTTCTGTATCTTCCTGGGCTATATCAAAAAGTATGACAAAAAAACTGGTAGAACCGTCCTTAAGTTTCCTGCTTTGCAACTTATGTAGCAATTAAGTTTACTTATGTAAATCTTATATCTTATATAAATAACTTATGTAAATCATGCCAACGAAATTTCACGAAAAATATGTTATAGTTTTTAAAAATAGATAATTCATATTGTTTTAAAAACACGCTTGTGAGTTAATAAATACGTTTAAAAGACAGACTAGTATAGTAATTTAGTTTAACGGCGCTCGTTAGAAATTCCTAAAGGAATTCCTAACATTTTATGATTATGGCTGCTCTTCCTAATTGCTAGTGGGATGGTGAAAAATCAGATTTTTTCCACGTAATAATATGTAATAAATAATAATTTCATACACGAAAAATTTAATGTGCTTAATTTAATCATGCGATACTTTTATTCAAATATTGTAATTACACTGCATTAGGTTTGCTTGCAGGCTCTATTATAATTTGGTTACCCTCTTCTTTTTGCGCTTCTTCTTTTGCTTTGGTTATTTCACGTTGCAGTTCCTTCTCTTTTAGTTTGTCATTTCTATCTTGTAAAGTCAAATCTTTTTTCACGACGGGAAAAACTGGCTTGAACAGGTTAACATTATTTTTGATTTCCTTATCTCCTACAACCTGGATATTATCTTTGGAAAGTAAATCTCTCTTTTTTGATGATAGTTTCTCTAAATTGGCATTACCTGTTTCTTTTTTCTTCGGGAATAAAAATATTTCAATTGATTTTGTCTTCAAAGGAGGTAACATTGATTTGTTGGGAATCATGGTTTCAAATAGAAAAGGTAACATAGGCAAAGCGTTATTTGATATAGGAACTGAGTTACTTTGCAGAGGTACGGTATTACTACGTGTCAGTGGTTTCATATTCTTTGGATTGGTGGGAAATTCGAAAATAATTGTACTATCTTGTACATGTTCATGAGATTCGCAACATAAAGTAGAAGTTACCGGTTCTCTATTGGAAGAGAACAAATCGTTACTCATGAGAATTTTATTGAGAATACCGGCAGGGTTATTGAGATTATCTTTAAAATTACGAAGGCTGGAGCAGGGACATCCATCTTCTATAACAGGCTCGGGCTTTAGTAATGGTCCCATTGATCTTGAAACATGTTCCAAATGATGAGAGGATGAATCTGTAATTGATTAATAACGTCATAAATTTTATGTCATACAAGAAAATTAATACACTTGAATGCCTCAAAACTTCTATCAGAACAAAAGAACAATAAGCAAAATATTCATATTCCCCCAGGCTTATGATGAATGCAATATATTCGTATACGTTACTTATGATATTTTCATTTCTGTCTTTGTGATATTTTCGTCTTATTTTATCCGTATCTTACCACGATCGTTACCGTTGAAATAAAATGAGATTTCCATTTTCCCGAGATTCACCAAAGAGTTTGTTATAGTAGGCATAGGTCGCATGGTCTCCCGGGACGATGCCAACGCCAGATACGTCAGTATTACAGCTACTGCGTATAACAGCATACTCTACAACAAAATACAGCACTTTTTATGGTAAAATGCATCTAGTATTTTTATTCAAATTCAAACAAACATAAAACTTCAGTGATCATACATATTTACTTACGATATTTTGAAGTCACTAAGCTGTAAAAAGTGTTTTACCCACATGTTACTACATTTCCGCCAATCATCATCATCAACAGCCTTTAACAGTCCACTGCTGGACATAGGCCTCTCCTTTGAAAGGAGGTTTTGGCCTACTATACCACGCTGGCCAGACGGGTTGGTAAAGGGTTTGTTTCAAGTTTTCCTTCTCTTGGCAGGGATATTAGCTGCTTATTTTGTTCCTTTAGTCGCCTCTTACGACACTTGGTATTCTTAAACATTTCTCACTGTTACTTGAATACTGTTTGTATTAAATTATCAAAGTATGGTATATACTCAAACTGGTAACAGTGTAAAAAGTAAAGCATTAAAAATGAATAAAAGCATAAAACTTTGTATTGAAAAAGGTACTTACAGTTCTTTCTTGGTCTACAAGCAATAACGAATTGATTGAAATTCGGTAGAAATCAAATTCTTTTTGTTTCGCAACTTCGATTTAGGTTTTATTGCTTTTCAATTCTATCGCAACGATTGAGAAATAGCAATTGTAAGCAAATTTTCGACTGAAATGAGATTATAAATGTACTGTTTCAGCAGTCTTGGGTATTAGATTTAGTACTTTTATGATTTATGGGCGCCAATTGATTCTAGAAGTTTCAGAACTATTGACAAATGGTTGTTTTTAGGATTTAAATCAAAACATTTGTAAACACTACTAACATAATATTATTACAATTTCCACACCGTTATTCAAATGCCCTTGATATTTATTTATTAATTTAATTGTAAAACAATGTTAAGTACTAAATTATACCTAATGTTTTGTTCTGTACAAATCCGAACTTATACTCGTATTTGTCATGATCTATTCTATTACTATTACTAAACTTATTCTATTCTGGACTATACTGTAAGTTTAATCTCAAATTTATTATTAGTGTGCTGACCATGCTGACAAAAAACGCTTGCTGACTACAAGCTGACAATACTCTTTAATCTATAAAATAAAATAATAGCAATACCCTAAAATCACTTATTTGTATTTGTGTAGACTATAGCATAACCTGTTCTGAAAGGTTTTGGTTTCATTATTGTTTCGATAATCGAGATCGAAACGATAACCTTGCAGCTTTACAAGCGACTTGTAAAAATATTTTATCCGATCAATAACATCTGTTGATTTATTTACTTCGTAGACTATTTACACATATTTGCAATGTTACTATATTAAATATGAATTATGTTTATTGTCTATTTCACTTAATTTATTGTATTCTTAAAACAAAATAAGGAAGCAGAAAAATGGAAGGAAAGTGAACAAGTTTTCGCCCACTTTCGCCCAAAGGCATTCTTAATACGCAGTGCAGGAAAATTCTTAGCATATTTTTTAAAGGACGCCATCTGAACGTAATATGAAAGCTTTGTTCCCTATTGGTGACACGTACTTTAATAGTATACATAAAATATAGGAAAACAAGGAGAGTGAATCTTTTATTACTTAGCAACAGTTATTGCATGGAAATTAATTTTCTTCATGAGGCTAATATTGAATTAGGCTTAGTGTATTTGTAAAATGTTGATAATAAAATGAAATGATTACTCTTAGAGATGACTGAGGGAAACTGTCAGGCACGAGTGTCAACATAAACAACGATAATTCATATAAAGATGGTAATATTTTAAATTTAAAAATCGGTCAAGTGCGTGTCAGGCCACGCATAGAATAGGCTTCCATAGTCACCCATGATGACTTTAAAAACGTATCCAATAGATTAATGTTTCGAACTTATTATTTTGTAATTTTTTTTACTAAGTTTTCCAAGTAAGCGCATTTTACAAGTAAGGCCTTTATAACTCCTGGACTAACAAAGTTATTCAAGCCGCTATAGTTTGCCTTAAAAGTTGCGTGGACTACCATTCTGAATTTTTTAAGATTTTTCGAGCTAGCCGTTCAGGATTCAGTAAATTATATTGATGTAAAGAAATAAATAATAAATATTTCGGTCATTTCGGACATTTTACACACAACGCCATCTAGTCCCCAAACTAAGCAGAGCTTGTATTATGGGTAATTAGACAACTGATTTAAATATATAAACATACTTTTTTTTATAAATACATACATATTATACAAAGAAAATACCCAAACTCCGAAACAAATACTTGCGCATCACACAAGCATTTGGTCCGACCCGGGAATCGAATCCGAAACCTGTTGACCAGCAGTCGCATACGTCAACCACTAGACCAACGAGGCAGTTAATGTGATCGTAAAAATTGAACTAAATTTGTAAACATATGGTCACTAATTTTTTATTGTATATCCAAACGGCGAAATTACGGAGCCACGACCTGTCTTGCCAGTCCCCAACCCGCACTCGGCCTGCGTGGGGACGTATGGCCTTAACCCTCTCTTGAGAGAAGACCGAGCCCAGAAATGGGACGTTATAGGTTGTTGATGAAAGGATTTGTAACCTTCACCGCCTATAACTTCCATAGATAGCTATAGTTCCATACTACATAGCATTAACTGACTGACATTGTGAAATATAAAAATATCATGCCATGGTCTACGATGATGCTGATGAGATAAGAGATCAAGAAAAATTAAATTCTTTGATCTAGGCATGACATTTTTACACGCTTTTATTAGCTTCACCTATATGTTTGTAACCGACTCCTTTGGGTGCGATTTTGACCCACTTTAAACGGCCAGATTTCGTTCAAACTTTGTAGATTTATCGAGGACCAATGACTACATACTAATTTGAAAAAAAGACTTCTTCGTCTTTTTTCTAAACAAAATAGTTTTATAAAACTAAACATACACGCTTTTAAACTAAAAACTAGAAAATAATTTTAATGTAACAAAGCGTGGGGTGCTTTTTGAAAATGTTTCACAACGTTAACGTTAACGTCACAGTTTTTACTTTTTTGTTTAAAAGCGTGTTGGTTTAGTTTTTTTAAACTTTTTTTTTTATTTTTTTTAGTGATATATGAAAAAAAATATGGGTAACTTTAAGTTACTATAGTAGTTAGTTTTACAAGTAGAGATAAACTACAGTTAAAAAGGCTTTTCTTATGTTTTGCGTAATTCAAGGATGTAACAAGAATATTGGTATCGAATAATTTATTTTATAGTCGGTGAAGGAACTTCACGTTTCATTCGAAGTGAAGTGTCGTTTTATATGATCCTATTTTGATCCGAAAGCATTTCGGAAAGCGAATGCAAGCAATAAAATGATCTCAAATTGTATTTATTTATACACGTCGATTTCTGAAACTGGTCGTAAAACTGCATACGTTTAATGTTGCCACTTCCGTGGATTACCAACAATTGCGGGTAATTTTACACTTTCGTTTTTTAATTTGGTATGGTAACTTTGACTGTATTTATTGTATAATAAAATATAATATAATATAACAAAAGTATTAAAATACTCACCATGACTGAATATCACTGACGCGTTGCAAAATAGAAAATAGTTTCTAAATAGACTTGAAAACATTACGTAGTCACAAGGTTGTCTTACCAGTCTGCAACCTGTACTTGGCCAGCGTGGGGACGCATGGTCTTAACCCGAGACTTGCTTAACCAGGGGTTAAGCAAGTCTCGGGTTAAGACCATGCGTCCCCCAAAAGAGGTGACCCGAACCCAGCAGGACATTATGGTCTGTTGATGAAGCATGAAAGACGTGTTTTACATGATGTACTTTCTACACACTGAGGTAATCTAGTTTTTGGAGAAAATGATTTCATCTATGCCAAATATATTTTTTCAGTAACAATATAGAAATAATTGCCCATTTTGTTACGACTAGATGTAATTACGTTCCCAGATCTATGTCACAAATGTTTCTTATACTGGCAACACTCAGAGTTATTGGTTTGCTGTAGTACAACGCAGGAATGGCGCTTACGCATTTGGCATTCGCATTATTGGTATGTACTAACACGTGTGGAACTCGGCCATTTTGTTTTAACGTTAACGGGTTTCATAAGTACCTTTTCGTTACTTCAAAACCGTTTCGAAGCTTAGAGAAATTTTAATGAACCTGATATCTTAAATTGTATAACTAGTGTTTAGATTTATGAACTTCTTATATATGTTTAATATTCTGATGAAATTCAAAGCTAAATAGAATCAAAAAATTTATATAAAACCTTTTGAAATAATTAGAATAAAACAACAATCATTATTGAGCTAATTGACAGATATTCCAATTTTTATTATGTTCTGTAATTATATACTTTGATACACTTTAATCATTCCTCTATTTTTTTAAAGCTTTTTTTTAAACCATATATGTGTTTAAAATTTAATATTTTCTTATTAAATAGTACAATATCATGATTTTTAAATGGAGATCTATCACTCGAGCGTGACTTTATGTATGTTTAATATCAATGACTTTTAGTAAAATTTATAGACGTAGCTATATTTTACAAAAAAAAAAACAATGAGATTAACTTTTAAATAACAGAATACTTGCCAACGCGATTTTAATACTTCATGGAAAATAAATTAATGAAATATAAACAAACATAAAGTAGAACCAATAAAACCCTTATAAGAAGTACTATGGTAAACTGTATTCTTCCCTCCTTACCTTGAAGGGAGCTATATTTCCTCCAATATAAATAAGACTAAATTAGAAACATGTCTATGCCACATCAGAACAAAAAATAATCGAGTTGATTAACAAAACGTGGAAAATCTACTTGTTATTTGAAGTTGGTGAAAATTTTAAAAGAACAATTCGAATAGACAAGAAATGTCACAAGCTGACAAAATTATTTGGAAATCAAAAACATGCGTTTTGAGGACAGTACCTATAGATTTCCTCAGAACATGTTTTCCCCCTTGTATATGTGATTAAAACAAAGTCCTATCGGTTTTCACGTGAATCTTATAGATTATCATTATTTATTTTAACTTAAACGATAAAGTTTTAGTTCTGAATATTTCGGTTCTACCTATTCTTAATTTTTTTGTGTATAATCATTTTAATTAATAATACAAATTATTTTATTCATATCAACAATTTAAATATATTTAGAATACATTAACATATTTCACATGCTTTTGACAAACACTGTAACCATGCAATAAAATGTTTGCAGTGGTAAATTGAGAATATTAGAACTTGCCCAATTAACAATTATAGGAAGTTTTATTAAAAGTTCACCGATCCATGTAATTGAAAGTAAGTTTTATTTAATGCTATTGTTTTTAATCCGGGGGGTGATGGATCAAGAATACGAGGTACCACTATTTTAAAG
Organism: Phragmatobia fuliginosa; assembly: GCA_932526445.1. NCBI lineage: Eukaryota > Metazoa > Arthropoda > Insecta > Lepidoptera > Erebidae > Phragmatobia > Phragmatobia fuliginosa. The sequence continues at coordinate 5,836,489 of OW052066.1, read as the reverse complement.
GCATTAAAGCTACGATAAGGTCAGCATGAAATCTGGGGGTTTGTACTTATAGATCGATTTTAATCACACGTGAACTAATAGTAAAACAGGGACGAAATTCGATCGATACAAGGGGAAAACCAAAAGGCATTATAATCATGCTTCAATTTGAATGAAAAACATGTTCAAATTAAACTTATAAACATGCTATAATATTAAAAGGTTTAAACCGTTTCAGTAAAATCTGCCTTCTTCTGAGTTTTAAGATAATTAAAGCAATGTTTCACCAACAATTAAATCGAACACTGAAACTCATTAAAACTGTTCGTGATGTAATAACTGTTACATTTACGAGATTACAGACAGTTTTATGATGCCTACGAGTCAGGCGTGAAAGCGTTGCCGATTATAAAATTTGATAATAAATAATCAAAATTTGATAATAAATAACAACATTTTTGTTCCATAATATGGAATACAGATATGAAATTTGGTAAAAATACTATATCATAATAAATCAATATAAATCAAAATAGGAGTATTGAATTTAATTTTTATTGGAATAACCAATCTGGACAGATTAATATATCAGTCTTAGTATACAATTCTAAAAAGAGCCCTATACCCAGTAGAAATTTCTCGATGATAGTAAAATGATTTAGTGGAGTAAATAATTTTACTATCATCAATTAAAATAAATGATTTTCTCTAGTTGATATTCGTAAATCGACGTCTTCTCAAATAAATTACTGACTGCCTTGTTGGTCTAGTAGTTGGTATATGCGGCTGTTAATCAAGAGGTCTCGGGTTCGATTCCCGGGTCGAACCAAGTATTTGTGTTATCCACAAATATTTGTTTCGGAGTCTGGATGTTTTCTATGTATAAAAAGTATATTTATGTATTTATATCATTCGTTTAGTACCCATAATACAAGCTCTGCTTAGTTTGGTACTAGATGGCGTTGTCCGAAATATTTATTTATATTATTATTTATATGTTTCATCAGCTATTACATCAAAGCGTTACTTCCGTAAATATTTTTTACTATATCTATTTATGTTTTTGTCATGTCTATAGATTATGGTAGTTGTCGGAGACAGTAAAGCAAATAAAACCGGACACAGCTCAAAACCAACGTTGGATATAAAAAGAAGGAGCAATATAGTTGATGAAGCATTTCTAGAACAAAAAGAAATATTATTAGATATGGTGCGTATATTTTTTGAAATTAGAAATAAAATATTCTCGTCTATTCATTTCCTTTATTGCAACTTTGTAATTTTATGAATTGAAAAAGATTAGTCTATGATTGAGATTGTAAAAATATCCAAGTTTGTCGTGTTAAGAAACTGGAACGATAATTCATTTTTATTTATTATTTAACTGTTTTTTTAGATTGAATTCAAAATAATGCTACAAATTTCAATGTTGAGCTAATCTTTACAGAATTAGTTTTATCGAAAATAGAGATATAAATTCAAAACTGATATAAATACCCATTGATCCCTTTTCACATTAACCTTGAAGTGGTAAATGTCAAACAAATCAATTACTTGGTGATGCCTTTGAGCTTTTGAAGAGGTTTTCTTTGTATATATACGAATACCCACATATATTTGTGAAGAAAGCTTCTTCGTATTTGGCTTTTAGATTGAATTCGTTTATTGCAAGCCTTTCTTGCTGAGCAAATTACGTAACGTTATTTTCCAATTTCTTAATATTTTACTGAGGAAATGGCGTTTTTACCAAAGAAATATGATGTCTTTGGCACACTTGACACATTTGTAAAATATTTTTTACAAGTGTGTATTTACCACAAGTACAAGGACATATGTTGTTTGTTGTTCTTTAGGATCAGAGAAAATCAATTCTATAACAATAAATTATAAAATTGTTTTTTTTTAATGGCTGGTGATAGACAGACCAATGTCAACTAATCTGTCAAATAATAACAGATTTTGATTTCTGTTGGAGTATATGTCAGATATACTTAAATTTGTCAACATCATTTATTTGTTATATAGTGTAATATTGCTACTTAAAACTGAATCAAGTATTATTATTTGAATTGTATAAAGAATCTAGGAAAAAGCCCTTGACTGAAAATGAAAGAAAAAAAAATGTATTTACTCAACTTTCAGCTAGAATCAAAACTGAAAGAAGTAAGAGATAAAAAGAAAAGGAAAACAGTTGAGGGCAAACATAATATCGATGCATTAGAACGCGAAAAGTGCGAAAGTATGCTAAGAAATGTTGACGTGAATATTAAAATAAACGGTATAAGCGCTGTTGGAGAAGCAGATTTGAAACTGAAACATGGAAACTCGAGTAATTATATTTTTTACCCTATATTCTAATTAAAAGCAGGAAAACTTGTAACAAACCCTATACTTATCCGTCTGACCAGGTATGACATAGTAGGCCAAAACTTTCTATTACAAGGTCGTATAGAAAGGTCTAAGGAAAGGTTTATGTCCCGGAATGGACTGTTAAAGACTGTTAATGATGATAATATTCTAATTTATTGTAATAATAATAGTTGTAATAGAAATAATAATTAATCATTTGTTCTGGTCCATGTGTATTCATACTTATAAGCTCTTTCGTAAAATTTTATGAAGCAAACGGAAAACTAGAAATTGGATTTATTTCTCCATCCCTCCCTAAGAGAGTATGTGGATGTTAGTGTTAAAATAAATGGCATTAGTGAAGAGGTCGCTCTGAAAATTAAATATGCAATCTCGAGTGGAACTTAATAAACTCTTTTGCAAAAAAAACGGGCACCTAAGCAAAGAACTATTTTATAGTTACTATTTGTTTGTTTGACAATTTTAGGTATTGTTATCCTCAGAATTTTATAAATTAATTAGGAAGGAATAGTTTTCATCAGTTTTATCATAACATTTTGATTAAATTATTGAGAAATAATGTTTAAGCTCAAAACACTATAATTGTACCTGCTCGCTAAATAAAAATGAAACGCGTTAATTTCTTTGTTTTTATTAATTACATTAAAAGCAGATAAAAGTTTAGTATTGAGTGTGACCTCCTCTTGCTGAAATCACGGCTTGCATTCGTCTGGGCATGCTAGCGAGTATATCTTTTAAGGTTTATTGGGGAATCCGTTCCCACTCCGCGGTAATCACATTCTTTAGCTCTCTGATGGTCTACGGAGCCGGCTGCACTGATCTCACTCGTCGCTTCAGAACGTCCCAGACATGCTCTATGGGATTGAGGTCCGGGCTTCTAGCTGGCCAGTCAAAACGACGGATTCCGACTCCTAGCATATACGCTTCCACATCGCCAGACCGGTGGGCGCGAGCGTTGTCGTCCATAAAAATTGAGTTTTCGCCAAGAGCGGTTAAAGCGGGTTGTGCATAAGGATTTAGAACTTCCGTTATGTATCGGTGTCCAGTCAGTGTACCGTTTTCGATGAAGAGTAACTCCGTACGATCCATAGAATTTATTCCTGCCCAAAACATAACAGAGCCCTCTCCATAAGGTGTGATTTCTTCAAAACATGCCTCTGTAAAGCGTTCTCCTTGTCTACGTAGCACTCGCCGACGTCGGTCTTCACCATGCAGAGACATCCTGGCTTCATCGGAGAACAATACCCTATCCCAGTCTTCATGAGTCCATGACACACAATTTCGAGCGAAGCTAAGCCTGGCAACTCGATGTCCACGGAGTAATTTAGGGCCGCGTGCCGGGCTATGACTGTATATACAGATAGCGAGAAGCCTTCTCCTGAACGTCCATAGACAAATTTGCACATTTCTTACTTCTTCGAGTCTGTTCTTGAGGTCCACATAAGAAGATTTGCGATTTCTCAACGCTTGACTAACTAGAAAACGATCATCCCGTGGTTCGGTACATGTCTTTCTGCCAGACCAGGCCTTCTCTTGACGGAACCGTCTCTTGATAGCGCTGCCAGGTCCTTTGAATTGTCGACCGACTCACATTTAGACTCTGAGCCACGAAGCATTGGCTGCAACCTTCTTCAAGCAGCGCAATAATTTTGCTCGCTCTTAGCACTTTATCTACTATTTTCGAGATTGCTAAACAGCAATAACAATACTTTTAAATGTCGAGGACATCAGATAATTTAATAAAAATTTACAAAAAGTTAATTAGAGTCGATATTAACTATAGGGAATTCGCGCCACAAAATGTAGTTAAAAGTTGTTTTCTTTGAAAACCAGGCTCAGTCAAAAATTTGAATTTGGAAGGTACTCTTATAAACATTATGGCACTTTTATAACTGGCCAGTAACATGTTCAAGTGATTAAAACCTTTTTGGTATTTTATTTTTTTCAGCCAGGAAGAAAATCGAAACCGCCCGTTAACCAAACAGTTGTAACAATTGTATTTAACATTGAACACAAAATTAAGATTAAGTCTTATAATTACTAACTGCTTCACCGTTAATAGCCATATATTATCGTTATATAATCTTCTAAAATGAAACACTGTGAACAATATCTTAGTTACTTGTGCCTATTACGTGTGGGACTAAATCACTAATGATTTGGTTAAACACAATATGTCGCAAGATATTCGGTCTAATGAATATCAAGTGTCGTGTTGTTGAGGTCCCTATAATTTCGAAACCCTAAACGGAGCTTACAAGGGTGACATATAAAAGGAATTCTTTAATTATGTTTTGTTAAGAAAAAGCGCTGGAACCAGTCCTATTTCGTGCAATCAATTACTTCAGTAATTTTGTATTCATTACTTTAATTAAGGATTTGTACCTTTCTTAATTTTAATTAAGGGAATTCGTTGAGTCTCCCTTGAATAGTGAGAAGGTAGATAAATAAGCTGGTCTCTCCAATTCTTTGGAAGGTTGAATTTTAGAACATTGGCTACACAAATGTTACACTGGTTTAAGAATTCTAGTAGACAATGAGATAATGTAATAAAGTAGCTAGCCGCAGTTCTAAGGGCCACAGCACATTAGCTACTTTTAGCATCAACGTTCGACGATTTTGCGACTGCATCGATGCTGCATCGCGTTTTGGCGACTTTTTGCATTCGATCGCGGTATTATAATCGCGCGTCATGTTGCATCATTCGCGACTTTCAGCGTTCGAACGCGGTATCGGAAACGCGCGTTTTAGCGACTGCTCAGATGATTGGATAGCGTCGGCTGTAGTGATGTCTATAATTTTCCGATTTGTAAGTTTCATTACTTATGATGTTACTGTTGTACTGTTACTGTGGTTTTGTTTACAAATACAAAAAATAATGAGAGTCAAGTCGTGTTCGGCAGACGCCGAATCGATGCTACCATCATCCGAATGTGTGCGTAGAGTAGCGTTCAACTGCTGTGTCGCGCTTCGATTTTTGTCGATGCTAAAAGTAGCTAGTGTGTTGTGGCCTTTATATATGCGTATTTTTACATTTTGAAATATTAATATTATCATTATATTTACTTACAGTTAATTTGTTAACATGTTTTTTAACTTTACAAGTAAAATTTTAGATAAAGGTTTCATAAATATAAACTCAACTGGAATAGCAAACGTTGGCCAAGCCACCATGGAGTTGGGAGTGGGAGACAGCGCAGTCTTCATTCCGGGTCTTAGTAACATATTTATTGGTAAGAAGTAAATATTCCCACGTAATATTTAAATATAGTAAATTTGACAGTCAATATGTAGGAGTCAAACTTACCTTTGAGCTTTCTGATAATTCATCATCATCAAGGGCCCTCCATAGTCCAACGCTGGACATAGACCTCTCCTTAGCAAGGAGGTGTTAGTCTACTTTACCAGACGATAGTTTTTTGCCATGACAGAGAAAGCAAACAAGCACAGGTCCACATTAGTGACTGCCAGTTATTGATTTTCTTAGAATCATTTGAGTGGAGGAAAGGAATTGGTTCTTTTAAATTCAACACTTTAAAAAAAAAGCCTAAGAATTTCCTAACACCGACATTCTGTGAGAGCATTATACTGATTAACTTGAGTTAGTTGAAGCCGAATGTGTCAATTTCTTGGTTTTGAGGATAACTATATATTTCTTAAATTGTAGATCTAGAAGAGGAGGTTGTTGGTTACCATCAGGTGACTTCTCTACTCATTTGACCTCCTCCTCGCCTAAACTGTAACCGGACTGCCTTGTTGGTCTAGTGGTTAGCGTATGCGGCCGCTGATCAAGAAGTCTCGGGTTCAATTCCCGGATCGGACCAAATATTTGTGTGATCCACAAATATTTGTTTCGGAGTCTGGGTGTTTTCTATGTATAATTTGTATGTATTTACAAAAGAAAAAGTATGTTTATGTATTTATATCAGTTGTTTAGTACCCATAATTGAAGCTCTGCTTAGTTTGGGACTAGACGATGTTGTGTGTAAGATGTCCAAAATATAAAAAATATATATAATGTTGTGTCTTACATATTGGCTAATATTATGATTTCTTCAAGATCACAAACTACTGGAATGCGCAAGCAGAAAGGCGGCTTTAACAAAGGAAAAGTCTGATGAAACAAAGAAAATTGAAGATAACAATAAAAATGAAATGGATACAAAGACTGTTTTGTCTTCTGCGCCTATATCGGAAATAGTTCCAAACACCACCTCTAGAGTAGTTGATAGTGTTATTCCTATTACTTCAACACCTCTTTCTATTTTAATGCAACCGCTTTCTGCAATAGTTCCTCCGCCTTCTTCTGGAATTAATCAGCTTCCCGTAGCACAGGGTATACCCCCAGAAGTACCCCAAATAAATAAACAAGCAATGCCACAAGCTCTACCTCAAGATATTCCACAAACTTATCCGCAAGCTATTCCACAAGCTACGGTTGCTGCACCACAAATTGCTGTTTAGACATATAAAACTTGTTTCAATAAACCTGAGTTCTAACTTTTTTTTTATTTAATATTTCTGATTCGATATAGAATAAAGTGGTTAGTGTATTTAGCTACTAATTAATCATCGTAATTAACGAATTAAGATAAAAATTAGGGAGTAGTTTAGGACAAGGAGACATCAGTTAAAAATTACGACGTATCCGTATTATAGAGGACTACAGACTCTGGCAAGAATTTACAAGGATTCTTTGTTGTAAATATATTGACTGCCTCGTTGATCTAGTGGTTAGCGGGTGCGGCTGCTGTTTTTCTATGTATAATATATATGTATTTACAAAAAAAAATTTTTTTTATGTATTAATATCAGTTGCTTAGTACCCATAACACAAGCTCTGCTTACTTTGGGACTAGAGGATGTTGTGTGTAAGTTGTCCAAATATTATTTATTATTTATATAACTTTAAATTTATGACAATGATTTTGCGAGAAAACTCTTTTTACACTACTACGTCGAGGCCAGAAAAAGAGCAATAGTTTTATATAATCCGCCGTAGAATCTAGCACCACGTAGCACTACTAAACCGATTTTAACGAATGTGGTGTCAATAGATTTGCCATTATGTCTACTCAGGCTGTAATTACGACCTAGGATATAGAAATCAAAAGTATAACCTCTGTATCCGTTATATTTTTATATTTAAGCCTAACAAAGTCACTCTATTCTGCTTGATGGAAAGCATCAGTAGAATTTAGGAGTTGGTGCTACCGTCCGCATTGTAAGTGCATACAATCTAGCATGGTGACCCATATCATGGCGGCTTAGTGAGATCAATGATATGGCCTCCGGTCTGCCGGCACGAATGCTGTTAGGATGGTCTTCTGTGTGAGGATAGTACTGCCCTGGTCGAGCCGGCTTAATTCTTGCTGAAATTACCGTGGCTCTACTAATTACCAAACATATGAAAGTTTTTTGTTACTTGCAAATATAAATTTAGACAAAATAAAATAGGTTTTGAGTTGTACAACGCGTGTGCCGGACATCGCCCAATTTTTGTGATATTAGTGATGGCGCCCGCGTAGTGCGGGCAGGCGCTGAGAGGGGTCCAGAAGGAGATTTGTTCCCAGAGCTACTCCTAAAATTCAGGTGCAAAGAGGACACACCGTATGGTTTTAGTCAGTTCGATTCCGACACACCGCCCCGCCCCAAACCCCGGCGGGGTGACAAACTATGGTTCAATCTAGCTCTGAACCGTATTCAATCTATCTCTGTACCGAAATTCATACATGTCGGTTCGACACTTTAACCGTGAAAGTATAACAGATAGACAGATAGAGTTCCTTTTGAATGTGTAATATTATTAAAAAAACAGTATTAGTAAAAAAGTAACAAAGTCATCATAACTAAGCACAAGTTTCTCATTCAAATAAATTCTGCTACGTTCCCTAAATGGTGCTCGTTTTAGAATATTCTCTGCTAAAGTCGCTTATATTTACTCTGTACGTACGTGAGAAAATTAATGCAATTCATCGATGTCTGAAAGGATTTTATCGGTTTGTAGTTTTTTGTAATTATTATTATTATTATTTAATCACTTGAAATATAAGTTAGTTATTAAAGGTTTTGAAACAATAAATAACATGAAACTTCACCCATTAAAAACAGAAGTCATTAAAAATAATAAAAAAGAACAATAGTTCTTTGAATTATACAGATATCTTGCCAATAAGCCCAAAAAATGTTAGAAAAACCTATAGAATGCCGTATATCAAATGGAGGGCCAACTTAATGTTTTAGCCGTTTATCGGATATGGGTGAGTGTTGCCAGTTCCACGCCTGAGAAGTGAATGTTGTTTTAATATAATGTTTTGAATAGACAACTGACGAACTATAAATATTTTCACGGTTAGCTGCGAGTAGGTAGACATCATTTATAAGGTATAAAATGGTTTTAAGCTGTTCCTATTATAATGGTGTTGCTGACGCTGATTGCCTAAAGACACAGAGAAAGATAGAAAATGTGTTGGTATAATGTGACTGTGATGAAATGCTTTTGACTGTAATTACTCAAATTTCACATATCCACATCAACATGTATTCAATCATTTCATTAATCAAGATTACCATGTCATTAAAATACCCCTAAAATTGTGTACATTAATGAAATTCCTTTATCAATTAATAAAGTCAATGATCTATGCAAATTACAGGTTAGAACTATTTAACTTACATTGTCAGTTTTCAAACAAAAAAACGCATCATAATCGGCAATGTGTCGAGTGTTTTTTTATTGTGGAGCTAAATAAATGCCAGAGATAACTCCTGATCCTGAGCCTTCCTTGCCTTTGAGTGATACCTTTTGTGCGAAGGCTAAGGTATCTTACACATATTTATGTTAAACATAATTACGGTGTCGGCAAGCTTGTAGTTTTATCGCTAAAAGAATTTATCGCTAATTAAAATAATAAACTGGTTAATTAAATGGTTACCTGTAAGAGATTGCCTTCGAGCGATAAAGCCGCCACTTGTACTTCCTAGTTTAAGCTAACGTTGTATGTTATTCTGGTGTACAATAAAGAAAATTTCTACAACAACATATTGAATAATAAAATGAGTAACTAGAAAAAAGCTAAGTCGTTTTAAATTTTTATTATATTAAGCATGAAATAAAAGTTTCAAGAAAAACGAAGAGTTCAGATAATAATTTTTCACTCTGATATTCAAAGACAAAAAGCTAGACGGTCTATATAAAGTTACTAAAACTATTTATCAAGTCCAATGTGGTGTAAGCTAATATCACGGGTTGAGACCACATTAATTTCATAAAATAATAGGCAAAAGAGACGTTTTATTGTCTCAAGCCATTCGTGAATATTCTGAAATAGGATTCTGACTACGCAAAATTCTTTTCTTTTCTATAATTGATGATAGAATAGATAGATATTTCAAATGTATATCAAGTCTATAAATTTAATTATGTATTAAGTTATAGTAGAAATAATTTATATTTCTTACTTGAAGCAAAAACTTTGTAACCCTTGTTACGAAAATTGCGTGAACGGAGGAGTATGTACACACTTATAATATATATATGTGGAGGAGGAGTACAGGAAACTATGTTTTTAGTTAGCATAAAAATACATTAAATCAATAGATTAAATGTCACACCATGTATTTGATACAAACACGCATAGATACTCTTTTGTCAAATTAACAATTCGTGTTTATAGAAGTTATAGTTTTTCTAGAACCTTAATAATGTTGCCACTTATAATTTAAATAAATTATGGAATTTCGACCAGTTGGCGACCACTAGTAAAGCTTCCTGCATTACATTTGCACGAGGCGGACTTAATGCCATATGGCATTTTCTACCAGCTAACCTTTGGATGGTACACTAAAGGATGTGGCAGGTGTCTTCCCAAAAAGAGGACATTTTAAACTGCGTTGTTGGTCTAGTGGCTAGCGTATGCGACTGCTGACATACAGGTCTCGGGTTCGATTCCCGGGTCGTACCAAATATTTGTGTGATCCACAAATATTTGTTTCGGAGTCTGGGTGTTTTCTATGTATATGTATTGTATATATATATTGTATATGTATTTTCTATGTAACATACTTTTTTACTCTTAGTACATACTTATTATACATAGAAAACAACTAAATCCAAAAAAATAAAATTTGTAGAATATACAAACATTTGGTCCGACCCAACAATTAAACCCGAGACCTCAGGCACAGCAGATGCATGCGTTACCACTGCGCCATAGAGGCAGTCAAAAAATTAAAACATTTTCTCAAAAATGTCATATGTGTAGGAAGACATAACAACAACTAGCTTATCCTCACGGCTCCGCCAGTTTAATAATAAATAATAATAATAATATTTTGGACATCTTACACACAACATCATCTAGTCCCAAAGTAAGCAGAGCTTGTGTTATGGGTAGTGATGGGTCGAGGGCGAAAACAAATACGGGCGGAAAGGCATAAACTGGGCAGATTGAGCATAAATAAGTTTACGCCCGAATAAATGCCCGAGCACTGGGCAGAAAAAACGAATACCTTTGTTATGTGAAAAACAAAGGTTTTCTTAATATATTTTTTCTTAATTTAAATGAGTCAGTATGTTGTAAATTAAAACGTATAATTAATTATTAATTATACATTTTTGTAATTAAAATCACAAATAATCACAGTTCGTTTCATTATTTTTGTCGAAAATTCGTAAAAAATTAACAAATATAACTCTTAGAAAATATGTATAATAATAATAACATTTTTAATTTTTTCATTCGATGTTATTTTTTATATTTTTAAATGTATTTTTTAGATTTATATATTTAAAAATGTAATGAATAAGTATTTTGATTTTAATTAAGAGAACAATAATAATAATAATAAGTGGCAGCTTGGCAGTGTAGAATAAAACGTATTGCTGAGTCCAGGACACTCATCGCCGAATTAATTGCCTATGAATTTGGTAATATGCGACCGAGAGTCATGCGCTTTATGAAACAGGCACTTTTGGAGACTACCATCAGTCCTCAACAGTATACAGGGTGAATTTTTGAGACGGGACAGTAAGGGCAGGTACCTTAACCGTTGTAGTTACAGTAAAACGCTTTAAGAAGACTATCTATAATTTTTTAAGATATTCTGAACTGCATTTTCAGATTTTGAAAAAAATGTACAGCCAGCAAGAACATGGTCATTTTAAGCAAAAACTTTTTTTAATGCCAATCGATCCTGTTTTTTATTAAGATCAAAAGTCTACTGGACCGACTGAGGTTTGAGTACTAGAAAGGTCAGAAATCACAAAAAACTTTTTCCATATATTCCATATATTAGGTAGGTTGAGCAAGATCAAGTCTTAATTTACAACATTTTTTATTTGATGCCTACCAATGTGACTCCACTCTGCCTGATGGAGGAAGTATGGCGACGCTGACCCAAACTATAGCGGCTTTGTGAGATGCTTTTTCACACCCCTCTTAAAGGACCCGGGTTCATAATGGGAAGGAAAGACGTGGGATAGTAGCGAGTTCCAGTTTTTAACCGCTCGGCACAGGTCTTTACTAAACCAAGTTTTTTTCTGTATAAAGTCAAAATGAGGTGAAAAAATAGATATTTCAAATCAAATAAATTACGGTGTATTCAGGACATAGAAAGGTAAGTTTTCACAAAATTTCTTGAAAAAATTATTTTATTTGTAAAAGATAAAAAGAAAAAACCAAAAACTTGTTTTTTTCAATATTTCACATAAAATTTGAGGTTATGTAAAAAAAGTGCAAATACAAAAGTTGTAGATCTTTTTATTACCTACAACTTTGCTTTTAATTTTTTTTTCATAGGATTTGTAGTTTTGCCGGAAATCGACATAAACCGTTTTTACCCTGAAAACCTCCCCCCTACCCCTTCCCGACCTCAGATCGCCCGTAAATTATTTTTCCTTCCATTTTTATAATATTCACCTCCTTTTCCAATGGGTTTCATCACTTTCATTCTACTACAATTTATGTTCACCTTTTATTATTTTAAGACGCTTCATCATCATCATCAGCCTATCTCAGTTCACTGCTGGACATAGGCCTCTCCCATTGCACACCACTTTGATCGATTTTGTGCTTCTCGCATCCAGCTCCTGCCAGCCATCTTGCGCAAATAATCACTCCACCTGGCCTGTGGGCGTCCTACACTACGTTTGCCGAGACGCGGTCTCCACTCCAGAACTCTTCTACCCCAACGGTCATCAGTTCTGCGGCTAATATGGCCAGCCCACTGCCACTTCAGCTTGCTAATCCGGTGGGCTATGTCGATGACTTTAGTTCTCTGACGGATAACTTCATTCCTGATAAGATCCCTCAGAGTAACGCTGAGCATAGCCCTTTCCATTGCACGCTGAGCAACTTTGAGCTTGTGGACCAACCGCACCGTAAGTGTCCACGTTTCGGCTCCGTATGTCATGACAGGTAGGACGCACTGGTTGAAAACTTTCGTTTTTAGGCACTGTGGGATCGAGGATAAGAAGACTCGACGTAACTTTCCAAATGCCACCCAACCCAGCTGAATTCTTCTATTCACCTCATCCTCGAGGTTATTCCTACCCAACTGCAATGTGTGCCCAAGGTAGACATATTTTTGAACAACCTCGACACCGGTACCGTGTATTGCAATCGGTTCCGGTTGTACATGTTGATTGAACATGACCTTGGTTTTATCCAAGTTCATCCGTAGTCCGATGCGCATAGAAGAATCAGCTAGTTTTTTTAATATTTCACATAAAATTTGAGGTTATGTGAAAAAAGTGCAAATACAAAAGTTGTAGATCTTTTTATTACCTACAACTTTGCCTTTAATTTTTTTTATTCATAGGATTTGTAGTTTTGCCGGAAATCGACATAAACCGTTTTTACCCTGAAAACCTCCTCCCTACCCCTTCCCGACCCCAGATCGCCCGTAAATTATTTTTCCTTCCATTTTTTTAATATTCACCTCCTTTTCCAATGGGTTTCATCACTTTCATCCTACTACAATTTATGTTCACTTTTTATTATTTTAAGACGCTTCTACCCTGGTCTATTATGTCAGTTTTACATGTAATAGGTATATACTTATACTATCGACTATTGTTATCGAAACAAAAATACTGTGTTTAAGTCATAGATTACTAACTATAACATATAAAGAACTGCTATCATTATAATACTCAGTTTGTTTTTTTTATACGCCCATGACCACAGATTTAAAAAAAAAAACTAAAATAGTAACATATTTATATCCAGGAATATATCATATTTTTTTGTTAATTACTCTTTGCTGCATACACATATATTTACACAAAATTTAAATTAATAAAATGTAAATTGAAGTTTTTGCCCAGGTAAAGGACATTTATTCGGCATTTACGGGCATTTATCGGGCGCTTATTCAATGTGCCCAATCCGCTCGGACAGAAACCCATCTCTAGTTATGGGTACTAGACAACTGATATAAATACATAAACATACTTTTTTTTTGTAAATACATACATATTATACATAGAAAAACACCCAGACTCCGAAACAAATATTTGTGGATCACACAAATATTTGGTTTGACCCGGGAATCGAACCCGAGACCTCTTTATCAGCAGCCGCATACACTAACCACTAAACCAACAAGGCAGTCAAATAGTTCAAATAGTTCAAAAAGTTTGTCAGTCAAAAAGTTTGTATTCATAATAGTAGTATGTTACTTACTAACTAATTGAAAAATTAATTTAGTGGTTTATCCGTGAAAGAGTAAAAAGCTAACTCACATTCGTATTTATAGGTATCAACAGCTCTTGAAAGTTCACAGCTGGACATAAGTCTCTCTTTCGTATCTGTAGAAATAAATGAAATATTGAAGTCATCATCATCAGCATGTCGGAGTCCACTGCTGGACATAGGCCTCTCCTACTGCACACCACTCTATTCAATAAATTTCAATAAATAAGTATAAACGGTACTGACATAAAAAAAAATGACTGTTTGTGCCGGCTTAACTCTTTAACTCTGAAATTAATTTTAAGGGGACTTTCACATGTATATAGCTGATGTTGCAAGGAGTGACTTTTAGTTTAGAAAAATGATTTGAATTTTATACATAAAACTTATTATTATTATATTATTATTAAAAGCAACAAAACAGATTCTACTGCACGTTACAGGTAGTATAAAATAGAAATAAAGAGTTTTTAATAATATTCTTCAGACGTCAAATTTTATACTATTTACAGAGCAAGTTTGTAAAGATCTCATAGTACCAAGCTTCGTATTTTCTTTGTCTTTTGTTTGTTGTGAAAATGTTAAGGTACTATTGCGTCATAGTTTGAAATCATGAGTTCTTTTTGTTTGTGTCCTCCTTCAACTATTCAGCTTCTTTCGTGTTAGGACTGTTATGTGTTATCTCACTCTAACAGAAAGGATTTGAATTATATTTTTTGTTTATAATAATACTTCGCTTATTTATTGCAGTGATAAAAATTGATGTTCTGAAAACTTCCATAGAAGATGGTGACTCTAACACACGGGAATTTCGTTTATTATTAATCTTAATCCTATTCTCATTCAATTATAGGCTGTGTTTTGTGAGCTGAATACTGTGATTCATTATGAATGCATCGGTGCAACCACTACAGGAACTAAATGGCGTTGTGTGTAAGATGTCCGAAATATTTATTATATTATCATTATTATTAATGGTCCAGGTTTCGACCCCGAGACCTCAATGCGACAGCAGTCGCGTACGCTACCAGTGCGCCACCGTGGCAGTTTCTGTTTTCCGCAGCGTTAGTTTGTGTGATCCGCAAATATTTGTTTCGGAGTTTGTGTGTTTCCTATGTTTAATATGTATTTACAAAAATAGAAAGTTTGTGAATTTATATCAGTTGCCTAGTATCCATAATACAAACTCTACTTAGTTTGAGACTAGATGGCATTGTGTGCGAGTTGTCGAGATGTTTACTTATTTCTGCGGCTAATGTGTTCGGTCCACTACCACTACAGTTATCTAATATATAATTAGATGTATGTATATAATATATAATTTAATGGGTTCTTAGTAAGAAAAAAGTGTAAGCACAGATTTTTACAATAAAATATGTTTTTTCAGTGCTGCGGCGGCCGCGGCGGCGGCGGCGGAAGCGTTGGGCAGTAGCGGAGGCGGGAGGCGCATGCCCCCTCCGCTACTGCGCTCGCGCACGCTACCGGCTATCATCGCACCGGGCTTTTCTATATTACACGCCCAGATAGATCCGCAGAGAACAAATGGTGAGTAGATTCTTGTTATTCATGTAATTTATATCTGAGATCTGAACAGACAAGTATTGAAAACAATTTTGCATCTCTATTGTATTCTTCTAACTTTATTCTTAATTAATTATGAATTCTGCCCTGAACATCTCGTAATTGATTTTATACTACGAGATTATTTCATCGCATCAGTTCTGTGGATAAAATAAGGATCGAAATAACTCTTAGATTATAGTGTTAAACCGATTTAACGCTCCTTCGACAGAAACCTTGCGTGATTAATTTTTCAGCATTTTAAGCTGCTTTAAGCAGTTATAAGTAGTATTAAGTATGCTAAATATTTTTTTTGTGGTATAGCGGGACTTTTTAGCGATAAAATTATTTACAAGGTTACGATTATCTTCCGACGTGTCCTACGAACAGGTTTCGTTTAGATTAGTATTAGGTTTAAATTGGGATTGAATTCAACGACCCGTCAATTTATAGAAATAATTGTTCAATACATGAACATAATTTAGATTGTCTTTGTTAATTTGCTATAGCGAATAAATATATGAATTCCTCGTATTTATTGCTCTAGTTAATTTATTAACTCACACTCATAAAATAGTTAAAGTAACAACACTTCTCTTACTACTCCCCTGTTTGTGCACCTTGTGCACGAGAAACTGAGTTTTCTTACAAAATATTACGATGTTTCTACTATATAATAATAGTATCTCTCTCGGAACTATTAGATAGTCTCAAGTTTCGCGTGACCATCATTCATTATCGTGTAAAATTTACAGCTTATGTATGAATAGTACCATTATATATTTTTATAATGACAGTCATTACTATAAGCTTTTATCCGCGGCTTCGCCCCCGTGTATGTCGATTGTCGCTGTAAAGAGTATTCTTTGTCTGTAAAGAGAAGAATTTGAAACATTTTTGGGCACTTTTAAGAGACTTTCCAGAAAGATAGAACATGTCATTAAAACAACATAATAAATTCAATAATAACTTTATACCCAAACTTTTCTTCAGGACGCCTTAAGTTTGGTTTGGATTACACTAGTTCTTATATCATTGTGACTAATAAAAATTAAACAGATTTTGTACCTTTTTAGAAAACCCTGATTAAGGTATAAACATGCCTGAAACTTAGCTATAAAAGTCTTTGAAGAAACCTTAAAGTATCAAAAATAGTACATTGTCTATGTGTAATCATATTGTGTTGGTATGTATAAGATCATTTCCCAAAGTACAATTATTTTTACTCTAAAATCTTGATAATTGAACTATATCCTCGTATCAAAGTATAAAGCTACCTGCAATGCTACATTAAGTTCTTCGTTTGTTTAAAAATAGACCCACCTTTAAGCACATCACCAGTTAATGTTAGTTTCAAAAATTCCATTAGATAGGTACTGTTCGCGTGTTCAACTATAGTTCCTTAGTCTATCAGTGCATTTCCACGTCACGCGAGCTTTCAGCTGCCGTAAAAAGACCTATCATTCAACCTCTTGTAGACTTTGATAAGGGAATGGATGATTGCTGTCTAACTATAGATAAACTGGGTACATTTTAATGACGTAACTTAATGTGAATTTGATTTGAGTTTCCCAAACGTAAAATATAGGTTGATTAAGAATCATTTTCGGTATTATTTGTCTGTCGGTTCGTTTAATTGATTAATGTAAGTTACTGGGTACAAAATAATAACTAGCGGTACAGAATTAAATTTTACAGCATAAAACAAGTCAACATTTTTTTTTGACTCAACTTAATTCCTAGAAATATATTGAATAATTCTTTGAAAATGTATACCAAAAGATGCCACAAGTTAATAAAAAATATTAAATATTAGAACAACTGGTATTAATCCGAAAAGTCGTATTACTTCAAAGTGAATACAAAAAAAGTATAGGCTCAAAGAATTGTCTCTTGGTCACGTTCCACATCAAAGTACAAAAGAAATAACTTTTTTCATTGTTTATAAGTGAAAGAGTTAAACCGAGAAAGGATTTCCAAGTAATATGAACTGGTTTTATTGAAGTTTTGGAAAATTTACTTGCTTTAAGTGGAAAAGTTTTCTTCAGGGCAGTGTATCGATCTAAATGTATTAAGGTAACACTTTCATATTACTTAAGAATGTAACATACATATATATATATAACCTGTGTAATTGAAATGTTTAAGGCATATAACGTATCCTTTAATGCCCTTATTAACTTGATCACATGTTTATTTACGCGCATGTTGTGTGCCCTGGTTAACAACCCACTAGACTGAGCTATGAGATGTTTATTTTTATATAGTAGTATCATACAAGGAATTCATTTAGATCGTATAAGTCTTTGGAAGTGATAATAATAGTTTTAAAAGTGCCTCTATTTATCTGCTACTGGCTTTTACCAGAGTCTCCACTTGCGTGTATGTCAGTTATCGTGGTTTACGGATTTGGATCAAGCTATGTACATACCAAATCCTATGGAAATCGAAAGCAGTTAAGCTTTGGAATCTTAACAGAGAGACTTCGGACTTTATTATATTAATTACATAGGTGTATAAACATTCTATTTTTATTGGTTAATAATACAATTCAGAATACATATTACACTAACGTTCTGATACGCGGACAATCGTAACTTTTTTTTTTAAATAAATAAAGTTAAACATTTTAGGATAGGGATCCGGATTGCGTCCGTGGTACTGTGCCTGGCATTGGGGATTTCCGAATCCCACCGCTGCCACCAATATGTTTAAAAATAAAAATCTATTACATAAAAAAAACACTTTAATTTTGGAAGGTTAATTAATAACACTTCGTTATTAAATATATCTAGAGGCATACCGCACAGTTTGAAACATGGTCTCGGACTGGAAAACACCAGTAAACGAGTAGTGGGCTTGGAGAGTAGAGCTGCTAACTGAGCAGGATAGCAGCCAGAACAGCACTTAGGTGAATATCTCGTATATTTGTTCTTAAAAGTAGAAACAAATGTTAAGGGTTTGGTCTAGAAAATTACTAAAAAGGATAGTAAATAATCCTTCTCTTCTCATTTACTTTTTTCATTAGTATATATACCGTTCAATTCCTAAGAGCTCACTGTCACATATAGGTACGTTCTAAGCTTTTCGAAAAAGTTATTGGAAGGGATCACGCAGCCAATTTATGTAGATTGGCAGGAACGAGGTTGTCGCCTTAAGTAAGAATGGAACCTTCATTACTGATGCGTATAGCCAATCAGGCCGCTTATAAGTTCCAAGGATCGGTACTGAGACTGAAAAGGTCGTAATTTGGTAACGAACATGTCGCCTTTGGTTTGAACCTAAATTTTAGATTTAATATATTTATATACAAGCAGAGTCCCGCGGTGTTACCCGCGGTTGTTGTTGTAAATTACTAGTAACGCCGCGGAGTGAAGCTGGTCTACAAAAAATTGCCTAAGTTACTCCTTATGTCCGTGTGGTGACGGATTAAAAATACAAAGTGTCCCCACCCCTATTCATTCCATGGGTATCGTAAGAGGCGACTAAAGGAATAAAATTCGACTGCACGGTTGGCCTAGTGGCTTAAGCGGTCGACACACAGCCTTCTACTGCGCCAAGTGTCGTGGGTTCAAATCCCACGTAGGATAACACATGTTTGTAAAGTCCCCCGCGACACAGGAATTTATATTCCTAATGCGGGAGTTGCCTTTTTAAAGAGAAGAAGAAATATGCAGCTAACATCACTGCCAAGAGAAGGAAAACTTGAATTAAACCCTTATCAACACGTCTGGCCAGCGTGGTATAGTAGGCCAAGGCCAAAGGAGAGGCCTTTGGCCGTTAAAGGCTGTTGATGATGATGATGATAACTTGAATTATTTGCTGCTAGATAGCAGTCCTTTAAAGAGTAGAAATATATTTAGACAAACACAGATTGTGTGTAGTTCATATTCAATCACGTGGTATAGAGTAGTTTAAACCTTCCGTAAGAACAGATAAGATAAATCGAGGCTTGGTGCTCAAACTTAATCTAGTACTGTTGAAATAGCTGTTTGAATAACGAGGGTCGAAGCAAGGTAATGAAAATGCACGGACTTGTACGAGACTTGTGTTGGTATTGTGTATGTTAACAGACATATTTATTTCAATTATTTTGTTCATAGTATTAAATAGTATTTATAATAGTATTAACAATTAATCCAATTATTTGTAGTCTAAACAGAATAATATTTTAAGCAAATATCTAAATGAAAACTTTACGAAATTTCATTTGTGCTTTGCCACAGATATAGCATTGAAATGAACCTTAGTTATAAGAGAGAAATTCTAGACCTCTCTTGAACACACACAAAAAATCTCCACTCTAAATCGGCAAGCCCTTTATAAGGAATTCATTGCAATCACACAAACAAGATAAAGATTAGAGCTGCAGTTTTGATAAACACTTCAATAACGATAGAATTACGTAAAAATAGAGAACGATATATAAGATCGTTATTGTATATCGATACATAACAATAGCAGGAGAATATGTGCAAGTTCAAGATTACTCGTTAAAAATGATATATGAAAATAGTCACCATCAACAACCCATAGCGTCCCACTGCTGGACTGTGGCAACCTAATTCTGGATGTTTTTTGGATGCCATTGGATGTTTTTAAACCGCTCGAAGTCCTCCAACTAATCTTCACGACTATTATCGTAAGATAACAACCGGGACCGACTGCTCAACGTGAACTCCGAATCACGGAAACGCTCTTATCATATCATGCCACAAACGGTCACCCATCTTGGTACATCTAGGTTTCCAATCACCGGAGGCTACTTGGCTATGAGCATTTCTAAAAAAAATGTCATTCAATCCAAAAACTTTGGCTAAACCTAAATACTCTATCAAATATATATTATACATTTCCAAGCGGTGTTGGCCTCAGTCCAATGCTTTGCTGTGACCATAGAAGTACTTCATCATCATTTCCTAGGACATGAAGCGTGTATTTAACAGAATGAAGCTATAACAGTTTGTATTTATTATGCCTTTTGAGTCAGTCTAAATGGAAATAGCATTTCATAAAGTCGTTAGATTTGGATCTATTGATAAGGGTTTATGTGAATTTTATTGTCAACCGGTTATGGCTACGACTTTCCTTGCGCATAATGTTTGCATGTAGAATATGTTTTTTATGAATAAATTCATATTGTTTTGTTCATTCTCTTGGATTATACTTATTAGTTGTTTTCGTGAAAATGTTTACATGTTTCAGTTGTAAGCTTAGAGATATTACTTACTTAATTAAAAGTTAATGTGGATAAGAGTATTGTCTTCAAATAATAGCTTAATTAGTATTTAATTACTCGTATTTACTAACTTAACTAGACTATTTCTTTTATTTACTGTTCCAGTATATGGATGCACTAATTGAACCTTGCCACATCTGCGTCTCCTATTGCCTCTGATGTGATGTTATAACTGCATGAACAAATTTAATCAGTTTATCTTATTGTTTATATATTTATTTGACTGCTTTGTTGGTCTAGTGGTTGGCGTATGCGGTTGCTGATCAAGAGGTCTTGGATTCGATTCCTGGGTCAGACCAAATATTTGTGTGATCCAAAAATATTCGTTTTGGATTTTGGGTGTTTTCTATGTAAAATATGTATGTATTTACAAAAAAAGTATGTTTATGTATTTATATCAGTTGTTTAGTACCCATAGTACAAGCTCTGCTTAGTTTGGGACTAGATGGCGTTGTGTGGAAGATGTCAGAAATATTTAGTCCGAAAAAAATATTTAAGCCTACCATAGTGACTCTACTCTGCCTTCCCAGGAATAGGGGTCACCATCCCCATTGTAGGTGCAGACAATGCAGCATGGTGACCAACACCGGCTCGGCTTATCGAGATGTTTCTGCATCATTCTCGGTCTCTGGAGGCCAGGAAAGTATATGCTTTCGCGAACTTTTTTAGAACTTTCAAAAGAGGCGCAATTAATATATTTTATACATTATTTTTGGAAAACTTTAACCGTATTCACAGTGCCTAACTGAAAGATCTGTA
Source organism: Phragmatobia fuliginosa (assembly GCA_932526445.1). Classification (NCBI taxonomy): domain Eukaryota; kingdom Metazoa; phylum Arthropoda; class Insecta; order Lepidoptera; family Erebidae; genus Phragmatobia; species Phragmatobia fuliginosa. The sequence goes on along the minus strand of OW052066.1, from coordinate 5,814,886 downwards.
ATTACATAATTTTCCCCGCTTCTTTTAGTCGTAGTGTAATGATTTAGAGGCTATGGCCTTCCTCCTTGCTTAAGGATTTTTAAAAAGCGGTTCTTCACTTCCTGATATTAACTCGTTTAACAAAACAAACAAAGGAACAAACTCTGTAGCTTTATAATATTAGAATAGATGTAATTTATTTATTTTGCATCATTGGGAGTAGATAATAGAGTATGTATTACTATGTGTATTATAATTTAATCATATGATTCTCTTCGTTCGATGTGGCAGTTGGATAGATTGGGGTCATAATTATCATGAAGATGGTATAGCGTGTCACATCGAGTTTCGTATGAAATAATTCTTACTCATCAGATGTATCATGTTTCTGAAATTCAATATACGAATGTTTTGCATGACCTCAAAGACTTACAACTATATACTTGGCTTTTGTGTTTTTTTGTGTGCACACAAAGAGTTTTCGCTGATTAAAGTCTTTGTAAACGTCCATGTTCAGCAGTGTGTAGTTGAAATAATGATGGTAGTGGTAGAATTACATTTGAAGGTCTAAAATTTACAGAGAAGATCCGGTCTAGGTCAAAGTCAATTTGTCTAAACTGATGACATAAGAAAAACAAGCTCATCAATTTAGTTAAATGAGAGCTATCAGAGTCACTTACTTTTGGAAACTTTTGAAAATGTCCTTGTGAGTTTTTATTCAGACTGTATAGTTTCCAATCTACACAAATAAATAAAATTTAAGTGTATGTTTGTAATATCAAATGATGTTTATTATTAACTGCATTTTTGATGTGAAACATCTATAGCCGCGCGTAAAACAGATTTCTGGCCTGGCGACGCGTGCGGCCTGGCGACTCGTGCGGCCTGGCGACGCGTCATATATATGCAGTAGTGTGTACACCGTACACACTACTGCATATAGACTACTATTTTAATAATTAGTAATATTTTATTTTATCATTATGACATATTTAGTTCCTATTACAATATGTTCTTTTCTGCATATTACTTTTAGAAAATAATGGCGATGTTTCACATCTGCCAGGCGTCCCGTGACGGCTCACATTTTTTTTTTTTTTTAATGTCCGTCTGTTGTATGGAATGGCTCTACTGATTATAGCCACGGGTAACTTACGTTATAACTACAAGACTCAACTAGTCTTCTGTTAGTATATTACTTGCTTTATCTAAGTGATTGAACAACGCAGAGCCTAAGCCGGTGGCGCTACAAGCTTGAAAAGGATTTTTGGGTAATTACACCCTTAAATAAAAATTCAACTTATTGAATTTTATCAATTTCAAAGTAAGAAACATGAAATAAGAAATAAGTAATTCATTCATTCATGTGACACATTTCGAAAAAACATAAATAAATATATCAATTTACCAAATTGAAAATAAATCTAATAGACCAATGTAGATAAATACATATATATATCAAGCACTTTAACACTTACTAAGTATAGAAGTGTCGTATTTAATGGAATCAAGGGTGGCATCTACGAGTCCATTAGGGACCAATATAGCGGGACCATTAACTATATACTTAACAAATAATTTAAACGTAGTTTCTCACCAATTATGGTACTAGTTCTTTTATAAATTTACGCCTTCGTTTTATAGCATAGTTCACATCATTTTGAGACTCTAATATTAAATTCAGGAGAATTTTCAGTCCAGTATATTGTAGAGGAACGGGTGTCGTGTTCCTCCAACACAAAGGGAGGATCCTCCGACCAGGCGAGGTGATCATGCCTGGCGGGCCACTGCCCAACAGTTGATGTTGGGAAGTTGTATATATGTTAATCGGCGCGAGAATTTCTTCTCTCTTGGAACCCACTCATTCTTTCCATCATTCATTCATTATTCATTCACTTTGGTAGAAACCTAAATAAATATAAAAATATACTTGACTAGAAATATCTTTTAAACTGTCTTCAACAAATTTTTTTATGCCTGCTAAAGTGACTCTACCTACTCAGTCCGATGTGAAATATAAGTAGAATCTAGGGGGAGGGCCACCAGACTGTCTGCGATGCAGGAAGTGTGATGATGCCGACCCAGGTGGCGACTTATTGAGAAGCTTTTAATTGCACAAGTTAAAACGGCAATGAATTTTATATGTATGATTAGACTATAACTATTACTTAATTAGCTTAAGCTTATCTTCTTACGAAAGGTACAATATGAGATACTTTAATACTTCTATATAGTTATAATAAATTTCCGAAAACCTTTCGTTATAAAGTTTCTGAGATATTCGTCAGTATCTCTCTCTGTATTAGTTCTGTTAGCTTTAGATGTATATTAAATTTACTTAAAAGCCCAGACCCTGTTGGGTATGTAACAGATTGTGGAAGACAATCGCTATCCATCTCATTATGCTTCACTGTCATCGTGAGTAATATTTAAAAAAAAAACTTTCATACCACATAGGGTCCTCTCACACTAGTGTGAGATCAACGGTCGTATTTTCCTCTCACACTAGTATCGGATCAACGGTCGTATTTTCCTCTCACACTAGTGTGGGATCAACGGTCGTATTTTCCTCTCACACTAGTGTGGGATCAACGGTCGTATTTTATGTGCAGAGCCAGTACTATGGTGACCAGAGTATCAGTGACTACTACCTCAAAAGATTCGTCTTAAATTCCTAAAAAATTTCGGCATTCATTATTCTTAAATACGTTTTACTTTCAAGCTAAATATATCATTATTCGTTTACCCTTAAAGGCTTTTTACCCATTAGAAATCCCAGTATTATCATATTTTTGGGCAAATACCAATTATTTCCAAACGGTTTTATTACTAATCTGAGGGCAGACGGGAAGCTCCCGTGTCTGGATTTATAGGGGTTCGTACAAAATTGACGCGCAAAGTTGGCCGGTGTGGGCTATTTGCATAATGTTTGAATTTTAATTGGTTTCTCACCTTTAGTGTGATCTAATATAAGTTTAGACTTTAAAGTAAATAACTTTATTAAGGTGCAGGTCTTAACTGATAAGACAACGTAAAACCTTCTAAATTAATAAAGTTTATTTTCTAAAGTTTAACTAGCTTTTACAAGGTGATCAAATGGATAGAACAGAATATACGGGTCATCTGAACATAAATGCCTACTGAAACAAACCAAAGAGATATCTTTTTCAAGTTTATGACCATTGTTAAATAAAAACTATAAAAGTGCACTATTCCAGTGGACTTTTCAAAAAAGGAGCACAGTTTTGAATCGGCCAGTCCTTGCAGATGCTTTATAGTCACTACTTAAGGTTAACAAAACAACAAAAAACATTTACTGTATAGTTTAGCTTTCAAGTAAGAAAAGAACAAACAAATAAAAAATAGAAAAAACGAAATTATTTACCTCAGCTCTTAAAGCGACCAACCTCCTTAGCTAAGATGCAAGTGTTTCGATGATCTTCTATAATGTTTTATTTTATTTAAAAACTTTATGAACTGAAAGTACAATGGCGGACTTAATACCATAGGCATTCTGTGCCAGTCTGCCGTCGGGTGGTGCTTTATGTTATTAACGGCTAGGACTTTGTTTATACAACGTGGATTAGCGATAAGATATTTATTAGCTTTTCCAGATATTTATTAGTTTTCTAATAACGTTTACGTTTTATAGAGTATCAAAAGGAGACTCGGATAGCTTGAAATCCCAGGAGACTTACATGAGGTATCAATCTTTTCAAGCTCTTTTCTCCTTCTTAAAAAAAAACTGTCGCAGTAGGAACATATTCCTGTGTATATATAAAATGGTGTGCAATGGAAGAGGCCTATGTCTAGCGTTGGACTGCGATTGGCTGAGGATAATGATGATGATGATGGAGGACTTTACAAAACATACAAGAAACGGATATAAAGAACACCCAGACTTAGAGTAACAATTTGTGGATCACACAAAGTGTTATCCTGTATGAGTTTTAAGACCACAACTCTTGGCGCAGTAGGAAACGGCGTGGCGACCGCTTAAACCACTAGACCAACCGAGCAGTCAAAACACAACTACTTCTCTATTTTCTCCGGTCGTTTTTTGACTTTTTTTGTACAAAATAATCTGCCTGATGGAAAGCATGAGTAGAATCTAAGAGTGGTAGTGGATTGATTGCTTACGCTTCAACATATCTGATGACAAGGAAATAGACCGGCTCCCTGTCAGCACCGGCTTACGTAGTAGCTACGGACCTCCCCGATTATGAGTGCACACAATGCAGCATGGTGACCTTCACCATGACTGTCTAGTACGATGCTTTTGCATCATTGGACCTCCCATCTCGCACTCACCAACGAAACACAACAGTACGAATGTTGCCATATTTGGGTTGGTTCTTTATTTATATTTCTATGAAGTATAATGGTGTACCTGAACTCACCCATATTGCTTAATACCTGTGCTCAAGCAGTACTTACTCTTCAGTCAATCAACAATCCATAACGTCCCACTGCTGGGCACGGGTCTACTCTCAGGAGGCCATACGTCTCCAAGCTAGTCGAGTGCGGGTTGGGGACTGGCAAGACATATTGTGGCTACGTAATCTTGCAGTTGGATGTTTTTTATCCACTCGAAGGCCTTTAACTTAGCTTCACGACTGCTATCTTATGATAACAACCGGGACCGACTGCTTAACAAGACCTACAAATCACGGACACGCTCCTAATATATCATGCGACAAACGGTTACCCATCTAGATCTGACCGTGCTATAGTTGCTTACTCTCGGTGATTGTTTCCTATCACCTAAGTTCACTTGGTTATGACCGCTTCGTTCACCACTATTATTGACATATCTTCAGTCATCATTGTTATTTAATTATGACTACACGGTTGGCCTAGTGGCTTAAGCGGTCGCCACGCCGCTTCCTACTACGCCAAGTGTCGTGGGTTCAAATCCCACGTAGGACCACAATTTGTTGTTCTGAGTCAGGGTGTTCTTTGTGTCCGTTTCTTGTATGTTTGTAAAGTCCCCCGCGACACAGGAATTTATATTCCTAATGCGGGAGTTGTCTTTTAAAAAAAAAAAATGTGTTAACAGAACACTCTTACCCTCCACGTTTGTTTCCGCCATATTCGACACATATTTTAGTGAGGAAATAGTTTTCTCGCTCAAACACATTTCACCTTCTCTCTGCTATTATTTCTCACCATATCCTTCCTTATCTCTGTCTAAAGTTACTACAAATCTAACATAAATTTGTAAAAGGCCAGCTTGCAAAGTAATCGGGAATAGTCACTGAAGTCGAAAACTTAATTTAAATTGATGTTTCTCTTACATTTACAAGTCTTAGCCATAAAGTTAGATTTGGTGAAGATGTACGGACAAAAGTTTAGTAAAGCTTTTCGATTAAAGCTATCTAATTGATTAACTGATTGTTTTTTAAATGTAATCTATCTATCGATATTCAGCATTAGTTAGGTGTTTGTACTATATTAGGATTATGCGGTATTGTTCAGTAATAATACTGTTTATTCGGCTATAGTCTTTGGCTTTACAACAATAGATTTTGTGCGTTTCTGCGTTTAAGGTACGTGGCAATAGGACTTTATTCATAGGATCCTTAGCACATAATTAACTGATTGATTGTTGTGCAGAGTTTGGTAAATACATACGTACAGTGTAATCACAGTAGGTATTTATCAAAGAAATGACATATTAAAGTCAAATACAACTTAGGATTAGATGATTGATTTGCATGATACTAATTTATTTATTTTATTTTATTTTTACAGGAAAACTTACAACTAACAATCTATATGACTAAGAACATAATAGGTACCTAATTTTAAGTACATGACACACTTTGGGAAGCACTCGTAATATTTGAATACTTCTTCTTATTCTTCTTTCTAGCCTTATTCCCAATATTATTTGGGGTCGGCTAGTAGTTCAACCGGTTATACCTGAATATCAGTTTTTTTTATGCCTTAACGTTTATGCCCTAACGCACTTCGCCTTTCATAGAACATGCGCCCGTGTTATGATGCTGGGTGTTACAAATCCACCCCACGTAAAAAGAAGTTCATACGCGAGGTGTACTTTGAGTTCTAGGGCTGCACTATACCGTAATTTAATAAGAAAGAAATACTTGAAAGGAATTAAGGTTTTATATTAGGTAAACATGTAACAAAAGGCGCTAAAGTACTGATTGCACACGGGCGCTATATAGGCTAGTGACGCCTCTGCACACTTCTGTTCGAATGCAAGACCAAGAGAAATAGGGACACATTTTTTAAACATACATATAGATAAGAGAACGTGATCAATAAGCTTTTTACCTACACAAAATCATTTAGTCACGAAATATATACATTTATCAAAACAACGAGCATGTGTTTCATAATCACTATACAGAAGCGTAAAAGGAAAACCGTATACTGCAAAATTAAAAGTAAATTAGAGTGCAGATGACCATGTTTTTACATTGCTGCAGTAGGTTTTTACGTTTAAATTCTGATGCATGTTCTAGTTAATGTATATACAAACATAAACATTTGTTAAGTCCTTCGCGATATAGAAAGTAAAATCTTAACGCTGGAGTTTTCTTAAAATAAATGTATCTCAATATTTATCAATTTTTCTTATTAATCATGTCACTAGCTTTTGAAAAAAGTAGCCTATGTCTTTTCCCTAAGGTTCTGCGGTTTAGGCGTGAAGACGTAACAGACAGAGAGACAGAGTTAATTACGCATTTATTATATTAAGTAGGAATTTGCGAGATCATATTATTAGTGTTATAGTTTACGTGATCTTAAAGCACGTAATGGCGTCGGTACTGCGCTTTATCTTGCCTCGGTCGTGTCCTACATCCGTCCCATCGTATTATGAGAGGCAGGGAACAGATAGTACTCCTGTTATTGCGCACACATTTGTGCACCATAATATATCCAATATCTCCAAACAATTAGAAATTAAGCAATTTACCGATTGAATTGCAGGTGCATCGTGAGAAGAGATTCATCAGTCGTTAGCCTTTTATGGCATTCCGATTTTGAATTTGGGCAGGAAGGTTCCGTACCATTATATATGTATACATTTCAAGTTTAACTGTTGCCGTTATTAATTATCAAGAAAAACCGGCAAAAAAATAACGTTTGTTATATGGGAGCCCTTTTTCTGCTTTCTTATTCTATTTTTAGTATTTATTATTATAACGCTATCAGAAATACGTTAATAAAAAACGGTCTGGTGACAGACTTAACTGACAGCGGAGTAGTCTTAGTAATAGAGTCAAATCCTACGTAGAACTACACTTTGTGTGATACACAAATTGTTGTTCAGAGTCTGGGAGTTATTTGTGTCTGTCTCATCAAAGTCATCTCAAAGTCCCCGCGACACAGGAGTTAAGGAAATTGTCTTAAAATTTTTTATTTTGCGTTCTGAGTCTTATCAAATAAATGCAGCTCTGGCCGAAGTCAAATTGATAACCTACATATCATAGTTAGGTATATAGTTATAATCAGGCTTAATAAAGCCTATTAATCTTCAATTTCCTGTGTTGGTTTATAATTAAATTCAGTAAATCAATAACACGAGAGCACGTTGTTTGCTATACAATCAAATGAAACGTTCAATGAATGACAATATATTGTTGATTTAACTGTAGCATGTAGTTCCGAAATGTATTATTTAAATTTATTTATTTGCTTCATGAATAGGAATGCGGATCAGTAGACTTATTGCCTCAGGATTTTTGTATCAGTGTGTCGTTTGGGTGATGCATAGATAATATGAATTACGTGAAATAAAAGAAGATAATAAAACTGACAACTCAATTATCAAATTTACAGATATTTACTGTATAATACATTTTTGTACTTAAACTCACATCGACTTTATTCCACAATTTATATAATTTATAATACTAGCTGATGCCCGCGGCTCCGCTCGCAGCATAGGGGTATGAAAAATAGATGTTGGCCGATTCGCAGACCTAATCGATATGTACACAAAATTTCATGAGAATCGGTCAAGTCGTTTCGTAGGAGCTTGATTACAAACACCGTGATACGAGAATTTTATAAGATAAATTGTGGAATAAATTAATCTTCTTCCTAGCCTTATTCCCAATATTATTTAGGGTCGGCTACTAGTTCAACCGGTTTTACCTGAATATCAGTTTTTCCACGGAGCGACTGGCATCGGACCTCCGCAACGCTAAGGGAGAACTGAAATTCGAAGGTTGAACTAGTTGTCAGCAAATTTGAGGGCATTGACGTCCTAACATGAACATCTATGGCAATCGTGAAATTGCCATAGATGTTCATGACAACCGGGACCGACGGCTTTACGTGCTCACCGAGGCACGGGCGTGAATCCCCTTCAAACTTCCAAACTCCGGGCTGCTATTAGGCATTTCCTAAGAAAAACCCAAAAACACTTTTCGGCCCGACCCGGGATTTGAACCCGAGACCTCTTGATTAGCAGTCGCATACGCTATCCACTAGACTAACGTGGTAGTTGTGGAATAAAGTACAAGTGAGTACAATTTATATTTAACCGGACCGGTTTCACCCTATGGTATTATCAAAGGACGAAAGCATTATGTTAAAGACGACTTAATTAAATAGTGATATTAAGTTGTTAGTTTAATTTTAACAAATTCCACTAAAGTTAGTTGGTTTATTCCCGGGTAGGACCAAATGTTTATCTGATCTGCAAATATTTGTTTTTGGAGTTTGTGTTTTCTATGTATAATATATAGGTATATCAGCTATCTAGTACCTTTAGAAGAAGCTCTGCTTAGTTTGGAATAAGATATCCGAAATATTTATTTTATTTATTACTAAGAGCCGACAATCGAGAATATTATATGACATGTATAAAATTTTATAGTTCATAATTGTAGTAAAGTCCTAAAATAGGTACCAAAAATCACACCGATTATATACTAATAATCAATCTCAGTAGGACAGCCAAAAGTTATTGCCACTAAGAATAAGTAAATTGTCTTCTCTTTTTGATAATTTTACAATGAGGCTACGGAAGACCACAGTTAAAACAATTAATCTTGAAAAAACATTGAGAAGATCTCGCAAACGCGATAAAGGGGAAGAGATCCTCTTTTTATGTTAGACTTTTAACTGCTAGCTATACATTGCAACTTCATTCTAAGAAGAAATATGTTTTATCACTTTTGCTATATTTTGCATACTCGACCCCTGAACGTAGTCAAATTTAAGGAAATGGTGGAAACTGTCACCCTTGTAACCTAAGTAACTTGATGAAAAGCAACGAAATAATTGCATGACCCTGCTTTCGTGCTTGGCAGTGGCATGCTCCGGTGGAGTCGGCCCACATGAGCGGAACCACCGCTTCTTTATGGCGTAATATTTAAGCGTAATATTTTCACCTTGAGACTGAATTTTATTATCTAAAGTCGCAGTCATCTATCCGCAATGCGTAGATGATTTGTGAGTGTAAAAATATATATCTATAGTCAGGTAGATTGTAACCTCGACTGTAATCATTCATAGTCATGACAGCGTTAACCTTAACATCGACTGCCAAAGTTTTCTGAGGTGTAAAAAAAAATGATGTTTAGGGATATTATTTTAATTTATTTACCTTTCCATGGTTTCTAATATATTATACTGTTAGCCAGAACGGCGGTAGTTGTCATTTTTTTGGCGCCATCGCTTCACTGCGCTTGGGTATAAAAAGGAGTGCTCTGTTGTATCGGCACGCATTTCTAACGAATGCGTCGCGGAGTGTGGATCATTGTCTTTGGACAATTAGTACTACTCTGTTAACAGATGTGGAAAGCTGTCTTTGACAAGTTAGTACTGTCTGAATTGCGGTGGGTGCGAGGAAAGCTAGTACAGCCCTATGTGACCGCCCTTGCTGTATAACTAACTGTAATTTGTTTAGATTCGTTACTTAATTAACGGTTGTTTGTGTCTAATTGCATTTCTAAGATTATTTTGTAATTAATGAAATAAATTGTTTAGAATTAAAGTAAATTGTTTAGAATTATAATTATTTTTATTATTTTTCACTACTGGACTCTAACAATACATATACATAATTTGGATCTAATTATAGGTTAATTTAACAGGCCTCATATGTATATTATTTTACATACGGTATACTAATTGCTATTGAAAATTTGTGTAACCATTATCAATAACAGCGAATTTCCAAATAAGGTACCACTCACACAAAATATGTACAGTAGTACAAGTATATGATTCTCAATATTAGTTATTTTAATATTCCTCATAGACAGATACTAAAAAAATATACAACAATAATCGCAAATTGGATTTGAATAGTGTCTTTGTTAACAGGTTTTTAAAAATCTCAGATTGTGCTCTGTTCTGTCAAATGTTTTTTTTTTATATTTTCGAAATTTTATCACTGTTGGTCTAGCGTCTACCGTATGCAACCGCTATGCCTGCCTTTGAGGCACAGACCTATAAGAAGCCTTGAAGAAACAACGGTTGTCATGAAAATCTTTGGTAATTGTCATTGAAATGTCATTGCCCTCAAAGCTGACCTAAAATTTTCTTAGGATCAATAAAGGCCAGAAAGATGAAGATGACCATCACAAATTTCTATCATGTGGAATTCGAAACAAATACATTTCATGCATCGTAGCGAGAAACCATTAGGCAATCTTTCCAATATATGTCAACTATATTCATTTCATAGCTTACAACAAAAACCCATAACCCAAAGTTATTAAACCTGTAGAGGTGACGTTTACGATTGGGCATGTTTATTGCACAGCTATTAGCGTAGTAACGACTGCACAAATTATATTGAGCTTTGATTATACACACTCGGACTAGTTCTAGCTTTACGATAGTAAAACAAGCTGCATGAGTGTCGTAGTGTTTGACGGGATAGATCTGAATTTAATTTATGCAATTCATTTATGTATTGTTTTTGATTTAATGTGTATTTTAAGAGCCCCACAGCTAACTGGTCGGATCAAAATGTTTAAACACAGCTATAAGATAGTAAACGAATTTGTAATTTAGTATGTGCACACACAAAACCAAACAAGTATATACTGAGCGAACATCTAAAGCACATTTCTCATTACATTCCTCTAAGCGCCGATACTAGGCCTCCATAGTGTCCTACTGTGGTTGTGCGTAGGTAGACGGTTTGGTTGCGAAATTGCGATCAGGCCCGAAACATATAATGATTTAGCTAATAGGCAGGGGGAAACCAAGGTTTTCACAGGATAGAGTCTGGGTAAGTGCAGCGTCAATTCGGGTGGGGGGATCTGGTATTTGTCAAAAATTTTTTATGGTATCTCAATGATGCAGTATAATAGGATCTCAATAGGCAGCCATAGTGAGGGTCATCATACTGAATTGGCTGCTTCACAAAGTGTACGATTACAACTACTCTAGGATTCTGCCGCTGCTTTCAGGCTCATATTTTAAAAAAAACTTTTGGTATCACCATTTTCCGAGGTGGTTACAACAAGCGCGCTCTTAACTTAGGTAGCCAGAGTCGGAGTCCTTTCGAACACCTGGTTCCTCGGTTTCTAGTGCCCGAGACAGCGTGCGATTGTAGTCGGTCGAGTCCGACGTAGCCACCATGATTTGGTATCCAGGGGGAAGGGGGATTTTCCACACAATGAAACAAAAAACCCCAACCAAAAGTTATAAATTATATTTACACCTCTTTTACTCGTAACATACGGCAATGTTTATCTCTACAATTGACGGTGCACAATATACCCAGACGCTGTACATTACGGGCTATCTACTCGAATGAATTATAAATGAACAGCATCGCTTTTCCGTGAATAGCTCGTTAGGAACATTATCCTCCTTTTATAGCCACAAAAACATAACGCTTCATATTGCCTGTAAAAACTAACACTTTCTCTGAATAAGCGAATAAATGAGACGATATTTTTAAAAGGTACGTGGTTTGGGTAGTCTGCCTTAAGAAAATTGATACTTCTAGATGTAGATGACCTTTAAGTTCATTTGTGAGTAAGAAAATCTTTTGTTTACTTTCCTAATTGTTCTTTGCAAGTATATATATACGTAGGTGGGTTATACATATGTAAGTTGGTTAAGTAAATATTATCATCTGCTTACGTTTATTAGAATTTTATTTGAGGTCGGCGTAATGTGTAATATTACAAAGAGTTTTGGCTGGTTTCATGGACACAAAAATACTTTAAAGATGCGTAATCACTGAAAGACGAAGGTTGTTCAACGAAGTAAGTAAACAGTAAAAATGAACGATAACATAAAAGAAAATGAGAATAAGATTGGCACTCCAATCATAGGTTGAAGGTATGCCTGGATTGTGCATGTACGTTCAACCTGGTTCAACCCAATGATTAGAGTTTGTACAATACACGGTTATTAGGTAGTTTAACTGTTATAGGTTTATGTTAACACATATTAATAGGTAGGCCCTGTTTAACGAGAAACCCAGATACTATTACACATATTAAAAATAAGTTTAGTTGTTTTATAAACGTTATCTTATGCCAATCATCGATGCGGGGGGTCAGGTTGACTGCGCCTACTTCGACTTCCGGAAAGCATTCGACCTCGTTGATAATGATGTGCTGTTATCAAAGATGGCGGCGATGGGTTTCACGTCGCACTTACTCAATTTCTTCGCGAGCTACCTTTGTGAGCGCCGGCAGTACGTTGAGTATGCTGGTTGCGAATCAGGTTTGTATTTTACTCTGTCAGGTATTAGTCAGGGTTCAAATCTTGGACCATTAGAATTCCTTTTGATGATCAACGATCTTCCAGGGGTCTTACGGCACGCCGAATGTCTGCTATTTGCAGATGACCTCAAGGTATATCTATCGATAGCAGACGCATCGGACGCTGTGCGACTGCAGGAAGATATTGACCGTGTAGTGCAATGGAGCAATACAAATAAGCTGAACTTCAACATAGCTAAATGCGGAGTGATGAGTTACAGTCGGGCCAGAGCTCCACTGCGCTGCCCATATGAACTGGGTGGAGCGTTGATACCTGGCCTGAACAGTATCAGGGATCTAGGAGTCGAAATGGTGCCCGAGTTAACGTTTCGTAATCATATTGTTACTGCCTGCAGTAAAGCTTTTAAAAGTTTAGGGTTTATCTTACGAAATTGCAAATAATTTAATAACATATCCTCGATAAAGATTTTGTACAATGCTCTCGTCCGTAGTCACCAAGTCCGAGTCCGAGTCACCAAGTCCAAGACCGTCGTCAGTCAAGGAATATGGGGTGTACCCCCTGTACCCACTTATGTTCCCTAGCTTGTTCGTTCTTGGCATGGTCGGGTATGTACGCTTGAGCGTGCGGCGCGATGTGGCACTGGTCACATATGTGTGGCGCGTGCTGCGCGGTAGCCTGCACCAGCCCGATATATTAGAGCGCTTGCGGCTGTGCGCTCCTGATGGCTCTGTGGGCGCGCGCCGCCAGCCCCCTACGCTTAGTCTTCCAGTTGCGCGAACAAATCTACTTCAGTATGCCCCTATATCACGCGCCATTAGGCTTATTAATTTTATCTCAAAAGAATTCGATATCTATAACTGTACCCTCCCGAACTTCAGAGAAGCTGCCCAAAGATATATCACATCAAATGATATTATATTATAAATTAATTGTATCTATTTTAATTACAATGTCGTATTGGATTCATAAATCTGTAAAGACACTGTAAATGTTTTGAATAAATAAATAAATAAATAAATTTTTAGTATTGTCATTCAACGTGGTTTTGTTTAATAAAGACAATTATGTCGATCCTGCTCTTAGTGTTATAGAAAAGTTTTATTGAATGCTAGTGTGCAAAAAGGTTTAAATAAATACTCTCTTGATTTTCCTTACAAAATACACGGATTGATTTACTGGTGGAAAAATTCTGATTTTCACACGCCCAGTGGTGTGTACCGCAGGTACCTACACCACTAGCGTTTGAAAATCAGAAGCTTAGTGAGAGCATTTTTCCCCTGTGTACTCGTCCAAATTAAAAAGAATACCACCATGGCGTCGGTGTAAACAAAAACTCTTTTGCATTCCACGTAAAAAAGAAAAGGTGTTCAGATAAAAAACACTGTGCATTTTTACCGTCGCCTATATTCATGCATTAAATTAAAGGTAAACATGTAATATATCACCTGTCAAGTAATAACCAAGGTTGCTAGAATGTTCTTGAAATGCCAGTTAAGTTCAAAGCAGAAAATTTAATTTTGCTTATCTTCCTACACATATATGTGATTTTATTGTATCTCAAAATCTAAATTGTCTTTTTTAATCCCCGAAGCTAAAACGACGGGGTGTAATAAGTTTGAAATGTCCATGTGTGTCTGTCTGTGGATTCGTAACTCCTGAACGGATGAAACAATTTTGATTTTATTTTATTGTTTGAAAGGTGAATTAGACCGAAGTGTTCTTAGCTATGTTTGATGAGAAACGGTCCAATCAGTCGGGTTTTTTTAAACTTTTAATTGTACTTGTTACGAATATACAAGACATCTAAATAAATATAGGTGTTAATATTGTTTTTGTATAAAAAATCTATCTTAAATAAAAGTCTTTGTCAAATTCTTATGATTTCGACAATTAGATGTTAATGATAATATCTATAAATATTTGCAGTATCTATGACAAGGTAAGTTTAATTTTTAACACTCATATTATAATTAAAAGTACATTTAGAACGCTCCTTCAGTGTTAAGCTTAATATAGCTTTATATACGTTATTATAGGCATATAGTGGTTTCATTCGCTAACTTTGCTCAAGATTTCGCATCGCCATTTGTTTTGCCTTCCTACTGTTCCCACAATACGTCCAATAGTAACGTGAGATCTTTTTTCTGCTTTTCTTGCGTGGTAATAAACATGGATTATTACATTGCTATATTTATTTCTGTTTGCTCGTAATAATATATTCCCCACAGACCATAATAGGCCAATAATGCACATAGGTTTACCGCAAAACGAACACGCATTCTGGGCAACTTGCCAATGCCATAAATTAAATCACATGTACCGATTTAATCAGTGTCAAACAGGATTTATATTTTCTTTCGTAAACGTTTTGTTTTGAGATTTTGACAAATAACAACGTCACTGTTTTATTTTTGAACGGATTGTTTGGCAAAATAATTTTGAAAGTCAAAACTCAGTAAATAAAACTTCAATATGTACGAGACGTGACAAAAACAGGTCTTGACGGATATCTTGAATGTTTGCAATTTTGTCTAAATTAATGACAAATATTTTCTCACTTAAAGTTTTATTAATATTTCTCAACAACTTTCACTTTTGAAATAAACATAATCTTGTTCAGAATTGTTTTATGTGCTACTGAACTCTTCTAAGTGGGAGTATGCCTTTATAAGAATTTTAGGAAAAATCGTGTTTAAAGTTATCTTTGGTTTGGTTCCATGCTTTGAAATTTTCAACCACTGTGCACTTTTCCCGAAACTTTTTGCCTCGTACCTCCAATCTCTGGGCAAAATTGTCAGCTGTGGTATTTCCCGGGTGATATAACTTTCAAGCTTTCTGAGCAAACTCATACTTCAAAGCCCAGTAAAGCAATTGTGACTTTTGAGTTGTAAACACATTTCTGTCCCTGGGCGGAGGGGAAAATGTTTGAAAATGTTCCCAAGTGTAAATCAAAATTCTTTTTTAAATGAAGAACGCATTATTATTATTAGTTTTAGCAATCACATGAACATGTTAAAAATATGATGCAAATGCAATTAAAAAGCGTGTGACTGACAATGACAAAAAAACGTTGATTATGTGTGTAGCTAAGTGCAATTTTACCCCAATTTCAATACTAATAATATATGTATTATTCTTACACATTCTCACACATTAACGTCAGATCCTAAACTAGGTAAAGTCTATACTATGGTAAGCAGACCGCACACAAACATACTTATGTATCTATTTTGAAATACATACATGATTTCTTGCAACCAGTTTCAATATAATGAAGAAACTAATAGTATATCTCCAAGACTATCTCAACCTTCTAATATAAAATCTCTGCTAATTAGATAATAACGTGGAGAAACAAAAAAGCGGCCAATTGCGAGTCGGACTCGCCCGTAAACGGTTCCGTATCAGCAAGCAACATCATATAAAAGTTCTTGTAGTTCGTTGTAACTTTGATCGATGTTTTTATAATAGTGTATTGATTGAATTAAAGGTAAATTGTGGTTTACGATTTACTAGGTATTAAAAAAAACTACTAACTAGATCTCGTTCAAACCAATTTTCGTTGGTAGTATGCACCTATCCATAGATGGGTTTGATGGAAAAAAAAAATTTGAGTTTCAGTTTCAAGTATGGGGACCCCCAAAATGTATAGTTTTTTTCTATTTTTATGTGAAAATCTTAATGCGGTTCACAGATTACATCTACTTACCAAGTTTCAAAAGTATAGTTGTTATGGTTTCGGAAAAAATGGCTGTGACATACGGATGGACAGACAGACAGACAGACAGACATGAGGACATCTATAAGGGTTCCGTTTTTTGCTATTTGGCTACGGAACCCTAAAAAGCACTTTCGTGTAGAACGAGCAATAACAATTATCTAAAATTAAACATCACTTTAAAAGAAATAAACGTACCTTATAGGTTGTCACAGTGACCAATTCTGTACTTTTGACCCCGAAAATGTTTCATGAAATACATATTTGTTCTTGTTCTCAAAAGAGACATTTTCAAGAAATATGAACAATTTACGGAGATGGCGCAAAATGGCGGAGCCACGTCGCCTTTGTAAAAGCAAAAGTCCCTGATGGTAATAAGTAGATGAGTAGACAAGCCTCCTGCATTTATAATAAACTGCTACAATATCAACAGAGACCTGTCCTTCGTAACATTTTTAGGGTTCCGTAGCCAAATGGCAAAAAACGGAACCCTTATAGATTCGTCAAGTCTGTCTGTCTGTCTGTCTGTCCGTCCGTATGTCACAGCCCATTATTTCCGAAACTATAAAAGCTATACTGTTGAAATTTGGTCAGTCGATGTATTCTGTGAACCGCATTAAGATTTTTACATAAAAATAGAAAAAAAACAATACATTTTGGGGGTCCCCACTTGGAACTGAAACTCAAAAATTTTTTTTTCATCAAACTTATACGTGTGGGGTATCTATGGATAGGTGTTCAAAAATGATCTTGAGGTTTCTAAAATCGTTTTTTTCTAAACTGAATAGTTTGCGCGAGTGACACTTCCAAAGTGGAAAAATGTGTCCCCCCCCCCTCTAACTTCTAAAATAAGAGAGTGATAAAACTAAAAAAAATATATGTTATACATTACCATGTAAACCACCAACGAAAATTGGTTTGAACAAGATCTAGTGAGTAGTTTTTTTTTTTATACGTCATAAATCGTTACACGCAATTTACCTTTCATCCAGTCAATACACTAGTATAAAAACATCGATGAAAGTTACAACGAACTACAAGAACTTTTATATGATGTTACTTGCTGATACGGAACCCTTCACGGGCGAGTCCGACTCGCACTTGGCCGATTTTTATTAAATGTAACGCTCCTGCTAATTTTATAACAAAGTATTAACATTGTAGGAGTAAATATCTCAAGACGGTATGATAGATTATTTAAATGTTTCTTTGGCAAGTAACAACGCACGTTTTTCTGACGGACCTGATAATGTAATAGTCAGTGATTCTGAATGCTACCAGAGGTTGAGCCTTTGATTCCTAGTCAAATGGGTATGTTGAGTGATGCATTTGCTGTATGTCGGCGTATTATTTTTGATTTAAAAAAAAACTTTTATCAGTCTGGTTAGGTTAGAGCTTTTGAGTAAAAAAGTGACCATAATCACAGTTGAAACTTCAATAAACGACTAGCATATCGTAATTTTATAGGCTGAGTTTCCAAAGCATTTCCTAGATAAAGTTCCTAGATATGTTGCTTCTATGTTTCGGACATTTGGCACACACAACGCCGTCTAGTCCCAAATTAAGCAGAGCATGTAGAATGGGTACTAAATAACTGATATAAATACATATACCTTTTTTTGTAAATATTACATATGCATACTCTTAAAAACTGGTTTTCCTTTCTATTGTGACCCAGGATTTAACTAGGCAGCTATAGTGTGGGTCACCATTGCCACACTGCCTGTAATCGCAGAGAGAATGATGGCCTCCACTCTTTAATTCTACTAATACTTTCCAACAGTCAAAATAGTCACCGTGGCAGACTATTAAATTCAATAAAAACTAAATGGCAATCAATTTTCGACTTTGATTTTTCTTCAGTCTAGTATAGCATAAAATATTTTATGAGTACTCACCTAAAATTTAACGTGAAAATTAAATAAACACTCATATTGATTGGTCGGTAAACACCATTAACTTGTGCTTGTCTAGACTCAGTAGGCATAATAATATATCAAAGCCTTTCAAAAGTGCCCGTTTGATGGACTTGAAACTGATTTTTATTGAAAGGTTATACGATGCCTTGTTAACTTCGTTAGGAATCTTTGATTTATTTATCGGAAAAACGATTTTTTATATTTGAATTTCTAAAAGATTGAATTTGATTTCGTCGGTAAATCAATTTGTCACATTTGGAAAAATGTATCTTCTATTCAGTTTGGGCATTTAACTTCACAATCACATAAATCTTTTGATTTTAAGTTAATCAGCATATCATTTTGACCTTAAAAAAATCAAATGTTATGTATAAAATTGCTTTTCTTATTTAAATAGTACAATATTAATTTAGTTTATATATTTTGAATACTCTACAAAAAATTAACAAAATAAACTTTATTTTTAACAAAAAGGTACCGACATCATAGAAAAACTATTCTGAGTACCCAAATCGCGACAATTGTGCCTGATATTTGAGGAGTTCCCTCGATTTCCTTGGGATCCCATCATCAGATCCCGATATGGTGACAATGGGATCACCTATAAGCTACGCCCACAGATCATAGAAATACCTACAGGAGATATGCAATTGAGGCGTGTCGCTTGCGAACGCATCTGGCCTCAAAGCGGCTTGATGCCATTTTCGGACATTAGTCGCATGTCAACTTGCGACGTCTTCACTGCTCTTGATTTTCGACAAAATCACGTTGTTCAGTGATTTTTTGCAAAAATAACAGCTATATTGTGAATTACAAGAAAGATGGCAACTCATTTCATATCTAAATATTATAATATTATAGTTTTTCATACTGAATTAATGAAAATATTTTAGAAAAATGATGAAATACCAAATTAATCCCTTTCATTAGGAACTAAAACCATTGCTTGCTTAGTACAAATCGGTCAATGAATCGGCTGGTCTAATAGCGCAATGGATAAGTATTTTATCGATACTCTCACTCACACGATAGTTTCGGGAAGCGGCCGCTGTCGGCCTTTGTGTTAGAGATGTGATGTGATGTTTATGATTGTCGATATTTTATACGATCCTATTAAGTGCGAATGATTATTAAAGATATAAATAAATTGTAATATTATAATTATGTAAACGTAAAAAAAGTGTAGATAAAATTGTGATTTTTAATTTATTGTGGAACTCAAGCATCATTTATACCTTGATTTTATTTCAAAATTTTAGCTATCCGAAGATTCCAAAAATTAAAGAAATGTGGATAAATGCGACAGGAAGGGGTCCAAGCTGGTTCCCAACAAAAATAGCACAATATTCTGGTCCCAATAAATTTTCACTAACACGATCAATCGCCAATGAATAACCATTTAATAATACTAATAAAGGCCGTAATGGAAAAATATGCAACCGTAACATTACACTACTTAACTAAGAACGCAACACTTAAACTGTCTAAGCGGCAAGTTTTAAATAAATATTTACATTTTACTGATCAATAGCCTCCTTAACAATAAAATTATTGCAGTTTTACCTGTGTTCTAGTCTAGATTTGAGAAGATGATATCCGGTTTTTTGGTAGTTAATTAGTAAATATTCCAATTATGATAAAACATCGCTTGTATAGAGTATATTCGAGGGAAACTCGTGTTTATTTTTCTTTTCACAGTCAATAAAAACTTTAGGAGAAAGAGCAGATAATACAGCTAACCGAATTTCATTCGATATTTTTATATGATTATCACTTCGCATCACTAGTTGCATAAATTGCACATGTGTGGTTTTACGAAATCCGTAGCTACAGGTAGAAGCGCCGCCTTCTTTTCGCATGTGTTTAATTAGTGGGTTTATTGGTGTCTCTGTTAGTTTCTTTGTGTGCGGGAGAAATATGAGCGTGTGTGCCGTGCTTACAATTTTTGATTTTGTGTTAGTGAAGTAAATGGGGGAAACGCGGAGACATCTGAACACGAATAAATTTGTGTACACAGCTAATCTCCTGTGTTTCTATGATCTGTGGCTACGCCCATTCCAATGCAAAAAGAAGTTTTGAAATCGGTTCATAAACGACGAAATTATCGCTGAACATACATAACAAAAAATAAAAAAATATTCAGACGAATTGAGAACCTCCTCCTTTTTTTTAAAGTCGGTTAAAAATGAATTAAAAACCAGACGAAGAGAAACCTCGCTGTGCTCACCCTCTCGAGGGTACAGTATAGAACAATAAAGAAAGTAGCAAATAATAATAGCAAATCAAAATTTTTTACCGGCCACGTGAAAAACAGCCTTTATTTTTTTTTAAAGTTCTTAACAACTATTCAAACAACGGTGAAATTTAGTATTACATTTTACTAATAATAATTTGTTGCCAATATTTAAAAAAAAATAACATGACGTTATCAGGCAGTTTGCTTGTTTGGTTAACATTGACACAAAAAGACCCTCACCATATAGAAAGTAATTTTAATAAAATTTCCTTGATACACTTTATATAAGCACAAAGTTAATTCACGAAAGCTTCTGAAAGCCTATTAATTAAATAGGATAATTAACAAAAGTGTAAGTAAATTAAACAAGTTCCAGGGCAAGCCGCGGCCTTCGTCACTGATTCCGAATCTGCGTTATATAAACGACGAACGTTATTTAATTAGTGAAGTATTAAGCATGTTTTTAACGCTTTCTCAACATTTTTCCGTAAAACCGTCTATGTTCTAACATCCTAGGCTCGGACTAAGCGTGGTGTTATATAGTAGAAACGACAGAAAAACACCCATTTCGAAAAAATTAAGTGCAAAAAAGTTATAAAGTTTCAGAGTTAATTCTGACCAACAACGTGATACGAGAATTTTATCTAATGGTATATATTAGAAAATTTACTATGTATATATATAGCATGGAGTGATTAATGGGTCCCCTTGCTCATCTGAACTGTCACTATTCATTTAAGGTACGCGTCCATTGGCCCGAGCCAGACGCACCGCAGGCACGGCACGCAACGGATTGAACGGATTTGCCTTGCTCATAAATGGACGCGAATCTTTTAAAAGTAGCCAAGTGGCCTTAGATGATCGTATAAAATTACCGAGGGTAAGTAACGACGGTACGGTCACTACCTAGAACGGTGACCGAGATGAGTGAGCGTTTCCGTGATACGGAGGTCACATTAAGCAGTTGGTGCCGGTTGTTTTCATAATAACGTGTCTATTTAGCCTTAACCCTCTACTGATAGGAAACCTGAACCCTGGACATTATGGGCTTTTGATGATGAAATATTTATCTACATAGTTCGATTACGTATTTCCAAATGTTGCTATAATATAAATAGCGTTTAAGAAACAACTCCTATTTCTGCTTATTAAATTAAAATTGAATTCTTGAACATGGCTACGCTTAGTTGAGCAATCTTCTAAGTATTATAACTGACATTGAACATCTAAGAAGACAAGGGTCGAAATCTGATATGAATACTGAATAACTCCATTACTAGCCTACTTACTTACAACGGATCTTTTACATAGCGAAGTGTGCACGAGGAAATCAAATCACTTTATTTTAATAAAAATTTATTATTTACACTGAATGCTCCCGTGTCTGATTGATTATGATGATAATAATCATCACAGTGAATGTGCAATTTAATCTTTCTGGCTTCGGTGGTATGCGACTTCTGTGATTGAGGTCTCGGGTTTGATTTCTTAATTGGACCTTAGTTGGACTTAGTTGTATAATCTGCAACTATTTCCTTCGAAGTTTGGGTGTTTTTTATGCATAATATGGATGTACATATTTACAAAAAAAAAATATTTATATCGTGTATTTATAAGGTTTGGTAACTAGCAATATATTGTTGTAGCCAGGTAATCTTGCCTACAACTAAACTTCACGACTGTTATTCTATGATAACAACCTTGACCGACTGCTTAACGTGACTTCCGAATCACGGAAACGCTCATGGTATCATGACACTAGCAGTGACCCATCCAGGTATTGACCGCGCCTTTGTTACTTACCCTCGATGATTGTTTCTAGTCTTCTAGGGTAAATTGTCTATGAACGCCTCATCAGATAAATATTTACCTAATTAAAAGTTTCTTACCGAAATGGGTATGTGTATATCGTTCGGATGACTATACTTTGTGTTAGCATTCTGGCGCGGATATGATAATGGATCCGAGAGCTGAATGAAATAAGTCTTGAATAACTTTTAGGTTCATAGATATTTTATTACCTTAGTTAAGAGGTTTTTGCCTGCTATACGCTGACGGGACGGCAAAGTTAAGGCCGCTGCATACGTGACGGGATTTAATACGGACGGGACGTGGACGTGGTTGCCTCGTTATAAACGGGAACGTGATGTAAATGCATACGCACCGTGACTGTGACTCGGATCAAACGTGTTAGTGTTGAACAAGGAAAGATGTACTTTTCAATTCAAAAATTGGCTTTAATTGCTATTGACGTGCTAAACATCGTCGGCGACGATATTTAGCACGTCCCGTGCGTGCCACGTTCCCACCCCGTCCGTGTTTCCGTGAAGTATGCATTTCCTTATATGTATAAGGAAATGCATATTGTATGTAACGATGTTTGCAAAACTTCCCGTCCCGTTCCGTCCGTGTTAAATCCCGTCACGTATGCAGCGGCCTTTAGTTTCAAGTCATCCTTATCTTTGTGTGATGTTGTACTGCATAAAATAGCTCCTTTAATCGCCTCTGATGAAACTCAGGGGATGAATAGGGATGACCCACTCCATATTCTTAATCCGGTGCTTATTTAGCTTAAACATTCATTCTTGGCATTTAAATAGTTGATTCTGGACTTATCTGGGTCTGAGTTCGGCCAGAACATAAATTCCTTTTCTTACAATAAATAGAAAATCAATGTAGACGTCAAGGCCAGGGCAAGGTATCCTTTATGTAAATTTATTTGAATTTGATATTTTGAGGGTTCAGAGAATAATTTTCCTCAAGAAAATTTGTACTACCCATCATGTCAGTCAATCATTGTTTTTAATTAAAAGCAAACCCTATTAATGGACAAATCAAAAGTTACTTAGTGCGCGAAATTGTCTTATAAATTATCGGGTGAAATTCGCGTTTCGAGATTTTCAGATTCTGCGGTTTTATTAGGAGGCAGACTATTGAATTTATGCTGACTGCCAAAGTATCTACATTATTCAAAGCCCTTAGAGATAATAGTTTTATATCCTGCTCGTGTAGTTTTATACAATTGTTACAGCAGATGTTGCAGCGATATTTAACATTTACAACTTAAGCATGGCAATGTTTATATCATTGTGAAAGAGCCAAAAAGTATTGTTATAGATTAAATATCTCTACTAGAGTTACTAGTTCTTAATATATTTAGCTTTTTAAAATCACGACCCTCAGAAGAGAAGCGGTTACCGTAACAGAAACCGTTCCACTGATAAACTTTATTAGAAACACCAATGTGTTACCTGGATTCTTTTTTTAACATTTATACGATAAATCAAATCCCAATGAATTTTATTAATTCGTATATATGTTTTATTTCTACTAACGCAATGTTTTGACAAGAAGTAACGAAAAATTCATTAATATTTATCAATCATATACTTCTGACGCAGATTTTTGGTAATTTCAAAGTTCAACGTTTTTGGCTTAAATTTATCTAAAACTATATGTGAAAAATGGGTGCCTCATGATTTGACTGATCTGCAGAAAGAAACACGTGTCGCAACTTGTGTTGCCTTGTTGAATCGATACAGAAATGAAAGAATATTGGAACGAATTGTGTCATGTGATGAAAAGTAGATTCTTTACACTAACCGTAAGCGTAAAATGCAATAGCTGATCCCAGGTCAAACGCTGCAACAGTGTCCAAAGCAAAGCTGACGAATAAAAAGTTTCAGCATGGAGTTATTTATTATGACTTTCTCCGATCTGGTCAAGCAATAACGGCAGTTGTCTACTGTGCCGAACTCCGAACAATGATAGCAAAACTTGCAGTGAAACAGCCCCGACTCATGAATTTACCATTATTGCTCCATGATAACGCGAGACTTCATACAGCTCGAGAAACCGTTTTAACTCTACAGGAATTGCAATTAACAATTATTCGTCACCCTTCCATATTCGCAAGACCTTGCTCCAACGGACTACCATTTTTTTCGTGCTTTTGGAGAATTTTCTGCGTGATTAAAAGTTTTCTTCCCAGGAGGCAGTACAAAATGCTTTCACGCTGTTTGTAAACCTAGATCACTAGAGTTCTATCGCAAAGGCATAAATGACCATCCTATTAGAGTGCAGCAGTGTAGGTATAGATAATAATTGTAGATATTTAGATTAAATAAATATCTTAAATGAAAAAAAACGTATTTCAATTTTTCAGTACATATCGGCAATTTCATACTTTAACCGCTAATATTATCATTTTCATAACTTAGTTTATTAATAAAATATCTTATATGTTTATAATGTATTTTTGTTTTAGTTTTTACTCTAAGCTAAACCCTATAGAATTCTGCTAAGCTCTTATGAAGTTAATGCCGAAGAGCTTTGTTTGATATAGGCAAAAAACTTACTCAAGGGTTGTAAGAGATTTTTAATTAAGACTTAATATTTAATTTTCTTCTTGGAACGAAGTTTTAGTTTTCAATTTGCTAAGCGTTATCGTCTGTAGAAGTTTCTCCTTTACGCTAAGCTAGTACGCTTGAAATGTATGAAAAATTGTTAAGTGAATTAGTAATTCGTGTAGTAGTAGCATAGTAAAGAGGTTTTCATTCTTAGTTTTGCCACCTAAAGGTAATATATTTATCTCTACCCAAAACGATTTTTTTATTCAGTTTTTTTTTATTTAACACCTGCCAGAGTGACTCCACTACACCTGATGGAAAACATAAGTAGAATCCCAAAAGTGGGGGTCGCTATTTTCACTGCGAACGCAAACACTATGGCGACCCACATTATGGCGGCCTAGTGAGATGCTTTTTCACGCCCCGGGATTTAAAAACGAAGGAAACACATGAGCAGGCAGTGAGTTCCAACTTCTATTTCTGCTCTATTTAGTGCAGCTATGAGTAGAATCCAAGAGTAGTGCTGACTCACAGCACTCATTTTAAATGCAGATGCTTCTGCATCTTTGGACCTCCGTTTTCGTACTCATTTACGAAGCATAACATGTTTTCTGTGCAAGCCGGCCCGTTTATGTTGAAATCAGCGTAGCTCTAAAAGTCTATTTTAGATGTCTTCTTAAACTTTTTGTACTATTCATATTAATAGGACTTTAGATACTGTAATGCATTTATTATCCTCTACAAATGATATTTTATCTGTATCTAAGAGTATATAAGGATAAGATAAAAACGAAGTTTCTGTGAGCGATCCGTAATAAACTGTCAGAAATTTCTACAACTTTCTTATTAGTAGTGTTATTGACGAGACAAAATTTATTACTGGAAAAGTAATATGATATTTTTAGAATGCATAAGTAAGATTTTGTTTACTATCTTACCATCTATGTACTATCTATGTATACTATCTTACAATAACAAACCTTGGAAATAAATTGATCTATCCACTCGATCTAACGATAATATTTTATGAGTCTTGTGTCTTGTGCCCACGTCAGCATAAACTGCTTTCCAGCAAACCCAAGATCATATAAATACAGCTTGTGTGTGCGGTCAAAAACGTTAATATTCCATTGAGCTATGTAATGAACTTATACGGTGCATTGGATCTAATGAAATTCATTAAAACACGTTCAAATAAATCAACTCTCAATAGCATTTCGGCAAATGATCAAATCGGAGAGTGATTTAAAGAAGTCATTTAGTTATTTATACTTGCTAATTGAAACGTGTGTCGCCAGACTTTCCGTGTAGTGACGGATTAAGAATACAGAGTGTCACCACCCCTATTCATCTCGCTGGTGTCGTAAAAGGCGACTAAGGGATAAACTACGCGCGACAAAAATCAATGCAAAGAGAAGGAAAACTTGAAACCAATCCTATACCAACCCGTCTGGCCAGCGTGGTGTAGTAGGCCAAAACCTCCTTTCTATGGAGAAGTCTGTTTCCAGCAGTGGAATGTTGAAGGCTGTTGATGATGATGATGAATAGAAATATTGTAATTTTATTCACATTTAAATTTGTAAATAAAATTATAACCCTAATTCTGTCCTATAATCTAAAACAGATCAAAATTTTCTAGTAATCTTTTTTGATCAACAATAATAAGAGTACGTGGTATTATTTACAATTTTAGTACACCAAATTTCTGGAAACTGTATTCTCTTCTTAAAAAGAAGGCTTATTATCGTCGCTGATCTCACAGCTAGCCTCCAAACAAGCAAAATAAAAAAAAAATGTGGTCATGGACAAGGCAACTCATATCGATGAAAATTGAGCTGATAATTGCTAAAAAATGTAGCTATTAGTAAACGGCTGAATATACATAAATAGAAATTTCATATTAACATTTAAACGATACCAAGTTCTTGCTCCCAATATTTTTGGCATACAAAAACCTTTTTTGAAGTAAGTACGGCCAAATATGATCCCCTATAATTTCAAAGGTACATTTACGATTACAATACAATTCCCTTGTATCGAGTATCGTTCAGTAAATTATTTGTTAAAAGGTTTTCCGTATTGTTACATTTTTGAAGAAGTCTTCTTATAGGTAGTCATTTTCTTTTCAACGTTAGATGTATAAATATGTCAATAGCTTTTTTGTATCAGGTTTATATTGAATTTATGACGCAAATAAATACGTTTCTGCCATTTTTGGTTAAGGAACCCTAAAAAACCAGTTCGCAGATTTTAATAATGATTTTTTTTTTTTATATTGCTATATCAAACTGAAAAATATTCTCGTTATTTATCAATGTACGTTTGACACGACGAAGTAAATTACAACAAATGTCACTAAACTTTATTAATTCTTAAGTAAAGAATTAGTTCTCACTTTGTATGAAAATATTCATTTTAAACAAACCCTAATATTGGATCATATAAAGGTATATGATCCAATATTACAAGTTACAACGTGGTGATCTCTATGCTCTTATAAACTTCAAGTCCGCGATATCTAAAACCAGCCAAGTGCGTGTCAAGCCACGCATAGAATAGGGTTCCGTAGTCATCCATCCACACGTATATTCAAAATCGTTTCCAATGTAATGTTTACTTAGTATTACGATATTTTTGTTCGAAGTTTTTCAAGCAAACGTATTTTACAACTTAGGCTTTTATAACCCCTGAACTATTAAAGGTTCGTTCATTTCGTTCGTAATTATTCCAATGTGAACGTGAATGTCAATGTGACTAAAACACATATCCTGCAAAGTTTCAGCTTTCTTGCACTAACCATTTTGACGGTAAGTCGAGGACTTACATAACGAAATCTATAAGGGTTCCGAGTCATGAACTACGGAACCTTAAAATTGGCATTAAAATATTTCGTTGGACACAGTTGCAATCAGCGTTATCTTCACTGATACAGCGAACTGATACTCTTTTTTGAAATGTCAAATCCATTAATTAATATGTTTAAGCAAATATGCAAAGTAGACTATAAACTTAGTTTCAAAATGTATGCAAATCTTTAAAGAAGTGACTCTAAAAGCCACATATTCTTTATTGATGCTGACATTTTGGTATAAGATTCAGTCTATTCTGTATATAAAAGAGACAACTAAGCATAATTCATAAGGAAGTAACAAGCCCTTCCAAGGTCTTAAAAATCATCATAAGTTTATTTTACACTATGTAACGTCTACGTCTCCTGGTATCATCATCATCATAATAAGCCTATCGCAGTCTACTGCTGGACATAGGCATCTCCCATTTCACACCACTCTGATCGATTTTGGGCTTCTCGCATCCAGCTCCTGCCAGCTATCCTACGCAATCCTGGTATGAAAAGTTACAAGTATAAATTGTCTTCTACCTTCTATATTAATTATTCAAAAGGACAGAAATTCTACTAATAGCTTCTCGATAGCTTATAACGGTTAAATTAAAATCATAAATTATTTCATTCATATACAGACCTTAAAGTAAATTTGATAATAACAATTGAATAAATTTATTTCATATAGAATAATATAAATTGTCATTATCATATTACATGAATTTTAAGAAGTTACAAGTGAAACTAAAGGTATACATTTGTTACTAAAAATGGGATTAAGAGTTAATAAAAATTATAACGATTTCGCAACTTATTTAAACACTAGCTTTCTCTTGCGGCTCCGCTCGCGTCTATGTCGATTATCATGGTAAAAAGTAGCCATGTCTTTGTCAAGTAGACTACTAAAACTTGAGAAAGGACGTAGGCTACTTTTCACAGATTTAAATGAAATTTTGTATTTAAATTTGATGTATAAAAATAAAATTGTGTTGTATATTCATCGTTAGTTCGGAAATTATTCGGATCACATACGTAAAGAGCTGAATGCTTAAGACAACAAAAAGTTAATGAACAAGTATATAATTACATCACTCTGATTAAAGTAAATTTATTTAACAAACATGTTCTAAAACCCTCCGAAAATAAACGTCTAATTTTATTGGAGCTTTCAAGAGCTGACCAATGCATGAAAAGACTATTGAGTTAAGTCTTTATTTGTAAATAGTGTGAAGCCTTTGGGAATGTTCTAACATTTCGTTCGCTCTTGAAGACTATTTATTTAGTCAACACAAGTATTTTTAATGAAATTTTACGAATTTTTTATTTTAAACTTTCTAGGTACTTTTTGATTTACGAAAAATCTCTTAATTTAAATTGGTATGGTTAATACCAACAATAGTGTATGTATACCAGTTATCAGAATAACCAATATTTAATCACTACATAATATTATAAAATGAAGTCCTTCGCCGTTTGTCTGTCTGTCTGTTTGTTCGCGATAAACCCAAAAACCATTGCACTGATTTAAATAAAATTTTATATCCAGATAATCAAAAGCCTGAGAAACAACAGGCTACTTTCTTATGCGATAGCCGATATTGACGCGGGCGCAACCGCGGGCGAAAGCTAGTGTAATATAATTATCATGGAGCAACACGTTAAGGAGTAACGATACGCAGGCATTGCCCTCTGTCAAAGCATGAAGCCAATTGGGCATTATGTAGTACTAGCTTTCGCCCGCGACTCCACCCGCGTGTATCTTGATTATTGCGGTAAAAAGTAGCCTATGTGTTATTCTGATATATAAGCTATATTACTGTAAAGTTTTATCCGTTCAGTAGTTTTACATACATACTCACAAACTTTCGCGTTTATAATATTAGTAGGATTAACATTATGTGCGTATTACTATGTTAAGAAACGGAATTTGTTAATGTGTGTGAAATTTGGATTTTGAAGAAGAGGCCTATGTCCAGCAGTGGACTGTTAAAGGCTGTTGATGATGTGTGAGTGTATAGAGATACGTGAACCCGAGACCTCTTGATTAGCAGCCACATATGCTAACCACTAGACGAACAAGGCAGACACTTTTATTTGACGGTTATTTATAAAGATAGAAAGAAAACAAAACGCCAACAACCTAACAATAAAAACCCATCGATACGTTATTTACCATCCCTTGTGTCGATGAAATAAAATCTCAGAGCTATCTGCAACCGCAAAATCAACTTTGACCTTTGAAACGATTTGTTCTTGTAAATAAAATGTTTCATATCCTAGTGGCCGTTCGAAGCGTAACCTTTCGGTAGAAAAATCAACCGAACAATGCGATACTACTAACCCCAATATCCATTCGGGGGAGGCAATAAAAAAATTCTTTCTATCCCTTGCCATTTGTGTCGATCTGCAAAGGGTAAGCAAATATCTTCATCTATTGAGACATATTATAGCCAATTGGATGCTTATTTATATTACTCTAGCGAGGGTTGTTTCTTCTTTTGATAAGTAAGCAGAAGGTAGTTAGATTTTTTTCTAAGTTACCAATATTTAAGTTATTAAAACTTTATAATCATTCTAATTCACCTCCTGATCTCTTTGCATAGTTTTTATTTTGATTATTAATTGTATGTATTTCAGAGTATGAATTAAATTAAGTTTTTATTGATATATTGTCACCTGCTATAATTATAATTATCAAGTAGTTTCAAACTACACAGCATTTTATGTATAACTAGCTGGGTCTGTTCTGAGTAGTTAGTTTAAAAAAATTCCCAAAGTTACTCTTTAGAGCATCAGCTTTCTGCCAGTGAAACTTCCGTCAAAATCGGTCCAGCCATTCCAGAGATTTCCCCAGAAAACCGTCAGACAGATAGACAAAAAAAAAAAATTAGTTGCATTTTGAATGTCAGTACCCTATATACTTTGCCCGGACGATCATATGGTGAAGCTTGCCCTAGACTTGCCAATAACAAGACGGTCGCGAGGGAGACCGTTAGCCACCTGGTGGACGACGGTTGAAAAAGACCTGAAAGAAGCTCAATTAAATAGAGACAATGCACTTAACCATGCTAAATGGAAAATGCGGACAAGGAAGGCCGACCCCAAGTAAATGGGATAAGGTCTAGGAGAAAGAAGAAGTACCGTATATAATGTGATACTCATTTAGTAAAAACTTGTTCATTTCTTAATACATACAAACACTCCAATTTAATTTATTTGTATACATATATTTAACGGTGCCTCGATAAAAACATCGAAGACTATTTCAGTATAGCTCACATTTCCATTATATTGGGTATGGTACGAATTTGAGTAATACAAATCCCTTTTCTATTTTTGTTTCAGACGTAACCCAAAGTCAAATGTTATGTCGAGGCGTGTCGGGCCACAAAGTGTGCGGTTTACGGGCACACGCGCCACGTATTTCCTTCACTAGTAAAGATGAGTCTGATCCTCACGAGTTGCGGAGGAAGTCAGCCAGTAGTCGACTCGGCAGTTCGCCTAGAACGAGCATAGCGAGTGATGAACGAGATGGGATTGCGCTTAGGTAAGTCGATAATTAGTGAAGTATATATAATTAGATTATCTGTTCAAATTATATTTTCGACGGATTTACTTCATTTAGATATGTGAAGCAACACAAAAAACACTCAGACTCAGAACAGCAATTTCTGAATCACACAAAGTACTACACTTTAACTAAGTAGTTATATGCATTTATATCAGTTGTCTAGTATCCACTACATATACAATACTTTTGCAGATCGCACAAACATTTGGTCCGACCCGGGAATCGAACCCGATACCTCTTGATCAGCAGCCGCATACGCTAACCACTAGACTAACTACGTAGTCAGTGTACATAGCAATCGTGGAATTTGGCAAAAGGTGATTTAAAATAATCATCGAGAGTAAGCAACGACGGCGTGCTTAGTACTTGAATGGGTGACCGTTAGTAGCATGATGTTGTGAGCGTCTCCATGGTTCGGAGCTCACGTTGAGCAGTGGGTCCTGTTACTTATCATAGGGTAACAGTCGTGGAGCTTAGGCCTTTAGGCGGCTTAAAATAGCCAACGGCAAGACTAGGTAGCCACAACGTTGTCTTGTAAGTCCTGGAGCCGCACTCGGCCACCATAACCCTCTCCTATGAGAATATAAGAGCGTAGTAGTGGGACATTATTTGTTGTTAGTGAAAAAATAATTCCTTATTAAATATGGAAAATTTTGTAACTGTTTGTAGTATACTTATCCTTCTATATTGTCGACTCACAGTCGCACGCGCCCAATCGCTATTGTTTCTAACAATCGACTGAACTGTGTCATCCGCACGTACTCTCGAGATTACACAATGCTTCCTTCTCATTCATTCATAGTGAACGAGTGAATGAATAATACATTAACACCTCACTCATTCACAATGAACGAGTGAATGAATTAATCAATGACAACTCATTCATTCACAGTGAAGGGGTGAATGAATAACTCACTGACATATACACTACACTGTTGAAACGGTATAACTTGCTGGAGTATTTATTTGGTTAATATAAAGGGTAAAACTAATAAAATCATTTGCGTTCTATCCAAGTGTTATATATATTGAGAGAGTAATAAAGTTTGATGTGTATTAGCCTCGTTGAATATAGAATTTAGGCTGTGGGTAGGCTACATCTAATTAGAAATGGCCTTGAATTCTGATATCGGATACTAAGAGTTAGCAGTATTTTGCACATGGTACTTTCTATTTGTGTTTATATATAGGTAGTCAAATCTTTTAGTTCAAATTTATCTAATTTCCTTTAGATATTTACGTCATGATAAAACCCGCTTTTACCAAAAAAATTGTTTTATAAAACTAAACAAACACGCTTTTAAACTAAAAAGTAGAAAATAATTTAAAGTGAAAAGCATTGTTACATTAAAATTATTTTCTATTTTTTAGTTTAAAAGTGTGTTTGTATAGTTTTTTAAAACTTTTTTTATCACCTAAATCTCAAGTGATAAGTATTAAAAAATATGTAAAACCCTCATGTGAGACAGATCGATCGTAGTTCATGAAAAAAGAAAATCCTTATTCTTTCCTTTCTTAAACGTAAAACAGCCATAAACTAAATCTTACTTTTGTTACAGATAAAACACTTTTTCCTAATCTTACTTTCGTTTCAATCCTTTTTGTGGTTTACTGACTCAGATATTAGACGGTACAAGAACTTTTTGGGTATTTCTCTTCTAGGTAAGGACATTTACGAGTAAAGTAAAATACAACGATGGAATGTTTGTAATTTTTATACTATTAACTTGTTGGTTAGCTATTAAAGTGTGTGTAAAATAAGGTATGCCTTAAGATATAATTTACTTGGAGCATATTTTAAATATTATACTCTGCCTGACTGAAAGACTAAAGAGAGTTCGAAAGCAGCAGATACCATACTAATAGCGAATGCAGACAATTATAGTGCTCCACACTATGGCAGTCTATTGGATATTAAGATGATTCTGTATCAATGGACCTCCGGTCTCACTCACACCAACGGAACATGACTACACGACTGCTTTTATTTGGTTTGACTGCCTTGTTGGTCTAGTGGTTTGCGTATGCGGCTGCTGATCAAGAGGTCTCGGGTTCGATTCCCGGATTGGATCAAATATTCGTGTTTTGTACCACCGGGCGGCATTACTCTCTTACCGCCCCATCCGTGACGAAATCAGCATGGCTCTGCTACTTAAACTCTATTCTACTCTACAAACTGATTAGGATTTATAATGAGATCTGACTATAAGTAATCAAAATTCTTCATCACAAGAAAACTGAGAACATAAATGTTGTTTTATATTCCGTTTCATGTCTGTTCGGAAGGCCCAAAAAAACCGGAAACTGTCCCAGCGCGGGCGATTACTTTTAATTAAACAAAAATTACTTGATTAATTTATCAATATGCTACTAAAACTTGAATTTGGTTAGGTAATACCACTATCCATGTAAGTACATGCAAATGTACGCTACCTTTGATAAGATACTTCACACAGTCGAAAACTGTTGAGAATTCACTCGGCTGCCTATTGTTTGTCTGTTGCCACCATGTTTAAATTCCTTTTTAATGTACGCCAAAACTTTTATCTGCGCAAAATCATACAGTGTACTCTTTAGACAAATAAAAAGTTTTTCGTATCCTTCTTAAATATTTACAGATTAAACTTTCTTCGTTCATAGCTAAGTTGCCCTTGGAAACAATAATTAAGGGTAAGCAACAGCGGGCAGAATCTAGATACCATGAATGTTTTCGTGATTATCATTAGATAACAGTTGTGGAGCTTAGTTGGAGGCATTCGGGTGCCTTAAAAACATCTGACGGCCAAACCCGGCACACGTTGGGACATATGGGAATATTCCTCTCCTGAGGGGAGACCCTAGACCAGCATCAATTTACCTACCACATATTCAATGGGAAATTAAGTTATATCAATGGAAGCTTAATAACTAATCTGCCAGAATGTTTACACCAACCGTAAATTATATTTCCAAAGATGTCACTACAAATGAAGTGTTATTTATACATTAGTCATATATATTATATAGTCGTCACAAAATAAGAAGCCCGATTTGACATTTGTCATCGTGTTTTTTAATCAACGATTAATTCGTGTTTTTGAGTGCATTGTGCATTGTTTTTGAGTGCAAGTTTAACTTTATGTTGAAAAAATACACTCAAAAACACGAATAATTCGTTGATTAAAAACACGATGACAAAAGTCAAAACG
Source organism: Phragmatobia fuliginosa (assembly GCA_932526445.1). Taxonomy (NCBI): domain Eukaryota; kingdom Metazoa; phylum Arthropoda; class Insecta; order Lepidoptera; family Erebidae; genus Phragmatobia; species Phragmatobia fuliginosa. The sequence goes on along the minus strand of OW052066.1, from coordinate 5,780,403 downwards.
GGCTTCTTATTTTGTGACGACTTTAATACGAAATATTGAACAATCAATGAGACGAGGATTTATTTGTTGTCCGATTCTGTTAACATTTTTGTGTGATTAATTTTTGTGTGACATGTGATTAATTAAGACGCCATTTTGTTTACACGTGTAGGAATATGTTGAACAAACTTATTATGAAAATAGTATTTTAAAATTATTAGTTTTGAGAATTGTGGATATACTGAGGTGAGGACGGTGACGCATTTACGACACTTTAAGTTGTAAGTTTTGATGGACGAAGGTGACTTATATTCTCGTTTGAATACCATATATACTTATAAATTTTAAAACAACGATTTCAGTTATATTTTCCATGAAGATGCTTTGATATTGGAGGAACGACAAAACCTATACACATACGGATGGGCACAATTTTACATAATTGATTAAATTTTTAATTTATTTATGAAAGTACAGGTATATATTGATAAAGTATTACTAAAGTAATTCATTAAGTAAATTATACTAAATGTTTGCTTATGTGCAAATACAAATTCAGCACTATCTAAAAATGCAATCTAGATTTTGCTTGCAATATCCCTGTACCACTTATGTGAAAACAATCTACTTCTCACTCTCAGTGCGAAAGTAATTAATTCAAATCACATTCACGGTAACAGCATCCAAAGCTCTGAACCAGCTACGAGATGTGAGCTCTCTTACATATTACGGAAGCTTGTAGCTTCACCGGCTGACAGAAATACCACAGGGAAATACTTGATGATACTGACCCCAATGCAATGGAATCTGAACTCTATTTCTAAAAAAAATAAGGTGTAAATCTTTTTGAATAAAAATACAGTTGTAACGTATTTGAATTTTTTGCGACGTAACGCAAATCCAGTAGGGCAACTTAGATTGGTCTTTTTCCAATTTATTTAAACTTAACCATTTTAGTGTGATCCACACTTTAATACACCGAAGTCTTTTACTACACCTCCTAACGTAAAGGTATCATTTTTTTTACTAAGTAATAATAAAAAGTAATTTTCTTCTTTATTTTCTTTGGCATAAGACTAAAAATGTAACGTCAGGTTTGACAGAGAATTACTCCACACACATTTTTTACGAAAGAGGCTTTAGAGAAAATATGAGCTATTATTCTAGGTAATAAATTATATTAAAAATCACTTTAAATCTGAGAGCGTACTCTTACAATGACTATATAGAAATCGCTCTAACCCTTCTGCTGACGGCACCCTAAAATGTAGTTAGGAATTTTCAAATTGGCGCAAAAAGAGGTTTTATAAAGCTCTACTCTTAAAACTACATCTCTCTATGGAGCCTTGGGTCCTATGGAGTTAATCAATTTTGATAGGGTTCCAAAGTTTATGACTCGGAACCCTTATAGATTCATAATGTCCGTCTGTCCGTCCGTCCGTCCGTCCTCGACTTACCGTCGAAACGGTAAGTGCTAGAAAGATGAAACTTTGCATGAATATGTGTTGTAAGTACGTCGACAAAGTGCTACAATAAAATTATGAAAAATATTTTTATTTGGGGTACCTCCCCTACACGTAAAGATGGGAAGATATGTTTTCTCGCGACTACCCCTTCTTGCGGGGTATCATAAGATAGGTATTTTAAAAACAATAGAGGGTTTTTAAGACATTTTTTGATTTAGGTATTCGTTTGCGAGATATTCCACTTTAACCCTTCGGGTGCCTGGTACCTAAAAATCACTTCGCATGCCTGGTGGGTCTGTGAGACCCGTAAACAAAATGCTTGGTTTTCACCTACTTAACGAGTCAGAAAGCTAAATACAGGGTTTTTATTAATTTTCTCTGACATTTAAATTATATGATTGGAAAAATTAAAACTAAAGTTGTTTTACAAAATGTTTATTACCTAATTTAAAATTCTTAAATTTTACGTAAAAAAATTCACAATTATCCAATTATCTAACCAGGCCGCCATGGTAGTATGGGTTACTTTGCCTACCCTCACAATGAGCATGGTGGCCCTTACTCCTGGATTTTACTTATGCTTTCCATCAGTCAGAGTAGAGTCACTTTGGTAGGCTCAATTATAAAAAGAAAAAAAAATCGACGCGTGAGACAAATTACTCAATGGCTGAGACATCTCAACATCACTTTCACTATTATTGGGTTCAGCATGGACTTCTGCTACTTCCTCAGCACTATCTTACCCATGTGGTACATCCAAGTAGACTTATTCATCTCCACTATCATCTAATACCACATCTTCGTATTCATATTCTTCTAAAACTCTCTCCAAGGTTGACAGATTTCAAAATTCGTTCCTAACCATTTTTAACTGCTAAAATATTATATTCGTAAACAATTTACCACACAAAACATAATAAACAAGATAAAACAAAAGTAAGTCCTTATGGAATAAAAGTTACGCCGCGTGCCTGGTCGGGTCCCTGAGACCCGAGCGCACATAAAACACCTCTTATCTGAATGCGTATGCGTCGCGGATTACGGGAGAGGAGACAAAATGGCTGCTAGTTCATATCGCGAAGCTACTGAGAAGCGCAGCGCGTTAGGTTAAAAAAATAAAAAAATATCGTCGAAGTTTTGAAGTGATGGGTCTGTCAGACCCACCAGGCACCCGAAGGGTTAAAGGACACTTTTTTATAAAAACAGGGCGTCCCCCCCCCCCTCTAAAAGCTAAATGGCTGGCTCAAAAAATTTGGATAAAATTGTGATGGTGGTCCATATAATGAACTTTGAATGAAAACTATAACGGATTAGATGGCTTTGTTAGTTCAGGAGTTATAGAGGCTTAACTTGTAAAAGACGCTCACTTGGAAAACGTCATACAAAATTAACGCATTGATACGTAAACATAACAATTATCCATTGGATGCGATTTTAAATCCATTATGGGTGACTGAGGAACCCTTTCTGTGCGTGGCTTGACACGCACTAGCCGATTTTTTCATCTATGTGGTCGTTCGCTAGTCATTATTTTTATTAGCAAGATAAAGAGAAAAAAATAATATATAGGTAGTTTGAAATCGTTTATTTAATGATTTCAAATTCTCAGACTCAGAATCTAGTAACCGTGGTAAAATATACCACGGTTACTAGATCTAATTTAACACAGCTGAGGATGTACTTCTGATAAATAGATTTGTGTTAAATAAAAAAAGTAACATTAAGTAGTAATAAATATTTGCAGAAACTCTCAAGATCTCTTATGATATAGCTTAAGATACTATGTGTCTATTGCTCTATTAAAAAAAAAATATTAATAGGTAGAAACATGAAAAAGTGAAAGTCTGCAGGCAAGGCGATATTTTACGACAATCAATCATTCACGACAAAACCAGTCAGGTAGATTAAAAAAAAATTACAGAAGCAAAACTAAGCCTCATCCATCATACATGACTTTCCGATATAAACCATACAAGTTTATAAAGTAGTGATTCATCTTAAAATTTGACTCCATAAGTGAAATCATAAGTAAATTTTATATATTAAAAGAGATTTTGCACATATTATGTTACATGACCAATATAATATGAATAGTTATTATATTATACTTTACGCAGTGTGAGAGATGTTTTTTTTACCATATAAAATACTCGTATTAGTGCCAAATGAGTGGACTAGGTATTTCTTTTTTTTTTTTAAAGGAACAAAATAAGTAGCTAACATCACTGCCAAGAGAAGGAAAACTTGAAACAATAGTACATTGTTCACCGAGGGAGGAAAGGAACCGATTACTAGCGAGGGAGAAGTTTGTGGCCCGAAGGCGCAGCCTAGGGCCACAATACTCCCGAGGTGGGAAGGGGACTTTCACCCGAGTGAGGAACATTTAAAGTATTTATAAAATAAAATCAAAACGTAAGACACCATGTAAGACACAATTTAGTTTAGAATTTGAAATAATATTTATAAATATTTCGCGCTTCTTTTGTTTTTTTTTATTCTTCACAAAAGGATGTCAGTGGCACGGAGATTCCCTATTTAAATTATATGAAAACTCTTTGGACAGGCGCGCGCCACAGATAAGAAAACACATGAGAAATGAAAATTCATACAACTTTCTCTCCCGCTAAAACACGTTAGAAATGGATTTTCATACATTTTTTCCTCCCGCTTATTTAGGTCAAGGAAAAGACTAACTTTCTCTTTTCATTTTCAGGGAATATTGACTACTGTTCCGATCAGGTGTACTATAAATACTTTACCAACCCGTCTGGCCAGCGTAGTATAGTAGGCCAAAACCTCCTTTCACAGGAGAGGCCTATGTCCAGCAGTGGACTGTTAAAGGCTGTTGATGATGATGATGATGAAAAAAGGACAACCAGATGAAAAGGCTGTGGTGACATTCCGAATTTTTAATCCGTTACTACATTGACGAAATTTTCTATATTAAAATGGAAAATAAATTAAAAATAAATTACAAATAAATTACATTCCCTGAATTGATTGTATTCGTAAATATCGTGAGTAGGAACTGAGTGACGCTGGTCCCACTGAGCCGTGACTGTGTATGTTATAGGCTGTAACAGACATTTGTAGAGAAAGTTGTAACTCAAACAATAACCGTTCGCTTCTTTTGCCAATCTGCGAGATGAATTTATTTCCTATTTTTGTTAAAAAATTGTATAGATAAGTTGACCATCTTACACTATATTATTTTCAAATTGAACCAGTCGTTTCTGAGGTAATCAAATAAACAAACTCTACAGCTTGTATACAAATGTAGCTACAAAAAACTTACAATTATTATTCTCGTACGGAATTTCTTTATCTTCGTTCCATAAAAAAACAAGCGGCTCCGAAGTTCCAGTTTAGTAGGTTAATATTCGCATTTCTAGAGTTCCTAGACCTGAATAAATGCGAACGTGTGAAATATTTGGTCATGAATTATTTACCGCCGCCCAAATAAATATAGCAAGATAATGAATATGGAATGTTTTGTTAGCGGGTCGGGGTTGGGAGTTTTTCGCGTAATGCGGTCTATATCTAAACAAAATTCAACGTTTTTTTCCTTGATCAAACCATTATTTTACAATGATTTTTTGATTTCCTTGTTTAATGATTGTATGTATTCTTATATTATAAGTAATGTCTAGGTATAATATAGATATTTGTTATCTTATGTAATCTATAGTATAATGAGGATTTTTCTTCAAACTCTGCAGTTTGGCAATTTAGTTAAACATCAATATAAACAAACAAAACAGCAATAAACAGGTTTTCACTAAATGCATATGAAAGTAAATAGGCAGTACTTATTTCAAAACTTCAATTTTTAAATTTTTTGTTTGTCTGTTCGTCTGCCTGTCAGTTTGTTCTGGCTAATCTACTGGATCGGCTGAACCAATTTTGATGATATAAAGAGTAATATTGGCTACCTTTTTTAACTAGCTTGTCTCCGTGGTGTAACCCGCGGTTTAGCTCAGACTCAGCTAGAAATAAATACTTACACGACCGTCTGTCCAAACTAGTCTGTAGATACTATTCAAACAGTTTACATATACCTACTTCTATACATACCTACATTTATATACAAATTACAGTGAGCCATAATTTAAGGCAACATACCAGACACAATATTCTCAGCAGTCTGTAAACTCCACGTGTTAATCCGAGGGTATTATTACGTGAAAGCTTTAAATATACACACAATTCACGAGGACATGATATAGCCATTTCAATTATAGACATCCACTTTGGTACCTCGCAGGTACTTCACGTTTACTGAACAAATAAGCACTAAAATTTACGATCTCTTTTGACGCCGCCCATAAACAGGTTTACGTTTGTCCGGAGTATTTTGTCAAATGCGTTTGGGCTATATTCCATTTATTTGTTTTTGGTAATATTCTTATATAACGCTTTCATGAACATATTTATAAGTACAACTATTTTGTTGGTACAATGATGCTACTATCGATCCAGAGTATGGTATGGGTCAACATGTTGCGTTGCCTATCTTCACAATGAGGATGGTGACCCCTACTCCTGGATTCTACTCATGCGTTCCATCAGCGGAGTAGAGTCACTTTGGTAACAGTGTCCTAAAGCAGAGCTTACCAATACATTTTTATTGGTAAGCTCTGTTTTAGGACACTGTTGCGGCATATGACCTTGATTAATTGTTTTTTTATATTTAAGGCTACCAAAGTGACTCTACTCTGCTGATGGAACGCATGAAAGAATCCAGGAGTAGGGATCACCATCCTCATGTAATGGTAACTATTTAGTGGTCTCAGCATGGTGTTATTGACTATAACTTTCTCCGATCTGGTCAAGCAATAACGGCAGATCTCCACTGTGCCGAACTTCGAACAATGATACCAAAACTTGCAGTGGGACCGCCCCGACTAATGATTTGATCTTCACCATTACAGCTCCATGATAACGCGAGACTTCATACATTATGAGAAATCGTTTTAACTCTACAGGAATTGCAATGAGAAACCATTCGTCACCCTCCGTATTCACCAGACCTTGCTCCAACGGTCTACCATTTTTTTCGTGATTTGTACAATATTCTACGTGATAAAAAGTTTTCTTCCTAGGAGGCAGTACAAAATGCTTTCACACAGTTTGTAGAATCTAGATGACTAGGGTTCTATCGCAAAGGCATAAAATACCTTCCTATTAGATGGCAGTAATGTATAGATAATAATGGAAGATATTATGATTAAATAAATATGATAAATGAAAAAAAAAAACAGTACAAATCGGAAATTTCATACTTTAACCCCTAATATTTACAGTTTTACTTTACTGGGAAAAACAATTTCATTTTTGTTTTCCATTCAAGTTATACACGTATCACATGTGCATAGTGTTGCAACGGTTACCCTTGAGCGGTGAGTGCTTTGACCTCCGTGCCGATTTAGCGAAGCGTTATGTATTATATTATGCACCCATGTTCATAACGCTGTCGTACGTCACTGAACCGAATATAATTTCCTGCCGTCCAAAATTTGACATAGTAAATGTGGTCGTAGTTCGTAGATATTCTGAGACCAGCAATGCCTAGCAATTTAGTCCATTTACGAGTATATATATATATATACATTTAAACGCAAGTAAAATAGAAATATATATACAAGTAGAAGTCTGCTACGTTCGTCTAACGGTAAGCGTATGAGACTGCTGATCAAGAGTTCTCGGATTTGATTCCCGGCTCAGGCAATTGAGCCTTACAAGAAATTCTTCTTAAAAAGAAGCACGAAGTACGGAAACTCGTAGAGATGGAGAGCACTCAAGCCATCGGTATTGAGCATTGCCCTCAAGTATGCTGACAACTTGTTCAACCTTTGAACTTAGTTCACCCTCATGATTTCGGAAGACTAACGCCAGTCGCTTCGTAGAGAAACTGATATTCAGGTAAAACGGGTGTAACTAGAAGTAGACTCCAAATAATTTGAGAACAATAAAGGCTTGGGAAGTTAAAAGGTAAGTGGAGATCGCGTATTAGCAACACTCAGTGTAGGACACCCTCAACGGCCTGATGTTGATAATCATTATATGCAAAGCGATATATGATTTAATTGTAAATATCCCTACATTAAAATAAATGTACTTTACAACAGACAATGAATGAGCAAGAAATTACCCAGAGTAGCATTAATTCAATCCCTACTAATATTATAAATGCGAAAGTAACTCTGTCTGTCTGTCTGTTACGCTTTCACGCCTAAACCACTGAACCGATTTTGATGAAATTTTGCTATAAAGATAGAACTGAACTTAGGAAAGGACATAGGCTACTTTTTACCGCGATAACCCCATACACGCGGGCGGAGCCGCGGGCGAAAACTAGTACTTAATATCGCACTACGCCTAACATAAACGTTCACACTTGAAAAAGGTATATCACAGAGGAGTATTGTAAGCTTGAAAGCTAGCAATACATAACCATGGCGGCCTAGTGAGATGCTTCTGCATCATAGGGTCTCCTGTCTCGCACTCACCAACGAAACACAATAGCACGAATGCTGTCAAAATGTTTCGAAATGTATAAAGTACGTGTATGTAGCATCTTGATCAACTTTCGTCTTCTTTCGATCTATTGAAAATTGTAAATTTTGAAGTTATCCTCTTCTAACCGGGGATCCTTATTATATAGGATCCTGCTCAAGATTTGTCTTAATAGACAACAGTTTTTCTTTATCTTGCTTAACAATTTTAAGAATCGATATGCAATATAGAAAAGGAAAAGATTTTTCAGACTTAACAACATCTTACAGGTTACCTTGTTCTTCTTTCGCCAGTATAAATTGCAGCTTCGCGCCTTAACCTAAACTTTTAATCTCCAATTGGTACTTTGGTTGTTTTTTTGTCATACGTCAAATGGAAACCAAATATTTTATTTGTATTCAAAAAACAATTTTTTTTACAACTATTTCAAAAAGTTCAAATGCTATTTCAAACCTTATTGTATGACAAGAGTTCAGAACTATTTTCAAATTAAATAATATCCTTCTAAAGCACCAATAAGTTAACCAAATTTCTAGCCTTTAACATTATTCAGACCCGGCAAGCTAATTAACCAAAAGTATGTTCCAAACTTAAACACGTTTGAACATGCTACATGCACTGCTGATTAAAGAGAACACCTACTTTGTAAACAAAATAACTCTTTACGGTTAACTTTTTTATTTAAACCTGTAAGTTTAATTGAAACACTTACGTTTATTTTTTTACATATGAACCTGCCACAGTGGCCCTACTCTGCTTAAAGGAAAAGATAAGTAAAATACAAGAGTGGTGGTCACCATCCTCACCACCTCATCACCTCACCAGTCCCCTACCCGCACTCGGCAAGCGGCCGAGCGGCGGTTATACCATACGTCTCCAGTATGGCCTTAACCCTTTCCTGAGAGGAGAACCTTGCCCAGCAGTGAGACGTTATGGGTTGTTGTGTGTGGTTGTGTAGTCACCATCCTTATTGTGAGTGCACCAAATGCAGCATGGTGACCCACACCATGGTGGCCTAATGAGATGCTTCTGCCTCGCCTTCGGCCTCCTGTCTCGCACTCGTCAATGAAACACACAAAACGAGGGGGTACATTTAGATATTTACCAGGAAATAGAAGAATGAACTGCTATTTAAACATTTTTTTTTTATTTGTAACGTTAGCTTAACATTTTAAAGAAACAATGAATATCCAATTTGGCTACATAAGATATAAAAATCCTTATAAATCAAACATGCAAAACCTAGTCAGACTAAACTAAACTCGGACTAAACTAAGAAAAGTTTAACTAATACAGTTTATTTATGAAATTTTTCATTATTGTAAAGAAAGGAACGCAACAAAAAAAAACAAATCATTACATTTTAACAACTCTAATGAAACCGGAGTCGGTGGTACTACAAATCTTTAAAAATATACTCCTTCAAATGTTCTGAGTACCTACCTACTGGCAGCTCGACAAAGTAAAATAGAAAAAAAATATGAAAAGTTTCTCTGGTTAAAGTAGCACTAGGATGAATAATAAATATACAGTGAATTCTGTCTGTGAAACAGGAACTTGGCCAACAGTAATATATAAACATTTTGCCCCCTGCCCTCATTCAAAGAGTTTCTTTTTAAAACTCATATAAATGTTCACTTATGAAAGTTTATTTGTTTTAGTAAATAAACTACAAAATAACCAAAAGAAGAACCAACTGAGTTTTACATTATTGTTATAAAATTATTAGTCGTGAAAGTCAAAGTTGATTATGTTCAATACAGCCAAAAGAAATTGTAAGAAAAGATTTGGGTTCAGTTTTTTTCCAATGTTATAAGGTAGGTGAATTAATACAGTAAGTGAGAGCAATTTAGTTCTGACCAATCTTTTAACTTTGCCATAATTTTAATCTTTTAAATAAGTAAACAACAATTATGTATTTTGCACAATTTGAAATCCAAGTGGGTGACTACGGAATCCGATTTTAATAATATCTGAAGTACATCTAAAGTAAAACTTCTTAATATAAACATTATTGGTTAGACTAACTGTCAGAGAATATAATAAATATTTATCACTAGTACTAAAAATGTGTTAGCTTCGTTGGCACTTTCTGAAACTAGGCATTTTCTCCGCTATTTCTGAACATAATATTATGTCTTAAAAAGTTTACGATTACTGTAAAAAGTTATGTCTTACTATTGGCACATAATTTTATCTGAATGATATTAGTTTCTTCACTTTCTTCCTATTTTTCGTAACACAAAACAAAGTTACTGTTGACTATATTAAATTAAACTGTATTAAAAAGCATAGAGCGAGATCAGCGTTCACATCACACAATATTCGTCTTATGTTGGTATCGAACTCTTGTCCCCTAGATTGGTAGTCAAGGCAACTCACTATTATATATATATATATTTTTTATTTACATCATCAGCAACCTAAAAGGCCCCACTGCTGAACTCATATCTCCTCTGAGGAGTGGGTTAAGGCCATACATCCCCACGCTGACCGAGTACAGCTTGGGAACTAGCAAGACACGTTGTGACTATGTAATCTTGCCGTTACATGTTTTTAAGTCACCCGAAGGATTCCAACTAAGCTTGTCGGCTATTATTTTCTGATAACAACCGAGACCGACGGGTTAACGTGACCTTCGAATCACGGAAACGCTAACATGTCATGCCACAAACGGTCAACCATCTCGGTACTGGCCGCGCCGTGGTTGCTTACCCTCAGTAATTGCTTCCAATGACCTAAGGCTACTTGGCCTTGAGAGCTTTTATGTACATAACAAAACAATATGCAAATAGCTTTTGCTAAGGGACTAACTTATATATTCTTTATGGTTGTGTCCTTTTTGCAGCGTACTTAAAACGTAACAGTAAAAACATAAAAAAAACAAGGCAGGTTTTTAAAAGTCGTCCTTCTCGACGAGGAAATAAAAAGATTATTCTTTTCTTTAGGTACTTGTCTTGGAGGAGTTTATAATTTATTTTACTTAGCATTATTTTCTCAGCCGAGTAAGATACTTTAGTAACTTAGGTTTACGGATCTTCTTGGCAAGCAACTTTTTATCTCTAAATGACATTTAATAAATATCCTTCTCCTTCACACAGGTCAGACAGATCAGAACTGCATCCCCAATAGTTGTAGCAAAATGATTTTTCAATGTAGAAAGTATTTTATCCATGTATGTACTGCAATATTTGTAGTGTCAATAAACTTTATGATAATATTATTATTATAATAAATGGTAAAATTGATAGAAAATGTTTGTAGGCATATAAACACTCACAAGAGTCCATAGCGATTATATTTACATGCGATATCATTATCATAGAGCCTTTATTAATTTTAGTAATAAAGCGTTCATAGCTTTAGGTGATTGGAAACAATCACCAAGGGTAAGCAACGAGGGCGCGGTCGGAACTAGATGGGTGGCCGTTTGTGGCATTATATGTAATGAGCGTTTCCGTGATTCGGAGGTCACGTTAAGCAGTCGGTCCCGGTTGTTATCATAAGATAGCAGTCGTGAAGCTTAGTTGGAGGCCTTCGGACGGCTTAAAAACATCCAACACCAAGATTACGTCGCCACAACGTGTCTTGACAGTCGCCAACCCGCATCGGCCAGCATGGGGACGTATGGCCTTAACATTCTCTTGAGAGGAGACCTGTGCCCAGCAGTAGGACGGTATGGGTTGTTGATGATGATTGATGATTTAATATTTTACTGCTGGTTTTACTGGATATAAGCCTCTTATCAGTATGGAGGTTTTCGTCTTCTATACCACGCTAGTCACAAGGGCTGGTAAAGGCTTTGTTTCAAATTTTCCTTCTGTGATAGTGTCCTGGGTATCAGAAAAGTATATTTTCCCTTCTTTAAACAATTTGATTATTTTAACAATATAACGTTGCCTTCATACCTTTTGGAATAGTGCCAAAGTTCCATTTGGTGCATTGCAGTTTCAGAGGCAAGGCACCTGCGAAAGTCATACCAGCCTGTGTAAGTGCTACTCAAGTTTGATGTAACATAATGTCTGAAAACAAAGTGCCGCATGCGTACTTAATAATTTCCACGAAAATCTTTCCAGCCAACTACTACAAAATAAGAACGGTTTTCGAGGTAATAAACGTAAAAAGACTATTAGTTTTTTACAGTTCCGTGGTTCATTTCCGGAACCTTTATAGATTCGTCATGACCGTCCATCACCGTCTAAACGGTTAATGCTAAAAACATGAACCTTTGTATGGATATGTATTTCGGCTCCAACTAAGCTTGAATCCCAGCTGTTATCTTAATGATAACAACTGGGATTGACGTCTTAACGTGACCTCCTAAGCACACAAATGCTTAAGGTATCATGCCTCAGACGGTCACCCATCTAGGTAACGACCGCGCCGTTATTGCTTAATCTCGATGATTGTTTCCAATTACCTCGGGTAAATTGACACGCACGGCAGGTAAACAAATAACATATTGCTAAGATTTACATCGCAACCTATAAGATTAAATGACTCAATTTCAAATACCACTCACCTATAAACTAGAAACCCCATAAGTAAATACAAACCCATTGAGATTACAGAGTCGATAAGCCCATGAATCAACTTGGGACACAGAAACTTAACCAAGTTGAGAGTTAAGAGAGATGTTAGAGATATCGAGTTTTATAGCTTTACGCTTGATGTGATGTCTGTACATTACATATTGCACGCTCTGTATCCTCTACCTAATAATTGAGGCATTATCTATGTTGAATATTGTTCATTAATTGTGCACAAGAGCGAATGACGTCGCCAAATGGCGAGTATCGTGTCTTTGATGCTAATTGTTTGCGTATAACATCTTCTCTCGTGTCTAGTCTTTTTTAGCAGAGTGTTCGTGGTCTCGTAGAGGTATTAACGTTAGTGATAGATGGCATATTATATACAAAGCATCAAAGTAAAATGTTCCCTTACAGGTATTTATAAACTTTACCACTTTTAACCACGGCCGTATCATCTCGAACTAGTTGGCAGTCTTTGCCACTTATTTGTATAAAAAACTTATTTTTTGCCAAATACAAATATATAATACTATATATATTACACACAAAGAAACGACAAAAATTATACATTCATATTGAATGTACATTTTACTTAGAATTATTCTCCGTCGAACGTTAAAATAAAACATTGGAGACAAAAGATGTTATTCACAACATAAAATATTGTGACATTTTCTCAGATTTCAGTAACACGAACAAAGCCTTTTTTGTTCTACCCATATTATCTTTATGATAGATTAGTTCTAAAAGTGAAAATTTCTGTTCATTTGGTACGACGCATTTGTTAAGTAATGTACTACCATTTGTTTAGGCAATCATTTTTATTTTCAACTTCGTCACGTGGCGTGGGTTTGATCAAAATTATCACCGTTAAATAAAAGATGAACAAGCTGATGCCAGAAGTAAAATTTAACTGACTTCAAAAAACAGGGGGAGGAGGTTCTCAATTCGTCGAAAATCTTTTTTTTTATGTATGTTTTGCATTGGAATGGGCGTAGTTTACAGGTGGTCCCATCGTCACCATATCGGGATCTGATGATGGGATCCCAAGGAAATCGAGGGAACTCCTCAAATATCATAGGCACAATTGTCGCGATTTGGGTTCTCGGAACAGTTTTTCTTTGAAGTCGGTTTTTTTTTGTTAAAATTATAGCAAATAATGACGACGACTTGACCGGGGCAGTACTACTCTCTCACAGAAGACCAGTAAAATGGTATTCAGTTGGTAAGTGCGAGACCGGAAGCGATACAAAAGCATCTCACTTGGCTGCCATTGTGAGTGTCACCATGCTATATTGTCTGCACTCGAAATGAGGATTGTAACCCTAACTCCTAAATTATACCCTTGCGTTTCATCAGCCAGATTGAAGGCACTTTGTTAAACTCATCATCAGCCTAATTCAGTACATCCTCCTCCTCCAGTTCGATCCTCGGCTACTCGCATCCAGCTAAAATTAAACATTTTGTTAAACTAGAATGAAAGAAAAGGATGGTGACCTTTATTCTTGAATTCCACTCATGTTTCTTATACTTTCCATCAGGTAGAGTGGAATCAAAAACAAATCAAAACTTAATGGTTGTTGTGGTTAATTACGCAAGGAGTTCTAAAATTACATGACAATAGGATTGCATTATCCTTATAAACAGTAAAAATCTAATAAGCATCCACTTCAACATATTACTATAGTGCTTGCCATTCTTTTTTATAATTTTACTAATTTTCATAATCATCATCCTATCGCAGTCCACTGCTGGACATAGGCCTCTCCAATTGCACTACTACTTTTATTGTACAAGAATAAGCTTGATACGTGGATCAAACTGAGTCAGCTTTACGACTAAGACATACGTAACTGCACTCTTGAAGTTTAAAACGATGGCCGATAAATTTTAACAGACTTAAAAGCTATTAAATGGGACTTGAAACGAGCTTTCTAAACTTGAACAACATTTTATTCTTCTGAAATGAAGATTTATTTCAGATTTTTTTACACAATGGTTTTAATAAACTATTCTTATTGTTCTGCGTTTAAGTATAATCGAGTAATGAAGTATTTAGAAGTATCTTAGTACTACTTTGCTGTCTTGTTACTAGCATGAACGCTAGAAACCACAGGGTTTCTAGCGTGGTTGTAAGCACAGGCTTACAACCATGTAAATGTGTCGTGCATCGGCATAAATGTAGTATGTGATGATGGGTGCCAACGTAATTTCGTTGTTTCACATCTGTCAGACATCCAGAGACGGAAGTTTTAATTTTATATGTTAATTACTATCATCATAATAACACTCTTCCTGTAGATATACTATATTCTCACTGTAGATACGCTATATTCTCTACAGATCTAAGAGGAGGAGAGGAAATGTTAAATATTGTGATAAATTTAAAGAACAACGTAAAGTCAATATGTGAATGTCACGCCACTGTGACAAGGGTCACTTGCTTAGGGTAGCTTACTGAATACATATACAAGGTGTTACACATTGGCAACGCAACTTTCTCATATATTATCTTTATTTTTGAAGTATATTTTATAACTTTAAAGCATAAAATTATCCAATCATTTACTTCTAAAATTATCATCACTAATCAACAACAGCTTTTAACAGTCAACTGCTGGACATAGGCCCCTCCACTCAGGATCAACACAATTAAACTTACAATTATAGTAAACAAAATTAAACCTCTAAATCTTTAATACGTATAACTAATCTAAGTAAAACATTTAAGTTAGGTTTCTTTATCGTATCCAAACGTCGAAATTCTTTTTTCAAATACGTAAACTGCAATACTCATCTTATGTTTATATCGAGATACTCTAGATAATATCTAGACAATGGCGTCGTGTCAATGCACGCTAAGGAGCCCTCGCCAGCCTCCACGTAAGCTTTAGTTGGTCAAGTAGTCGATAGATTTACGTGATGATAGAAATTTCTCTATTTCTCGTTTAAGTTTTTACTATTTTTCATGGTGTTGTTATAAAGGTACGGCCACAAACGCTGGGTGCAGCTAGTCTGATACATATTTATATATTTTCCTTCCTGTCCCTACTTGTAAATGCATATGACTACCTTGGTGGCGTAGTTGTAGCACATATGACTGCTACGCTTGAGGTATCGGGTTCGATTCCGACAAATATTTGTTTCGGAGTTTGGGTGTTTTCTATATATAATGTGTATGTAATTACAAAAAAAAGGTATGTTTATGTATTTATATCAGTTTTCTAGTACCCATAATACAAACTCTGCTTAGTTTGGGACATGTTCGAAATATTTATTTATTTATTTTATAGGAAACAATAAGTATATAAGTAGTAGATTCTTTGAATACATACATTCTAAATCCAAACTTATACTAGATCTTTTTAATAGTCTTTGTAACTTGTTAGCTGTTTCCTTAATTAATTGTTATAGCAATCAAAATTATAAAAACCATAATTACACAAATAAATATATAACTTTTTAGCAAAAATTGAACCGCCGAAATAACTGTAATGCAGAAAATAATAAGCTATTATTACCTAACTTTAATAATTAACTTCTCAAACTAATGTAAGCATACCTAATATTTATTATTTATTAAAATAATTTTGAGTTGGACTCAAAAACGAATTATTGAAATCGGACTACTCTGTAAAAAGTTATACATGGTCATACATAAAAAAAAATACGCGTCGTATTGAGATCCTCTTAACTGTACAACTAAAACTGCGGGTAATGCCGCGGCGCACAGGTAGTCCAATCTAAAAATTAATAAGTACATACAAGTTTGACCATCATAAAATTTTGATTACACTTTTCCAAGGGTTTTCATTTAGATAAATGTTCTGTCCGTTCCCGAAGGATGAGAAAATTACTTTTGCTCGAGCGCAGACAAGAGCGGCAAAGTATATTATAAAATGTAAAACATGTGTCAGTAAAACATGATATAAAAATAATTTAAATAAAATTGAATTGTCCGTTCGTTATTTCAAATAACAAGGTTTTCACTAAATTTTTGTCTGTATTCCACCTAATCTTTGTAATAGTTGGGCTGATTTGAACACTAGCTTCGCGTAGTAAAACTATAAGTTTCCCAATATTATCATCATCATTAACAGCCTTTAACAGTCTACTGCTGGACATAGGACTTTCCTTTGTAAGGAGGTTTTGGCCTACTATACCACGCTGGCCAGACGGGTTGGTAAAGGGTTTGTTTCAAGTTTTCCTTCTCTTGGCAGTGATGTTAGCTACTTATTTTGTTCCTTTACGCCTCTTTCGACACCCATGGAATGAATGGGGGTGGTGACACTTTGAATTCTTAATCCGTCACCATACGGAAAAATATATTATGAGAATAATCAACTAGTTTAATTAAATTAATATTTTGTTGACATTAACTGTAGCTTTTAATGTGAAATAAACGGCACTAACAGTCATGAATTACAAAATAATGTGCAGTAATAGTACAGATATGTACTTTAATGGTAGTTAACTAAAGCATTACAGTTAAAAAGGCTTACAGTCGACCGCAAGTACCAATTGTTCAGAGAAACAAATAGAAAGTGTAAAACAACAGTTTTACAGTATACTAGCTGATGCCCATGGCTTCGCTTGCATCGTAGGGGTATGAAAAATAGGTGGCGACCTGTTCTCAGACCTACCCAATATGTACACAAAATTTTATGCAAAACGGACCAGCGGTTTCGGAGGAGTATGGTAACTAACATTGTGATACGAGAATTTTATAGCTCGCGTCCTAGGGTTATGACAAATAGATGTTGGCCGATTCCCACACTTACCAATATGCACACAAATTACATGTGAATCGGTGGAGCCGTTTCGGAGGAGTTTAATTACAAACACCGTGACACGAGAATTTTATGTATAAAGGCAGTTTTATTGTACAAGATTTTATTTTCAGATAATACTTTGTGAGAGAATCAGTTTATAATTTTACCGTGACAGTGTCTTGCTTCGGCACAAAGAAGTAGACTCGACAGGATTAATACCATGAGGATGCAGAAATCATTCTTTACATTTTTTCGGTAGTATAAATGACTCCGGTCGCCGTTTTACTATAGCAAGGCCACACTTGTGTATAAGTAGAGGGACTCCGCCGTGGAAGCGTAATCCCAGTGACGACAGCTGATATACTGATGTGTACAATAGCTTTACATCAGTTCTGGGTTTATAGTATATAGGTATATTTAGGGCTGTCGTGTGTCATGTTTTCTTAGTTTTTTTTAGATTTTTTGTGTTTTCTTTTTCGTTAAAATTCTTGTGAATGATGTGGTCTCCTGTAAGTGGGAAAGCACATGACTTTTGATTATAAAAGTTATTTTATTTTTCTTTTGCGCAGTCCTTGTTGTGAGACCCATAAATAAATAAATGAACATTACATAAGTTTGACAGCAGTAAATTGTAGTCTAACTTCTAACGTGCTCTGTAAACTCATTTTAAAACTTGTTGTAACTGTAGAAACCTGCATTTTATGTTGTAAAATACTTACGGACAGTCGTATAACAGAGTTAGCTCAGCTTGTCTATTCTAAAGTAGTTTAAAATGCTGTAAGGTATTGTTTTCTCTAGAATAACTTTATTCTCTGGATCTAATGAACCGTTCTTGATAAGTCTTTTATCAGTAAAATCTGTGTCTGTGTCCGTGTGGTGACGAATTAAGAATGCAAAGTGTCACCACCCCTATTCATTCCATAGGTGTCGTAAGAGGCGACTAAAGGAACAAAATAAGCAGCTAACATCACTGACAAGAGAAGGAAAACTTGAAACAAACACTTTACCAACCCGTCTGGCCAGCGTGGTATAGAAGGCCAATACCTCATTTTCAAAGAGAGACCTATGTCCAGCAGTGGACTGTTAAAGGCTGTTGATGATGATGAAGTAGAATCAATCTGTCTGTTTGTTCAGGGTAATCTTTGGAACGTCTTGACAGATTTTAACCTTTTCACTTATTATTGATCATGATTTCACTAATTAATCAAACTGAAAAACACTATAACAAGTATAACGCCCCTCATTCATAAAAATATTACAAAAAAATATTACATTAGAAAGAAAAACAGCGAGTAATTAATAAAGCAAGCAAGCTGTTGGCACGTGAGCTTGAATAAGAAATTGTTCCGCTTGCGTGGCTCCGCTCACACACTCCACTCGTTCATGTACCTTACTCATTCTCACACCTCGCTCCTTAACGAGCTAAAATAACAAAAGCTAGCTGGCTATATAAATACACAAATATTTCTACGTTCTTGTGGAATGCTTATGATATGTTTGCTATACGGCATTTTGAATTAAAATATCTCTCGTTGTAAGAATTTACATAATATGTATTCTGGTTGGAATTTACAACCATTATAAAACGATTACACTAATACCACAATACTCCACGTAATAGGAGGTTTCAAACATATGAAATTTTTTATCTATCTGTGGCAGTTACATTAATTAGAAATGAGGAAGAAAATTGCCGGACCACATAGATACAATCTTTGAAGTGGTTTGAAAATTTGAGGTCTTGAAGTCTGAAATATTTAGATATGAATACGAGTATATATTATTATGTACCTATCTATATATTGATAGTGTTATAATTGTAACTAAAAGGAACCGAGTTCAAAGAAAAACTGAAATATGGTGACGATGGGACCACCTTTAAGCTACGACCATTCTAATGCAAAAAGATTTATTGAAATCGGTTCATAAACGACGAAATTATCGCTGAACATACATAAAAAAAAAGATTCCGACGAATTCAGAACCTCCTCCTTTTTTTGAAGTCGGTTAACAAGTCACGAAACGACACGCCTACGACTGGGTCCCTAATTACAATTCCCGCATTATATGGTGAACGTGACTCGGTACAGTCAAGAAAAAGACCCAACGTTAAATATAATTATCCAGGGTTATAACGCCTTTAATTATTATGAATAACAACCCATTTTACGTTCGAGTTTAATAATTTAATTGTAATATAATAGTGACTACAACTGGGAGTAAGTTCTTTGAAATAATTAAATACGAACCACCTTCATCAAAATTGAAGCTTGTTGTAATAATATTATTTATATAAAAAAATAGTAAGTAGATACATTAACATAACTCAAGGTTTTTACATTTAAAACATATACCTAAAATATCAAGGTGGTTCAAATTTGATATACACAAACACTGTAATTGGCACGCATGTGTTTTGAAGGTCGTTTCTTGAGTATAGCTGGGTCAGTTACGAACAGTGTGACATACGTACTTGTATTTAATAGTGTACAATTGTCCTTTTCAAATGACTAAAAATGTATTAATGGCGTTATTGTATTTACAGTAGTGACATAAGTGTAAATGGAAGCGATATCTTAAAACATGTTCATGTTTTTATCATAAACAAAGATGGGCGCATTCATCGGTCTTTTTCATTTCTTGTTGCGAGAAAAAGCAACAAAAGATAATTTATATGGAATTCATAGATTTTAAAGCTTCATACTAAGATTTTTCAATATGCTAAGGAAGTCCCTATATAATCATCATCATAATAATCCGACCGATTTCGGCCATGGCGACCACTTCGACCCATTATAGGGCTTGGCGCTGATGCGCCCGGAGATGGCTTATATAGACGATTTTCGTAGCAAACTCCCTAGCACAAAGTGGGCAAGTGAGCTTACTACTCTCACAACTATAGTGAATGGCGGCATTCAGGTCGCTGTGCTGCCAAACTCTCCCGGCGAGAGGGCTCTATATTGCATAACTAATATTGTAACACCTTACTAACGAACCTTTATCCATTGCTCCAGAGTCCCAACTCCTCGTGGTTCGGTGTCTAGCACTAGCAGCACTAGTACCGGATCGCGGTTAGCAAGACTTCTCACGCAGGGAGTCAGAGGCACTCCTGAAGATGCCGCCATCGATACTCCACGCAGGCTCAGTTGGGAACGGTAAGTGATCGTCAGACTAATTATAGTTATTGATACAGTAAGTAGATAGTTTATAAATGTAGAAAAACAAGAACTGTCACAGAGCAGTGAAATTGCTCAGAGGTTGCGCTAATGTGATCGAATTTGGGAGTTTGAATACCAAAATGAACCTATTTCCAACACTAGCATTAACGAAACAACCGTACTTATGTGAACTAGTAATGTATCTCCCAAATGACTATAACAATTTTGCCTCTTACAATAAAACGTTACAATAAATCCACTTCATATGTAAATGTGTCAAAATACATACTTAAATGAACAAAATATATCCAATAAAAGTTTCCTACAATAGAACTTATTGCTTTTCCAAATACAGAACTGTTCAAATATTGTAAAATACTGCCAATTCATCTTAAAATAAAACTGTGGCTTTTAATCGAACAATATCAAAATAAAAAACTACAAATTAAAATCACTCATAAAATAACAACACGGCAAATAACACACTCAAAATTAGAAGTGCCCAGAATTACTAACTATTACGGACAACGAACGAACGCTTATCTAATCCCAACTTATATCAATGACATTACAATAAATATACAAACACAAATAACAGACAAGAACTATAAATGTAAATACAAAAAATATTTTATTTCTATGCTTTAACACCGTAACATGAAATTATTGAAAAGTAGACGACTTGAACATATTTAAATAGAAAAATAAAAATAAAAGAAAGTGCAACATCCTGTCTATAGTGTATAACTCCTTCTGCATAACTACAGTACATAATAATATCATAACTTCATAAGAAAGTCAGGTAGCATCGGACAGGACATGCGTCGAACGGTTCGATAACCGGTTTCCTAGTGATAAATAGTTTAGGTGAATTGTAGGTACTATTATAAAAACATTGTTTTTAATTTTGAGATGTTTTTCAGTGAATGTATGTTAATAGATTGCTCAAAAGTGATTCAACGTCCAGACAAACCTGTCAAGGTTTTGTGATGTTCTATAGATTACACAGAAATTGTATATATTGTATCAATCAATAAATAAAAAAAAAAAAAAAAAAAATCTCTATACCTACCTAATTTTGTGGAAATGGCACATACGAGATATTAATGTGTCTCGTGGAAATTGCTCACAAGTAAGAACAACACATTAATATTGTAGCGTATCTAAGCAGAAAATTCTCACTTCTGCATACAAAAATTGTCTACTTAGTCTAGTCATGGATTGTTTAACATAATATTTTTCTCAATCTTCGTAACACGACATATCTATTTATATCTTTCATCTATTCTTCTTGAACTATAGATATTTTTTTTAAATTACTTCAAAAGTTCTTTTAAATAATTAAGGGTAATATAAGCCTAAAGTGCTCATAGCCAAGTTGCATAGTGGTTAGAAACGAGCACTGAGGGCATGCAACGACGGCACGGTCAGTACCTGAATGGGTGACCATTAGTTACGCCATGATGCAATGAGCGTGTCCGTGATTCAGAGGTCAGGTTAAACAGTTAATCCCGGTTATTTTTTAAAAAGAACATCTTAATAGCAACCCGGAGTATCGAAAATGGCGGTGTTTCACGCCCGTGCGTCGGAGAGCAAGTCAAGCCGTCGGTTCGCCGTTGTCATGAACACAAGTGGCAATCGTCATTGGAAAGTCAATGACCTCAAATATGTCTAGGTAAAACCGATGGAACTAGTAGCCGACCCCGAATAATCTAGAGAATATTAAAGGCTAAAAAGATGGTGTGTTCATGTCAATTTACATAACTGAAAAGTTCCTTTTGCCATAACGTTTTCTACGTTTTAAGCCACTTAACAAAAAGTAAGAGTATATTTCTCACAGAATTAACACGTTCTCTTTATTCTTACAAGAAAAGTTCAACACTTTTAAAATTCACCCAAGACAGCTAGCTGTTTATAAGAAAAATATATTTTACCGTAAATAAAGCAATTTCTAAGCAAATGCTGCGGGTTTTTTACTCAATGAAAGAAGAAAGCCTAGTGATTTTGTACACAGTTAACACATAATATTTTTTAGGACAGTAAAAGTATATTGCGTTCACAACTATGAAACTAATTTAATAGGTAGGTTGTCTACAAAAAAGTATTACTTAATGTAAAATACTTTAAGACATAGAATTACAATACAATTTTAAATCTACTTTTTAGGGTTCCGTAGCCAAATGGCAAGAAACGGAACCCTTACAGATTCGTCATGCCTGTCTGTCTGTCTGTCCGGCTGTATGTCACAGTTACTTTTTTCCGGAACTATAAGAACTATACTGTTATAACTTGGTAAGTAGATGTATTCTGTGAACCGCAATATAATTTTCACATAAAATAGAAATAAACAATCAATTTTGGGGTTTCCCCATTCTTAGAACTGAAACTCAAAAATTTTTTTCTTCATCAAACCCATACGTGTTGGGTATTTAGATGGCTTCAGAAATGATATTGAGGTTTCTAATATATTTTTTTAAACTGGTACACTTCCTAAGTGGTCAAATGTGTCCCCCCCCCTGTACCTTCTAAAGTAAGAGAATTATAAAACTAAAAAAAGATTTTTTGAAATTTTAGGTGGAACCAATTTTAGGTGAAATGCATAGGCATTCTTCCACCTAAAATTGGTTTGAACGAGATCTAGTAAGTATTTTTTTTAATACGTCATAAATAAGTCGTAAACGGCAATTTACCCTTCATTAATAAAACATCGATCAAAGCTAGAACGAACTACAAGAACTTTTATATGATGTTATTTGCTGCTATGCAACCCTTCATGGGCGAGTCCGACTCGCACTTGACCGCTTTTCTTATTTAAAAGAGTAGCTGTAATAGTTTCTTTCCAGTTCATTTTCTTAACTCATTCTCATTATTTAGGAACAACGCAACAAGAAGAATAAGTAATGTAACGTTTCGAAAGCGTTTGAAAAGTATTTTTACTTAAAACTAGCTGAGCGGCGAAGCTAGTCTAAAAAAGTACCCTAAGTTACTCCTTATATCTTCAGCTATCTGCTAGTGTCCAGTAAAGTCCAGTTGATATCGGTCCAGCCGTTCCAGATATTACCCGGAACAAACAGACAGACAGACAGACAGACAAAATGTACCGTGTATGCGTACATATGCATTTAATAAAAAAAACGGTTATTTTAATATTACAAACAGACACTCCAGTTTTATTTACTTGTATAGATGACTTAAATCAGAATGTGACACCTCTTTAGGTAAAAACTGATTACGTTCACCTATACTCCGAACTAATCATCCTTATTATACCTATAGTATCTCGAAATAGATGTAAAATACCCTATCATATTATCCTTCTAAGCCCCTAGTTTACTGAGTTAAAAGGGTTACCGAAATCATGATACGTTATCCGCGGATACACAAACCTAAGACTACATAATTGATATAAATCCTTACTAATATTAACTCTGTCTAAAACTACTGAAACGATTTGAATGAAATTTGGTTCACAGATAGTCTAGTAGTACCTTCATTGAGAATGACAAAGAAACATCTAACTGTGCAGTCATGATGTGGGTCACCATGCTGAATTGTATGCTCTAACAAAGGATGGTGGCCCTCACTCCTGATTTCTAATCATGCTTTCCTTCACCCAGAGTAAAGTCATTCTAAAAGATTTTAAAAAAATCTCTAAGCCCCTAAGACGTTTTAAAGTAATAAATCTGTATCAAATTAAAAATCTGAAGTGTTTGTTTGTTTGAAGCTCATCCCAGAAACTTCTGATCCGATTGTAATTTTTTTTCAGTTTTATATGGCCCTATATATTCAGTTATATATATCAAGGAAGATTATAGGTTATATATGCACTACCACCAGTAGGAGCAAATTATGAACAAAAAATGTTTCAAAATTGGGTGAATTTCATTTCTTTTGAGGCTAAAAACTCGTGAAAATAACGTAAAAGTGACTTGTTCCTCTTGAAAAATTCCAAAAAGAATATCTAAAATATCATATGTCTATCTTTTGAGGTCAGCTTATCCGTTTTACGCAGAAGACGTAGAAGGCGTAGACGGAGCTTTGCGTTTGTCAGGGAGTTTTATTATAAACACGCTCTAATTGATATTCTGAGGCACAAAACATAAAGACACAGGAACGTTTGCATGCTCAACACGCCGTGCCAGTATCTAGCAAAGCCAGTGCCACACATATTCATGGATATCCATTGATAAATTAGCAAAGATTGAACAGTGGGCGACGGTAACGTATGGACGGGACTGAACAAACATAGTAGATAAACATAGCCATCTGGACAGCTGACACTATGTTTACGAAGCATTACAGAAACTGAGTTGTATTAGTACTGGCATTGTTTTTCGAAAGCTTGTCAACTGTGTTAGTATTCTTGATATCAGTGTCTTAAAGAAAATTCTATATCGGACAATTTTTTTTATGTATAACTTTTTACTTTTTACTGTTTTCAAGAATGTGGTTTTATAGTGAGACTTAAATAAATTAATTTGATCTTGCACGTGTATATCGGGAGATTGTGAAGTAGTGTTATTTTCTAGTCATGTATGTTTGTATGTTCCAACATAGTGCCTAACTACCAAACTGATTTTCATGAATGAGGTGTCAATAAATTCATAAAAATGACTCGGGATATTTTATTCCATGTAAATTTTCTCAGTTTTCCCGTAGTCGGGATATAGTTTTTAATAAACTTTTTCTTTTTTATTATTCAGTTTTCTGAGATTATTTAAAAGGCTTTCATTAATTTCTACTTCTGTAAATCGATAAATGTCTTATTGAAGTAAGACTGAAATAAATACTATACTTTGTCCATTCCTTTAATGTCTTTTTGACACATCACGCCTATAAATTACTGATTCTTTTTTCGAAATAATGTACTACAGTAATATCGTACTTTATAGACGCGTAGTGAAGTGCCCTGTGCATAGCTAACAACCACAGACTATAAAACAGTTCTTATAATACGATAAATCTATTATACGATTAAAATAATCGATCATTTTTTAAAATAATATAACTTCGTGTAAGTATTGTTTCTGTAAATTTAATAAAATAAAAAGGAAATTTAAATAATATGACTTCAAGATTGATTCCGTTTTTTGCTATTTGGCTACGGAACCCTTATAATATTTACTAAAACGACCTTCAAGTGACTGTGTTAGAAAGTTTTCTTTGTTATGGGCTAATTATATATCCTTATAGTGCACTTTTATTTATTTACAATATTGACTTAAGCAATATTTACATACAAGCATCAAAAACTTCTACCTTATTATCGCTTAATGGTAGCGTTCCCAAAAGACATACTACTTAATTATTTAACAAACTAGCTAGGTAATCGGGTATACAATTGAATCATGTAATATAAAATTATTACAATCTATCTATCCATAAAACTCTTCTTCATAATTTAAACTTGACTAGTCAGATGAGACCTCGGTTGTATTGTTTAAATGTATAAATAATTCTTATTTAGTGATTTATCATTTATACTTTTAATTATTTCATATATAGTTTAAAAAAATAATTAACGAATAATAAATATTTAAGCTAAAATATTTAATTAAATCGATTGAAAGTACTTCTTAAATAAAATTGTTCTTAATTTCAAATCGAATCGGTGACGTGCGAGGGTGTCACTAATTTCGAAATTTCTTGAACTGTCAAAAAGATAATAAACGAATGGACAGAGTATAGTTAATATGAAAATAGCCAAGTACTTGTCAATTAACTAGCATAAAATGTTACAAGTCAGGTTTATAGAAATACTTAAAAAAATAAATTTTATTCACAAAAGAGACCGATTTTAAACATTCTTACATCAATATAAAGATACCTTTTCAGCGAGTAGCATAAGCTACTTTTTACCGTTACAACTAATACACACTCGGGTGTTCACGCGGGTAAGAGCAAAAGTAAACAAATAATAATATTAGTATTTGCCAACAGAAATACTTCAATCTTACATCTCAAGATACATTTCTATTCATATTATATGCATAGTAAGCAGTTGGCTGAACTTCTTACATTAAAGTTCAAAGTTCAGTTTCGAAAGGTAAATATACTTTAATACAAAACGGACAGACGATTATTTGACTTTTATAGGAGACTAGTTGACCCAGCGAACTTCGTACCGCCCAACTTTAAAATTTCAGAACTTGATCGCAGCGCCACCTACCGGGTCCAATTGCGAATCTAAACCATTCCCAGATCCCCTTGAACACACACAAAAAATTTCATCAAAATCGGTCCAGTCGTTTGAGAGAAGTTCAGTGACATACACACTCACACAAGAATTATATATATAAAGATATACGAAATGAGATAATTAAAAGTATATTATAGACAAAGATTCTGCAAAAGATTAAGTCATTAGTTACATTTGGTACGTTCAAAGAACAATAGCTTTAGGACAAACTTAATTAAATGACATAACAATAGTAGACAATATATGTGGGATTTAGATAATCATTTTACGAGTACGTTACTTATAAGAAAGGTGAAGATTTTATATTCTGACATGTGACACACAATGACATTTAGTCCCAAACTAAGCAGAGCTTGTGGTATGAATACTAGACAACATGTATGATATAAATACTTATATATATATGTGGTTGGGACTTCATTTTCAAGTCCTTATTAATTATTATATATTATTAATTATTATAAAACAGAATACTCTATTATAATGACTACCTACGTATAAAAATTGTGAAAGTCTATAAAGAGTATGATTTAAATACATATTAATAAGTCCGTATTTTTTGTGTTATAAAATATTCAGTTATTAAATTAGGATTTCCAGCAAAATATATACAGAAATATACACAGTAATTGACTAAAGGGCTAGTTAGTATTTCGGCTTACTTTTTAGGGTTCCGTAGCCAAATGGCAAAAAACGGAACCCTTATAGATCGTCATGTCTGTCTATCTTTCTGTCCGTCCGTATGTCACAGCCACTTTTATTCCGAAACTATAAGAACTATACCGTTGAAACTTGGTAAGTAGATGAACTCTGTGAATTGTGAATTTTCACACAAAAATAGAACTGAAACCCAAAAATTTTTATTTCAACAAACCCATACGTGTGGGGACATCTATGGATAGGTCTTTAAAAATGATATTGAGGTTTCTAATATCATTTTTTTCTAAACTGAATAGTTTGCGCAAAGGCACTGCCAAAGTGGTAAAATGTGCCGCCCCCCCCTGTAACTTCTAAAATAAGAGAATGATAAATAGAAAAAATATATTATGTACATTACCATGCAAACTTCCACCGCAAAATTGGTTTCAACGAAATCTAGTAACAATTTTTTTTACGTCATAAATCGTAAACCGCAATTTACCTTTCATTCAATCATCATCTTCCTAGCCTTATTCCTAATATTATTTCGGGTCGGCTACTAGTTCAACCGGTTTTACCTGAATACCAGTTTTTCCACGGAGCGACTGGCATCCATGAATTACCTATCATTCAATCAATATACAATTATTAAAACATCGATCAAAGTTACAACGAACTACAAGAACATTTATATGATGTTACTGGCTGCTATGGAACCCTTCATGGGCGAGCCTTTTTTACTGACAGGAGACTACATCAAGCGAAAAGAAATAATATCACCTAAGCAAACAAAGTTAGTATTAAAAACTAAATACAATTGTATATAAGCAGTATACATAACTATTTATATTTAAACTTCTTCACAAAACTAACGAAACTTGCAGGTTGACTGCCAGGGAATGGCTTTGGCATTAAGTCCGCAAATACATGAAATGTTATAATATTATATATATATTATAATAAAGTATTATATAAATTAATTAATAATTAAAACTCTACCAATTTTTCCATGGGTTTGAATACAATAATCAGTAAATCTATTGTCAATTACAAAAACGGTGACCACGTATAATATCTTGTCAAAATGTCATATCAGTTTCCGATGCAGGTCGATTACGTTGTTTTATTGTATACGAAATTGGAGATGCTAGTTTCGTGTGAAGTAAAAATGACCGAAGTTTAAATTGAATCGGATATCTCTACTCGGTATGGTTTACTTGATGCATATGAAGAAAATAAAACTTTTATGCATAAAAATGTGTTTGATATAAAATTAATTCGTGGATATCTATTGAGGGTAGATTTAATAGATGTAAACGGTTTATGTTAACGCCTAAAAACAACGTCACAACCCCTAGCCATCTAAGAGATTTATTTTAATTAATTCATAAAAGAAGGAAAACTTGAAACAAACGCTTTTTTTTCGCGTGGAAATCGTCTCGGACCGTCACCCCGCCGGGGTTTTCTTTGCGGCGGGGTGGTGTGTCGAAATTGAACAGACTAAAACCACACGGTGTGCTGTCTGTGCGCTGTAGGAGGAGTCCAGGGTGAAATCTCCTTCTGGACAAACAAACACTTTACCAACCTATACCACATAACTATACTAACATCAAATATACAGTTTTTAAAATGTTGTCTGTCTGTCTGCCTGTTTGTTGCGGCTAATATCTGGAACGGTTGGACCGATTTTAACGGGACATTAACTGCTAGAAAGCTAGAAAGCTAAGAAAACCCAAGGAGTAATTTTTATAGACTGTAAAACTAATTCAAAAGAGAAGGAAAATTTGAAGCAAACACTATTCCAACCCGCCTGGCCAGCGTTGTCTAGTAGGCCAAAAACAGTTTATGTGGGAAGACGCTTGTCTAACAGTGAACTACCAAATACTGTTGATCATTAATCTGCTTCTTCGTCATTATCAGATCTTCAGGTGTTTTAATGCAATAATTAGGTACTAGTGATCGTCAAATTTTGGCACGCTTTTGGCACATTTTTCTAGGCGTCATTCCGGATCCAATGAGCTATAATATAGCACATAATTTTAAGAGCAGTATCTCTATTTTGTACCATTTTCAACTTGTCGACTAGAATAACAATAAAAGTCACTTTGGCGGGCTTCAATATATAAAAAACTAGCTTTCGCCCACGCTCCGCCCGCTTATATCTCGATCATAACAGTAAAAAGTAGCCTATGTGTTATTCTGATATGTAAGCTATATTACTGTAAAGTTTCATCCAAATCCGTTGAGTAATTGTTGGGCGAAAGAGCAGAATACATACATACATACGTACAAACTTGCGCATTAATAACATTAGTAAGGCCTAGGCCCATTACTTATTACCCTAAAAACCTTATCTACTTAACATAGCATTGTATATTGAATCCATACTCTTTACTTACTTACTTCGCTAGTGCAGCATCCCAAAGTGTGTCTTGGCCTCCGAAAGTAGAACGCGCCATTTTTTTCTATTCTGTGCCAGCTCAGACCAATCCGGCACTTTGACCTCTTTCATACTCGGGAATCTTATCTTTCCAGTGATAGAAAATCGAAATAGAAAATCGAAATCGAAGATCGAAAGAAAATCGACAAAGAAGAATAAATTTTTAACCGAATTAAAAAAAAAGGAGGAGGTGGTCCCATCGTCACCATATGGGGATCTGATGATGGGACCCCAAGGAAATCGAGGGAACTCCTCAAATATCAGGCACAATTGTCGCGACTTGGGTACTCGGAATAGTTTGTCTTTTTTGTCTTTTAAGTCAGTTCCTTTTTGATAAAATTATGAAGTATCAATTTTATTACTTTCTGATAAAGTTCCTACTAGACTATTGTCAATTTGTGTAAAATAACTACAGATTTCAGTTCCACAAGTCTTGGATAGAGACATATATGTTAAATCCATACTAATGTTATAATTTCGAAAGGAACTCTCTCTCTTGGTCTGTCTGTTACGCTTTCACGGCTAAACCGATTTCATTGAAAATGGGCATTGAACTTTAATTCTTGAAAAAGGATAGGCAACTAGACACACGGGTGGAGCTATGTGCAAAAGATAGTATGCTTATATTTATCAAAAACTTTTATCTATTAAATTAGAGTTATAAGGCAGATAATTATCTAAAACTTTATCAGAAATTAGCGAAACTGAGCTGCGCTTGAAATAGTCATAATTGATAAACTATTAAGATTTTTTAAAGCCAATAAAAGGAGAGGCTGAATGATTGATAAAAATACTTATCTAGCTTCACGGATCGCGTAAAACTGCCAATAATGCTGACGAAGACTAACTTTGGCTCCATATTAGAGGAATGACTCGTTCATTTGAGTACTGCATGAAGTTCGACAACTGAATGATGGAACGATTGAACTTTGCTCAATATGTACTGATGGGTAGTGATATATTATTTGTTCGTGAGTGAGTTGATCGTGAATTGGAGTGATCGTGAGTTTACATTTGAAATTTACATAAAAATATACAAGAGATCTTTTCGTTCAGATATATCTTTAATAGAACAGAATAGCATTCTACTGTCGGAGGCCAAGACACACTTTGAGTCGCTGAGCCAGATTTAAACGGTTCTTACATAATATTTTTCTGCGGATAATTCTTTGTATGTATAAGCGTCTTTTGTTGGCGTTCATTTTTGGAGGCCTTCGTGTAGCTTTGGACGACTACAGGCCGAAAAACTTAGGGTGACTATACAAATAAATAAATTTGACGTTTGTGTTTGTTATTTAAATGAACAGCTTCTCACTTAATATACATGACAATATATACAGTACTTATTTCAAAAATTCATTTTTTGTCTTTTTCGGCTAGTATCTGGATTTCTGGAACGACTTTCACTGGCAACACTGAGTAACAGACGAGGTAAGGGTAGCACTGCGGGGATCAACTAGTTTTTTTAATGACAATAAATAACCAAGAGGAGAGTTACTTGGGCAGGCTCATATATAAATAATCGTGTTGTACAAGTTTACGATTTTGTATACTTTGTACGTGTTAATATTAAACAAACCTTTGTGGAAAAACGATCCTAACCTAATTTACACCACACACAAACATGTTTGGAAATAATTCATAACATTTATCATATTTTTATCTTATTCATTTAATCTTTTTTTCATTCATATTCACACCCCAATTTGTCTTCATTACGTCCGTCAAAAAAATCACGTTCCCTTTCATACCATTATTCCACACGTAAAACCACTAATTACTTCGTGTCAAGCCTCTAGTCGGACATGTTGACCGGGTTAGCACCAGTTCCGGCCCATTGTGTGGAGGTAACGTGACCGGTTAGTATCCGGTTACTCGGATAACAGCGGTTTTCAAATAAACAGGTCAAACGATTGTCTTACAGACGTAGTGAAGTGTGGTTGTATTCACAGGATTGATTAAAGTGGTAACTTTTACAAATATATTTTATACGGATCTCCAAAACAACGCAAATTTGGCATTTTAAGGACCACTATATTCTTTAAATCCTATACTTCGATTTTTTATGTAAATGTTGGTAAATTGATATGTGTGGTGAACTGAAGCTTTTATCGTAGCTTCGCTCGCATGCGACTAATTCAATTTGTTTATTATGATTAAATTACATAATTATAATTTCAATGCGTGCAACTAGCGATATGCTAATTTGAATAGGATATAGCGAATAGTATTTCTAAAGAAAGCAATACATATTAGGATACAGCTGATTGCTCAACTCGTACTGGTAAAACAGATCCCGCATATTACTGTGCACTTTGTGCGCTAAGCAGGGCTCCTATTTCTGGGTAGTTTAAAAAAAATAACCACGATGGCTAAGGCGGGAGCTTCGCTACGCTCCCGCCTTAGCCATCTAACCTAACTCAATGAAGTCGGATTGTGCCGACTCGGAGTAATACATTGCTATGAATTACCTAAGAATTATATCCTGGTCTTATACATTTCCTTTAGCACATAATATATAAAATATAATTACCTCGATTGACCTAACCTAACAAATTTGACATTAGCTGTCAATATCATTCATCCAAGATGGCAGGTTGCGTATCGTTTCACGTTTTTCACATAAAACCTTAAAATTACATTTGAAAAACTGTACTAAAGCATAAAAATACGTTCCGTTTTGCATAATTGCAATAGTATTTAATAATTTTTGGAAACTGTTTAAAAATATTTAGACTCAACTCCGGCAGCCAAAATTACTTTGGGAGGATTATGACTAATTCCCTTAAGCCTGGTGACTCGTTTTAAAATCCAACCCTCTCTAATCAAAAACTATCATATGCATGAAAATGACGGGTACTCTAATCACTTGGTCAAAAGAAAATATCAACCTATAACAAACGAGAACACAGGCGTTAGGGATTGTAGAAAAAGTTGTACACTATATCCACTACTTCGAATTCGAATCGAACAAACTAAAACCACACGGTGTGCCCTCTTTGCGCTTTTAGGAAGAGTCTAGGGTCGAATCTCCTTCTGGACTCCTCCCAGCGCCTGCGCGCTCCTGGTGCTGGCTCCGTCTCTTTTAGACGTCGTCTTTTAGGTGACGTCCGTCACACGCGGACGCACTCCCCTCGCAATTGGCTAAACTAATGCGGATCGAGGGGAAAACCCATCCCGTCCACTCGCGGCCACACTCAATCAGCATGAGGCGCAGATGTGAGCTCTATTCCAAGTGGAGGTCATTCTCCCGGGTCTTCTCCACCGCCTCCTTCTGCGAGATAACGTCTTCGAAGAAAATCACGACCGCGCTAAAACAGCTTTTGCTACCGGCTATGGACCGTATATCCGCTACTTAGCTCAAGCTTACCTGACGGGTGAAGCTTTACAGGTATTCCTGTCAGTTGCACCTTATCGTGTTTGGCTAGCGTAACCATATATTATCAGTTCTATAGCATACAATCAATCATTTCTAGTAACGTTACCACCACATCTACTAGTACAGACTAGATTTAATAATACTACGCCGATAATCCACGTTGATTGCGTATAAATTATGTAATAATGCCTACCGTTCCTTACTCGATTTAGTCGAGCGTGAAATGCGATATGACGCGACACGGGCTCCGTGTCAATATTCATTAAGTTCGATATGTAATAGTTGAGTTATTTAATTCAACTCTCAAAATAAACTGAATATTATACACATCGAATTTTGTGAAATTCAAACTTACAAAATGTTTTAAAGAAGGTCGCCGTTTAACCGAGTTCGAGAAGTGTTGATAAATAAAGTACGCGATGTTTAACTGTTAACTGTTACCTGTTAACTACTAGCCGACCCTAAATAATCTTGAGAATCAAATCCTCAAATATCTTAGAAATGATAAAGGCTAGAA
Organism: Phragmatobia fuliginosa; assembly: GCA_932526445.1. NCBI lineage: Eukaryota > Metazoa > Arthropoda > Insecta > Lepidoptera > Erebidae > Phragmatobia > Phragmatobia fuliginosa. The sequence continues at coordinate 5,746,806 of OW052066.1, read as the reverse complement.
AGGCGATGACCTGGTCCTATTTAAATAAATATTTAAATATTTTTAAATAAATATTTTTGGACATCTGACACACAACATCATCTAGTCCCAAGCTAAGCAGAGCTTGTGTTATGGGTACTAGACAACTGATATAAATACATAAACATACTTTTTGTTTGTAAATACATACATATTATACATAGAAAACACCCAGACTCCGAAACAAATATAATTTAAATTTAAGGGTAGGTTTAATTTAACCTATTAAGAATTTTGTTGAAATAAACCTTCAAGAAAATTTAGGTTATGAAAGTACAACATAAATTACTAATCTATCTATATATATATAAAAATGAATTGCTGTTCGTTAGTCTCGCTAAAACTTGTGAACGATTGGACCGATTGGGCTAATTTATTTTGATCTTGAATTATTTGTGGAAGTCCAGAGAAGGTTTAAAAGGTGAATATATAAAATGAATTGCATTTTTTTTATTCGTTGTGGATTCCTTTTGTTTGTTTTAAGTTTATTTTTTACCAAAGTTTAGGTCTTCTATTTATCGATTGAGGCAGTATGAAGTCTGCCGGGTCAGCTAGTAGTCTATAAAATTATATCTTATTTTATTGAGGCCATTTCTTAAATTCACACCTTAATCCATACTAATAATAATATAAATTCGAAAATATTTCTGTTTATTTGTCTGTCACACTTTTACGGCTAAATTGCCGCACCATTTAATGAAATTCGCCCTGGAGATACTATTATTATGATTCTCGAGAAAAAATATAGGCAACTCTTCAACGTGATAATCGACATAAACGCAGGCAGAGTCACGGCCTAAAGCTAGTAAAGAAATAAGCGACGTCAGTATTTTGAACGGAGTTAACTTTAATTTGTTTCTGTAATGAACTTCGATTGACTGTTGATTGATCCAATTAACTTTGATTACATTTTGGACTGGTCTTTTGGTGTATGAATGTTTAAATTTAGGCTGTGATTGGGGACGTGAACGTCAAAATTATTTTAGAACAAATAACTGAAATACGTGATGTTAGTTACAGATTTCTTAGTAAATCAGAATTTATGTCATAGTCATCACAATGAAAGACTTTTTTTTCTTTAAAAAGACAACTCCCGCATTAGGAATATATGTCCTGTGTACTTTAGACTTAAACTTAAAACCACAGACACTGGGAGAACTGAGAGATATAGCTAATCTTTAGCTCTTATCATAATTTAGATTTAAAATGCTTAGTTGATATAGTGGTTATCATATGCGGCTGCTGATCACGAGGTCTCGGGTTCGATTTGCGGGTAGAAGCTCTAGTTAGTTTGGAACTAGAGGATGTTGTGTGTCGGATGTCTGTAATATTTATTTATTATATTATTTCTGAAGAGTAAGTTTGACCCTCCACGTAAAGGTCACATCTCGAAGCTCAAATGAAGATTTACACATAATTGATTATAGTTTCGTTCAGAAGAGAAGAGAGTCCATTATTCTATTAGAAGACGACATTTCTGACGTTGAGCGTGAATAATTTAAGACATTTGCGAGAGATGAAATGACGCAGAAATAAGCTCTCAAAATAAGTTATTTGATTTAAAATTACAGCCAGGTATAGATCACAAATAAATTAAGCTTAATTAAACACTATACTACAGAAAGAATTTTTATGGATTTTTTTCTTTGCTTTTGCCTTATTGAGTAACATTGTCGGAAATCCCTCCCCCTCTTTTAAATAGTCCTATTATGGTTATAGAAATTTTAAATTTTGAATTCCAAGTAAAATTTTGTGATGTTTCGGATTATTTACTAACTAAGAAAATATTATTATCCTGAACCTAACTTAGGAACAAGAAAAGCGGGAAAAACAAACTTACAAAAATTACAAAAATAAATGTTTTGGTCATAACAAGACCATGAAAAACTTCATAGGCTTTTATTCTATTATAATGACCCACGTGACTGTATAACTTCATATTTTAAAAAAAATAGTCAAAGTCCATTCAATCAGAACTCCTAGTAACATCCTGTAATATCAGGAACAAATGTAATTTCAGTGACGTCACGGATGTCAAGCCGGCAAACTGACCTTGTGAGTAACTCCGCGTAAAAAATAAATATCGGGTTTAAATAACTTAGGGTTGCAGTGAACGTGCAGCAAAGTATACGTAGTTTAACATAAACTGTTCGTGAGTGTTTTTGTGCAGTGTAAATACAAATAACACTTGTTTTAATTATTGCAGTCCACTTACTAGTGCAAAACTACCCTATACAGAAAAAATAAAAAGTGTTTTTGTTAAGCAATCTTTGTTATTTCACGTAAATAATACAGTGCAAGTATTGTTTGTGGTTAGTGCAGTGCTAGTAAATTACCTAATTTATTAAATTAAAACTTGCATTACCATACAGAAAATAAAGATTACTTTATTAACCCCATCTAGTGGTGTGGTTCAGTGCTTACGGGTGAAACATGTCAAAGTGTCTAAAATGTGGTCGTTTCATATCGGCGATCGACGCCGCTAAATGTTCTAGGTGCGGTGGTCCCTATCATCGCCGATGTGTGGCGCTGCCTGCCTCCGGTGCCATTACACCGACCTGGAAATGCCCAGACTGCAAGAAAAACCTAGCTTTGACTGGTGATTCTGTAACACCGTGTCGTACTCCTGAGCAGAAGCCTGCTGACCCTGTGGAATCACCGATCTATCTTAGTCCGCCAGTATCTGCAAACTCATCTAATGCCGCTCCGGCCGAGACTGCTCAAGACCTTACCAGTGACATTACCTCTGAGCTTAGAGCCTTCAGGGACAATCTTCGTCTCATAAATAATGATTTAAGGCTCTTTAGAGATGAGATAGCTGAAGTCAGAGCGTCTTTGCATGTTTGTAATAGCAATATAACGAAGTTGGATGAACGAGTTGACGCTCTGGAGAGGCGGGAGCCCATGGACCAGGCGAGCTTGCTGGGCGTAGTCGCTCAGCTCAAAAAAGAGATCAACGATCGTGACCAAGAGTTATTGGCAAATGACGTCGAGATCACCAATTTACCGGAGGCGGGGGGCGAGAACCCGATTCATGTAATCATGCAGATCGCTGTAAAGTTGGGTGTGAAGCTGGACGAGCGAGACATTGTCAACGCCGAACGGGTCGGGCCGCGGTACATCGTTTCAACTGATGCGGCCGGACCGGAGCGCCGCCCCCGTCCTCTGGTCGTGCGCCTCGGGCGCAGAGGCCTGCGCGACCAGTTGCTGTCGAGCGCGCGCGCGCGCCGCATCGCATCATCGGCTGACTTGGGTGTGGCGGGTCCCCCGCGCCGCTTTTACATCAACGAACGTCTTACCAAAACAAACCGGCACTTGTTTCATTTGGCCCGAGACGCTGGCCAGCGGCACGGGTGGAAGTTTGTATGGGTTAAGCGAGGGCGCATTTATGTACGTAACAATCAGGGTGGAAATGCTTTCTGTCTTAGTGATGAATCTGATATCGAGAGAGTTTTCGGTTGTGCACAGTAGATGTGTTAATTTTACACTAAACTTAACTATTTTAAATATCCTGTTTCTGGCAATTAAGTATTATAATCTTTTCGAACTATTTTTTATAAGATTCTCACTCCTAATCATAAGTACCTATATTATAAATGTATTATGTTGGTCTCAATTACTTTCGAATTTTGTATTTCTTGTGGACATTCTGGTGACATTATTTAAATGTCTTCACTGCTATTCACCACTCGAGGGTTCGCACACGTTACGTTTATATTTTTTATTCAAATCACTCGGCCAAACATACTCTGAGTCCCATGTGTACGGGTGTGACACTCAGGATTATTTTATTATTTTAATTTTTACTCTAAAGTATTTAAGCACAGGATACACGTTATATTATTATAAACACATCGTTAATATCGCGTTGAAAATAAATAAATTGATAGCATCTCATAAATACCTACGCTGTATTATGCATCGCGACAGTCACAGTTCTATTTCTTATTTAATAATACCTCAATTGGTCAACACACAATACTCAGCCGTATTTATTTATCTATATGGATACCTGCCTACAGACATGACACATGGCATTGTTTTCATCTCCTCGGTATGTTATTTAGTTTTATAACAAAAGATGAATGAAAAACACCTTAAAGTTGGTTTCCTTAATGCAGGCTCTCTAGGCACGAACCACGATGACATTATAACTGTAGTGCAGCAACACTGTTTTGATGTTTTTGCGATCAACGAGACGTGTCGCTGAACTGGTACGAAATTGTTTTTATAGACTAAAAGTTTTGTATAGGATTCGTCCTTTTCTATCTGACAAACTTCGCGTGCAATTAACTGAATCACTGGTTCTTTCAAAATTGAACTATGCCGATACGGTCTACGGTCCGCGGCTACTGGCGCGCACAGATAGACTTATCCAGAGAGTACAAAATGCCTGTGCCCGCTTTTGCTTTTCGATTCCACCTAGAAGCCATGTGACCCCGTTTCTTAACAAACATTATGTTTTAAAAATGAAGTCAAGACGGAAGCTCCATTTGGCTTCCCTTATGTTTAGTGTCATTAAGTGCCATGAACCGCCTTACCTTTACCGCAAAATAATTTGGGTTACAAATGGACGTGACTGCGCGAGGAGAGAGTGTTCTTTGCAGCTCTCTATTTCATCACACAAGACAGCCGCTTTCAGGGGAAGCTTCCGCTATGCAGCATCTAAAGTGTGGAATAATCTGCCACCGCCTATCAGATCGCGAAACACTTTAGGCTCTTTCAAAAAACATTTATACCGTTATTTAATTGACGCACAGCGGAAGCTAGATATGGCTAATGTGAACATGTCGTTTGTATAATGAATATATGTATGTGTTTATGTATATGTTTCTTGAAATATTTATGTATGTTTATAAATGTCAAATGCATAGCACATTCATACCGTCAAGGTATGGACATTTGTGCGGTAAATCATTATTAATTAGACATAGGTATATAGGGATATTCGTGTGAAGCTTTCGGGTGGTTTAAAATTATTATAGATGTATTTGTACAACTATGTCACTTTAAGTTCTATGTGTGAGTACTCGCTTAATAAAAAATGTATTATATATTTACGATATCTTGTATTACTATGTATTTACGACATGTAAGGGCCGGTTGTTATGCGTGAGTCACTTTAGGGCCTAGTTGAAAACCAGCGTCAGGCTTCGTCTGGCATTTGCTGAACTTGGTCCTATTCTGACACGTTCACGAGGCAATCATCGCTCGGTTGTTTGTTTTGTTTTTTTCAAAAGTGTATTAGATATATATGTGATGTTGTGTCTTGTCGTGTATGTGTCAAAATAAATATTATTTTCTTTCTTTCTTTCTTTCAAATATAGAATACTCGTAAAGCATGTACGTAAGTAATGACACGCACATCAAATAGCTGTAGCACATAACCGTAGAATGTTCAAATTCGTAGAACTCACGTAGCACCGAACGGATCACGTAGAACGGCAATTTACGTCGCAACAAATAAATCGGTTTCATTTAATCATAGCGAGAGATTGAATGAGACCGGTGGGAATTTCGAAATAGTGAAAATCATTTGGTGGTATAACTATTTGGAATTTAACAAAATGTATTTATTTTCAATGTTTTTAAAAAGTAGCTACGATTTAAAGTTGTCGAGAAAAAAATAATTTGAAGTTGGAGATCCGATGAAAGAGCAAAACCACAGCTAGGTGGCTTTTAGATGGACCCTATCGTGTGAACTAAACCTACGATGACAGGAATAATAATAAACTACTTATATACAAATTTAAAGGTAATAAATTTTTTGGGTTTTTTAATAATTCTAATAACTGCCCGGTTGGCCTAGTGGTTTAAGCGGTCGCCACGCAGCTTTCTACTTCGCCAAGTGTCGTGAGTCCAAATCCCACGTGGTAAAACAGTTTGTGTGATTCACAAATTGTTGTTCTGAGTCTGGGTGTTCTTTGTGTCCATTTCATGTATGATGGTAAGGTTAAACAGAAACAAATATTTGTGGATCACACAATCATTTTATCCGACCCGGGAATCAAACCCGAGACCTGTTCATCAGCATACGCATACGCTAACCTCAACAGGTTTTTCTAAGACATACACCAAGTTAATACAATTCCGTGGTAAATCACTTCCTGACGAACTAAGATAGAAAAGTTATTAAGTTACTAAGTAGCAGCATAAGTTTACCCTGATAACGTGTGGAATAAATTAGTGAAGTCAATGTTGACTTCGGTAATTTATGCCCAACTTTATTAAATTAAGGTCCAAGTAAGGCCTCACGTTGGGCTTTATTCAGGCCAAACTAATTTATGTTAGCTTATCTAGCTTTCTATATACTGTGTGTCTAGTGAGACGAAAGACATGTTCCACTGAAGCCTATGCCTAGAAGTAGACATCTTTGAACTGAAATGGTATTGATGATTGTGAGATTTAACGATTTCATTACTAATATATATGATATTTTCTTAGACTAGGTTCGCAACGCGGCGTTACTCGCGATTTGCAACAATAACCTCGGGTCTCAGATTTAAATAAACAAATAATGTAACTTTAACAATACTGCATTGAATTTTGGCCTTGTAGTTTAAGTGGTCGCCACGCTTCTTTCTATTGCGGATTGGTTCAAGTCCCACGTGAGAAAACACTTTGTTTGATTAAAAAATTGTTGTTCTGAGTCTAGGTGTTCTTCGTATCTATTTCATGTATGTTTGTAAAGTCCCCCGCGACACAAGATAATCTTTGTTTTTCCTTGTCTTTTTAAAAGAAAGAAGAAAGAAAAACTATTAGAAGTTCCTTAATCATTCTTATCATTCTGCCTTTTTGATCTAGTGGTTAGTGTATGCGACTGCCGATCAAGAAGTTCCGGGTTCGATTCCCGGGTCGGACCAAATACTTGTGTAATCCACAAATGTTTGTTTCGAAGTCTGGGTGTTTTCTATGTATGTATGTATTTACAAAAGAAAAAGTATGCATATGCATTTATATCAGTTGTTTAGTATCCATAATACAAGCTCTGCTTAGTTTGGGACTAGACGATGTTGTGTGTAAGATGTCTGAAAAATACCTATATCTACCTGTGCAAAGGCGGTGCTGGCCGCTAATATGACCTAAATTATAGTCAACATTCTAGGTGATGCGAGAAGCTACTACGTATAAATACGCCGATATATCTTACGTGTAAACGAGCCATTAGGTGGCTCCAATCGCATCAAATGATCGTGATCGGAAATTGTGTAATACGCGATAAAAAAAATCGTTTTTATATTTCGTAACATTTCTGCTAGTGATAGATTTTTTTTCATTTCATCTATCAGTATGATTTTATTTCTAAGTTATTTTGTATCTAAAAACATTGCAGTACATTTATAAGTATTGACATTTTTTTCACTTTATCGATTTTTTTATAATCACTGCGCTGATATAGAAATAATAGACGACAAAAGTTTCACTGTCTTTGTATTGATATGTAAAAAGGCTTTGAATATTTAATTTTTTTCGGACATCCAACACACAACATAATTTAGTCCCAAACTAAGCAGAGCTTGTGTTAGGCATTCAAACTCCAAAATCAATATTTGCAGATCATAAAAACATTTGGTCTGACCCGGGAATCGAACCGGAGAATTCTTTTGATCAGCAGCCGCATACGCTAACCATTAGAACAACAAGGCAGTCAAACTTATAAAAACCTTTAGGATGTAGTGATACATATATCAACTATTAAAAGTTTTAGTAATCAATTAAATCAAACCAAACATTTAAGGTCGATCAAGGGGGATAGGCGACGACTAGGCAATCCCTAAACATCAGATACTTCCTATTATTTAAAAAAAGATCTGATAAAGAAACCAGAGCTTCTTATTATGTCACTTATGGTTTAGTTTCTGGTAAGACAGTTCATTGTTATCTATGCCGATTTATGAGATGTATTTCAATGCTAAAATTTAGGTCTATGTATCGTGAAATACAGCTAAATTTGTCGCAAACTAATTTACGAGACTAACAAAATATTTGCAACGAATTATAGTGACGCAACCTTGTTTCATTATGGAAATTTTCGTAAAAGACAAAAGTTATATTAGTTCTTTGTAAACACATTTTGAACTAAGTAAAATCGAGAGAGAACCCATGTAAAAGAAGCTAAACTATTCCAAAAAACTCATAATGTTTGACTATTAAACTTCAAACAAAACGTGAGCAGTTCCACAAATACCTAACTTCAATTATAAAGTTGGTAGGAAAGTCTCTCCAAGGACTAATTACAATCCATTAACACCTGACCTTGACAAAGTTTAACTTAGGTTTTCCTTTTATGATGCAGAATATTCATTTTCCTCAGAAAAGGAAGGCTCTATTCTCTGTATGATATCTTTTAACCCCTATTTTGTCAAATTTAAGTTTGCTCAAGTAACCTATGTCGTCGTCTAAACAATTATCTTTCCATTTTTTTACCAAATAATTAATTAGCTAAATTAGGTGGACGAACGGAGTGACTTAGCATTTCTAATACAAGTACAGATAGATACAAAAAAAGATCTCCAACAACTAATTAGATTCTCGTTGTTCCGAAAATTTTGCGTTCTTGAGAATCTAATTGTGCATTTTGCATCGCTAGGTAACACAGAAGACCAACCTAAAAATGACAGAAATCTTCTTCTTCCGAGCCTTTATTCCCAAGTTTTATTTGGGGTCGGCTACTAGTTCAACCGGTTTTACCTGACTTTCAGTTTTTCCACGGAGCGACTGGCATCGGACCTCCGCAACCCTAAGGGAGAACTGAAATTCTAAGATTGAACTAGTTGTCAGTATATTTGAGGGCACTGACTTCCGTATAACGATTGCCATAGATGTTCATGACAACCGGGACCGACGGCTTTATGTGCTCTCCGAGGCACACATCAAACTCCGGGCTGGTATTAGGAATTTCCTAAGAAAAACCCAAAAACACTTTTTGGCCCGACCCGGGATTTGAACTCAAGACCTCTTGATTAGCAGTCGCATACGCTAACCACTAGACCAACGATGACAGAAATCGTGCGGTCGTATTTTGTTGGTGGTGTAAACCTGGAAGCACAATCATTTTGCATCATTCTTCATTGGCCTCCAGAGGCCGGCCGGCAGAAAAACGTCTCCCTAGGCCGCCATGGTGTGGGTTACCACCTGCATTTTCTGCACTCACAATGAGAATGGTGACCCCTACTCTTGAATGCTACCGCCCCATCCCAAGCCATGCAATGCCCGCACTACGTCGTGTATGAGTACCAGTGGTCTTATACCACTGATAAACACATTTACACACTTCCAAACATATATAATACGTAAATTATACCCTTATATTATCGTTTGGATCAGTAACTTTTAATCTCATCCAAGTATATTTATTCTACACAACAATAGATATATTTGAACACGACCTAATACACTAGTAGATAAATATGTAGATAAGTTGGTACACTGAGTTTGTAAACACATATAGCATATTACTCAATGGAATACTACGAGCGATGCAAATACACATTCGCACATAGAAATATAAGCGGAAATAAACATGATATTATGAAAGGAGAATATCATTAGGAGAGCCGTCCCAACACAAGCATCGATTTTATGTAATTCTTTAACTACCATTAACTTTTCAAATTATAAGGGATATAAGACCCAGAGAACTTTACGACAATACGATCATGTGAGTGATGATTGCATTAGTTTCCCACCAAAAACTTAGTACCACAAAACCTCAAACCAGGCTCTGGTAAAGTAAACACCCCTTGACATCTTGGTAAACGGCAATAGGCTCGCAACCTATTTAGATAGGATAAAAAAACTAGTAGGCCTTTAAAATGCATCTGTCTACCGCTTTGGGGAAACAGACGTGATTTTATATACTGTAAGTGTAACTATATATTTATGACGGCGTGGGAATATGTACCATAAAAACATTACTGTTAATAATTATTTATTTTAATCATAACTCAATGTGTTTTAGTTTTAGATTTATAACGCGTTAACATCATAATGAATCGTAATAAACTACATTTCTCATTCATTAATTTTCCACACTAAGAAGTGTGATTTTTATTTACATTTATTTTATACGAAATAGAAATCTGTAAATCAGTAAGTAAATTACGATAGGCGGCTGACAGGCGGCGGCGGCATGTGTTGCATTTGGGATCAACTTTATTTCACTGATCTGAGAGACTGCTTGCTTATTTCTCGTCACACAATGAACTTCAATTGTGATTATCAACCGGTTTCTTCCTTTAGATCATTTTATGAGTGTAGTATAAGCTCAACTTTTTGACCGAACAACCTTTCTTGAAAACCTTTAATTTTCCTCCTGCGGGCAAACAAAACTTAACACAACCGCAAACCACAAGCTACTGTACAAGTTGAGTACAGTTTATACAAAGTTGAGCAAGTATTCACTCAACGTCAGCACAAGATGTTGTTCGTGAATTATTCCTTGTTTACTATACGAATAATTACGTCCGTCCTCAGTTTGATAAAGTTTTTGTATAATGCTACATTTGTACCATAACAATTGAACCAGAATGACCTCAAAATGAGTCCGGTTAAGACTGTACATACCACCTGATACGGAAATAGCAGAAAGTTAACAATCATTCGTTGAGTTGTACTTCTGTTCTTGCGTTTGTTTGCAAAAATACAGGTGCTTAAAGCAACTTCGACTTAATAATTGCTAAGAGTATTGGCAATTTGTAAAAGAGTGTTACCATTCATATTATACCATTTAATCATGTTCATCGTAGTTACTAGGTAGCTCTGTAAAGGTACCCTAATTATTCCGGTGCAATTATTATATGATAGTAATTTTGACGATCTACCTATTTAAAAGTGTACCTCACCTGCCTCACCCGCTTCTGAAAACAAACATAATACTATACTAGTGACCTATGGGGTTAACTCAATTTAGTAAAGCTATTTTCAATAACAGCATGTATCTTATAATGATGCAATATATTCATTTTATTTTATATATTGTATACAAAGTTAAATAGCTGACTTCATGCTCAAATATTACATCAGCGGACTTAATGGCCAAAGCATTCTCTGCCACTCTGCAAGTTGATCGATTGCGCGATGCAGTTATAGAATTATGTGATGTCTAACTTCCACACTCTGCGGTATACGAGTATGAATTACAGTTACAACAAAATACTAAATATTGCTTGATATTGTCATCAACAACTCATAAAGTTCCACTATTGAACTTGGGTCTCAGGAGAAGGTTAAGGTCATACGTCTCCACGCTTGCCGAGTGCGGGTTGGGGACTGGTACAAGACACCTTGTGGCTATGTAATGGCAGCGGAATAATGTATGTCGTAGTCTTAAGAATTATTTTGACCTATCGCACAGGAGGCAACGTACCTTATAAAGCTAGTTTAAAGTCCATGTGAAAGCTTTATGAAGCTTAGCAGACACAGAGCATCTTAAGAGCACATAAATCTTATGGGTATCAGAGAAAATCCAGGTCTTTGCTGTTAACTGGCAATAACAAATGGTACGAAGATAAAAAATAAATAGATTTTTGTTAATAGTTAATGAATCAAACACAACTTTAATTATTCTATATGATAAACAAAGTTATAGTAAACCTAAAATTTACATCGTTTCGAAAATCTTTGGTATTCGCAAGGGTTTCGTTTTTCTAGGTGTATTTTTAACCATGGCATATATTTTGACTCCAGCACTAGAAATATATTATTGTACAAACTATATGAAAAGAAGACAAAACCCAAATTTAGAGTAACAACTTTTGAATAATACAAAGTATTGTCCCATGTAGGAACAGGACCCACAATAATTAGCATAATAGGAAGCGGCGAGGTAACTGCCTTAGACACTACGTTATAAGATTAATTATCTAACAACTTAGTATGTATGGGTCACCATGCTGCATTGCCTAACCTCACAATAAGGATGAAGGACTCCTGGATTCTACTATTGCTTTCCATCAGGCAGAGTAGAATCACTTTAGTAGGCTTAAATATATAAACTTCAGGTTTCATTATCATCAGCCTATTGCAGTCCATTGCTGGATATAGGCCTCTCTCATTACATACTTCTCTGTTTTTTCAAGTTAGTTTAAGTCAAATGTCCTCTTCTTTGTGTCGCTATCCTCAATTCTATGTATCGTGAACCCTATTTGCTAGGGTTCTATGAGTGGCAGTTCGCTATTTGTCTCTATTTTGAGCAGTATGCTTTGCAGCATGGATTGTATTGCTGAGTATGTAGCAAATTTGGTCTGCCCAGCGTAATCGAGTGATAAGAATGAAAATTCATTTTTGAAATTGCAAATCAATGGGATTTGAGTTTATTAAAGTTCTTGGAAGTTTTTGAAAGTTAAAATCATTTTAGCAAGATACAATAATAGAAAAAAAGTAGATTTAGTCATTCTGAAGTAGGTATGTTCCCATCAATTTAATATTATTTTGCCGTAACGACATTAGATCCGTGACTCCACGATAAAGATCAAAGTTCGATCATGATGATCGTTAGGTATACTTAATTCAATTTAACAGAACTTTGAATTACGCCGGCATTTTCGTAAATCTGTCATTTTTATACAAGAACTCGTCCCACTTTCTTCGGCTCTTGATTCACGCTAAATAAATGAACTGTTATAAATTTCGGTGTTTGGAAAAATTTACGATAACAGTCATTTCCTGATTAAATTTTTATCAAGCAAGTACTCTACAGATTTGCGTTGAGTAAAATTACTAAACTAATGTTGTATTTTGGTAGTACATATTAATTATCATCATCGACTACCCATAATGTCTTACTGCTCGGCTCTTGCCTCGTCTCAGGAGAGGATCAAGGCCATACGTCCCCATGCTGGCTGAGTACGGTTTGAGAGCTTGCAAGTTGCGACTGTTATCTTATGATAACTACTGAAACTGACTACTTAACGTGGTCTACAAATGACGGAAACGCTCATAAAATATCATGCCTCAAACGGTCACCCATCTAGCTACAGACCGCGCCACGTTGCTTACCCTTGTTGATTGTTTCCAATCACCTTAGGCCACTTGACTATGAGCACTTCTCATAGTCAAGTAATAAGTAAATTATAGTTTCAGTAAGTATTAGTCATCATCAACAGCCTTTAACAGTCCACTGCTGGACATAGGCCTCTCCTTGAAAAGGAGGTATTGGCCTACTATACCACGCTGGCCAGACGGGTTGGCATAGGGTTGGTTTCAAGTTTTCCTTCCCTTTGCATTGATGTTGTCTTGCGTAGTTTATCCCTTAGTCGCCTTTTACGACACCCGCGTGGGATGAATAGGGTCCACGTCGCATAGACGAATATTTGAAAATCCAAATGTAATCAAGTCTCATCTACATTTACACCACAACATAAATAAACAATTTCCCAATAAACAACTCACAATATCCCTATAACCTTTTTAATAAAAATCTTTCATTTCCTCAAATCATTTATTGGATATAAAAAACCATAAACTGTTATAATAACAGTAAGAATATTAAACCCGTATCAAAGTCACGGCTACATCATAAACTGGCAACATTCGGTCGTGTCCTAATTTCTATTAATGTAACGACATCTGGCTACTCTGGTTTTGACGGCGGTGTTGCCCTCGTAATATATTTTATGAATAACAATGGCGGTCATATGACAGAGATATAAACAACAGCTGTTAGTATAGTACTTACATATTTGGGTTAAATAAGTAATAACTAAATTATTTAGTACTTTTTATTCCTATACTGAATTTGGTTTTCAAGTGGATTTTGCCGATATTATCTACAAGTGTTCTATCCTGGTCTTGATCTTAGATTCATTTGATTGCATTCATTGACTGCCTCGTTGGTCTAGTGGTTAGAGTATGCGACTGGTGATCAAGAGGTCTCGGGTTCGATTCCCGGGTCGGACCAAATATTATTTGTGTGATTCACAAATATTTGTTTCGGAGTCTGGGTGTTTTCTATGTATAATATGTATGCATTTACAAAAAAAAAGTATGTTTATGTATTTCTATCAGTTGTCTAGTACCCATAACACAAGCTCTGCTTAGCTTGGGACTAGATGATGTTGTGTGTCAGATGTCCAAAAATATTTATTTATTTATTTATATTTATTTCATCACGAAGCCATGTGATAGAAAACGACTGTTTGAATAGAAAATCGGCATTAATTAAAAAAATACTGTTTGTTAAGTATTCCCGGGGTAAAACTTGAATTAGATATCTATTTCACAAGAACAATTACATTATTAAAACAAATGTATAATTTTATATGTATAATATGTATGTATTTACAAAAAAAGTATGTTTATGTATTTCTATCAGTTGTCTAGTACCCATAACACAAGCTCTGCTTAGCTTGGGACTAGATGATGTTGTGTGTCAGATGTCCAAAAATATTTATTTATTTATTTATATTTATTTCATCACGAAGCCATGTGATAGAAAACGACTGTTTGAATAGAAAATCGGCATTAATTAAAAAAATACTGTTTGTTAAGTATTCCCGGGGTAAAACTTGAATTAGATATCTATTTCACAAGAACAATTACATTATTAAAACAAATGTATAATTTTATATGTATAATATGTATGTATTTACAAAAAAAGTATGTTTATGTATTTATATCAGTTGTCTAGTACCCATAACACAAGCTCTGCTTAACTTGGGACTAGATGATGTTGTGTGTCAGATGTCAAAAAATATTTAAATATTTTAAAAATACAAACTAAGACCATATTTTATTGAGATTCTAAAATCTACTAGTCGCCTCACATTTATTTACTTTACCACTACAAAACAAATTTAATCTTTGCGACGAACGTATATTATTATCCCTATAAAACTCGATATCTCTAGCTATCCTAAAATTATTCTTTATCCAAATAGGTACCCATTAATTCTTACAATCGAAGCACAATAATCAAAGAAAGACATTGGGACTGTCTGATAGTATCCAATAGTAATTTCAATCCAATCTTATGCCAACGCTGCAGTAATATATTTTTTGACTAGGTTTGAGTGGAAAAATCTCAAACCTGTTGACGTACGACTCGAAAAAGTACGAAGCACTATTTATTCTTTATTTTACATTTACAATTTTATTATATTCACATGAATTAAATTGTAAATGATTTTGAGAAGCCCAAAATCGATCGGAGTGGCGTTTTGAAATAACAGTATTTGATGAAATTTGCCCGACTCTACGAAGATGGTTTCGTTTCGAGTTGACAATGTTGTTTGAAAAGGCGTCACGGGTTGTCATGGTAAGTTTCTATGTGACGTGTGATTAGGGCTTTTGAAATATTATTGTCAACTTGCAACGAAGATATCTTGTTAGAGTTAAGTGTGATTATCTTGCTTCTTCAGTTACGTTGTTTCAATTCAGTGTCCTTAAAATCTTGTTTCATACTTTTTCATCGGCGTTTTTTGGCGTAGTTGGATTTTAGTTTATACTTTTTAATATATATTTATATATAATTTAGTTGAGGAGCTATGAAATGAAATGAAATCTTTTATTCTGCAATTAGGTTACATGAATAGTTTTGCAAGTTATACTTTTTTTTTTTTGAGCAGATGAATTCGGCCTTTCCTAACTGGAAATAACAATATACATACAGACATACATACATAGCCTTTCAAATTTACGTATTCCTGTCGGGTAACATTTAGTTCCATACTAAATGTTAAGAAATGTTTTCTATACAAATAAATAAAATTGAGGTGTCTTTAAATAATATTGTAAATAGTTTTTTACTAAATGCATATTCAAGTAAATACGGTACTTACATCAAAAAGGCCTTTTTTTTTAAAAAAAAGTCTGTTTGTTATATCTGGAACGGCTCGACCTTTTTTGTCGGGACTTTTACTAAAAGGCTAACTTAGGCTAATTTTTCAAACTAACTTCGTTCCGTGGCGTTAATTACATTTTAAAAAAATAACCGCGATTTACCTAGTTCAACAATAAAAAAAATTGCCGATACGTTCTTGAATTTAGTATAGCTGTCTTGCTAATGATCCTTTCAGCGACGTCCTCGGAATGATGGCGCCATCATCCGACCTTCAGTCTTTTCATACATCACAATACCCACGCTAATGGCACCGATAACCTATTAGACTATATTATTCACTACAAAAAGTATTATAATTTCTGTTTTATTCTCCTTTAGAAAGTCTAATTTGATTGGTTTTATTTATCAAAAGAAAATTTGATAAGGTTTTTTCAGGGACTTGTTTTGGTAAGGGCTGTGCTGTGATATACAAGATATATACCTATATGCCGAACACTTGTATTGTCGAAATACGTCACTTTATCTGTAGGGTCCGAAACTTACTCCTAAAACAAATATGTAATTAATTTTAATAAGCTAAACAATTACTTTTATAGGTAGTAGAGCCAGGCTGATTTCTGCATGAATGGGCCGGCTCGACCGGGGGAGTACTATCCTCATACAGAAGACCATCCTAATAATGACAGCATTCTGTCTTATTTCGTTGGTGCGTGTGAGACCGGAGACCCAATCATTCTGCATCTGCTTTTCATCAAGCATAATATGGTAGGCTTAAATAGAAACAATAAAAAACAATAAGTTGTAATATAAGATTAACAGTTCACTGCTGAACATAGGCCACTGGTTAGAAACGTTAATTTCTAACTAATTTAAAAATGAATAAAGTTGAAGAATGGTGTTGAATTATGTCAGCGCTGAGTGCAGAAGAAAGCATTATGTCGATTAAAATGCAAATTGAGTGGTAAACAGAATGTAGGCGACGCGACGCCGCTCCATCCCGGCGCCTCGACCAACACATTGTATGTACACGATTGATTAAAACCTGCAATCGATATTACTGCGATGCATACTTTTGAAGTCGATCAAAGCTGTTATGGTTTTCACCTTTTCTTATAAAGGTTTCATATCCGAACATTAATTTGAAATTGTTTTATTTATAACTAGGCTCAGCCCGAGTGTGTGTTGGTGATCGCGGTAAAAATTAGCTTATGTCCTTCCTCGAGAATCAAAGTATCTATATGCCTTTCTTTGAAATCGGTGAAGCTGTTTGGCCGTGAAAACGTAACAGACAGATAGAGTTTCTTTCGAATTTACTTATTCACTAATGTCAGTGTGGATTAGTATGGATTTTTCTATTTGAAACTGTAATGTGAAAATTTTTAAATCATTACGTCCCCGGGTTGGGGACTGATCATCGAAACAAACAAATAAATTGACTAGATATTAGGTAGGTATGACTGACTAGGTAGCTACCTAGTCATTCATACCTACCTATTCATATAATAAACTTAAAAAAAATACTACTAATCGAAAAAATTCCTTCTTAAAAAAGTGGAACAGTGGACAAATAGATTTTTTTTATCATTGGGAAGATACAATCACGTGTATGGTTACTAATTCATATTTTAGCGTACACTTTAATAAAATCAGTTTATTGAAATAATCGCAGAAAATGACATAAAAGCTAAATGTCTCTACTGAATAAACAAAGCGAGTTAATAAAGGGCAAAGTTGGCATATATGAAGTTATAAAAGTAACCCAAGAATTAACAAGTCATGCAAACTCGTGTTGCCAACACAAACAATTAATGTTGGCATAGGACAAAATCAAATTAGGATACAAACAGTTTTAATTAAAATATTATAAGACCTTATAGCGATACTAAAATTTATGACGACAGAAACTTGCCGAAAACGCATTTCATTTTAAGACTTTCAACATGTTATGTAAGCCTGGAATATACAAAAAAAAAGAAAATATCTGATGATGGGATCCCAAGGAAATCAAGGGAACTCCTCAAATATCATAGGCACAATTGTCGCGATTTGGGTACTCGGAATAGTTTTTCATTGAAGTCGGTTCCTTTTTGTTAAAATTATACCAAATGCATATGAAACCATATACAGTATTTACATCAAAAATCAGTTTTTAATTATTTTGTCTGTCTGTTTGTTTCGGTTAATCTCTGGAATGGATTAGATTTTGACGGGACTTCCACTGGCTATAGTATAGGCTTCGCAACTCGATTACGCGTTACTCGCGATTTACTACATATTTCGGACTAATAACACAACATCATCTAGTCCCAAACCAAGCAGAGCTTTGAAATGGGTCTAACATAACAACTGATATATAAATACATTTCTATGTACTTTTTTTAAATACATACATATTATACAAAGAACACATCCCTACTCCGAAACAAATATTTCTTTGCAGATTATACAAACAGTTGGTCCAACTGGGGAGTCACATATGCCCACCACTAGGCCAACAAAACATTTAATAGAAGGATCTTGACGTTTATTCAACGTTTAGCTACGTGTTTCGCGTCGATTGCCTTTCTACAATTGCTAACGCTTCTATTATTTTATATTATTTGCTGATATTTTATTTTAATCACCAGTTGAGATGAGGTCATTTCCATACGTTTCCCATTCGTAACTTTCCAAATAATGTAGCAAAATAACTTTAAACCGGTTGCTTTACAAGAAAAGATGAGTTTAATTACACGAATATACTGAATTTGTATATAAGTAGTTTTAATGTGTATTCCTATAGTTAGTTGACGATATATTGCACTACGGTCTTTGATGACAAAATGCGGCTGGCTGTACGGGACGGGCGGCTCAGCGAAACCACAAGTGATTAGAGTGGAGATTAGGGGACCTGCGGCTTTCTGTCATTGATCCTGCTATTAGTAATTACTTAAACGAGGCAGTAGTGATTAGAATAAGATAGTAAGAGAAATTATCGAGATTAAAGAATGAAAGAAACGGTGAACTACTTTTGCTACTCTAACTTAACGGATGAGTTTCTTAAGAAACTAAGGTTCAAGTCCCCTAAATTATTCTTGTTAAACAGAACAAACAAAAAAAGACAATTTTCTCATTTGCCGTATCCTAGAGACGTTGCAGCACAGAAACAAAACGTCGCAATCTTGCATACTAGAAGAGGAAAACTTTTATTATCTAAATTGCACTGTACAATTCGCTCGAAGTGTACCGAGTCAACTTTCAACCGTGATTACCAGCCCTTCTAGCCAAGTTGTAAGCGTTTTTCGTTTTGTAATCTTTATTAATAATTTCTTGTTTGATTGGCTAATATTTTGTTTTGATTACGTGACTGATACATCACTGAAGTATCGTACTACTTCAGTGATGTGACGAAACAGACACTCAATTTACTTATTTGTTTAGATTTGCTCATTTAACGATCAAACTTTAAGTTTGTAATTGTTATGTACTTATGGCAACGGCAACGTCTTTAAATCTGTTATATAACTTCAAGTCCCGACCAATAGGAACAGAGTTCGAGTGAGTAGTGTAACAAAAATTTTGAGAATCATAGACAAAGTTGCGTGGCCCGGCTTTTGGTATAGATATAAAAGACACGTGCGGTTACTAGTTTTACAAACTTGGCCAACTCCAAAGTTTCTCTATCAGATTCATGATTGGCTTACGTAAGTATGTTTGAGTTCTGCAAAGCACCGAAGACGGTAGTTTCATATTCTCCGTAGAATACACATTTTAAATCCCTAAATAGAGTTTTCTTGAAAATTATTTCTCACTTCTACTCGTACTTGGCACGAAGAAAACGAAATTAAACCAGCTGTATTATATTTGAAATAAATACAATATTTATTTTCAGACAATTTATTGTCGAAAAAATCTTACGTATTTTATTCATCGCTTTTTTAGGGTACCGTAGTTCAATACTCGGAAACCCTATAGACTCGTCATGACCGTCCGTTCAAACGATTGGTGCTAGAAATATGAAAAGTTGCATAAATATGTGTTGTAATTACGTCGACAAAGTGGTGCATTAAAATTATGAAAAATATATTTATTTGCGGTACCTCCCCTACACGTAAAGTAGGGGTGTTTTTTTCTCGCATCTACCCAGCCGTGTGGTATCATTAGATAGGTCTTTTAAAAACATTGCGAGGTTGCTAAAATCATATTTCGATTTAGGTATCGGCGAGTAATTCAACTTTAAAGCGCATTTTTTTGTAAAAACAGGGCGTCCCCTTCCCCCCTCTGAAAGCTAAACGGGTAGTCCATATATTGAACTTTCAAGGAAAACTATAGCGGTTTTGATAACTTTTTTATTTCAGGAGTTATATAACTTGTAGAATGCATTAAATTGGAAAAATTCGTACAAAAATAAAAAGCAAACATAACAATTAGAATACGATTTTAATCTACGTACCATTATGGTTGACTATGGGACCCTACTCTATGCGTGGCTTGACACGCACTTGGCTATTTTTTTTTTAAATTACAACACTAAATATTCAATAGACAAGACAGTCAGCCGAATTCTATATGGTCTGCCGCGCTTCTTCAGAATCCAAAACAGACTCTTGTATTTTAATCTCCATACTAAAATGTACTTTCTTTCTCACCAGTCGCGAGTCTGTTGGCCAGCTTCCTCGATCAGCCAGCATCGACTCTATGGTCGAAGCAGCAATTTGCGCACGTCACTCCGAGCCAAGCCCACCAACAACACTGCAAATTCCTAGAGCCGACCGAGCCTTCAGTCTCGCCTCTCCAGTCGTTGGAAGACGTGCAAAAACCCAACGAGGACAGGCTGGTGAGTCAGTTCTTAGATATTCTAAATTTTTCTAACTCTTATTCAACTCTAGGTGTCGTTTAAACTCTACGGAACTAAGCTGTACAAGCTCAAAAATTTAAGAAAGGAATTCAATTTAAGAAGTTCATATTTACTTGAAATATGTAAATTTGTGACTACGAACTACTTTGTATTTAAGGAAGTTTCTGTAACACTAATAGAATTAGAAGTACAATTCACCAACCTTAAAACTTTCGAGCAAATCTTACAGAAGCGCATGTTATATGATGTGTCACTTGACAGCTTACTTCAGAACAGGCGGTCAACTTTACCAGTGCGCAAACTTATTGGCAAAATATTCGTTCTTTACTTCATGTTAAATACTTCCAAATTGTGTCTTTTCACTCAAGGAAAATAAGACATTTTTTACACATAAGTGAGTCTTGCTCTGTCAAATTTACAATGCTAATAAAAGTTTTTCAGTTTCAGAAGAATGTTCACTACTCATAAATTATATGTTGGCTATTTACTCTCAATAATTTTCAGGTTTAAGCTACAGTACGTGGGCGAGCGAGCTTGGCTCGGTCAAAATACTATTTATTGTTTAACGACGCCATCTTTTCTCTCAAGTTACTGTTGCTGTGCTGGAGTATAAACTACCAACCAACTAAGAGTAGTATAGATGTCACAAGCTCTGCTAAGAGTAATGAAGTAAAACGCACTCAAACTTGAAACCTTGTGTTTTTCCAAACATAATCGAATTTTCACCCCCGACACCCGGAAATACCAAATATATATAAACAAGAATTTCTTATCAAGAGCTATTTACGATTTTGATCAAACCCAGCCCATCTGAATTGTTTCAAAACCGTAAATAGAAAACATGACACTCTGATAGATGGAAACAAGCATCAAGCTAAAAGGTTTTCGCATTTACAAATATAGAACTTAAAACTTTTATTTTATTTTGTTCAAACTCTCGTAGCGTAAGTGGTTCAGTAATTAAATTAAACCCAGTTCAATATTAACCAATTGAAAGTGTTGTCCAGTTTTACTGAAATGCCTTTTTTATTTGAAAAAAAAATGGTTTCTGGTATACTTGTAATAAATTGCTAATTAGATTATACTTCTTCATCATTATTACAAACCCATCGCAGTCTACTGTTGGACTTAGTTGTACTATTTAATTAAAGGTAAAAAGCGATCTTAAATTAGAATTAGCGTTTCTTGAAATCGCCTCTTTCTAATAAACTTTACAATCAATAATAATACCTATCATAAGTAGGTATTTCAAATAATTATTTTTGTTAAGATGGACGAATCCGTTTTACTTTCTAAAATTGAGGGCAAATAAGTGGATCTTTGTTTATATTCAAAAACCTTAAATAATTTTGAAACCTTGTAGTATAAAATAACAAAAACATTGTGTTTCTCCCAGATGCAAAAATATTCAGTAATTCTAAAATGATGCATCACCATGACAACATTTCTAAACATTCTAAGAATTCTCTTATCAAGACACAAAAAGTATTATTCAGTTCAGTTTTTAAAAAAATTACCTACTGTTCAAAAAGGGGTTTTGAGACTGTCTCAATGAAAGTCATAATGAGTAATTAAGAACTAAGAAATTGAGCCGACCATACATCGGTACCGGCTTATCGTTGAATTTTGGGACACGTTGTATAATAGAAGGTAAAGAGTCTTTGTATGTCATCATTATCAGCCTACCACAGTCCACTGCTGGACAAAGGCTTTTCCCATTGCATACTCACACTCTTGTGCCAAAAGAAAAACAAATGGTTCCAAAACTAATTGAAATAATGCTTGTATGGTGGTCTTAATGTCTTGTGTCTTGAAGAAATCTACCCATCAATGTTATTAATTTGAATTCGAAATTTATATAATTTTCAACAAAAATACTTCAAAGGATTGTCTATCTTTGGAGGCAAACGGTATTACTAAAGTAAGTATTTACCTAATTTAAGGCGGTAGTACAAAAAATAATATTATTATGTGCAATCTGACAATCTAATTGCGCACAGTTCCAGTTCCTGCCATAAGAAAATTCTATCTGAGGCCCCATAAGACTAAACATTTGTGCCGAAAATGTGAGTGGAACACAGATTTGTGATATTTGTCTTATATGGGTGGCATACAAAAACAACTGAGTTACTGTTCCGCCTGGCCAATGACAGAGAGGAGTACAGGAAGCTGACGGCCAACCTTCAGGATTGAAGAGGCACTAGAAGAAGAAGAAGAATACAAAAACAACTTACATTTACTAAGTTTGTTCATATGACTGCCTGGGTAGCGCAGTGGTAGCGTATATTGCATACTGCTTGAGGTCTCGGGTTCGGTTCCCGAGTCGGAACAAATGTTTGTGTGATCCGCAAATATTCGTTTCGGAGTCTGGGTTTCTTTATGTGCAGTATGTATGTATTTACAAAAAATAAGTATGTTTATGTATTTATATGTGTAGTCTGGTACTAATAGTACAAGCTCTGATTAGTTCAGGACTAGATGACGATGTATTTAAATGCCCAAAATATTTTTAAAAAATATAGACAAATCCTATCAAATATTAGGCCTGGGAAAACATTCCTCGATCTCTATCTCGTCAGGTAAGATCACCTCGATCAACAACTCGACAGGAGAGTCAGAAACATAATCGAACAATATGGCTAAGATTGCTTTGACTATGTAATTTATCCCTTTATATTTCAAACATGTTAGATGAGAAACCCATGTCTTCCCTATGTCACATCTTTAAATAACTGGTGGTGCGGCTGTCATTGAGATTGATTGCAGTTACACATATCAAAATAAATAGTCCGACTCCGGGTTGACTCACCCTTCATTTTAAATGGAACTATCTGAAATGCATTTTCGATAATCGTTTTCGTTTCTTAATTTAGTTTTGCTTCGAATGGTGTCATTGGACTATAAAACACACTAAATAATTCTCGTGATAAAGAATACTTCAGCATAAGGAAATACTTACGCTTTGAAGAATACTTAAGTCTTATGGAATATTTCGTCACGAATTAAAAAGCTAATACAAAGTTGTACACAAGGTGCGTCTGACGCAGTAATGCTCCAGAAAGAGACCGGTGAACGGGATCAGGAGATGGCCGCGATGGCAGCGACACCAGCCGTCGACAGGACCACAAACTGCCAGAGAGTAGGGACCTCTGGTAGCAGATTAAATACTGGTCGGCGATATGAGGGTGGCCTGGCCGCAAATAGCGGTAAGGCCACAACACATCATGTTTGTACTGAGAGCCAGGGGAAGCACCGGCTCCGACAAGAAAGTGAGTAAGCGCGACGTTGATTTTGAGGTGGATCTCAGCTTATCAATTTTAATTAATAACCGCGATTCTAGATGAACTTGAAAATCTGATTTTACATACTGTTCAAAAAATTCTTAGTTTTGTAAGATTAATTAAGTTTTGAAATTAATTTAGTAAAATCTTTTCTTTCGAATGGTTTAAAGTCATGGTTTCGTTAATTGTTTTTACTGGATATACACCTTGTATAACCTTGTGTACGGTTAATAGATTGTGTTTACTAAATCTCATAAACAACCAAAAAAACTCTTATACATATTTATTAATATCCAAATAACAAATTTCAATATTCCTTCAATGTTATTTATGGTACATTTTCATATCTCTTAAGCAAATAAGAAGTTCTATTATAGTAAAAAAACAGTGTATTTGTACTTAAACCGCAATTGAATAGCTTTGAGAAAATAATACATAAAAATACGGACGGACAGAGGTGGTTGGTATTCTTTTGACATGTTAATGAGGTCGCCGCGGGATTAGCACTAGTTGCATACCATAAACAAAGAAAATAATAATATATACTCACCTGATGTAAATATTTCGATGAAAAATATACAGCTTAATGCTGAAAATAAAGTGTAAAAATTTAATTTCCCTATTTGTAGAACAATATAAAAAAAATACGTACAATATCATCGAAATCAGTTCAGTGGCTTAGCCGTGAAAGCGTAAAAGGCGAACAGAGTTACTTCCTAATTTTAAACATTAGTACCTATGCGTAGATATGATAGATATTTGATTCTTTTTCTGAATTAACATTTTATATTGCTCTTAGTTTAGAAATATGTAAGTGTAATTCAATACTCCATTCTCTAGTGAACTAAATATGAAGAAAGTCACTTAGTAAGGTATATGCCATTGTAAAACCTCATAATTCTGCTACATAAAATACTCACGATTTAGCCTAGCTGCAACTCGCGGTGTTACCCGCGGTCGACATTGTATTTTTACAACATCCAGTCTAAAAAGGAAGCTAAGTTACTCTTTCTAATAATCAGCTGTCTACGAGTGAAAGTCTCGTAAAAATGGGTTCAGCCTTTTAATACACGCATTTAGTGAAAAGCTGATAATTTGAAATCGTTAACTAATAGGTAGTAGAGCCACGCTGATTTCAGCCGGATTTCATGGGCCGCCTCGACCGGGGCAGTACTATCCTCACACAGAAGACTAATCTAAAATGATGCAGAAACATCCCACTAAGCCGTAATGGTATCGTACATATCGCAGTATATCTCTTCACGATTATTAAAAAAAAAACTAAAGACTTTGTTTATTTGAAAAAATATTGCAGTAATAGATAGTCCAGTTTTCGAAAAAGGATATGGACTACATATCATGACGATGCGACAAAAAGAGCGATGTATCAATGAAAAATGTTACAAAAACTGAGGAAGAAGGAAACTCAATCTTTTTCACATCTAATCCTACTTGTCCAGTAATGAAACATCTACCTACTTGAAAATAAATAGATACCAAATTAAATTAAAGCTTTAAATTGAAATCAGAAATTTAAAAATCAATTTTAACAAAGAAAGTCAATAAAAAAACTTACGATTGATGAAATAATAAGTAAACGATTTTTTTTTTATCTTTCCACCTAATCAGCTAAAGAAACTAAATTAACGTGGAGAATAAATCAAAGCGCTGAGCCGCCTGCGTGATTCTTAATTGCTAGCAACGTGTAAGTAGATTGCTATAATAATTTAGACAGGCGCTTTGTAGCGGTATTTGAATTCGTTTCGTTTCCTACACTCATTCCTTTGTACCCTAATGTGATTAGTATTAAAGCAATTACAAAACTTGATTCATTTGAAATTAAAATAGGCTCATTAATATAAGTTTGCTAATAAACAAACATTCACCCTCATTTCTTTGGACGTTAAGTCTTTGTAGAAATAATATTCTATTCGTAAACACTATTCGTACATTTATACTTTAAAAGTAATTTGTTTCGAGAAAGGTCCACAGTTAGAAACTAAAATTGATACTAAAAATTCGTTCTTATCTTAGCATCTTTTCTTAGTTTACTTCTAATATTTGTAAATATTAAGACATCTGATACATAACATCATCTAGCCCCAAACCAAGCAGAGCTTGTACTTTGGGCATTAGACAACTGATATAAATACAAATATTCTTTTTTGATAAATACATCAATATTATACATAGAAAACACCCAG
Organism: Phragmatobia fuliginosa; assembly: GCA_932526445.1. Taxonomy (NCBI): domain Eukaryota; kingdom Metazoa; phylum Arthropoda; class Insecta; order Lepidoptera; family Erebidae; genus Phragmatobia; species Phragmatobia fuliginosa. Next base: position 5,720,685 of record OW052066.1, on the reverse strand, counting down.
ACTCCGAAACGAACTAGACCAACAAGGCAGACAAATTTGATGATCCCAAACTGTGGAATAGAAATTCGTAATGTTACGATATTTGAAATAATTTGGAATATTAATTGTCAACTCTGCGTGAGATTGACTATCAAGACGCAGCCTTCGTCATGATAGATGGTTATCTATCACCATCAAAGCTATTGACGTCACTCGGAGGTTACCAAATCTACTTTTTTCACTCCTATAAAGCCTTACTGACGTCTGACATATCGAAAGAAGGACACCTCCACCTAAATAATCAGTTTAATAGCCGTTTTCACCAACGTCCACTAAATTGACATTCTACGGCTTCTCGAGCAACAGTGAATTCAAATGTTGTCAAACACTTTTTGTTGTTTTGGATTACGAAATACAGTTGTTGATTAAGCGTATGTTACGCAGGCATAGTCAGGCGTTACTTCTAGTATAGGCATTGGCTTCGGTTACACTTGGTCACACGGTCGCTTTACTCGAAACGCTGACATCGCGCAACGCGACGATGACGACACCTGGGTGCAGCATACATGGGAACGAAAGAGCATTGTCACTTTTTGGTCGATCGCCGACTTAGATAGTCTTTTAGTAATAAGTTATAATAAGTCATTGTAATTTACATTTTTAATTAAAGTTAATTAAAGTAAAAAAGGTTTTTTTTGCAACCTCTGCTGCCACCTAACGTAATTGGCGCAGTCGGTAGGATCGTAGGCATTAGCTAGGGCTCAAAATCAACCCTCTGCGACGATCCAGAACCTACACGTGGTGCCTGCAGCGAGGTGAATCCAGACATCGATTCGGCAATAAAAATCTGCAATGCTGTAAGTACTTTGAATCTTTCAAGTCCTTACTATCCATATTCCTAAGCATTTAATTACCCGTTTTATCCTTGAAAATATATCTTATACAATTTTAGTATAATATAGTTTCAGTGTAATAGTTAACTGTAAATTCTTGTACGCATATTTTTACGTAGTATATTATATATTAGATTTTCAAAATTTTTCATCCAATAACTTCACGAGACCGCGATAGGTCTCCTAGGTTATCTAGTAGGAACCGTCTAACAGATAGTAATAGGCAATTGGAACAAACCATGGCCCCAGCAGTGGACCTAGATACCATTTACAAGTCACTTAGGATACTACCGGAGTTTGACGGAAATCCGCACGTGTTAAATCGATTTATTAAATTATGCGATGAAATAGTTCTCACATATTTTCAAACGACCGAAGGTAACGAGTTATCTAACTTAGCACTTATAAACGGCATACTGAACAAAGTAACTGGCTCCGCAGCCAGATTGATAAATTCTAATGGAATTCCAGACAACTGGAGTGGCATTCGCAATGCCTTAATAAATAATTTCGCTGACCATCGAGACGAGACAGCGTTGTACAACGATTTGTCATTGCAAACGCAAGGGTCTTCAACCCCTCAGGAATTTTTTGAACGTTGTCAAAATTTATTTAGCACAGTTATGACTTATGTAACACTGCACGAAACCGTGAGCACTACAATTCAGGCAAAGCGTGACCTTTACAAAAAACTTACTTTACAATGTTATTTGCGAGGTCTTAAAGACCCATTAGGCGCGAGAATACGTTGTATGCGTCCCGAATCTATGGAGAAAGCCTTAGAATTTGTACAAGAAGAGCTCAACACATTTTATATGCAACAGATTCATAACCCTCCATAGAATATATGGTAGAGATAAGGTTTTAGATTTAGATATACGTGAATATTATGACATAATTCAGTTAGGCTCTTACTATGTCAAAAATAATATAGTTTTAGTTTTTAAATTTCCCGTCTTCTTACCTAAATCTTTTGATTTGTATAAGATATCCGTTGTTCCTAACAAATACCATGAAATCCTTACCCCATACACCCAATTCCTCGCAGTCCATTTGAAAGACTTCAAGTACATAGAGGCTGAATGCCCGAAGTCCACCAAAGGGTATCTATGCGTAGAGATACACAACATGTATAGCCGAAAATCTCAGGATTGCATCCAATCCCTTATCACCCATCAAGAGAAAATTCCCGAATGCAACTCAACCACTGTCTCATTGCGGAAACCAGCATATGAAAAACTTGATGACCGGCACTACACTATCAGCTTTCCCGACCCAGTAAAGACAAGGTTATCTTGCAGCCAGGTTCTCTACAAAATTATTAAAGGCAGTTATCTTGTCGTAATACCACATAACGAAGCCGCAGCAGCCGCCCGCACAGTTGGCAACCACCAGCGACAGTAGTCTATATCATACCACTATACCGATATACGTATTACTATTAGGTGCATCCGCACTCATTAGTGGTTTGGCGTATCGAAAATACTATTTAAAACGACAGGAGTCTAAGGCAAGGAAACTGAATGATAGCCAAATCAATCTACAAGCAGTGTACGCGATTCCAGTCACGAGAAGAATTGATCCTAATAATCTCCCAGCTCAGTTCACGACACCTGCCGTGAATAGTCGCTGTTCTACGGGGGGAGGTGTTACGCAGGCATAGTCAGGCGTTACTTCTAGTATAGGCATTGGCTTCGGTTACACTTGGTCACACGGTCGCTTTACTCGAAACGCTGACATCGCGCAACGCGACGATGACGACACCTGGGTGCAGCATACATGGGAACGAAAGAGCATTGTCACTTTTTGGTCGATCGCCGACTTAGATAGTCTTTTAGTAATAAGTTATAATAAGTCATTGTAATTTACATTTTTAATTAAAGTTAATTAAAGTAAAAAAGGTTTTTTTTGCAACCTCTGCTGCCACCTAACGTAATTCGTATAAAAAAAAGTAAAAAAACATTAAGGCATTTCAAAATAATTAGGATAGTACAAAAGCAGTGAATAAGTCAATCCTTACTAATCCTTCATCAACAGCCTTTAACAGTCCACTGCTGGACATAGGCCTCTCTTTTGACTCTACTCTGCCTGATGGAAAGCATGCTTATTGTGAGGGTAGGCAATGTAGCATGGTGACCCTTACCATGGCAGCCTGGTTAGATTATTCTGCATCATTCTCCCGGCCTTCGAAGGGCGGGAGAATGATGCAGAATGATTGGGCCTCCGGTCTCACACTCACCAACCGAGTACTGGCCGGGTCGAGCCGGCCCATTCGTGCTGAAATCAGCGTGGCTCTACTTCCTACAAACTACGTTGGGGGAACTGCGGGAATAGCTAGTAATTTTTTAAGTCAATAAATAAAATACTTATTGAAACAATGACAGCTAGTCGTAACGTCTTCATAAGCATGTAATAATATCATGAGTTTTTCTTTGACTGTGGTAATACTATGCGATAACTTCTAGTGAAGTAATATTAGGATATCTTCTCGTAAGCTTCTCACGCTGTATTGATACACATGAAATATGTAAACAAGGTGACGGAGCACATTAAACTCATTACAATTGCTTCATACATTTACGTAGTCTTACTATGTACCATCTATGTATACTTAAACTATAATACTGAAGATACTGAAGAGGTGTTTAGTTGAAAATGCTAATCTTAAAAACTTCTGATTAAGTATAACTGGAAATTTCCCTCCGAGTCCCCTTTATCAAATAAAGCTATCTATATTAAAATTGAAAAGAGGTAAAATTAGTGAGTTTGTGAGATTATGAGGAATAATATCTGTATCTACTGAACCGATTTCGATAAATTCTTTGATTTTCACATTATTTATGAATGTCCAACTAATTTTAACCTGTATAAATTTATGCGATACTGCTCGTTATGGCAAAATAGCATCATCACTAAAACAACATTTATCAGGCCACTGTCCATCAGTTGGCATTGGCTAGGGGACGCGCGCGCCCCCTGTGGGGGCAGAAAGGGAACATCAGAGTACCCACGCATCAGGGTAGGCATAAGCTATCTACAAGCAGTAAGTGGCCCGAGGTACGACAGGGCTCCAGGTGGGCTTCTGGCTTCTGGCTTCTGTTGCCCGAGACAGCGTACGGTTTTTGGTCGGTTCATGTCCAACATAACCAAAAGCTTAGCATAACCAACTTCTATACTACCGATATATCTTGTGTCGCATTTATAATGTGTTTGGAAAGATACATACACCAACTAAACTTATGACCCACATTGAGTTTTGGAAATCACTTAAAGTAACTCTAAATTAGTAACTTATTCTTATTACTAAAATGAAATATAGCCCATGTTCCATCTTTAAAAAAGCAAATGATGAAAGAACCATAAAAATCGTTTTGTCAAAGTTTATAATCTACAAACAAACAAAAAAACAGTTATGAGATGAGATAAAATTGAGTTCATTAACTAATTGCGTTGACCTCTAAAGTTTTATTGTACAATTGATGTGACGAATTTCGTCAACTTGTAATTGTACCGAATTTGTTCATCCAATGATTACTCTCGGGTTTTAATTACCATACGCAACGCTTATTATATTTGGAAACTTACCACATTGTTAAGTAATTAAACGCATATTTTTCATTATGTAAGATAACAATGAATACGGAGCGTGTATTCGGCTGTTTCAAAAATAATATTCTCAGCTCTAGCCATGAACTTACACGTATTTCTTTATATCTATGATTTTTATTTCTATTTATTATTGTTGTATTACATGCTTCACTGTATACTGCAAGTCTTGAACGTGTCTTGGACCAATTCTGTTTTGTCCGATAAATTATAAGTACCTAGTAAGGAGCCCAGGAGGACTAAACGTAATACAGGACAACCCTTTATAAGGCCGAGTAAACAATGGCGGATGGTTACTTGTGGAATCCTACTGCAAAAAAACCCAAAATCGATCAGAGTTGCATCCAATATATCAAGTACTCTGAGATTGTAAGAATTAAAAAATTCTCAGTAGATCCACACCTTGAAATCTAATCTAATGAGAAAAATGTTATCATTACCCCCATCATGAATCTAGCCAATGGATATTCTGAGAATTAACTATTAATATCCTAAATTGGAAGAGGACTTTAAAAGTTTATTTAAATTTACCATGGGTTAGATATATTGAATTCGATCACAGTCAATGTTCCCTTAAAGGAAAAGAATTGCTCCAAATTTAAAATACGGTTTTCATTGAATTTAATCAATTCGATTTAGAAGCCTCACTGAAATGGATGCACTTTAAATTTAACAGTTTCAGACGTGAGGATGTTCTCCTTTGAGAATAAAATCTTGATTGCACGTATGGCGGAACGTAGTACTAAAGTGATTCCGTCACACTTCCTACTATGCTGAGTGTTATGGCCAATCCCCACATGAAATAACTCTTTATGTGATCCACAAATTGTCGTACTGATTCAGAGTGTTCTTTGCGTCTGTTTCATATATGTTTGTAAAGACCACCGCGTGAGGATTTACTCGTATTCCTAATGGGGGACGTGTAAAATAAAAATGAATCATGTGCTAATTCCCCTTACATAGAAATGAATAAAAATTGAAGTGTATTTTTTTTATATATAACGCCTACTATGCCTGATGGAAAGCATGAGTAAGATCCATAAGTGGGGGTCGCCATACTCACTGCAAATGCAAGCAGTATGGCGAACCACATTATGGCGGCCTAGTGAGATGCTTTTTCAAGCCCCGCTTAAAGGACCCGGGATCATACTAAGAAGGAAAAACATGAGCCGGTAGTGAGTTCCAGTGTTTAACTGCTCGGCACAAGAAGGAAGACCCGAACCGCTTAGTCTGGAGCGTATGTCTTCCACTCTGAAGGGGTGACTTCGCTGGCCAGATCGTGTTGTTCTGTAGAGGAAGGGAGAGGGTGGGATAAGTTGGAAGAGCTCTTTAGAACACTCACTGCGGTAGAGGCGATAAAGGACTGCCATAGAGGCGACATCTCTTCGCAACTGCAAAGGTTCTAGGAACTCGGTGGCTTCGGGACTGTCTATGATGCGAACTGCTCGCCTCTGCAACCGATCGAGAGCGTCAAGCAAAAACTGCGCAGATCCATCGCATAGATGAGAACAGTACTGTTGTAATGTTGTATTCAGTTTGCTAAATCTTAAGTTTTAGGGTTCCGAAATTTAGGACTCGGAACCCTTATAGATTGTATTTGCTAGAAAAATGAAACTTTTCAGGAATGTGTTATAATTACGTTGACAAAGTGCTACAATATAATTATAAAAAATATTTTTATTTACGGTACCTCCCACGAAATAAAAGAATCATCCCCACTGTACGTGTGTAAAGTAGGGATGATTCTTTTATTTCGTGGCTATCCCAAAGTGTGGGTTAGCATTAGATAGACTTAAAAATAATGAAGGGTTTCTAAGACGATATTTTGATATAGGTATTCGTTTGCGAGAAATTCCACTTTAAAGGGTACTTTTTTGTAAAAACAGGGCGTCCTCCCTTTCGAAAAGCTAAACGGCTGACTCAAAAAATCTAGAAAAATTCGTAATCGTGGTCTATATAATGAACTTTAAAGGAAAACTATAACGGATTAGATGAATTTGTTAGTTCAGGAGTTATAGAGGCTTAACTATTAAAATGCGCTTATCTTGAAGTAACGCATTAATAAGTAAACATACACATAGCAATTATCTATTATTGGAAACGATTATAATCAACGTACCATTATGGTTGACTGAGGAACCCTTTTCTGTGCGTGGCCTGACACGCACTTGGCCCATTTTTTTATTTTGAATTTTTTGATTTTCAATTTTATTTTTATTTATTATATAGGTCCTGTGTAGAGTCGTGTTGTTGATTTATGTTCCAGAATTTATGTTATTTTATTGAGTTGCAATCCCTGAAACCTGTAATTGGCTTAATGTTGCATATCAAACTACTTTGCTTTTTGTAGCTGTAGGTTTTCCAAACCAAAAAAAAATTAACTGCTTTTCACTAAGAAGATAAACGGTACTTGCAGCAAAAAAAAAACATTTATTTTTTTGTCAGTGTATGTTGCGATAAATCTTCGGGACTTTCACTAGCAAATAGCTAGTATTATAAGGAGTAACATAGACCTACTACTTACCTTTAACTAAAAAAATATCAGCTAAAACCAAATTCATAAATGTAATAGGAAACATAATACGATTTAATCACGATACGATACTTATACTACACGATTGGCCTAGTGGTTTAAGCGGTCGCCACGCGGCTTTCTACTTCGCCAAGAGTCGTGGGTTCAAACCCCATGTGGGACAACACTATGTCTGATTCATAAATTGTTTTTCTCAGTCTGGGTGTTCTTTGTATCCATTTCAGGTATTTTGTAAAGACCCCCGCAACACAGGGTTAATATTCCTAATGCGGGAGTTGTGTTTATAAAACAAAGCAAACAAACAAGCAACCAGGAACAAAATAATTTATGATCAGATATTATATATTATGATAGGTAGCAAACCGATGAAGTCTGCCAGCTCATTAAACACAACCAGTTATCGAATACAGTTATACCTAACGTGACCATACGTCCCGCTTTCGGCGGGATTGTCCCGCTTTAAAGCTGTCCGTCCCGCTGTCCCCAACGAGAACAAAATTGTCCCGCTTTTACGAATAAACCTCTATACCTACTTACTTATTACTTGCCTACATTATTATATTGCCAAAGACGGCAGCGCAGTGCAGCGTTATACAAAACACATGTAACTGCAAATTAATATCTCAGTCTAATTTAAGAAAAAGTTAAGATTGTCTTTATGTTTGAATAAACAAATATATTAATAGTTCATTTATCTATTGTGCATCATATGTTTATTTAGAAACTTACTGAATACTTGCTTATCCCAACTCCTTATTATATTATCTACATAATTTTAACAAATAGGAACCGACTTCAAAGAAAAATTATTCCGAGTACCAAAATCGCGACAATTGTGCCTATGATATTAGAGGAGTTCCCTCGATTTCCTAGGGATCCCATCATCAGATCCCGATATGATGACGATTAGACCACCTGTAAGCTACGCCCATTTCAATGCAAAAAGAGTTTTTGAAATCGGTTCATAAACGAAGAAATTATGGCTGAACATAGGTTCATAAAAAAAAGAATCTGACGAATTGAGAACCTCCTCCTTTTTTGAAGTCGGTTAAAAATACATACTAAAGTAACTCTAATTGGGTTCTTATGTTTCATGCCTAAACCGTGGAACTGATTTTGCTGTAGCAAAGTAGTTTTTTGTTGCGAAATTATTTATAAATATTATTTTTAGGGTAACTTGGTGTAAGAATTTAGATGCCAGTGAGGATAAGATACAACAATAAATTATTTTAAGTCATTTTTAAACCATCATTTTTATATTATATATATTTATATAATTACACCGATGTACCCTATAAATGTATTTATTAATTAAATATACAAAATTCCATAGGCGTCCCGCTTTGACACGAAAAAAAAATGGTCACGTTAGTTATACCACGGTGAATGGACACCATTACGTTTCCTATAACACATCTCTTATCATGATTTACTTGACCGGTTAGTATTGATAATATTGTGTTAAGGAATTAATCTGGTGTTTGTGCTTTCGGATGATAGAACTAAACTGTCTACCTACTGATCTCACAGTACCCAATGAATCATAGTATAGTATGAATATGAATGAAAAAAACAAGTATCACTAATCATGATATATTAAATGCTCATGTAGCGGTGTTTGTCACCAAACTCCTCGGAAACGGCTGAATCGGTTTGTATGAAGGGTTAACAGGATTTATTTATACCTATAAATATATATTTAATCAAGAAAGTGATCTTGTATATTCAAGGCGAAGCGTAAGGAAGTCATATGCTAATTTTAGACTCACCACCCCTATTGTTAGCTTCCGGACTCTGTATTAAAGATTCAATTTGAAAATAAGATTATTTTTCGCGATAGTATATGTAAGAAAGTATTACTCATATGTTTAGCTAGGTACGACAAGAAATGATTCAAAAAACTTAAACCCGAAAAGGTATTTTTTTAAGATTAAAATTTAAATACTCTATGTCACCGTTACTATTACGAATCTATTGCCACCTCATCCCTTACAATCGGTTTAGTATTTCAACTCCAGTTGAACAAACATAAATAAACAAATATGAAAATTTTTACCTATTATTTTGGCTTCGCCGTACACCGATAAAAAAATAGCTAAAGCTCTACCCAATTATTACTATTATTACTTACTCCTACTAGTTAATAACAATTTAAATGCATTACTTGAGACATTAAACATCAGATATCATATAAACACTTATAAGTCAAAATAGCTCAATTATGTTGCTCCTTCGATGAGAATTAAGTATATTTTTATTGATTTAAACCTGATCATTACAAACTAGTGGTCATTTACCTCTAACTTCGTAATAAATACATCTTTCCAAACCAATAAAATGGTAATTAAAAAACCTGTTTTCATTTTCATAACTTGTTGTGACAAATTGCCGGCTGCACTTAATACATAACGATTGCATAAATTGATTGATTAAGAAATAACTTTAATTATTTGTTACTAAATATTATTCTCTGTGTCATCATTAAAATGGCGGGCAAACAGTAGAGGTCTTCTTCTTCTTCTTTTGGTGAATGGCAATCAGCCGAATATCAGCTATTTCTGCCAATGTCAAGTAGTTAAAGTCTTCAATTATAAAGTCTTCTAGTCTTCAAGTCTTCGTCGTAATGAATTTAATGATAAAAAAATGTGGATGAGATGAAATAGGGACCGTCTTCCTAAAAAAAAACAAACAAAAACAAAATTGATTATGTTACAACTTTAATTATTTGTTACTAAATATATTATTAGATTGACAAATCGCTATGTCATCATTAAAATGGCGGACAAACAGCAGAGGACAGTTAACATTTTATCTCAAATTAGAATGCATTTCATGTTTGTATTTCATACAAACATACTTCAATCTAGCAACCTGTCAACCTTACATGGCCGTAGCTAGGGGGGGGGGCATTGTGGGGCAATGCCCTACCTTAAAATCGCAATGCCCTACCTTTAAAAGTCCTCATCCCTAAGTTAAGGATACCTATTTTTATTACTTCTGCCCTACCAGTAACCTATGTTGCCCTACCTTAAATCCGACTCTAGCTACAGCCCTGCAACCTTACCTACCTACCTTGGGTATTAATTATTTAAAAATCTATTTTGTCTTTGGTATTAAAATGTATCTCAACAACATGTTTTTTCACAAGCGATGCGGTGTGGGTATCGTAAGTACTTTATAATAAAAATAAACATATTTTTTCTTTCCGTAGATCCCTCTATCCCTTAGGGAAAATTGTGAGGTCGGAAGCTCTTAAGTGTTCGTAATCCCTATGGATTAGGATGTATAAGTTGTCTATTTGACATTAATACGTCATCATTTTTAACACCAGTTTACGGTAACTTAGTACTACGAAAATACGGGGGTCATATATACCCGTTACTGATCCTCTAAAACCCTTTTCATGTACTTCAAATAAGGAGATTATGTAGATATATAGCTATTTATATCTACATCCTTGACTTTCTTCTAAAGAAATTGATGGCGTTGCCCTTTTTAGGGTTCCGTAGCCAAATGGCAAAAAACGGAACCCTTATAGATTCGGCAAGTCTGTCTGTCTGTCTGTCTGTTCGTCCGTATGTCACAGCCAATTATTTCCGAAACTATAAGAGCTATACTGTTGAAATTTGGTCAGTCGTTGTATTCTGTAAACCGCATTAAGATTTTTACATAAAAATAGAAAAAAAACAATGGGGGTCCCCATACTTGGAACTGAAACTCAAAAATTTTTTTTTCATCAAACCTATACGTGTGGGTACGACCTATCTATGGATAGGTCTACAAAAATGATGTTGAGGTTTCTTATATCATTTTTTTCTAAACTGAATAGTTTGCGCGAGAGACACTTCCAAAGTGGAAAAATGTGTGTGTGTCCCCTCTAACTTCTAAAATAAGAGAGTGATAAAACTAAAAAAAATATATGTTATACATTACCATGTAAACTACCAACGAAAATTGGTTTGAACGAGATCTAGTGAGTAGTTTTTTTTTAATACGTCATAAATCGTAACACGCAATATACCTTTCATCCAATCAATACACTAGTATAAAAACATCGATGAAAGTTACAACGAACTACAAGAACTTTTATATATTGTTACTTGCTGGTACGGAACCCTTCATGGGCGAGTCCGACTCGCACTTGGCCGCTTTTTTTTGCTCGAAAGGGATTTTTTTTTTCAAACATTGAATTTACTTTTAAATTACACATTAATACTTGTACCGTGATAATGCTTTTTGTTCCTAATTTTTTTTTGTTAATACATATGTATATGAGCCTGCCAAAGTGACTACTCTACCTTATAAAAATCGGCCAAGTGCGTGTCAGGCCACGCACAGGAAAGGGTTATGAACTTCGGAACCCTTAAAAGCACAGGTAAGATCCAAGAATAGTGGCCACCATACTTATTGTACCATGGTGTCCACACTATAGCTTCTTGTTGAGATGCTCCTTCATCATTGAGCTTCCAGTCTCGTAGTCACCAACGAAACACCGTTGAACAAAATGCTGTTATTTTAGGTTAGTCTTCAGTGAGAGGGTAGCACCGCCACAATCGAGCCTGTCCGTTTGTGCTAAAATCAGCGTGGCTAGATTACTCTTGTAGAGCTCTATTTAAAACGATTGCCATAGATGTCCGTATGGTAACCGTTATTGATTGCTTAACGAGGTCTCCGAGGATCAAAGAGAACTCAATATGGTCTGCTATCATAGACTGATCTAGCTAGGACTGCTTAATTTCTGCAACGTATAAAGCCTATGCTTTCCTATCCAAAATTAGCCCTTTTTAAGTCTTTTAAAATCACGTAAGCCATAGAAAATTTTCAAATATTGCTTTAATAAACGCCAATGACTATATTTTTTTTGTAAAAGTCATGGGGAATGAACCCACCTATAATAATATTATAGAGCTGAATAATTTGTTTGGTTGTACGCGGTAATCTGCGAAGTCCGATTTCGAAAACATATCTAACAAGAGGTTAGATAGCCTAGTTATCGAGGAAGGCTCTCGACTACATCATCACGAAAATGTAACAAAAAAGAGGAAAAATTATTAAGGTTTTGCGATGTGTAATCCGCATAAACAACAACAACATAAAGAGTTTTACAAAAACTTTGATAAATTCATAAAAAAATTCGCATCAGTATGGCAGTTTATGGTTGTCTCATTATAATCTTTTATGGAAACAAATTTGTTTACGCTATTATAACATCACGGGATAAGTTACGCAAGACAACATCAATACAAAGAGAAGGAAAACTTGAAACCTTGAAAACTTTATATCAACCCGTTTGGCCAGCTTGGTATAGTATGCCAAAACCTCCTTTCTAAGGAGAGGCCGTCTAGCAGTGGACTGTTAAAGGCTGTTGATGATGATGGTGATGAACATCACGCTACTAGCAATAGGAGCCGAAAACGAAGTTGCGCGGATACCTGGTCTACTATAGATTGAAAACATGCAAAACGAAATACCTGTAGAAGTGTGTATTATGTAACTTCCCTATTTATAAAATGATAAGACCGCCTATTGTACTGCTTCTGTTAATAATGTTTGATTATACAATGTTTTAGGCGTATAATAGAGAGTACATTATTTATTTATCATTAAAGCGTGAGTGACTAGCAGACTTATAAACACATTGTATGGTTGGTGAAGAACAAACTTTTTTTTTTAATATTGAAACCTATCAAAGAGACTCTACTCTGCCTGATGGAAAGCATTAGTAGAATCCAGGAGTAGGTGTCATCATCTTCAATAAGTAGGTAGGCAATGCAGCATGGTGACTCACACTACATCATTCTGATAATGATTGGGCCTCCGGTCTCACACTCACTAACAAAAGAAGACAGCAAGATTGCTGTCATTATTAAGATGGTCTTCTGTGTGAGCGCTACCCAGCGTGCACGCCCCTGTTGTGAACAAAAAAAAAGCTAATATCGGAGTTCCCACACAGAAGGGGGTCATCTAGAAGCCGTAGGTGGCCCTAGGTACGTCGGGGTTCCAGGGACTTTCTTTCGAGTATATAACTGGTTCCTCAATAGTACAAGAGACAGCGTGCGGTTTCAGTCGGTTCGAGTTCGACATAGCCACCAACTGGTGGTATCCGTGGGGATTTCAGCACGAAAAAAAAAAAAAAGGGAGTACTGCCCCGGTCGAGCCGGCCCATTCGTTCTGAAATCAGCGTGGCTAACAAAAACATTCAAAACACGAAAATTTTACTCCTATTATCGCGTATGTATTTCTGTTTGAATATAGTTTAAAATATTGAAACCTATCAAAGTGACTCTACTCTGCCTGATGGAAAGCATTAGTAGAATCCAGGAGTAGGTGTCATCATCTTCAATAAGTAGGTAGGCAATGCAGCATGGTGACTCACACTACATCATTCTGATAATGATTGGGCCTCCGGTCTCACACTCACTAACAAAAGAAGACAGCAAGATTGCTGTCATTATTAAGATGGTCTTCTGTGTGAGCGCTACCCAGCGTGCACGCCCCTGTTGTGAACAAAAAAAAAAGCTAATATCGAAGTTCCCACACAGAAGGGGGTCATCTAGAAGCCGTAGGTGGCCCTAGGTACGTCGGGGTTCCAGGGACTTTCTTTCGAGTATATAACTGGTTCCTCAATAGTACAAGAGACAGCGTGCGGTTTCAGTCGGTTCGAGTCCGACATAGCCACCAACTGGTGGTATCCGTGGGGATTTCAGCACGAAAAAAAAAAAAAGGGAGTACTGCCCCGGTCGAGCCGGCCCATTCGTTCTGAAATCAGCGTGGCTAACAAAAACATTCAAAACACGAAAATTTTACTCCTATTATCGCGTATGTATTTCTGTTTGAATATAGTTTAAAAGCTCACAAAATCTATAATCAAAATGTTTAGCCGTACCTATCTTTTGAGCTAATTGAAATAGGTATCAGTAGGTATTTACGTCACTCGTTCGATCCTTTTCTAACTGCTTCTATTATCGCAAGGTTAGCAACACCTGTGATTTATTTGAAATACATTGTTGTATATTTGAAATGCAAGCGTTTCTTATTTTGCATAGGTTGAAATAAATTTTCTATTACATATATCTAAGTATATCCTATAAGCTTACTATTTTAAATATACAAAATAGTGGTATTGGTCACAGCTGCCAATTTAAATATCTCTTTTGGACAAATCGTAAAAATGTTTCGAAGATCAAATCCCAAGATGGAGAAACAGGTATGCTTAGTGTCCTTAGTGCGCAAGTTAAGACATACTTCGCCATAATATATTTCAAATCATACAAATGTGTTTTATAGATAAAAACATAAAATAAGTAATAAGGTTAAAATCGAACAACTACGATTTGCTCTAACATATTTTATGTATGTAAAAACAAAATAATGAACCCGTTTCTTTTTTGGAGGAGTCAGGAGTACCACACCTCTTGAAGGACTCAGACTATTTTAGTTCAGGCTTCCCCATATCCCGTCGACGCGACGGTACCTACTGCTGCCGACGTCATCTTCGTTCAAGATCGGCGCTCTCCTGATCCCGTTCAGCGGTCTCTTTTTGGGGCATTACAGCTTCACTGCACCCCAGCCCGTCTTACTAATGGCATCAATTATAGGTGGCGGGGACAAATCTGATTTGGTCGTCTAAACTTCGCGTTCAGTCGCTCGGCGTCCTAGATTCATGTCAAAATTATAACTTTAGTTACCTCAAATAAAAAAAAACCTGATAACCTTCACTAAAGTTAGAATCAAGTTTAATGTAAGCTTCAATAAGTTTATAAAATATATTAAAAGCGACCCACGATGCATAAGTAAACGGAAGTCTCGCGAATTCATCATAAATCAAAAACAACGCCTACATTGCAGTGTGCATATTTTAATCCGGGCCAAAGTGGAGGTTCGGGTTAGAGCTTTAAGGCTGCGACATCTAGTTTCTCGCTCCCACTCATGTTTAAACTATCGTTGTCTCCCTCACCTCGCTACGCACGCCAACTAGCGGTAACCCGGCGGACTAGTTGACAGTTGTGTGTTGCCTAAGCGCATGTTCTTTGTATTGTGTCGCGCACTTGTTATTAATGTGTTATCTCAGTTCAAAGTGTTTAAAACTGCATTTAAATTCGAGATGTTAGAGAATGATTGTGAACGTGAGAATAGACGTGATAATAACGTGAGTTTGTGTCAGTAAATGGGTGCCCGTGGTATTGTTGATATACCAGGATTGTTTTTTACTTGGAGTCCAAAAAACAGTATCAAAATAAAGCTCAAACGTACGTATTTCATGTCTTGTTTATGTGTTTTTGTTTGTGTTTTTTATACCACTATTTGCCATATTAGGTTAAAAAAGTATAAATACTATTATTTGTGTTTTTAAATTTACAGAGTAATTTAAAGCTCCGATGATAAGGATTATATAAAAATTATTAAATGTATGACTGTACTTATCAAAGTACGTATAGCGGAATATAATAATAACTTAATAGAATAGGTATATTTTGTATTATCTTAATATTTGTGTTATCATATTATTGAAATGTATTTTTTTAATTTTTTTACAACTTTTTTTAATAAATAAATGGATATCAAATTAATAATTAAAGTTGCCACCTACAGTAAGTACTTATCAAAGAACCTATGCTCATTATTTATCGATTAGAATGTTATACAAGGTAATTTAAACACTGTTTTTGTACCCTGACTTTTGAAATAAAATAAAAACATGAATACGGCAAATGACGCGAAGAGCAACGGTTACATAAAAAAAACAAAGCCGCTATTGTTTTTGTCACGAAGCAGGCCATTGCAAACCACTCACACGAAAGATTCATTAACATAACCATAAATTGCACGTTAGTTTCTGAACGACGAGCTTGTCTATTGCAATTTACCTTTTTCTATGCGTGTTAGCGCCACTTCAAATAAAACCTATTTGTATAATTATCCCCTTTATTCCGGCCCTACATAATATATTCTTCTTAATTTAAAATTTTGCATGTTTGCGTCTTAGGCACTCAAATCATGGCGCGCATTTTAATCAGTCAAGTACATTCGTTAGCAAATTCCTTACTATAGGTATTAAGTGTTAGTTGAGAATAATAATACATTATGCACGGGTTATGATTCTAGGAAGCTGATAAGGGTATAACGTGTGTATAGATTTAATTGCCGACTCGGTACGACGGTCATGATAATTATAGTCGCCATATACAAACATGTATATAATGACTTCCGATGTTTGTTGTATATAATAATATATAAGATTATATAATCTGAGACTAAACTCGAAGGTCTTATCTAAAACTAGTAATAGAACAAATCCACGATCAACTTTTATTGTCCACATTCAATCAATTAATGTCAATTATTGAATGCAAATGAGAACAATCAACATAGTTGTCTTTGCCTATTAACGGTAGTGTTATCGATTGCTTGAACTAGATACAATTTGACACACAAAAACACACGAGTACACCAACTATAGTATTTTTAACTGCTTGCCTGTGACTGCGTTTGTATTTCAAAGGGGTCTGATGACTTTTATGATAAAAGTATGTATATTTTGCGTAATAAAATAAGACTACTCGCTTGATAGTTATGGGCCAAGGTATCATATAAGATTTTTACCATTTCAGTCTTTTCAAAACATTCTAGTCTCAACCCTTGTCTCTATTTGAGACTTGCGGTATTCTGAGACTGTTTTCCTTATTTCAATTTGCTAGTCTAAAAATGGTTGAGTCGGATTGGCGTCAAACAGACGTTTGGCCATAAAAGAAAGCAGTAAAAAGCATTTGCAATTTTTACAACAGAAAACGAAGATGATGATGGTTGTAATAACTCACTTGTAGTCTTATTCGCAAATTGACGGGAATTATTTTAATTTCGAATATTACATCATGTAATTGAAACACGAAGGTTTCTAAATGATTTTTATACATTATTATTTCGCCCTGTAACGTTGTGTACCTACGTCACAAGCATAAATACGTGAATGTATAATACTGTATAGTGATATGTATTCCAGACGAGTCTGATTCGATGATTACATGAATGGCAACGAGTTGTCTGTCGGTAGGCATGTTGTTTAAGTTTATTGACATCACATATTTTTAAATAAATGTTAGCTAATCTTAGACTTTATGCTAATTATCAAACCGCAGACTTCTTGTGAAGATCGTCAAAGTTGCCTTGACTTCTTATAAAACCAGTGACTGTCTACAGATTTTAAAAATGTGAATAATAAAATCGTTCTATGTTTAAAAAACTGAGAATAGGCGCCTCGCAGTTTAACAGTTAAAAAACCATAGATTATTAGATAAGTT
This sequence comes from Phragmatobia fuliginosa, assembly GCA_932526445.1. Classification (NCBI taxonomy): domain Eukaryota; kingdom Metazoa; phylum Arthropoda; class Insecta; order Lepidoptera; family Erebidae; genus Phragmatobia; species Phragmatobia fuliginosa. The sequence goes on along the minus strand of OW052066.1, from coordinate 5,703,376 downwards.
TACCACTATTTAGCATATTAAAAAAAAAGTTACGGTATCACAAACGTAAATAAATTTTAATACTTACAATAAAATTTATTAATAAGAATGTATTAAGTATATTACATGTATGAAAATACCATTGTTAATCTCTACAGTAAAAACCACAATTTAATATTGATATTTCTAAACTTTAGTTTTACCTTATATAAACTTTTGCACATGTGCATTACGTTCTTATCATTTAGAACTTTCAGAGTGCAGTAGAGACAACATAGAATTTAACGTATACGAACTTTGCGAACCACTTTTATTATTCTGATTTAAAAAAGTTTGAAATTCAAATTTTTATTATGAATACCCATTGCGTATCCGCTTCGTACAAATACCAAAGCCAAGTATTTGGTTCGAGCCATTGCATAAATATAATGGCATTTCAGTGGCGTGCCGCAAATGCTTGTCAGAAATTCCTCGTTTTATACCTGTACTGAATAAAGAAACTCAGATTATTAAGTTAAGGACAATAAAATAAGATCAGTATTGGAGGATCTTCTAAAACCCTTCATGAAAAGTCAATTGTCCTTTAATCCTAACCACTTTTATAAAGGGAATGTGATTAGTTGATCTTTTCTGCAAAGAAAAAGAATGTTTTTAAGGGTTTTTTAAACAAATTTGGCGAGTATGATGCCGATGATACGATAAGTGTTAACTTATCAACCAGGAAACTTATTATGCTAAATAAAGATATTATTCTATCCTTATAATCTCAACGATTCGTTATTACCTAAGCATGCTAATAAAGTTTCACATAGAGTCTACCTTATCATACAATCAACAAATTAATATTACTTTTTAATGTGTGATGACGGAACTACCTCCTACTAGCTACCTACCCCTGTTTCACACGAGTTGAGGAACATAAATATGTTAAACATGACGTATTTTTTTTTGTCACTGTTTCTTAAATCGGTTTCCGCGACGTACGACTGTATAAATGGCAAGTGGCGGGATATTATTCAACATATATTCAACCATCGTCCTCATGTTTCAGCAAAAACTCAGTAACTATATGATTCACCTGATGCCTGCTCTTGAATCACACGTCTTAATAATTGTAGGTAAAACTAATCCGGTGTCTTTCATTATCATCAACAGCCTTTAACAGTTCACGGCTGGACATAAGCCTCTCTTTACGAACTTTGAATTTTGGGGCATCTCCAAGGACGGGTAAGGACTCAGTTGTCAGTCATTTAGTTGCCTATACGCCGGCTATTTCTTTAATATCAATCACATCCGCCTGCTCGTATACCGCCTATACCATTGAAAATATCAATGATAACAAAAGCATCTAAAACTTTAGGTGCCAACGCCCCTAAAGTTAATGTAGAACACATCATTTGTGGGGTCGCGGTCTGCTCTAAATGAACTAGATCCTACGTCACTTGTGACTGTCAACCGATTTGGGTCCAGTATAACTGATACGGAGCGAAATTACGCTTTCTCTGCAGTTTAGGTCACATAACGGACGACACTCGCTGACTATTGATATATATAACATTTATATTTTTAATTTGTATTGTTGCGTGTTTTAAATCACATTCATATTGAGTTTAATGGTCAAGCTTAAAACTGCGTGCTATGTCTGGCGTGTAGCTTTTTGAATAGAAAAGAATGTTGAGAACTTGACTTACTTTTTATAGCTTACAGATACTAAAAATATGTTATGATGTAACAAACCCTTAGTCCATAGCTTTGTTAGTATTTATCTTAATTTGTTTTATTAATATTTGTATTTTGAGACGAACTTTTTCTTCTATAAATCTTTTAATTTCGCCATTTTGCTATTAACCTCTGCTATGTGGACCTTTACCGCTTCTTTAATATTAACTACTTTAGACCTAATTTTAAAGCTAATTTTATCTTCATGGATGTTGCAGGAAGCACTGTTTATTCTAAATATTATTTTTCATCTGTATTTACGTTTTCTATCTGTATTAAATAATTTCTTATTCCATTTCTGTGATCATAACACTCATTATATTACCTCAGAATGATAGGTTGGTAGTTGGTACATAGTAACTATCTATTTCATTAAAAAATATAAAAAGTAAATCAGTGTACCAGCATAACCAAATTATGTTAGCCCTCCAAAAAAAAATATTGCCTTGATTGTTAATTGACAGCTGACAGTTGTTTTGGCGGGTAAAGAATTTACACGCACGAGAATACGCAATCAAGCTTGACTCGGTCATTAAAACTACATATATTATGAACACACTGACGGATAGTGTCAGTAACCCTGTTTATATTCCATTATCAACAGTAGGCTATTAAAATTTATTAACCACATACATATTTATAAAGTTATCTAGATAATTTTCTTAATGAGACTGTACCTGTTTTAACGTATGTCTTAGTACGATCCCTCCGTTACTAAAGTTCAGGCCTTATCTTTAGATAAAAATAATTGTCTCAATGGTTGATAAATTATTACAAAATGGATATGACTAGGATTAATTCCAGGGAGTTTAAGCTATGGCTGTTAGATACCATGATCACGGATGAACTGCTTTATTCATTTCATGCCAAGTATCCCATTTCCAAATAGGTATAGTTACGTAAATTATCAAATCAAAATGACCATGGTTGGTAGTTTGTCTTTAAAATACTTTATTCCTTATACTGTGCACTGCTACTGTGTGTGCACTACTGCTGCGCGCCGTGATCACAGTGCACAATGCACTATGATCCTGGGTCCTTTAAGCGGGGCTTGAAAAAGCATCTCACTAAGCCGCTATAGTGTGGGCCGCCATACTATAGGGTCTGCATTTGCAGCAATGATGTGTGGTTTCCCCCACTCTTGGATTCTGCTCATGCTTTCCATCAGGCAGGGTAGAGTCACTTTGGTAGGCTAAATATATATAAAAAAACTCTTGTAAATGTGAGTAGTCTAGGCCTTTAATATAAGTTCATATTTACCTAGTTTTTACTGGTGATTTTGATTGTTTGAACAGTGTACCCAAATGTCGTGCTTCGGGTCGTTAATCTTGACTAATACCAGTTAGGTAAGACGATGGCTGGAGCTTGTATGCCGGTTGCATGGACAGGCTGACTCAAACTATGGTCCTTTCTTCAAAGGCTAACCCTATACTGTATTCGCATAGTTCTTTAATCATTGTTCACGGATAAAAAAGGACACATCTTTGGTTTGTTTCGGTATTTCTTCCCAGAGTGAGTCTTAGGAAATTTCGGCGCCTTCTAGCTGTAAAATCCGACGTATAAAAATATATGTAAAATATTTACTTGCAAAATAAAGATCAAGATTTATTATTTGATTCAATCGGACTCAATACAGTCTCTGAATACATGAGATTATATCCTACTAAAACCAGTCCTGCGTGCCCAGACATCTGCACACAGCAGGACCTAATGGCTGCCACCGATAACGATATTAACCGCGTTCTGGGCTGAAAAAAAAATAATTTTTTCGATATATTTATTTCACGTTACGTTTGTCAGTAAATAAATAGCAAATAGCATAAATAAATTTATTATGTTTTGATGAAGTCTCATTATACTACCTACACCTATATACATCTAATAACGCTATTAGCATATATAAGACAACGAAATGAAATTCTAAGTTATAAATAAATAAATAATATAAAAAAATAACTTTAAACGTACAATAAAACTTGTTTTGCCTTTTTTATTTACATATGAAAAGCCTAGTTTTCAAATCTCCAGTTCGTACGAAAAACATTGAACACAATACAGAAAATACTGCATTGTGTTATATTTGCCTTGAAACGAGCAAGAAAAAAACTCTCATGGGACGAAATAAATTTGACGACATAATGTTACGAGATTACTAAACAAGCGTAAAATTGGGGAAACGTAATGAGTATAGTAGACAAAAGATAATAAATGGCCTAAGGAACATTATTTTACGAATTTAGTTCATAGGGGACATTAGTACATTGCATATTATACATAATTTAATTACAAATGCCTTTCGACACGCAGGTGTTTTAACACTACAATTTATATTTATGTATTAGAGTAGTAGTGAGGGCGCTTTATTTATTTTTTTGATTGGCTAATATTTTGTTTTGATCACGTGACTGAGTTGCATTGGCCAATCAAACAAGAGAATAGAGGCGGCAGCGATTGCAGAACGAAAAACGTTTGTAACATGGCTAGGGTACAGCTATGTAATAGATTTTCTGCAAGAATACATTTTGCTACTTAAATATTTGATTGACTGCCTCGTTGGTCTAGTGGTTAGCGTATGCGGCTGCTAAAGGTCTTCGGGATCGATTCCCTGGTCGGACCAAATATTATTTGTGTGATTTACAAATATTTGTTTCGGAGTCTGGGTGTTTTCTATGTATAATATGTATGTATTAACAAAAAAAAGTATGTTTTATGTATTTATATCAGTTGTCCAAAATATTTAAAATTTAATTTATTTATTTGATAGTTAACTGACTTATGAGCAATGTGTAGGAATAAAAATACGTTATTTCTACACCATAGCAAATTATAATAATATATATTCATTAGCTATAACCCTAATTAATAATTCCTGATCATTCCTCGTGGGTGTTCAACGTGACACCACGGTACTGAAATCGTGACTACACATAGACCCATTTCAATTTATAATGAAACATGACTATAAAGCCCACGGAAGCATAAAAATAACAATATCGGTTATACGTATCCGTGAAATCTATTCGTATTGGTATTAAATTCTTAGGATTGTATAAAAACACTTCTTGAATTTGATCTACAACTTAAAATGTATAAACTCCAATGGTCCACTCGTGTCCACTAGTGGACTTCATTAGCCTCTTAGAAAAGAGGTTTTGGCTTACTATACCGCACTGGCAAGAGGTATTGTTTCAAATTTTCCTTCTCTGTGCAGTTGTCCTTTAGTTGGCTCCTACGGCATCCACAGAATAAAATGGGAGTAGTTAGTTAGTTCCTATATACTTAATATATAATTTATTTCTCCTTTATTGTAAATCTGTTAAACAAATTAAAGGAATATATTTTAAATTTTCTCCATTTAAACTTTTGTTTATTTCATAACAATCTTATGCAGACGCGATATGACAGCAGCACCAAACTCACGTTCCTATGTTCCATTGCTCAGTCAACGAGGAAATTGTTGCTGATTCTAACATGGCACTACTTACTGTCTAAAAATTTGAACGAGCTGATCGATTCTCGAATATTATAACAAAAAATACTTCATACTTCATTCATTTTTAGGACCTAGCAGATGATTTACCGACTCGCTGAATAATTACCATTACTCAAGATAGCAGAAGATAAATTAAGTAATAAACCTAATCGCTTGTGGGATGCAAATGGCTCCAGAGGTGGGATCCTTACTTAATTAGATCTTACAATTTAATATAACGGCCATGTTTATAGCCAGTGGGTACATTCATTAATGTAATAAGTGTGTGGATTAAAGTGGAGCATATTGTTATGGCAACACAACCTATTTTGAACGTCAGATTAATTTTTTTCCTTGGTTATGGCGATCTAGATATTAAGTCCGATGCCTATGACATTGAGTCCGCCTTATGCGATGTATTTGTAGGAAGTATACATATATAAACTACCTAGATGAAAAATACTTTAGTGAAAGTTTCACTGAACGTACATACATGTATATTTATCATTCTGGGAGGACCTGAAACAACATGTTCCGGGTCCTTTCGGAGCAGGGCGCCAGAACTCGATTGTTGGGATGTCTTTTAGTGGAAACACCACATACACCTGGCTTCGTAGCAACGAAGTCTTAATAACATTCACATACTCACATTGCGTACCATATTTAAGTATTTAGAACTCTGAAAGTAATTTTAAACAATACAATTAATTTTTTTATGTTTTAATATGAAATTATCATTTCGCGTGCGTACTTTTGCAACGACTTGTGAATAATGATGAGATACGAGTCGCGTCTAACTTAGTTTCACTCATGCTAATATCTTTATACAGAGAACTTCTAATTGTAAGCACTCCATGAAACAAAAGATTCCTTTTTTAACTTTCACAAAAGTAACCTACAGTTGGCTATACATTCTTGGAATAAAATATTTACACAATGTCCGGAGGGGTCATCTTGAAAACAAGTTTTGGGTCACTGCGGCAAAAACTTACAAATGCCTTGAATAATGGAACCATCAGTCTCTGATGGGATTTAATATTTTGTAAGTTTCTTTAGGTAGTGACGATCGGGACTAATAGGTACCTTACTTATGATATGCAAATGTTACATAATCTTTTGTATGTAGTTAGCTTTCTTTAATTTTTATCAAGTATTCATCGTATCTAAAATTATTTTTTATTATGGTTAATGTCACTATAATGGCCGTCTGCTTTGTACCAGTAGTAAACCAAAGCCTCCTTTCTAAAGAAAGGCCTAAGTTCAGCAGTGAACCAGTAAAGGCTTCTTCTTTTAATGAGATGACAACCGAATAATATCAGCTATTTCTGTCAATGTCAAGTATTTAACGTCTTATAGTCTTCAAATCGTCATCGTAATGAATCCAGTAAGATGCTGTTTATAAATGGATGGTCCAAATATGTGGAATTCGTTGGTCTAGTGGTTAGCGTATGCAACTGCTAATCAAGAGGTCTCGGTTTTAAATCCCGGGTCGGGCCAAAAAGTGTTTTTGGGTTTTTCTTAGGAAATTCATAATAGCAGCCTGGAGTTAGGAAGTTTAACGGTGATTTCACGCCCGTGCCTCGGAGATCACGTAAATCCGTCGGTCCCGGTTGTTATGAACATCTATGGCAATCGTTATTGGAAAGTCAGTGCCCTCAAATATACTGACAACTAGTTCACTCTTCGAATTTCAGTTCTCCCTTAGGGTTGCGGAGAGCCGATGCCAGTCGCTAGGTGGAAAAACTGAAATTCAGGTAAAACCGGTTGAACTAGTAGCCGACCCCAAATAAACTTGGGAAGAAAAGCTAGGAAGATGTTGTTACTTATACAAATGATTAAAGATTCTTCCGCATTCATATTAACATAATAACAAAACTGTATTTAATATTTATATATTTGGCTATGATGACACAAGTTACTCGAAGTCGTAAAGAACTCAAAACAAAAAAAGTTTCAGCATTATCCGTTTGAATATGCAAAATAGAAACAAAAAGTATTAAAAAAGTTTGAATAACATTGAACTTTTTGTAACGTTTATTTGGAAAAAAGAACTCATTTAAGTATATTCATTTCGGAACAATCCGCGATACACCTGGTCAGTTCATAATTTATTATAGGATCACTATAGATCACTATCTTCACAAACAATATGGCATTTTCGATAAAAACTTTATTAATAGACTTCTGTAATTTGAAGACCCTTATTCGTGGGAACTAAAACGATCTCAAAATTCCACCAAACTCATGCGTTTCCCGCCGATTTGGCTGAGTGAACTGAACAGTTGCCCCGACATATGGCGTCAAATTACAATAAGTGCATGGTTCTTGGCTCGTCATGGATGCCTGGTTGCGTTGACTCAACTATCCTTTTTTGACCACCCTTTGTTATGAATAGAAAGACGACTGACGTAAATTGCATTCTTGGTAGGACCTAAATACATAAACATATGTAGGTTATGAATTTGTATGTTACGTAATGCAGAATTTTATAATTTTCTATACAAGTAAATCAAATTGAAGTGTTTCTTTATAATTTCAAATTAACAGCTTTGCATATCAAAGTCGGTATTAACGTAAAAAAAACATTTTATTAATTTTTGTGTCTGTCTATCAATTGTTCACAAATGCAATGGAGGATATGTTCAAGACGCTAAACTGGAAAGGACGTGGCATTAACATTAATGGCGAATACATCTCTCACTTGCGATTTGCGGACGACATCGTCATAATGGCAGAGACACTGCAGGACCTGCAACAGATGCTGAATGACCTAGCTGATTCTTCTATGCGCATCGGCCTACGGATGAACTTGGACAAACCAAGGTCATGTTCAATGAACATGTTCTACCGGAACCGGTTGCAGTACACGATACCGTTCTCGAGGTCGTTCAAAAATATGTCTACCTTGGGCAGACATTGCAGTTGGGTGGAAACAACCTCGAGGATGAGGTGAATAGAAGAATTCAGTTGGGTTGGGCAGCGTTTGGAAAGCTTCGTCGAGTCTTTTCGTCGTCGATCCCACAATGCCTAAAAACGAAAGTTTTCAATCAGTGCGTCCTACCTGTCATGACATACGGAGCCGAGACCTGGACACTTACGGTACGGTTGGTCCATAAGCTTAAAGTTGCTCAGCGTGCTATGGAAAGGGCTATGCTCGGCGTTTCTCTGAGAGATCGTATCAGAAATGAGGTGATCCGTCAGAGAACTAAGGTCATCGACATAGCCCACCGGATTAGCAAGCTGAAGTGGCAGTGGGCTGGCCATATTAGCCGCAGAACTGATGGCCGTTGGGGCAGAAGAGTTCTTGAGTGGAGACCGCGTCTTGGTAAACGTAGTGTAGGACGCCCACAGGCGAGGTGGAGTGACGACCTGCGTAAGATGGCTGGCAGGAGCTGGATGCGAGAAGCCCAAAATCGATCACAGTGGTGTGCAATGGGAGAGGCCTATGTCCAGCAGTGGACTGCGATAGGCTGATGATGATGATGATGTGTCTGTCTGTACACCTATTTGGTACGGCTAATTTATGCAACGGCGTAGATGATTTTGATGGGACTCACATTTGCAGATAATTATATGGAGTAATGTATGTAACTTTATATTTTAGAAAAAAAAAAACCTAAATAAAATTAGAACAAAATAAAAAAGAAATAAATATTGAAAAATGTCCTATTAAAAAGCAACAAAACCGTGGGTAATACCGCGTGGTGATATGCAATATTACAAAATAAATATTTTAATGAATGAATGAATGAAACCATATTACTTAGGTTATTAAATGTTGCCAGGATGAGAGAGCCGTAGATGTTGTTTTAACTTCATCTTCCATAAAAATGCAGCTCCCTTTTATTTTATTACACAAAATGTCACTAAAAGGACCCTTCATTGAAATATTTACTTTTTTCTGTAAAGAAATACCTTCTTACTTGTATAATCGCATATTTATCGGTTGGTTGGTCCACACAGTTGATGCACAAGCTCAAAGAAGCTCAGTGTACTATGGAAAGGACTATGCTCGATGATGAGGTGATCCGGCAGAGAACTAAGGTTATCGACTTAGCAAGCTAAATGCAGATGATGATCATGTAAATCAAAACTTCCTTACTAAGAAAAGGCCTATGTCAAGTTGTGGACTGATGAGGCAGTTGAAGATGGATGATGAAGCCTACTCGAACTGGCCACTACAATACGCAAAACCTAACCCTCAAATTAATTAATCTTCTGAATTCAAAACAAATAAAATATCTTAGTTAACCAACACAGTTGTAAAAGAAATCGCAATTTCTTATAGAGAACAGACCTCATTAGCATCAAAAAAGAAGAAACCACTACTCAAACGCTTTTGATTAGCATTATAATTTAGACTCGTCCGGACTAAATGCAAATAAAGAAACATATCAAAAGAAAAGAGGGCATAATAAATATTTAGTTTTTTTTCATCGAGTTTTACAGCCAGTTATCCTTAAACCTAAACATTAAGATTCTTAATTGCCGACATTCTAGTAATTGTAGACACGAAAATGAGTCCAACCACTAAACGTGCTACTACTATAGAATGAATACTTTACGCCTTATTCTTAAATGTTGTTTAACTTTCAACAATAGTTCTGTGTTATTTTCAGTTTTAAAGTCACAGCCTTAAACTCCAAATTGGGACAGAACCGTTGCTTAAAGTTAATTAAGATTTATTAGTAAGCCCGTTAAATGACTTTTCAAAGTCTGTTTATATTACGATGTATAAAGGTAGAGCATAGTGAAGGTTAGGATTGTTGGTCTAGTGAATAGCGTATACGACAAGTAATCCAGAGGTCTCGGGTTCAAATCCCGGGTCGGGCCAAAAAGTGTTTTTGGGATTTTCTTAGGAAATCCCTAATAGCTGCCCGGAGTTTGGAAGTTTGGTGGTGATTCACGCCCGTGCCTCGGAGAGCACGTAAAGCCGTCGGTCCCGGTTGTCATGAACATCTATGATAATCGTTATTGGGAAGTTAGTGCCCTCAAATATACTGACAACTAGTTCAATCTTCGAATTTCAAGGAAGATGAGGCTAGAAGGATGAGTGATGGTTAGAATTATTTATTTAAACTTTTAAGCTCCACTCAATTACTGAAGCGATGTAATAGTATACATACACATCCTAATGTATGTATTTTACAATCGCTCTATTCATTTATAACAAAGGCTAACTTTAGGAATGATGAAACTGTATGTTACAAATTCTATGTTTAGCGAAACCCTTGAGTCTCGTATGTATTCTATAAAGTGTTTGTAGCTGTCTCCACAAACGCGCCGTAAATTTTCCTAAACTCTAGCAAAGACAGGGTAACGATAATAGAACCTAACAAGAGTAACCATCAATCCTTGAACAATAGGACAGGTATCAAATTAAAAAAACAATTCTGTAAAACGTATTTTAACTAAAATTAATTTGTAAAATGTTTATGTAATTTTTTACATCGAGTTTTGTAGGACTTCTTAATTAATAGTGTTCTTTGTTAAAAGAAAGCACTTTATTAATTGCACGTGTTTGTTTAGATAATTAAAATCAACATTTGCGCTGTAGTTGAAACTAAAATTTTACAGCTTTTACAAACCCACTGAAAAATTGCTCACAGTATACTCAAAATTTCTAACCTGAGATTTTGTTATTGTGTTTTCACTGTGATTATTTAAGATGTCATTGTTTCTACTAGAAAATATTTACTATACATTTTTGTAACGTATAATCAATATCCTCCTCCTTGCGTCGTTCTCCTCAGTTCTGAGGGTCGTGACCCTCACTTGCTAAAGTTTTGTGAATGGCGGTTTGCCACTTGTGTCGGTTCCGGGCAGCATGCAGAGCAGCATGGATTGTACATCCATAATACATACATAATCTATATAAGTATATATAAATGAATCTCTATTTTTCTTGGTCACGCCATCACGCGTGAACGACTGGACCGATTTCGCTAATTCTTTTTTTAATTTTAACCCTTTGTAGCCCAAGATCATAAAATTTTATATAACTTTGGAATACGATAGGATTAAACAATTAAAAAAACACGTATTTCTCAAAAAATTAAAAATATTTATTATTTTTGATTTATTTGACATTTTAGGGAGTGTTACATTACTGTAACATTGAGTTAAACTAATAGAAAATCTAGTTATGTGGTATGGAAGGATCTAAAACAATTATAGTAGCATAACAATACTCATTTTTCACATTTTTTTTGTGATACACCAGTACATTTGGAAAACTTGCACTAAACCTTTTTTTCTATCCAAATTCGCCGGTAGCCAATTTGATCCTGCCTATCTGCCAATGGAGGGACATGTAGAGTTGGGCCCATTTGTGTTTTTTGTCTTGAATTTCATTTTCAATTGACCTTTGGTTATTGATATTATGTTTCAAGCCTAGCTTGCATAAAGTCACACTGATCTCAAGTCGAAAATCTGCCAAGACAATTGTCTGTCACTGCAGTTTTTTACCTGCCTTACTCCTTGAAATAACAGCCAAGAATTTGCCATAGTCAGGTCTAATAAGTGCTAAAACATCCGAACCTGATAGCTTTTACTTTGTTTTAAAATTTTATACGTTCCCATAATACTGTCAATCAAATCTACGTCTGCCATAATATGCCGATTATATTTTCCGACGATATGGGGCCAATCAATGTTTATGTACTTCTTATTGGCTTTTTCGTAATTTCTGACTATGGTCTTCGGCAAATCACCAGCAAAAGATGACACCAGAGTTACAACTTTGTTGTCTTCCCATATTACGTTTCATCAATCACATCAATTCCGTCTATATTCGCCACATATTCAACGGAAATTCCGCGTACGTTTTTCATTACTTCCTTGTTAGCGGGTAGTTTGCAATCTGAAATGCGATTGCATGGTACTGTCCCAAGACTCAATATACCTCCTTTAGCTAAGTACTCCAGTAATGCCAAGGAAGTTATGAAATTATCAAAATAATGTTGATAATTCTGATGTCTTGGTATGGGGCGTGCCTGTCTTGGTATGACTACTATGTTTGAAGATTATGTTCATAAATCTGGTTCAGCGTGGAGTTCAAGTTTTTCTTTTTCCATTGTATTTGCCGTTTTTTTTCATTTTTGTGGATGCTTTATTTGAATGGCTCACTGCGTTCACATTTTTCAATAATTGCCTCCATATCAACTGCAGTATCTTCTTCACATTCAGATAAAAGTTCTAAAGTTTGTAATAATAGCTGAAAATCTGGATCAATAACGCTCATCATCATCATCATCCTCTAATCCGTCTTCGCAATTATACAGCAGTGACTTTGACCCCATTCTGAAATAATATGAGATAATTTTACATCAATATCCACATACTTTAGTTACAATTATTATTTCCGTCATCACTCAATGTAACAGAAATGTTACAAACATATAAAGTTACATTTTTCCCATAAAAAAGCAAAAATATTCTTTGGTAACAATATATAATCAAAATCATTCCCTTACCTATAGGTTTCGACGAAAGCAACACAATTTTATACACTTTTATTATATTTTTATAAAATTCAAACTTTCAATGAGTTTCAAATTGTCACTTTCATCAATACATGAAATTCGAACTCGCTAAAATCGTCTATTTATGCCATCTATGATTTGTATTTGATACTAAAATATTCGGTATAGTATGTTACAATGCAGTGACATTGATTTGAATAAGCTAAAATGTTTAGTATATATTTTAGCGGCATTTTTTAGGTTTGTTACAGAAATGTCACACGAGTCTACAAAGGGTTAAGTACGAGGATGGTTCTTAGGAAAAAATTAAAATTAAAATTATCTGATAACTTTTAAGTAATGGAGGGGTTCCGAGAATACAAAAGAATCGACTGTTAAGCGGTACGAAGTTCGCGGGGTCAGCAAGTAAGTTATGAATTTCAATAAAACTAATAATATTCATTTCATTGACGAAAACATATGTTATAGTATAGGACATTGGTTATACAAATAATTCTTAAGGTAATAATTAGATTATGTTATAGTAGTGTAAAATATGCTTGGGTTTCAATCTTTATTTAGTTACAAAGGATATAAAATTAACTTTGAATCTTAACCAATAAGCTGCCACAGGATTTTACATTATGTTTGAGTCACGTAAACCGCTGCCGCACCACGGGCTAAAGGTACTGCGTCATATTGCCTTAACTTTTGTATTTGCAAAATATTTCTTATTTTTATTTCTCTAATTATTATTTAAAATGGATCTATATTTTAGGACTAATCCATTAATATTCTTTTTTATTGATACCCTAAATAAAGCGACGTAAGATACTGAAACGGTTTAAATATTAAACAACCCATCTAGTCGTACTCCAACAGATGACATTTAAAACTTAAGGGATTTCACTCAAGGATATACGACAGCTGTAGTGGAACCATAAATTCAGATATGCTTTAAAAACTTTTAATATTTGATTCAGTTTTTTTACATTGTCTAATATAATATCATAAAGATCTTTTTCACGGCACTACCCAACCCAAGAATTCGTCTATTTGCATTTGATTTATCCATCCAAAGAGTGCTACATTTCACACATTGCCGTCTGTTCCCAGGCAAGACAAAGTATGTCCTATGGTGACAAGACATCTAATTTTCATACTTACATTGACTGCCTCGGTGGCGATGAAAGAAGAAGAAATAAATAAAGCGATGCAAGATACTGAAACGATTTACGGTAACATCAACGTATGTGACTGCTGTGGTCTCGGACGTAGTTACAAGTATATCAGTTATCTAATACCATACTGAAGTTGACGGGGGTAAGGCGGATATGTTTGGGGTCTCGGATAGTGTCGATCTGAGCTACTCGTGCGTTGCAACCGAAACGATGTCCCACCTTGAATAGAGCACTGTGCACACAGTGCACACAGGACCACCTGATGGCTGCCACCGACAACGCTGTCAAAGTAGCCGCGTTCTTTGCCGAAAAATGTAATTCTACCGACACGTAACGTTTGCCGTCGAAACGCTAAGAAGAAGAAGTACAAACTCTACTTAGTTTGGGTCTAGATGCTGTTATGTGTCAGATGACTGAAATTTATTTATTATGTATATCTCAATACATACACATAATGGTTATATTAGACCCCCAGAAATAATAAATGATCATGCTCACCACTCCATAACTTGTCCTGAGCTTTGGCTTCAGCTTCTGACTCAGCAGTCAGCGTTATTGACTAACAATATCCCGTAAAAATATCTACAATCAATCAATACAATAGGCCGTAAAAATATCTTCGTGTTAAGAAACTGTAAAATTTTAAGTTCTTGAAACCATTTTTTTTAATGTCACTTGAACTGTAGACCTCTCCATTTGTGTCAGCACTTCCATTAGAGACTAATTTGTCAGCGCCAGTAACAACAGTGTTTGAACAGGAGAGATTTACATAATAGAATCATCTTCAAGTTCGTTAGTGTTTTAGCGCTCAAACGGTTTGAATAATTCAATAATATACAACGCGGATTACACGGTGTGTTCTGGTTAGTTTAGGGTGCAGTTTAAGCCAATTTATATAACTCGTATTTGTTCTGTTACTGGCTGAAAGAGACGAACTAGGTTAATCTCGCGACCTATAACTACGATTGATATGAGTGTTGGAAATAGCGATATTGTTAAAATATCGTTAAAAATAACGTTATTGTGTGGATTAAAAATATAGTATCTCCACCTCTATTCATCCCGTAGATGTTGTAAAGTGGGCAGGATAATATCATTGCAAAAAGAGAAGGAAAACTCGAAACAAAGTTATATGCCAACCTCCTTGCTAAAGTGAAACCATGTCCGGCAGTTTACTATTGAAGGCTGTTGATGATGAAAATAATGATTGGGTTGCGTACATACTTTTTAAAAATGTAAAATGTAATAACTATAATTTCTTTCTTACGAAAAAAAAACCAGACAAGTTTTAGTTGTATGATGTACTGTTGTCGTTTACAATAAGATCCTTAACTCTGCCTACAAAAGACAGACAATGAATCCCGAAAGACTTTGACTAACTTAAAAACTTCAACAATGTATCTTGTTTAATTAAGAAGTTCCTATAGCCTCCTTTCAGTGACATCATATTTAAGAACAAATCTAACCAAGGCCCTATATTATTGTATTACCAATGAGGGACTGATTGTACATACTAATATTCATCATCATTATCAATTCAGCGGAAAGACGTCCATTATTGCACACAAGTCTAAGGCTACCCACAACAATATACAGACATTACAAGAAACAAAGATATAACCTGTTCTAACATCTTAAATATACCAAAGCCATGCTTAATTTCAATCCAGATTGTATGTAATTTGTTAAAACATTATTATAGTTATCTACTTAAACATTCATATCTGTGTCCAACATACCGCCAACATAGGTGTACTATGTTAACACTTGATAAGGCTGGAGGTATTGTTGAAGGAGTTATTGGAGTTGGTGTTGTAGTTCTGTTGGAGTTGGTGTTGTAGTTTTGTTGGAGTTGGTGTTGTAGTTTTGTTGGAGTTGGTGTTGTAGTTTTGTTGGAGTTGGTGTTGTAGTTTTGTTAGAGTTGGTGTTGTAGTTTTGTTGGAGTTGGTGTTGTAGTTTTGTTGGAGTTGGTGTTGTAGTTTTGTTGGAGTTGGTGTTGTAGTTTTGTTGGAGTTGGTGTTGTAGTTTATTGGAGTTGTTGGTGTTTGAGTTGTTGAAGTGGTTATTGGAGCTGCTGTTGTAGGAGTTTGTTGTTATAATTTCTAAATTGTTGTTGTTAGGATATAGGTGTTTGTAGTTGTGGAAGTAAGAATGTGTAAGAATGTGTGAAAATGCTTTTCGGTACTTATCTGAGATTAAGGGGGTGTGTTGATTATTAATCTCAGATAAGTAACCTTTTTGTATTAGGTTACTGGCAGGTTTTTATATTTAAATTGTTATTTTTTAAGTATTTGATTTTTTACGAGGAAATTTGTAATTCTAAATTTAGCCTTTCCGTTCATAGTTCTAGGAGCATAAACATGTCTTTGTAAATTATAATATTGAATTAAAAACTCTGAAATATGGAATCTATTTATCAAAGTTTATCATTTCTTGAAGTGTCCATTTAGTTTCCGATAATGATTTAGCCACATCCACCGTTTCCAAGACTTGTGTCGTCTGACCCCAACATTTCTGATGTAAGAGTGAAGAAGAGGCTTCAAAAATTAGACCGTAAGCCACTACCAGTGAGGGCTTTAGAACTGATCCAACCATATCAAATACCAAAATCATATTTAAATGAACCAGATGATGTAAATGATCTCTTTGAAGATTGTGAGGATTTAATTTTTACATCCGACTTTCACAATTGATTCTTTTTAAAAAATTGTATAAATAGGCAAAATTTTCTGTCTGTCTGTCACTCAATTCGATTCGTTTGACCTCGATTCAAATAAATTTATAACCTAAAAATCCCCTCCATTCTGAATGTCATAAATCATTCCACAGTTATGCGTAATTTGCATTTTTGACAGCCACGTATGAGTGGTTAAACTAGAGTAAGACGTAATTATAAACATCTCTACGTGAGCATGACCGCTCTACCAAGAATGACACGAGAGAGAAGGAGAAGAACAGAACGCGCACTTAATTTACTATACTCGAATTTTTAATTAGACGAAGCTAGCTGACAGTAGCTAATGTCACTTAGTAAAATAATGCTGCCATATTTAAAGTAATAGTGATGCATTCAGTTCTCATTCAATCAGATGAATGAACAATGAGTGTGAATAGTTTATCATTTCAAACTATAAAAGAATATTATATCTATTTAAGAATGAAATTGTATAAAAGTGCTCTGATATAAGATACTAGTAGTAGGTAACTACAATCAGTTTTTTGACGGCTCAACGTCGCGCGCGTCGCACATTATGTTTTTTGACCCAAAAAACAACCCTCCTCCTATTATATTTTTATTAAATAGATAAATTAATTTAAAAGTAAGTAATATACTTTGCGGGTCACCATACTTAGAACTGAAGTTCAAAAATGTTGTTTTTTGTTAGATATGGTTTTGATGAAAACAAAAATCTAAAAAGGTTTCTAATATCATTTTTTTCTAAACTAAATAGTTTGCGCGAGAGACACTTCCAAACTGGTAAAATTTTTGTCCCCCCCCCCCCCTGTAACTTCTAAAATAAGAGAATGATAAAAGTAAAAAAAATATTTGATGTACATTACCATGCAAACTTCCAAGGAAAGTTGGTTTGGACGAGATCTAGTAAGTTTTTTTTAATACGTCGTAAATCATAAGCCGCAATTTACATTTCTTACAATCAAAACACTATTATTAAAACATCGATGAAAGTTACAACGAACTACAAAAACTTTTATATGATGTTACTTGCTGCTACGGAACCCTTCATGGGCAAGTCCGACTCGCACTCGGCCGCTTTTTTTTTGTAAATATTCAAAAAAAAATTTATTAAAATCTTAGATCCAGTATGAGTTTCTGTAAATCTACTAATGTCCTTCTTTGCGGCTTTAACATACACAAATAACACAAAAATATAAACCATAACATGAAAAATACGGGAAATAAAAACAAACAATGTTATTTCAGGATTTATTTTTTTACAGCTATATCTTGTCTTAGTTGGATTCAAAACCTTGATAAATAACTAGCCTGCAATAGTACCAGTAATACAAAAAAAAAAAAACAAATCCTAATCATCATGCAGGATCCATAAGTTTACAAGCTTCTTGAGTTTTGTACTTTTTTTTGGTTTTAGGGTTGTTAATAGAGATATTACTCGTCTGTGGGCAAAGGCAAAGCAAACAGGAAGGGTATTGGCAGTATACATGTCAATAAATTTCACTCTAGTGTTTAAATTACTGAACATCAATAGATTTGCTCTATTGTTTTGGTTTGTTTGTTTATTTGTTGTACTTTCTTGCACTTGTGTTAAAAATAAACGAATCGAATTGAGTGACAGACAGACAGAAAATTTTGCCTATTTATACAATTTTTTAAAAAGAATCAATTGTGAAAGTCGGATGTAAAAATTAAATCCTCACAATCTTCAAAGAGATCATTTACATCATCTGGTTCATTTAAATATGATTTTGGTATTTGATATGGTTGGATCAGTTCTAAAGCCCTCACTGGTAGTGGCTTACGGTCTAATTTTTGAAGCCTCTTCTTCACTCTTACATCAGAAATGTTGGGGTCAGACGACACAAGTCTTGGAAACGGTGGATGTGGCTAAATCATTATCGGAAACTAAATGGACACTTCAAGAAATGATAAACTTTGATAAATAGATTCCATATTTCAGAGTTTTTAATTCAATATTATAATTTACAAAGACATGTTTATGCTCCTAGAACTATGAACGGAAAGGCTAAATTTAGAATTACAAATTTCCTCGTAAAAAATCAAATACTTAAAAAATAACAATTTAAATATAAAAACCTGCCAGTAACCTAATACAAAAAGGTTACTTATCTGAGATTAATAATCAACACACCCCCTTAATCTCAGATAAGTACCGAAAAGCATTTTCACACATTCTTACACATTCTTACTTCCACAACTACAAACACCTATATCCTAACAACAACAATTTAGAAATTATAACAACAAACTCCTACAACAGCAGCTCCAATAACCACTTCAACAACTCAAACACCAACAACTCCAATAAACTACAACACCAACTCCAACAAAACTACAACACCAACTCCAACAAAACTACAACACCAACTCCAACAAAACTACAACACCAACTCCAACAAAACTACAACACCAACTCTAACAAAACTACAACACCAACTCCAACAAAACTACAACACCAACTCCAACAAAACTACAACACCAACTCCAACAAAACTACAACACCAACTCCAACAGAACTACAACACCAACTCCAATAACTCCTTCAACAATACCTCCAATAACTCCTACAACAATAACTCCAATAACTCCTACAACAATAACTCCAATAACTCCTACAACAATAACTCCAATAACTCCTACAACAATAACTCCAATAACTCCTACAACAATAACTCCAATAACTCCTACAACAATAACTCCAACAAACTCCTACAGCAATAACTCCAACACCAACTTCGACATCAGCTCCAACACCTGCTTCAACACCAGCTTCAACACCAGCTCCAACACCTACTTCAACAACAGCTCCAACACCTACTTCAACAACAGCTCCAACACCAGTTCCAACAACAGCTCCAACAACAGCTCCAACAACAGCTCCAAAAACAGCTCCAACAACAGCTCCAACAACAGCTCCAACAACAGCTCCAACATCAGCTCCAACAACAGCTCCAACAACAGCTCCAACACGAACAGCTCCACTAAACAGCTCCAACAACAGCTCCACTAAACAGCTCCACTAAACAGCTCCACTAAACACCAGCTCTAATAAATAGCAAATCAAATCAAATCAACCATTCATAACATTAACATTCATCATATCATCTCAACTCTTTCAACAAAAACCAAAACTTTTTATAATAACCAACCACAATTTAGAAATTATTAAACACCAAACAGTAATATACTCTTTCAGCTGAAACCAAAAACTATTTAATAATAACCACATAAAATACAGAAAAAACAATACACTATAAAGGAAAAAATTAGATGTCAAAAATTCTGTCAAAAAATTATGTGAAAAATTTATCTAAAATATTCCGTTATTTTTTAAATTAATTGAATAACAAAATTAAATTATTTTTCCCTTTACAACAATTTCACACACACGCTTCCACTGCGCGACTCTGTTATTATCTCTCACCCCCTTAAACTAGCATACTTACACAAATATTTAGAATAAAAATACCTAAAAAGACCTAATGACATACATATATATTATGACGAGAGAATAACACCAACTAACTTAATCTTCATCACCTCCATCAACACCATCGTGACCTCCATCATCACTTATCTTCATCTCCATCGTGACAACAATATATCCATCTCATCTTCGTTTTCAACTCCATCACCTCCACCATCGCTATCGTGACATCCATCATCACTTTCTACATCTTCATGATCACCTCCATCATGATCATTAAAAAACACCAACAAACTCCGTCTCCTCATTTCTCATCAGCTTCACGAAAAACATCCTCTTGGTCTCATCAGCTTTACCAAAACCTTCAATAACCTCCATTATCCTCATTTGTCACATTTTTCAATTGTTTTTAAAATAATTTGTCCTTTCTATTCTATATCTTCAATAAAAATTTTCATTTAATTACTCACATTACTTCACTTTGTTCATTTTCTCAATTTCGTAATTTCATTTTACAATTTTCTGCTGGGGGCTTTTCACTTTTCTACATCTTCAATAAAAAATCTTTTTCCTGGTATCGTGCTGATATCGTGCTGGGCCCATAACCTCTTGGAAACGGTGGATGTGGCTAAATCATTATTGGTTACTAAATGGATACTTCAAGAAATGATAAACTTTTTTTTTTTTTTTTTTTTTTTTTTTTTTTTTTTTTTTTTTTTTTTTTTTTTTAAAAGACAACTCCCGCATTAGGAATATAAATTCCTGTGTCGCGGGGGACTTTACAAACATACATGAAACGGACACAAAGGACACCCAGACTCAGAACAACAAATTGCGAATCACACAAAGTGTTGTCCTACGTGGGATTTGAACCCACGACACTTGGCGTAGTAGGAAGCGGCGTGGCGACCGCTTAAGCCACTAGGCCAACCGTGCAGTCAAACTTTGATGAACAGATTCCATATTTCAGAGTTTTAATTCAATATTATAATTTACAGAGACATGTTTAAGCTTCTAGAACTATCAACGGAATAGCAAAATTTAGAATTACAAATTTCCTAGTAAAAAATCAAATACTTAAAAAATAACAATTCAAACTATAAAAACCTGCCAGTAACCTAATACAAAAAGGTTACTTATCTGAGATTAATAATCAACAACAAGTGCCCTGTTAAATAGATCTGTCATGTGTTTTTCGCGGCCTGACTTTCTGGCATGGTGTTCCCCGTCATATCTTTAAAATTTATTCCTAGATTCACCAGCCTGTTCGGTATTCAGTATAGATAGATACTATACGAACAAAGTCGTCGAAAACTCGTTTATATGACTAAAATTCGAACTCCGTACCCGATATCGGCAGTTCGGCACACTAACTATTTACTCGACAATCGAGGTAATTTCATTCATTCAGGAGTTTTTTTAATCATTCACTTTGTCACAGCACTATTTTTATTTCATCAAAAACTGACAACACAGTAAACGTCAGTGGATATCGTCTAATTAAAAATCCGACTATAAGCAATACCTCGTAATGTAACTGAAGGGTGACCATAAACATTTATAATTCGCGGGTATAGCACAGCGGTCGGTATATCCGACTCATTTCAAGTCCCGGCTCTAATTGCACCCAGTCCGTCTGCGGCACATTTCAAGCACCAATTATATTTCATCGCAGTATTGTGGCCACGTTAGAGCATTAAGTGCGGACTTTAGATGGCTTATTATGTATGAAAAAAGTTTTAATAAGTACCTACTCTCTCCATATTTAATTAAAGTACGTGTATAAATTACGAAAAATCGAATATAAGTAAAATAATGTAATAATTTATTGTTTACGCGATAGGTATTAAAAGAATGAAGAAAATAATAAAATCTATAAATAACTAACTATAAATAACTTAAAATCGTTACTATTCAATTCAACTGAAGGCAGTAGAGCCACGCTGATTCCAGCACCTATGGGCAACAGCAGACCAACACAAAGCGACAGCAATTTATGTGTCAACATTCACAAAGATTTCAATATAGAACTATAGTCGTCACAAAATAAGAAGCCCGTTTTGACATTTGCCATCGTGTTTTTTTTTATCAACGATTAATTCGATTTTTGACATTAAAAAAATCAAATTCATAATCCTATTTTAATTACTATGTTACCCATACACTATCACAACGCGTATCATATCAATAAGCATCAAGTTTAAATTTATATTGAAAAAATACACTCAAAAACACGAATAATCGTTGATTAAAAAACACGATGACAAATGTCAAAACGGGCTTCTTATTTTGTGACGACTATATTGAAATCGATGTAGCCATTACCAGTTTTACGCTATACGCAGGCGGTATGCTTATTGCCGGTAATTGTTGTGGTAGCAGTATTGGAAATAATTCAAAACACAATGTATTTTATTGATGTATTAATATTTAATGTTTAATTTATAATGCTTAAAATTATAATGTTCAACGTAGAACTCTCAAGTGGCCTTTAGCATTATACCAAAGGGAAATCTCGTTTTATCTAGTATGTAGTCACAATCGTGTTTTATTCATACATTATTCATCATCCTCCTAGCCATTATTCCCAAGTTTATTTGGGGTCGGCTACTAGTTCAACCGGTTTTACCTGAATTTCAGATTTTCCACGGAGCGGCTGGCATCGGACCTCCGCAACTGGGAGAACTGAAATTCGAAGATTGAACTAGTTGTCAGTATATTTGAGGGCACTGACTTCCCAATAACGATTGCTATATATGTTCATGACAACCGGGACCGACGGCTTTACGTGCTCTCCGAGGCACGGGCGTGATACACCGCCAAACTTCCAAACTCCGGGCAGCTATTAGGAATTTCCTAAGAAAATCCCAAAAACACTTTTTGGCGCGACCCGACACCTCTTGATTAGCAGTCGCATACGCTAACCACTAGACCAACGAGGCAGTGTAGACCAACGAGGCAGTGTGTATACATAAATTATTATTTCTCAGAAATGTCTGAAAATGAACTGAAGTCATTAGAATCAGCCGGTGCATCAATGATGGTCACCCGAAACCGCAAGCAGCTCACGAGCTCGTTAACGCGAATCTCATTATTTGTCCTTTGATTCAACTCCGCGGCCTACACTATGTCTGAGCTTTCTACTGATAAAATTATATTATAAAATATACTTGCATATGTTTACATGCATTTAGACAAATTATGTTTTGTTGGATGCGAGAAGCCCAAAATCGATAAATGGGAGAAGCCTAAATCCAGCAGTGGACCGCGATGGGCTGATGATGATGATGTTGCTTTTCTGGGTTATTGAACGCCTGCCTGAGCAGAATCCAAAAGAGGGAGTCTCCATATTCACTGCGAATGCAAGCATTATTGCAACCCACATTAAGGCGGCCTAGTGGGACGCTTTTTCATGCCCTGCATAAAGGACCCGGGATCGTAGTAGACAGGAAACATAAGCTTTCAGTGAATTCCAGTTGTGTTCCAGTGTAACACTGAAACACAATTGGAACTGCCAGTGTTAGTGCTGTCTTATGGACAGACGGCCGTGTTTAAGATCTGTGAACTTAAATATGTAAGTTCCCGTGATAAAAACAAGCGCACATCGTTCCTCAAGAATCAAAGTAGCTCTATGCCTTATGTTGTAAAATAAGTACAATGATTTAACCAGGAGAGTGTATCAGATAGATAAACAATTAAAATATTAGTAGGAATTACCATGCAGTTTAGCAGCGTATACACTTTAATGAGCCTAATAATATTTAAGTTACCAAGGACATTTTAAATATATGTACAATTGAACTCATGTTTTATTCTAATTTCGTTATTAACCAAACCGAACCACTTACATCCATAATTCCTTCCGGCCTCGAACTTTTAAACTTCTTAGCGTATCTTCTTTTGTAAATATTTCCATTATTGTTAACTCAATGAACTTGATTGAAAACAAAACGCTCCATTTAATAATTTCTTGATCTTTTCTGAATTTACCGAACGCAACTGAAAGTTTTGTTAAGAAAATTGGTTTACGTAGGTACTTAATTCTGAAAGACCCTCACTAGGAGACTCGCCGGGGGTCTATGTGTCTGACAACCCGTAGTAAAAGTGCGCGAAATAATCATGTCGGTTTTCCTCTCCCTGTAATTGAGTGAAGAATATAAAAAAGTAGTGTGTATATTGTAGTGTGTGTGTATATTCAACTGCCTTGTTGATCCGCAAATATTTATTTCGGAGTCTGGGTGTTTTCTATGTATAATAAATATGTATGTATTTACAAAAAAAGGTACCCGAATACAAGTTCTGCTTAGTTTGGGATTAGATGACGTTGCGTGTAAGATGTCCGAAATAATTATTTATTATATAAATATTATTTATACGCGAGACACGGGCAGAACTTAGTATTTTCTTCACATACACTCGAGATGCAGTTACAAAATAATGAATCAAAAAATTTCAAATAAAGAATTATTTAAATTTAAGCCGTCCATTCCATCCATTTAAATTTAGAACGTTTGCCAATATTTCAGTACGTTTGTTTCCACAAGCACAATCGATTTGGCCCACTTTTTATTTCTTTTATCCATTCATTTTTCTATGCAAATGAAGGGTTTGATAGAATAAGTCCACAATTAATATTCAAAATGAATGAAGAACAGAGATCAGTTCTAAACATTTTTGTTTTTGAATGAATGTTGATTTATTGGTATCATTGGTTATCGATCGTTTTGGTTTGAATAAGGTTTAATTATAATTGAGGCGAACGAAGCCTCCAATGAAAGCTTGTAATGTTTGAGCCGAGAGCAGATTGAGGAGAGCAGATGTGTTTTAACCGCTCGAAAGCCTCCAACTAAGCTTAACGACTGTTTCCCTTAGATAACAACCGGGAGCGCTATCTTAACATGACCTCTGAATTACGGAAACGCTCATAACATATCATGCCACTAACGGTTACCCATCCAGGTATTGACCGCGCCGTCGTTGCTTCCCCTCGGTGATTGTTTCTAATTACCTAGGACAACTGAGCACCTAAAGCTTGTACTATTTAAAGTTAAATGTTCACTTCAATATATTTACTACTTCAGTATAATCAACCAACTCGTTATTAAATTGTAATCATTTCATTAATTGCTTAAAGAGATAAATCAGAGCTTGGTTCAGTAATTTACAGTTTTTGACGCAATATCTCTTGATTACTAGTATTATCCGATGAACATAAAATTGAGGTAATTACTTTAGTAATTGATCAATAAATACCATTCATTCCACTGCAGATTAAATTAGTCTGAATACTATGGCACATGATACTTAAATTCATCGATTGTAAGGTTTAAGTTCTACATAAATATATTCTACAAGCATGTAACTGAAACAAAGTATAAGAATATTTGAAAAACGTTTCTACAATGTCGTTACAAATTACACACTTTTTAAAAACACTTTTGACTGTCTAAATGATGCAGATCTAGCGTTTCGGTTCTACTACAAATATAGAGCGATACAGTATGCCCAAAAAGGCATATTATTGAAACAGAATGTGTTTATGTGTATGTGATATTTTGTTTTATTTTTTATGTGTGAGTTCAAAGTGATAGGCGAATGTTTTTGTTTGTGAGTCCAAATGGTGTCTGTGGGAAGATTTCCCCGTAAAAAGACGCTAGCTAGACCCCGGAGGAAAAACTGAGTAAGCACAAGTGGCGGCCTAAGTACATACTTCTAAAACTTATCTAAGCTATGTATATTACATCATCATCATCATCAACAGCCTTTAACAGTCCACTGCTGGACATAGGCCTCTCCTTAGAAAGGAGGTTTTGGCCTACTATACCACGCTGGCCAGACGGGTTGGTAAAGGGTTGATTTCAAGTTTTCCTTCTCTTTGCATTGATGTTGTCTTGCGTAGTTTGTCCCTTAGTCGCCTTTTACGACACCCGCGGGATGAATAGGGGTGGTGACTATCTGTATTCTTAATCCGTCACCACACGGTAAAATATATTACATGAAAAATAGTATCCAATTCAATCTACTGCAGTCGAACTACTGCTGAATGAAGGCCTCTCCTAAAGAGCGCCAACCATCCCGACCTTGGGCAGTCCGCATCCATCCACTGCCAGCAATGCTTCAAGTTGTCTTTGCCTAAGTGGTCGCCACCCTAGCAGTTGTCGGCTCCAGTGGCTATCAGTCCGCCTGGAGACACGACCGGTCTACTTCCACTTCAGCGTGCTGATTCTCCATATGATATCGGTTACTCCGTCTCTCTGTCGAATTTCCTCGTTGCAAATTTTATCGACTAGAAAAACACCGAGTATCGTACGCTGAGCGAACTGGCCCAACGGTGAGCGTCCGCCTCTCAGCTCTGTATGTAATAACAGGCGGGACGAACTGGTTAAAAGCCTTGACTTTTAATGATTAATTTAATAATGAATGAACTCACGAAAATATGATGAAGCTTCCCATGTGCTGTCTAAACGAATTTTTCTATTGGCCTCCCTAAAAATAGTATAAATCATAAAAAACCTTAGTTTAACTAAGCCTGATTTATAACAGAACTCACAACAACTAACAACGATCAAATTCATCAAAAAAAAAACATAACAACAAAAGAAAATAAATTTTTGTAAAAAGAATTCATGAATGGAAATAATTTAAAAATACTTCGAAACTAGAGAGTTGTGCTAACACAGTTTCATGAACATACGATGCTTATCTCATTCGCAAGAACATCTTCACCCTTACATAAAATACATAACGACGCATCGAGATAAAAGGTGAAAAGCTAATTGTGTAGAATGAGAATGTTTCAACAAAGAATTGCTTTGTTGCATAATATTAGGGAGCTATTGTTCTGACAAACTGTTTGAGTAAAAGCGGTTGATTGTTCCATTTTTTTTTTGCTGGTAAAATAAAATGTGCGTGTGTATGTTTTGAATTGATCTTTTAATACTCTTGATGTTTTTCGCTATCCACTTATTCTGTGCTACTTCTATACTACACAAATAAATAATATTGAAGTCTATTCAAATCTAAATACATGTGAAACTATATCGTTAGCTATATCAAAATGCAATTTTTAAATAGTTGTATTGTTCTGAATAATTTCTGGAACGGCCATACCGCCTTTGATGAAACTTTGATTGGCAGATAACTGATGTTATAAGGAGTAATTTAGGCTAAGTTTTTAACAATAACCACCGGACTTGTTTTTATATAAATAATATAATTTAATGACCATTTCTGTTATTACTATTTGAACGTGCTGTTGTGTTTTGGTCCGATATCTAAGTGTGTACCAGCAATAATGATGAACATTATTCCAGATTATAAACTGCGTCTTGCTATCTATGTACTTGTTACGTAATTAAAAAAGCTGGCGTTGAACCATAGTGTCTAGAACGCTACACTTGTGACCTCATACTATCTAAATAAATTATTTTGTATTTGTAGTAGATACTTTTCACAAACAGCAAGAGTTGAACTATATGTAGTGTCTGGGAAATGGAAAACTACGCTTGTGAGCTTGTACTTTTAAATTGTTTTGTTCAAAACAATGTTTTCAGCGTAAATAAAAGCAGTAATTCAATTTGTACTAAACTTTGTATTTAATAACTACTGACAATGATTATGATAGTATATTGTCTAACACAAAATGCCCTTGTTAGGTTGAATTTTTTATGGGACATTTTAAGAAATATATAACACAGTTATTAGGGGGCGTCCATAAATTACGTGAGATGTTTAAGAGGGGGAGGGGGTAGAGTCAAATCTCATCTAATCTTACGTTGGAGGGAGGGGGGGTCTCGGCAAATATCACGCAATTATTTTTCTGATTCCTACAAAAAAAAATTATTTTGGTCCATTTAATCCAGATTGTACATGCTTAATATTTAATCTTAAGCGTAATCGTAATACGATTAAGATCATTCATTATTTCATTCGTAAATGAAAATCATATAGACACGTTGGTTCCAATAGTCTCTCTTGAGACCGCGCATGATTCTCCATGGACTGAATTAGAGAAACGAGTAGTGAAGTAGAGAAATAAGAAAAACGAATATCTAATTAGTTTTTTAATCACAATAGTTACGATTTAAGTATTCTATTGTTAAATTTTTATTACACTTATAATTAAACTCTCAACAATATTGATTACTAGTCTTAACTAGTCGTAAATAAAAGCACGAACTAATTTTTTTATTCTTTTTACAATAAAAATCCAACGGGTTTACGTAAGAAACCCAAATTTTGAAAAATCTCACGTGAGATTGGGGGATGGGGGAGGGGGTTGAATGAAATCTCACGACATCTCACCAGGGGGGGAGGGAGGCACAGAAAATTTAAAAAAACACCTCACGTA
Organism: Phragmatobia fuliginosa; assembly: GCA_932526445.1. NCBI lineage: Eukaryota > Metazoa > Arthropoda > Insecta > Lepidoptera > Erebidae > Phragmatobia > Phragmatobia fuliginosa. The sequence goes on along the minus strand of OW052066.1, from coordinate 5,675,066 downwards.
ATTTATGGACGCCCCCTTATAGGATTACAACTTTCAATGCAAAAACTTATTAAAACCGTTGAAATACTATTATAATTTCTTAGTTATGGTTCATTATGAAATTGAGTGTTGTTTACACGTGTATTGAACTAAAAATACAACTAGCCTAACAACACAACAACAATATACATCTAATACTGAAATTGCAAAAGACTTCTCATCGTCAACATCGCAATTTTTTCACGCATTAGCTTCCTAAATTACTGCATTCTGCCTGATGCAAAGCATGAGTAGAATTAAGGAGTAGATACAAACCTAGATAATGCAGTTTACCCACATATTTAAATAACACACTGCTAGACATAAGCCTCTGCTTAGGCTGTTTTAAGTTTTCCCCTGTATTTTTTTCCCATAGTCAATTTCTATACCCATGGAATATATTCATTCCAAGTAACGAGATGACGTGTATGGCGACAGTCCGCATTATCGACAGTTCCGAAGTCACCAAGTCCCTTGAGCCTCTGCAGCTGGAAAGAAATGTCGCTTACATCACGGAGTGTTCCGAAGAGTTGTTCCAAATGGTCCCTCTACCCCCCTTTTCTACAGGACAACACGTACTGGTATCGAAAGCCACCGCTTTAGAGTAGTTGACATACGTTCTCGAACTAAACGGTTCGGCTCTTCCTTTCTGTGCCAAGCAGTTAAAACTATATCCGCGGGGCGTGAAAAGGCATCTGAATAGGCCGCCATAGTGTGGGTCGCCATGATACATTATCCGCAGTGGCAGTAAGGACGGTGATCATCACTCTTGGATTCTGTTCATGCTTTCCATCAAACAGAGCAGAGTAATTTTGGCAACTAAATTTATAAATTACAATATGAACAGTCTCCTGTTACGTACACTCTATTCTTAATTCATCACCACACGGGCAACAGATTAGTAACATAAATGATCTTGATCTATTTCCTATTGCTTTCTCTGTTGCTGTAGAAGTAGCGGTTACCATCAATACTGTTACAGCTATCAACAGTTCAGTTAGCTCGAACACTTTCACTATCCTTACTACTCTACCGCATCGATGCGTGTGCTTACGATTTCATGCCACAAATGAACCAACGGTATCAACATTTACTGTCAAATTCATACACTTAGAGCTTGAAATTGTCAATATCGTTATTGACAAGAACGTAAATGTTATTAAGTTTTAAAATATGAGCCAATAAAAAAATAATTGCTGAGTTGACTTGTTAATCCTTATCATTCATTTTAAATTAAAAATAACATTAAATACTTTCGTTTTTGAACCGACATAACTTTTAGTATCGAAGTAATCGAACCCCTACATAACTAACTACCTGTGCAAGAGCAGAGCAGAATGCACATGCACTGATCGAACAGGTTCATTAAAGTTCATTCGTTCCCATTCATCACTACAGAGGGCGTTGACTGTGTTGTAATTTAGACCCGCACCGCGGTCGTCGATCCCCCATGTTGGCAGCACTGTAGATTCAAAATTGACGGCTTGATGCCATGTTGATGTTGGTACCCCTGCGCCGCTAACTTCACACTACAACGGTTTTACGCGAACGTTACTTTAGTTTTGTTTTGAAGTGTTTGTGTACAGAGTTGTATACCTTTTGAATCATTATTTTGATTTTTATCAATGGAACGGACATTTTTGTTTTCATTTAAAGATAGTTATGAATTAGTATGAGTTATTTGTGTAAATACAATGTGTTGTTTATTGAATGAAGTGGAATGATTTATCCGTGAAAGTTTGGTTATATTGACAGTTGAGTTCATTATTACAGTTGAATACATTGTGTTTTAATGTGATTTAAGTAAATTATGAAATGTTTACCTTATAAGGATGGAAGAAGTTGATTTTCACAAGGTAATGTTCAACCCTAATGGAGAACTCAAAGCCCGGTCTAGACCTTCAATCTCATATGGCGCTGATACGAATTAATTTTCTCAAAAAGGCGCGGTTAAATTATAGTCGACTGAGATAAATTTATACTGACAAGAAATTGTTTCCGAAGCTCAAATTTGAGTCGTGAAGGTGTCTAGAATTTACTGTAATTTAATAATACAACTTTATTCTAAAATAATAAGATATTTTAAATATTTGTTTTATGATCCATTGCTAGTCTAAATAAAGGTAGGTAGGTAAATTTAGTAAAATAAGTACGTAAATAATTCTAACAGTAACTTGAATAAATCAATAGTGAACTAGCAAGAATATCTTGCAGAAAACAAAAGTACTTAGGTACTTTTTAGGAACAAAAAAATAATTCCCCATGATACAAATAGGTTAGTTGTATATCAGCAGCTAGTACTTAGCTAAATACTTTTCATTATATTTTTTTTTTTTAAAGACAACTCCCGCATTAGGAATATAAATTCCTGTGTCGCGGGGGACTTTACAAACATACATGAAACGGACACAAGGAACACCCAAACTCAGAACAACAAATTGTGAATCACACAAAGTGTTGTCCTACGTGGGATTTGAACCCACGACACTTGACGTAGAAGGAAGCGGCGTGGCGACCACTTAAGCCACTAGGCCAACCGTGCAGTCTAATTGATTCTTGTTTATCTATAGATACATATAAAATTACTTACCCAGACTTAGTGATTGATTCATCAAGGTCTGCATTTTAAAATGTAAGCAAGCACACATTTAGAAATGTATTTTTTTTGGAAATTTACCCCTTAGGCTAAATAAAGGCCGAACAGTGGGGGCTAAGAAAAGGCAAGGATGATCATTTCTAAAGTTAGAAACACGTAGGTACCTACCTAACAAGAAATATCACAATCACGCTAACGAAGCCGTAGTCAATCAAGTTTGTAATATAAATTATATACATAACTACGAGAAGTTCCAATTAAAGGTTTAATAAATGATGGGTTAATTCAACTTAAGGTTTAATTAGTGATGTACCTATTTATTAAAATTGGTTTAAAATTATTTACATGAACTACGGGACCCTGAAAATGACTAGAACTGTCTAATACTCGTGTTCATGAAATAAAAACTATTTAACTCGTAGTTTAGAGCGCTAATCTCATTTACGGGCCCGATTTGAGAAAAAAAAATCATTCCAGTGTTATATAACAAATTTATTGAGGAAGGCTATAGGCCATATATCATCACGTGACCATAAATATGAGTGGAGTAGCGATGAAAAATGTTTCAAAAACGGGAAAATTATTTCCTTTGAGAGGTTCCATTGCGTGCGCTGCGTTAATGATTGAAGATTCGTTAAAATAATGTATGAGCGAATATTTCCTCTTGAAAAGTTAAAAAAAAGTCCGCGAAAGCACAGTCTATCTTTTGACATTGGCCCACTATAACCTTTTCTTTGAAACAAATTTGTTTTTGCGGGATAACAACACACTACCCACAGGCTATAGAAGACTGCGACTTCTATCCCATGTTCATATAGGTATCGTGTTTTGACTCATAATCCTTATACCAAGATAAACATTAAAATCAATGTAAATCAAATGCCACAATACTTTTACTGTCAGATAACTTAGTTTAGTTATCTCAATTGTATTCAACATACATTCCAATCGATATCGATAAAATATTGATATATTTTGAACATTGAGCAATTTACTATCAGTCTTTGGTTTTCTGATGGCTATCGATAATCTTTGCTTTCAAGTCTCGTGTTGATTGGGCATATTCCCGAAACTCTTATTAGTTGATTTTGCTAAAGCCAAGTCTTCGCGGACTATTTAAGATGTATGTTCCACTATAGCGCCGAAAATACTACCGATTTTAATGAATTTAGAGTCAATAAATTCGTAATAATGACCGGGACATGGTTTATAAAAAAATATGTAGTTGAGTTAGTTTTTTTAACTTTTTCTGGTGTAAAACCAGAAAAAGTTAAAAAAACTAACTCAACTTCTAACAACCACCCCAAAAAGTCTTGAATAGAATTTCATGCGACTTTTTTAAGTTAGCTTAAAGTTACTTATTCTGCAATGTTGAACCTATCTTCCTCTATATCTTTTTAATCTATGATAAAATGTTAAAATGCCTAGCTGTGCATTTACACACTTTATCGTTTATCTTAAACCAAAAAGCAACATAGGCACTATTCAGTAATCTGTGACATAGGTAAAACATCCCTTCCTAGTCCCGAAAAAAAAAACATTAAACCGTTGCGGAAGATATGGGCAGGTAGAAACAAACCTTGAATGGGTGCGTGAAGTTATGTGTGTTACAAAAAAGAAGAGTAGATAATGCCTAATTTTTTTAAATAGTCTCATTATAATTTGTTTAATTTTGGAAGTTAAACACGTAAAATCGCGTTCAGAAATCCTGTTTTCGTCTTATCCGAGATTTTATCTGTTCCCAGTGGTCCTACTGACCTATCTAAATCTAAATTGAAAAGCAATTTGCTTTTTTGCTGTTTATCAAAATTCTTTAATTTAAAGTATCATAATTCCTTAAACCGTAAAAAACAAATGAATAAGTAACTATATAAAAAAATTGAAGTACTTAGGTATCTGTTTGTAATATCAAATAAACACTAATTTACTAAATGTATAGGAATGTAATAGACATACGTTATTTTATTTTTTCTAAGATCGATAAAAAAGCAATTTAAAATAATTTTGTATGTCTTGTTCCGGCTCATGTCTGCAACGGCTGGACCGATTTTTACGGGTCTTTCACTGGCAGATAGCTGATGAATTAAAGAATATTTTTTTTTGATATTTAACTGATTCAAACATCTACAAAATAAAGATCCCTCAGTTTTATAAACATACTACCTAGTAAAATCTCGTTTTTAATAAATTGCTTCACATTTTTAAGGTCACATTGTAACAGATTTAAGTAATTATGATATCACACAATTATGTAATGAAAACTAAAGCTGTATAATAAAATAAAATAGATTTTTATTGCTTACGTACTAACAAAAAAAAGGAAAAACAAACATAATATTAACTTGGAAACAAAATTAAATTACTTAGCTTAATTGGAATTTGTAAGTTTAAGTAAACAAGAAATAATGGTTAGTGCGGTTTTGTGAGTCAAATGAATAGAGTATTAGGTGTGTATTTCAATATCTTCCTTGACAACATTGCTTGAACTTTTATGGTTAAAATAAAGTGATTAGTTAGAAACAAGGTAAATAATTCTTTTGAAAAGATTGTTACAACTTGAATGGCTTCGAGAAAGGTATGCTACGGTTGAAGGTACCTGCGTTGTTATTTCTTTCGAGACACGTACGACAAGTCAGTAATTCCGGATGATATTTCAAACTAGCTCCGTTCCGCGGCGTTACTCACTATTGTTGTATTGAAGGTACAATAACAATCTTTTTTTCTTTCTTTTCTTAAAAAGACAACTCCCGCATTAGGAATATGAATTCCTGTGTCGCGGGGGACTTTACAAACATACATGAAACGGACACAAAGAACACCCAGACTCAAAACAACAATTTGTGAATCACACAAAGTGTTATCCCGCGTGGGATTCGAAACCACGACACTTTGCGCAGTAGAGAGCGGCGTGGCGACCGCTTAAACCACTAGGCCAACCGTGCAATCGCGGGTAACACCAGGAGGCTCCACTAGTCTATACATATTATACAGAATAACAAAATGGAAGTGTCTCTTTGTCATTTCGACTGTCTCGTTGGTCTAGTGGTTAGCGTATGCGGCTGCTGATCAAGAGGTCTCGGGTTCGATTCCCGGGTCGGACCAAATATTATTTGTGTGATTCACAAATATTTGTTTCGGAGTCTGGGTGTTTTCTATGTATCATATGTATGTATTTACAAAAAAAAAGTATGTTTATGTATTTATATCAGTTGTCTAGTACCCATAACACAAGCTCTGCTTAGCTTGGGACTAGATGATGTTGTGTGTCAGATGTCCAAAATATTTATTTACTTATTTATTTATTTCAAATTAATAGTTTTTTATTAAATGTCTATACGGTTGTCTATACGGTACTTACATCAGAATTTTAACGTTTATGTCTGTCCGTCTGTTTGTTTTGGCTAATCTCTGAAATGGCTGGACCGATTTTGACTGGACTTTCACTGGCAGATAGTTAATGATATTAGGAGTTACTTAGACTACTTTTATGTTAGACTAGCTTCGTCCTACGGCGTTACTTGCGGTTATTGTTGTAAAGGTACAATAACAATTGCAGATAACAATACAGGGGGCATATATTATCCCTACTAATATTATAAATGCGAAAGTAACTCTGTCTGTCTGTCTGTCTAAACCACTAAACCGATTTTGATGAAATTTGGTATGAAGATAGAACTGAACTTGGGACAGGACATAGGCTACTTTTTACCGCGATAACTGACGTACAAGCGGGCGGAGCCGCGGGCAAAAGCTAGTAATACATAAATAATAGTTAGTAAAAAGTACTAAATATGAACGTAAATGTGGTAATATGTTCCTTTTCGTTCTTAGCCACTGAACTAATACTACGAGTATAAACAATAGCTTGCCAACAAGCATAATTTCTCTACTTAGTTTAGGGATGCGAATGATTTCACAGACCGTCGGGCTCACGAGCAGGCACCTAACTACCTACTCTAAATTACACGCAACTCTAATTCGAACATCCAACTACTTTGAACTGAAAGGTTCAATTAGGTAAAAGTTGAAATGTTCGCTAACAATTCCACTAAATTCTGGTTTCAGGATTCGAAACACATATGCACGAAGTATACTATTGATACCATTTTTTTTAATATAAGCATGCCAAAATGAAATAACTCTGCCCGATGAAAATTATGAGCAGTATCCAAGAGTAGATGACACTATATTCATTGCGAATGATGAAAATATAGCATACTGACCCATACATGGCGATCTATTAAGATGGTTCTGCATCAATGGGTCTTTAACCTGGGACTCACCAACGAAACACGACAATACAAATGCTGTCATTTTAGATTTGTTTTCTGTGAGGGTAGGAACGAGGGCCAAGTAGCCCATTCGTGCTGAAATCAGGGTGGCTCTGTGTTACAGGTTTCCTTGATAAATCGTCTGTAATCACTACATTTATTAGTATTTACTATTAAATAAAGTCCTTCACTGCCTCTGTCTGTCTGTTTGCGATAAACTCAAAAACCACTGCACCGATTTAAATACTTTTTACCACGATAACCGACAGAGACGCGAGCGCAGGCGCAGGCGAAAGCCAGTGTACAATTTTTTTGTAAATCAATTCTAGATAACTGAAGGATAAATACCTATATTATATTCATTTTCCCTAAAAATTACCTACACAATCATTGGGTTCGTTTGAATAGTGAAAGCGTTAAAATTCCAATAATACTTATAATGGTAGTTAAGATAACGTGATGATGATGATGGATGTTTACATTACACATTTTAGTGTCAGAGACCTCTGGGAACAACGAAATCCATTAATTTGACTGTCTTTGACAGACAGACCAATGTTAAAGCTTACGTTTCAAGTTTTGAGTTCTGCTCTCTTTTGACTAAATTTATATGGCCTATACATAACCCGGGCGTTGTTACGAATGTATTGACATCTCATTCATTAAAATTGGTTCAGTACTTTCGACGCACGGTGGAACATACAAACATACATAGACTTTTAAAAAGAAAGAAAAAAGACTACCTTCTTTTTTCTTTTTTTTTTAAAGTCTTTGTATTCTTCCAAAACTATTTTGACTTCATTCATCATTCAATAAGATAAAAAAGTCTTGCCTATTTCTGGAATACGGGATTTGCAATCAAAGTGAGTAATTTGCGACAGTTAGTTGCACCGTCTCTTGATCACGTGTATTGTGCAGTCAATCGATGGATACTTCAAATACGTTCATCAGGAACATTGTATGCACGTCTAAGTTTATTTTATTGATTTCGTACTAGTTTGGAGTGTGTAAAGTGAGAATAAAGTTATTGTATGTGTTCGTTAGTTGCACTTGCATTGCATACTTATCGATTTCAACAATTCTCTTGCAGTTTGCTTTCCTGAATTTATTACGTATTAGTTTTTGCCCGTGTCTTTGCCATGAGGCAGAACCAAGACACCATTATTTAAAAACGCAAGACTGATAAATCTAGTTTAGTAATAAAAGATCAACAAAGGCCAATAATAAGCTAATAATATAAAAACTATACGTCGTTTCTCTCATCTTATTATTTTAATAGTCATTCTGACAATAGAATGTCGTGTCATAGTTATATCATGGCACTACATGAATAGGACAGATATGTCATCATATATAACGTAATAACTGTAGCAGTAACAATAAATATACCTATATTGAGTTATAAGATAATCCATACTTGAATAAATAAAATGGAAGAGAAAATAAAATAAAAGTGTATACGGTACTAATATTAAAAAGACAATTTTTTGTCTTTAAATCTGTTTGTTTCGGCCAATCTCTCGAACGGCGGGACCAATTTTGACGGGACTTTCACTGACAGAAAGCTAATGACATAAGGAGTAACTTAGGCTAATTTTATGTAGACTAGCTTCACTCCGCGGCGTTACTCGCGATATAAAACAATAACCGCGCCGACACAGCTTGTCGAACATATTTGGCCACAATGTTTACTACTCTACAAGCAACAAAACGTGGCTGTATTTCAAGACTTTTCCAATAAAAACAGCAACAAATAAATCATGTAGGTATATTTTAACTCATCTTGGACATAAAAGAATACATTTTTTATCGGAAAATGTCTTTCGAGTTTGTGTCAGGTTTAGCATCTGATTCCTAAATATATCAATTTTCATTTCAATAAAATAAAAAAACCATAACTATCAATCCAAAATAAGTAACAATTAATTTTCATTTATCTTCATCAGATATGGAAATAGAGAACAAATTGATACAAGCTCCTCATGACAAAGTAATAACTCAAATTGTCTGCGTAATAAAAGATAGTCGCTAGCTACATCAAAATACAAACTCCCCTTTTAAATTACATTCCCTGCGTAGGCCGACAGTACTATAAATTGCAGTAACTTCTTACAAACTTACATCCATTGCTTCGTTACAGTAAAACTTTCAACAAATACTGAAGTAGCATTGAATCGAACACTCAATGGAATGTGTAATAAGTTACAAATTCGAAAAACTTGTACCGCTGCAGGGTAGATCGTTCTGCCACAGCGGAAATTACCATTTTAATAGTATTCTTCGGAGTTGGACTTCCGTAACGTGTACAAAATCAGTGATTTACATAAATATCATTGGCTGGTGATAAAAGGGCGAGTGTTAACTCATTTCCTTTCAAGCTAGTTTTGTTTTTGATACATTCAGTGAGAAATGATTGATAATATCGACGGATTGTGCAACAACTTAATGTCACGCAATAATTGCTATGTATATAATGCGTATAGATACTATACTTTCCAAATTGCTTATAATTTCGATGTTCACGTAATTGATCACATATTTTGTGATAATTACCCATAGTTAAATTTTAAAAAAACTTGATGCAATGTTTGAAGGAGAAATATTGTTACGATTTCACTGAGTTTATGTCATATCGTGAGCAGGGGAAGTAATGTTATAGAGTATTGGTATTATTATTTTTTACACTAATTTTATCCATTTAACATAGACAATATTAATGAACATTTTCTATTGAATAAAATAAAAACTTTACTTTTAAATATTCTAGAATTTATTTGAGGAAATTTTAATTTCCTTTATTTACTTACCGAAATGTTATTTTTGACATTGCATGCAATATTTAAGTAATTTAATTCATATTTGCTAATTAATTAATTTCATTTTTAGGGTTCCGTAGCCAAATGGCAAAAAACGGAACCCTTATAGATTCGTCAAGTCTGTCTGTCTGTCTGTCTGTCCGTCCGTATGTCACAGCCAATTATTTCCGAAACTATAAGAGCTATACTGTTGAAATTTGGTCAGTCTATGTATTCTGTGAACCGCATTAAGATTTATACATAAAATTAGAAAAAAAAACAATACATTTTGGGGGTCCCCATACTTGGAACTGAAACTCAAAAATTTTTTTTTCATCAAACCTATACGTGTGGGGTATCTATGGAAAGGTGTTCAAAAATGATGTTGAGGTTTCTATAATCCTTTTTTTCTAAACTGAATAGTTTGCGCGAGAGACACTTCCAAAGTGGAAAAATGTGTCCCCCCCCCCTCTAACTTCTAAAATAAGAGAGTGATAAAACTAAAAAAAATATTTGTTGTACATTACCATGCAAACTACCAACGAAAATTGGTTTGAACGAGATCTAGTGAGTAGTTTTTTTTTAATACGTCATAAATTGTAACACGCAATTTACCTTTCATCTAATCAATACACTACAATGCAAAGTTACAACGAACTACAAGAACTTTTATATGATGTTCCTTGCTGATACGGAACCCTTCATGGGCGAGTCCGACTCGCACTTGGCCGCTTTTTTAATATACCAAACTAATATTTGCATACCATGTATACTGGTAGGATGTAAATGGGACGTGTTTAATTTTAAGATCATACTTTGTACACCTACATTCTGGCAAAGAAATGATTATTATTATTATATCCATAGAAACATTTTTATGCTATATGCGTGGAAAAAGCTGGTACTTAAATTGATATTTCAAACGACATTTAAATTACATATATATATTTAATTGTATAGATTTTCAGAATATCAAATTGGCTAGAGGGGTTGACTTGTTCATTGCAATAAACATACATACTTGCCAAGAAAAAGTATAGTTATTATGCAAAATCACTTACAGTATACCTAGGCATGGTTAAGTGTGGATACCAAATGCCATTGTGTAATGTCACAATTGTGGTTAGGTACATCACAATACCTCAGTGATCATGTAAAGTACCTATTCTGGATGAATTTCGTAATTAATAATTCTGTTTGTTGGAAACTATTACATGCCGATTTGTAGTGAAAACCTCATAAGGATAATACTTAAGTATATTATTATTATTTTATGTTGAAATATTACCTAAATACCGTTAATAAATACATATACTTTATATATGTAAACCATTATTAGTATTATTAAGTTGGTAAATTTTATATTTCTCAGCTTTTGCTGGTAATAATTTGTGACATTAACGGACTCAGTCAAGTAAATGCCACAGTATTTTATGAAGGAGTATGTAGGTGTTGGGTTTCAGATCAAAAAGTTTCAAACTGTGGTGAATGTGTTTAGGAATAACTCCAGTAGTAGACAGAACTATAGGGACAATATATATACTTTCTGTTGTTTTCAGAATCTTAATACTTCATCCTTAAGGTCCGTATAGTTATGTTGTACTTTTTCTGCAATTATTATTATTATATGTAAACCAGCTGAGTCCCGCAGGTACACCCGTGATTATTGTTCTAGTGTAGCAAGTCTAAAAAAATTGCCTAAGTTATTTCTAATGTCATTAGCTTTCTGCCAGTAAAAGCCCCTTCAAAATCGGTCCAGAATTAATATTATCATATCTACTAGATCTATTTTGATATATTATTTTGTAAATTCATGCATTCACTGATAATTTCCGATACATTTGTTTAGATTTCCTGATACATGTAATAACAATTTATGGGTATTTTCATTAAACAAATGTAATGAATGAATGATACATATAATAATATATAGGTATAGGGATATATGAAGAACATAGGTATCGCACAAGTTAAGCCAATAAACTTATACCTAAACTGTTCAAGGTAGTAGAGCAAGCACGAATAGGCCGGCTCGACTGGATCCGTACTACCCTCATACAAAAGACCAACGCAAAACTTACAGCATTCGTGCAGTCGTATTTCGTTGGTGAGTGTGAGACCGGAGGCCCGATGATGCAGTAGCAGTTCTCTTTGCAGTAAAGCTATCCTGCACAGTTTACTTCTTAACTTCTAAGATATACGATGAATAGGATGACACTCTGTGTTTCGTAATCCGTCATCTGGAAACAGTAATTTTGAGCATGTTTTAACAGCCTCTAATATTTTTGGTTTCATGGCAGAAATAACGTTTGATGTTTATAGTTTTAATTATAGTCAAATGCATGTATCCTGTAATAATATTAGTCGAACAACTGTGTCACGGGGACACGTAATTTTAATTACCCACTTTCGTGTCAATTTGAATAGGAAATCGTGTTTGCATAATAATTACTTAGTGAGATATTATATGGTACACCAGATGACGGCAAAACCAAAAGGAAACGTAATATTCTTGACAGTCTATGCCTTTGTTTAAATTACTAAATCGATTTACCTACTTATTTAAGTACAATTAATTTAAGTCTTTTACTAGGTTATTATAGTACTGTACTATAATACATTCATTCTAATATAACGTTACACTGACTTTCGAACTAGACAATACACGTATTAAGGTAACCAGACTTCTGATAAACATGGATAGTCTATAAATTACATTTAGAGACAATCAAAATGATCGTGATCACGTGATACTTATAATCGAATCCGCGAGGTCTGTTTCAGTCGATAGGATCTCTAACCGGTTCCCGATTACTGCAGTCCATCACAATACCAGTGACAGATCAACCGTTTACCATACTAGTTATTGCTCTGAATAAGATCTCCTTTGTCCCTCCTTCATACTTTACAATCAGAACAAAACCATACAAACAGTAACATCAATCAATGTTATAATAAAATAACAGAATCAAACAACAGATCTCCAAGTTTCAATAAACAGTTATCAAAATAACATAATACGTAAAGTCCGGTTTTTATTGTTATCAGGCTGAAACTACTCTCATAAGAGCAAAATTTTGCAGCACCAGAATATCACTCCGTTATTTATTTAATGATTGTCATCTCATTCATACTGATAATTCTAACAAAATCTCTCTGACTGACATGCAAAAAACCAGTCGAAACTTGCAAAACAATTCATTCACTCCCGAATAAAACTCGCCAGGAATAACTAAACGCGTTGACAGATAACAAAGAAATGTAATGGAGGGTCGCACTTAAATTAGGGAGCGAGACACCTGCTACCTGATCAACATTCGGCCAACTTCAAGTGAGTTGAAGCTATCGTGTTATATTTTTTATGTCCGTTTACATTTGGGAACGATGAGAACAGCGGCTGAGTTTTTTGGGCAAAAAGGTTACTACAGATTATGAAAGAATAGTTTTGCCCAAACAAACTTAATGTCTTTATTAATAATTGAAAATAGTTCATGATTATAATAATAATTTTGATAATATGTAATAAAATACTCATTCCAATGAAATGTTTGTCGTTGCTTTTTGTAAATTGTCGGTCTAGTGGTTGCAGTATGCGACTGCTGATCAAGACGTCTCGGGTTCGATTTCCCGGGTCGGACCAAATGTTTGTGTGATCCGCAAATATTTATTTCGGAGTTTGGGTGTTTTCTATGTGAAAATATGTACTTATGTATTTACAAAAATAAAGTATGTTTATATCTTCATATCAGTTGTCTTGTTACCCATAATACAAGGTCTGCTTAGTTTGGGGACTAGATGGCGTTGTGTGTAAAATGTCCGAAATATTTATTTATTTATTTTAGGAAAGTTAACTTTTGTAACACTAAAACTGCTGTGCGCATAAGTCATTCCTGAAACATTCATACTGGCAGTAAGCTGTGTGTATATGAAAATATAGATAGTTGTCATTCATTTAGATTATAACTTATTTTTGCATATGTATTTTACCTATTTAATAGTTGCAAATAAAAAAGCAATGATCAATCTAATCTGACATCTACAGATTACGAATGTGATGTTTAAAGTGCATCGCTTCAAGATTATCATTTGATTTGATGACAATTTGCAAAACAAAAAATTGTTGCATGCCGTCAGTACTGACAACGGTATACCATCATTTTAGTATTTTTTTTTATTCTAACATAGAGATGTCTACAACAGAATAAGCACCATGCATTAATATAACTATTCGATTCATGATCGAATTGATCTCTCGTTTGTCGCAGTAGGTACAAATACTTATAATTAAACGTTTTCAGTTTAAAAAAACATGTTATTAAAACTTATTACATATCTCTGAACTGATAAGTTGTTCCAGCATTTCCTACTTTGTAATCTATTCTACTTGACTTAACACTTTCTGAAATAAGCAAATTAATATTATATTTTAATACGAAAATAAACATAATAAACCATAAATACTTATTTGATAGACGCAACATTCACGTAAAGTACCTAATGGTTTGTGAATCGTCCGTTTAAGCGTCACACTCGACTTACGGTCTAACTTGTGATAACTGTTCACACTTGACATTATTTTAAAATTTAATAAATATGTAAGTCGTATTTTACGTGTATACCATTTTTCTAATGTAACAGTAGACCTTTCAATTCGCCTTTTGGTGATAAATTAATACATTGGCTGACACACACTCACAATAATAACTTAAAAAAAAACTCATGAATAAAAACTAGATGATAGACCTACATCTGGCAACGGCAAGAGGACGAAAAATAAAAAATTGAAAATCAATTTCAAATTTAGAATCCGTCGCGTTGCAAATTACTACAGGAGTGTAAAACAGATTTGAAACTTCGGACATTTTTTGACGTGTCACAATTTAAAATTGTTTAGAATTTGTAATCTGTTTTTTTTAATTATTTATGTTGTGATTTTATAATCTACTGCTACATTGGCAAGTTAAATTTTTGGGCAGTACATTATTATTTAATCATTGCTAACAACCGGAAGCCGCATGTGATTTTGCTACAGGGACAACGGAAGTAATCAATAATAATTAATTAATTAACAAATAAGCACCCTCCCTCGTCTCTTGATAATCGATTACCGTCATGTAAGGACATATAAAACATCACACACGCGTTGGCAACCCTGCCTAAATCTATATCAGGTTAAATAATTATACCAAACAAATGAAGGCAATGTCTTAGCGGAGATGTTTATTGTGTTGCACATATGTGCGTCACCTGATGAGATATAAGTTTGTCTACGCAACACTTTTCTAACTACAAACGAAGTGTTTATATAACTTTCGTGTCGTTATTAAGTTTGAAGTGCGTATCAAACCATAATTTATATAAAAAATTGCAAAACTTAATATTCAGCTGAGATTTTCTCTTAAGCTTCTAAAGCATTGAGGTCGAAAATTCGACGGGTAACCTAAATATAATTGTATGTTCACCTTACTACTTACTACTAAACTCATTTAAAAAAAGACCCGGGTGAATTGGGTTATGTAAATTTTATCAAAAGCTTTTACGTAGTTAGTTAAACTTTTTTTTGTTTATATTTAGATTTCTCTTCCATGTACGTCTCACCCAACTCTCGGTGAAGGTACCATGTCGATTCTAATCGAACCGACCAACAATAAAGACGTGGATTCAGGAATATATAATCTTAAAAGGGAATCACTGGACACCCGATAAAAAATAAGTTTTTTATCCTTGCAGGGTTTATACTTAAATTTATTAATAAATAGCTTTTGCCCGGCGCTCGATTAAGAGTAGGTAGCCTTTCTCGAAAATCAAAATATGTATCTTTATACCGAATTTCAATGAAATCTTTGTAGCGATTTAACAGTGTAAACGTTTTAGTGGTTCGCTTTACACATAACGGGTTACTTTTTAATTAACATTGACAAAGACTATCTTCTTAACTTGAATTTATATTTATTTTAGCATTTACTATCTTTAACAATAGAATACCTACATAAATAAATAATAACATTCCATATAAACGTAATGCCGTTTTTAAATAACAGTGATCTAGTTTATAACGTAATTCATAAAAAAAAACATCTAAAGTGACAAGTTAAATAATCTAGTATCAAAATAATATTATTTCCATTCAAATATTTATAAACACCAAAGTCGAATGATGCTGTCCTAGAAGAATGACAAATTTCTAATAATGTTTACAATCGAGAACAACAGAATTATTGATATTTCGAACTAGATACTAATACCATACGATACTCAATTTTTTAATAAAATAAACCAATCGCTTATGTACAACGCATTACTAAATTATCGAAACCAACTTAAAAAAACACCTTTCAACAATTCAACATTCGTCCTTAGAATTTATCTCAGTTCAAGTGACAACAAATCTGTCTAGCGAAATGCGTATGCCAAACAATCATATCTTATCAAATGATTGTGCAAATGAGAACAGTGTTTATCAGAAGAGCTTGTCGCTCCGGGCCGGGCTGCTGCGAGGTCTTGAGTCTTACCCTACCATCTACCACGTTGTTGCAGACCGCATTCGGCACTCCGACGCGGCACCGAGTGAACGTCGTCGGGAGGGAAGCGACTCGCGTTACTATAGTTAGTGAATAGAGTGCGCGTAGTTGATCGTGACGTGCAATGCTCAGGGCCCAGCGCGCCCCACTACCCCTAACAGGGCTATGGAGACCCTCATCGATAAGTTCAAGAGGGAGCAGGGTGGTCTACGACGGTCCAGGTCCGTCCGCGCTTCCCTTCGATTGATCGGCAACCGCTGGCGGTCTAAGGACGAGGAAACTAATGATATTGAAAAAATACAGAACAGTAGTATACTCTTCTCAAAGCAGATTTGGACGGAAAAAGATTACGACGTAGCGTACACGGGTATTGAAGGTACGTACAAATCAAAAACCCCGATAATGGCAAAGAGGAAACCGGAGCATGCAAAACAAAGAAGAAAGAGTGGGGATATCGACTTGACTTTGAAGCCACAAAGGCCTAAAAAAGTAGAAAAAAAGTTTAGTGATTTGTTTACGAATAAAAAACAGAAAAGTGTCTCAGCAAAAGAACTGATAGTGCCAGAGAAAATACCTCCGAAAGCGGCGGCGATTCTTCACATACATTCGCCGGAGCACGAGAAAGTGAAGAAAAAACTGAAGGGGATGGGAAAATCCGAGTCAGCGAAATCAATTTCAGAGTTGACGGTCCAAAAGCGCGTGCGCAGGGGCTCGGAGAGTGACATGTGCCCGAACCAATCGAGAGGCTGCGTGAATCCTGCCTTTGTGTACAGCACCCCACCGAAGGATAGAAAGATGCCGATGTCACCCACTGCCTACTTAAGTATGTATATTCGATATTTTTTCATAACGATTGGTGATGTACTTATAATAAATTAACTTAATTAACTATTAAATTAAATTCAGTACCTTCTTCTCTACTTAACATCTTTAGAATATCAATATGAGTATTTGACATCCTGAATTGACCACCGTTTTCAGAGTCCTGTTATGTATATAATATTAGCGACTAACCTTGATGTAAGTAATAGATAGAAATTTGGTGTCAAATTTAAGAGCCACTCAACTTTTAGTACTCATAACAATTTCATATCGGATTTAATTGCATTCGACGTTCCCAGACATCTAGATGGCTATTATAAACTAGCGAAGACCTGCGGTATCGCCCGCGCTTGTTTTTGTATTTTTACAGAAACAACGCGGTAAACGCCGTATTGCGCCGCCGTAGTCTAAAAATTCCTTGATTACTGCTTATATCTTTAGCTACCTGCCATTAATAGTCCAGCCGTCCCAAAGATAAGCCGGAACAAACAATGAGACATTAATTTTTAAAATTGATATTATGATTTAGTATCGTATACACTTTCATATGCAATTAGTGAAAAGCTTTGCATTCCTAATTACAAACAGACACTTCAATTTTATTTATTTATATATATATATATATATATCTAAACATTCTTAGAATCACAATAAACTCTTGACCAATATTACCTATTGTTATTAGGAAGAGTGTTACCTACACGATAAAATTATTGCAAAATATGAATTATTATATAATATAATCCTACTAATATTATAAACGCGAAAGTTTGTGAGTATGTGTGTATGTATGTTTGTTGCTCTTTCACGCAAAAACTACTGCACGGATTTGGATGAAACTTTATAGTAATATAACTTGTATACCAGAATAACACATAGGCTACTTTTTACTGCAATAATCGAGATAAACGGGCGAAAGCTAGGTGATTATAAAAATACATTAATCGTAGATGTCAAAATGTATCACTGTTTTTTTTTTTATTTTTATATTTAAGCCTGCCAAAGTGACTCTACTCTGCCTGATGGAAAGCATGAGTAGAATCCAGGAGTAGGGGTCACCATGCTTATTGTGAGGGAAGGCAATGTAGCATGGTAACCCTTACCATGGCAGCTTGGTTAGATTATTCTGCATCATTCTCCCGGCCTTCGAAGGGCGGGAGAATGATCCAGAATGATTGGGCCTCCGGTCTCACACTCACCAACGAAATACGACAGCAAGAATGCTGTCATTATTAGGATGGTCTTCTGTGTGAGGGTAGTACTGGCCGGGTCGAGCCGGCCCATTCGTGCTGAAATCAGCGTGGTTCTACTACCAAATAGTACTAGTTTTCCTCCTGTCAAATCTTCACAGGTTGCTATGCATAACAAACTTGTTTAACAAGCGTAATGATACGCGGGTAACACCGCGGGGCGCAACTAGTAACATATCTCGTACTTACCAACGAAATAGGTACAACATCACGAATGCTGTCATTATTAGGTTGGTCTTTGTTGGTAGTATCGCCTCGGTCAAGCCGTCAGTGAGACTCTACTCTATTCCCTGGGAAAGTATAATAATAAGCATCTTTGAATTCATGATTGAATAAAAGTAATGACCCCATATAGAAGGTAACAGCAAAATTTGACAGTTTAATACTTTAAGAATAAACCTCATATTACCGACAATATTAAATGTTCCATTTAATGGTTTATTTGTCTAAAAGTGAGTAAGTACATATTGTTCTGATATAATAACAACAATTATTATGTAAATAGTGATTGCACATATAAAATAATGAATTAATTCATTTACAGTTGATGTTTAATTATGATGAACATGACGATACAAAATATGTATTTGTCATTAACAATGTCTGTGTCGTTTATTAGTTTGATAAATTTATGTATTATGAGTTGTTCATTATTTAAGTGTAATTCAATAAATATGTCACGTAAAGAAAGTTTCTAATGAACCCCACAGAAGAAAGATTTTAAAGGGGTTATTGTATTTGAATTACTATACTTTTCAAAGCGAACGAATGACGAAAGATTTTTATGTCATCTGTTTTTAAAAATAATCGTAATATATCATTTCTTTTTTACCGACGAAAAAAGTCGGAGGAGGTTCTCAATGTATATTTTTTATGTATACTTTATATACATTAGTCCGATTTTGATAATTATTTTTATTGGTAAGGGTAAACTTCGAAGTAAGTCACATATCAATTCCAGAAAAAGGGAGAAAGAATTCCAACCTTAAAGGTAGAAAAACATGAATAAATTTTTTCAGAGGTCCGATTTTGATAATTCTTTTTTATTTTTAATAATTTTACCTAACCGGAAAATTAATTAATCAAGTAAATCGTGATGACACACCCTTCTTTGTTAAAGTAATTTAGCTATGATTGTTTGGTGGCGATTCAAAATTATTTAGGTAAGCTTACATTAGTTTAAGAAGATAGTTTTATAGGTTGAGAAATAATAGTTTATTATTTTCCGCTATTCAGTTTTTTCGATGGTTTAATTTTTTGATAAAAAAACGTCTTTTGTATACCGTTTCTAGTTTCTACTATGGAAAATCTTTCAAGATGATATAAAACGTTCTTTGAATACGCGTATGCAGAATATACCTCCATCTTTGACAGTGGGTAACTAAATAAGATGTAATTGAATCTTAATAAAAAATAACATTAAATATTATGTATTACTTTGAACGGAATTGATTTTATTAGTGACTCTATTATGCAAATATAACTTCCGTATATAATAACGAATCTAAGTCAAAATAATGTGTTACAACTAGAAGACCGGCTTCAAATGTGTGTTACCAAACCACTTCGTAACAGTATAATCAATTTGAATGAAAGTTTACATGGACTTTAATCGTAACAAGCATCGAACATTAGATTTTAAGAACTGTGTAATAAGAGCTTCGATTATAAATCGTATTGTCGATAAATCGGAACTCTTATTACACATTTTTTATTTGAAACGGATAGATATATTATATGTTCATTACGCAAATATCAATAAAAATGGTTATTAGAATAGTTTCGTTGCGAAAGTACCGGTTGTTATCGTATTTAGGTTGTAATTATAAATTCTTTCGTAGATGTGTTTAGATAGCTTGGTAGGTATATTTTTTTATTATTGGCTAAACCTATATTAAGCTTAAGAATTTTTTTACCAATGTGTGCTTCCTTAAACTAAGAATTAACATACGGCAGATGTTTTAGGCTCTTTTAGTTTTTCGAGGTGAAGCAAACTTGCCCTCCTTGTACTTGTGACATAAATTACGCATATTATCATATTCATGTTCCATAAGTTAATTAGTTCTAATTATTTTAATGCAATAACTAACTAGCTGACCCGTCTGCATCCTCTATATTCCCGCAGCGTAATGTTAGGTACATAGCAGAAACAAAGTTTCCCATTGTAAGAGCTCGTTTCCACTTGTCGGGTGTCGGATCCGTATATTAATCGGAGGTTATAGTGGCAGAACATTTTATATGAAGCTATTCACACTTATTGGAAACCGATTTTACCGAACTCTACACCCGGAAAAAAATCGTGTCGGATCTCGCTCGCCTATGCTTTTATTGTGAGGCTACCTTTACAGTTAGACATATGCTGTTGTGGACTTTTTTTAGGGTTCCGTAGCCAAATGGCAAAAAACGGAACCCTTATAGATTCGTCAAGTCTGTCTGTCTGTCTGTCCGTCCGTATGTCACAGCCAATTATTTCCGAAACTATAAGAGCTATACTGTTGAAATTTGATCAGTCGATGTATTCTGTGAACCGCATTAAGATTTTTACATAAAAATAGAAAAAAAGCAATGCATTTTGGGGGTCCCCATACTTGTAACTGAAACTCAAAAAATTTTTTTTCATCTAACCTATACGTGTCTATACCTATCTATGGATAGGTGTTCAAAAATGATGTAGATGTTTCTAATATCATTTTTTTCTAAACTGAATAGTTTGCGCGAGAGACACTTCCAAAGTGGAAAAATGAGTGTCCCCCCCCCTCTAACTTCTAAAATAAGAGAGTGATAAAACAAAAAAAAATGTATGTTGTATGTACAACATATATTTTTTATAGTTTTATCACTCTCTTAGTTTAGAAGTTAGAGGGGGGGGGACACTCATTTTTCCACTTTGGAAGTGTCTCTCGCGCAAACTATTCAGTTTAGGAAAAAATGATGTTAGAAACCTCAACATCATTTTTAAACACCTGTCCATAGATACCCCACACGTATGAGTTTGATGAAAAAAATTTTTTTGAGTTTCAGTTCCAAGTATGGGGACCCCCAAAATGTATTGTTTTTTGTCCATGTTTATGTGAAAATCTTAATGCGGTTCACAGATTACATCTACTTACCAAATTTCAACAGTATAGCTCTTGTAGTTTCGGAAAAAAGTGGCTGTGACATACGGACGGACAGACAGACAGACAGACTTGACGAATCTATAAGGGTTCCGTTTTTTGCCATTTGGCACCGGAACCCTAAAAACATCGATGAATGATGTTACTTGCTGATACGGAACCCTTCATGGGCGAGTCCGACTCGCACTTGGCCGCTTTTTTAAACTTTTAAGGGGGAACTATTCTTTCATACACTGTTTTTGTGAAACTTTAAGTGTTTACACAGCGCCCACAATGGAAGCTCTCAAAACGAATAATTTTCCAACGTTTTAGCAATATTTTCTATTGATACTCCGTAACTTTTATGACTGATGCCAGCCTGCTACATAGCCTATAGTAATAAATAATCAATCAAATTCTTCAGCTGCATAGTATTAGTGTAGATTTTTTATTTGTCTTTGTCAGAACAGTACATAATATCAATCAATGTAAGTACATACTCGTACATAATGTACATTTTATAATACATTTGTACGTCAATCAGCTAAAAGAGAGCGAGGACAACTAATAACACCTCCGGTTAATAAATCATTAAATACTGTTAAATCATAATTTTATGTACAACGATACTCTTAACCTACTTTAACAAAAAGCAGATTCTCAATTCGTTACGATTATTCTTTATTAGGCATGTTAAATCTTAAGATGAGTACTCGAAAATGGCTATCTTGATTTGATTTTATTTGTTTGAGAAGGTATACTTTCTAATCGGTGCCATTGATCATCAGATGCCAGGTCTTATAATGAGATCTTGAAGAAATTCAGAGAATTCTTAAATTATAAACTTATACAACTAGTCTCATCAAAAAAATCTTATGTTTTAAACTCTCATATCATAACCTAAACGAATTGGACCTACTTATGCATTATGGAAGCAATTCATACACGTGTTAAAATCGAAATAAGGACCCTAAACTTGTGTACACACACGTGATAATTATCTTTGTTTGGCATGTCTGTGGTTTTGTTCCTTGTTGCATAAGTAGATTCAATTGTAAACTAAAGTCCTGAAAAGGGTATGGAACCGTTTTAACCGTCAATATAGCTAAAATTTGAATAAAATACTAACTCCTATACATATTTAACACCAGCTAAACCCCGCGGTTATTTTAAACTATCCAGAGCCTTGAAATTAGAAACAGACACTTCCATTTTTTTTTTGATAGTGCAGTGAATTGTTAATCACCAGTGCCCTATGTCTGAGTGGTGACGGATTCATTCCATGGGTGTCATAAGAAAGCAAACTGCGCCGGACAAAATCACTACAAAGAACAATAGGTAAAACTTGAAACAAACCCTATATGGCCGGCGTGATATAGTAGGCTAAAACCTCTTTTTATTTAAAAAGTTGAAAAAAAAACACAAAACCGTTGCTAAGACTTGAAGTCGTTTTACTTTTTATAAGATCTATTTTTAAAAACAAAGTTTGATGAAACATTAATCAACAAACAGGTTTCATTGTAACTAGTAATCCATTTATCGCGGTCGGCTAACAGATAATTATGCGTACAGATAGGTAGCTTATATTTTTTTAACTTCCCAAATCGACACGCTCAAAACCGGTATCTAGTTTAACATTGGATTACAAATACATTTTGTATTCTCAAGACAGGGACAAACATCGTATATTGCTACATCAACGAATTTTTATAAAAAAAAGCTTGTGTTTTTGGCTTGCCGATTACAATCTCTACTGTTTAAATTAAAGTAGGATAAAATTGTAAAAATACCGTCCTACCCGTCATGACATACGGAGCCGAAACGTGGACACTCACGGCACGGCTGGTCCACAAATTCAAAGTCACGCAGCGTGCTATGGAGAGGGCTATGCTCGGAGTTTCTCTCAGGGATCGTGTTCGAAACGAGGTAATCCGGCAGAGAACTAAAGTGATCGACATAGCCCACAGGATTAGCAAGCTGAAGTGGCAATGGGCTGGCCATATTAGCCGCAGGACCGACAACCGTTGGGGTAAACGTGTTCTAGAGTGGAGACCGCGTCTCGGCAAACGTAGTGTAGGACGTCCACAGGCCAGGTGGAGTGATGATTTGCGCAAGACGGCTGGCAGGAGCTGGATGCGAGTCGCCGAGGATCGAACTGAGTGGCGAGCAATTGGAGAGGCCTATGTCCAGCAGTGGACTGCGATAGGCTGATGATGATGATGATGATGAAAATTGTAAATAATGCGCGTTTTTTATTTTTATCTTCAGGCGGACCAAAGTGACTCTACTCTGCTTAATGGAAAGCATGAGTAGATTCCAAAAGTCGCCATCCTCATTGAGAGTACGCATTATGACAGTTTAGCTTCGGTCTCAAGCAGGCACCACACTTCGCTATGCGCTATTCGTTATGCGGGTTATTCGCGCGCATACGGCGAAGTGTGGAGAGTATATTCGTTTCGTTCATCATAAAAATGACAATGACACATCTCTACAACACACATATTTGCCTTATTTGATGCTTATTTAGCATACCAGTTCAAAGTGTGGATGGCATGTTTTTTGTTTGCGCGCATAACTAATATCTGGGCGAATACGGCGTATACACATAACGAATAGCGCATAACGAAGTGTGGTGCCTGCATCACACTCACCAACGAAATGCGACAACACAAATGCTATCATTTTTAGGTTGGTCTTCAGTGTGAGGGTAGTACCGCCCTTTTCGAGTTGGCCCATTCATGCTTAAATCAGCGTGGTTCTATTACCTATGAATGATGACTATGTATCATTGCTAAATAAGTACAATAAATAGAACACGTGTTGAAATATTCTGTAGATATTTGTCAAATAGATATTTCCTCAAAACATACATACGAGTAAGTTACCTGTTTGCCTGTCTCTGATTGGTTGGTTTATTTCCCAGTCTAAAAAAAAGTCATTTCTAAGACGTGTTATCTACCTATCTATCTATTACCTATGGTTTTGGCAAAGATTTATTACAGTGTTTTCTTATTGAACCCTTTTTATAATTAAGAAAATTAATAATCATATTTTGTGTCACCATTCGTGAGTCCTCATCAGTACTGGCTTCTACTCAGATTGTTAGCAATGGTGTTTTGGGTCTCCATGGGCGGCGGGAATCACCTACCATCAAGTGATCCGTCAGCTCGTTTGCCCCCTATAATAAAAAAAAATGTTATGTAATATGGCTTAAATTGAAACTAGAACACCCATTTCATGAAATGATTTTCCACTTTTTAATTTGCTTTTCGACTTCAAACAAAGCTCCAGCAGTATCAATTATTCAAGACTGAATACCCCGTTACTATGGTTTTACATGACAATATTTAATTTTGCCCAATAGTAAAGAGATTACAAGCAATTAAAACCCAAGAGATAAATGGCTTCATTCAAACTCAAGGAAAACATTATTTATTTAACATACATAGATACATACGAACTTCTTCTAACGAACTTGTACATATTATACAACTACGTGTGAAGATCTATTGTGTACTTTTTTGTTACATTGTTTTTGTACTTGCCCACAGTTATTTCTTCACCTTGTGTTTCGGATTTGATTCCAAAATTATTTGTATATCCATTGAACAAGTATATCAACTTATACTCTGTCCATACCTTTATTATCTTTTTGACACTTCAGCAAATTTCGAAATTAGTGACGCCCTCACACGTCACCGATTCGATTTGAAATCAAAATCTATCGATATAATATTCTTTAAGTCAGTATTGTAAATAAATAAAGTGTGCTATGATATAATGATATATAATTGACCCAGAACAAAGAAAATTTCCGAACACAGTCACTTGAAGGTCGGTTTAGTAGTATAGTATTATGTGATTTTTCAAATGTATTTTCTCATAACTGTGGATTTAAACGTTATTAACCACGCGTTTCATAGTCAAATTTTAGTTACATTTTAGGTCAGTGGTTCAAAAATAAGTTGATTAAAGCACAGACTTATTCTTTATTGTTCTAAGTTTGAACTTAAATTCCAAAATTTCGTCTAAATTCCTAGCAAATAATCAATCTTGAAGTCATACTATGTTAATTTCCTTTTTATTTTATTGAATTTACAGAAACAATAATTACATGAAGACAAATTATTTTGATCATAATTACAAGATAGAACATTTTAATCTTTTAATCGATTAATCGTATTTCAAGAACTTTTTTATATGTTGTTTTTAGCTATGCACACTGCCCACTTCCCTACCCGTCTATAAAGTACGACATTACTTTAGTACATTATTACGAAAAAAAATACCGGTAATTTATAGGCGTGACCTGTCAAAAAGATATTAAACGAATGGACAAAGTATAGTCCTTCTAATAGTATAATACAAACGAATATAAGGATTTCGAGATATGAACTATGGAAACCTAAAACTTTACAGTACCATAATAGCTATATATCGCAATAACATAATAACAAGTATGAGGTGTCTGAATATGTAAATATATTATGTTTATGTATGTATTCATATTTATAATATGTATGTATGTAAGCGTATGAATATTTGTATATATATGAGTATTAGTGAATTGTAAATGTGCACCACTAACTACAATTACTTTTAAGTATGTATAGTCATCTTAAGGTTGCCTGGAAGAGATCGCAGTCTATGATATGGCCACCCATGATACCATTGCTTTTATTATATGAATTCCTACAATTTATAACCTGCATTATAGTGTGCAATAAAGAGTATCTATATGTCGGATATATAATATTGTAAAATATACGATACATACATCGGAGTAACAAAGGCTATATTTGAATAAATTGATGAGTTTTTCTTTTTAATTACTTAAACTTTTATGTAAATACACACATATTATTTATAGAAAACACCCCAACTTTGAAAAAAACATTTGTCGGTCATGCAAAACATTTGGACCTACACGGCAATTGAATCCGAGACCTTAAACACAGCCATAGCTTACTGCTTCTAATAAATACAAATAAGAGTAACTTTCCTTAACCAACATTACTTAGTACAATACCATTCACAGTATACTGAGATATTTATCTTCAAATTAAACTTAAGATTAGAGAGATTTTAAACAAAATTCCTTATCTGGTTAGAGACTCTAATCTGACTGTAATTGATTCATTAAATCTCATCTTTTGTTAAAGCGATCGCTTAAGTTTTAAGAATCGTTTAAGTACTTTTGGATTGTTTCTTATTTGTGAAACTTCTTAAATAATGAGGAATTCACGAGAAAGTTCATGTCGATTATATTGATGCCACTTAAGATCAGACTTAGGGAATAGGTTGCTTAGCTAATGAACAAGTAAATTAGTTCGGATAAAACTCTAGATATGAAATAGAAAATCCGTTTTGATAATATACACAGTTGTAAGGTTGTACTTAACTGGAAATATTAGCACAAGGTTTTTGCCTTATAGTAAGCATTAGTGGAATCCAAGGGTAGTTAGTGATCACCATACTTATTGCGAATGCAGACAATTCAGTATGGTGAACCCACACTATGGCGGTCTAGTAAGATCTCCGTCATTGGGCTTCCGGTCTCGCACTCACCGAAGAAGGTTTTGTTTTAGGTGTCCTTGGGGCCTCTAAAAAGCATCTTTCTACAATATGTTGTTGCTACTGAAGTGACAAAATCGAATGAGTTATCCAGCACCCTTCGTAACCTCAATAGATTTACTTGCATAGAAGAAACTCCTATAAGCATTATACTCTATAGATATTTTATAGACTTAATAAATACTTAGATATATTTAAAAGATAGCTTTTTACAGTTTTTCCGTCACCTATCCACTTGATATTTCCGAATCGTAAGGTACTTGGTACATCCCATTATTTGCCCAACAAATAGCCCAGTGTATAGGGCATCTTTCTTATCTTTGTTGTAGATTACGTACGTGTGTAATATTTGCTAAGTTTGCAGGGGTTTTGGAAAAACACTGGGTGATTTACACTACCGGCAGATTCTTTATCTGGTAAGTCAACCTTGGTTAAATGTTAGAAACAAACCAAACGTGAAGGAATAAATTTGCATTGATTAGGAAGATCATGAACATGGTTTATGTAGGCCTAAATAAATTTAAATACTCAAAATTAAGGAAAATGAATATGCAATTCTGTATTAGGGTATTATGAAGAGATCCAATGATGCAATGGCATCTCACTAGGCCCATGGTGTGGGTCACCATGCTTCTTTGTCTGCATTCACAGTGAAGATGGTGACCCCTACTCCTGAATTCTACTCATGCATTCCATCAGATTGTCCCAAAGACCTACTCCAAAATTTCTACCGTATAAGTAATGACTATCGCTGAGAAAAAGTCCCTCTTCCCAGAATCTGGGGACGTTGAGGATTTGGGTTCGCGGAACCTTATTCTCTCTAAGAATAAGTAAGGAAAGAACTGCTTATCACCAGTTTTCTGTGAAACCGCTGTAATATTGCCGTCGAGCATGGGCCATATATCTGAGCAAGACTCCAACAAATAATGCTCTTGAGAGAGAACTTGCACGGAGGCTTTACCTCTAGCATTACCTGTTACCATAACCAAGGAAAGGTTCCTTGGTTATGGTAACAGGTAATGCTAGAGGTAAACCAAAAAAACCTTCTTCGAGGTATATTGCCTAAGTTTTAAACGGGAAGGTTAATAGTTCAATTGTACTAAAAGAGCATTGGATAAGAGTCCAATGTAATATAACCTTCAGGATTTTGTCGTGACGACCTAGATTCTGAAGCGCATTAGAGATGTTGTTTGTTTCCGTCTAGACAGATTCCAAGCGATAAATAGTGAAAATATCTACTTTTCTAAGCATGGGATTGTCAGACTTCAATTCGGTAACTGTGACAGTAAATTTCGCCTTACCTACAATTCAATACAATGTTTCGCTTTGCATATTATTTTGAATTTAATAATTTTGTATGTGAATATGATAATCGAGTTTTAATAGATATTCGATAAGTTTTATTTATAGTAGAAAAAACCTTGGAGTAACCAAGTAACCTGCTAATAACGTTTAATAATTATTGTCTTTGCATGATGTTTATACGTTACACCTCACCTCACCTCAAAAATTAACTGCCGTTAACGGATCATTAAACAACGGTTATAAGTGTGAAATGATTGTTTCTAAGTACCTACCTAACCTTAGCAGATTTACGTAATGCACACGTAACAGAAAGTTATATATATATAACTGAATCGGTGGCGCAGTATATGCTATTGCTGTGCTTGATTTTCGGATTCAAATCCTGGGTCCGACCAAATGTTTGTATGATCTACAGACATTTGTTTCGGAGTTTGAGTGCTTTTTATGTATAATGTGTGTGGCCAAGTGCGTGTCAGGCCACGCACAGAAAGGGTTCCTCAGTCACCCATAATGGATTTAAAATCGCATCCAATAGATATTTGTTATGTTTACATATGTTTAATGCTTTAATTTTGGACGGCATACGGGAAGCTACGTCATATTTTTGGGTCACCAATACCTCAATCACTTAAGACTAAAGTCTACAACCAGTGCGTCCTACCCGTAATGACATGCGGAGCCGAGACGTGGACACTCACTATCGGACTGGTCCATAAATTTAAAGTAGCTCAGCGTGCGATGGAGCGTGCGATGCTGGGTGACTCTCTGTCCGACAAAATACGTAACGAAATTATTCGACAGAGAACTAGAGTTACCGACTTCGCAATGAAAATTAGCACGCTGAAGTGGAAGTGGGCCGGACATGTCTCCAGACGGACTGATGGACGCTGGAGACCGCGATTAGGCAAACGTAGTGTAGGGCGCCCTGCGGCACGATGGACCGATGATTTGAGGAAAGTGGCTGGCGGCGGATGGATGTGGACTGCCCAAGACCGGGATGGTTGGCGTTCCTTGGGGGAGACCTTCGTCCAGCAGTGGACGGCGATAGGTTGACATTATAATTTTGTATGACGTTTTCCAAGTGAGCGCCTTTTAAAAGTTAAGCCTCTATAACTCCTGAACTAACAAAGTCATCTAATCCGTTATAGTTCTCCTTCAAAGTTCATTATATGTGTAGTAATTTATTGCGAAGTAATAAACCACACCACACATATGGACACACACATATGGACCACCATCGAGAATTGTAGCACTTTGTCGACTTACAACACATATTCATGCAAAGTTTCATTTTTCTAGCACTTACCGTTTGGACGGTAAGTCGAGGACGGACGGACGGACAGACGGACATGACGAACCTATAAGGGTTTCGAGTCATAAACTTCGGAACCCTAAAAAAAGTAGAAATGTATTTTATCAGTCGATCTAGCTTTCATAGTACAAGTTCTGCTTTGTTTGAAGCTAGATGGCATTGTGTGTTACATGTCCGAAATTTTAATTTCTTAAATTCTGATAATTACAAGAAATAAACGGAAACAAATTACAACATTTCTAGATTTATAATAAGTTTATTATTACCTTTAAATGTTAATAATGACTTAGAAAGAGGTTCTAGTTTAGGCTCCTAAGCTCAAAAATCTGTGCTCAACTTAGCAAAAGATAGGAATTTAAAAAGGGGTCACGTGCGAGTCGTACTCGCCCATGAAGGGTTCCGTAGAAGCAAGTATCATCATATAAAGTTGTTTTATTAATAGTGTATCGATTGAATGAAAGGTAAATTGCGGTTTACGATTTATGACGTATTAAAAAAAAACTACTTACTAGATCTCGTTCAAACCAATTTTCGCTGGAAGTTTGCATGGTAATGTACATCATATATTTTTTTTGGTTTTATCATTCTCTTATTTTATAAGTTACAGGGGGGGGGGGACATACATTTTACCACATTGGAAGTGTCTCTCGCGCAAGCTATTCAGTTTAGAAAAAAATGATATTAGAAACCTCAATATAATTTTTGAAGACCTATCCATAGATATATCCATACACGTATGGGTTTAATGAAAACAAAATTTTTGAGTTTCACTTCTATGTATGGGGAACCCCAAAAATTATTGTTTTCTTTTTCTATTTTCTATTAGGGTCTGTTTACAATATCAAGTAAACAGTTTTTATACTAAATGCATATGACAATATATAATTATATATACGGTAATTATATGTAATAAGCATTTTTAAATTTTTTGTCTGTCTGTTTGAGCTGGGCTTTGCTGATTTTGGGGGGACTTTCACTGGCAGATAGCTAATGAGATAAGGAGTAACTAAGAAATTTTTTTTGTCTGGCTTCGCTACGCGGCGTCTCTCGCAGTTTACTATAATATACTCTCGCAGATAACAATGCGGGACTGAGCTAGTTTTTAATAAATTCAAAGTTACTAAAATTCAAATAGTATGCATGATACGAAAATTCGTATATGTAAATACATGTCCCCTTATTACTCCTAATACACGATAATCTTCAATAGTGTTTAATTTTTTTAGAGGTATATTTTATGTTAAGGTTTTTGGTACAGAAAAACTGTTTATCCATTCTACGAGGTCATGGAGTGTATGATGGTGAAAAAGAAATAACTTTTATACTACACCTGATCGGAACAGTAGTCAATATTCCCTGAAAATGAAAAGAGAATGTTAGTCTTTTCCTTGACCTGAATAAGCGGGAGGAAAAAATGTATGAAAATCCATTTCTAACGTGTTTTAGCGGGAGAGAAAGTTGTATGAATTTTCATTTCTCATGTGTTATCTTATCTATGACCTAACCAAGGAGTTTTCATATAATTTAAATATGGAATACCCGTGCCACTGACATCCTTTTGTGAAGAATAAAAAAAAAACAAAAGAAGCGCGAAATATTTATAAGTATTATGTCAAATTCTAAGCTAAATTGTGTCTTACATGGTGTCTTACGTTTTGATTTTATTTTATAAATACTTTAAATGTTCCTCACAGGTGTAGTATAAAGCACTGTGTAGCACTCGGGTGAAAGTCCCATTCCTACCTCGGGAGTATTGTGGTCCTAGGCTGCGCCTTCGGGCCACAAACTGCTCCCTCGCTAGTAATCGGTTCCTTTCCTCCCTCGGTGAACAATGTACTATTACCCTAAATAAAGCAATTTCTAAGCAAATACTGCGGGATTTTTTACTCAATGGAAGAAGAAAGCCTAGTGATTTTGTACACAGTAAACACATAATATTTTTTAGGACTGTAAAAGTGTATTGCGTTCACAACTATGAATCTAATTTAATAGGTAGGTTGTCTACAAAAAAGTATTAAGTAGTAACTACATAGAATTACAATACAATTTTAAATCTACTTTTTAGGGTTCCGTAGCCAAATTGCAAAAAACGGAACCCTTACAGATTCGTCATGCCTGTCTGTCTGTCCGGCTGTATGTCACAATTACTTCTTTCCGGAACTATAAGAACTATACTGTTGAAACTTAGTAAGTAGATGTATTCTGTGAACCGCATTATTATTTTCACATAAAATAGAAAAAAAAAAAAATTGGGGTTTCCCCATAAGTACTTAGAACTGAAACTCAAAAAATTTTTTTTCTTCATCAAAGTAATACGTGGATAGGTATTTGTGGATAGGTCTTCAAAAATGATATTGAGGTTTCAAATATTTTTTGAACGAGATCTAGTAATTAGTTTTTTTAATACGTCATAAATCGTAAACTGCAATTAACCTTTCATTGAGTCAATACACTATTAATAAAACATCGATCAAAGTTATAACGAACGACAAGAACTTTAATATGATGTTATTTGCTGCTACAGAACCCTTCATGGGCGAGTCCGACTCGCACTTGGCCGCTTTTCTTATTTAAAAGAGTAACTTTAAGAGTTTCTTGCCAGTTCTTTTTCTTAACTCATTCTCATTATTTAGGAACAACGCAACTAGAAGAATAAGTAATGTAACGTTTCGAAAGCGTTGGAACGATTTTGACCGAACTTTCACTGATAAGTAACTTCATCAGCTGTCTAGCCTATGATACAAGTACTCCAAGTAACTACATATAGTAGGTAGTAGAGCCACGCTGATTTCAGCACGAATGGGCCGGCTCGACCCGGCCAGTACTACCCTCACACAGAAGACAATCCTAATAATGACAGCATTCTTGCTGTCGTATTTCGTTGGTGAGTGTGAGACCGGAGGCCCAATCATTCTGCATCATTCTCCCGCCCTTCGATGGTCGGGAGAATGATGCAGAATAATCAAACCAGGCTGCCATGATAAGGGTCACCATGCTACATTGTCTACCCTCACAAAAAGCTTGGTGACCCCTACTCCTGGATTCTACTCATGCTTTCCATCAGGCAGAGTAGAGTCACTTTGGCAGGCTTAAATAAAAAAAAAAAAAATACGCTACTTTTTACCGCGATAACCGAGATATACGCAGGCGGAGCCGCGGACGAAATCTAGTGAAAATAAAGCACTTAAGTATTTCATAGTCGGCTACTCATAGAAATGTATGCATTTTATAAATAAATGCCGATGAAGACAGATCGTTTTTTCTTTTTTTTTTGATTTTTTTTAATTCTCATGTAAGTGAAACTGTCTATGTCTTACATTATTATATTCAATAATCTAAATCTATTGAAATTTTTTTATATAAACGTCATAAACGAACGATATATTTAGTCGACTGGCCTTAGGTGAAGCAATCAATCACCGAGGGTAAGTAATGACGGCGCGGTCAGTACTTAGATGGGTGACCGTCTATGGCATGATAAGTTATGAGCGTTGCCATGATTCGGAGGTCACGTTAAGCAGGCGGGCTAGTACCATGCATTACAGATACCAAAGACTAAGAAAGAACGATTATAATCTACAATATTTAAAAATGGAAAGTTGGAAAAAATATTTTTGTTTTGAAATTCGAACAATAGACTAAATATTTTTCGAACATTAATGTCATACTTGTATAATTTGAAAATATAATAAGCGGTTACATAAGGTTTGGTGTTACAATACAATGGCCTGAGAATTACGCGCGAAGTACACAGTTACGAAATATTACGAGGAAAGTTAAGACATTGACCTTTTCTTTGAATTAGATATAATGGACCAAACGTATTGCATCAGTATTTTTCAGTAGTTAAGTACATTTATCAAAGAATGGCCAGTTGAACACGTTATAAATTTATAAAGAGGGAGCGAAATCTTTTACACTATAATACATCCTACTTATATTTACATTGTCTAGTACTCACAGTATTAACAAGCTCTGCTTAGTTTGTGAATAGATGACGTTTTGAGTGTATGATATCCGACATATTTATTATTATTATTTTGTTTTTTTCAGTTGTTGAATTGTTATATATTCTTGCCTGCTTCTGTATCAGTATTAAATGATTCATTCCATACTAGAAACAAAGTAATTTTGCAACCCGTATTTTGCAACACTCGAAGTAACCATCTTTGGTTGAACTCAACGCACCAAAAAATCGTTTTCATCAGTTGATATTTTATTTTGAAATAAATCTCTGTCTAATAAGGTTTGCCATAAACTTATCTATATATTCTCTTAATTTAAAAACAGGTTTACTGGTTATTTTAATGATGATGACCGTTTACAAACAAATAAACATATGTACCAAAATCTGATGAAAACTTAAATAATACTTTACGTCTTCATGCCGTTTATATTCCCGTCCAGTAAAAATATTCTATATGCTAAGAAGAGGATTTATTTGCATTGCCATCGGCACTAAGTTAATTTCAGAACTAAATTGAACTCCATCTCAACCGAGCTAGGGAGATGTCACGTAATACCAGATTTTACACGGGCAACACACTACAGAATGAAAAAGTTAGTAGCTGGAAAACTTTTTTATTAAATTGCTGACAACTTTCTTTAGAACTTGTTCTTGTGTGATTACTTTTGTATTCCAATTTCAAATACTTGAAGTAACTAGCTGTGTACAGTGTGATACAAATAAAAAGTTAACTTCCTGGTACTATTCTGTTTTCTGTGGTTCAGCTATAAATCCTTCATTCATTAAGAAGATAATAAACTGGGTGGTGTAACCGAAGTACATCTAATATTCTAAATTCGAAAGTAAATGAACGTCTGTTACGCTTTCATGGCTAAATCGCGGGCGGAGCTGCGGGTAAAATATGTATTTAATTTGATTTAGAATTAGATAATGAATCACGAGCGTATTGTTCTGATGAAGTTATGAATGTTAAATTTTATGTTTCTGAGTTAATCCATACTTCCATACTTAATATTATAAATGCGAAAGTAACTCTGTCTGTCTGTCTGTTACGCTTTCACGCCTAAACCACGGAACCGATTTTGATGAAATTTGGTATGAAGATAGAACTGAACTTGGGAAAGGACATAGGCTACTTTTTACTGCAATAATCGAGATACAAAGGTTTTTACCTTTTTACCTAGGTGATTATAAAAATACATAAATCGTAGATGTCAAAATGTATCACTGTTTATCTCCTGTCAAAACTTCACAGGTTGCTAGGCATAACACACTTGCATGGCAACCATAATGATAGTTTGTAAATGACATAAAGACCAGTAGAGCAGGGTAGATAATTTTTGAAAACAAAATTATAGTACGATGAAACCCATTGGAAAAGAAGGAGAATATTATAAAAATGAAAGGAAAAATAATTTACGGGCGATCTGCGATCTGAGGGGGGTCGGGTAGGGGGGGGAGGTTTTCGGGTCCTCCTCGGACGGGGCGTGAAAAAGCATCTCACTAAGCCGCCATAGTGTGGGCCGCCATACATTATTGTCTGCTTTCGCAGCAAGTGCGGTAGCCCCGACTCTTGGATTCTGCTCATGCTTTCCATCAGGCAGGGTAGAGTCACTTTGAATGGCTAAATATATAAAACAAAGGGTAAAAAACGGTTTATCTCAATTTCCGGCAAAACTACAAGTCCTATGGAAAAAAGTAAAATGGCAAAGTTGTAGGTAATTAAAAGATCTACAACTTTTTAGGGTAGAACCCTTATAGATTCGTCATGTCCGTCTGTCCGTCCGTCCGTCCTCGACTTACCATCCATACAGTAAGTGCTAGAAAGATGCAACTTTGCATGAATATGTATTGTAATTACGTCGAAAAAGTGCTACAATAAAATTATGAAAAATATATGTATTTAGGGTACCTCCCCGACACGTAAAATGTGGATGTTTTTTTTTTCTCGCGGCTACCCCATTATGTGGGGTATTTATATAGGTCTTTTAAAAACATTAAAGGGTTGTTAAGACGATTTCTTGATTTAGAAATCCGTTTGCGAGAAATTCCATTTTAAAGGCCACTTTTTTGTAAAACCGGGCATCCTCCCCCTCTAAAAGCTAAACGGCCGGCTCAAAAAATCTGGGAAAATTCGTGATAGTGGTCCATATAATGAACTTTAAATGAAAACTATAACGAATTAGATGACTTTGTTAGTTCAGGAGTTACAGAGACTTAACTTCTACAATGTGCTTACTTGGAAAACGTCATACAAAATTAACGCATTAATAAGTAAACATAACAATTATCCATTGGATACAATTTCTAATCCACGTACCATTATAGGTGACTGAGGAACCCTTTCCTGTGCGTGACCTGACACGCACTTGGATGATTTTTTATTTACACTTTTTTCACCTAACCTCATTTTATGTGAAAAATTCAAGAAAACAAAGTTTTTGGTTTTTTATTTTTATCTTTTACAAATAACGAAGTTTAGTGAAAACTTACCTTTTTAACCGACTTCAAAAAAAAGAAGGAGGTTATCAATTCGTCGGAATCTTTTTTTTTTTTTTTTATGTATGTTCAGCGATAATTTCGTCGTTTATGAACCGATTTCAAAAATTATTTTTGCATTGGAATGGGCGTAGCTTACGGGTGGTCCCATCGTCACCATATCGGGATCTGATGATGGGATCCCAAGGAAATCGAGGGAACTCCTCAAACATCATAGGTACAATGTCGCGATTTGGGTACTCGGAATAGTTTTTCATTGAAGTCGGTTCCTTTTTGTTAAAATTATTATGTCCCGAATACACTGTAATTTATTGTAAAACTTAATATCGAAAATTCACCAGTCAAAATATCTACTTTTTTTAAAAAATTGGGGTGTTTTCTGTTTGATGAAATCTCTACTTTCCGATGGTGTAATCCCTACTAATATTATAAATGCGAAAGTAACTCTGTCTGTCTGTCTGTCTGTTACGCTTTCACCTAAACCACTGAACCGATTTTGATGTAATTTGGTATGAAGATAGAACTGAACTTGGGAAAGGACATAAGATACTTTTTATCGCGAAAATAAAGGTAGAAGGGTTTGAAATAGGGGACGAAAATTTGTGTCGAAGTTCCTTATTATCAAACATAAAATCATGTAAGCCGAATTCCACGCGGGCGAAGCCGCGGGCGGAAAGCTAGTTAACAATATATCGATAATATATCTTATAACGATATATATATCTATTAAAATGAAAATATTTTATGTATTTATATTATATTTATTAAAAATTCTGCTTAGTTTGGAATCAGACGACCATCAATTTTAAATGGAAAAAGCAATAAAGATAATGAGGAAAAGAATTAAGAAGAAAGTCCTCATCGGTGCGTATGTTTTATTGTACTTTTGAAGTTTTCAATATACGTTAAATTTTGTAGCACAAATCTTTTTATCTTGAACTAACGAAGACTTTGAACTAAATTGTCACACCTTCAACTATAAAGAATCGTTGTGAAATTAAATTAAACCGAATAAATCTGAGTATTGAGTAATTTCATACGTCTTATTATGAAATAATTACGTTTTGTTGCTTCATTAAAATGTTTGCGTTCAAAAATAAACAGTAACTTTATTACTGAGTGTAGACTCGGTATAAAATTGTAATGTCGCTAATTAGAAAGATCTAGATAATACACACAATGACCGAACCCCGAAACGTGCGAACATCTCAGTTGCAGCTATGATACTGCAATGGAGCGACATGCTAGATTTTTTATCCTGCGGTCAGTTTGATTCCATTTTCAAATGTATTGTAAATAACCAGTGATTTTATTTGAGTAGATTTCTACTACCTTAAACAAGAATTCATCATTTCATCGTTCAATCGGTCGTTCTCTTTCGGTTCGTTCTATTTGATGTTTCAGTTTCCAATTTTAAATCATGACTGATCGAAAATTAAATAGTTAACTGTTATTGGTGTGTTTGTTGGTGATATAAAGTTGAGTGTTACGTTTACCGGTTTTACGGGAAGTACCATACGATTTTTTATGCTTTCACATTTACGAGTTTTGTTTAGAACAAATCTTTTGCTTTAATGTTAATGTCTATTTGGAGCTACTTTTGACCTGTCAATATAAAAATACTTTAAATGAAGACATGTTTTTAAATAAATGTATTAAAAACCTTGTTTTGAAGATAATAAATCAAAATAACGTCATACGGTCCAGGGTTGCCATCCCTCGATAAATTTTATTGGCGACAAAGGTCAATTCAAGCATGTTATTAATTTATTCGAAGGTATGTTCCGCATTGGGCTCCCGCCATGATCCTTCCGCGTTCAGACCAAACATACTACGATACATCACTGTTGCTTTCGTGCAGTTTTTTATGTGTTGAGCAACAATTACCCACGCGATACGTCGACACACGTCACTGAAGACAATTAGGGTTGTCGACTCATCTTTAGGACTACATGCATATAATATTTATATATTGAAACTTTATTCATTTCATTTTTCACAATCAGTGCAACTGGAATGGGAGGCTAACTTTATACTTCATTACAGTTAATTTAATCAGTAGCTTTAAAAAATTGCTTTATATTTTTAGAACGAATGAAAATTTGATTTTTTTTTCAATATATTTATACGTCGAAGAAATGTAACTACAACTAACTATAACGATAATCTGGTTTACATCTCAATAAAAACTATGCTACTAAATTATTATATGTTCAGCCCTAGAAAGTTGATGAACTTACAGTACTGACTCGATATCCTTGACAAAAGAAGACCATCGTGACATGAAGTTGATAGGAAAACGTGATCTATAAAACTACGTCTTAATTTTACTTGAACTGCAATTTTCTCAAACAGGTTGGTCAAAATTCTAATTCTAAGTTCAAAAATTAAATAATTCAGCAACTTTTGCAAAGGCAAATATGACTAATAGAATGACGTTTTAAACGTCATCGGTGGCAGTTTTAGATGTCAAATTAGTAAGTTGGTAACCCTGATGAGCGAATGGAACAATAATGCATTCAAACAATCATGGGAACTTTTCACCTCGTTTTGTTCTGGGAATTAACTTCATGACGCTTTCCTCTGTTTTCGTTACGTTATATGTTTGTCGCGTTCAAATTATGGTCTTTTACCTTTTTTCGTCAGCTTACTGCCGCTTAGGCAAAAGTCTTCTAAGTGCACGAAGACGCTTAAAAGTTTAACGTTGAAAATAACTGCTATGATTACATTTTTTCTTTAAAAAAAAGTGTAACTTCAGCCAGTCATGAAAATAAAATAATAATACAGACAGTTTGAAAATAAATATGTAACACAAACAAGTGATTACGCTTAAAAGAATGTAAATTAACAATGATTCTGGTATTTGTTAAACAAATCAATTGTTGTTAAAACACACATCATGAATGATTTTATCTTAGAATGTCTTCATACAAATGCACAGAAAACGGTTAAGATTCCAGTGAGTATGAAATTGAAATGTAAAAAAGTTGAAAATGAAGTAGGCAGTATGGTATAGTTGTAAAAAACTTTTTATAACTAACTGTTCGAAAAGTAAATAAATATCTTCTAAATACATAATAATATTATATTTGGAACCGTATAGTTTTAATAAACATACAACAATTGCTGGATCAATTTCCGTGTGGTGACAAATTAAGAATACGAATTGACACCAACTCTAATCATCGCATGTTAGAGCGATAAAGGGAAAAAGCGGCCAAGTGCGAGTCGGACTCGCCCATGAAGGGTTCCGTATCAACAAAATAACATTATATAAAAGTTCTAGTAGTTCGTTGATTGAATGAAAGGTAAATTGCTGTTTACGCTTTATGACGTATTAAAAAAAAACTACTTGCTAGATCTCGTCCAAACCAATTTTCGTTGGTAGTTTACATGGTAATGTACAACATATATTTTTTTTAGTTTTATCACTCTCTTATTTTAGAAGTTACAGGGGGGGGGACACACATTTTTCCACTTTGGAAGTGTCTCTCACGCAAACTATTCAGTTTAGAAAAAAATGATATTAGAAACCTCAACATCATTTTTGAACACCTATCCATTGATACCCGACATATGAGTTTGATGAAAAAATTTTTTTTGAGTTTCAGTTTCAAGTATGGGGACCCCCAAAATTTATTGTTTTTTGTCCATGTTTATGTAAAAATCTTAATGCGGTTCACAGATTACATCTACTTACCAAGTTTCAACAGTATAGCTCTTGTAGTTTCGGAAAAAAGTGGCTGTGACATACGGACGGACAGACAGACAGACAGACATGACGAATCTATAAGGGTTCCGTTTTTTGCCATTTGGCACCGGAACCCTAAAAAGGCAAGAACACCGCACTGCAAAGAGACGGAAAGCTTAAAATAAATCCTATGCGAATCCGCCTGGCTAGCGAGGTGCAGTAGCCCAAAATCAAAAGGTTAAAGGTTATTGCGGATGATGATAATAGATCTCATTTCATTCACTTCATTCACATATTCCTTCTGAAGCACAAAGAACTAAACATAAATTTCATATAAATCACTTAACTATAAAAAAGTAGTAAAGCACAGACACATTTATACAAATTTATACACTCATAAAATGTGACCAATTTCTGCGAAACAGGGAACACATGCAATGTCGACTTAAAACTTTATGATCTAACTTTACGCCATAACATTTTGTGGTCGTAATGTTTGTAATACTTGTTTGCCAACTGATGTAAAATTATTCTTATGTTGGTACCAACCGCAATGGATGCCCTAACCATGCACACATAAAATTCTAACCAATAAACTTAGTGATAGAAGAGTTCCTCTTGCCCTAAATGTATGTATAGTCGTTTACTTACTGAGTTTGTGGTGAACCGCTATAAAAGTCTCTTTGAAATTCACTTTATATAGCCAGATTGTTTTCTGTATTAATTTTAATATTTTAAAATACAAATTTAGACTGTAATATTTGTAAGAGTTTGTCTGGCTCGTTTCTGATCACAATTTTAGTAGGTATATTTGAAACCCTCAATATATTTTTGTTCTGTTATTTTTAATTTTATTTGGTATATATAGAAAACCAATATATTATCAATCAAATACTTCAGACCTTTGATAACATTGCAGGTTACGTCTATGTTAAGCTCTTGTTGGTGAACATTGGAAGAAATAGCAATACCCCTATAGAAATATACTAGAAGCTACAACCGCATTTAATTAACAGCACGACATAATTTATGCTGTTTTATGTAAATGAATTCAACTTCAAGTACTAACACCGCAATCTGTATCTTGTCTAAAACATGAATCTCGAACTTTTTAAAGGCTTTCTACACGGTCGGACTCGGAACCAACCGCCAACCATCATGTCCTTGGTCGGATTGATATAAAAATGGATAGTATAGAAATCGGTTGACCCGACCGATGGTTGGTTGACGGTCTTGGTCACGAGCGCATCTCTTGCGACAGGCCTCAACCGTCTGGAACGCTGTCGGCCGACGCGAGCGATTGGTTGGTCGGCGGTTGGTTCCGACCGTGTAGAAGGCCTTTTAAACTTTATTTATTTATTTACTAGGGAGAAAAACAGACTTCACAACGGGATATCAATTATCTTGGACAGGTGTCACCATGTTGTGTACCTTTCAAATTAGTAATTTATTCGACATTACAGATTTAAATTCTATCTTATATACTGCCTTGTTGGTCTAGTGGTTAGCGTATGCGGCTGCTGATCAAGAGGTCTCGGGTTTTATTCCCGGGTCAGACCAAATATTTGTGTGATCTACAAATATTTGTTTCGGAGTCTGGGTGTTTTCTTTGTATACTATGTATGTATTTACAAAAAAAAAGTATGTTTATGTATTTATATCAGTTGTTTAGTACCCATAACACAAGCTCTGCTTACTTTGGGACTAGATGATGTTGTGTGTAAGATGTCTAAAAATATGTATTTTTATTAATTTATTTATCCTTAGATTGTGTTTGTTTAAACTACGCGAAGTATATACATTTTTTAATTATTTGACGTTAAAATATGATTAATGTCTATTAAAAGTGGTTCTCATTATGTTCCTAGTATGGGTAAACCATCTGAAAACTGTCCAGTTTTAAACAGATTTGTCGGTAGAAGCAACATATTATGATATTAAATATTATTGTTTCGAGGATACACAACATACAAATGGGTTCTGTCCACCCCGATCACGTTTTGCCAATGCAACCTTCGGTAAGCCCTAAACTCAAGGTAAATATAGACTTTGACTTTGATAAACACAGAACTTTTTAATATTCCAAACTATTCGCATGTTACCTTGTTAATTCGATTTGAAACTGATATTGAATTCGATAATCGTAATGTACTACATGGATAAGGCTATTGTGTGTTACCTCGGATGTGCCTTGGGCATTGTTTAATGCACTAAAATAATACATTTTTATCCGTGTTAGTCACTTGGTATTGCAACTTCTGGCATAGATAAAAGTACTGCATAGTTTGGCAAATCAATGTCATGTCTAAGATAAGTTCCTAATGATTTTATGACAATTAGATTCCCCTTCCTCTACAGCACAATACTGCCTCGTTGGTCTAGTGGTTAGCGTATGCGGCTGCTGATCAAGAGGTCTCGGGTTCGATTCCCAGGTCGGACTAAATATTTGTGTGATCTACAAATATTTGTTTCGGAGTCTGGGTGTTTTCTATGTATACTATGTATGTATATACATAAAAAAGTATGTTTATCTATTTATATCAGTTGTCTAGTTACCCATAATACAAGCTCTGCTTAGTTTGGGGACTAGATGGCATTGTGTGTAAATGTCCGAAATAATTATTTATTAAATTTCTTTACTGCCCTTGGAAGCCACCGCTTAAAAATAGTTGACAAACACTCTTAAACTGACGCATATACCATGCTGCACGCTCATCTTCTCCTTCTCAGTCCATTACGATCGGACAAATTTAGTATTCAAAGTGATTTTTCGTATAACCTTAGTTTAAAAGAGATAATATAATATTATGTATATTTTTCTGTAGTAGTAATGTAGTAAGACCGCAATTTAGGTTCATTAATGAACTGAAAATAGGCGCAGGGCGCTCAAATACCTCGGATAATGTAGGTGTTTCTTTTAGTTGACAAATGACAAATACTTATTTTTAAACTTACCTATTTTTTTTTAATTCCTTTCAAACTAACTACACTGCTTGATGAAAAGCATGAGTAGAATAAATCAAATCAAAACATTTTTATTTCAAATAAACCAATACAACGGCACTTTTGAAGCGTCAAGTAATCAGTCAGTAGTCAGTCGTGAAGCTAATTG
Source organism: Phragmatobia fuliginosa (assembly GCA_932526445.1). Classification (NCBI taxonomy): domain Eukaryota; kingdom Metazoa; phylum Arthropoda; class Insecta; order Lepidoptera; family Erebidae; genus Phragmatobia; species Phragmatobia fuliginosa. The sequence goes on along the minus strand of OW052066.1, from coordinate 5,632,238 downwards.
TCTGTTCCAATTCGTAGATCCTATGAAGAAGAACAGACAAGAAACTCCATGGACACTCTTTTCCAACAAAGTATTAACAATTTTTGGGTTACATTGTTTTAGGCATTTTATTAAGAAAACATTTAATTAGAGGACAATTTAACGATGCTGATATTTACACAGGTAGTGTCCAAAAATAATTAATATAGCAGTTGTGGGATGACCAGCTCCGACTGGCGGCGCCCGTATTACGAGCATGACCTATGCACCAGCCATCGTTCAGTTCAACCATATCGTAGGGAGACGAATGACCCGCTACACACGCCACCGCCAGCAAGACTTTTGAGCGATCATGACATATTCACAACCGCCAATCAACAAACAAACTTATGCCGTATTTATACTGTTATAATATATAGACTGTTCTTAAGATAGATTTGGTCACCAATAAACAGAATATCTAGAATATTCTTGGAGCGTCTTATACGAGTACTTCTAATTCTATTTTCAATATAATTAAGTATAATTTGGATAAAGAAACGTAAACGTGATAATGTAGTCCACGAATAAAAGATATTATACGAATACCTATTGGTTTCGTGGAAATTATGTTTGAATCGAATAAATAGCAATTTGATTTATTTACTAGTATATTTTATCATTATCAATATATTATACCATTATACCATTTGGGGTATGAATAGCGTCTTGATTGCGACAAATATTGAAAGCCTACAAATTGCTATGAGCACAAAGAAATAGGTAAATGAGATAATTTATTGAATAAAAATTTTCCTTTACACCTCGAATTTTATTATGTTGTATTATTATTGAGTTCCTACTAATGTAGAAACATTTTACCAAGAAATAACATCTTTTCGTTAAGAACAATAGAAATTTGTATATTATTTTATTTATTTAGGTAGTAGGTTCACCAACGTCAGTTTACACTTTGAAAAATGCATAACATATTTAAATGATTTAAACAGTTCATCTTCCTAGCCTTTAATCCCAAGTTTATTTGGGGTCGGCTACTAGTTCAACCGGTTTTAACTGAATTTCAGTTTTTCTACGGAGCTACTGGCATCGGACCTCCGCAACCCAAAGGGGAGAGCTGAAATTCGAAGATTGAATAAGTTGTCAGTATATTTGAGGGCACTGACTTCCCAATAACGATTGCCACAGATGTTCATGACAACCGGGACCGACGGCTTTACGTGCTCTCCGAGGCAAGGGCGTGAATCACCGCCAAACTTCCAAACTCCGGGCTGCTATTAGGAATTTCCTAAGAAAACCCCAAAAACACATTTTGGCCTGACCCGGGATTTGAAACCGAGACCTCTTGATTAGCAGTCGCATACGCTAACCACTAGACCAACGAAACAGTTATAGATATAAAACATAGACTTATTGTAACTTATTGTAAAATATATTCATTAGGCAGTATATACGATTGTTACTTAGGCGTTAATAATTAGATATATATTAATTTAACCCATCACTCAAGCACAACTAATCACTAAGAGATGAAAGGGTCTTTATTAGATATTTCGTCATATATCGCTGTCCAAGATTAGCAGTAATTACACGTGACCTCAAGTTGTTAAGATCTAAATAAGAAGAAAGCCTTGTAACTATATAAGTGGGTACTTTTGACACGCAAGGAAGTACATACTTACAAGAATACAATAAGAATTCAAGAAGTGGTTGATTTTAGGCTCGTTTTTTGACACTTGTTTGATGTTGGTTACTGTTTTTTTTTTATTGGAGACGTGAAGTTACATGAACTATTTTAATGATGATGATTATAAAATTATAATTACTTCTAGAATACAAAAAACTTCTGCGTCTCTCGGGACGCCTCATCGGGAATCGTCTATCCGAAATACGGCTAGCGCTGTAGGTTAGAGTGAGAGAGGAGGAGCCTACCTACCGTTGCCGTTTGCATGAGAGAAAAGGAAGCTAGACTGGCGCCGTAACGCGTTACGTAACGCAGCGGTTTCTCATTAGAATTTATCACTTCAAAAACAGTTACAAATGAGATGTTAGTCGAAATCAGTTTATATTTTACTGTTCGGAAATAAATCAGTACAAAAACTTTTGACATTGAACTAATTATGTACATTGTTGAATGGACAACCTTTGACTGACAGTCGTGGGCCGTTTAATAAATGATCTATTCAAACAGCGTGGGTTATCGATTGTTAAAATTAAGAACATACATTTTGAAGCAATGTGTATTTGGTCTAAAGTTGTAATTATGTATCTACATATTATTATATATTGACACCTTGAAGAGACTATTTGTAGCGACTCTGTCTTGTTTTTTTTCAATGTGTATCTAAACCCTGTAGGATTTATTTAGCAGGCTACGAGCCCCCTTCTAAAAAAATCTTATTAATTACTTATTATAATTAATAAATTGGATAAAATGAAAATTAATCGAGTTTTCACAAGGTTCAATTCTTTGTTTCAAATTCTTGTTATGTGCACAGCAAATACTTAGGTAGAGCAATCCTCAGATTACAACCTGTGTCAACAAGTTTTTCTTTTTTTTATTACACTTTGTTTTTATTAAGTTTTCTGAACATTATGTTTGTTATTTAATTTTATTTGCCTTTTTTTTGTTTTCTTTTGTTAATTGTCCCCCTTTTTTCATAGAGCTCCAGTACGGCGCGCTCCTCGAGGGGTGCGGGGGGGAGCTGCCTTCGTTAAGCGCTTGCGCTCCTCACCCCCCGCACCTCGATAAGGCAACGCGCCGCCAACAGAAGGATGCGCGAGCGCAACAAGACAAAATCGCCCAAGTTAACATACATTTACACGGTATTGTTTTGTTTTGTTTTATTTTCTTTTATTTCTCTTTCTTTATTACTATACTAGTCGATTTTTATTTTATGTAATTATTCGTTGATTTATGTTTTTTTTCTTTCAACTAATGTACTATCTTAATCCGTTTTAATTAAAAGTATATTCACTAAAAACATATAAAAAAAAAATTAACTTCTTATAAAAATAAGTCGGTAATAGTAATAGTTTCCCACTAGACACTAGTCCAATCTATTGATTAACATCGATGTATATAATTACTACAAAAGCATGCTAAAGTTCTTTTAAATTCAGGTGTTAAGCACACATATTTGGTACTATTTTCTATAAAACAAGTTCCTAGGGATTAGTACATTAACAGTTCCTTTAATTTACTGTTGATTAATTTCGTTGCGGATTCCACGACAGTTTATTTTGTCCTTTGGATTTTTCACAACTTGTTGTGTCCTTAGGTCATTGCTCTTAATCCTGTTTTATGAGGAGATACAGCGGTGGGCGTGCGGGTGGGAATAATACCGTCAAATCAAGTTCTTCTTTAACTAAAGAATCTCTGATACCCACTAGTAAACTGTAACCACTAGAGTTATAATAACTTATATACATATAAAAAAAATGCTCAAAATAATACCATAGTTATTCTTTAAAGTGAATCTTAGTTCTGTTTGTTACAGCCCTATTCGCCGCAGTGGAACATGGCTACCTTGACAAGGCACGGAACATTTTGGAGTCCACAGACGTCGATGTCAACAGGTTTGTAATTTATTGAACCTTTTATGATTGTAATCTATAAATCAACTATATTAATACATATTTCGGACATCTGACACACAACGCCATTTCGTACTAAAATAAGCAGAGATTGTACTATGGATACTAAACCACTGGTGTAAATACCTTTATACTTTTTTTGTAAATGCATACATATATTAACACCCAAACTCAAAAACAAATATCACTATTAAACACAGCAGCCGCATAGACTTATAAAACCTCTGATTTAGATAGAATTTAGTAATCTTTAAACTTAAACAGTGTAAATGTAAAGACTTACTGCCTAAAAAAATCTTGAGAACTGTCAAGATACGATAAAAAAAAATATTTAGTAGCCTAAGGGTCATTATATTTGTTCCTTTAAACACACCCACAACGAACTCATTTCTTATAACTTGATCTAATCTCAAATCATTCATTCTCAATGTGTCCTTATACCTCGTCCTACTTCTTCAATAAAAAATTGATAAACCCAGGTAACCTATACATTATCTTCTAAATCACATATCACCTTTCACATATAATCGAATGATGTATTGGATAAACGATAACTTATCATACAAAACGAGTTGATATTCAGTTAGTCACATATGACTGTAACGTATATCATCTGACGTAGAATCTGATTGTCAACTTTAACAACGAGTTTATTCGTCAAGTCAAATAGCGCGAACTTCTCTGACTTACTGTTTACAGACTACAAATTTTACAAAAGTAACACATTTATCAGAGAAACTACTGGCTGAATTGCTACCGCATAGGTTGACACGTTAGAAAGTTAAGCAAACCTAGCCAGGTCAGTCTATGATAGGTGAACAAACTCCATGCCTCGGAGATTACGTTATGTCGTCAGCCACGGTTGCCATTTGCCAGTGAACATCTTAGGCATCTTACGGGTAGTTGGAGCCCTGAAAGTCTGATTACAGTCTATCGACTTATTATTTACAACCCAATTTAGGAAAAAAGCCTGGACGAAAAAAAAGTAACAACTGTCAAAAAACTTTTAAAGCCTTTACGTCCAGGATTGTTGGATGTCGTCAGGAGCTTTAGCTCACTTATCAAATGGCTCCGTACAATACAATAAGTTAAAGTACATAACGTCGGCAGAAAGAGGAAATAACGTATCAGAGTTCCGTTTTGATAAATAGTTTAGTTTGTAGTAGTATTGGTTTTCCATGTCTTCGATATGTTTAGTTATCAGTATTATTCAGTATTTGCAGATATCCTATCTCGTAGATGTTACAATATCACTTTTAGTATAGTTTCAATCAGAACACAAGCTGCCTAATGGCCTGTCCTATTACGTGAGGTTTAGTAAGAAAAAAATATTTTTAAAATTTTGACCTTTCTAACTTTATAAATCTACGAGTTACGAATTTTGAAATGTTTTTTGGCTCTGGTGTATTGTTGGATATTTCTAGATACGATATTTCCGCTTTTTTCCGTCGATATGTATTAGAACCTTTACATAAGATGCGTTTATAGATAAACTTAGGCATAAATTAAATCAACTTTGAGTTGAACTTGTAACGCGTACCTATTTATTCTAAAGCATCTAACCGCTTCCAGCCCGTAGTACAAGCGCTTTTATTAACAGTAGGTAAGTATAAACGACTGCCATCATACACTGCAATATTAATCTTTATAACGCGGTTTTAATAACTTTTTCAATTTCATCAACATTCAAAAATTTACCGCTGCTGTGTTCGTGTGATATAAGCCCTTTGTAGTGCTTATAATCTTTCTCTGATCATGAATCGTTTCTATGAGGTGTCACGTCAATATTTTTTTCCAGTGAGTTGGTGTGGGTTTTTAAATTGTATTTAGAAAAGTAATTATTACAAATCAAAAAGCTCCTTACCACACCAGTTTAAACAGAACCTATGGTACGCGACTCGCTTTCCGTTTCATTTATTACTATACTAGATGTGGCCACTTTGTTATCCCCGGTTGAGGTAACTTTTACAACAATAAAACCTGGGTAAACTGCGAAATTGAAGCCAGATTTTTTTTTTTATACCTAATTTACTCCTTATATCTCCTTATTTCGAAGATTAGCCTGAACAAACAGACAGATAGATATGATGCCCAGATGTATCTATGAAGGTAAATCGAGATCGGAAGGGTCACCCAAATTATTTGACCTTTGTCTAAGCAGTCAGTAATGTTAAGAGCGCGCATAAAGCCAGCAAAATTTTAGATTTCACCCGCGCGCCCCGCACCCGCCCCTTACGTCGACAGCGATCTCAGCGCAGTTTGGCGCCAAAAGACAAGTACTTCGCTGCTCTGCTGCACTCAGCTGCACTCTGTCGACGCGTATTTCTATAGTAGTAAACGCAAAATAATCAGATGATTATTTCATCTGATTATTGTGTGTACGCGAATAATACATAAATATATTTATTTATTGTCTTTAAGTATATACACAAATCATACAAGAAAGAAAAACAGAAACAATTGTGTTACAAACTATGTACAACAATAGGCGGTCTTATCCCTCATGGCGATCTCTTCCAGTTCTCTAAAAGTGAGTAATAAAATATGAGTATAAAGCTAAAGAGTTTGCTGAGTTGAACACGCTAATCTCAGGAACTACTAGATCGATTTTTTTTAATTATTTTAGATAGATAGCCCATTTATCGTCGAAGGCTATAGGCTATGTACCTAACATCACGCTAAAGATCAGTGGCCATAGCGTGTGGCGTCTAGCCGGAAGACGCAGGTTTGAATTCTGCCTGCAGTCAAATTTTTCTTTCATATTATTATATTAAATAATTTAATAAGCGAGCATGAAAAATTCCAAAAAAAATACAAAAAGAATGAATTCCATTTATATTAATAAATTCAAAACTACCTATCTTACAATAATAACAAAAATATATATGAAATCCTCATAACAAGGCCTTTCATTTATGACAATAGTAAGATTTGCGAAACTTTTTTTTATTTCCTAAATTGTCCCCTGAAAATGAACCTTATTTTCAATTGATAGAATTCTTATAGGTTTTCCTGTAATCTGCAAGCAATGCACTATATTTCAGATTTATAAGAATGAGAAATAGTAATTAGCATAGAATAAACACTAAGATATCTACTAAAAGCATCTTTTTATTTTGCGTATACTATTTATACTACACGACACGCGTAGGTATTAGTATTACTACTCGAGCATAAAATAAAGCGCGGCAGTAGATATATTATTTTGCCATTTATTTTTATACAATTCTAGTAAGATCCATAGTATTTTTCTGTAACTTATCCAGACCTTTAAAGATCTCATTACTACTGGTAAGTGATCACAAAATTGTCTACGGAGGGAGAAACTAATTTAGACCCTATGCATGTTGCAATAAAATCTAAAATTGCATGCATTAAATTTCACAAATGAATAATGTTTTGATTTATTTTTTACACATAAAACATAGGTACGGTGGCCAGTAACACAATCATTCATTTTTTTTTGATCGATTTTCAACTTTAATTTAAAGTCATAAGTTTCATATTCAATTGGGTAAAAAATATTCATCTTTTCTTCTTGTAACTTCTTTAGTTGTCGTGTCGGAAGTCTTCAATAATCTTCTCTTGTTTCCCATTTTAACGAATTGTTTTTCTTACGATTTATTTCAAACTACGCGATCAATTAAGACAGCGATTCAAAAAGTTGAGCGCAGTCCACTCGTCTCAACAGAGCGTGTGTGACTGATTTGTGAAATAGAAATATGCTTGAAGCTCCCGCAACATGCGACGGAACATGAAATCTTCCGCGGAATAATAGCGTAGTAAGCGCCAAAAGTGTTTTATCCCAATAAATCCAAAATTAAAAGTAATTTTAAGAAATGCATAAGCACGTTCCTTGGTCATGCACAATTACAATGAATAATATTTTTTTTATCATAATAATCATTGCCATATTGAATATAAAACGAAAAAATAAGAAAATTAGAGGTTACTTCGTGATTTTTTTTTATCGAAGAAAGTGTATTAGTTTATGTTTTTGTTCACATTAAGTCCTTGAAAGTATAATGTAGTTACTCACGCTGATTTTTATTTTAACAACAATTTGGAACTTTTCATGTAAAATCAAATATAAGATAGGCGATTTAGCTTTATGCGCGCTCTTAAACTGACCCTTAATCCCTCTAAAATACGAGTCAGTGTTTCTAAACTATTAATAGCAAAGGTAACTCTTGAATGTAGCTATTAGTCTCAGTGGTGGGAATAAATGCATTATCAGAGGATTTATCTCTTTCGTTGCAACTGTGCCGGAACTTTCCACGACTTGTAACATCTGCACCTGTCCCGGAGACAAGCGCAGTGACTTTACAAATACATTCACTGATATGCTGTTGCATTATTTAAAGAGCTCAGTGTATAACGTACCAATTCTACCTACTAATAAATCTAGGTAGCACTAGGTATGAAGGAAGACTATTTAACATAGTAATTATTACTTTACGTTGCTTCCTAAAATAAACCTATCAAGTTCAGTTCACAAGACAAGTAATGTTAACTACTTAATTTAAGTTTTTACGTTTATAATATAATATTCTAGTTTATACAATAATCTAAATTGGCGTACATACAGCAAGTAAAGGAGAGAGCAGGAGGCGTGGCTTATCAAGAGCTCAAAAGAATTGCAGAAGATAGACAGGGCCTAACCCTTGATTTGAGAAGAAGATACAATTAGCTTTTCCATTACTCTCTATAAAATGAATTCATAAAATTGCTCGTTGAAACTTATTTAGTACTACTTATTTAAAACTTAGTTATCTGTAGCAGTCGATTAACAAAATATACATTAAAGTAACATTTTAGTGTTTAATATAAACCCTATTATCTATTATAAATTATAATTTATTATAAACTAATATTTATTATAAACCCTAATATTAGAAGAAAAAATTTAATGACAACAGAAAATGTATCACAAGATTTTATTCCGAACATATTCATATAACTGCTAATAAATTTAACACAATTACATGTAGAGACCTATAAAGTTAGATTTAGTTGCCTCACTCATATGAATATACGTGTTGAAAAGACTTGACAAAGTAACTTTGTAAATATGTATACATAATTGAAATACACAAGATAGACAATTCGAAGTTAAACTTTACTAAATTCAATTACCGAACTTTGTCATAATACTTGTTGTACCCAAAAGGCTGTCTTTCAAGGACTCAACTGAATATAATCACGATTCCCTTTTCTTCTCCAGAGAGTAAACTTGTTAAGGACTCACTTCATCATTAGTGTTCTAAGTATAATGTCATACAGCTTTATTATGAGTAGGGTAAGGCCCTTTTAGAAGAATATTTCGTCGTTACTGCTGTCTCCAGGGACAAATTTCGAAGCAGAACTTTACTTTACTTACTTCGCGCAACTACTTACTATGTTAGTTAGCTATAAATGTTAAGGGTAACGAATTAGCGTTGAACAATTCTGCTGGAATGGAAGAAAGTTGTATTTATAAATACTTACATAAATAAATTTATTTTTACTCCTTGAGGAAGGTTTTTATTCATGGATGGAAATTGACCTGACCAAATTTTGGAATGGCAAAAACATCTAAAACATTTCTAAAATTAGTATTTTCCGTAATTTTCTTCCAATAAACGGTCATAAGAAGCTTTTCACAAGTACCAAACTACAAGTTGACGCGATTTTCGTATTAAAACTTTAATATGGTGTTTGTTAAGATTCCATAAATATTTTATTCGACATTTTGTCTGAGTTCGTACTAATTTAGATATTTTAAATCAAATTCATTCAATAAACCTTACCAACAGAATAATATTTTGTTTCAATAAATTGCCTCAGTTTATTCTTATTTCTTGGAAAGTATGGTGACAAATCAGAAAGCAACTTTTTCAAACCTAAAATGCTTCAAAATCACTTATGATGGACACACGGCTAAAATGAATCAAAAATATCCATTTGATTACTTACCTATTTTTTTATATATTCAGCCTACCAAAGAGACCCTGCGTGATAGGAAGTATGAGCAGAATCCAAGAGTGGGGGCCACTATGCTTTCTGCGAATGCAGACAATAAAGTATGGCGGCCCACTCTATGGCAGCTTATTTCTTCACACCACAATTCCAACATTAAATTATTGTATTCTTTTCAGCCTTAATGCAGACGGTCTTTCGCCCTTGGATGTGGCTGTTCTGGCTACCAACAGACAACTGGCCAAGATGCTTATGGAATTTGGAGCCAAAGAGGGAACGCAATGTGAGTACAATTGTTTTAAGTAAGAATCATCAATCGCGTTTAGCAGTTCACTGCTGGATGTAGTTCTTAGCAAGGAGTTTTTGGCCTTGTTATAGAAGTAAGAATATACTTACGTGTTGTACGTACATGGCTGCATCATCATCAGCCTATCGCAGTACACTGCTGGATATAGGCCTTTTCTATTGCATGCCACTCTGATCGATTTTGAGCTTCTGGTAATGGACACCAGCGTCACCGGTGCGATGAGCTACACCCTACTATCGTCTGCCCAGACGCAACTAATGCCATGGCTGTAGTATTATTAGGTTTCAAGAGTAAAAACAACTTATTTTCTGTATTAATCTTGGCCTTGAACATCAGTAGACTTGTTTTTCTCATCAACGGTTTTCTTGAAAATATACCTTATCAGTTTTTGGTCGACACCAATTCAGCCGTCACTACACTGTAACAGTACACTAAATAAAACTTTTGGTTTTACCTCTTAAACAACAGAAATTGATGAATTACACGTTATATTTTCTTACAAGAAAAGTTATCAAATTACTGTTTCAATTTCTTATTAGTGAACTATGACAATGTAATACATAAAAGTATCCCAAATATTTTCTTCAGTATTATCAGTTTTTACTTATTATTTTTTAATTTTCAAATCAATATCAAATTTAACGATTGATGAGTAGCTACATATGACGTCACGTCTTATTATTTCATACATAAATGCAACTCATCCATCAATTGGATGTATAATAAAAAGATTTGTCTTGACAGTCATCTACCCCATTCGAATGACGCATCATTTAAAGACAAGATATCACACAAGGTTTAATCTAGAAGTGATAAGAAATAAAAGTTTATAGAACTACCCTAGCAGTTCAATAAGTACCCGTATTAGTATAACCGGATTAATATAAGTATAACCCGACTACGTAAGAACTGTTATTAAAATTTGAATAAATTTAGGTATTTCGACTATGTTACTCGGGCCATTATCACGAATCTATTGACACCTAGTTTATTATAATCCGGTCAGTAGGAGTACGGTGTTACATACAAACATATGTACATAAACTAACTGTTCCGTTTGACTTCGCCGTGATCTGGTTCAAATATCTCACAGTATTTGTACTTATATTTTATATCTTTATCATTTTTTTTCTTTTAAAGACAACTCCCGCTTTAGAAATATGGTCCCGTTTTAGCGGGGGACTTTGCAATCATACAATAAAACGGACACAAAGAACACCCAGACTCAGAACCACAATTTGTAGATCACACAAAATGTTATCCCGTGTAGGATTTTAACCCACAACACTTGGCGCAGTAGAAAGCGGTGTATCGACTGCTGAAACCACTTTGCCAAACGTGCGGTCGATAGCCTTTAACAGTCCACGGCTGAACATTAGGCCTCCCCTTTGTATATTAGCTAGCGACAGTCGAATATTAGATAGAATTCAACCTTATAGAATATCACGAAGCGTATAACATAGAACTGTGGTTTGACTGGAATATTCCAGTTACAACCAGGTTGTATTGTATGTCACAATGAATGCTGAATTTCCAAACGACTTTCACTAGCTCGGAACATTTCAGCGGGCCTGTGACAAATCATTGGTAACAAGGTATCGGGCTTGTTAGCACAGTTTATGTTACAGTTTGTTGATATTTCAAATCTTGCTTTAGGTGAACTAAGTGGAGTGGCTTTGAAGATGTGTCTATGTGTTTTATTTCACTTGATAAAAATACTATTTTAGTGAAAGGAGAGAGGAGAATATGAATTTATCTTTGTGATATTAATTTCGTGAATGACCAGTCAGCTTACATCTAACTTAAGTACACTAGTTGATGCCCGTGACTCAGCTCGCGTTTCATCCTTCATTATATTAGAGGTATAAAAATACAATTACAAAATTTAATGACATAAGAACATGTGACATAAGAATTTAATGTACATTATTTTCGTCCTTTATTGTTTTACGTGACGTAACGTATAAAATATTTACGGCCTGTTCTCAGACTTCAGTTTAGTTTGAATTATGTTTTTTGTCTTTACTTTTACAGTTTTGCAAAATTTAAAGAAATACCTTCGTTTGTATTATCAAATTTACATTACAGATTACAATCTTTGAACCACGACTACATAATATCTAATCAGTGTCTCGCCTTTCTTGTTTCTTTGACATCACACACACACACGTAAAAAATTCCTCGAAAATGCCGGAGAATCATTATTTATATTAAAATACCAATAAGGAAAATTATTACATCTTGGAAAATGTAATGAATACTGTAAATCATTTTTAGAGATTTCTGGGAAAAAAAAGTCAAACTTTGATCTTTTTATTAGAAACCTTGAACTTCTGTTAATAAGACACAACTCGTGGATATAAGGTGAATAATCTCAAAAAAGTCCCAACATTGTATGGGAACGGAAACTAGTTCAATTGACCGCCTTGTTGGTCTAGTGGTTAGCGTATGCGGCTGCTGATCAAGAGGTCTCGGGTTCGATAACAGGGTCAGACCAAATATTTGTGTGATCCACAAATATTTGTTTCGGAGTCGGAGTGTTTTCTATGTTTAATATGTATGTATTTGGAAAAAAAAGTTTGTTTATGTATTTATATCAGTTGTTTAGTACCCATAATACAAGTTGTGCTTAGTTTGGGACTTGATGACGTTGTGTGTAAGATGTCCGAAATATTTATTTATTTATAACTGTAAGAGTGCCATGGTACTTTAATATCTGTTTTTCCACGGAGCGACTGGCATCGGACCTTCGCAACCTGAGGGCGCAATGAATTTTCAGTAAAATTGAGAGCACTGACTTTCCAATAACGATTGCCATAGATGTCGATGATGACAAGCGACACGAAAGGCTTAACGTGCTCTCCAAGGCTCGGGCGTAAAACACCGCCAAATTTCGATACTCCGGGCTGTTATTGGAATTTCTTGAGAGAAACACCTAACAACCCTTTTGAGCTGACCTATGATTTGAACCCGAAACCTATATATTGATCGGTAGTCGCATACGGTATCCGCTAGACCAACCATTACAGAACTGTATATATTTGTGGATTTTACAAAGAAAGAAAGAACACAAATATAATATTCTCCTTGTCGAAGTAAATTACCTTCAAATCCCCCATTACTTATACAATCTAAGGCTGTAGTGGGCATAAAAATATTCAAGATCATGCCTCTGCTGTCATACCGTCTCACATTTCGGAGCCTTAAGAATTTTATCATTTCCCTCCGAACGCGCAGAGTTACGTTAAAAATACCAACGAAAAGGCTAGGGTATTTTTAAATAGAGCCATTTTTGCAGGAAAATAAAGTTTTGTAATTTTTACAACACTATTTACAAAGTGCAACTGAATTACATTTTTCCAAGTTTAGTGATTCATCTTCCATATAAAGTCTTAAAATATAGGAAAAAAAATTGTACAAAGTAGAAGTTTTATCAGAAATAATGGAGTTGAAGTCGCCACACTAACTTAAAAGTCTAATAAACATTTCATAAATCTTAAAAAAAAATAGGAACAAAAAAAATTTACACTTAAATGCAAATCGATAACTTCGAGTTTCACTTTTTCAATTAATATAAACTCGAAATTGTAACCATATATAAGATTAATTTAGTTTAGGCCCCTAACTTTAATTACTTAAATATAAGACTGACGGTAGTGCTGTCCATTGATTAATTACCCATCACACCATGGATGGTCATTTTGTAACTCTTCCCCTTATTTGTAACGGCTTAGTCGCTTTATGAGAAGGGTCGAATCTGTATCGATTAAATTAACTAATTTATTGTAACTTTATATTTATTAAGTTAAATAATGATCAGGAGTGAGTGGTTTCTTAAATAATTTTATTTATGAAACTAAAATATAAATACTAGTACTTATTTAGATAGTATAAAGCGCTTTCGCTTACTAATAACGAATTTTAATGTAATTTTCAACAATCTTCTTCCTAGCCTTATTCCCAATATTATTTGGGGTCGGCTACTAGTTCAACCGGTTTTACCTGATCTTCAGTTTTCCACGGAGCGACTGGCATCGGACCTCCGCAACCCTAAGGGAGAACTGCAATTTTCAACAATATATAGAGTAATTCAAGAGGAAGGTTTACGGCCTGGCCAGGAGTTTGGTCTTAGCGAAAAGCGGAGCGGCGTCGGTGAGCGGTGCGTTTGTCACGCCACGTACTCTCAGTAGCGGTTAGTTGCAGCGGCCACGGTGGACGTATTTAGGTAGTCAAAACGTGTTAAAAATTTACAAACATTTTAAAAATTTAAAACATTTTTAAAAATAAAAATAGGTACTTAAATGGCGATTTAGTGAACTAGACGAAGGTCCTACCTATAAGAAGTAACTGATGTTTCCAAGTGTTTTACTAAACTTGTCAACTACTTACATTGCGAATAAGACATACTAGTAGTTTCGTGTGTAGTTATATCTACAGACGAAACTACTGATATGTTTACTGTTTTGCTAATTAGGTATCTACTTACTAAAAAAAAAAAAAAAAAACTTTTAAAACTTGTCAACTATCCACTTACAGTAAGTAAACATACCAGTAGTTTTGTCAACATATTAGTAGCTTCGTTTGGTAGGTACCTAGGTTCTATGTTTTTGTGTTATCAATTTAAATTAAACGTAAGTACCATTATATTCCTGAAAACATTGTTTAATTTCTTCCCACAACCTTTTTATATATATGTTGGGGATATTTTGACATCCATATAGGCGGTCTATTTAAATTTCTGTTATAAAAGCCTCGGTATCCATTACCGTCATAAAATCATCTAAAATGTTTTGTTTTTATTAACGCCGCTGAGTACGTCATTCCTGCACCACTGTCCACGCCGCTCTGTTTCCTGGCGTCGCACATACTAACTTGTGCCTTTGTTCCTGCCGCTCTCCACACCGCTCCCCGCTGTAGCAATTCGCTCGGCAAAAACCGCTAGCTTTTTCGCTATGAGCGGCAACTCGTGGCGTGCCTCGTACATTTTTATACTTTTGATATTACCGCTCGGCGTATCGCTCTTAGCTGCCGCTCACAGCGGTAAGGTCGTTAACGGGCCTTTACTCGTACAAGCGTAATATAGTAGAGAGCCACGCTGATTTCAACACGAATGGGCCAGCTTGACCGGGGCAGTCTGCATCGTGTTTTGCTATTTCGTTGGTAAGTGTGAGATCGGAGGCCCAATGGTGCAGAAGCATCTCACTATGCCGCCATAGTGTGGGTTAGGTCCCAATGCTGAATTGTCTGTGCTTACAATAAGAATGGTGACCCCTAGGTACTCTTGGATTCTATCATGCTTTCCATCAGACAGAGTAAAGTCACTTTGGTAGGCCTAAATATACATATAATAAGATTTCATGCGAAGCCGGAAATGGTCACTAGTTAAATCTAAAATAAGAATCTGTACAGATACATAATAGTATTAGCTATAATTTTTTTTTTGTTGGATTGCACCATGGCCAATCTGTTAAATGCAACAATAAGCCACTACTCTATTTGATATGTTATATCTGTTTGGGCATTTAAACTTGGTAAGACACTTCTGATACAAGTTTCTCAATCCAGCCTGACGAATCTATTTTGCAGAGAAGGAACGCTGTGTCTTTTCAGTCTTCGATGTCTGAGGCCTCGTTCTCCTCTCAATTCAAAAGCAAGATCATTTATATGTTTTGAGAGTTTCTTTTTTGGTAGTTGTGGCTATACCTCATTATCTCCTGTTTGACAGTAGGTATCTTTAAGTCAATATATATGTGCTCATTGCTTATATATTGTGGGATGTTAAAGATGGCCCTCAGTGTTTTGGTTTGGAAACGTTCAAGTAACACAATATTGCTGTTGCTGGCTGTTATAAATGACATACAAATATGAATTATATGAATATATTTTTATAATTATGTGATGATGTTCTTCTAACACTTGCCTTATTATTGTAAGTCAGCTCATTAAGAGTAATATACAGAAATATTAAAATATAATATACAGGAAATACATATTCAAATATATACGTAAGGTATATTGCAAATGTTACCTTGGTCGGTGAGAAAAGGAAAACACAAAAGGCACTATTGTCTTCTTCTATTAATACTTGAATTCCACATTGCTATAGTAATTTCGAACATATGTTATACCAGCCTTTGCCCGCGGCTCCGTCTCACCCGCGTTTCATACATATTTGTGTCGATTAGAATAACAACGTGCCACGATAGTTGTATATCATGTAAATACTTTTATTTATTGATTAACATACATCCTACGGAACCCTATCTACGTGACATCAACTACCTCCTATAACCTCAAATAGTAGTGTTGTCACTGTATAATTTATATTGAAGGAGTTTTACTTACATTACCGAGAGTAGTAAATGATTAAGTAGGCTATCCTTCCGTACATGTCCAACTTACTTGCCAGCCCGGGTAACGTACGGCCTCATTATAAAACATGACCGCAACTTCAGCAGGGCGCTGTCTACTTGATAACAAGCTATTGTTAGATTGCGTGACACAGACCGTATGTCACTGTTACATCACGAACTGTGGACTACAAACCAAAATACGTAAGCCTTTTAAATACTACAATAGTCAACCTTCTTTAGAAATGAATAGAGTTCATAATAAACTGGTAAATATCTAAATGTGGTCAAAGCGTGATTTTGTTGAGTTGTTAATTGGAAGAACGGTGAACTGGTTTCGTTTTTGTGTTTAGTGATATGTTGATGGGTCAGTATGTTGGATGATGATGATTCCTTATTGTGGTGATATAATTTGTAAATATCGACAGAAATATTAGAATAGAAAAAGTTACAAATTCTGACAATGAGTGCTGATCCGGTATATCGTTATTCTTCTTAATATTTAGAGTCATCTTCCTAGCCTTATTCCCAATATTATTTGGGGTCGGCTACTAGTTCAACCGGTTTTACCTGAATATCAATTTTTCCACTGAGCGACTGGCATCGGACCTCCGCAACCCTAAGGGAGAACTGAAATTCGAAGCTTGAACTAGTCAGTAAATTTAAGGGCACTGACTTCCCAATAACGATTGCCATAGATGTGTTCTCCGAGGCACAGGCCGTTATCACCGCCAAACTTCCAAACTCCTTGCAGCTATTAGCAATTTCCGAAGAAAAACTCAAAAACACTTTTTTTTGGCCAGACCCGGGATTTGAACCCGAGACCTCTAGATTAGCAGTCGCATACGCTATCCACTAGGACCAACGAGGCAGTTATTTAATCTGAACATTGATTAGTCATTATTTACTTCAATACAGTGCTTCAGACGGTCAGTGAAAGAATCCGGTATCATTAGCAATATTAGCATAGCATTAGGCAATAGTGATTTTAGTATGCCATATACATATATTTATCATATTTCTTTTATGTAAGTCTTACTTATGTGCATTTGAATGAAATAATTTTCTTCTTTCCTTTAACCGTAGTTTCACCTTTTTTTAATAGAGACAGATATTGGAGAAGACTATAGGTACAAGAACAATTACTCAATACTGTTTAAACATTTTCAAAAAGTAACAGTTTTTAACTTGATTGGAAACAATCACCAAAGGTAAGCAACGAAGGCGCGGTCAAACCTAGATGGGTGACCGTTAGTAGCATGATATGTTATGAGCGTTTCCGTAAAGATCATGCTAAGCAGTCAGTACTGGTTGTTATCATAACAGTCGTGATGTTTAGTCGGAGGCCTTCGGGCCGCTTAAAAACAACCAACGGCAATATTACTTAGCCACAACGTGTCTTGCCAGTGCCCAACCCGCACTAGACCATTACATTCATCTTGGACCTTATTGTTTTCTGTTGGCTTAAAGAATTCGAATGATAAAATTGAATATGACACTAGCTACGAAAGCATTCGGATGGTAAAATTCAATTTGGCACCCGCTGCCAACTTGTAGCAGTAAACTTTTGAACCTGTCGTAATAACTTTTGGCAGATACCTCCGAATTGTCTCATTTCTTTTAAAAGAAGGGTAAATTGTCTTGAAAGAATCTAGATATTGTTTATGACAATATTGTATCTTTATAATATATTATTGATATTTTTTGTTTTTAGTATGTTTTAATTCTTACTCTTTTAATTTGTTGATAACAAAACATGCTTCAAATAAGTTTTATCTAGTCTGAGCTAATGGTAAGCTACAAAAATATCGACATGAATTGTAGGCTTTCCTTGTAAACGTAACGTTTTGTTTATTAACGTTATTCTTCTGTTTGCATGAATGTGCATTGATAATACATAGGTACTAGCTTTTGCCCGCGGCTCCGTGCGCGTGTAGGTCAGTCTTGGCAGTAAACAAAAACCTACGTGTTATTGCAATATGTAAGCTATATTACTGTGAAGTTTCATCAAAATCCATCGTTTATAATATTAGTAGAAAGTAAAATATAACGTATTAAGGAAATGTATCAATGCATTGTTTCTTGCGTTATCCAATACTACACTCTTTGATTAACGATAGGTCTTCGTGTATAGGGGTTACTAAAAATCTTAGCAATATTATGGCTTGTTTAAGTTTTATAGTGATTACAAATAGCCATATAAGAAACGTTCATTATCCACCACACGCGAATCCTTTGGGAGAGTCTCTTTGTTGTCTATTATACTTCGAAGCGCTAAGGAATGGAGGCACTTTAATTCCATGGGCTTCATAATTTCAATTATCTAGCAGCTAACTTAAGAGACCACAGCACCGACCCACAAAAATTGATAATTCCTTAACTTTTTGAAGAACAAAAAGTGGGGTGTTTCTCCAAATCTTTATCTAAAGCTGAAAACCGACTAGTTTTGGTGAGTATAACAATGAAAATTTAATAATTCTGTAAAAAATACTTTATGTTCTAATATACACTACAAATTATAAAAACAAAGACTACAATGTCTTAAATACACTACAAAGAATTCATTGACCCAAACAATGAACATTTATGTGATAGAAGAAAAAACAATAAATCATTTCTTGCTCAGATTTGTCTATATCTAGGTCGTATTAGCTACTTACCTGATAAAAAGATTACAGAATATTTTTCTATACTCTGATTTTATAAAACGATAAGATAAATGTTTTACTTGATATTCTATTGAGATGATATTAAACTGAGGGAGGCTTATCGTATAAAGTCGACTCACCACTTTATTTTTTATACCTTGGTAACTTACTTTTATAAACAAATCAATATCTTCAATGACAACATCTGCTTACTTAATTAAATAAATTACCAAGTGACCTGTGTTAATTTTACCAGTTTTTGCAAAATATTTCTTTGATGCTCTGCTTCTATTGGTAATTGGCAAATTGTCTATCCAACAGATTAAGATTTTTCAAATTCGAACCATTATTCCCTTAAAATAGCTCACTTAAGCAAACAAATCAATTTTCAGCTTTAAAGTAGTTGAATAGATGAGAATACGCTCGCTGGTTTTGGAAGAAGAGAAATTGGAAAAGAGAAAAGAAGTACAAAATTGTATTCACTTTTCTGTGCAGCCCCTTAACAACCTAAAAGAAGGAATGGGTTGTTTAATCATTAATCCATACTATTAATATTATAAATTGTATAAATTCAAAGAGTTTCTTTGTCTGTTTGTCAGTCACGCTTTTACCTCTAAACCGATTTGCCGATTTCATGAGACATTGAGATTCTTTCATTCTTAAAGAAAAGACAAGTTTTACCGCAAAAACCGACATACACACGGGCGGAGTCACGGGCCAAAGCTAGTTTATTCTACTTTAAAATGTGTTTAAATCTATATTTACTCACGAACAAAAACAGCAAGTTTATTTTTATTCCAAGTTTTCTCTTCAAAAATAATCCCGGTTTTAAAAGTATTCCCAGCACACATAAAAAATCAGCGACTACACTTTTGTTTGCGAAGAAAAGATAGGGACGTGTAAAATAACCAACACATAAACCGATATCGGTTCGTATCGCCTCAAGGGAGATGCTCGACCCAGAAGTTTATTGATCTGACTAACATGCGACACGGATAGATGCAAGTGACTGCTTCTTATAGAAACATCAATCCAGGGCTCTACGTCAATAGTCTTTTTATAATAATGAAGATTTTTTTAAATTCTGAAAAATGTGAGTGAGAAAAGTTAAAACTAATCTACTCTAAATAGTTCTTTGGTTCGCAGTGTTTTGTTAAAAGTGACGAATCTGTAATTGACATGCTTAGACACATTCTGAGATTAGACAAACCACTGGAAGCTGTGTTGGTACTAATAAAAAAAGAAATAATAACAGCTTTGTATCATTTGCATTTGGCGCATGTAGCAGACGATCAAGAAGTCGTCTCGAATTCTAATTCCGAGTAGGGCCAAAGTGGTAATGAGTTTTCATGATTCTAGAAATGATTAATTAACAGCCCGGAGTTTGGAAGTGGGATCTTAACCTCCGTGTCTCGTAAAGCACGTAAAGCCGTCGGACCATCTTTACGGTTACGTCGGATAACCCATCGTATTATGACAGTGCACACACTGTGTTTGCGGACACACTTGTGCATTTTAATATCTCCTGTGCACTTAGCTGGTCTCCGTTGAGACTGGTCGCTGTGGCTGAAATCGGCTAGGAGTACATCATCATTATTAAACCCATATAGTGTAGGTTTAATAATGATGATGTACTCCATCGTATCGTATGCCATCAGTTTTGAATCATCAATATTCGAGCACGAATTTTATTATTTAAATAAAAAAATAAACATCAATTATTAATAAAACATTGTTTATCGTGCAACAGGGTAGTAGCCAATTAAAGTTAAACGGATCACGGAGCTTTTTCGTCAATCACTCACATCAATGGCATATTGTTTTAAATTCATATGTATCAGTATCTAAAATATGTAAACGAGCAATTTATTGCATATTTATTAGTAGGGTAGGGTGTAGTAGATTAGTTTTATGTCTATGAAAACGCGAGTTTTCATGCGTCTTTCTTTTGTATTACTTACGACTTATTGCTATTGCAACTATACTACTCTTTCAATAAGAGTTGGTTGGAGGTTGATACTCCAACACACACAACACAACACTACTTGAGATAATAGATAGCGTTGTTAAACAATAAATAGTAGTAACCGAGTAAAACTCGGTCGCGCAAGTACTCTCTGCACTGATGGAAATGGAATCATGACAGGACTGACCAAGACATCGCTATTTGGCGTAAACTTTACTCACATTCATTTCTATATAGCTATTTTTTGTATATTTCCACACACAATTCACTAAATTCCATTTTGAAGAAATTGTATTATGTTCGTAGATATATTTCAAAGTTGTTTCTTCTAAACAATTATGAATGTATGACTTTTAACAATGCATCCATTAAATTAAACTGAAGCTCTCTCGGTAACGGAAGAGTCATCTCCGCCAATCTCCGCTTCACTTGATACGCAGCTAACAGCGAACAAAATTGGGACAGTTGCCAATACGTATTGGCCGGAGGCTTCTATCGTGGAATGTAATTTTGTGATACAAAACTGCATTTGGAGATATTGGTTGCGGTGCCAATACATTTTTGCGGTTATTGAAATGTAGATTTGTTGTTCAAATGTATTCTAACCTTCTTCTAACCTTAACCGTTGATGTGTGGGTATCGGTAACCAACTTGAACCTTGTTTATAGATAGATAGTAAAAGCATTTGTTATTCGATTTTAATGTAAAATTCATTCATCCATATTAGGACCTTGGATAAAGATATAGGATACTTTACTTTACGATAAACGTGGTATATACGGTAAAAACTAGTACTCTCTAAAATAGAACTAGAAGTCATAACTGCGTCAACTCACACAACAAACAATCACCGAGGTTAAGCAACGATAGCTCTGTCAGTACATGGATGGGTGACCGTTAGTGGCTGACTGAAACTGAACTGAAAAAAAACACACAAACCATGTATCATGTATGTTTTGGAATCAACATTCACAGTTTTTAAAATCGTCCAACACCTGCCGTTTTTCATCATCTCCTGCATGTTTTTATGTGGTGAATCTCAACTTAGTTCAAGTTCAATCAAGATATCGGTCTTGATTTTTTCTTCTCAGTTACGAAAACACCTGTACATTCGTGCAAATTCAAGTGTACATTTTGATCTTACAGTAATTATATTATTATCTAATTCATTTATCATTTAATAAATATTTTGGGCATCTTACACACAACGTCATTTAGTCCCAAACTAAGCAAAGCTTGTATAAAGGGTACTAAACAACTGATATGTACATAAACTTTTTTGTAAATACATACTTAATATGGATCTGTGGATCACACAAACATGTGGTCCTACGCGGGAATTGAACACGAGACTTCAAGCACATCAGTCGCATACGCTACCACTAATCCACCGAGGCAGTCGACATTACATAAGTATATATGTGAAATTAGTGAAAATTTTTTTTTTTTTTTTTTTCTTTTTAATACAACTCCCGCATTAGGAATATGAATTCCTGTGTCGCGGGGGACTTTACAAACATACATGAAACGGACACAAAGAACACCCAGACTCAGAACAACAATTTGTGAATCACACAAAGTGTTATCCCACGTGGGATTCGAACCCACGACACTTGGCGCAGTAGAGAGCGACGTGGCGACCGCTTAAACCACTAGGCCAACCGTGCAGTCATGCATTGCAATGCAGGCATGCTAGCATTGCAATATTAATGAAATAATTAAATTAAAGGGTCAAACAAATGCGATGTTATCCAAACCTAAATTACTTTTCAAACTCATCTATATATTTATATATGTTAAGTAGTATAACAAACATCGCGTGCAGCGGATAACGTATTCCGTCAATATGTAAAACAGATGCCCACTTCTAAATTCGCGACGCCTACGCTTTCAACATCCAGGTAAGGAGCTCGGGGAAAATGTCGTTTTCAGGTCAGATCATTGTGAATATAGAAGAAGCCTGTATACTACCTGGAACTACTACTACTCAAATAATCGAACCTGTGCTTATAGCTGCAATAGCATCGATTTATGACGGAACTATTTAATTCTAACTGTCGCCCGAGGCTCCGCCCGCGTGTACGTCGGATAAAGTGGTAAAAAGTAGCCTATATCCTTTCTCAGGCTTTAGACTATTTGTGTACTAAATTTTATGTAAATCGGTTCAATAGTTGTATCGTGAAACCGCGACAGACAGACTTTCTTTCCCATTTATAAAGTTAGTAAGGATGTAAAAAAAATGGTACACCGTTCTTAATTATTGATAGGGGGAGTTCTAAGGGTGATCTTGACTTTTAAGATGACTCCAGGATAATATGTAAATACCACTTTATATTTAATTCATGTCTGAGTCAAAAGTATGTTGTCGTTTCAGTCAAAAGACTTCACTGCTGAAAATAAGCCTCTCACGAAATCCACAACAACCGGTCTTGTGTTGCCCTGTAAAAGTTTTTTTGTAAAACCTACAATTGCTTCTCTTTCTATCGTGTAACTCTTATCTGTTTTGACGATGTCTAGGTGACTATACCGGCTATACCTAAACTGCGGAGTGACACCCCCTGAACGTACCTTGGAAAATGTATACTCGAAATACATAGCTTACATAATCTAAATAATTATATAATCACATACTTAATGATATCTTGAATGACTGTCAAATCGTATTAGTGCCCCTTTATTAAACATTAAAACGGAACTTTCTATAGATATTTGTACAAAGTAATGAGTTATGATGTAACACCTAAGGTCTTTCACATCGGCTTACGAATATAGTTTTTCATGATGTTATGTCACTAATTATTTTATGGGAACTTACAATTATAGCCATTATGTACCGGAATTAACGCGGTTACGTAATAATTGTAAAATATTATTGGTTACCTGACGTTTCATTCCATGATAAATGGCATTATTAATACATGAAATAACGGTATAAATAGGTTTCTTTATAACATTATAACGGAAGTTTTAGGCTGCCCACGCTGGCTAAATGTGTTGGTATAGAGTTTTCAAGTTTTACTTCTGTTTGCAGTTCTGTTGTTGCATGGTTTGCTCCCTTAAGGTCATAGCACACTGTAACGGCACGATGACGGCACAGCTGCGACACGGCTCTGTATTGAATTTTGGCTACCGCTAGCTGCCAGCACGTTAAGCAGCCCGCGAGGTCCAAGCACGCCGTACGCACGCCAACCGCGATTTGCAAGCTCCTTATACTGATGTTATGAAACATATTATACGACATACGATTTAAGGGTCAAATTCAAATGACAAGCTAATCGCTGGGTTGAAGCGGTGCCGTTGGCGTGCCGTTACAGTGTGCTATGACCTTTAGTCGACTTTACGGAACCCATGGAGTAATTAGGGGTAGTGACACTCCGTTTGTATAATCTACACAGACACAGGTATTAAAAATAATAATTAAAGTTAATATTATACATTACTCACGGCGTCTACTAAGTTCCATATGACCATATATTTGTAACATGCTGTACAACAATATAAAGTTAGAAGAAACTTGTTTCAAAACTGTTTTCCCAGACCTTACCTCCTAAATATTAGTTATTAGAAAAGTTACCATTATATAAATTGTAAAACATTGCCATTTAGTGTAATTTTGTATCTGCGTGTAAGTTAAATTTCAAACTATTAATTCATGTTTAACTTGAATGCAGTGGAAAGGGAATAAACGACTTCACATAAGGCCTAGTCGTTTAAGCGGTTGCCACGTCGCTTTCTACTGAACCAAGTGTTCTGGGTTCAAATCCCACATGAGACAACACTTGTAGAATCCACGAATTGTTCTTCTAAGTCTAAGTGTTTTTTGTGTCCGGTTCATGTATGTTTGTAAACTCCTCCGCTACACAAGATGAATATTGCTAATACGGGAGTCGCTTTTAGAAAAAAAAATATCAAGATAAGTTTGTCATTACACACAACACGTACAGAATAGGGCATCTCGAAAAGATAAAATTTAGGATTTGTAATTCAATCTTATCTTGCTAGAGTTATAAGTTTTATTGAGCTATAAGCTTTTGTGATTGCTTTAGTAACTGCATAAAATACTTTTACTATTTAACTATTGGGACTAAATTATTAAGATTAAGACCTTATTAAAGTTTTAAGAACCATTCATACTTACACACAAAGTAGATATCTGTGTTTTAAATTGCTTACCTATTTTATATGTACACAAATGGTTAAGTTGTTATTATATCATCTGTTTTATGTTTTTTTTTGTTTTGTTTTATAACTAGAGTTGCCTTTCGAATCAATTTATTTTATTCCTCTATTCCACGAATACATTTCTGAAAAGGCCGATAGTCAAGTAAGCGGCCATAAAAGAGCCAGCCAAAATTATTTGAAATGCGTCGACCCTAGTGGTAAAATCTGAAAGCAGGAAAAGATTATGATGATGAAATTCTTTCTTATTTTCCTTCATATAAAGTTACTTCGCATTGTGACACAGGTGTGCTCTCAATTGTGTTATATTCTGTATTCTTTACATTCTCTTATAACAGTATACTTACACAAACATTCACATCATACAGTAACATATATTTTTTTAGAAGGGTGTGTCAGACGAATGGTGACTGTCAATTTGAAATATTATTGTATGATTAAATACCTACTTATAAATTTAATTTTTTAGTCAATATACCGATTTGTGTAGTCTCTTGAACTTAAAATAAATTTTATCGGGTATTAGTTATTGTTTGAAACACACCTCCGTCTTCAATTTGAGATATTAATCCAAAATAATCAAGTAATCATTGGATTGATGAATGCCAACCATCCAATTGCCAACTATTTGTTTTTCGTTTTATATTTACTGCTGTTTCATTGGCTAATGTCACTCAGTCACGTGATCAAACCAAATATTTTCGTATATAGTATTTCGTATATAATATTTGACTGCCTTGTTGGTCTAGTGGTTTGCGTATGCGGCTGCTGATCAAGAGGTCTCGGGTTCGATTCCCGGGTCGGACTAAATATTTGTGGGATCCACAAATATTTGTTTCGGAGTCTGGGTGTTTTCTATGTATAATATGTATGTATTTACAAAAAAAAAGTATGTTTATGTATTTATATCAGTTGTTTAGTACCCATAATACAAGCTCTGCTTAGTTTGGGACTAGATGACGTTGTGTGTAATTGTCCGAAATATTTATTTAAACTAAAAAAAAAATTGCTAAAGAAATGTGAGAAAAGAGAATAGAAAACGAAAAACGTTTGAAAATTGTCTAGGGGGGCTGGATAGTTGACGCTCCTTGGGTGTAGTCTTCATTCAGCAGTGATCAGCAATAGGTTAAAGTAACTAAACATTAAAAGCACGATTTGGTAATGTTAATTTACCAAAATATTTTTGTTTTTGGTACATAATTATTCTCTACCTAATCGAATGTATCTTTTCTTGGATTTAATGGTGCGCTGTGTGGTCTGGAGGCGTAATTGGGCCGTTTTTTTTAAGATTAGGCTGGAAATGCGTTTACAGTCAATAGATCAATAGAAAGAATCGACATCTGTCAGCTTGGTCGTGGTGGAAATTTGTCAGATATCATTTTTCATTTAAAATTGCCAAAAATTTGAATCGTTTTCATATAAATTCTTTGTTTTAGAAAACATAGTTTTGTTGAAAAGCCCTATATTTATAGACACGAATTCACTCTCAAACTGGTTTTCTTTTACAGTGTCATTTGTTTTCATGTAATTTATTAAGTAATTAATACGAAAATCTACGTACTTACCATAACGTAATTTAGTTTACCTGAGGAGTACAGGAAAGCATGTTATCGCGATTTCAACGCGACGCGACGCCCGTACAGAATACCTAAAACCGTTTTTTTAAGATTCCAAAGCAGAATAAAAGAACGTTATCGCGCTGAATAAAGCATGAGATTCACTATCAACAATTGACGGCTTCGAATCCCGCTCGGTACAAAACTCACAAGGAAAGTAAGTATTTTATTTATGTGGGTACTTCTTGAAACCGAGGGAGTCGAGACCACGTCGCGTCGATTCCATTTTCACGTCTTTTTACATTATCGACGTACCTCATATACAACGCATCAGATATGATATAGAAGACGTATTTTAGTTACAAATAAATTAATCCTTTAGCAGAAATTATTTCTAATTGGCTATCACAGTAATGGAATATTACTATTGTCCTAAATCTCTCATATAATGTCGCAACTATGTACATATATAACAGAATAAAAAAGCGAAATAGACATACTATCTGTTTGTCTATTCCGCTGTTACGCAACAACTACTGAACCGACTTAAGTGAAATTTGGTACACAGATAGTCTAGACAGCCAGGGACAGGACATCGGCTACTTTTAGGCTTGTTTTACACGTACCACAACCACACCACGACGCAGCGACAAAATGTGGTTGCGATGTGGTCGTGATTTGGTAGTATGAAACACGTGGTCCATAAACTGCGGCAAAATATGGTACGTGTAAATTGCTTAATTAATTTTATAGGAAATATGCACCCGACCACGTGTTGTCTTTGTGGTGTGGTTGTGGTTGTCGCGTGGTTGTGGTACGTCTGAAAAGTCCCTTAACCGCGATAACCAACATACTAATAATATGATTTTAATGTCTTCCATCTTCCTACTCCTAATATTACATAACGTTTTCGTAGCCGAATCACAGAAAATGCACAAGTGCTAGTCTTGAGGGAGAAAATCAACTCATCGCGACGAAGCATAATACTTCATACAGACAAAAGCTAGTCCTGAAAATTACCCTTCATTATACATAAAAACTGTATTATAGAATATGAAAAACTTCAAACAAAATTTACGTGCCTCTCAATATACTTAGGTAACGAGGTTTTACGACAACAGTATCTTGAATAAAATATGTTACGTTATGAGTGATAAATTGGTATGTACGTAAGATAGAAATTCGGTTCGCAAACCTTTAGGCATCGAATAGAGAAATATATTTTTATCGAATTGAAAAAAAAAATGGTATTCAACATGGTCATATTTTTATGTTACTAACTTTCTCGTACAATTACGAATAATTTCTGATGATCAGTTCACTGGAGCTTCTCCTTTGAAAAAAGGATTTGTCCTCTCCTCTTATACCACCTTTGCCAGTCGAATTGGATTAGGGTTTCTGTCAAGTTTTCCTTCTCTTTTCACTGCTGTTGTCCTAAGCAGTTTTCTGTCTTAGTAAACATTTACATTTTCTAAAGTAAATGGATATATATATATATAGGATAGAACATTTCTATTCTTTAGGGTTTATTTTATAATTTATCATATGTATAATTCATTGAATTAGTATAGATATTTTTCTTTTAAGTAAACTTCAGTTAAAGACATTGTTGTTCTCTCCAGTATTCCTAATTTCGGTAATGATGTTAGAAAATCGAATAAGACCCACAAAAAAACAAAAATGATTGTCAATTTTTCGTTGGTCCTGAAGACGATTGTAATTACATTTATGCATGACTAAACAACACTATTCCGGTTTTCCGCGGTAGTTTGCTTGCATTAATATAAACATTATTTTTAGATGAGCTGTTTCTTATAGTTTTTTCTGAATTCTTATGAAAGTGTTGAAAAATTTCATTCATCGATTATCTTGTGCAATATTGTAACAAAGAAACTAACTCATATTTACATTTATAATATTACCAAGAATTTTACCTCATTGTTACAGAGCATGTCTCGACTTGTTTGCTAATTAAATGCTTAAAACTAAACATGAAAGTGACTTGACAACTTTTCAAAATTTCTTATCATGTCATTTCCACGTTATCGTCTTCATGACAAATGATAACGAGAGGCCTATGTGATTTGAAAGACATTTATAATTACATTAATGTAGCTAAGATTATATTTGTTTTGTGGTATTATTAATAATCATCATAGTCCACTGTTGGACATATGCCTCTCTTTGGAAAAGTGGTTTTATCTTTATATACCACTCTGGCGGAACGTTTTTGTATAGTGTTTGTTTCAAGTTTTTCTTCTCTTTCCAGTGATGTTTGCCTGAAAAGTCCACTGCCTTAGTTGACTTGCAACACACACGGGATGATTAGGGGTTTGACACTGTATTCTTAATCCGTTATCACACGGATATATTAATAATAAAATCTTTGTTTTACTTCTCCGATGTTTACCCTTCGATCTTCTACAACCCTATCGACAAACACTACACAAACACCAGCCTTGGCTGAGTTTCTAAAATTTATTGCCTCGCTTCGCTCGACTGACTGATTGTTTGAATGCACTGGCAATATTGTCTGGTGTTTCTAGTGCATTTCATGTTCTAGTTTTGTTGATTTAATATTGTGCCACATGTTGAAGTAAACCCTATAAATGCTATAGAATATTTGCGATACGGCCATTTTCATTTTACGGTAAAGCTGAGACACATGAAAATAAATTACCTCATTTTAACATTTTAAAATCTTTAAATATACTTGATTACCTTTATCATGTTTTTTATTATTATTAGAGTTAATCTTAAACCGTCATAATCAATGCTCAAGCATAATTGTCTCTACTTCTATCTCGTAACCCCCGTTTACCCTAGAATATACTCGTATATACGCATACAATATGTCCATCTATGTTTTTTTTTCTATTACTTAATTAAAATTCTATATTGTTACAGTCAAAAGCTCCGAAGCTCTTGGGAATCACTTGCGCCGACTGGCTCGGGAGGCGGAATCCAAATTACATGAGGTGACCGGGTGCGTACCAGAGCGGACCTGCAGAGAAGATGCATGCACTAGGTATGTGATATTCTGAGAACTATCTCTTCAAATGCCATAGTAATTACATATAACTAAACTCGAATGACATAACGGTACACAGATCATAATAAATAAATACGTCAACCAAACAAGTTGAATGCCTAAATAAATGTACAGACACAATGTTGAAATGATATTTGTGATACTAAATGTAAGTAAACAAACAATTCTAGTCATTCTACTTGATAAATACAGTTGTATCTCTTACAGGGAGTAATATAATAACACAAGTTTTGCTGAAATCAGTAGGTTTGTCAAAATTATTTTCAATTAGTTGCTACGTATCTGAAGTTTATTATCATATTATACTCTTATCATTAACGTTTTAAAGAGCCTATTATAGATCACAGTTGGGTAAAGGCCTCTCCTTAAAAATGTTGTTTGTGTTTTTTTTGTTTCCCATGTTTAATATGTATGTATTTACAAAGAAAAATGATTTTGTATTTAAATCAGTTGTCCAGTACCCACAATACAAGCTTTGCTTAGTTTGGGACTAGACGGCGTTGATTGTAAGATATTCCAAATATTGATTTATTAATTATCTTGTGTTCAGGTCGTCAGCGGCAAGTCAAGCAGCTGGTACCACTGGGTGTGCAGGCGGGACTGGCTCCGAGAAAGACAAACAGGCGCAGCACTGGGAAAGGAGAGTCAGGACTCTGAAGTGAGTACAATATACTCGTATTATCTACTTACACTAGCTGAACCAAGCAACTACTTCTGCGTCTCGTTATTATTCTCTTCCATTACACGTCAATACACTGCTTACTTTCTACCTAACTATATTACTTTACAAACAGTCCATTCATCAATTCTATGGTCATCCTCTACTCTTATATCTATAGACTTGAAACTTTAAAAAAAAAAAAAACATAAATATTTCGGACATCTTACACACAACATAATTTAGTCCCAAACTAAGCAGAGCTCGTATTATGGGTACTAAACAACTGATATAAATACATAAACATACTTTTTTTTAAATACATACATATTATACATAGAAAACGCCCAGACTCCGTAACAAATATTTGTGGATCACACAAATATTTGGTCCGACCCGGGAATCGAACCCGAGACCTCTTGATCAGCAGCCGCATACGCTAACCACTAGACCAATAAGGCAGTCAAAATGTAGTGACATGTTAGTCATCTATACGCTTTACAGGTCCATACCAAATTTACCTCGTAATGCATGACTTAGGCTACTTTTATTTAAACTAAATTCGCCAAGAGGGGTTCTCGCGCTTGTTAATGTAAAGGTACAACTACAAACGCCGGTAACACCGTATACCACAACTACCTCAAGATAAATTCCACCCAGACATGGAAGAAATGATCTTGCTCATCACACAATCCATTTTCCTGGGTGAAATCGAACCGCCTGAACAGTAAAAATCACTTTTTGTATTTCAGACGATTAGTGCTAGGCTGGCAACAACTACGCGTACCACCAGGGCCTTCCCCCGCTGAGTTAGAAGTATGTGGTGCTCATGCGGTCACCATTAAACTGAAGGAAAATAAAACTACAATGTCTGTCCAGAAGGAGCCGTCTTTTATAACTAAGTATAAAGGTACGTTGAAAGCAACCGCGTGGCCATGATTTCAGCACGAAAAGACCGACTCACAAAAATCCTAAAATGTCAGCATCGTGTTGTCGTATTTCGTTGGTAAGTTCGTGACCAGTGCATCACCATGCTTCATTGTCTGCACTCTCAATAAGGAGATTACCCCTACTCTTGGGTTCTACTCATGCTTTCCATCAGGCAGAATTAAGTCACTTTAGCTGGCTCATTCATAAATAATTTCAATCTTAAACAGTTTTATTTATTTATTGTTTATCTCTAATTCCACAGTTGAATGGTCATCTCGAGCGGATTTTTCGAACGTGTGCGGTTCTCGTGAAGTAGCTGCATCAGGAACCAACAGTGGCACCAAAGTGTTAGCGGCAGGATTGACGAGGGGTCGCCGGTACTTCTTTAGGGCTGCTGCTGGGAATATCAAAGGATGGGGCCCGTATACTGTGTCTGTACCAAGAAGTGTTGTACCTAGCAGTGAGTATTATTGCATAAATTTTTGTCAGTAATCAATTTGGAAAAATATTCAGAAATTCTTAGGTAAAAAAATAGTAACTAAAACCCGACTACGTAAAATCTTTTAATTTTCTCTGCAAAGAGAAAGAAAAGTTGAAACAAACCCTATACCAAGCCGTCAGGTTTCTAGAGTAGAAAGGTTGCAGGTTGTTTTTTGATTGACATAAAAAATCCTCCTCTGAACGTAATTTTTGTAGTCATTAATTTGTTATAGTAAAATTATACCTGTATTTTGAAATAAAATGAAATAACACTAGTTCTCAACCCCAGGTTGGCGTGACGTATGTTCCCGAGGATGTCGCGGCTCTGGTGGGGCTGCAGCAGCCCTGGAGACGTTGACAGCCGCGGCCGCTAACGCCCGCTCCCGCCCGCTCGGCCCACACGCTCGACAAACTCGCAAGAAAACAGCCACCATACGACAGCTCTTCACCGCTGCTAGCAAGTTCCAGAAGAACTTACGGAGGTAATTGAGATAATATTAACTTGAGAACTATAGGATCTCAGCTTGAACCTGATAGGTGCCTTCTACTTTCTGAAAAAAAATATTGGATGAAACGAGTTGATATCCAACGATAATTTAACTGGTATTGTTAACTCAGTTTGTAGGAAAAGTAAGACTCGTTGACAAGCATGATCAATATTTTTAAACAATGTTTTTTTAAATGAATCAATGTTAATCTACTTTTTTGCTCGTAGCGTGTTGATGATATATAGACTTACTCGATAACCGGGCTATCTAAGACCGATATAGTTTTTCAAATCCAATTAGTAGTTCCTATGATAAGTGCATTTAACCAAACAAGGTCTTGATTGTGATTGTGATGTTGTTGTGTGAATGATGTGATCATTTGTTTTGGGTGATTTATAGCAATATTATAATAAAAAAAAACTATTTTTTTTAATAAAGCTCACTTTCTTTACTTTCAATAAGTGCCTCCCCTCCATATTCTTATGTGCCCAGGGCCCCCCGCATAGTTAAAGACGGCCCGGGCCATAGTGTAATTCACCATACCATACTTCGTCTAGAAATATAGTGCCCACTAGTTTGAGATTATATTTATGCCTTCCATTAGGCACAATAGAGTCACCTAGGCTAGCTCATATAGAAGAAAAATAAACACACAAGAATTTAAAACTAAGTTGTCGACCTAAAGGTTGTGAGCGATGTAACAAACATTTCGGACATCTTGAACACAACGTCATCTAGTCCCAAAGTAAGTAGAGCTTGTATTATAGGTACTAAACAACTGATATAAATACATAAACATACTTTGTTTTTTGTAAATACATACATATTATACATAGAAAAACACCCAGACTCCGAAACAAATATTTGTGGATCACACAAATATTTGGTTTGACCCGGGACTCTAACCCGAGACCTCTTCATCAGCAGCCGTATACGCTAACCACTAAGTTATAACTGGTCTTTTCATATACAATAAAAACGTCCAAATCAAATCCATGTCTAAACTCGTTTCGATTATTTCTTCCAGAGGGGTGTACTTGGCGTGTATACTGTATCACGAAGACAAAGTGTTGGTGACGAGCGAGGAGTTCCTGCCGGTTATCGAAGTAGACGAGACATATCCTACCTGCATCTATACCGACTTTCACTGGCTCATGAAGGTATATTCATACATCCTACATACTATAAAACTAGTCTTACTAGCTTTCGTCTGCGGCTCCGTCCCCGTATTACTCGATAATCGCAGTAAACAGTAGCCTATGTGTTATTCTAATATTTATGCTATATTACTGAAAACTTTCATCCAAATCCGTTCAGTAGTTAACAAACATACATAAATACTCACAAAATTTCGCGTTTATAATATTAGTAGCATAGGATAAATCCGACAGCAACTGCTAGTCTGTTCCACTTAAACAGCCTAACTAAAGGTGCTCGTAAACGCGCTATATTTTTGACAATTTCTTGTTGCAATATTATAGCCGCCAAGACGCTGATTATATATCTCAACACAGTTGCAGCAACAATTGCTGCAATATTGCTGTATAGCCCCGCGATATATTGTTAATGTGTTTCATTATAGTTGCAAGTATTAAATGTCTAGCCGGCTATATTGCAAATGATTTATCCCGCTTGCTTAAAGTTGCAAATATACTGAGCTATATTGGTCAGAAAAAATAGCCAACAAGATGCAATTTTTATAGCCTGTTTACAAGCCACATTATGAACCACTTCTGATGAATTTCGGTATAGAGATAGGACATAGGCTATTTATTGTTGCTAGAACCGACACATAGGTACGCGAACGACAACGAGCCAATACATTCTATAGACCTGAATGTCTAGATTTTAATATATTTTAATTTACTTGTAGGTGTCGTGTGCATGGGATGATGTGAAGGCGCTACGTTCAGACATGGAGAAACACACGTCCTCATCAATACATTTCAGACTGAAGTTGCTCACAGCGGCCGCGCAAATGCAGTCCGCTCTGTGTATACAAGATTTAGGTAAGCAATTCTTTACTCAAAATAATCTTGCAGTTTTAGTGCACGGTGGGGCTAGTGGTGGTTATCATGTTTATACTTAGATATTATCTGAAAGGAAGGTGCATGTGTATTTGATAGTAGATGTATGTTATATTGAAATTCGTACGTATGCATAGGACCGAGAGATAGAAGCGCTCAAAGCCAAGTGTCCTTAGGTGATTGGCACAATCACCGAGGGTAAGCAACGACAGCGCGGTCAGTACGTGACGTTTGTGGTATGATATGTAATGAGCGTTTCCGTGATTCGGAGGTCACGTAGAACACTCGGTCCCGGTTGTTATCATAACAGTCGTGAAGCATAGTTGGAGGCCCCCGGGCCGCTTACAAACATCTAACGGTAAGATTACGTAGCCACAACGTGTCTTGACAATATCCAACTCTCTCTCGTCTAGGGTGGGACGTATGGCCTTAAGTCCGAGTCCAGTAGTGGGACGTAATGGGTTGTTGTTGATGATGTAGGAATATCTATATATATAAAAATGAAACCCGTTTTCCTTGGTCACGGCATCACGCGTGAATGGCTGGACCGATTTCACTAATTCTTTTTTTATAATATTCCTTGAAGTACGAGGATGGTTCTTACGGAGAAAAAATTGAAAAATTATCTGATAAAGTCTAAAAACAACACTTTTCTATATTCCCATACAAAAGATTCGCAATAATACTAAAAAGTTAATTTGAACTTTAATACTATACCGTAAAGTTTAAGTTTCATTGGAGGGGTTCCGAGAATGCAAAACAATTGAGTGACGTTGAATCGACTGTTAGGCGGTACGAAGTTCGCGGGGTCAGCTTGTAATATATATAACCCTTTGTATACTTCCAGGTCAATTGTACCACAAGCCTCTGCGAGACTCTCACGGCACGATAGTGTTGTCGTGCGTGAATAGCGTGAAGTCGGTGAAGTCTGTATCGGCGCTCAACTCCCGCTGGGCTGGAGTGGCGAGACTCCGGCGTAGAGTGCTCAGTGAAGACAACACTATCGGGGAACTGCTCATGGCTTCTGTACATGAACAGATCGCTTACCATCAGGTACTTTGTTATGTGTCATTCAGCAGTATTACTACAGTTACTAATAAGTCCTAATCATGATTACTTTTAGCTATCCAAAGATTGTATAGTCAGGGAAATATAGATTAGGTGGTTACGTTATTTTAGGATTTTAATCCCATTTTTATTATGTTCCATTGCCATTTTTTCTGAAATAAATTAGGGTTTCTTTTAAATTTTAAAATCTATAAACCACAGCACAATGTACGGTTTTGCCAATCCAGTGGTAGGTTATTAATGACCTTCTTGAAAATATTGGCTGTACAAAAGGATTATATTCTTCAAATACATTTCATACCCATCAGGTATCCCGTTCAGAAGTTATGCCAATTCTGAAAAAATATATGTCTGAAGGCGTAAAAATCTTATTAGGATAATAAATTATTTTGCGGCGGTTTCCATATAATATAGTGTAACAAAATATACTACAGTGCCATCTACCAAAGACATATCGAACTATTTAGTAACTTATTCTGTATCGCGATATAGGAATTTTCTATGTTAGAGAGACATGACAATTCCTTATATAACGTGAAAGGATATATTAAGTAATAAATGTGTGTATGTGTTTGTGTATGCAGGTGTGTCGCGTGCAGTTGCCCCGCGGTCTGTACCTGGGCTACCTGAAGCTGCAGTCGTCGGTAGACGTGGTCCGCATCGTAGCGCCCGCACGTTCTCCCAATGTCCCGCCCCACACTCGCGTCAGGGACAACCCACACGTCTCTGCGTACGTATACTTCACTTGAATTGTCTTATCTTTGGCTTTCATAGTAGCACAGTTGTAACTCTGTTACTGCTGTGCTTGAGGTCTCGGGCTCGATTCCCTGGTTGAACCAAATATTTGTATGATATGCGCAAAATTTGTTTCGATGTTTAAGTGCTTTCTATGTATAATAAGTATGTATTTACAAAAAAGAAAAAATGTATGTATAATGTATTTATTTCCAAATAACTTTGCTTGTTGGAAACATAAGTGGAATTCAAGAGTGGTGGTTATTGTGAACGTAAAAAATGCATTATCCGTGGGGCCACCACACTTCACCGATCTTGAAGAAACTTGTCAAAGTTTCTGCAGGATCGATAATGTAACTTATAGCTACTTGTTAACGCCAAGTCCTACCTAAACAAACGTAATAAAGTATTCAAATTTTGTTTACAGAGAAGAATGGGAATACCTAAAGAGCCAATCCGGCAAAACCGAAGACACTCAAGCAATGAACAGTATCACTATAGGCGGTCAGGAGAAACCTTCAGAATCTCAAGAAATATTCCTCGATCTCATTGCTTCGGCTTCCCAAAGACTCTTCAAAGAAATGGAGATCCCCATCGAAAGTATTGTAACCCACCGAATATACGATTTAGAAGTCATCGAACTTAATAACGACGTCAGTTTCATCATGGTCTGTCCGCCCGCAGAACAAGCTTGCTCAGTCCCTGGCCAAAAAGAAATTCTTCTTCAAAAAGGAGATCTATTAAGTTTACCGATACAGGCTTTTGAAATGATCCACCTTCAAACTTACCATACGAATATATTGAATAAATACTCAAAACTTAGCTGTGTTTTAGAATTAGATGTGGCGTTAGCTGCTCATTCACATCGCGAAGCATTCTCCTGCACAGAGTTACAGACCGCCAAAGAGAGACTAACTAAACTAGAAGAATTACAAAATAATCTTAACACGGTGTGGAAGGCAGAACGTTGGCTCATGGATCTCATAGGTTTTGCCAGAGACAAAGACAAAACTGTAACAAACTATGGAATATTGCTCAAATACATTCTGGATAAAACGCCAACACAATCAGAGTGTCTTGTAGAAATTAACGAAAATGACGGCGTATTTAAAGATTTCTTGCAAATACCATCGAGAGATGGCAAAATTACTAAAACATCTCCTGGAAGAGGATCGTGGCCTGGTCCAGCTGGAAACGGTAACCATGCTAACTTACACCCGGAGTTTAGCAAATCTGAACAACAATTGAGTATATGCCCTCGCCAAACATCAGTATCTACACTTAACCTAAGCAGTTCACAATTCCTAAATCCAGAAGCCAATAAATATCCACGGAAAGGTAGCGCCGACTCTCAGTTCACCCAATCGAGTGCAGTTAGTAACAATATACTAAGCAGTAGTTCTCAATTTGATATAAAGTCTTCGGGAGGTTCTCACACGAGCATCGGCAGCAATCGACTACCTCCATCCCGCAGCGAAGAC
Source organism: Phragmatobia fuliginosa (assembly GCA_932526445.1). Taxonomy (NCBI): domain Eukaryota; kingdom Metazoa; phylum Arthropoda; class Insecta; order Lepidoptera; family Erebidae; genus Phragmatobia; species Phragmatobia fuliginosa. The sequence continues at coordinate 5,594,782 of OW052066.1, read as the reverse complement.
ACGCTAGTTCTTCAGAACGAAAACGTCGAACCTAAACCACGACCTCACAGTATTAACGCAACTGCGTCAACGACTTCGAGCCCCTTGCTGACAGTGAAGAGCTATTACCCAGGTAGCATGATAAGCGTCAGGTTGTCTAAAGGCAACGTGTCAGAATCAGCACAGAGTCTCTCGAGCGACTCAGAGAGCCAAAGTTGTCCAATAACTTCAGTTCCTTTGAAAATCCGTCCTCAAGGGAATCATTATAGAAACCCTTGTAACGTCATAGCATCGAAGAGCATGACGAATGTGAAGAGTGACGTAGACTTTACAGACACTGGTCAGGACTACCCAAAGTCTAGTTTGTGCGTCAAACGTCAACCGCTATTGGAAACACAAGAGGATGCTGAGTATAACAATAAAGTTCCAAAGACTGATGAGAGGAGGGAAGAGGAAGTGAAGGCGCCGGAGCTACGAACACCTGACCAGGCCGGTATTTTGCAGGTAAATGATTAAATTTATATTCATAATTGTTTGTTAGCTCAATAACTCCATCGTAGTGTGTAGTGTGGGACTTGCTGTGATTGATTACTACTGTTTATAGTGGAGTCAATTTAATAGGTAACATATGACGTCTGTCAGTTTTATCTTCATAGTGAGGTGACAAAACATCGATTTAACGAATGAAATATATGTGAATTTAAAAATCATCAGTCGAATCCCTGTCTCATTCCATAATTTTTTAAAAAGAAAAAGGGTTAATTGACCCAACATTGTAACGACTTTCAGTTCTTTAGATCAGAAATTGATTATTTTGTTTAGAATGGTACTCGGATTGGTCATTATTACAATTAAATATGTGATGGTAATTGAAAAAAGTTAAGCAATTGTGCAGTTCTAACAAAACGAAAAAATATATCATTTTATGCCCGCCGTTACAAGATTACGTTGTGGAGTTTTGATGAATTGTCAAATGTGACCTATTAAAATGACTGCACTATAGTAAATTATAAGCCTAATTGTTATCTATATCCATGTCAATAATCTTCGGAAATATACTATTTTCATACTTTCTTATTTGTTCCACCTCTAAAAGTTGTAAGAACTAATTGTTATGAATTTTGTTAACTTTTATTCAGTCAATAATGTACCTACTCGTATAGAAGTGTCTAAATATTGTGAAAATAATGTTTAAATTATGTATTCTCTCTGCAGGTATTCGCTGCATATGAAACTGGTTTAGCCTCAGGAACATCTCTGAAACTTCACGTAACTCCGCGGACATCTGCACGGGAAGTCATTGACCTAGTTGTCAAACAACTCAACATGGCCGCCGTGCTCAAGGGAAAGTCCGGGCCTGTCTATGGTCCCGATAAACTTCAAGACTTCTGCCTAGTAGCCGTCATTGGCGCTAGAGAAAGATGCCTTCGAGATGATTTTAGGCCGTTGCAACTCCAAAATCCATGGAGAAAGGGAAGATTATATGTCCGGCTGAAACATGATGTATTAGCGGCGTTGCAACATTCTGCCAAGCAGCCCGCCTATATATAGAATGTTTAGTATAATAGACAAATGATTAGAGTTATTTTTCGTGGCATAGATTTGTGGTTGAAACTTTTTAGTCACCATAGAAAGTTTTCTGCGTATTGTGATTATGAGGCAAATGGTTCCTTCGTAAAGAAGACCCAACGTTTGTAATCAAAATCTACAAAGAAAAACATACATCGTTACCAAAAACTAATTGGTTTTGTTAGAAAACCAGACACAGTAATTGAATAATAAATAAGCGTTTTTATAATTCATCAAGTGTTTTGTGTCTCTTTTGCTATTTAAATCCCACTTTACCCACACGAGCTTCTTTTGATTGCTTTCAAAGAGGCAGGAGTTTGAAATTCATTTAGTAAAATAATACACTCTAATAGTAAATTCGCTTAATTTTATTCAATGGTACTACTGACGTTACTCTTCACGTTGTTCTAAATGATTTTTTTATTGAAGAAACTAGCTGATGCTTTGTTACCTACGGGTATAAAAAATGGTTAAAGTTCTATTCTCGGACCTACTGGACAAACACACAAAATATAATAAGAATCGATGAAGCCTTTTCGGAGAAGTATGGCAACTTACATTGTGACACCAGATTTTAATATTTAAACTAGCTGATGCCCGTAGCTCCGCTCGCGTTATGAAAAACAGATGTTGATAGATTCGCAGACCAAACCGATATGCACACAAAATTTCATGAGAATCGGTCGAGCCATTACGGAGGAGTTTAATTACAAACACCGTGACTCGAGAATTTTATATATTAGATAGATCTAGTCTAGACCTAGATCTAGACCTTCATAATGAGGAGAAGATACTATATTCTTGAATTATCGTAAGAGCTTTAATTTATAATCTTTCTACGGTGACTAACAAAGTTTTTAGTTTCAGTTTTGGTGCCAATTTTTTATTTTGTTAATGCTTTAAATAGTTAAGTGGAAGTTGTGAGTAACAATAGTGAATATATAACAGAATTTATGGTGCTTTTCACTGTAAAATATTATCGCTTTAATCTTTATCAATCAGATTTCAATAAGGTTCAGTGCTAAAACGACATATTATAATTTTTTAATTGCAGCATATATTGATGTTTACCAAAACAATGTCGTCTTTTATGGGCACCTCCTTCTACTCAACGTCACGGTGACTACGTTCCGCGTTGTAAGGGCTCATACACACGAACGGCATATTGTCAACGGCACAGATAACGGCAGCCGTCGATACGGGCCGACGACAGCCTATACCTATAGCGACATTGCAATTGTATCGTGCCGCGTCCGCCATTTTGTCAGTCGATTGCATATAGTTCAAGAGTACGCAGGCATCGAAAATATGTAAAATGATTTCTAGATTTTTTTAAGAAAAATTCTTGTATTTGGAATTATAAATTGAAAGAATACAGTAATAAAACAATAAACAACAGATCATGGACGGCGGCATGTGAAGAAGTTATCAGCAAATTTAATAATCCATAATGAATGTGTTTTTATTTTTCGTTTTTGTCAGCTTCGACGAAGTAAAAACAATAGCAGTGTGCTGTGCCGTTGACAACATGCCGTTCGTGTGTATGAGCCCTAAAGAATTTAATTTGGGCCAACCGTAAAACCGAACGTACTCGCCATGATGATGGAGTAGAACTAATCTAGGGTAGATTGGTTCTACTCCATCATCATGGCGAGTTCTCACTTGTTTTAGATATATGAGATATGAAAAATATATGTTGTATATAAAATATGACACATAATAAAATAAAATTTGATTAGGTTTTCCCTTTTAAATGTCTAGATAATTAAACATTGCCATAGACAAAAGACCTTGCACTGAACCTTAATTATATATTTGTCAGACTGTCATAGATTGTGCTATAGCTATTTCTGTGTAGATGAATTTCTAATTCTTGTCGTGTTGTTTAGGTAGATCTGTAAATCTATCTGTCTATCCTTAGAAAATAGGGTCAGTTTACCTTCTAAAGAGTTTCTTATCTAACAATTATTAATGAAATCATTCTTCATCAAAACCATAGTGGAAATATTTTTTTTCCAAATACTTGAATTTGCACAGTTTATTCAAATTTACATAATTTATTTTTATAAATAAATTGAAACTCGTACAACGTGGCATGTATCGAAGTGCCCGATTTATTTTCAAATTATAACACCGATTAAATCATATCTCTGAGGTAAACAGGGTTCTCCTCATATTATTGTCTGGCAATGTAACATTTTTATTACCAATGCTAAAAAAATACAAAGAAAAATATAATAATTTTGTACGATCCGATATTATTCTACCCTCATTGCATTTGATTACACTGATTCAATTAATTGAAAATCAAATTAAATATTATTAAATAGGTGTAGTATACCTAAATGTAAATAGTATTTTGAAATTAATGTAATCAATATTTATAATTAATATAGATATATTTTGATAATTTTAATTGTATTCAAATTAAGCAGATAATTATAGTTATTTTATAAATAACTTTATTTTCCATTTTTTTTATTGTGTGTTGAAAGATTATTTAGCTTACATTGTAGCCATAATGTTTATGTTTTAGCACCGTAGATCTCCAACGAATTATTTTTTTATTTAAATTTTACTTATGAATTTATCTTATGACTTAATTGTGAATGTACTGAATGATTGTTATATATATTATATTGTTAATTTTAAATACAATACTCAAGTTCTATGTAATTTACAATATTTTTATCGTAATGTAATTGTAAATTCTGTAGGTAATGGCAGTGTATAAAAGGGTGTGTATAGAACTTAAACTTGAAGAAAGAAAAAGTATAAGAATATTATCAATGATTCGAGCCATATAAAAGTAAAATTGCAATTTTTATTGAAGCCTAACTGAATGTCTTATGATATATAATAATTTAAAGTTTTATTTTAGATTATCATGTATGTATTCACCCTATCTGGTGTTGTACATTAGAAGTTAGTGAGAGTGGGTTCATGAAATGATGCACAAAATAAATGTATTTCAAATCCTTTACTATCTTTTTATTTCTCCTACCTGAAGAAGTAGCACCATCAAAATATAGCAAACTCCACCGTTGTTCTTGCTATATGTGCCCATGTATTATTATAGATAATTAAGATAAAAACTGAGGGTATTACGAGGATAAGCATTTCTATAATTGTTATTAGTTTAATAGTTTGACTGCACGGTTACCTATGGGGTTTATCGGTCGCCACGTCGTTTTCTACTCCGCCAAGTGTCGTGGGTTCAAGTCCCACGTGGGAAAACTATGTGTGATTCACAAATTGTGCTTCTGAGTTTGGGTGTTCTTCGTGTCAATTTCATGTATGTTTGTAAAGTCCCCCGCTACACAGGATTTATATTCCTAATGTGGGAGTTAAAAATAGGTAGAGTAAACAATTCAGCTGAAAATGAGCCTAAAGGAAGTAAACTATGAAAATAGTCGCAAAAATTTACCACGAGGCAGTCTGAAGCTAGACATATGTCTGTGCAGGTGCCAGGTAGAATGTCAAATACCTGTGCGAGTCAAATCAGTTCTATGAAAACTGAAAAAAATAAAGCGATTGTCGGTCCCTCAAACAACAGCTCTCAATCAATCTATCAATTTAATCACCAGTCAAAACAGCTTACTCTTGCTTTGTACTGCATCAGCGGTAAACCTCGAAAGGCGTAAATTTAAACAAACTACTACTTTTGTCAGAATTTACGCCTTTTGAGGCTTTCCGCTTTAGGTAATTATATTTTTGAACCGTTTGGGGTAGAGGACGCTAGGTTCATGGGGCCCCAGTGCTATGTTTAGACAACTAGATATGCCACTTGATTAACGCTTCTGGTGACCGAAAGGCTGGCTTTTTTTCTAGCCCAAAAAACTAGCATTGTCGTTAAACGTGGAAGTGCCAGTCTTTTGGGGACGCTATCAGGAAACGATGATGCGGAGGATTTTTTTGGTAATCACTTTTTTTTAATTCACTCTAAAATTGCATCTACAATCAATCAAGAGGATAGGATTAGTTCCTTTTTAATGTTTTTCTCAGTTTAAACCAATCACATATTACCATACCCTGCTAGATGTGGGCCAATCCTAAAACGGAATGGCTTGCAAGACGCACATGTCCATTTGTATGACGTCTATGCTTTTTTGACTACCAACATATTACATGTAAGTTTAAGTCGCAAATATTCAGTGTACATATTTATCTATGGTCGCTAATGAATGAGTAATGAGCCATGAAATTACCTGGATTGTTCACTATTTTCATGATAGATTATTGTTATATGGCAACTCGAGTGCACAAAAAAATCGAGTTGGCATCCTCCTTCTGTCAATTGGACATTGAATTGATGTTGATAACTTGTCTGTTTGTCAGTTTAGTTGATTCAATTAATTCGGCAACAAGTAAATACGTTCTCATTAAAAAACTAAGAGGGATTAACTAACTTAAATACTTTAAATTAACTAAAAAGTTTCTTCAAAATGAGTTTAGTTGCAAATACCGGGTAAGAGATATTTATTAATTGATAAATAAATCCACCGTTCTACTTTTCGATCTTAATCTAATAAATATATTTTAGGAAATTGGCTGGCCGGACACTCTTCATTACGGGAGCTTCTCGTGGTATAGGTAAAGCAATAGCGTTGAAAGCCGCAAAAGATGGTGCGAACGTAGTAGTGGCTGCGAAAACCGCTGAACCTCATCCAAAGTTACCTGGAACAATATACAGCGCTGCTGAAGAAAGTATGTACTTAGAACTCGTATTTTAAGACCAGTATAACTTACAATCATAATGTTAGTGATCTTCAGTCAAAAGTTATTATTTATTGAATACAACAACTGAGTTATATTAGTTTGGACTTTGAACTTTGGCATAAGACAGACATTGACCTGTTATAAAATTACTTTTGTTTACAGTTATGACAATTGGCATTTATGATTTTTTTAAGTTAAAAATATTTATATAAATTTAATCTTATTAGTTATTAATTAAAACTGTAACTTATAAATACCTATTGAAATAAATAGGAACAATAAAATAAAATGCTTTAATTCTTTTTAGTTGAAGCCATTGGAGGCAAGGCTCTACCCTGTATTGTTGACGTCAGGGATGAGAAGCAAGTACAGAAAGCTATAGATGATGCTGTTAAGAAGGTAAGCTCATCTAGTTTAATGGTTTTGTCAAATCTGTTTGTTCAAAAATAATTTATACTGCTGTTATTTGAGAAAAATCAAAGTTTTCAAGATAAAGCCAACTTGACCCAAAGACTCGCATATAAGACCAGCCTAAAATGAAAGCATCATACAGCCATATTTTTCGTTGATGAGTGAAATGCCAGAGTCCCAATGTTGAAGAAACTGCTACTTACCAGGCTGCTATAGAGCAGGTGACCATGTCTGCATTTACAATATTAGGATGGTAACCACTGCTCTTGGATTTTACTCATGCCTTTCCATCAGGCAGGGTTAGGCAAGCTCAAATATAAAAAAAATCAGTCACTGTCTGTCTTTTCTATAGTTATTTTAATAAACGGGAATCATCCCTATTCATTGTGTGAGTGTCCTAAGAACTGACTTACGAATCATCACCATAAAAAGAAAATTTAGGACAATAACTTAACTAACCTGCCCCCCCAGCCAAGCTGCAAACATTCTGATGACTGTCTTGTTGGTTGGACACATTTGTAGCTACATAATCTTGCCGTTGCACGTTTCTAAGCCGCCCGAAGGCCTCCTACTAAGCTTCACAATTGTTATCTTAGATAACAGCTGTCGTTGTTTGCCTTCTGTTATTGTTTCCAATCACCTAAGTCCACTTAGAAATAATCTTTTACCACAAGGTGGGCCTAGTGGCTTAAGTGGTTGTTATGCCTCTTTCTACTGTGTCAAGTATTGTGGGTTCAAATCCCACATGGGACAACACTTTGTGTGATCCTCATCCATTGCGGGAGTTGTCTTTTTTAAAGAAATTTACTTTATTTTTACACTGGCATTGTAAGATCCATTATGTAAGATTAGATTAAAAAGGTATATTTTTATCACATTTTCTTATAACTTTACTATAATGTTTTTTTTTTTAAATCCATAGTATGTATGTATTTGTTAATCTATAGTAACTATTTGTCATACATTTTACTGCATTTTTTTAATTAACTTTTGTACCCAATCCACATATGTTTTTAAACTTATCTATCAGTATTTCAAGGTAAACATGCTTTTCTTTTAATCGTATTATGTACAGATTAACTAATCTTTGAATGCACCCCACGACTTTGGTGACACAAGTGACTTTTGTACTCAATTACTTTGTTGTTAAATATCTCTATTATTGTCTATCAAGAAAAATTTTTTTGAGAATAACAAACCTTTGGAGTACCTCACTATTTGAAATTCTTATCACTTTAAATCTAACTGGATTTATAGTATGACTTTTGCACCCAATTACATTTGTTTTTAAAATTATCTAATCATTGTCGTTCAAGGTACAATTTTTCTGAATAACAAACCTTTGGACTCACCTCACTATTTCATATTTTTTGTACTTTAACTAGATTAATGGCATTATGACTTTTGTATCCAATTACATTTTTTTTTGAACTTACCTAACATTGTCTTTCAAGATAAAAATTTTTTGAATAATAAACCTTTGGACCCACTTCACTATCTCATGTTCTTATCACTTTAACTAGATTAATTGCAATACAACTTTTGTACCTATTTGCTTTTGTTTTTAAACTTACCTATCATTCTTTCAAGATAATTTTTTTCTGATTAACAAACCTTTGTACCCACCTCACTATCTCAAATTCTTAGTACTTTAAATAAATTAATGGCATTATGTCTTTTGTATGTACCCTAAGTACATACAAAAGTTGTTTTCAAACTTATCTTTTAAACTTATCTGTAATTGTAATTTTTCTGAATAACAAATCTTTGTATCCACCTCACCATTTCATGTTCTTATCCTGATTAACAAACTTTTGTACCCACCTCACTATCTCATATTCTTAGTACTTTAAATAAATTAATGGCATTATGTCTTTTGTATGTACCCTAAGTACATACAAAAGTTGTTTTCAAACTTATCTTTTAAACTTATCTTTAATTGTAATTTTTCTGAATAACAAATCTTTGTATCCACCTCACCATTTCATGTTCTTATCACTGTAACTAGATTAATGGCATTATGATTTTGTATCCAATTACATTTGTTTTTTAAACTCACCTATCAGTAGTATTTCATTCATTCATTTAATGATAAAATTTTACTTAGTAACAAACCTTTGGACCCACCTCACTATCTCATATTCTTATCACTGTAACTAGATTAATGACTTTATGACTTTCGTACCCAATCATATTTATTTTTAAACTTACCTTTGGACCCGTGTTATTATCTCATAATATATAATTTCTTTATTGCAGTTCAACGGCATTGATATTTTAGTCAACAATGCGTCTGCAATTTCTCTAACTGGCACCGCTGAGACTGATATGAAACGATATGACCTGATGCACAATATTAACACCAGGGGAACTTACTTAGTGTGAGTACTAGCATTCACAGTTTGCTAGGTTTATTGGACCTTTATTTATTTACACGCTGTATATTAGCTCCACCTGTATGTTTGTAACCAACTTCATTGGGTCCGATTTTGACCCACTTTGAACCAGCCCACTTTAGGCCAGATTTCGTTCAAACTTTGTAGATTTATTGAGAACCGATTACAATACACTAATTTGAAAAAAAAACTAAACAAACACGCTTTTAAACTAAAAAGTAGAAAATAATTTTAATGTAACAAAGCGTGGGGTGCTTCCTGAAAATACTCTTAAAATATATTTCTGATTATCAGGGTAGAGAGTATTGTAAATCCTTTTTAAAAAATTAAAGAATCTAAATCCAAAATTTTAATGAATTTGATTATCTGTGAAAGCACAACAGACAGTACTTTTAATTTTTTTATATTAATATGGATACAGCTAACAGTAAAATAAAATATTCTTTTACAGATCCAAATTATGTCTGCCACTGTTGAAAAGCAGCAATCACGCGCATATCCTGAACTTGTCACCACCACTCAACATGAATCCTTACTGGTAAGTACCAATTTAGTACTATAATACCCTTTTTGACCAAATATACTTAAGACGTCTCCTTACAAGGAGCCTCCTAACATAGGTAGCCCCTACCTTTGAAAGTAGTGAAAATATCAGAGAGTTAGTGAGAATATCACCTACCTAACTCTCTCTATGCGACCCCTTAAATTAAGGGTATGTTGGTGCCTGGGTGTGAAAGGTAAGACCATGTGTCACCCTAGCAGAAGCAGGCCCGGGTGGTGGCGTGAGTGGGACCCTTTGAGGGGAACAAAAAGGAAAATATGGGGTTCCCACACAGAAGGGGACTCTCTACAAGGCAAAAGTGGCCCGAGGTACGTCGGGGTGCCAGGTGCTTCCGTTCCAGGGTATATCTGGTTCCTCGGCTCATAGTACCCCAGACGGTACTATGAGCCGAGGAGTTTTAGTCGATTCGAGTCCGACATGGCCACCAACAACAAAAACACAACCAACAGTGGTATCCGTGGAATCTTAAGTAATAATTACTGCCTTTAGAACGTTATGCCATATATTTACTTTTCTTATTAAAATGTAAACTTTTTTAAGGTTCTCAATCCATGTGGCATACACTATGGCCAAATACGGCATGTCGATGTGTGTTCTCGGCATGAGCGAGGAATTCAAACCATTCAACATCGGAGTCAATGCGCTGTGGCCTAAGACTGGTAAATTTTATTCTATTACAATATAATTTCACAGAAACACTCCAGCTATGGAGAAGCAGGATAGGGCATTTGCCGGAGCTTATCTTGTTATTAATTTTTTTTTTAAATTAATTCTTCCTGACCTTTATTCCCAAGATTGTTTGAGGTAAGCTACTAGGTCAACCAGTTTTACCTGAATATCAGTTTTTCACGGAGTTATTGACAGCAGACCTTCGCAGCCTTGAATCCAAAAGCTGAACTAGTTGTCAATATCAACCTTAGTCTATTTCAGGCACTTTCGAAACGTTACATTAACGACTAACTGCGTGGTTCCAAAATATCATTCATTACATGTATGTTACAGGTACATACCTACCTATATTATATAAAGTACATAAAGTGAAATAGCAAAATATGTTATACTAACTTTCGCCCGCGAAAGTAGCATGTCCTTTCTTAGGGTCTGTGTACTAAATTCCATTTAAATCGATGACAATTACTTTCGAACTAATAATATTATTAAGATTGAAACAATGTCCCATTTTGCATCGTGCCCTGCGTGCCCAGACAGCTGCACGCAGGAGAACCTGATGACTGCCACCGACAACGTAGTTAAAATGGCCGCGTTCTGGGCTGAGTTATTTTTTTTCCATCACGTAACGTTTGTTATCGAAACGCCCAGGAGAAGAATCTGTAACCCTCTAGATTTCCACGTATTTCCTAGATAGTCTTTTTGGATCCATATTAGTTCAGCTGTTATGTAGGACACATCTTCGACTTTTTTTAATTTGTTTATACATATATACTAAATAAAACTTAGCTAGTATATTAATTTACTTTTAGCAATCGCGACGGCTGCCATTGAGATGTTGACAGGCGATACGTCGACCAGTCGCAAACCCGAAATCGTGTCCGACGCTGCCTATGTCATGCTTTGCAAGTAAGTCCAAGATATTATTCCGGAGTGAACCCGTGGAGTTTCTTCAGCTAGTCTAAAATGTAGCCTAAGTAATTCCTGATATCATCACCTATCACCAGACTAAGTCTCGTCAAAATCGATCTTGCCGTTCCAAGATAAACAGGCAGTTTATTTTTTAATTGTAGTTTTTGATGACCACATAATTGAATATGCATTTAATGAAAGCTGTTAATTTTTAAAAAAACAGCACTTCAGTTTTATTTCTTTGTATAGATTAAAATAAGAAGGATTTATGGATCATTAGATAAATAATTTAAATTGAGCTGTATAAAATACTAGCTATTGATCGCTAGCACATATTTCGGTTATTGTTACAAAAAATATCCTGTCCTTCTCCAAGGTTCAATCTACCAAAATTCACTTAAATCGAGTTAGTGTTTTACACGTGAAAGCCTGCTGACTGACTGACTGCTTTTGAGTTTATAATATTATTATTATTGTACTCGGATAATTTAACCGTAAGACAACATGTGTACACAAGTCATCACCATTATTATTCCCTATATTATTATTTGGAGTCGGCTTCTACTTGACTGAAATATCATTTTTACACGAAGCAACTGGCATCGAACTCGTTAGGGGGCGTCCATAAATTACGTGAGGTGTTTTTTTAAATTTTCTGCTTCTCCCTCCCCCCTGGTGAGATGTCGTGAGATTTTATTCAACCCCCTCCCCCATCCCCCAATCTCACGTGACATTTTTCAAAATGTGGGTTCTTACGTAAACGCGTTGGATTTTTATTGTAAAAAGAAAAAAAAAGACTAGTAATAAATATTGATCATAGTTTAATTAGAAGTGTAATAAAAATTTAAAAATAGAATACGTAAATCGTAACTACTGTGATTAAAAAAAGAATATCTACTCTAATTCAGTCCATGGAGAATCATTCGCTGTTTCAAGAGAGACTATTGGAACTAACATGTCCATATGATTTTCAGTTAAATCAGCTGCTCCTATAACTTCGTTCTGATCTAGCCACTCTAAGCCGTTGACAATCCGTGAGGGTCCCAATTTGCTTTGCACTTTGATTAAATTTAGCTATTTGGTATGAAACAAATATGGTGATTTGACAGTCAGTGGGTGTACAACGTCGAAGTATGAATAAAATTACTTTTTTTCGAAAAAATTATGAATGATCTTAATCGTATTACGATTACGTTTAAGATTAAATCTTAAGCATGTACAATCTGGATTAAATGGACCAAAATAGTATTATTTTTTTTGTTTCCATCAGAAAAAAATTGCGTGATATTTGCCGAGACCCCCCCTCTCTCCAACGTAAGATTAGATGAGATTTGACTCGACCCCCTCCCCCCCTTAAACATCTTACGTAATTTATGGATGCCCCCTTATCAGTATAGTATATTATGTTAAAAAAAAAACGTTATTTTTACAGAGACCCTAAAACATATACTGGCAACTTTGCCATCGACGAAGATGTAGTCCAAGCAGCAGGAGTTAAGGATTTGACACCGTACGCGTGCGACCCCAGTAAGTTCTTATTAGCTGTTACATAATTCTTGTGTATTCAAAAATGTTCATATTATAATTTAGTAAGCTAGATGTTAACCGCAGTCACTTGCTCTTTCCGCGGAAATAATAATATTTACCTTTATTATACACCAAATCAATTGCAACGATTTCTTAAAATTTGTTTCAATTCTAAATTCTAAGGTCACCAAGTGATGATCACGGATTTCGCCAAGGCTACGCTACCATGTTAATATAACAAAAGAGTATCTATTTATTGATTTAATGTATTTTTATGCATAATTAAAAAAAAAATAGATTCTTGCACTCCTCCACCGCATAAGTGTGCGAAATTTTATACTACTCCATCCACACAATTTTCGTAAAAATGAGTACAAAGTTTTTACTTCACATATTAATGTAGAAATAACAATAAAAGACGAATTTGTATATGTTTGTATGGGTACCTAACTATTAGCAAGGGCTAAGGATAGGCCTACGGATAAACTGTCAACCTTTTAAAAGCGACGAAAAAAATATTCAGGGCAATAGAAAGCGGCGAGGTGCGTCATATATTCTAGAACTGACCAGAACAAATTACGTCAATAAAAAAAAAACTCAAGTAGTATAAGCGGATGTTTTTGATGCAGAAAACGTCGATAACCTATTACTGGACGGTTTCCTGGACAGTCCGGCGTCTATGAGCCATAACAAGGCGACAGTCAGTACGGCGTCTAGGAGACGCTACCATACCTCCGCGGTTAACTACAAGGAGAAAGAGGTTTGTCTATGAAAACACTAAAAACATTGCCAGACTAATATATTAAGTCTTCACTTATAACGCTTCTTATTGTATATATCATTATAGATTCTTTAATATACCTTTCTATTTCAATTCCTTATATATGTTATATGTATAAATTGTAGATTTCGAAAATTAAAAATAATTTACTAACCATAGATACTAGTCATAGACAAATTCTTTTTTTTTAAATGATGTAATGCCAGCTGTTCAGGAAACCGTTCCAGCTAAACCTAGTCTTTTAGAACTGAATTGAGAAATGTGTATTTTTTATAGGTAATGTAGAAAATTTGTTAAACGACTTTTTCTTGGATGTACCCGGTGCACCAAAGCTGATGGACAAAAAGGTCTGAATAATCAAAGTTTATAATGCTTATGCTTTTTTTCTCATTAATTATAATAATTTGATGATTTTGGACTGCTGGAGCGGTATTCTGCATGGATTTTATTATGTTCGTGTTGTATTAATTTGATAGTTTTTATAAATAAAATATTTTAGAAGTAATTTATATTACAATTCCGTATTTTATTATTGTCTGTGTGGTGATGGATTGTGATATGTGGTGAAAAGGGTGCCTTGTTCTTCATACACAAAGGGAGGATCCTCCGACCAGGCGAGATGATCATTCCTGGCGGGCAACTGCCCAACGGTTGACGTTAGGCTGTTGTATATATATGCCAATCAGCGCGAGAATTTCTCTATCGCGATTCAGGATTAGTAGTTACTCCGTTTAGTTCGGATTCTGAGTTTCTACGTGGTTCAGTGTTTCGTCGGTAGATGACGCTGTTTTATGTTTTCGTCGCGATGTATGTGGAAGTAGCTGCAAATAGAATGTGGTACCACCACCATACATCCTGTAGTAGTTGTAAGAGCTGACTGGCGAAACTAACTGCACAAAACAACAGCATTTCAAAGAAAAAGAAAACTTGAAAACAAATGCTATACTAACCTGTCTGGCCAAGTACACTACGCCAGAACCCTAAACCACAAACCATTATTATTAAATTTTAAAGTATCAGATTTTTTATATTAAAGCCTATCAACGTAACTCTACTCGGCCTGATGGAAAGTATGAGTAAAATCCAGTCTTCTTTTTTTTTATTATTTGATGCCAACCAATGTTATTTTATGTCTGTTTTTGTATCGACAATATCACTCATTACAAACTAGTAGCGCCATCTATTGTCAAGTATGTACTACTGTATATTTTCTACAATAAAGTTCAGTTCTTGTCTGTGACTCAAGCGTTCAATTTATATCAAAACGCTATTATTTCAGTTCGGTCTTTTGTGTTTGTATTTTGAGTATCTTGCAAGTAATGAAAATTTTAAAATAATTTCATGTTTACAGGATGCGCCCGCAGGTGGTCAAATCCCCACTCTGTTCGAGTCTATCAGCAAAACTCTTTCACCAGAGTTAGTAAAGAAAACGCAAGCTGTCTACCAGTTCAATGTTAAAGGTATTATAACTGTTTACATCGAAGTTTAACTATTTTTTTACTCTGTCACATAATTTTTTTATACCTTATATCATAAGCAACCTTTCACTGAAAGTCCCGTCAAAATCAGGCCAGCCGTTCCAGAGATTACTCTGAAAAAACAGACCATTTTAAAATTGCATCATTAATGTAGAGACCGTATTATACTTTCGTCTGCATTAAAAAAAAACAGTTTTATTTGAAATTATAAATACTGAAATTTTAGTTTTTATTTACGGAGCTTGGATAAGTTTAGTCTATATTTGTACTTTTCAAATGGAAGCTGTCCTAAAATTACATTATCGAATATTGTAGAACCAAATCTATTTAACATTAATATTTATGAAAATATAATGTAATACATTACATTTATACTTATAGGTAAAGAGGAGGGTGTATGGCACATCGACCTGAAGAACGGTGATGGCTCATGCGGTCAGGGCGAGCCTAGCAACCCGCCCGACGCCACGCTCACCATGGATGCTAAGAACTTCGCTGCCATGTTCGCTGGTAAATAAATACATTTTTCCATTTTTCATCATCAACAGCCTCTAACAGTCCACTGCTGGACATAGGCCTCTCCTTAGAAAGGAGGGTTTGGCCTACTTTACCACGCTGGCCAGACGGGTTGGTATAGGGTTGGTTTCAAGTTTTCCTTCTCTTTGCATCGATGTTGTCTTGCGTAGTTTATCCTTTAGTCGCCTTTTACGACACCCGCGGGATGACTAGGATTGGTGACACTCTGTATTCTTAAACCGTCACCACACGGACATCCACGGAACGGAAATCCATTTTTGATTGATAATTTTTCTTATCTTGTGGTAGAAACATGCCTCTGTAATAGTTTTGTTGGTTTAGTGGTTAGCGTATGCGACTGCTGATCAAGAGGTCTCGGGTTGAATTCCCGGGTCGGACCAAATGTTTGTGTGATCCACAAATATTTGTTTCGGAGTTTGGGTGTTTTCTATGTATAATATGTATGTATTTACAAAAAAAAAGTATGTTTATGTATTTATATCAGTTTTCTAGTACCCATAATACAAGCTCTGCTTAGTCTGCTTAGTGATGCAGAAGCATCTCCTAAGCCACCAAGGTGTGGTTCACTATGTTGCCTTGTATGCTCAAAATGAGGATGCCCATCACTTTGTTTCTGACATGCTATCCATCACTCGGAGTAGAGTTACTATTGCCCATATAAAAAAAGTTTGTTGTTTTTGGTTACTTTCATTGCATTATCATTTGCCTGCCCCCTTATCCCAATTTTATTTGAAGTTGCTGCAGTATGTTTTATTTAGTCCAGAACGACGAGGTTCGATTCCGACAACCCGTCCCGCCCCGCCGCATACCCCGACAGGGTGAAGGCTTGAGGGGGTATGATTTATCATTCCATTCTACTCTCTCACATAATTTCACTGTTAACTCTCTTCCCAGCCATATCATCTTTCACACAATTCATCAAACTTTTCTTTGGCCTCCCCTTCTTTTGTACAGTTAAACTCCCATACCTGAAACTTTCCTCGCCTCATTTTTCTCAAGTTAACCTATTAGTTCTTAACATTTTGTCAAGTGGTACCTTCAGGCTTCTTCATATGTATTCATTCTTGATTGATTAACACCACACATTCATCTCAGCATTCACATCCTCGTCTACACTTGGCCATGTTTCAGAAATATAATTTCATACTAAAATATTTTTCTATTTTCTCTTTCTAGGTAAATTGAAGCCCACAACAGCTTTCATGATGGGCAAGTTGAAGATCAGCGGTGACCTTCAAAAGGCCATGAAATTGGAGAAAATGATGAAGTCGCTTAAGAACAAAGAGTAAAAAGTACAATACATATTTATAGAACACCATGACTATATCATGATGGTATATTTTCATTTCTAAGAGACAAGATGTTCTATCTTTACAATGAATTTTAATAATGCAGCCTTTCCATAACCTAAATAATCAATTGGGCGTAAGGGCTTAGAATAAAGTATTATAACAATGAAACATTAGCAATTACAATGAAAACACCGGCAATAAACTGCACAAAAAATGGTCAATAGCTTGCATTACTGTGACATGTAATCAATACACCCTATTATGTATCTTATCACATACATGCAACACAATATTTTGCTCAAAACCTGAGTCCCACAAACCGAGTGTAGCATATATTTTGTCAATGGCAGAGTTATGTAATGTAAATCTGTTTATGCGAATAAGACACAGTTTCTCATGACATTACTGGTCATATTGAATTTGTAAGCACGATTGCTCAAGATGGCGCTTAAGCCGGTTCTTTATAAAACAAGATCTGAATTAAGCGCATATGTGAAACTATCTGAAAAATATTGTTTAGATATTTATGCAGTAATAACTGTGTGACAATAAAACATTTTACAGGTAAAATGAGCAGTTATTACTTTTTTATAAGACTAAAATGAATATCTGTTGAAAATGTTACATACTTTATATATGTATTTTTATTGAAATTCATTTTGATATATTTATTTTTAAGTAAATTATGATATCTTATGATATGAATCACATATTACTACACTATTTAAATATTGTGTTTGATACAGAAATACATGTAATATTACAATGTTTGTATAGCAAGTTATTTCCTTCCCATCCTAAATTAAGTTTTATTTTGTATTCTGAATGTTGGATATGAAAAAGTGCCTTAAATTCGATCTAAATACACAATGCACTTATTAATTCAAGCAGAGTATGTATCGTAAAAGTATGGCAAATATAGTTTGTAAATAAAGAATATTTTTACCATTTGTTTCTTTTATTTTTTAGCCTAAATAAATACCTAGTTATGAAACAATAAACTTAGGAAATGTTTTTGTAATCAGTAACATTTTATTTTCCCTATTTATAAAACTCGAACAAATCCCAATGGGTTTTAATTGATGACTCTGTAAAGTTGTAAGAAGTGGTAAAGTTAGCCATTAAACATGGTGAAAATTAATCATGTTGCTAGAAATGCAAAAGGGCAAAACTCCAAAGATGATTTTATTAAGAACTGACTGATGTCCTATGTAAAACTTAGTTTTGCAACTATGTAATGAAAGGCTTGGGCCTGGCGATGTTCTGTGAAATATGATCCGGCAGAGAATCCAAAAATTGCATGAAACGGCGTAGGCCTGTGGTGCATTGACTATAGGCAAAGCTTTTTTGTGGGGGCACCCAGTGCCCTCAAAGGTAATTCGAAAATTTCAAAAATTTGTTAAAAAATGAGATTTAGACAAAAATTAACATTTTAATAACGCCAAACTTCCGAGAATTACCGTGCCCCCAGAAAAGAAGTGACAAAAAGGCCTTAATTTCAAGGCACTTGGCCACTTGGGTAGGCACCTACTGGAAAATTACAATTAGACACGCATTACGATGTTGTAATACTGTCTACAATAACAACCGTCCTACTTTGATCATAAGCTATTTGCGTTTCGTCATACGGCAAAGACTTTTGATAACCTTGTTATCGCTATCGAATTCTCCCGCGTTTTTGATCAACCTTGAGTTTGCTAGGTTATGTTCATTAAACTGTCAGCTGTTAACTATTATTGACGTTTACTTCAGTTCAGCTCAGTTCTAATTATACAAACTTTCTGTAACTCTTACTTAAATATGGTTTCTATCGATGCTCCTGTGGAACTGCAAGACTCCGAATTTTGCAATTATCGGTCGCCGCTGAGTACCCGCTATGCTTCCAAGGAAATGCAATACAATTTCAGTGACCAGAAAAAGTTTTCAACCTGGAGGAAATTGTGGATTTACTTGGCAAAAGCTGAAAAGGTTAGTGGCTTTTAATTAGAACTAAAAAAACATTAAGTACTTGATCAGAAACATTCACGTTTTATGTTTTTGAGTTCAAGGTTAGGTTATGCTTTGGTTATGAATGAATGACATTGATAGTATTTGATAGGCTATGATTTAGGATTCTGTTGTCTATTGATTTTTGATTGTATAAACTTGACCTCAAGATTGATGAATTAAGAGTAAATTAGGGTAAGTTTATCGTTCTTACTACTCGACTATGAAGAATCCATTTTAGGCGTTTTAGCACTTTAGCAGTCCTAATTGCGTTCCATTTTCATTATCATTATTCATGACTATCGTAGTGAAGCTGACGTGCTGTGCTGGCCTAGGCTTAGGCCTCTCCAATAAGGAATATGCATAAAATTTAAATTTGTCAAATATTTTTTAATATTCTTTTATACTGCTATGTACCTACTTCACTTTATGTTATAGTAAAAGGTTTTCTTTAGGTAATTAGTTTATTATTTAAACCCAGAAATTTTTAAATAAAAATGAGAGGGAAATTCACACTTACGAAATGTGACGTAGATGGTCATGGTGATGTCCGTCAGGCTGGCCCGGCCCACCTGAATTTGGTTTCGGGATTTGTATCAATCGAATGCACTCTTTGACACAAACATAGCTTTAGGGACTGGGCAGAAATTATTTCCATGCTTTGAAACATAACACACACAAGTAATATATTTTTTTGGATTTTGTAAGCCATTAAAATAATAATATTTGTACATATGATCTGCTAGGGGTAAAGATACGTACTTCACCCCTAGCACCTTAGAGCACTTAAAAGGGCCTGTAACTCTTTTACTTTTACATTGAAAACGAAGCCAGTACCATGTTTGTATTAAGGAGTATATTATATTGATACAAATCTCGTAACATTCAGTGGGGCCGGGCCAGCCTTACGACACTGATCACATAGAGGCCGTCCATTAATGACGTGATCTTTTTTTTGCCATTTTTAACCCTCCCTCCCCCTTTATCATACATGGTGAGGTTTTATCAGGGGGGTGTCACTCCGCAGTTTAGGTATAGTCGGCTCTCCTGCCTGCCGGGTCAGACGCGCCGGTCGAAGAGACATCGTCAGAACAGTTCAGAGTTATACGATAGAAAGAGACGCAATTGTAGGTAAATATAATCGTAGTGATTCGGCGCCGTGCGATCTGAATTGAACTTAATCTTTTGACACCGAGGGTATCTATAACTTTAATTTACTTTTCGGAGTGAGTCTTCTGTACTGGTACTATTATGTATTCTGTGGTTTTATACAACCTATCCCCTCTATATCACGTGTATTTTTTAGTACATACCTACAAAAAAACTTTTTTTTTTAATATTTATAAAATACAGGTATTGTATGATCTAATTGTACTAGGTTATTGTTTTCGTAATATCCGAAGAAACACTTTACCAAAGTACACCCACTTTTTGACTTCGGTACCATACAACACAACGCTATTAAATAGTTAACATATCCGGAAGCGATTTTGAAAAATAATTTGACTCTTTTGAAGCCTACTATATTTTTTTCAATTTTCAAAGACTTAAAAGATCGATTGCTTATTCGCAGCGTAGGTACTTATAAACTACTGACTGACAGATTTTTAATGATATACGATACAAATAGTAAATTAATCATGATAAAATAAGTTTCTTACAGATTACTCATAACATCATAGAATTGAAAAATCTTTAAGTACTTACAGTTTTATCTTTGATTTCGGTAATTTTTGTTCAAAATGTTTCATTATAGTGACTGACTAGGTACTTAATACGATTTTAATAATGAGAAACTTTGAATCGATTTGATAAACGTAAAAGTTTGCTACACAAGATAAATAAGTTAGTATTGAACTCCTGAAATACCTAGTTACTTACCTAAGTTTTAAATAAACATACGTTTTAAGTAAAAACTATCGATTTCTAACTTTCTAACCTTTTATTCCCAAGAATATTTGGGGTCGGCACACTTTTTTTTTTTTTTTTTTTACGTGTGGAAATCCCCTCGGATCGTCACCCCGCCGGGGCTCTCGACGGGGTGGTATGTCGGACTCGAACCGACTAAAACCACACGGTGTGACCTCTCTGCGCCTGTGTCTTGGGAAGGGGGCCAGGTTGTTATCGCCTTCTGGACCCCCCCCGGCGCCTGCCCGCACCGTTGCGGGCGCCATCTCCTTGTCCTCTCAAAATTTGGGCGACGTCCGGTCACACGCGGACGCCACCCCCTCGCGGCTGGCCTCTACAGCGGATGAACGGGGAAACCCATCCCGTCCACCCGCGGCCAGAATCAGGGCGGCATGAGGCGCAGGTGAGCGCGCCTTCGCCGCCCCGTTCGCCGGCGGCGGATCTGGTCCGAGTGGAAGTCGTCCTACCGAACCTTCTCCGCCGCCTCCTTCTGCGAGATTACGTCCTCGCAGAAGGTTGCGACCGCGGTAAAACAACTGTCGCTACCGGCCATTCCTCTCCGATTACTGCAGTGAGGGCCCGGCGCTGCGCCGCCCATGCGGGGCAGACCGCCAGCGTGTGCTGGGCCGTGTCCTCACTGCAGTCGCAGTGGTGGCAGGCGGGACTCGATTCCCTCCTTGCGACCGAGTGCAGATACTTTCCGAAGCAACCGTGCCCGGAAAGCACCTGCGTCAGCCGGAAGGAAAGGGTCCCGTGCTGCCGCCCTGCCCACTCGGTGATGACCGGCTGGAGAGCCTCCACGGCGGCGAAGCCAGCGCGTGGAGTCTCCAGTCGGGACGACCATCTTGCCAAGGTGGCTCGACGAGCGGCTTCGCGCCACTCGCGCACGTCCTCGGGCGGAGGGCGAGACCCGCTCTCCACCCGGAATTCAGCCACTCGTCGATAGACTTCGGCGAGCACTTCCGCCTCCAAATCCCACGGGGGTGTTCCAGCCAATGCGCATGCCGCTTCGGTCGACACCGTGCGGTATCCGCGTATGGCTCTGACCGCCAATATCCTCTGGGGGCGCCAGAGGCGCGCCCTATTCTGGGCGGTCAGAGCCGCCGCCCACACCGGTGCACCGTACAGTGCCATCGACCGGACCACCCCCGTGTACAGCCGTCTAGTGGGAACACTGGCCCCGCCCAAATTGGGCAAAAGTCGCCCGAGGGCGGAGGCAGTGTCCACCAACTTTGGTGCCAGCTGTTTGAAGTGCTCGTCGAAAAGCCACCTTCCGTCTAGGACCAGACCCAGGTACCTCATCTGGGCCCGGACCGGTAGGGGTCGGCACACTAGGTCAACCAGTTTTAAGGCTTATTGTACTCTCGGAGGCAGAAACACCGTGAAACTTCCATACTCCCGGTTGTTATAAAGATGTTCTTGTAAGAAAAATGCATTAAAACTTTTGGCCTGCACCGGAAATTGAACACTAACTTGATCGGCAGTCGCATAAAAACTAGTTAATTTTAAAAGAATCAAACGACTCACTGTTGTATAATTATCTTGTAATAATCTTACACACACAAACATTTACATCTACAATCCCAACGGATTCTTTACGATTAGTACGTACCGATGCATGCCGTTCAGTAGAAATCATACTTAAAACTCAATTGACGGGGTTGTAATTGTTCATTGTAAAGAATTAATGAGTAAAATAAGATAAAAAGTCATTGCTAAAAGTGTCTTTTAATTCAAAAACACAAGTTGATATTACATCTTTTAGTTAGTTCCGAGAGTAAATTGAAGTAGAAACACATATATCAGGCGCTGTGTCGAAATAGGACACGTTAAAACCACGCGGTAAGTCATTTAACTCTTATGATAAAGAGGGATCCGGGAACAGCTGTTAATACGACATCCCAACCGAACCTGACGCCCGCCTCCCTCACTGCACTACCCTGCCCACTTGAAAATGATCATGTCTCGTCGAACTACTTCTTGCCACTCACGTACGCCTTCGAGCGCAGGGAGACTGGGGTATCCGCAGTCGCTCAGAACTCAGTTGTCCGCCAATAAACTTCGGCGAACACTTCCACCTCCAAATTCCACTGGGAGTTACAGCCAACGCGTAAACCGCAACAATTGATAGCCATAGGGTTTAAGCGCCAATATTCTCTCGTAACCCTGAGAGCATCGCATGACATTGGCAATATCTTAGACATCCATCTCGGTCCTCTTATACGACGGTACGCCTCTCTAAATAGTGTGGCACTAGCTGTCTGAGATACTCTAGCACTTCGTGACTGACAGAATCCTACAGTCCAACCCAGTTTACTGATTTTACCCGACTATGGTCATGGAGTTTCCATAGATTCGTATTAATCGCCCGGGTGTCATAGACTTCATAAATTTTACTAAATGTTTTTACGTATTTGGGTTCTAGTTTCCTTAGTTTTTTCTTGTTTAGGTCTATAAATGGTAAGGAGTTGGTATTTTAATACATATAAATGAAACAATACATTTTATTTATGCATTTAATTATAAAATCGTTACACACACATATACATGAGATTTATATTTTTGACCATAACGAAACAGAATTTCATTTGTGTTTGACGCGAGTACCATTGTATTGTTATTAATATGGGGATTAAATAAGGTAACATTAGCGCCGGTGATATAAGTTACATATAATAATGTTTATTTACATGCTTAATATATCTATATATTTTTTATATTTAGAACTCATGTGATTACTACGTAGCAGTATAAAATTTATTTAAAACTAATAACTGATGATGAAAAATATTCATTAGACATTAATTTTTATTTTTAAAATTAATCGTAATAATAATTATAAATACGTTTTATAATAATAATAGGTAAAAATAAAGTACATTAAGAAGAGAAAAAGATTTAAAATGTTAAAAGAAAAAAGGAAAATTTAAAATTAATCAGATCATGACAGTGTAGTTGAAGTTTTTATTATATGTAATTAAGTTTCAAGAAGGAGATATAAAGTGTATTTGATAGAAAGACAACTTAACTAACACTGGACGGATACTGATTACTGCTTTGGTTTAACCTTTAAATTTTAATATATATTATTAATTTAACTAAATAAAATATTAACTAAAATTATAAGATAAAAATTAAAAACTTTAATAACTAAAAGCAAATTGAAGTTTATGCATATTTAAAAAAACATTAGTTTTAATTATGAAAAAAGTAGCGGTGGTTTTGCTTCATCTTTTTATTATAAGTTAAGTCTTACCATTGAACAAAAATATCATATTTTTTTTATTGAATATTAATAAATTAAAAACTGAACCGTTTTCTCTTTTTTAATCACAAATTTTTATTTTCCCAATGGTAAGACTTTTTGTATAAGTTAACATACATAATATATCGGAATGTTTTAGTAATAATATTATAGTAAATAACAACTTAACTTTAATTATTATACTATTTAGACTAAATATATTTATGATTAATTTCCAACCAATCTTAAATATACTAAAACTTATTGAAAATCTACAATAAACATTTTCTAGCATTCTATTTTTACATACAATAACAATTCATATTTAATAATGTGAAGAAAAATATGATACCCATATTTTTTTTACTTATCTTAAAAAAATGTGTATGGTACACATATTTTTCTTACCATCTTAGTAGAAAATCTTATTTATCTTTATCGTTGCACTTGCGGCCGAAATATTTTCCACTAAAAGAATTTAGACCATAGTGTCCTATGGTCTCAATTCTACTAAAGTACCTAGGTAGTTGCCAATATTATAATCTCTTAAAAAAGCTGCCTAAAAAATCATAAAATGAATTTATCTATGCTGCAATTTAGTTTTAATCTAGCTGCCTACTTAAAATACTGATCAATATAGCTGCCTTAAAAATCTACAAAAAAAAATTATAATCTTAATAAATTTAGCTACAAAAGGACAACCTCATTTTTTAAACTATTATTGTAAATAATAACTGCCTATATTGTTTTTGGGTAATAGCTGCAACATAAAAATAACCAAAATAGCTTTTTAACATATTTGAAAGGACAATAATTTTCATTTTAGCTAACAAGTATTAGATGTTATATTTTTAAATCAAGATAAACACATTGCGTGCATGTCTTTGTTAGCATGCTAATGGCTAATCTACATAGCAATTGTTTACAAATGTATAAACTTAGTGACCATTATGTAATAAAGGTTTATTAAAATATTGATTAAACTAAACTGCCATAACAAAGTTGCAAATATTCAAAGTAGCTGTGTATGTAAGAGGGCCCAATATTTTTATTTTTAGCTACCAATACTGAGCTGCCATTGTCTTTTCTAAAAGATAAAGAGGTCATAATGTTGATGATAAACTCTTAATTCAAATGAAATACTGAAATCTGCCCCATGTATCCTAACAAAAAATATAGCTACCGACATATAAAAAGTAAATTAGAATAACCTGCCGAAATAACTAATTTAAAGAGCTGCCTGCACTACTACAATACACACACAAATGGGAAGTAGCTGCAAATAAAGCTGTCAAATGAGCTGCCTGATAAAGGTTTAGCAGCCAATTTATTTTTTCATAATGTAAACACTTGTCTACATTTTGAAATCAACTACCTGCTAAGTAAAAGCTGAAATATTATGTTAATATGAGCTGCCAGCTTATGTATTGTGGTTATAAAACAATACACTATTTTAAAAGATGCCATAAAAATATTAGTAAAAAAAAATAATTTGATCAAAGCTGCCACTTAAAGTTGCCATTAAAAAAAAATCCTAAAATAGCTGTCTGTTAATAGGAAGGACAACAATTCATTTTGCTTTAAATAAACCTGTGTTATAATTATAGCTGCCTTGACATGTGTTTTCATACAGGACAATCCTAAAAGATATTGGTGGAAAATAAACATAGATTGGTAAAATCTAGAAGAGTTGCCCCTTTATCAGCAATGGACTAAATTGGTAGAAAATTAATACAAAGTTGAAAACCAGATTTTATCCATTTTTGTTTAAACTAAAATAATTGATAAAAGCAACCAAAAAGTAAAGAGCCTCTATGACTTATTTTGGATTAAGTGTTAGCTGTCTTATTAAATATATTGAAAATTATATTAAATGGCTTTATATAATGAAAAGATAAATAGATAAAGAATAGCTGCGTAAAATAGACTGCCTAATTTCAAAAATAGAATGCCAAATGCTCTGTTTATGAAAGATAAAGTAAGACCGCTATTGAAAAAGTTTTACTTTAAAAATAAGTTGCCAGTTTAAAAATAAAATCAACTGTTCTACGGTTATTCTAATTTTAAAAAGAAGATGCCGTATAATGCTGCCCTAATATTTTATGCTACCTTGTTGGCTCTCAGAATAAATAGCCGCCTGATTTTTGTAATAGTTGCCTCGTCATAATATGTGTCAGAAATATTTAGCTACAGTACAGGGCAACAACTGTGGAATAGCTACCCTTTGGGGCAACTTATATTTTTTATGTACACTTAAAACTAATATAATTACTAAATCTTATCAATGATTTAAATTAATAATATTCTAAAATAAACTAGAATAAAAGATCTTGGAAAAAGTAGGCTAACGACGGGTTTATGACAATGATATAATTATGATGAATTACGAATACATTAAATTAATATGATACCGAACTAAAAAAAGCGCGCAAATAAAAATAACAAACACATTAAACATAAAATAATATAAACAGCCTTAAAAGCAATATAAGTAAATGTCAAAAGTAGAACAGTCGTGTTTTATTTTAATAATCGGCCTCCATTTTAAAAGTAATAAAGACATGGACAATGAATACCACAGCTTCTAACACGGCGAATACTCCAGATGATATAAGGAGATCATAGGATTGCTTGTTCGGGCGTACGTTCACGTAGTAGGACCTGTGCCAGTCTGTAAAAAATAAAACAACATTTAAAAAAAATTGTTCAAAAGACCTTGTTTCAAATCAGGACTATAGCAAATTGACCATAAGAGCATTATGACTATTATGAGATTGTGATGTGAAAAAATTATGTTGTCGTCTGCTTTTGTAAAAGATACGCTTCTTATCTTTTTAAATTTATTACTTTACGGTTATTGAACTGTTTTACATTATTTTTGTCGCATACCTTACCGATGCTTCATTCTAAATCATAAGTTGTATTAGAAAGAAACGGAAGTCATACGCCTCGCCAAGTCCCCATAGACAAATTGTCTACACTTTTAAATAGACGACGCCAAGGCTCTACCCTAATATGGTTTAGTGTGCTCTATGATGCATGGCGCATATAAATTATAGTGTGCAATATTGATATTGGCTAAAGATTGTAACTAGAAACCATTTATATAACTGACTGATGTATGTATATACATAATTATTATATATGTTAGGCTATTTATCCCTACTTTAAAAATCAACAAGAAAATGAAGAGGGTATTTCAATAATTATTTTTTTAGAGTGACTTTACTTTTCGATCGATATACAAAGAAGTATCTGTAAAAGCTCTATGACGTGTAAGTCAAAATATAAAAAAAAAACTCTGTATAGACTTAAAATACATATGTAGAATATCTAGAAGTAAGTTATATTAAGAAAATGTCAACTATAATAATTGGTTTAATGTTGCATATCTATCTATTTTCTTTTTTGTAGCAGCTGTTTTCCAAAACGAATTTAAAAAGAAGATTAAGGTGTCCACACACTGTAAATGTACATTCCATCATACAAACATAGAATACACGTTCAATAAAATACTTAAAAAAGCACGTTTTGTTGACTAGTTCTAAGTAAATTTAAAGTGAAGCTTTATCGCTTGGTACATACCCCACCACTTACATAATTACACAAACTATTTGTATAATCTGTACTGTACTCTGTACATATTTGTAAAATTCCTCACGAACTCGTTCTGACAATGCGTACGTGTGTATAGAAGGTAGGTACTTAGGTACTTTTGTACCTAAATACGAGTATAATGTTCCTTTTTTTTTAATGAGGTCTATATTTGACCTCGCAACTTTTCCCCATCCATGAATCGACAGGACCTTGTCATTCAGAATTTACATTTGTTCTATCTTTTAATTTTACAGCGCAATCGGGTAATTCCCGATATTGTGTTATATATTATTTAACTAATACATATTGTGTTTACATTATTTAATCTTAGTACATGTGTGAATAATGTGCATTAGTTATGTCTTAAACTTAACGCTTCGTCGCTTGATCATTGTGACGACTAGATTACCTTTTGTAATATGAGATTTTGTATAACTATCTGTGTACTTTATTGTTATGAATCGCGAGTAACGCAGCGGAGTGAAGCTAGTCTAAAAAATGCCTACTACTGTTACTCCTTATGTTATCACATTTCTTTCAGTGAAAGTCCCGTCAGAATCGGTCTAGCCATTCTAGAGATGACCCGGGACAGACAGACAAAATTTTTAAAAATTCGTTTTTTTATGTTAACACCGTAAATCCTTACATATGCATTTAGTAAAAAACTGTTTATTTGATATTACATACAGACACTTTAAGTTTATTTATTTGTATAGATTTTATGTAGTTACAAATATGATATGGGTTATCTAACTGATATTTTATTAACTTAGTATCATTCAAGTAATTTATAATTTTAACAAAAAAAGGAACCGACTTCAATGAAAAACTATTCCGAGTACCCAAATCGCGACAATTGTGCCTATGATATTTGAGGAGTTCCCTCGATTTCCTTGGGATTCCATCATCAAATCCCGATATGGAGACGATGGGACCACCTGTAAGCTACGCCCATTCCAATGCAAAAATATTTTTTGAAATCGGTTCATTAACGACGAAATTATCGCTGAACATACATAAAAAGAAAACATTCCGACGAATTGAGAACCCTACTCCTTATTTTTGAAGTCGGTTAAAAATAAAAAAGAACCGCATACTTACAATCTCATAACCACAAAAGTACAAAAAAGAAACCAAAAAATCGAACGTATCGGTGTTCTTTGTCAATTCTATAAATTAAAAAAAAAGAACTTACCATAGAATATAACGGCAGCAGCAGCGACGAACATGATGACGCCCAGAACAGAGAACCCTATGGAGGTCCTCCATCCCGCTGTCTCGCCGAACAGCCTAGCGATAAGCAACACGCCCGTGATGATGATGAAACCTGATAGACAAAACGACAATGGTGTTAAAGATAATTTGCTAAAAGTTATTTTGCTATAAGGATTAATTGCAGTTACCCTTATAGCTATATAAAACTTACTAAATTCGTCATAAACATTGGATAAACAATCGGTGCAATTTATTAGGCAAAAATCAACTCGAAAGAACTTTGTAAAATTTTATGTTATTATTGTTATCTATATCTACATGAAAATTATGACAAGACAAGAAACAAAAACTATATATACCTAATAATAATATGTAATATAAAATCCGTAAAATAGTATTTTAATTGAAAGGTAAAGTAATGAAAATCAAATTAAAGATATCAATCAAAACATTTTGGCGTCAGGTACCTATCCAAAGTTCAATTCTCGTAACAAAACCAATGGCCTATAAAAAAGCTACGGATATAATTGTGAACAATAAATTGAGTCCATCGACATTAAATAGAGGAAGTTATCGCAAATCGGTTTACGGTTGACGGTTTACGTTGACAAGTGTTTACAGGTTTCACTTTCACACGCAAAGTTCAATGATACCTTATTTTCTAATAAACCATCAAGTGAAACCGATTAGATCCATATTATAGAAAAACAAATTGCGATTGTACTTCAAATTGTAAATCAAAAAACTAAATAGTCACAAATATACATTTCTGTGTCTGTTATACCTTTTCGATTACTCTTTTATTAGTAAACACAGTTTTTAGAAGCGGTATACTAAGAAATATTTTCTTTATCATCAACGTATTGTAATACGCGTCCTCAAGCAAAATAAACGTTAAATTGGCCTTTAGAAATAACAATAGACTCAACTCATCCAAGTGGAAAATAGCTATAACACTAATGTCAAAAAAAATACAAGAAAAGTATAAAAAGTAGCAATAGTCGCACTTGATTTAAAATGAATAAACCAGATCTCCAAAACACTACGCATGGAATTTTGGAATTGGAATTCAAGACATGCATTTGTAGAATTCATCTCATCGGAATAGTTTCTACATGTTGTAAGACCTAACACTTAGACAATTTCATGACACGTCCAATTGTCAACCACTTTAGATAATTCGTTAATTGTTACAGCTTGAGATTTGCCGTTGATCGACCATGAAGAATCGGTTCAGACAATTGTTAAATTGAAAGATTAAAACAAATTCTATTAAGACAAATCGGGTCATGGTTTCAGCTTGTTTTTAGGACGACCACAAGCAGTTTCTTATGCCTGTCGAATTGTTGAACAAAAAAAATGACATGGAAGAATGGTTTCAATACAATAGCGTTCCAAAGTAGTTTTCATTCAAAGAGATATGCTTCTTTGCACACGTTTATGTTAGAAAAGTTAAAAAAATATTATAATGTGACTTACTAGAGTATGCTGCGTAAATGAGAGCAATGTGCCTATGGTTTGATTGCACTACGTCGGGGGAGTAGAGAGCGCCGACGACTAGGCCGATAGCGATGATAGCTATTATCTGAAAGTAAGATTTAAAAATAAATTGACTTATTCTAGTTATTCTAAATATCGCCTGTTTTACTGGTAATAAGGAAACTGAGGAAAGAAATGTGTGTATTCAGAAATACGTGGATTAATATCGTAGTACAGGCTTTATCTACTGTGAGATACGTATATAAAAAGTGCCAAGTAATCAATTTAAAAATTAACTTTAAATTTTATAACGACCTTTATTCAAAGCTAACTACAATCCTAATTTCTTAAACTTTTAAATCTTACTGATAATATATGTAGTATATGGTATTTATCAAAATTCCAGATGATTCAGGATAAGTTATTGTAATTTTTCGTACTATATTTTTATTACACATTTATTATTTGTAATCTCTTACATCAAAATGCTTTATTATGATGTTTAATTATAAAGAAATGTTACCTAATCCTAGTTTAATTGCGTGCAAGTAGTTCATTAAACAATATTGAAAGTTTATTTTATACGTCTGCAGTGGTCGCATTATCAAGTGTTTTCTCATTTCGGTTACTGTTGTTTACCACAAGCATAGCCTTTGCAATACCACAAATGTATTTTTAAATGATTATTATATGGTTTTCACTTTCTCCCATCTTTGCTAGCCTCAACTGAGATTTTTAATTTCTTATATAGACGTCATTTTCTTGTAAGTTACTACAATAATTAAATATTTATATTGCATTTAAAGGAGAAATCTCACTTTTTACAATATTTACGGTTAATTACTCAACTGCATTTGTGTAAAGGTATTTGAAATACGTACGTACATAGTACAAGCTTGTTTTGGGAATTGTTCGGAATGATAAACAAAATTGTTGATTTAATTCTACAAAGACAATCATAGTATCATGCCATACTTGTATATTGTTTGTTTTATAATGCTTACATTCTTTAATCATTGTTTGCTTTCCTGTTTCTACTTTGTCATCGATTTTCATGTTTTCATTAGTTTCATTTTTATCTTCATCTGAATTTACTTTAGGAGACATTATTTTTGTATTTCCTTCCTTTGTTATTCCTAGTCGTGTCCTTTACAAGACTCGTATTGGTTATAATTAAACTCAACAAAGCGTTCTTTGACTTCAAGGGCAGAAGTCTTATGGTACAAATTAACATGTCTTGGATGAAACGCAGCGGTCAGTTCCCATGTAAATAAACACTAGCTATCTTAGTACCATGCGATTATCGAGTACACTTGTATCGATTTGCAATTAAAGTTCAAACGCTTTATATGTTTTATCTGGAATGTTCTAGAAAATGTAACGACGTTTTATTGAATTTATTGGTTTTGCGATTAAAGCGTTAAAATGCACATTTCTTGTATTGACCTATATTTCGAATTATAAATGATCATATACAACTGTATACGACCATTTATAAAAATAAAACCAAAGTAAAAATGTTTACCTTATTTTATGTTAGTATTTTATTTTTTATTTTATGTTGAACATATATTATAGTTTCTGCACTTCTGCATACACACATTTATTTTTTCGTATGATCTCTTTGTATAAATTCAATCTCTGTATAAGTATATCTATAGTAAATATAGTATGAAGTATACGGATGCGTATTGGTATAGATTCTATATCATCATCATTATCATTATCATCATCAATGATATACAATACATCTATACATCTAATTATAATAATACCAACCAATATGTGAGGCGGATTTAAGGAACGCGTGTAATGAAAATCATAGTAATGCACCTACTTACATATATATACCCAAACCAAAACCGTACATTTATAATTAGAAAATTATATAATATAATATTATATTACATACATTTATAAACAATAAAATATTTTTTAAGATGATTATGTAAAGAATTTTTTGTAGATCTGACGTAATTTAAATTGGAAAGTAGCATAATTTCCATTTTGAATTTGAGTTCACTTACCAGCTCAAGAGCTCTGAGTCCCACACACCAGTGCTGCTTCAGCGCAGCAGCTGCTCTGTTATCCCTGTCATTGGAGGCTGACTCATCTCCCTTCTTGGCCTGAGCCTCCGCTTCTCGGTCTCCAGCCGACATGGCCCAAACTACTCGAGCGCCACCGCCGTACTCCGAAACCTAAGAGAAAGAGAGATATATTGTAGTTAAAATCCTATGGTCAAAATTAATGTATCTGAACTGAAATTCTCGGATTTCCTCTGCTATAATATGCATGTATTACATATATAAATCTGTCTCTTAAACCACTCCATATATTGCTGAAAACTGTATTTAAATCCATTGAGTGATTTAAAATATCTAAATGAACAGACAGCATAAGTGACCTTTTTGTACAATGTAAATAAACTGTACTAGTTTTCTTGATGAACTTACTTACCACAGGTTCTTAGCACTCATAGAGTATAGAGTGCTAAGAACCTGTGGTCTTCACATAATGTAAGTAATCGGAAAATATACATTTATTCAGCTATTGGAAATATTACCAGTTAGAAAACTGTAAAGTGCTCGGGTCAATGGTCAGCTGGATTTGATCCTACAAAAAGAATGGTCTTTTTCTTTGTATATTCTGTTGTTTCTGCTCATGAATAATATTCTGCTGTTGTTAGTGCTATATTCAATACTTTCAGTGAAGTAAATTTGTCATGTAATTCAAAACATATGAAATAATAAATGTAATAATATGAATTAAAGCATATATATATAAAGCATATCTTTATATATATAAATCTTCGGTTCGTGTGTTTGTGATTGAATGTTTTGATTTTTTTGTGTGTGTTCGAAAATGATTTAGATTCGCTATTGGTAGGTGGCGCTGGGATCAAGTTCTGGTATTTTTATTTTTCGCAATCAGAACATAACCTAAAAATTAGGCGGTACGAAGGTCACCGAGTGATATAGTACAAATTTTAAATTTTAAATTTAAAGCGTGTTTCGAAAAATATTCGTGTTAATTAATTTTTAATTTAACACTATATATTTTATCAGTGAGTCAGTTTCCAAGTATCAGCACAACGGAAGTTTTTCAATGCTGCTGTAGATACCTACTAACTGTATGAGATGATTTAGTTTAAAGTGTTTAATGCTACTCATAATGACCATTATTATGGTGCGTTACAATTTGCGTGACAAGTATAATTACCTATTTCTAGTTATATTTTTTATCCTCAGTGTGATTCATTTTACAAGTAAAGTTAGTCAAGTGTAAAGTGTAAAACAATAGCATGAAATTTACAATGACAAAAAACGGTATATCGGTCGGTATGTACGATCGCAAAATGGTTTTGAAATTGACTTAGCAGTTTCTTTTTGTCATGTCATAATTTAGGGTTTACGAGTATTTCACAAGTATTATTGTTAAACCATTGAGTTGGTGTGAAGTCCGAAATGTGAATGTCTCACTTTTAAATTCGATCTTATTAATTCCTATGCTGCCTCTACTTCCGTAGTATGATTATCTATCTTCCATTTTCCCAACTATTATTATTAATGCGAAAGTAGCTCTATCTGTCTGTTACGTTTTCACGCCTAAACCGCTAAACGAAAATTGATGAATTTTGGTACAGAGATAGATGGAACCTTGGGAAAGGACATAGGCTAAGACTTTTAAACGTGATAACTGACATACTTGCGGGCAGAGCTTCGGGAAATGGTAATATAATAAATTCGAAAGTAACTGTCTATTATGATTTCACGGCTAAACCGCTACCCCGATTCCAATGAAATTTTGATTCTTAAAAAACGACATAGTGCTACTCTATACCGCGATAACCAAAATAAACGAGGGAGGAGCCGCTGGCAAAGGCTAGTTTCTTATATGTATTTGGCATTAAATTAAAGGTTCACAAGGATATAATAAGTACATAAATATATTTTTTTTAGCCAATATCCTTGTCTGTATGTTTTGTATTCTACAACGTAAAAATACTTTTAATTTTTAAAACTACCTTTATGGTAACCATGCATTATGATCAAATCAAGTTTCCGACAGTTGAATATATAATATCATCAGCCTATCGCAGTCCACTGTTGAGCATAGGCCTCTCCAATTGCACCCTACTTAGTTGAATAAAACGAATAAAAAATCAATTTTAAAGTAAGTGTGATCACTTTATTCTAGTATTTGAAAACTCTTTAATAACAACACTAAATTTTATTAAGACCATTGCAAAATCAACGTATACTTATTTGAGCCCAAGTTCATTAATTAAGGGAATCATTTTCATTACTTTTGCCGTCACTAATTATCTACGTGTCATAAATAATAGAAAAGTTAATACACAAACAACGAAAAACCATAAATCGTAAACAAGCTGAATGCCAATCGCTGAAACGGAACGCAACTCGAGCGTTATGCTTTCCAAAGCAAATATTTTTTTTGTAAACACGACAATTAATAGTGAACTGGAACGTGAAATAATTTGTGCTATTTTACAAATGACAGAAAACACTTTTTAAAGAATGCACACGTTTATAATGACCAAACAAAAACTGCTGCATAAACAAATATAATATACAAAATTTAAACCACTAATAACTATTATAGTAAGTAGTATTTCTAAGTAATGATAAGCTCAATAGACTGTAAGGCATAATGTTTGAAAAGTAATTAGTTGAAACAAAGCCTATTAAAATATTGTAATCTAACTACTGTTGCAAAAAAAACGTAGATTTTAAATATTAAAATTATCTTACCAAAAACAAGAATACAGAACTCCTTGGTTTGTGAACGCACTAGATGTTTATATTTAATTTCAGAACACTTGCACTTCGATATTTAAAATTACTGACTGACGCTTTTAATGTCTCGATATTTACTAAGCTCGGTGCAAGCACGAGTGCGTTCAGCGTACCGCGCGAAGCGACTACCGCTTGTTCGACGATCGGCGCTCCTCTATGCTTCATTTGAAGACGAGCTCCAACCATTCTTTTGTTTTTCCATAAGTCGTCCTATGTAAGGGGTGTTGGGGGGGCCATAGGAGGTCTACGTTTATTGGTCATCGAGCCGTAGAACTGATGGCGTAGTAATGCGTAGCACATGAGTAAACAGCTTTCATTCATTTGTGAAGCGGTTTGTACGTGCAAATACAACTTTATTAATATGTACTTGTGATTTCGGTGGTTCTCTCAGTTGTCAGTTTATGTAGATAAAGCAATATAAATATTCGGATACCCATTCCAAAAAATGTTTAGTATTTAGAATAGTGAGCAAAAACATCATAGTGTCATACTATTTTTTTTGAATCACAATTTTAAGTGTTTTATTATTTGTGTTCAATTTATTGTCCAGAATATTAAACTTATTTTTTTCTATTTACCAAAACTACCATGGTCCTACGATTTAAACTTCATATTCAGTTACGACACAGTTACGGTCAAACGTAGGTATGATTGTTCTATTTTGGTATCTAATAAACAATCAAAGAACATCACTGGGCCCAGAAGGCGTCCTATAATACCGTAATTGATTTAATAATGGAACAGCACTATTTATACAGCAAATAGTGTTGGCCCGTTATTGCAGTAGGCTGTTTTCTTTCATATTTTATGACCGTATCTCAAGTCCCTGCAATTAGATTGCTTTAGTTAACCGTATATCATAATTGAGACACGACATTTCGAATTTTTAAACTGGAGTAGAGAGTTGAGCACTCGGTTTATCATTTTTTTATCTGTTTATAAAACTTCACTTGTTATTATACACACTAACTTTCATCATAATCAGGTCATCGACAGCCTATAATAATCCACTGCTGGACAGGACATCTGTCGAGAGAGAGAGATCTCTCTCTCCTCAGAAAGGAGATAAAATTTATCTATGATTATTAAAAATACATAATGGTACATAGTTATTATATGCAATTGAGAAAGAATTATGTTAGAAATATATTTAAATGAACTACTTACTTGATCTTTTTTCAATTTAAATTTAATTTATGTGGATGCATACAATGTATAAGATGTAAAAAACTAAGAATATGAGCTATGTGTTTGGTTAGAAACATAATTATTGATGAAACACTTACAATGCGTAAGTTAATATTCTTTTTGTAGCAAAATACGCTATAATATAGAGTGAGTTTTGTTTTTGTGCACTATTTTGTTACTAAAAAGTGGTTTCTTTTGCTAGAAGAGTAGTCTATTCTTGTTATGAATATTTTTAATGCTAACTGTAATTGAAAAAAAAATCTTGTGGAAACAGAGTGGGAACTATCACTATCATCTTTCGCCTTTAGATAGGAAATGCATCATCATAGTATTATACTATTTTTGGCACAATTTTATCTGTATTTAATTTTACCTGTTTTTATTTTATTACATACTAACTTTTGGCCGCTGTACCGCCCGCGTGTAAGTCCGTCATGGCGGTAAACTGTAGCCTATTTGTTATTCCGATATGTAAGCTATATTATTGTGAAGTTTTATCAAAATTCATTCAGTACTTTTTGCGTGAAAGAGCAACAAACATATTCACAAATATTCGCGTTAATAATATAAGTAAGATTAGAGTAGGGTGACCTGAGGACGATGACGATTGAACTTAAATCTTCCACTTATAATTGAAATTAATAGATATTTAATACCATAGGTATAAAATCATCGGTAATAAATCATCTAGTATTTTTTTAAATTCCTTCAAATCTGTTTTGAATCTGAAAATTCAATTCTGAAAAATCCATTGCGAATCGAAATCTATCTAACTAATGTAGTAATAGTTTATTATAGCTCTAATATCTTTATATATTAACTACCTGATACCCGCGTCTCCGCTCGCGTCTTTGGAGCACCTATGAAAAAAATAGATGTTGGCTGATTCTGTCCTACCCACAGATCAGATAATTTCATACAACATGGTCCAGCCATTTCGCAGGAGTTTGATAACAAACACAGCATTAGATATTCAACTATACTATTATTTTTATTAATATTTTTTTAATACTCTACTCTGCCTGATGGAAAGCATAAGTAGAAGCCAAGAGTAGGGGTTACCATCCCAATTGTGAGTGCAAACAATGTAGCATTTTGACACGCACTATGGCGGCCTAGGGCGATGTTTCTGCATCATTTCTCCGGTCTAGCACTCATCATAGAGTTAATTCTATTCAATTCTAACTCTCACTTAAAGTGTGTTCTAGAAATTAATCATCACTTGCTTAAAGAGTGGAGCTAAACACCGCGAGGAAGGATATCAATCACGAAATACAGATGTGATTTACGAACAACGCTCGCGTTGTATCGGCTTATAGGCATTTATTATGTAGCTATTCGTAAATTGAAAAGCCACTTTCTAGCGTTTTCCGGTCTAGAAGTCAGCGCGCATAACTGCACACATGTATGCTCGCGAACACGCACGGCTATCGTCAACGATCACTATGCGATATTATAAATGCGTACGATATATAAACACATCTTTTACAGTCATCCAAAATTTATTATCATTTGAATGTTATTCAGACATTAGTCGCCTTTAACAGCCCACTGCTGGACAAATGCCTCTCCGTAGATAGAAAGCTTCAATCGGTTACAATTTACTGGTCAGAAATTTTGATACACAGTTTGTTTTCTTCCTTTTTCTGGTTAATTTGGGCCTTTAGTCAGGTCAGTGTGAACAGTCGTGGAGACACTCTATTCTTAATCCATTACAATACGGACTGAATTAAAAATTCTTTGAAATATCTTGTAAATAAAACCCGATTAATCAATCAACAATCCTTAACGCCCCACAGCTGGGCTTGAGAGGGTTAAGGCCAAACGTCCCCACGCCGGCCGAGTGCGGGTTGGGCACTGGTAAGACACGTTGTGGCTATGTAAATATTGCCGTTGGATGCTTTTAACCCGAAGGCTTCCAACTAAGCTTCACGACTATTATCTTACGATAAAAACCGGTAACGACTGCTTAACGTGACCTCCAAATCACGGAGATGCTCATAACATAGCATGCCACAAACGGTCACCCATCTAGGTACTGACCACGATGTCGCTGCTTACCCTCTCTTAGTGTTTTCAAATGTAACTATAGTGATATAATAAACAGAGAAGTTTGTGTAGCAATCATTAATTTTATATTTTAATTGGCATTTTATATAGCTTTACTGCATATATAGCATCGACAAGCGGATAGATAGGAAATAATTTGTAAGCGTGTAAAAAAAAATTGTAAGTCTGATAAATAAAACATATAATCGTATTCTTTTACAAAATATAGTATAACCATGGCAACGTGTAAAACCAAAGACAAGAACAACGAAATTTTCCTGTATTTCATACGTCATTAACTTATTTGTTCTACTAATTAAGTTATTCTACTAATTAATTTATTCACTTCAGTGGAAATTATGAGTAATTATAATAAAATATAAATAAATACAAGGTTCAATGAATTACTCATAAAAAGACGTGCATTGATGGGAATTGTTTTTATAGGACACCTAACATTGACGTACACCAAGGTTGACTAATAGGAAAAATAATTCGGTTAGGGATATTTTTACAATAATGTATAGTAATATTGGTGGTGTAGCGATTGATTGAAGAATAGAGAGTGTCGCTATTCATTCATTCGGGGTCGTAAGTGTCGAGTATATTACAAACTACCTGGATAACAGAACTGCAAAGAGAAGAAAACTTGAAACAAACTAAACTAGTACCAACGTCTAGACAGCGTGCTAACTATAGTAGTAGTAGTAAAAGGAGAATTTAGAGAGGTTTAAAGAGGTTAGGGCCTGAGGGATGCCAAAACCTACCCGAGAAGGCTTAGCACATCATTCTATAGGGCATAAATTTTGATATATATTGATATATATTTATTTGATATAAATTTGTTTACATATATAGGAACCTGCCAAAATTACTCTATTGGGTCTGACTGAAAGCAAGACCAGATTCCAAGATTAGCGACTCACTCTAGCGGCCTATTGAGATGCACTCACCGACTAAATACGACAGCACGTATGCTGTCATTTTAGAAAGAAAGAAGAAAGAAAGAAAATAATATTTATACTACACGTGATCGGAACAGTAGTCAATATTCCCTGAAAATGAAAAGAGAAGGTTAGTCTTTTCCTTGACCTGAATAAGCGGGAGGAAAAAATGTATGAAAATCCATTTCTAACGTGTTTTAGCGGGAGAAAAAGTTGTATGAATTTTCATTTCTCATGTGTTATCTTATCTATGGCGCGCGCCTGCCCAAGGAGTTTTCATATAATTTAAATATGGAATCTCCGTGCCACTGACATCATTTTGTGAAGAATAAAAAAAAACAAAAGAAGCGCGAAATATTGGTCAAATTCTAAGCTAAATTGTGTCTTACAAGGTGTCTTACGTTTTGATTTTATCTAAAAATACTTTAAATGTTCCTCACAGGTGTAGTTTAAAGCACTGTGTAGCACTCGGGTGAAAGTCCCATTCCTACCTCGGGAGTATTGTGGCCCTAGGCTGCGCCTTCAGGCCACAAACTGCTCCCTCGCTAGTAATCGGTCCCTTTTCTTTACGTGTGGAAATCCCCACGGACCGTCACCCCGCCGGGGTTTTCGATGCGGCGGGTCGGTGTGTCGGACTCGAACCGACTAAAAACCACACGGTGTGCCCTCTTTGTTCAGGGTCATATCTCCTTCTCGACTCCTCCTAGCGCTTGCCCGCTCCTGGTGCGGGCTCCGTCTCATTTCAGACCCTCTGTTAGTCGACGTCCGGCACACGCAGACGCCGACCCCTCACGGTGGCCAACTAATGCGGTTGGAGGGAAAACCCGTCCCGTCCACCCGCGCAATCAGTCTGGCTCTACCTCTACTACCTTGTCAATGTATATAATAAAAATAGACTATTTATGCGTTACTTAAAGATTGCAGCGTACCAATGTTTTAGTATAATTTAAAACTTGTTTTTAGTAGTTGGTATTGTGACAATTTAAATGATTATAATAAATCAAATCTGTACAGGTGTTCTAATAGACAATGATAAATATCGCAGTTATTTTTTTACTAGGATCAACCTTGATGATGACCGTGACAGCATACAATGCGTCA
Source organism: Phragmatobia fuliginosa (assembly GCA_932526445.1). NCBI lineage: Eukaryota > Metazoa > Arthropoda > Insecta > Lepidoptera > Erebidae > Phragmatobia > Phragmatobia fuliginosa. Next base: position 5,554,422 of record OW052066.1, on the reverse strand, counting down.
GAAGGCCATTCATGTAGGCAGCTATTACGTACTAAGTGTACCTGCTTACAAATACGGGAAAATCAACGCTGTTTGTTTATGAACAAACTAAATCTAAGTAGGTACCTGACTTACGTACCTACTTTATGGTGTTAAGGATGGTATTCATTATAAAATTAATCATTAAATGCAAGTTTTGTTTATTAACATTGAAAATACGTTATTCATTAACATTCTTAGCGAAGCTGTCTCAGCTTTCTTATCACTGAACTAGATCACAAAGTTTACAAACTTTATTTTCATGTACTTACGTATTCTCTACATAAATGAAACATTAGATTAAAACCTTCATGGTAAGACTAAACTGTACGAACAATGAGTTTTAACGAGTTCACAACGAAAGATGTTGTTAGACCGAGCTAGTGATGTGCCATTGTTTGGTGAACTATTGTCGCCGGTCGGCAAGACTTATTGAGTACCTATTAGCTAAGTCCCGCGATATTATCAGCGGTTATTGTTGTAAAATGCGAGTAACACCGCGTAACGAAGCTAGTTTAAAAAAATTAGCATAAGTTACCTGTAACCCTACCTATCCATGTGGTATCGGATTAAGAATATGAAAATAAGCTAGGAAAAATAACGTCACTGAAAAAATAAAGACAACTCGAAATAAAATCTGTACCAATTCGTCTGGCTCGCACGATTTAGTAGGCCAAAGCATTAGTTCTTAGGAGAACCCTACTAAAGCTAGTAAAGGTTGTTGTTGACCTTAATGATCTTAATTATCAACTTCTTAGTGAGATCCTTATAACAGCTCAATATGAATCCTTGCTGCAAAAGGGAACAAATTTGCATTTCATTTTGAAAGTTCCCAGATAGACCGATTGTCATTAGTAGATCTTTTTCAACGCTTTCTCAAAAGTATTTAGAAGTAGTAATTATACAGAAGTGTCAAATGCAATAGCCTATAGTTCAAATTTTCATTTTTTCTTTGACATTGATTTGACATTGTTGTGTACCTACTTGATGTTTATTGTTATATTTCAATAAAACAATATGCGTAAACAAATAGAGTAATATAGCTTTTTGCGTAGTATCTGTATAAAGCTAAAGTCCAACGTCCCGTCAATATGGCGTCTAGGCGCCAACGTGACGGCGAATTTGGCGCCAACTAGCCTGTATCGCGGGGTGCGTTCTGAGGCTGTTGTTACAATGACCTATTTCTTTAAATGACACGACCTGTCCCTGTTAACGTATCGTATACCTCCTTATGTGACTTCTTGATTACTAATAAGGCTAGAGGTTAAGTAAACATGTTTGGAACGTACTTAACTGGTTAGCTGTAAAATTGCGTTCGTAATGTGTAATTATCTACAATATGTTAATATCCTGAAGTATAAAACGGGAAGTATTAAATAATATTCGTGGTAAGATTATTTAATTACCGTAAATATTACATCCGTCTGTATTATTCAAAAGCATTATGTTATGAAAGAATTATATAAACGGTTTTATTAAAACAATACTTGTAAGATTTTTATGCAATTAGACATTTACTGTAATATTTATGACTAGTTGTAACCCGCGGGCCTTGTTACTTTTGAATCGGATATTATTCACTACCAGCTGAGCGTCGTGCATCTATCTACGGTTTTGTTGCTGTACCTATGTAACAAAAACCGCGACGAACGCTCTAGTCTAAGAAAAAGTAGCCTAAGTTACTCCTTATTCGTCAGCTATCTGACAGTGAATTTCCCATCAAACTTGCTCCGCTCCGTAGAGATTAACTAGAAAGAGAGACAAAAAAAATAAATATTGTTTTTTTTATATATAAAATAAATGTGAGATCGATAAGCGATCTTCGTCCTACATCAGCGCAAGCCTTTGGGTAACCGATGAGGCCATCTGTCACTGCAGCAGAAGCAGGCCGGGGTAGCGGCTCGAGCGCCACAAAGCCTGTGTGCCCATTCGTTCCCTAGGAAAGGAACATTACGATTTTTGGTAGGTTCGAAGTCAGACATAACTTCCAGTTGATTGTATCTGGGGGAATTTCCGAACAGAAAATAAAGGGCAAACAGTGGAAGAGGATTATATCCACAAGTGGACTGCTAAAGGCTGTTGATGTGGTGTGGGTGACATTAAAAACTTCAAAAAGTACTCTGTGCTAGTACTTAAAACTTAGGATTACCAGATGAATCGATAGACCGATCGATAGATTTTTAGATAAACGTTCAAAATATATACACAAAAAGAAATTATTTAGAGACTTCTTATGAAAGAACAGATACGCAGGTACTTACTTGTGATGCTAACGACAGGCCCTTTAGCTACAGTTAGTCGTGCGGTGTATGTGTGCGTCGCTAATGATAAATACTGTTACTACCGAAACTGGGTTAAATGCGATTGTGACTGAAAGGGCCAAGTTGAGAGTTGTCAAGTTAACTTTTATTTATGGAAGAAATTTGTGCAGTACTATTGGCTTGAAAGCGCGATAGACAGACATGTTTACTTTCAAATTTATAATACATACACATACAATGCCAATGTTCGTTTGCAATCATAAGGTACAATCGCATTGACTTGCTCCTATATATAACTAAACCTTTTGAATCGAATAACTTAATACGTAACTGTACATAATAATCGTGCGTACTCAATAAGTATGCGAGTACTTAACACAGTACTATGTAGGTATATAATTATTCCCACGATTCGCTAGTGATGTGATCGATTAGGCGGAAGTGTAACTGGGCCATCGGATTTTTTTAATATTTTTAAATTTTAGCCGTCATAAATATTTTTTATTAAATTGATTTAAAAAACTAGTTTATTGTATCAGGGTATTCACAATAATGGTATTAGAAAGCGTCAGTGACGAGTGACGGTAATGCGTATTTTTTGTTTTTATTGGGTCTTAAAAAGGCGTTGGTCTTCTTCTTCTTTTGATGGAATGGCAATCAGCCGAATAATTTCAGTTTTTTTTTATTTCTGTCAATATACCTATTGAGGGTTTTAGTCTTTCAAGTAGTAATCAAATTAATGATAAAAATATGTGGATGGGCTGAAATGGCGACCATCTTTAAAAAAATGAGTTCTCGTTAATCTCTCAACTCAACCTGAAATACATTAGAAAATAGTATTGCCTGCCATGGTTAAGAGAAATCTGAGAAGGTTCTAGGGTTCACATTAGTGGAAATTATCACAGACATATTTACAGGCTATATTTTTAATAAATAAAATTAATGTGACTCTGTGTAATTTCAAGATAGGATAATACTAATGCATCGTCATTTAAACTAAACACCTCAAACTGTAAGACACTATTCTCAACCATAACTTATAATTCTCAACCATAACTTTAAAACAATAGTTATTTAAAAATATAATTACTCACTGAGTCTGTTAGTGGAGCAATTTTGGCGGTTTCCAATACGACGTCACACAAAAACTCTCTCGAATCTGGTGCGATTGTGACGAGGTTCGCGTACAAACACTCCACTTTCAAATTTATATTGTCTATTATTATACAATAATCAAACATATATTAATTTATTTGCCTGCTGTGAATCTATTACAGTGCAAGAAAGCGAATCTATAAAATGTAATTTATTATTTAATTATAGCCCGCGCTTTTTTCCAACTGACAGTCTTTTTTTTCTGCACAAGGTATTTCTATTCGGCCAAACAGTTATCGTGGACTTCGCAGTACGAAATATCGTAGACTAATCCAGACTCCTTTGTGCCAGTCAAGTCAAGTAGTTACACGACGAATCGTATTTAACCCCTGATCTTAGCCTTTGACATGTCTAATTTGACTCTGCGTTGACCCGAGTTATCCTATGCTACTATTATCTGTTCAAATTAGGTTGTATCCTTTTTTATATGATAATGCAAAAAAAATATTTTATTGTCTTTTAATCCATACCCTGGAAAATAAATACAAGGTACATACTTTGTAAACATAACTACAGGGAAGATGATTTACTTGAATTGCAGTACTAAATTACACCTTATTAAACGTTTTGCATCTAGTTTTAAAAAACAAAAGCTAAGCAAAAAGGTAATATTAAAAAAATAAGTTGATTACTTACAAAAGCGTATATATTAATAATAGTATAATATAGGAAATGTGAAGTGCAGAAAGTTAAACGCTTCGGATACAATTTACAATAAAATAATTAAAAACGAATTTTGTTTATGTGTATTTGATAAAGTTTAGGTCTATATTATTTTATTCAGGAAATCCCTAGTAATACAAAAATAAACAAATAAATCTCTTGTACCTATGGAAACTTACGTAGCTTATGACGTTGTAAAAGGGGAACAATTCATATTGGAAAATGTAAATAAATAAAATCACAAACAATTCCTTGTATTATTTGAAAAGTAATATTATTATTTTTAATTTTTAATAAAATATAATATACACAATTAATTAAAGTGAACTCATTCCTTGTATCTTCGTGATCATCAGCCTATCGCAGTCCACTGATAATGATTGAATCTTGAATCTGTATTACGTCTGAAACCTTCTGTATCGGACATCAAAATGAAAGCATTATAAATATTATTTATTTTTTATTAGCAATCTTGCTATTATTTTATCCGTTTTTTATACTCTGTATTTATATCTCCTGCATACCATAAATACTAACTTTCATGACGATAGGCTAGAATTAGTTAATCCATTTCTTGAATACTTACATAAACCTTAATAAAAATGAGGGTTTATAGGGAGGAGGGGCATTAAATGAAGTAATTCTGTTTATTTAAAAGGAAGTTTCAGTAAACAATGAGGATGACAATGGATAAATCAGTTGAGTCATGCTGAAATCACTGACAGACTTTGTATTATGACTATGAGTTAATGATTAACGGTAATATCCTGAAAAATATGAATCAATAGCTGTGGGATAAATAACAATAAAATGTGGCTCCCGCGTGTAGGTTATTGCGGTAAATAGAAGCCTATGTGTTATTCTGATATGTTAGCTATTTTATTGTGAAGTTTCATCAAAATCCGTTCAGCAGTTTTTTGCGGAAAAGAGCAACAAACATACATACATACTCACAAACTTTCGCGTTTATAATATTAGTAGGATGTTGACGGTAGTTCGAGTACGATATTGATTTAATTTTTAAAAAACAAGAGCACTCCCGCATTAGGAATTTATCTTGTGTCGCGGAGAAATTTACAAACGTGTATGTTACGGACACAAAGAACACCCATTAGATCTACATCAAACTTTAAAAATATTAAACCCATTAAAATACTATATTGTACACTGGTGCGCAGTATCCTCGAGTATGCGTCTGAGGTTCATAGCCCGCATTATGCTGTATATGTTGATCGTATCGAGTCCGTTCAAAAGAAGTTCTTGAGATATTTGCAGTATAAGTGTAAGACTATTGATCGTGGATATGTTGCAAGATGTAAGAAGTATCACTTTTTACCTTTAGCGAATAGACGTACTGTTTCGGATATCATAACCTTGCTAAAAATCATAAACGGAGACATAGATTGCACGATTCTTCTCGAGAAAATTAATATTAGAGTACCACATAATTTACGTGTTAGACACAATCCACCCCTAGCAGTACCTCGAACAAAAACTAACTATCGCAAAAATTCATTTGTTATTAGAGCGAGTAAATCTGTCAATGAAATGCATAAATTTAGCAGCGAGTTTGAGCTTTTTAGATCTAAGCCTTCATTTGTCAAAAAGCATATGATTCAACATTTCCTAAGCCCGATCCCAGGATCGTAACCATTTATTAGTTTCTCTTTTTATTTATTTTTGGTTTTGACACATTTCTATTCCCAACCCAAAAGGAATAATGTCTGTTATGTTTTGTTGCTTTTCTTAAGCATGTTACTTCTGTTTCTTTTTCTTTACTATTACTATTCGTAGCGTTGTTAATGTTTTGTATCTAATTGCGAGTACCTGTAAATGGCTTTGTTGTTAACTATGTTTAATGTTTATTTTATAATATTTAAGCTGTTGGTATTCCGAATAAAATAAAATAAAATAAAATACTCAGAACAACAATTTGTGAATTACATAAGTGTTAGTGGAGCTTATGGTCTATACCGCGCTGACCAGACGGTTCGATATAGTTGGTTTCAAGTTTTGTTTTTCTTGAAGTTGTTATCCTTGTAGTTTGCTACCTTATAACACCCACGAGATGAACAGTATTATTTATCTGTCAGCACACGGATCTATATGTTTAATATACTGTCTTGCCTTAAAGACTGCCTTGGTGGTCTAGTGGTTAGCGCGTACGGCTGCTGATCAAGAGGTCTCGGGTTCGATTCTTGAGTCGGTGTAAATGTTTGATTAGAAATCTAGGTGTTTTCTATGTATAATATGTATGTATTTACAAAACTAAATATGTTTACGTATTTATATTAAGTTGTGTTATTGTAAAGTACACATAATACAAGCGCTTCCTAATTTGGGATTACATAACGCTGCGAGTATGTGTAAGAAGTCCGAAATATTTTACAATTACTTATATACATACATATACCTATATAAATTAAAAAACGCATCACTTTATTTTGTAATGAGGCACCTAAGTTATTAAACTGAAAATAAAACCACATGAAATACTGTACATTAGTTTATTTCAAAATAAAAGTAATTACATTAAAAAGTCAAAATGACATACAAAAAGGGTCTAAATTAACTTATTATGTATACATAAGAAGGTGGGAAGAGAATGTTTTGTGATCGTGTCATGTTTATTGGACTGATATTGATAATAATTGTAAGAAAAAATACGATATGTTTTTCATTTAAAACTCACTTATAAATAATTATGTACCTAAATGAAAAAATAGAAGTCAAATAATTTTTATTAAAGTAATTCAAAATGTCTTCAAATGAAAAAAAAAATAGATAAAATGATTACTGTTTTGCAATTTGCAACTTTAACACACAGGTCTTACATGCTAAAATGTCAAGCTATCGGAAGTCTGGTCGGTTTTTTTTTATTTCGTTTATAAATACTCTTTTCGACAGTAGTTTGAAAGTACTTTTATTAAATTATGTAACCCTCGGTATTAAAATGCGCTATTATAAATATCGTTAAGTTTTATATTATATAACATTTTATATATTTTTTGATTTAAAGAACATACGAACAGGGTGTCTTTACTTAACTAGAGACGGTAAGAATAATGTTGATGGACACAATCTTATTAAAGTTTTGCTTTTTAATTTAGGTCAAACTAAAATTAGTCATTAGTCCATAGAATTGATCGTAATAACAAAGTTCTAGAGCATTTAGAGTTTTATTTTCATTTTTTGTAGAATCGTTGATGTTTTTGATACTTCATCAACAACCCATGATGTCCCACTGCTGGGCTCACCTCTCAGGAGAGGGTTAAGTCCAAAGACCCCACGCTGGCCGATTGCGGGTTGATACGTCTTGCTAATTGACTATTAATCGAACTGTCGAAAAGATAATAAATAAATTGAGTTTATATGAATGGCTATATTGTATGAATCGTTATACTTATGTATACTTAGAACTAAATAAAAATACTTTTATTTATGTGTCTAAGTTACATCTCTTTCGTGAAGTGTATGACGGAGAGTGCTGTGTCCAATAGGTATATGGCACCGTTGATTACGCAGAGGGCACCAACAGCTAAACCGACCTGAAAAAGAAGTTTTATTTTGAAAAACAACCACTACATTGATTTCGACCTAACGCCTAAGTCGCCTAACACATTTTTTTTTTCATAGTCTCTTGAGCTATAAATACTCTAAAATCTACAAATAATCCTAGCGATGGACAATGCAAATGCAATAATGCACAACTTCTTTTACTAGTTCTTATTAACGAGTGCTGTTAGCTTCATATCAAGGTCGAAATTTTTAGGTCACTCGGTAAAACACTTAAAGTTTCTAAAATGGATGGTCATTGGGGAAAAATAGATCTACGAGTACTTTGATAGTTGCCAAAAACTTTACATTGATTGAATTCTATTGTGAGAATTGCTGGCGAAATACTAATATTTTTTTTTTATTTTTTTATAAATGATTTCTCATAAACTATGAATTGTCTTTATATAGCTTTCTTCTTCTTTATTCTTCCAGTACCTTTCGAGGTTAACGTCAAGAGACAATGTCTAAAACATGACATACTCTGACCCTTCGTATGTCAGTTAATTAGGAAAATAACGGTCCTATTTAGAAATCTAACCTAAACTCGAGTATAGGTTTGAGTCTGTTAAAGTTTAAAGTCATCTCTGTAATAAGGTGATCTGGTAGTGATAGAAAGCAACGCTTTCCAATTCCAAAAATAATTCTAAATGTAACTTAATATAAATGAATACTTGTTGTTAATTATACGTACTTGTCTCTCAGCGAAGACAAACTGGAACTGGTGCTCGCCCTGGTAACCTCCCCAGTAGTGTAGAGCCACAGCTCCGACAGCGATCCACAGGAACACGCCGACGAAGTTCATCACTATTTCGGATAGGGCTCTGGAATGGAAAATATGAAAAATTAATCAAATTGTACCAACAGAGAACAAAAACTTTCTCTTGTGGCTGAACTTATAGGAGTGGAACAGTTTGTTATTCCATCCGACCTTTCATAAAGAGTACTAAATTGGCTAGTCAGGCTTCTTTTCAAACAATTTTATGCCTTTAGTAACTCTAAATATAACTAAGGGTTTTTTTCGTTCAATGTCTCGATTATTTTTATTTCAAGAACGAATGCTCTTATAGCTTTCTACAAACTGTGATATTTGAAATAGTCAAAACTCTCGTACTCTCCTAATCATAAACAATGTAATTGTTTCGGTGGTGATCTTGTAATTATTTTGTCCAATTTTTTGCCAATATTTTGTGATATTTTCGTTTTCAATTAACCTTTAGAGAGCACGTAAGTACGTATGTCTCTTAAAATTTATGGGCTATCTACTTGAGGAGGCTCCTAAAAAGGAGACGGCTTAAGTTTGGTTGATAAAAAGCGGCCAAGTGCGAGTCGGACTCGCCCATGAAGGGTTCCGTATCAACAAGTAACATCATATAAAAGTTCTTGTAGTTCGTTGTAACTTTCATCGATGTTTTTATACTAGTGTATTGATTGGATGAAAGGTAAATTGCGTGTTACGATTTATGACGTATTAAAAAAAAACTACTCACTAGATCTCGTTCAACCCAATTTTCGTTGGTAGTTTGCATGGTAATGTACAACATATATTTTTTTAGTTTTATCACTCTCTTATTTTAGAAGTTAGAGTGGGGGGGGGACACATTTTTCCACTTTGGAAGTGTCTCTCGCACAAACTATTCAGTTTAGAAGCAAATGATATTAGGAACCTCAAAATCATTTTTGAACACCTATCCATAGATACCCCACACGTATAGGTTTGATGAAAAAAAAAATTTTGAGTTTCAGTTCCAAGTATGGGGACCCCTAAAATGTATTGTTTTTTTTCTATTTTTATATAAAAATCTTAATGCGGTTCACAGAATACATCGACTGACCAAATTTCAACAGTATAGCTCTTATAGTTTCGGAAATAATTGGCTGTGACAGACGGACGGACAGACAGACAGACTTGACGAATCTATAAGGGTTCCGTTGTTTGCCATTTGGCTACGGAACCCTAAAAAAAAAAATTCTCCTAAGGAGAATAATGCTCGTTTTCCAAGACGTCTAAGAGCCAGACCTGAACTTTCTGAAACGTCTAAGTAATTTGTGTAAAGGTTTCTTGGATAGGCCTGTACTAATTTCGTCTTCATTATCACTTGATATGTATGGAATGATGGTTTAAGGCCCATTCTAACATCAGAAAAAGACATATGACTTACCTCTTATGTTCTGTAGTACCGAATAGATATGTGACGACTTGCACGAGGGTGTAGATAAGGTAACCGACGATAACTCCTGAGGCTACAATCTCAGCGTCAGGGTTCTTCTCCTCGTTAAGGTTCCAAGTACCTCCCACTCCGAGGAACTCTCCATTGTAACCGGTACGGTACAGCACCAGGATTATGATGTTTAAGACCTGCAGATTATTAATGTAGTCGTGGTAAGAATGTTTCAAGGAGCTATCTTTACAGGTTACATCTGATGAATTAAAAGATGTATAACTGAAACTAAAGATTTAAAGCTAAATATATAAAAAAAACTACTATTGAGCAAAAATTAAACGCTTTATGATCTGTAAAATATCCTTATTAGAAAATTTGTATTTAGAATTGTACGAAAAAGCATTAAGCCTATACAGAGACTCAAACTCACGAAATTCTTTTTTTTAATTTTTTACACTACCCAAGCGACTCTACTCTGCCTGATAGAAAGCATGAGTAGACTCCAGGAGTAGGGGTCACCATGGTTGCTGTGAGTGCATACAATGCAACATGGCGGCCTAGTGAGAAGCTTCTGCGTCATGTCGTGGAAATCGTGCGCTGTTGTCTTTAAAATCGTAAAATGTAATGTCTTTGTAACTACTTCTAAAATATGACTTCCTTGATAGTTTTATCTTAGACAAGTAATATTACTCATTAGCAGGTAGATTCATTATATCCTGTTGTTCTGGTCCCCTTGTTATCAATACTTCCGAAAAGTGTAATCAGTGGATGTCATCATGTTGACTCACTGCTTACAATTGTAAAAAAAACTCTTCAAGTGGGGTTACACGCAAAAGTTAATTAATTTAAAGGGCTATTAATATTTTATGACCTCAACCTTTTTAATTGAGCCGTCAACCCTATAATAAGTGTCGGGTCTTGAGGTCCATAGTATTTAAATACAAACTCTTAATTAATTATTAGGGTTCCTTAAAAACATGGTAATTGAAAAAATGCGGGTATAACTAGTTTAAAACGGGATATTTAATGACTTATTTTAGTTTTCACCCTACCTAAGTGTGAAATAAATTAAAATTTTATTACGTGAAATTCTATAAACAAGATCAGATAATTTTAGAAATTTGTAGATGTGTGTTGTGAATGAAATCACACAACAATACACAATCCCATACATTCCTACCATACACATCATTCCTGATTAATATATGTTTGACATTTGATAAACCAATGATTAGATTATAAGTCAAGAACGACGACACGGTCATACATTTTGTCCTCTGTATTCTTCATTTTGTACTCCATGAAGTTTGTTTTGCACTAGTGCTAGTCTTTTCTAAAGCCCCAAAAAATTCTGGAGATTTAACTACCAATATGTTTTTAATGTTTAATATATAAATAAAATAAATAAGTATTTCGGACATCTAACACACAACGTCATCTAGTCCCAAACTAGGCAGAGCTTGTATTATGGGTACTAAACAACTGATATAAATACATAAACCTACTTTTTTTTGTAAATACATACATATTTTACATAGAAAACACCCAGACTCCGAAACAAATATTTGTGGATCATACAAATATTTAGTCCCGGCAGTCGAACCCGAGACCTCTTAATCAGCAGCCGCATACGCTAACCACTAGACCAACAAGGCAGTCAACAACTAGTGGTAGTGGAATTACAATGATACGAGCACGAACGGGCCGTCTCGTCCGGGGCGGTGCTGCCCTCTCACAGAAGACCGACCTAAAATGACAGCAGTCGGGCTGTCGTGTTTCGTTGGTGAGTACGGGACCGGAGGCCCAATTATGCTGAAGCATATCAATAAGTCGCCACAGTTCGGGTCACCAGGTTTGAATTCTACTCGTGCTTTCCGTCAGGCAGAGTAGAGTCTTTTGGCGGACGCGGAATAAAAAATCATCATGATAGATCGTTTTGAATATCATGAATTTAAATATGAGAAGATATTCAGGAAACTTAATTCATGGATATTCATAAAATGTATTGAAAGGTTATCAAAGTATACAATTCAATTTAAAAGATCCGGAATTACAGAGTAAACATTCACCTGTTTGTCTGAAATTGATAAGATATCATATCGATAAAGAATTTCTGATAAACTGTTATATTTGAAGTTAGTCACTGTTTCAATAAATAAATACTACTCCATGTTCTATGCTCAGTACTTTATCTATGGTATTTGTTTAAAGAATAGTAGGAAAGACAGTAAAAATGGAATTAAGAGGCTAGCTCGAAATAAAATTTTGCTCCCGCCTCAGTGCTTGGATGTGTAATAATGTATTGTTATTTACTTGTCATGATAGTAATTTCTAATACCGATTATAAAAATATCTCAGTGACAAGATTGAGCCAGACGAAGCGTGGATAATTGACTGCCTGGTTGGTCTGGCTGCTGATCATGAGGTCTCGGGTTCGATTCCCGGGTCGGACCAAATATTTGTGTGATCCACAAGTATTTCTTTCGGAGTCTTTGTTTTTTTTACGTATAATATGTATGTATTTACAAAAAAAAAGTATGTTTATGTATTTATATCAGTTGTCTAGTACCTATAATACAAGCTCTGCTTAGTTTGGGACTAGATGATGTTGTGTGTAGAATGTCCGAAATATTTATTATTTATTTATTTATTAATTGGATTGGCAATCTGCTGAAAGTTGTACAAAACTGTTGGAGGGCAGCACAGGAGAACCTAGGGAGAAGCCTACGTTCAGCACTGACTTTTTAAACTGGGATGATGATAATGATGAAGATTGACCGAAATACAATTAACTTTTTTTTAGACTTTTGCGCCTTTTACACAAGTTTTTGTAATACAGCGGGACTATGTCCCGATTCGGGACATAGTCCCGCTGTATTACAAAAACTTGTGTAAAAGGCGCAAAAGTCCGATGTTTCGAACGGGTTAAACCGCTCGAGGCCATTGATAGATCTAGTCCTGTAACTGTACATTACTACAAAAACCACGAAATTTGAATATTTAACCATCAAAAAAATCCCGCCAAAATGTACAACTTGATATTTCAGTTACATTTTACGTTAAAATTCATTGCAATTATATTATAATTAAATCTTATTTAAATATGCATACTAAATTTATTAATAAACTACGTAATTATAAACATAATTATTATTATATCATTTTAACTGAGCTGTATGTATAATTACTTCATGTTATGTAATTTTCGAAATGATATTATTTTGCATGTTGTATTCACCTTACGCAACTAGTTTAAGCAAATACTGTTTGTGGTGAATTAAATTTAAAAAACCAGGAAGTTTTAAAAATAGAGTTAGACTTAAGGCGGAAGAATATCTATTTGCCTTTTTTGCTAATGGACGTGAAAGATAAATGGAAACAAACAATAAAATAATACAGAATTATAAAGATAATCTGATGTCGGGAAGTGTATATTCGACTTATTTTATTATTAAAGTACGAGAATAAGAAGTATCTGTTATGTTATCATTGCATAAGAAATATTGGAAATATACTAAAATACCAAAGAACAAAATAACTTAAAAGTAATCAACAAAAACGTCATTCAAATACGTAATGTTTAAATTATATTAATCATATAATTGACATTGACATGACCCTTGACGCGGTTACGTCAAATTGACATAACTAAAGATGTTTTTTTTTTATTTCATTGTAAGCAAGCATTGATGAGAACATTATTTTCTGGAGATATAATTAAGTGTAAATAGTCTTATATTTTTCGTCAGAATAACTAAAAAGATCCACAATTTAATAGATAATATTAATATATTTCTAATCAATATTTGTAAAAAAAACACTTCAGTTTCACACAAACATTTCAGTTGTAATGTCTCATGCAGGCACCACACTTCGTTATGCGCTATTCGTTATGTGTCTACGCCGTATTCGCTCAAATATTAGTTATGCGCGCAAACAACAAACATGCCATCCACACTTCGAACTGGTATGCCAAATAAGCATCAAATAAGGCAAATATGTGTGTTGTAGAGATGTGTCATTGTCATTTTTATGGTGAACGAAACGAATATACTCTCCACACTTCGCCGTATGCGCGCGAATAACTCGCATAACGAATAGCGCACAGCGAAGTGTGGTGCCTGCTTAACATAGACTATCTAAGTGTAGAATTAAACTCAAATACCCATGATAAGATTCAACTTGTGTTATGGGTACTGGTGCTCTCCCTTGTGAGGTCAGTTATTAACGTAGTCTCTAGAAGGAGCGTGGTAACCTCTTTTATGGCTTTTTAGCCGTCAAGCTCTAACAAATCAGCTGTAACCAATCATTACAAGCCTTGTGAAAAATGTTTCTTTTTAAATTAATAATATTTAACATAACATTACCGTCACCTTAAATTTAGACCCATATTGACCTACATAAGCTTTTAATAAAAGACGGGTATTGTTACAGTAAATTATCAAAACAAGGTTTGTTCTTTCAACTCAAATATCCACGTAAAGATTGGTATGCTGCAGATAACCCGGAGATGCAGCTTCCAACAAATCGACCACACGCATTCTGGTTATCTTACGTCATACAAAGCTTTTATGTATCGAGATACGCGGAGATTAATCCTCGGAGTATTAAGATTTTAGTTCACTCGATTATACGGTATCTATGAAACGAAGTTCTAATTCGTGATGGCTAAAAATAAAATGAGTTTCATGTAAATTTTCCTTCTTTGTTTTTTTTTGTCATTTTTTCGCAAATCTAGTTATGATTTCAAAAAAAAAAATTTTGTGTCTTATAAAAGGGTGACCAGGATCAACTACACAATTATACCTTACTGGTTTTCTAATGCTTCCTTAAACTCATATCGAAAAGAACAGTCGATATGTAAGTAGTCAACGTCTGTAATTAATAGTCGGGCAAATATAATTCCGTGGTAATAATGGGCCAAAACCATCTTTGTGAGGAGCGATATATGTCAGACAGTGGATTATTAAGGTATATTAAGAAGGTGACATAATGTGATAATTCTGAAAATTTTCCAGAGAATACATTAGAGTACCTAATAGTATTTCTTTTGTAACTATGTATGATGGTCTTGCCTTAATTGTTTCGTCTCATCAGGCGAGTTGAAGACATGACTACTTCATTATTACATTATCTCTAAATGAATTAACTAGAATTAATTAGACTGTCTCGATAGCGCATTGGTAGCGTATGAAACTGCTGTACTTGAGGTCTCGGGTTCGACTCCCGGGTCGGACCAAATGTTTGTGATCTTCAAAGTTTTTTTTCGGAGTCTGGATGTTTTCTATGTAATATATAATATCTATGTTTTTCCAAAAAAATATGTTTCTGTAATATTTTTATTTGTCTAATACTCATAATACAAGCTCTGATTAGTTTGCGACACTCTGATGACACTCTGTGTAAGATGTTCGAAATATTTATTTATTTATAGTATTTATTATTACAACATTCAGGAAAGTATCAAATATCAATAAAGAACCATTAGCATATTATCTACACTATCTAGAGTTTTAAACTATTTTCTTACAGAATCTTACTTATTATCTTTTACAATTTGACCTTGACTCACTTTGCCCAGAACATTTTCTCTAAAATTAATACCATATGTTACGTTACATTCACCTAATTGCTCATCGCGGCTGCACAATGATAAGAACTATTCACTTTAAAGTACTCCATCATGGTAACATCTCATTTAGTGTGCGATCGCCCGATGCCCCCAAGGCTGATGGGATAACATCAATTACTTGGTACAACTGTGAATCATCAACTGGACTTAGGTCAAAAGTCAATAATCAAGGAACTGGGCCACAGGCTTGTGATAATATAGAATAGGAATACGTTTTCGAAAAAAGAAGATAGAAGAAAACATATTTCTGGGATTACCCAATTATGGTTTCAGATATTTTTATAGTCTAGTCAACAAGTTCAAAAACGTGAAAAATAGAGATAAAGGTCCTAAAAATATGAGCGATGGCTCATTCGATTCGGAATCACCTCTAGAAAAATGTTTTTGAAGGATTTTGGTGCAGGTTAAAAATTGCAATTGTTATTAACAAAATAAGATGAAAAAAAAATGATATTTCGTTTTTTGTTAATAACTCGAAAAATATTAACATTGAAGCAATTTTGAAAAAAGCTCGTTAAAGAGGAGGAAATTTCCAATAAAAAAGTCCTAACTCCCGGAATTCTATCTCCATTATTTATAATTTTAATTAGACGTTGAAAATAGGGCTCCGCGCGGCAGTTACGGCATGCGCGCGCCGCCGCTAAAAAGAGTTCAGCAATAAAAATATTTTTTTTATAACATAAAATGTGATTTTAAAAATTTGAAAAAATTCTAGTATCTTCTTAACACTTGAAAGAATCGAGCCCTGAAAAAAAAAAAGTTTAATCACCATTTTTCAAAAAGTTATTCAATTGTTAACTAACCAATTTTTTCTCAATCTCCATGGGCATAAACAATGGGATGAAAGGTATAAATAATTGGCCTATAAATTTTAATCTTCGTGGAGCCCTTTTGATATATGTACTTTAAAAGATCCTGCGGTTTATTTTCATTAAAGTTTATTAATTTGTTAATTATGATTTTTTATAACTATTGAAAAATTAAAAATCTCAAATTTTTCAATAGTTATAAAAAAGAGTAGCCCTTTGCACTCAGGCGCTGCGCAAGTCGTAAGAAAAATACTCATCGGAAATTCACGACTATCGACTAAAGTCAATCTTATAGGTATTTATCGAGAGCCCTTCACTTCTATATCTTTCACGATCTATAACCAGCAGCTGACAATTACGGTACAATAACAGTTTTAAATGTCGACGACAGGAAGGTTGGTTCAAACGTTTGTCACGCTTCCTGTGCCCTGGCGATGATTTTATAATTAAATCACTGGTGATATCAGCAGAAAGATTTTAATGATGACAATTTAAATGTCATAAAATCTTTGTTGGGTTGTAATTTAGAAGTAAGTACTCGTTTAGTTTTTATTTCTCGTACTGATCTTGCACTATATGATATTTTTTATTAATAGTAATATCAACAATTCTGTTACCACAGATTCTGTCTGATGTATTCACTACTTTACTTTTATTATTTTCCTTTATAAATGATTAGAAATATTACCGAAGACGATTAACTTTAAAATGTATTTATTTTAATCTAAATATCTTTAAAAAAGTACTACCTAACCGCGTCCTTTCGAAAGAGCTTTAACAATAGAATACGTTTGTCATATCAGGAAGTAGTTAAAAACTAAATAAATAAACAAACTTCAATCGATATCTACTCGAGTTCCGAAGGTACACAAAAGCGAATCGATCACGTCCACTAATCGGCACATAAAAGGCATACTCAAGGTAAATACAAATTGATTGTCCACATCACTAGGGATCGTTATTGTGGCTGGCGACGCGTGCGCACGTCCCGCGGTAGAACTTACGAAGTACCTAGGATCGTGCTAAGGTACTTCGACGTTTGAATATTAAAACATGGAATTATCATTACATATTATAAAGTAAAGTTCTCGGCCACGTCTGTCTGTCTGTTCGTGATAAACTCAAAAATCACTGGACAAAAGGACATAGGGTACCTTTTACCGACATAGACGCGGGCGGAGCCGCGGTCGAAAGCTAGTGAATTATAAAATAATCACCAATGATAGAATAGAGAACCACTAGCTGACCCACGCAACTTAATCTGCCTCTCTTTTCCATAATTCTTGACTCCTATTGACTATCATAGGCACGAGAGTAAAACAGACTAAAAAAATGGGGTGGATAATTTTGGAGTTCGTTGTGAACAACAGCAAGGCACAAAAGTTAAATATAATAGATATTATGATAATATAAGATCCCGTGAATTATTTTAAACAAATTTTCTCTTACTTAACTTATCTTTACTTATTTTGAAGCTAGATGTAGTAGTAGTGTCAACCGATCGCCGTCCTCTGCTGGACGAAGGTCTCCCCCAAGGAGCGCCAATCAAATGGCGTTATTTAAAAAAAAAAAACAAAACAATACCTTTTGAAGACATTAAAGAGTTAGCCAAATCATCTCATCTCTTTTAAGATAAATACGGGCATGTCGAAATTCCATAACATGTCTCGATATTCGCAGAAACATCTGCTTCACATTGCAGTGTGAATAGCACAAACTCTTTCTGAACAGACAATGCCGGTTTGATTACACTACACATCCTGTATCTGACTATATCCACGTGTGATAAAATGAGGAAACGAAGATAAATATTCTTCTGCATTTTTTATGATGCACTAGCTAACACGCGCAACTTCTTTTGCGACTCTCAAAATGAATTTTCCTAGCTTTTGCTAACATTCTTCATTGATGCTCAGTTTTTTTCAATAAATGAGATTTCCAGCACTAAATAATAAATAAATAAAATAAATAATAAATATTTCGGACAGTTACACACAACGTCATCTTTTTTTTTTATTGTTGTAATGGTATAGGCGTTTGTCTTTCATCTCACCTAGTCCCAAACTAAGCAGAGCTTATATTAAGGGTACTAAACAACTGATATAAATACATAAACATACGTTTTTTTTGTAAGTACATACATATTGAACATGGAAAACACCCAGACTCAGAAACAAATTTTGGGAATCACACAAGTATTTAGTCCGACCCGGGAATCGAACCCGAGACCTCTTGATCAGCAGTCGCATACGCTAACGACTAGACCAACAAGGTAGTCAAAATGAATGAGCAAAATTCGCGGGATGCCGTGTTTATGGGAAATAGGGATTCATTCACATTCATTCTATATAGATTTCCCAAAATTAAAAAAGTTCTAAATTAAAATTATACCGATATTAATTTGTTTCAATGGTAACTTTTTTAAAGCCATGAACATAAAATTTGAACGTTCTAAAGATTTGCGTCAAAATATCACCAAACCTTTTTAGATTATGGTTTCTTTAACTTTTTTAAATTTCAGATAAGAAATATTATCTGCAAGTCAATAATTGTCTGTAAAATATGTAACTGTAAAAGTCATTCCAAATAATTGAAATAATTAAATTTTAATATTTTTTCATAAATAACGAAAATATATAATGTAAAATATTTACTTTTCTTATTAAGTAATGTAAAATATTTAGCAAGATTAATAAAATAAAAATATAATAATTTTTTGGTTATTGTTGATATAAATTTTTGCGATTCAAAAAACTGTATAACGAATGTAAATTGAAAATTGTTAAAGATTACGCATAGAAACTGAGGACAACATTTAATTTGAACAAAACATTTTACATGCATTTTACTGAACTATAACGGTAACTTGTGCTGTAATAAAATACTTATCGCGAATAAATATAATTGCAAGCCTCGTAAGTAATAATTTGTGTTTCCAATAAATAGTTCTGGCATGCGTTACGGTACATATTATCTTAAAACTTAACATTCAGGTCCTATAGCCGTATTACTCATAACCATTACTCAGTACAACGCTATTGTAATACGGCACGGAGTGAGTAACGCTGCTATCAGATAAATTTGTTTGTTTTATTGTTTTGCAACGCCTGCGGTTGAAGAACGAACGGACCACAAACATGAACATCAGATGAAATATGTTTTGAACTAGAAAATAACGGAATATCAAGAGGATTTTATTCTAATCGTAATAAAACCCTAGATATATGTACTTACATTAGAAAATGAATGAATTTTCTACTGCTAATATATAACGGCCTTATTTAAAAACGTTTTTTTACGTTACTTGTAATCCGTAAAACGGAAAATTAGGTTGCTTGTGCATTAATTACTACGTTATGTATTTTTACTGATGTTAAATATATTGTAGATATTTTTTTCATCCCAAATTAAGTAAAATACCCATCTATATCAGGATTATTTTCAACTTTAATCAAACTTTACAAGGACGTAAAGTCACGCTGTTTTCAGCACGAATGGGCCGTCTCGACCGGGGCGGTACTACCCTTGCATAGAAGACCAACCTAATAATGACAGCATTCGTGTATTATACGATGGTGAGTGCGAGACCGGAGGCCCGATGATGCAGAAGCATCTCCCTACGCTGCTATAATGTTGGTCACCATGCTGCATGTGTGCACTCACAATGAGAATGGTGACCGACACTCTCGGACACTGCTCATGCCTTCCATCAAGCAGAGACATCCTCCTAGTCATTATTCCCAAGTTTATTTGAGGTCGGCTACTAGTTCAACCGGCTTTACCTGAATTTCAGTTTTTCCATGGAGTGACTGGCATCGGACCTCCGCAATCCTAAGGGAGAACTGAAATTCGAAGATTGAACTAGTTGTCAGTATATTTGAGGGCACTGACTTCCCAATAACGATTGCCATAGATATTCATGACAACCGGGACCGACGGCTTTACGTGCTCTCCGAGGCACGGGCGTGAATCACCGCCAAACTTCCGAACTCCGGGCAGTTATTAGGAATTTCCCAAGAAAATCCCAAAAACACATCCCATCAAGCAGAGTGCAGTCACATAAAAAACAGCTAAAAGTAACGGTTAAAAATAACACAAAATCGCTACTTAAAGTTAAATAACGTTAATTAATGAGGACGCTTATTTGAAATGCGAGTTATTTTGAATACTTTGCTCACGTAATTGTTTTTTTAATTTACATAAATATCTAACCATCACGTTTTTATGAAATGAAAGTCGATGCGTTTGAAATTGAGTTTGGTATGGTTAAATAAATATTTAAATTGTGAGATTGTTTTACTCACGTAATACTTAGAATACTAATATTATTCCAACGAAGCGTAAAGGGGTCATGAACCAAGACTGGACATGCTTCTACGGTTTACAATTTTCCCATTAATTTGAGCCTATTTCAAATCATTTTTTTTTTCATTTGTTTGAATATTTTTTATTAAGTACAATTCGTTTTAAATATCAATAACATGAAAATGTAGTAATCTCTTCATCATCATAACCTAATGCTGGCCATAAGAGGCAACTGCTGGCCATAAACCCCAGAAACCTTAAGTTCAAGAGTACAAAATAGTTCAACTGTCAGATGCGACATAAAATTGAAGTGTCTGTTTGTAATATTAATAAATAAATGAATAATAAATAAAAAATTTAGTAAATTTTTAATATTTTTTTTTTTACTGTATGTCTGTTTGTCCCGGGTAATCTCTTGAATGACTCTATTGATTTTGACAGAACTTTCACTGGCAAATTGCTGCTGATGTAAGGAGTAATTTATGCATTTTTTTTTGACGTGCGTACTCGCGATTTACAACATTAACCCCGGGACTCAGCTTGTTTCAAAATAGACTTGCATTAAAGAAATTTCTACAAAACCGACGCTAAATAATAAACCTGGAGTTCTATAGTATACACCTCGGCTTAGTTTAGACTCCAGATCTCCCATAAATTACGATTTTTTGTATTTTTGCCGTGACAACGACAAATTCGATGGAGCCGGCTGTACGCACGAAAAAACATGACTTATGCGGCGTTACCTCGTTCTGAGGCGTTCCATTTAAGGCTTAATGTGCAAGCGAGAGCGCGGAACGAGCGACAAAGAGGCACAATCTTATGACGTTGTCACGTTCAACTATCGTCGGTAAACTGACTTTACAGACAACCGATTTTTTTACTGTCAACTATATTGTAAGCAGTTGTAATTTGTGGAGATAAAATAAATATTATTATTATTCTCTTTATTTGATAATATTTACATATAAATTACATTTTTAAATATAAATATAAAAAATACATTTAAAAATATAAAAAATAGTATACCACCGACTTCGGGTACAGGGACCAAGAAACAGGTGGTTAGGGCTCCAAAGACAGGAACCTCCTCACTATACGTGCCGTGTTAAGAAGAACTGCCTTCTGCATCAGACCCTTGACCCATTATTATTATTATTATTACAAACTTTAGGAACAATATATTATTTTCAAAGAAAACGAAATTAACACTAATTGCACAAGTATGTGGCAGTAATACTTTGTAACAAGTAGGTGTGCCCTTATCAGTGTGATAGGGAATGAGGCCGCAGGTAGCGATTAACCTCACTGTCAGGTACCTGTGTGTCGACCATATAAATTAACTACACCATATTTTCTTTATGGTAAAAGATGGCGACTCATTCCTTCGAAAATTAAATTACTAATAATATTTTTGGACTTCTGATACAACGCCATCTAGTCCAGTTAAATACATTCCTATTCTTTATAAGATAACCAAAGTTCTAAATAAATGATGTTAATGGTCCGTGTCCGTGTCCGTGGATAAAGAATACAGGGTGTCACCACCCCTATTCATCCCGCGGGTGTCGTAAAAGGCGACTAAGGGAGAAACTACGCAAGACAACATCAATGCAAAGAGAAGGAAAACTTGAAACCAACCCTATACCAATCCGTCTGGCCAGCGTGGTATAGTAGGCCAATACCCCTTTTCAAGGAGAGGCCTATGTCCAGCAGTGGACTGTTAAAGGCTGTTGATGATGATGATGTTAATGGTATCGGGAACTCTTTATATTTGGAAAGAAGATCGATCTGTATGTCTCATAAGCTAAGTTTTTTATAAGAAAACTCCCGCATTAGGAATACATTCCTGTAACGCCTACACAATCCAGACTCAGAATAACAGTTTGTGGATCACACAAAGTGTTTTCCCGTGTAGGATTTCAACCCACAACATATAGCGCAGTAGAAAACGGCATGGCGATCGCTGAAGCCACTAGAACAAACCATGCAGTCAGTTTTGCTCAACAAGTTATTATTTTCGTTTTGGATGGTTGTCTTTGTTTTATGAATGTTTGTGCGGTAGTTATCTTTTAAAAAAACATTTTTTTCTTTTTTTCTTCCCAGCCTTTTTACCAAAATAGCGTGGGTCGGTTTTAAGTCTACCGCCATCAGACTTCCAAAGCCCAAATACTTCACGATAACCAATATCGAAGTTCCGTAGAAAGAGTGTTTTTAGAACCCAAACTTCTATATGACTACTAGTACAAAGAAATTGTCATAATTATACTATTTTCCATTATAAGTAGTACTATCTTTTGCTTGCGGCTCCGCCTGCGTGTGTGTCCGTTAACGTGACGTATGTTTATTTACAGTGAGCATATGTCTTTCTCCAACGTCCAATCTATATAGCGCATCATCCAAATCTATTCCTCAGTTTAGTTGTCAAAGCACAACAGATATAGGCGATACTCTTTAATTTTATGAAGTAATATATATGTATTAACTTAACTTTAAAAAAATGCATATATTTTTTATGGTCTGACAGTCTTAGTAATATCATAAATAATAATAAATAAATGTGGTTAAAGAGTGATTAATAATATTGTGTTATGTGCATGTTTATAAAGTGATCACGCGAACATGGTGTCACCATGAATAAGATGGGTATTTCATAACAGTTAGGTTTCTAACGACCCAAGGATAAAACTACTTCAATAGGTACCTATTAACTACCGCAATAGGTGCATGAAATTATTCTTCAGTTGGTTTTATACTTTTCAGTTTTTTTTGTAATAGCCTGCCAAAGTTATCACTCATCAAGGTCAAATCATCAAGTCAATTTAGCTAAAGAGACGGGGTCAGTAGGAATGGGCTGACTCGCCCGGGGCAATACTACCCTCACACAGGAAACCAACCTAAAAATGACAGCACTCATACTGTCGTAATTCAATAGTGAGACCTCAAGCCAAATGATGCAGAAGCATCTCATTACGCTGCCATAGTGTGGGTCACCATGTTAGCTTGTTGCATTCGCTATGAGCATGGTGACCCTTACTCCTGGATTCTACTCATGCTTTCCATTAGGCAGAGTAGAGTCATTTGGTAAGCCTAAATATAAAAGAAATAATCAAATAGTTTTTCTTAGACTTCATGTAACACACTTCCGTCCCTTTTCTTTAAACACTTTTAAAGTTTTCCGATAAGCTAGACAAAAAATGTTACACATGAAAAATTCAACAGTTTATTTTCGTCTCCTAATAAGCTTGCTATAATATATAATTAGTTCGACATGCAAAGTAAAAACGCATAGCTTTCAATGCAGATGAGTACTTAACGAATGCAAACGGTGATATCAAAATGACATCACCGGTCAAATTCGCTCAAGTTGTGGAACTAGCAATCAATTAGCTACATGTTCGAACCCCACCCAAACAAAATAGGACCTGCTGAACCTAGAACCCAATCCTAACACAAACAGCTTAGCTAGAGAGGTCAACAAGAATACTATTCAGTAAAGTTTTTCACGTAAGGGTTAGGTGTACGTAGTAGGCGTGTCTTCGTAATGTTAAGAAGAAAGAGTCATTGACAAAGAAGAATATGACTTACAATTTTGAACGTCTTCACGACGATAGTGGCGATGGTTTGAACAGACACCATGATCACTAACACTTATTTCTTTCACTATATTAACACACTTCTTTTGTCTTTGTGTCCGTTTTCGCCAAACTGTTGTTCGTCACTGTAACTATAGTTATCAGTTTGTGTGTCTTTATCAGCACATTCGAGCCTCTAATCTTATCTTTTCTAACGAATTACTAGGGCACAAAGCGATGTTTTAAAGATATGTGATACTGAATTCTATTGTCTAAGCAATAGGAGTGTTTATTTAATTCTCAATTGTTTTCAGGTAGATTAATGGCCTTATCATTATTTTTAGGTTACTATTCTGTGTATTTTAATTTGAGTCATTCGATCTTGAATCGATTTTATTACGCATATTTGTTGCATGAATGAAAATCTTAGGCGTCGTAGGTTTTCTTGCAGTTGCAACACAATTAATATTTGAAGGGACGGAGTACCTGTCATTTAATACATCGATTGATAGTTGCTTACTTGCTACGTCATGCAACCATCGTTCGTGATTGAGTGACGTTAGCTTGAGCGTTTAATGGGCGGCACAGTTCATGATAAAAGGAGTTGTGGTTATATGTCTCGTTATTTCCTTATTGAAAATATGTTTACATAGTGTCAAGACATAGGTAATCTAACTAGTGCGAGCTACATACATAGAGCTCTGGTGACACTACTTACAATCAAAAATGCATTAGCCTTACTGAATTGTGAGTTTAACCCTTGTGGTTTCCCTATCAAAACCAATTGGGGTAAAAATATGTAGAATCATTTGTGTAATAAAAGCGTATTAATAGAACACGTTATAATCTATTTTCATAAATAGCAATTTGAATAATAACGAGACTTGATTTCTTTGTAAGATTCATTCTAATCATTAAAAATGTTGCCATACATTTGTCAGTACAGTTGTCGAGGGTAATGAAAGGACACATTTCATACACATCACTATATGGTAATATAGTAGTAAAATGATTGTATGCATTTTTAAGGGTTCCGTAGCCAAATGGCAAAAAACGGAACCCTTATAGATTCGTCATGTCTGTCTGTCTGTCCGTCCGTCCGTCCGTCCGTCCCTCCCTATGTCACAGTCACTTCTTTCCGAAACTACAAGAACTATACTGTTGGAACTTGGTAAGTAGATGTATTCTGTGAACCGCTTTTCACACAAAAATAGAAACCCCCCTGTAACTTCTAAATTAAGAGAATTATAAAACAAAAAAAAAGATGTAAATTACCATGCAAACTTCCACCGAAAATTAGTTTGAACGAGATCTAGTAAGTAGTTTTTTTAATACGTCATAAATCGTAAACCGCAATTTACCTTTCATTCAATCAATACACTTTTATTAAAACATCGATCAAAGTTACAACGGACTACAAGAACTTTTATATGATGTTACTTGCTGCTACGGAACCTTTCATGGGCGAGTCCGACTCCGCTTTTTTTTAATCTACAATCATGCAAAAACTAATAATGCAATGTATTAAGTCGAAGTTAACTTAGATAGACTTAGCAATTTCCAAATTATGCAAAACAATAAACTAGTGACAGCTGCATTATTGCATACTAAAGATTTAAAGACCGAATCGTTATGAGGTCGTGGAAACCAGTCTTGATGCCTGCGGTTTATATTATCTTGAAAAAAATTATATAAACAAATTTCATCAATAAAGATATCTCTTACAAAAACATGAAATTAAACTCATTGATTTTTAAGGTTTAAATGATAAAAAACCAAATTAAACATCATCATCTCAGCCACAGAATCCTGGTAACCAAATTATACTTTTCTTAAAAAAGTATATATACCTATTGTATTTATATCAGTGGTCTAGTAGGTATTCACGGTACAAGCTATGTTTAGTTTGGAACTAGATGGCGCTATGTGTTAATGTGTTCCAAAATACCGAATATCTATTTTTATAATATTTTATTAAAGACTATCCGACAAAATAACTGAAATATCTGAGGGGGACTATGACAGCGAACTCTTTTGGCAAATTTCAATCTCTGGTGGGTTTCCATTCTCCATTGGCTGATTACCTACTTAAATTATTATCGATATTTAAAAAAAAACGCACACAACTCCCGCATTAGGAATATACATCGTGTGTCGCGTGGGACTTTACAAACAAACATGAAACGGACACAAAGAATGCCCAGACTCAGAAAAACAATTTCTTGATCACACAAAGTGTTGTCCCACGTGTTATTTGAACCCACGATACTTGGAACAGTAGAGAGCGGCGTGACGATCGCTTAAACCACCAGGCCGAACGTGGAGTCAAATGATTATTTTTGAACAGGCAGAAGGAGAATGGAATCAGTATGTAGGCAAAGTCAGAATCATTGTAAGTGTTCCAACCATTACCCAATGCTAATTGTAATAATTAATTACTGAAATCAACGCCATTAACAATCAGCAATGTCTAATCGAAGGTCGAATTGTTTAATCAATGTCCCTAATAAGAAACTTTCGAATTTATGAAAAACTTTGACAAATTTGACACAAAGACAAGTGTTCTCGAGACTGTTGCGCAAGCGCAAGTGTTGGGAACTCGGGCGAAATATTTCTTAATCTGCTTCCGTACCTCTGAAATAGTTTACGGGACATTGTATAGTACCTTTTATTGTTTGAGTATTGTTTCAGTTACGGAATGTTAGAGTTAGGCCTCCGAATACACATAACATCAAGTGAACAGTTTTTTTTCTATATGCATATCAAAGGATTTACGGTAATCACAACACTCAAAAAATTTTTTTTTAATTTTTTGTCTGTCCGTCTGTCTGTTTGTTCTGGTTAATCTCAGGAACGGCTGAACCGATTTTGACGGGAGCTTCACTGGCAGAAAGTTTAAAACACAAGAAGTAACTTCGGCTCTTTTTTTTAGAGTATCTTAGTATAGCGGCTTTTTCGCGATTTATAACAAAACCGCGGGCAACGCCGCGGGACTCAGCTAGTATACATTTACATTATAATTTATTAGTCCTACTTACACAGGATCAGTCAAATTTAGTCGTGTTATGCACTAACCCCCTTTCATTGTTTTTTTTTTTTCAATCAAAGAGTATCTCAGTAATGCCTATAATTAAAAGAGGTTAGTTGAAGTGCGATGAGGTTACAGTTATTTCAGACAACTTACTAATTGTTTTTTCATGTGATCTTACTTCACTTAACCACAAAACCGCTCCACCCACCTAGTTTTATGAATAGAGGCATAATTTCCTAAAATAAACCAAACCTTGGCACAGTTGTATCTATATATATACATATAAATAAAATTGAACTATATGTATGTAATATAAAATGAACAGTTTGTATGTAATATAAAATGATCAATTTTTTAATAAATGCATATAGATACACGGTACATTCAACTAAGAGCATTTATTTTTATTTTTGTCTATCTTTTCCGGATAATCTCTAATTTTGACGAGACTTTCATTGGTAGCAAAAGATGCTATAAGGAGTATTTATGTTCGAATAGCTTTATTTACAAACATAACCGCGGGTAACACCGCGGAACATAGCTGGTATTCTATATGACCAATATGACCACACACACTGATAACGATGCACAGCATAAAAACAAATGAACTCATTTTCTTGGCGCCATTCTGTAAAGGACCTATACTTACAAGTTTTTTTACATCATTTTTATGTTTATGTAGCAAGAATTAATGGTAAAGTTATTTTGGTCGGATTGTAATTCACTGTAAAAATATTTTTACTTTATTTCTTTTACATTTTTACATTTATTTCATTTACACATAAGTGTATAAATAAATAATAAATAAATATTTCGGAATACACTGTACGTTGTAAACCTATTGTTTCATCATCATCATCAGCCTATTGCAGTCCACTGTAGGACTCTGCCCTCTCCCATTACACGTCAATAGTAATTATTATTGTTTCATAATCTAATACTAACATATTATGATTAAGTTTAGTAATAAATAAAAAAATATAACTATTTCGGACATCTTACACACAACGTCATATTCCCAAACTAAACAGATGCTTGCAGCAGCTTGTATTATAGGTAGTAGACAACTGATATAAATACATAAACATACTTTTTTTTCTAAATACATACATATCTTAAATAAAAAACACCCAGACTCCGAAACAAATATTTGTGCATCACACAAACATTTGGACCGACCCAGAAATCGAACCCGAGACCTCTTGATCAGCAGCCGCATATGCTAACCACTAGACCAACAAGGCAGTCAGTGTATTAAGGATATATCTATATATTAATAAGAGAACCAAATACTTAGTACCCTTTTTTAGTAGAAAAGGAGGTATATAAAGCTATATAAAGATATAGAAAGCTTTTTATAGTTAAAAAGTAAAAAAAATGGGTAACCAATAGTTCTTATAATAAGGTTTATTTATTCATACAAAAGTTTGTTTACAAAATAATTTACATATTACATCCGTACATTTCAATGTTTAACCAAAAATGCCTCTGGTTTCCCTACTTACTACTAATGCCCTGGTTACTAGGATTCCCTGTGTCGTAGGGTCCAGTCCCTTCCGTAATCGTTTAGTAACATTCCATAACGATTAATATTTAAATGCAGCGAGATTACAAGTTACATTCATAGATATCTAATAACTTAATTTTGGTCTGCTGATACCTAATAGCAATAAACAAAAAGACAAAACCGCAACCTTCCAGTAAAAGTTTTAATAATATTGTCAAAGGAGCACATTTTAGTGCCATACAACAACTTCAACAAATTGTACAAGTTAATTTTAAGCTAATTGTTTTTAATCCCTAAGGATTTAAGAGACGGACTGGAAAACCAGTAGACTGCACATTATGCCTAGTAGTTTAAGTGGGCGTGGGAAAACACTTTGTGTGATCCAGATATTGTTGTTCTGAGTCTGGATGTTCTTTGTGTCCGTTTCATGCATGTTTGAAATATAATTTAAAATACTTTATAAATACAACTTTTACTTTCTGAATTTTCAGGAGTTGGGTCTCGACATCAGTGACGCTCAAATCGTGGAACTAGAAGGCGCTGTCCATGATATCGATTTCGCTCTTGCAGCCGATCATGAGAAAAAAGTTCGTCATGACGTCATGGCTCATGTTCACACCCTCGCTGAAAGGTGTCCGCTTGCTGCACCCATCATTCACCTCGGGGCCACTTCGTGTTACGTCGGAGACAATACCGATTTAATAGTGCTAAGAAATGGACTCGACATACTTTTGCCAAGACTCGCTGCTATTATTAATCAGCTATCGCAGTTTGCTGATGAATACAAGTAAGTAACAAAAATAGTATAGAGAGTAATATTTATATCGATACTTTAATATTATAAAGCTTAAGAGTTTGTTTGTCCAATTTGAAAAATTCCTTTACTTTTAGATAATCCATTTGTCGAGAAAGGCTTTTGGCTATATATTATACTATATACCATCACGCTGTGAACAATAAACTACAAATTTGTTGCCGCGGTAAACCATCACACTACGGCGATAAGAGCATTGGTCAGCTAGATTTTTATATAATAACTGGTTCACCAGCGCAACTTCGTCTACATAATACAAAATAGAGTGCTAGAGACGTCGTACGTAACTTTAACAGTTCACAGAGTACACGCAAGCCCTTAATTTTTTTTCGTTTTCTAGAAAGACTAAAGAGCATTCCTCAACAAATAGATTGTTTTACATTAAAACAATTTTCAATCCAAAATGTTCAACAACGAACAAACTCTATTGCTTTATATCAGTAATGAAAATACCAAAATAAATGTTTATAATACGAAAATATAAAAAGAAAAAGAGGCCTTTTAAAGAACCTGTTTTTTTTTAACAAACTAATTGAGATATATATAAGACAAGAGTTTACACCAAAATCCTGTCCAATTCTTCGGCAATAACGATGGTTTACAGGTTTTGTTACACAAAGTGCAAACATTACCTTTATGATAAGTTATTCGATTAAACATCAACAGCCAAAACCTACGTAGTAACTGCTTAGCATACAATATCAATAACTGTGGAACAATACGTAATAATCATTACTACTGTGATTTGTTTCCATTATTTATTAACTGCGACATCAGATGAGATGTAAATGTTTAATTTGTACGTAAAACACTATCCACATACTTTTATAGCTGTCTTTTATTCAAACCGACTGACAACCGAATAATGGATGGTATTGGTCCCTTAATTCATGCATATGTTGAGCTAATAGGGTTTAAATAATTGTTTTCAGATCGCTCCCAATCTTGGGCTTCACGCACATGCAGCCCGCTCAACTGACTACTGTCGGAAAGAGAGCATCGCTTTGGCTCAGCGACCTATTAATGGATGAACGTGCCCTCAGTAGAGCAAGGAATGACCTCCGTTTCCGCGGAGTCAAAGGAACAACGGGCACCCAAGCCTCATTCCTGCAACTATTTAAAGGAGATGGGTCTAAGGTTCGTGCTCTTGACAAAAAAGTTTCTGAACTAGCAGGCTTTGATAGCAGCTTTATTGTCACTGGACAAACCTACTCAAGAAAAGTGGATTTGGAAGTGATTTCTGCCTTATCTGGACTTGGTGCAACTATCCACAAAATGTGTTCAGATATTCGTATATTGGCATCACGTAAAGAAATCGAAGAGCCTTTTGAAACTTCCCAAATAGGCTCCAGTGCTATGCCCTACAAGAGGAACCCTATGAGGTCAGAACGTTGCTGCGCTCTTGCTCGTCATTTGATCACTCTACATTCTAATGCTGCTAACACGCACGCTGTTCAGTGGTTGGAGCGTACTTTAGATGATTCTGCTAACCGCCGTATAACTCTTGCTGAGAGTTTCCTTACAGCAGATGCTGCTTTGCTGACTTTACTGAATATTTGCCAAGGCCTGGTTGTATATCCAAAAGTTATTGCTCGTTGCATAAGCCAGGAATTGCCTTTTATGGCCACAGAGAATATTATTATGGCCATGGTTCAAGCTGGTGGTGATCGCCAAATTTGCCACGAGAAAATAAGGGTTCTTTCACACGAAGCCGGTGCTCAAGTAAAACAGCATGGCAAAGATAACGATTTAATCGCTCGTGTTAAAAACGACAGCTACTTTGCCCCTATTATACCTCAATTGGAAAAAATCTTGGATGCTTCCACCTTCATAGGTAGAGCTCCTGAGCAGGTAACTGAATTCATCGAGGAAGAAGTTAATCCTGTATTGGCAAAATATAAAGATACTTTAAATACTGTTTCGAAACCTGTCCAGTTACTTATTTAAGAATATTCCTGTAGATCACGATTATGTGAGTGACAAATAACTGTCTATAAATAAAATGCTTAATCATTGAATAAATGGTATATTTACAAATTACAGCACATTATTTCTAAATTAATTTATAAAAATACAAAAATATGACTTCATTATTGTACAAAAACATGAACTAGATAATGGTAACTCTAATTCCAATAATGAAAATTCAAAAGACTTAGAAAGTGTTAAGCAGAAAAAAGATATGTAATAAATAACTATGAAATAACATTAACAAGATTGAACAAATAAATAAGCAACTTAAACAAAAAAGAGAGACAAATCATTCAGTTGCATTAAGAACAACTATAGACAAAAATGCGTGATCACAATTTTATCACAATGTCGATGGCACGTTATGATTGACATCTATATTATACTTAAAGAACGTTAGTTAGAAGAGTATCTCCCTGACAAGCAGGTCCTTGACTGGGCCAGTTGCAAGCTCCTATGCTCGGGTCGAAACTGAGTTGAATAGGGCAATTGAAGACATGAAGAGTAAACCTCTGTTTAGTACAGTCCCATCTGCAAGCATAGAACTTGTTACACTGTTTTGGATGACGGAACAAACCAGCTCTCTTACAGTCCACTGATCCCTGTAGTGTCTCATCTCTGCTTCTCCAGCCTCCCGGGCCATAACGGTCGAATGCTTGAGCTTCCACAGCGGCAGAAGTGTCCCTTTCAGAGTTGGCAGTAAGGGCCGCATTTTGATTCAACAATACAGTTTCATAGGTAGGAGCAACAGTAACAGTATTCACTCTATTTCGGATTCTTAAAGGCTTCAATGTTGTAGAGGCTATTATCGGCACATTTGAGATATAACTTTCCGAATGTTTAGGTGTTACAGCCACATCGTAACCGTTTTGTTCTTGTAAATCTTGATAAAATGAGTCATCGGGTACAATGATGGGATTGAAGGTAGACGAAGCGATTGGCACAGGAGTGGCAACGGATTTGTCAACAAATGCTTGTAATTTGTTATATCTTGGCTTATAATTCCCGGCATTGATATCTCCACGGCCAGAATGATCATAATCATTGTAGTCAGATATATCTTGTGGTTCTTGAGTAGGTCTCTTTCCTTTGAGAACGAGAACTGGCGATTGACAACTGCAGACAGCTCCTAATTTACGTATAAGGAATGGGTTAAAATCATTTATTTTAGTGACAACAGCTACTTTTGGTCTAGTTTTCCTTATCGGAATCGTAGAAGGAGTAACTTCAAAAAGACCTTGTTCCACGGGAGCGTATGTTGATGTGACAGCTTTAGGCGAAAGTGAGTATGATTCAGAACTGGACACAACAACGGGTGATGCTGTCGTGTAAGATGCAGGAGAGACTAGACCAGCGTCAGGTCCGGTTCTTTCATAATTAAGAAGATGAGACTTTGCTGTTTCTACAACAATATTTTGTTTTCTATAAATTGGTGCAGCAGTGGACACTATTGTTGCTTCTTGGTATGGGTTGATATGAATATTAGAGTAAGATTCTTCAATATTTTTGTACCCAAAGTTTCCAACGTCAACTTCCAATGGCTCTTCTTCCGTTGGTGGCAAATATTCTGGTGCTTGATAATCCGTTGTAGATTTGTATCTATAAGTGGGAGTAGTAGACTTCACTCTTTGTTTGTAGGTGGTAGATATAATGGGAGCAGCTGTTGTATAAGTTTCAGATACCAGTCCAGCATCTGGGCCTACAGTACCAAAACCAAGTAGATTTGATTTAGCGGTTTCGACAACAATGTTATGTTTGTGGGCTGGTCTGGAAGCATGATTTACTGCAAAAGTTTGTTCAGTAAGGTGTTGTCTCTGAGAAGCTCCGTTATTGTAATTGTAACTAACCCCTCTAGCTTCATTTGCATTTGCCGGAGGCAAGTACTCTGAAGCCTGATACGCCGTAGTTGATTTAGTTCGGTAACTGGGCGTAGTAAACTTAACAAACGGTCTGCTAGTAGTAGAAGACGGCAAGTGTTCATATTTAGGTTCAGCTGATGGTAGATATTCCCTAATATTTGATACCGTTGAGTAAGTCCTCGGTTTATATGTAGATGTAATAATTGGAGTTGCTGTAGACACGACGGGTTGTAAGTATTCCTCGGATTTGTAAGCTACTTGGATTTCGGGCGATTGGTATTGCTGATATTGAGTTTTAGCTGTTGTACTAGGGAATGAGAAGTGGATTGACTCCACTTTCTCTGGTTGTGTCACATGAGAAGTACTGAAAGATACGTGTTGAACAGTTGGTACAGTTTTTCGAACTGATTCATATTGTTGTGAGTAATCCTCAGCTTTGTATTCATAACTGCCTTGAGTGTCTTGATTGGTCAGTCCAACTGAGAGATTTTCCTGAACTATGGGCGCTGAAACAGTAGATACGGAATACGTTTTGGGTGTAATATATTCATGAGCTTGATGAATGACTGAGCTCTGGTGAACAACAGGGGTTGACGCAGTAGGCACAGTCGAATACGATATGTAGTCACTCTTTGGTGGTATGTATACTGGTGCCTTATATTCAACATTGGGTGATTCATATTCTGAGTAATGGTCTTCGTAAATAAGAGTTGATGGCGAGGTGGATACAATAACTTTGCCCGTCTCGTAGTTTTGATTTTTATTCGATTGGTGGTAGTATTGATGAGACACTAAACTTGCATCAGAATAGCCTTTGCTTCTTTCCACATTTCTTTGAATTTCCGGTTGACTGTAGGTATAAGTTTCCAGATTCAAGTGACCATTTTGCTTGTATTCCACTGGTTCATTAATTGTATGTTTAACTTCGTGTTGCTGAATTATAGGTTTATATGTTTGCGTATAAATTGCGGCTGTAGGTTGAACGTAAGTCACTGGTGTCTCCTTTTGTGTATATTTAAGTATTGGATTTTCGTAAGTTGTAACTGCCTGTTGGTAAGATATATCACCTTTGGGAGCAAAAGTAGAAGTAACTGGTACGTATTTCTGTCTTTCTACTTTGTGAACGGTCTGGTGGCTGAATGATTGAGATTTCGAAGCAGTAGGAGTAGAGTATTCAAATGCTAATTTAGGTTGTTCAATGAATTTTACAGCTGGCCTCTTGTATTCGTATCCCTCTGTATCTTGAGAATATGCTTGCACTTGACTAGCATCCACTTTGTGTAAGGTTTGATGACTGAACTCGTGCGGTTGGTACGTAGTGGTAACAATTGGTGCCGGAGTTGAAAATTCAACTGTTGTCTTGGGTCCTTCTTCGAATTTAACGGCGGCTTGTTGGTATTTATAACCATTCGATTGCTCGGAATATCCGTTGATTTGACCAACATCCACTTGGTGAAGGGTCTGATGGCTGTATCCATCAGATTGATACGTAGTAACAGCTGGTGCAGGAGTAGAGTATTCAAAGACTGTTTTAGGTGCTTCTTCGAAATTAACAGCACCTTGTTGATGACTTGCGTCAACTTTGTGTATGGTCTGATGACTGTATACTTGTGGCTGATAGGTAGTAATAATTGGTGCGGGAGTAGAGTATTCAAAAGTAGTTTTTGGTTTTTCTTCGAATTTAACAGCAGGTTGTTGGTATTCATAACCTTGGAAACCTTGAGAATTAGTATTTACTTGACTAACATCCACTTTATGTAAGGTTTGGTGACTGTGCACCTGTGGTTGATACGTAGAGCTAACGCTAGGTTGGACAGTAGTATATTCAACTTCATGTGGCTGTTCTTGGAAGGTCACTCTAGATTTCGAGTACTCATATCCAGAGTCGATGTTGGCTGGCCTATAAGCATTAGTATTCTCTACTTTGTGAATCGTTTGATGACTGACGGCATGAGAAGTATAAGAAGGTTTGGCGTAGGTTACTGGAGTCACATCTTGAGTATATGTTATAAAAGGATTTTCATATGTCGTAACCGGAGTAGACTGGTAGCTGACGCTATATTTGGGTGTAGTCGAAACTGGTACATAATTCTGTGCTGCAATTTTGTGGACGGTTTGGTGACTGTAAATCTGTGGTTTGTAGGTAGAAGTCACGATAGGAGTAGATGTGGAATATACAGTTTTAGCTTCTTCGAATGGCACAGAGGGTTTTGCATAATTGTATCCTGATTCTCCTGAATAAGAATTTACTCTGCTTGTATCAACTTCATGTACAGTTTTTGTAATAACTGGTTGAATAACCTTAGGTTTATCATACACGGCCTGCGATTTAGTATGTTCATAATCAGTTTGTATAGAAGGGACGTATGTATTACTGGATTCTATTTTATGAATTGTTTGATGGCTGAAAGACTGTGGAGTGTATGAGGCAGCAGTAGGCTGCGCAAATGAATTGAGAGAATTGCCAGTCGTGTAGGCTACAGCTTTTCTGTTAGGTTCTTCATAAACAGGGGTAAGATTAGAATAGTCAATACCAGCTAGTCCTACTTGATTATAAGTTCCTTGATTACGGCTAAAGGTCTCTGGTTTATAGGTTGATATAGCAATTGTTGGCGCTCCAGTGGTGTGAGAAATACCATCTTCGAAATTAATACTAGGTTTGGAATATACATACCCGGACTTGTCTTTGCTTTCCTCACCATTATAACCGCTGGAAGAGTAGTCATGAGCTTGTAAATTATAATTGACACCTTGGTTATAATTGGTTACATAAACTTGAGGTGTTACTTGTTTTACAGCAATAGGGGTTGGTTCAACGTATGTCACAGAAGGCTGTGAGATGCCAAAGATTTGCTTGATACTTGTTTTAGCCGCTTGTGGGATGTAGGTAGTTTTGTACGTTGAAACGACTGGCAACGAAGTAGTGACGGCAAACGGAGTAGCTGTAGTAGGTATGCCGGAAGATGTTGGGGTGGTCACATAACTGTAGCCATCGAGGTTATTTTCGTCAGTGCCAACATGACTTATAGAAACTGCTGGATGTGATACGTGAGACACTACATGCGATGGATGCAAAGTTTGAGTAGAATGACTGTAGGACTGAGTATGATAAGGATTCGATCCATGATAGTTGCTCTGGTCTTTATATTCAGCATCAATTAAAGTCGTTTTTCCTACTAATCCAACATTAATGGCTCCAGCTGTTAAGATGTGTGAAGAACCAGTAAATGCCTTGGCATCATTAATATAGTTTCCAGCGTTCGCTTCACTGTATCCATGATATTGTTTGAAATTTGAAGAACTGGTAGCTTTGCCATTACCTATATGACCATCAGTTCTGTATACTCCAGCGGTATATTTTCCTGAATCGTCTCTCTGATAAGAACCAGAATAATCACCCTTGTTGTTATTACCTTGGTATCCAGTAGATTCGGAGTTTTTTTCTACGTAAGCTCCAGAATTGTCTTCAACATACTGCCCACTGTTGTCGTCAACATATTGACTTCCAAAAGATCCAGAGTGTTGATACGAGCCGGAATATTTACCGTAGTCGTAATATTCACTAGAATGCTTGTAGGCAGCATCATTATGGTTGTACGGTACGGGAGGAGAGTTCTGGTGTTTATAAGGCTCAGCGTAGTCCCCAGTAGGATCATGAACGTATTTGCCAGAATCATCCTCGTAGTTGTTGCTTTTATGATGAGTTGAGTATTGGCCATATCCAGATGAAACTGTACCAGAATATTTATTGTATCCAGAAGTCGGGCTAGGGTATGCTCCAGAGTGAATATTTTGAACGGATTGACCTTGAAGCTGATCTGCATTTGATTGAAATTCTTGCACATGAGCATTAAGAGATCCTTTCTGTGCTAATTCTTCTTTTGTAGGAAGTCTATAATCATCCAAAATAATAGACCCACTTGAGTATTGTCCTTGGTTATTGTATTGAGTCGGTTTTACTAAGCCCAATGTTGCTTCGCCAACTCTGTATGCTTCATTACTAGAACCGTGACCACTATTATTAGCTTGTGCAGCATTGTTCAGTTCTTGGGATGTAATGAAATTGGAATCTAAAGCATCATTATTTGAGAGGTAGCCGCCTTGAATGCCAACTAGATTGTCCAACGATGCTCCGGATACCAAACTCTGGTGAGCAGCAACATTGATAGCATCTGCCGTTTGGCCATTAAAACCACCTGCACCTGGAAACACAGTTACAATTTGACTTAAGTACTTTTCCTGAGACGTTAATTCGTAATATCTATAAAGTATATTATTAAACTAGGTATAGTATTATATATATATATATATATATAGTAAACCTCCTTTCAAGGGAGAGGCCTATGTCCAGCAGTGGACTGTTAAAGGCTGTTGATGAGGTATAGTATTGGTGTTATTCTTAAGTTATTCTTACCAGTCAAATAGGCAGCAGAGAAGCCATGAGCTTCAGCTTCGTATCTTCCAATGTTGCCACAGTTAGGTACGAGCCATGGCCAGTCGCACTTAAGTCGTTCTGCATCGAACCCGAGACCGAAAGGACATCGAAACTCGTAGGCCGTCAGAGGAGAAGTGCCATGGTCGAGGCAAGCGAAGAACCAGCGGCAATTCTCCGGGTCAGCATAGTAACCTTATAAAAATGTAATTGAAATACTTAGTCTAAACGAGTAATTTTGGAGTAATATACAGGTAAACTGAGAGTCGCCAAAATTTGGAACGACCTGCCTGGGTCTATTTTTCCTGAAAGGTTTAACTCTGGAGCCTCTAAGAGTAGAGTGAACAGGTTTCTTTTGGATGGGCGTGTACCACCTTCGTCTTCATTTACACTTTCCATCAGGTGAGATGGAATACAAACGCCTATTCCATTACAACTATAAAAAAAAACTATTTCTATACCGCAATTCATCAAAATCGGTTAATCAGTTCAGCTGTGAAAGTGCAACAGACAGACAGAGTTACTTTCGAATTTATAATATTAAGTATGGATTACGGTGATCACATTCAACCCACCGAAATAACCATGGTAGCGTATGCATCTTGGGTTTGATTCCCGGGTCGGACCAAATGTTTGTGTGATACGCAAATTCGGAGCTTAGGTGTTTTATGGTCATTATCATAAATGTATTATCAAAAAAAAGTTTATGGATTTATATCAGTTGTCTAGTACCTATAAGCTCTACTTACTTTTAATAAAACTAAATAGCGCTTTGTGTTAGAAGTCCTAAATATTTAAAAATGTAAAGGTCGATTAGATCGGAGCAATAATAGGATATCGCACGAAAGTGGATTACCTCTTATTATGGAGGACTAGTCTTACTCAAAGGAGCAGTGCAGATGCCACTTGAGATACAGATGTAAACATAGGCTACAGTAGTCACTACCATCAGTGCTTTAACTGCTGTCTGTAGGTACTGAGTAAGAATATCAGATTTCCTTTTTTGAAGTCAGATAAAAAAACGACTAACACATTTTGCAGATAACGATGTTTTGGAAATCCATACTAGTGCCTAGTGTTATAAATTCGAAAGTAAATTAGCTATAGTTTGTCCGTTACGTTTTCACGGCTAAACTGCTGCATCGATTTCTTCGAATGAAAAACCCTTTAAATCTTGAGATACGCAACTCTTAACCACGATATCCAGCATACGACGGACAAACGTGGAGGATGAGGAGAATATAGTTTTAAAATATATTAAGTGTTACATCTTCTTTTTGACCAACTTCAACCACAACAGTATTTAGGTCCATACCTTCATGTTCAGGACAGATGAATCTAGTTTTGGGAACGGGAGCGATCTCAGAGGATCCTGGGCAGGCCTGCGAGTAGGGCAGACTACCGGGCCAAACGCATACTTCGTATCGGGAGTCGAATGCGAGTCCTGCTGGGCAGTCGAATTCGAAAACCTGGAACATTAAAATTGTTGATCGAATTACACATGTGGTGTAGGATTATGAAATGCATTGTCACCACCCCTATTCAACCCGTGGGTATCGTAACAACCGATTAAAGGAGCAATTGCTGTAAGACAAAAGAACTGCAAAACGAATGAAAACTTGAAAGAATTTATAAAAGTTTAAATATGTGGTAAATCAGACATATTGTCTCGGTTACAATTATGTTACATCCGTACATATATACACCAATTTGAGTATTAACGAAACAGCTTAATTAATCATAATATGTTAGTATTAGATTATGAAACAATAACGATTACTATTGACGTGCAATGGGAGAGGCCAGAGTCCTACAGTGGACTGCACTAGGCTGATGATGATGATGAAACAATAAGGTTCACAACGTACAGTGTATTCCGGTGACAGTTGGTCGAACTTGACGCAGCGATAGAACCTGGCGCAGGAGCGAGGATGCACGAAGTAGCCTTGGCGGGAGCAAGAGAACTCCGTACGTGTGTCCTGGATACAGAAAATAAGAATACAAACTTATAATACAACTATATTATTAGGTAAAACAGATCTTGAAAACATCACTTAATTTAGAGATCCTGCAGCTTTGCCCTTGATTTCAATTCCGATCGATCGGAATTAAATCGTAACGGATCGATTCTCGTACTCTTCAATGCGACACTACCTATATTCATCAATACTTGAATTTCCAAAATTTTGACAACTAGAAATATATTCTTGCAGGAATAATGCAGAAACTTAGACATTACTTATTTTAGAAATTTAGCAAAAATGCTCAGAGGTCACATTATGTAGACTTTAAAAATTTGAGGTTTTTCAAATTTATAAAAGTTAGGTATATTTTATGTTCGAATAATTATTGTTGTATTTTGAAGTTTCACAATAATAACAAAATAAATAAGAGAGGTTTTTGGCTAATTTTCTTGTCTCCCCGTATAAACGTTATCATTTGAATATAATCGAAATCAGATGTATAAAAGCCTCCAAACAAAAATAGGTACTTATCAGAAGTTGCAGTATTAATTACCTCTCTGATGGAGTGTATAACACCGTCGGAGTCAACGATTTGGGTGATACGGTATGGAGACACTTGTAATGCGTTCAGGGCGCGAACGTGACTCGGAGCAGACAAGATCTCGTGTTCCAAAGACCTGAAATAATAAGTTGGACAGTCATAAAAATGGTACTTTTATGATTATATCTAAACGAGTAAAATAATAGGTGTCAGATCTGATGATTAACCTTTTGATCTCACTAATTACACTTTACATGTTCAACACACGGCTGTCTATCAAACTTGGCGGAATAAATCTATAGAAGGCAGGCTAGGCTACTGACAAACATCAAGCAACACTTGATCATCACACAATATTTATCTTGGATGGGGATCCACAATCACAGTCTTTGCAGTCAGAATCACTAACCACTGGATGACAAGACATAAACACTAGTCTTTCTCCTTAGTTTATTTATACCCGATTTATACTACGAGTAGAGTGACGACTTGCGCAGGATGGCTGGCAGGAGCTGAATACGAGAAGCCCAAAATCGATGAAAGTGGTGTGCAATGGGAGAGGCCTATGTCCAGCAGTGGACTGCGATAGGCTAATGACGATGATGATACTACAAGTAAATAATATTTACCTAAAAGAACAGTGATACAAACATCAACAATTTAACCTATTAAAAAAGTTTAGTAAATATTTTTTTATAATACCTGAGTACAGCAGCTCTTGGTGCCCGACTCTGCTGGTTGAGCACCTTGGCAAGGGCAGCTCTCAAAGTCGGTCCGCAAGTGGTATCGACGTCACGTTCGGTGCGGTGTAACGCGAGACCAGCAAGACCACGGACACGTGCATATTTACCCTTCACATCCACAGAGGATGAATCTTCAAAGGATATCCAGGTCTTGTCCCTGGAATTTCGGATTCTTTAGTGCCTGACATAGTTTCAATAGTTACTAATTTTGCAGGATATTGTGAATGTTAGATGCTTTATAAAAGGAACTTTTGTCTTTGAAAGGCATGAATTAATATCAGCTTAATACATCATCATTGTTCAAATCCATTAAAGAACTTGTAATATTCAGAACTAGTAAATAAATATACGAGACCACTTTTATATTTATTTACTCTTGATGTCACTTTCGATCGATCAGTATTAGAATTGTAACGTTTCGTACTCTTGAATTCCACACCACCTTATTATTTTCACCATAAATTGAAATTAGAATTGCATTCGTATTAGATTAAAACTGGTATTGAATTTAAGAGTAACGCCGCAGTGAAATTTATGTAATTTACCTTTTAATACGCCTACCAAAAAACTATTAACACAGTCCAACTCACTTAAAAGCATAAGGCGCTGACAGATCCTGGTCCCTTTCCAATGTCCACCTTCCACTCTTCAGTTGCCTGCACAACTCTGCTTGGTCGATCTCCTTAGGTGCATCATCTACAGCAGGACTGCCAGGAGTACTGAGAGTTTCGTTAACCAAGGTGAATTGATGAGCGGTCGCCGGTAGACTAATTACTACTTTTGAAGCTGGAACTCCTAGGCCCACGACAAGATCTACTACGGAATCCTGGAATAATACAAAGACAAATATTTAAAACCATGATTTATATTAATCTCGTTTGTTCTTTTCTTTACTTTCTAACTCTACTAACTAACCAACTTCAAAAAAGGATTCTTCTCTAAAAGGTTTTCAATTCGAATGTATTATTTTATGTTTGATACCTCAGAACTTTCGATTGTGTGAACCGATTTTGATAATTCTTTTTTATTTGAAATTTGTTGCCTCCCATGTGGTCCAATGATAGAGATACCAGGATCTGATGATAGAATCCTGGAGAAGTCGAGGGAATTCCTCAAATATTATAGGAACACCTGTCTCGATTTGGATACTCGGCATACTTTTGTTTTGAAGTAAATTTTTTTTTGTTAAAATTATTTGGAAATAGTATTTTTTAATAATTAGAAAAAAAACTATCGATTACAATAAGTAGTAAATCGGATAACCAAATTATAAGTCATTTAGAATAAACAGAAAAGGTTTAAAAACACTTGATGAAGCATGTATTTTACTTGAAGATTTTGCCTTTGTAAATTATCAATTCGAATGTGTGATATATAACAATTTTACAGTCCAGACAGGTAGGTAGGGTCTTAATCTATAAGGAGATCGCACTTAAAATATTTTTATTCGACCTCAGAACCCTCACGGACTCTACTATATTTTTAGAGTGGCAATGCGGCAATCTAAAAAAATACTA
Organism: Phragmatobia fuliginosa; assembly: GCA_932526445.1. NCBI lineage: Eukaryota > Metazoa > Arthropoda > Insecta > Lepidoptera > Erebidae > Phragmatobia > Phragmatobia fuliginosa. Next base: position 5,511,908 of record OW052066.1, on the reverse strand, counting down.
GATAATAAGAAACAAAAGCGCTTTTCCAGTGTATTGTTGTTGTTGCTTGTTCTTCTCCGCCATTGTCGTAAGATACACAGACTCTATAACGTTGTGTTGCTAACAAAAAAAGCTGTTCTCAATTCCTAATTTATTTAAAAAATGCCTCAATCATTATATTTATTACGTTTATCACTTTATTTGAAGTACCTCCCATATAAATTCTTCGAATGGTCAATTAAAATGGTTTAAGTATTTCGTTTAATTAAAACAAAACTTGACGGCCTTTACTCTATTTGCACCGACCAAACCTTATTTTATAATCAAGATCACTTGCGTAATGATCAATAAAAACATAACAAACGACATTTATTTATCTTTCTACATTAAAGATGAGCTAAATTGTACTTGCAAATTTATAAAGATGGACCTACAAATTGCCCTAGAAAGCCTAAATAGTCAACATAACACCAAATGAGGTAAAACGCATTAATCACTGTAATTTATACCGTATAACTATGTAGCTTAAGGTCCATGAGATAGAATGCTTCTTTGGGATTTTTCTCCCATTGCAGTTTACCTTCAAACAAGTCGCAATGGGTACTTGACCGAAATACGAATGATGGATTATGTACCCATGAGACTGATTCCTAATTATGGAATTAACTTATATCTGCGACTAGTAAGTAATGACCAGTTAATAAATCGACCACAAAATTATAATTACCTTAAACTGTTTTTGGCTTAAACTAATTGAGTTTGAATATGTCGAAATTAAGTTGTACACCATGAGAATCGAAAACCGTTTTCTACGGTAATGTATATGGCGAGTAAATATCCAACCATATGTAATTTAAACTCTATAGGTATTTTGACTGCTTTGTTGGTCTAGTAGTTAGCGTATGCGGCTGCTGATCAAGAGGTCTCGGGTTTGATTCCCGGTTCGGACCAAATGTTTGTGTAATCTGCAAATATTTGTTTCGGAGTTTGGGTGTTTTTTATGTAAGTTAAATTAATTTATTTATATCAGTTGTCAAGTATCCGTAATACAAGCTCTGCTTAGTTTGGAATTAGATGGCGTTGTGCGTAAGTTGTCCAAAATACATTAATAAAACAATCGAAGGTACCGAAAGCACCGATTGATTTTTATTTTTTTGATTCTCGAGGAATAACAAAAGGCGCTGGTATTCAATATAATCTAAGGTTATCTTACCGTGTTCATCATATCCCACATGCCGCTCAATCGGCTCGGATGGTATGTCATCTTCTTCACCACTCCCAAGTTATGTGTCTCCACCATCAATAAATCTACTTTCTTGATCATAGTTCTCAAGTCGTAGTACTTAGCCAACAGTTCGGGATGAGCTGGTAGTGCCAGGAATAAGGGGCCACCACCAGATGAAGCGATGGCTGAACGAGCAGCCTCCACTGTCTCGGTGACCTTGGTCTTGTTGAGGGTCTTGTGGAGATCGTGGAGCTCGAGACCTTGGACATGTTTTGATTTGAGAAGGCTGCGGAGATCCTGTAAATAAAGAAAATAGATTAGCGGTTAATTTTTTATTAAATTCATGTCTATATTTTTGATTATAATCATTTGAGAGTAAAGAGGTTCCTTTGTATTCTAGATAAATATTCTGATGTCTACAATTATACGAGTATTTTAAGCATACGCAGTAATTCATTTGTAGTACGTATTATATTATAAGTATGTTGTTATTTGTATTTATTTCGATTTAGTTTTGATGATTAAACACGCTTTTTTGTACGGTGTTACATATATCTTACAAAAATTCGGACAAGCACGAAAGTTTTATCGAAATGTCACAAATTTATTTTAAAATTACTAGTAACTCTCCAATGTCTTTGTAACTTTTATAATTATATTGCACGCGGATAACCGCCGGACTGGATAACCTCTTAAACTGATGACTTATCTGTGCCTTTGTTTGAATGGTTCTCTTCAGTACAAAGTCTTCATATTCACGCATGCACCGGATAGGCAGCGCATAGCACTTTAACCAAGCTCTATTTTCTTCTACCTTAATTTTTCTTAAATATTTACGAATATTTAATGTATGTAATACTTAGTATCTAAAATGTGTGCCTATACAGTTAAAATGGTACAAAAACACAATCGTTTCTGTTGCAACGAAGTTTTCGTACTCTTATCTCCGTAGTAAGTCGCAGGATGTCTAAGATTCATTAATATCCCATAACAGTCATTATCGTCAACAACCCTTAATGAACCACTTCAGTGCTCAGGTCTCCCCTCAGATAGATAAATACCACCTCATTGTAAAATTTAAATATTTTATGTTTCGCGTTTTCAGTAATACCTCCGGGCAGAATAAGGTTTATCAGCTTTGTTATTAAGTTTATCTAGTTTTGCTTGAAATTAAAAAGATTAACTGCAAAAAAATCGAATAGTCAATCTACCGACAATTTGAAGGTTGTATATGTTAACTATAAAAACATATCCTGTTCACTAAATGCCATTGGAAAATGTTAAACTAAATCCGTTTCCAAATATGGCTGATATCCTAGATTCGAATTAATAAACTAGCATTTTGTAAAAACTAGATTAAACCAATATGGCTTAATTTTTTTATGGAAGAAGAGGAAACGCGATATTACATGTTGTAAAATCGATATTACGTACATATTGTGTTACAAAAAAACTAAAGTTTTAATGCACAGATACTTGGAGTTAAAAGAAAAGATATATCTATGATGACAGACAATTTGAGACCATTTATTGTCGCTTGTAATTGCGGAAAAGGACGTTGTACAGATGGTGATTTATAATATTGCTTAAAATTGTACCATATATGATAGACTGCAATGCAATTTGTACTAATATGTAATAAACTAAATTAGTTCAATCAAAAGTTCTTAAATGTTAAATTCTACATTTTAGTTTTTGAATTCCTAAAACAAGCGTCCGTGTACAAAACTACAATAAAAGCTAATAGTAATTGAAATCCTAAGGATCTACTTTGTTTTATCTGTTACCATACAGTTACCAGTTACCATAAATTACAAAGCGACTTATTCAAACAACATAGTCACGTCACACAATTTTTTTTTTTACCTAGGCGCGGCCTACAGAATGCACATGACTGTTACAAGGCCAAAAGACAGGTCTTCAAACGTCTTGCGTCGGTTGAGTGGCATCAAAGCGCTACATTGTAGCTTATCTAAACTGTATCTGTGCTAGCGCGTGACGGACTCTACAGTAGCATATTACGCAAGCTAGGATATGAATCAGTGACACTTTTTTAACGCTCCGTTTTATAATATGAACATTCCCCTAATTTGTCCATGAGATGATTTTACCGTGAAGCTAATATGCGTGTTATACGGTAATATTGACTGTGTCCTAAACTTATGCAACTGCTAAATAAAACAAAAATAATACTAGTTAAGCCTTGTACAGAAGGCGAGTGCGGTAGCGCCGAGGAGATGGGAACGAGTGACGCTGCTGGTCGCAGGTCGCAGCTCAAGATTATATAGGTCACTGTTGCCACGCATCGCGAGGGCGCTGTGTGGTCCTCGATGAGCTTCTTCCTCGTATCGACATATGATCGATCATATTTAACGATTGAAAAAGGAGCTCACCAGACGGAATGCAATTTAGATAAATCGCGTTATTTATTTCACGGAATAACGCGTGCGGCTTTTCTAAGTTTCATTTTATAATTTAAATAAGCTATTGCTATCGCAGTTTCAAATCAGCTGTTACATCCAAGTATCTCTTATATTAGTTAATATATTTCTGAGCAGAGAGTTTGTTTAATTGGTCTAACGGTTAGAGTATGCGACTACTGATCAATAGGTCTCGAGTTCTAATCCCGGGTCGGTTTGTTGTTGGGTTTTTCTTATTAGAAATAATTAATAGCAGGCCGGAGTAATGATAATGACGGCGTTTCAAATTAGTAGCAGACCTCAAATAGCTTGGGAATAGTTAAGGCTAGAAAGATGATGACTTGTGATGACCATCACTTACTTACAATCCGACCCTGACTAAAGTTGATAAAGGAAGGAAATTAAGTAGTAATAATATTATAATTTTTTTCTTAACTTTAATTATAACCAATATATTAACAATCAATGTTCTCATGTGAGTCACTCGGCAAAAAGGTTCTATTAAAAATAATGTCGTATGGGTGTATCACTGTAATATCAGTGGCTAATGTGTCATAACTCATTTACGCCAAGCTATTCTGAGCAACATCCTATTTTTTCTAACAGTGATATGTTCAAACCAATCTTCATCGACTGACCATTCGAAGGTTAGACTATTGTTTGAATATTGCCAAGGACACAAAATGTCATTTGTAACAAACAAAAACCCAATTAGGATTCAACGCCGAAATATACTGAATTTGTCACATTTATATAAATGCAAAGTACTTGAGAATAAAGGTTTCTAGATCTGTCTATTATTAACATCTTCCTAGCCTTCATTTCTCCCAATATTAAACATTTGCAATCGGATGCTAATTTATCCAGTTTTACCTGAATATCAGGTTTTCCACGAAGCGACTGGCATCGAACCGTAGCAGTTGTGGTTAAAGGACTAATTCAATTTATTTAATATATTAATTTTAAGAATATATACATACAAGCATCAAAAACTTCCCCCGAATTATCGGTTACTGGTAGCGTTCTCAAAAGAATTGCTACATTAAATGGCAACGCAAATTCTCAAAAAGGCAAGTTTTTGGTCAAGAAGATTGAAGAAAAGAAGATTGATCGAGATTTGAAGGTTGAGCCTTTCCAATAACGATTGCCATAGGTGTCAACTGGAACCAAAACAGCTTAACGTGTTCTTCGAATCACGGGCGTGAAACACAACCAACTTGCGTCACACTTAGGGTTGTTATTAGACATTTCCTATCTCATCATCAACAGCCTTTAACAGTCCACTGCTGGACATAGGCCTCTCCTTTGAAAGGAAGTTTTGGCCTACTATACCACGCTGACCAGACGGGTTGGTAAAGGGTTTGTTTCAAGTTTTCCTTCTCTTGGCAGGATGTTAGCTGCTTATTTTGTTCCTTTAGTCGCCTCTTACGACACCCATGGAATGAATAGGGGTGGTGACACTTTGTATTCTTAATCCGTCACCACACGGACAATCCTATTCTATATGTGTGTTTATTTATTCTGGGTAATCTCTGGAACGGTTAAACCAACTTTGACAGGACATAAAGAGTAACTTAGACTAGCTTTGATCCGCCTTGAATCTTGCGATGCACAACAATACCGCGGAACCCACCTAGCACTATATCAAAATATAAAGTCACGGTAACAACACCCTTATAAATTAAAACTAAAGGCACCTACACTGTTATAAGAATAACAAGTAGCGGTCATTGCATATTAGTCATAACTGTATCATTGATCTAGAAATACTTTGACAAATATTAATTGGTTAAAACGACGTAACAGATTACGAAATATATTCTGTGGCATTATTATTCTTGGTTAAAATTTAAAGTTGAGCTTGATTGAGTGGCATTGCTTTATATTGTATTTATTTACACTTAAATTGTAATATGAAAAGCGGGCCCACTTGAGATCAGGATGTCCACTAGCCGTTACACAATCAAAAAGTACGTGCATCATTGACTTCTTCAGATGACGGAATAACATAATAGTACACCTTCTTATATGTAGTCTATTTTCTACTGTGTACGATTACATATTTATATATGCGTATGTATAATACATATATATTATTATTATTATATATATTTATGTGCATATTTATGTTTGTTACTTTATGTTAATTTTAACTGTTTCTTTTAATGTTAATCCCGATGCGCCAATGTACCTATCTAAATCTCTTCACCCCCCAAAGGTTGGCTGCTGGAGGATGGTCTTTGCCTTAAGTTCTCCGATGTACACAAGAGCATGAACTTGTAAAATTAATAAATAATTATATTCATAATATCAAGTAAAATATTAACAGCTCGCATCATTCTACGGAAAGGGAAATATGTATCCGTTCAAAAACTATATACCTATTTAACAAGAATAAGGATAACGTAACTTCCTGATATAAATAATAAAAATATACAAATTACCTAAGTATTCTTATGACACAGCAGACGTTTAGCAAAGGTGCTGCTACATTCGTCGTTGTATATAAAATCTAGCCGCCCGCCCCGGCTCTTCACTATGTCACTCACAAATACCGTAGCCTTCTATTGGTAAAGTAATTTTCTGAATCGGTTCAGTAGATCCAGGATTACCCTTTACAAAGTCACGAACTCACAAGATCCCTTTATATATTAGTATAGATAATTTCCTAGTAGATATCGTTTTGAGATGTATTAGTTAATACAAAACATTTGTTCGAAAGACGAAGTTTAGACGTTCAATCTTAGTAGTCTGAACATCGTACCAAACTTATTTCTGGAAAAGGTTTGAACAATGGTGATGATTCACAAAGTAAATTGGAGGCAAATCACCACGTTACTACTTCATTAGATCTTGGACCGCCCTCAATTTTCTTTGCTCTGTAATATCAAAAACCATTTCGGACTTCACGTGTCTATTTTAATCCTAAAGATAGAATCCGGCTATGAAATTAGCAATCGTTAACATATATTTACAACACATAATTATTTTTGATTGGAATATTCGTTATTAATTTTCAGAAAATAATAAGGATAATTTAAAAAAATATAAGCTCTAATAACAACTAAATGTTTAATCTATTTATGATTGGTTGATCTCTCAAGAGCCGACGGACGAATTCCTATAGATATTTTTATTCTAATTGTCATATAAATCAATTAGTGTTACTATAACCGGGCAGTGATGACGTAGTATGTAATTTTAGTTACAAGAATATAACAACTAGTTATTTATAATTAAAGCAAGTCATATTAATAGTGTTTTTGATTAAGCATGTAATAAGGAAGATATTCGTTCCTAGTTCTAATATGTAGTTCTGTTTTAATTTTTTGTCAATATTATGCCTTCTCATTATCCGGATTTAGAATACAGAGTTGTAGTACAATCGCTAACGCCTGTACTCTCTTGTATTATTGACTAATATTTTGTTTTTGATCTCGTTACTTAGCGTTGAGAGACGTCATTCTCTAAAAATTGTTAGTTTTCTATCATCGTCAATCATCATCATCAACAGCCTTTAACAGTCCACTGCTGGACATAGGCCTCTCCTTAGAAAGGAGGTTTTGGCCTACTATACCACGATGGCCAGACGGGTTGGTATAGGGTTGATTTAAAGTTTGCCTTCTCTTTGCATTAATGTTATCTTGCGTAGTTTATCCCTTAGTCGCCTTTTATGACACCCGCGTAATGAATAGGGTTGGTTTTCTATCAACTTTGAAGTTTTTAGAATGCAAATTGGCCTGAAGTGCGGGCAACAGCCATTGTGAAGATTTAAAACCATTGTTAAACACAATCGTAACAAATTTAAATAATTTTTATATTAGATATTATTATATAATAAAGTGCCTACGTGTAATATTGTTACTCAATTGAAGGCGCTTCGTTAAAAATATACGAATCTGGTTCAGCTGCTTATTACGGTGATTCATTGCGTATGTACAAGGACGAAGGCATGAGAGCGTATTTGTATGATGGTACTTCCCACCCAGCTTCGTCTCCATCTCTTTCCAATTATGTTCGGCTCCTATTGGTCTAAGCGTGGTGTTAACTATCTTAGGCATTCCAGCAAAACAGCAAAATACGTGAAAATCAGTTAGACGACAAGAGAATTATATGAAAGCAACCGCGGATTATAGGCAAGGTTCAGTCTGTACGTTTTTACACATTATTATATAATTAATTTAAATGATAGTTCATCCCTAAATACCTATTAATCTCTTTAAACATCATGGGTATAAATTATATGAAATATAATTAGCTTTCACGTTGTTGAGCTCTAAAGAGCTTTCCTAAAAGACAATAAAAAAAATGCTAATAAACTAAGTAATGATAAAAGTTTCTTATGTGAAATGATATTTGTAAAAGTGTCAGTTCACTAAACATAAGTTAATTAAAACAAACATTTGTTAAATGTACCAAATGATTCACAACCACTGTTTTGTACAAATAAGGAAACTAGTCAGTTTGAGAACATCAACCTAGATTGAAAGCAACTGACTACAGCTGTGTATTTATTCATTCTACTCAACTCTTTGATACAATATTTTGTTATTATACCAACTGCCTGTTAACAGTAGCTTATTCGATTAATAAAATTAACGTCAACTATCTGTTAGTCTGTCAAGACCCTTTATTACAAGAATGCGTAAAGGAATCGAGTTGAAATTAAAACCGTATACTGCGATCTACGGTCCCTTGAAGTTGGTGAATATAAGATTCAAACATTGTAAGCAATCTTGCAACAGACGAATCAGAATTAAAACATGTCAAACTACCTAAGCCTTATCTCTGCAAGTAAATTACCTAGCCTACATTGTGGAGCCAGTTTATATCTTGTTATTTGTTAACCTTACTTAATAAGTAGGTGTTTTGGTCTTAAACATAGCAGTTTACGATTGGGAAATGTGTCTCATGGCGAACAACTGGGAAGGTTTTGGGATGGCCTGAGAACCTGCTGCTGCTGGCTTATTAAGCTTGAGGTGGCCGGCGGAATGCATCATGCTAAATAAATACAGTCATTTTTTAAATAATTAAAAAAATATTTAATATATAACTATATGACTATAATATAATATAACTATAATTAAATAAATGTTAGTTCAAAATTTGTGGAATTTATTAGAGATACTAGCGGCCAGCTATATTAATATGTAAAAAAAAACTTGACAAATCATATACTAAAATTTTCCTCGAGAATTAATTTATCCATACGGTAGACTGGTAGAGATTGCCTTTTACATTAAGTCCACCATTATACTCTCAGTGCATAAAGTTCTTAAATAAAGAAATAAAACAGCATGACAATCGGTGCAGTAGTTTTTAAGTTTATCGCGAACAGACAGACAGACGCAGCAGAGGATTTTGTTTAATAATATGTAGTGATAATGATAAAATATCCACTACTTTATATTATTTAATCACTAGCTTTCCGCCCGCGGCTACGCCCGCGTGGAATTCGTTTATATCGCGCGACACGGTAAGGGTAGATTAAACAATCTTACGTGATTTTATGTTTGATAATAAGGAACTTCAACACAAACTTTCGTATCCTTTTTCAAACCCTTCTACCATTATTTTCGCGATATAAAGTATCCTATGTCCTTTCCCAAGTTCAGTTCTACTCGTATCTTCATACCAAATTTCATCAAAATCGGTTCAGTGGTTTAGGCGTGAAAGCGTAACAGACAGACAGAGTTACTTTCGCATTTATAATATTAGTAGGGATTAATTTAAATAAACGTAATGACAACAAGACGCCTTTGTAAAATAGCCATAACTTAAACCGCTTTTTTCTATTATTTTCCCAACACTATTAAGGGTCGGCTTATTTGTCTAATATTATAAATTCGAAAGTAACTCTGTCTGTCTGTATGTTACGCCTTCACGGCTGAACTGCTGTACCGATTTCAATGAAATTTGACATAAAGAGACTTTATTTCTTGAGGAAAAACATACACCTCGTTACTACAAAAGCTGGTGATGATATATGTATGAGAATTTAAATCAAGGTGATCCTTGATTCAGGTAGTTATATTTCTTTTGTATTCCATTGCGTTTATATTGTATTGCCTGTCATCGTTGCGAGGAAAAGAAACAGCCTTGTATACTTAACATGGTATTTCCGTTGCTTTGTATTCGAAACTACATAGTTATGTATACCAATGACATCACAATAGTATTAATGAGTTCATTTGTCTTTATGAATGAATTTCGTATGTGGATGTGTGGTTCCATTGTTTTGTTAAAATGACTTATTTTAAACTATCTGCTACCCTGATTTCGTCTGATAGAAATAGTTATTCCCTATTTTAAGTTTTAATGAATTTTTTATATCTAATAGTCCAGTCCGAGGTCACAAAAACTGTTTTTATTTAGATTTTTTGCAAATATCTCGTTTTCTATGGGTGTTACGCTATTGACCCCTTACTTTGACAAACTTGCGACCATCTAATTATATGTGAATTTTGAGAACAGTTTAATGATGCTGTCGGCGCACGAGCACCGAGCAGCGGCTGGGTACAGGAGGACGGCGGCGCGAGGAGGATCACCTTTGGGTGCGAGCTCACTCCGCCTAATAAGCCCACCAAAGAGACTCTACTCTGCCTGATGGAGAGCATGAGTAAAACCCAGGAGTAGGGGCCGCCATTTTCGTTGTGAGTGCATACAATGTAGCATGGTGAACAACACCATGGCGGCTTAGAGAGATGTTTCTGGATTATGCATTCATAAATACAGTAATCAATGATGCATAATAATAGGGCACAAATTATGTCTTATGTAACGCTTACCTCTCTGTAACGCTTTCACGTTTAAGCCGTTCCACCAATTGCAATGCAATCGATGAAAATGTTATGATTTTTAAGGATGGATATAGAGGTACTCATTACCGCGATAACCAGCACACTAAAAATAAAAATCTAATAATCTGGACATAAATACATACAAAATAAATAAAAGCGTCTGTTTATCAATTGAACCACTGTTCAATCAAAGTGTTTTTAAAAAGGCATATGAAAGTATATAAAAACCTTGTACCTACTAATGTCAAAAAAGCCATTTTGATAATATTATTCCGTCTGTCTATCCGTCTGTTTGTCTATGTGTATGTTTGTTCCGGCTAATTTCTAGAGCGACTCAATCGATTTTGACATGTCTTTCACTGGCAGAAAGCAAATGACATAAGGATTAACTAAGATAAAACTTATTTTCTAGAATAGTTTCGGACAAAAACATTCGAATTCAGAACCAAATTATTTTCTTAAATAAGTTAAAAAGGATTGTGGAAACCTAATTGCCTACTATAATGATCATTTCAAGTAACTCGTAAATCAAAGCATTCGAATTTATATTGTGCAACATATGTGCAAAATGATAAATCGGAAGCCCGGTGTGCCAAACGATTGATCAATGATCAATTATACGAGCCTAAAACTTGATCAATCACACGTTTCTAGTTGACATTCAGTTCGATTTAATCTAAATGTAAATATATTTTAATGTTAAGTAATGTATAAGGTGTATGTATATATATATAAAATATTTCAAATTTCGGGATCACGGATCTCAACTTAGTTTAGCTTTAGTTAAGCTAAGGCTCGGTTTATACTTATAGCATAGCTTGCCACTCAAATTTGATTATTTTGAGCGCCAATGAGTGATATGCTAAGTCTGGAGGTATTACCTACAGAAGCTGATCTAAAAAAAGTACTTTAAGTTACTCCTTATATTATCCGTTATCTACCAGTTAAGTATTGCCAAAATCGATCGAGCTGTTCTCGAGATTAGTCGGAACAAAAAGCTTTTTTAAGTTACAGCTTTTTTTCCTAATTTTATAATTTAATAATATTTGACTATAAAACTATATAATAATATTAAAAATGAAATATAATATTAATGCTTCAGTAATGCCGTCAATATTAGCTCTAATTACAAACCAAATACATAAAAAAATTAGATCATGGACATATAAATTGCCATGCAGACTTTGGAGCAAAATAATCTATAGTACGTACACATATACTAATAATAATAGGGTTTCAGCACTTTAAGTACAAATTATATGCGTACTAAGATTAGACAGTACAGCTGTTATACTGCCATTACGACATTATGTAATGTATGTTGTAGTGCTCTAGATTTACAGTCAAAACATCCTTTGAAGCATTCAAATCAAATCAAATCAAACCATTTTATTTCAAATAAACCATACAGCGGCACTTTTGAAACGTCAAGTAGTCAGTCGTGAAGCTAATTGTCTGTTACAATTCGTAGATTCTATGGAGAAGAACAAACAAGAAACTCCATGGATACACATTATAGATATAGGTCTAATGATGCAGTTGCATCTCACTAAGCCGCCATAGTCACCAAGCTGCATTGTATGCACTCACAATGAGGATGGTGGCCCCTACTCCTGGATACTACTCATGCTTTCTATCAGGCAGAGTAGAGTCACTTTCTTAGACCTAAATCATCTTACGAGCCTTTATTCCCAAGTTTATTTGGGGTCGGCTACTAGTTCAACCGGTTTTACCTGAATTTCAGTTTTTCCACGGAGCGACTGGCATCGGACATCCGCAACCCTAAGGGAGAACTGAAATTCGAAGATTGAACTAGTTGTCAGTATATTTGAGGGTACTGACTTCCCAATAACGATTGCCATAGATGTTCATGACAACCGGGACCGACGGCATTACGTGCTCTCCGAGGCACGGGCGTGAATCACCGCCAAACTTCCAAACTCCGGGCTGCTATTAGGAATATCCTAAGAAAATCCCAAAAACACTTTTTGGCCCGACCCGGGATTTGAACCCGATACCTCTTGATTAGCAGTCGCATACGCTAACCACTAGGCCTAAATATAAAAAGAAAATATATTAAGCTTTTCATCCTACTAATATTATAAACGCGAAAGCTTATGAATGTGTATTGTATGTTTGTTGTTAACTTGACAATAATGTGGCTTACATATCGAATAACACATAGGCTACTATTAACCGCTATGACGGAGCTACACGCGGGCAAAAGCTAGTACTTTACATAATTTTAAAGTGGAGGGAATATCATAAAAGGGAGCAAAGGAAGAGCTTGTTAATAGTTTTGAACAAAAAAAGACGCGCTGTGCTAGAGTTGGCTTTCAGATGTTACTTGTGATATAATTATAATATATTAAGCACCATCATATCCTACTACTTTAAGGCTGTAAGGAGAATTTATTATTTTTCCAACTCCTTCAAGTTTCTTCAAGTTTTAAGTTTCTGCACTACGTTAATTTGTAAAATACATTAATATTAATAATCTTTAGTTAGTAATATTTTTTACAATATTTTTATTTTTAACTAGCTGTGTCCTGCGATATAAAGGAATATTCAGTACTATACCGAAATACAAACATTGTAATGAACATAAATATTATCATAAATACCTACGTACAGAGTGAAAAGTATACGGAATAAATAGTTGTTTAATGTTACTGAACAACTATTTATTCCGTGTCTTTTAAATAAAAAATAAACAAAAAGGTGCAAGGCTGTAAAAAAGGTGCAAAAATAACTTGACTTCAAAAACCGTAACAACTTTTCAAAAACAACTGCCAAACAAACGACTCATTTCTTGAAGATTTTATGAGAATATATATATTTTTTTGAAACGAATTATTCAGGAATCTAGGTCATTGCACAATTTGTTTATAATTTTTTCGTACTAGAAATATATTACTATTTTTGGCAAGCCTTATCACGAGAAAGATTTTTTTTCTTGCAAGATAAGTAAGACAAACTAAAAAAAAAGTTTTTTTGTGCGGCATTTGAAATTCGAATACATCTTGACTGCATTTCAGTAATACACAGAATCTGATTTTAAATATGTACTTATTTATGGGCACCAAACTTAGTACACCAATAAAATACGAATTTCTACATAAACTACATATTACGCATGACTATGTATATCACAATTCCTTAAGAGCTCTAGATATGAAAAGGGCAGTTGTTCAGGGCACGGCTCTTACGCATTGTGCTCAACACGCATGTGTTAGCAACTATTGCAACTTACATTTGATTATTCACGTATGAATATGCATGTTTTGTAATATATAGGGCCTTTTTGCGTGCTGCATAGACAACATGTTTTAAGTAATAACTCTGTTTTTGATTAAAATTACATTCTCTAGCAATTTAGCGGTAATAAAACAGTCAAGAAGTGTGGTCAAAATGGAATCTGGTAGTCTTTTCATTCATTTCACCGGACGGTTATCGCGGAAAATGTGATGCCTATGTCTTGTTCTCAAAAAAAAAGTTACCCGATGCCGAAATTTCATTGACATTGGTGGAGCGATTCAGCCGTGAAAGCGTTACAGATAGAGTTACTTTCTAATTTATGTATGGATGTTTTCTTTGTAAATTACATCCTGGTTATAAGTTAAGGTAGGTAAGTGAAGTAAATGATGAAATTTTGTCCACAATTTTATTTCTAAATAAAACTTCTAAAACCAACCACTATTTTATAGAAATATTCACTAGAAATAATTAAATGTCAAAACAATGTTTGCCCTGTCAGAGAATGTGTAGGTGCATATAATGTATACATATAAGTATGTATACGTATTACTGTACGTAACGTACATTAAAAAATTAAATATATAAAGGATAGAAAAAAAACTATAACTATGCAAATCATATCATAAATTAGTAATGAAAATAATTATTGAGATCAATTACAATCATTTTACAAAAAGAAAACCTTGAAAATGCCGAAATAAGCTTCGGCAATAATATCTCTTACAAATAAACAAGATTTATCTACCTCCAGATATCAATTAAATGGCGGTCATGAGTCAATGTGCACGCGACAAGATCTATAAATTGTGTTACTACATTACATCATACACCATAAAATAATATATAAAATACTTAAAAACCTCAATATCACTGTGTTGATCTTGCACAACACTAGTACTTGTAAAATGTATAATTTATCGAATGGCACTGCTCTACAACTGTTAAATTTAAAAAAAAAGTGGTGTAATGTCAACTGCTGTTTGTGAAATGATCAAGTTCTGGAGTTTTCGCCTAATCTTTCTCAACACCTTATACCGATAAAATTATAAATCATTACCACAAGGTACATACTACAAGTGCGTGTCAGGCCACGCATAAAATAGCGTTCCTCAGTCATCCGTGGATACGTGGATTTAAAATCGTATCCAATAGATCATTTAATTGTCATGTTTACAAAAAATGCATTGTAAAGCGGAATAACTCGCAAACGTATATCTAAATCAAAAAATCATCTTAGCAACCTCATAATGTTTTAAAAGACCTAATTACATCCCACACGATGGGGAAGTTGCGAGAAAAAAAAACATCCCCACTTTACGTGTGGTCGAGGTACCCCAAATAAAAATGAGTTTTTTGATTTTATTCTAGTACTTTGTCGACGTTATAAAAAGACATATCCATGTAAAGTTTCATCCTTGTAGCACTAACCGTTTCGACGGTAAGTCGGACGGACGGACGGACATTACGAAACTATGAGGGAGTCTTGAACTTCAGAACCCTAACATTAGCTTTTGCATTTTTTTGTTTAAGTTGTTAAATAATGCCACATTCTTCACTTTTCTTGATTTATTTTTAGATATTCCAAAAACAAAAAATAATAATTTATAAAACAAAAATATTCATAAAAAATCTCATAAGCCATCTTTATGGTTACTCCTAAAACTCAGAAATTGAGGCACAAGTAAACATTTTCAATAAGCCAATGAACCTTTTTAAAAATTATCATTATAAAATTATCTAATTCGACAAGCTTTGTTATGAATGCATTGCTAACCCCAGAACAGGTGGTAAAGGTCGTTGGCTAATAAACTCAACCCACAAATGAACTAGATAAGAATATGTTTCAATGTTATCGTCAAACAGTTGATCTGTTAATGGATGGCAATCGTGACTGGTTTAATAAACCAACCTTTCACTGATCCTTGCATTAAAATTAAGTTTATCTGCACATGATTTACATATTATGTATGGGATACTGTAGTAATATTTTTGCATGAGATCCTATGTGATAAATAACTCGTTTATCTGACGTGTGGTTGGAACCTTGGAAGTATTATGCGCAAGTCGCAACTGCTACGTGTTGAAATAACATTGTAGCGAATATATAAATAGTTTTTAAGCAATGATAAACATAAACACAATGGAATATTATAGTTGTACATATATTTGTATCAGTTAAAAGTTCAATATATAGTAGCTATAGAGAATATTTATAAGCCTAACCGCCATCAACCTACGTTTTACTCGCTTTTTATTAGCTTCACCGTAATTTGTTTGTTTGTATATTTGTAACCGACTCCTTTGGGTGCGATTTGACCCACTTTAAACGGCCAGATTTCGTTCAAACTTTGTAGATATATCAAGGATCGATGACAATACACTAATTTGAATAAAAACCCCAAAAAAAGAGGTTTAAAAATTGGTCTTTTTTTAGTATTTTTTTTAAATAGTTTAAAAAACTAAACAAACACGCTTTTAAACTAAAAAGTAGAAAATAATTTTAATGTAACCCAGCGTGTGGTGCTTTCTGAAAATATTTCAATACCGTCACCCACGCTTTTTACATTAAAATTATTTTCTACTTTTTAGTTTAAAAGCGTGTTTGTTTAGTTTTTTTAATTTTTTTTTTCATCTATGTATCTATGTATCTGTGAAATAAGAAGCGATTCTGTTTATATACGAACAAAAACTTAAAATTGTAGTAGTAGAAGATTAACTTAGTTGTGCGTGCTTTTACATTTTTTTTATTTTGGTACAAATGAAGCAAAGATGTTTTGGTTTAAGTAGGCATACGTAACCAATTACAAATTATAGGTCTACGTTACACCTACTTATTATGTAAAAGTAGTCAGGACGCTGTAAAACCTCATTTCGCTTTCTTTTTAAGACAAAAGCCATGTAGTGTTGCCTCATTTACGACGAGTGTATCGTTTGAATGGTTAATATTGCACTTTTAAACAAACCTGGTCACCTACATCCGTTAGTTTCACTTAAGTTAAATTTTGAAACCGTTTATTGTCGCGACTACCTTCTTAAAGGCCATATCGTAAAGTTAAATGGATACTTTAAAATAATGTATTTTGTCCATGTGTTATACACATTGATATTGCGTGTATAAAACCAATATTCTCTACTAAAACAAATTTAGAAGGGCTAAATAATGTGAAAGAAATCCATAGACAAGGATGTACTCCATCCATAGCTCGTGGTCGCAAATATGGCTGTCAAATGTCAAGTCCGCTCTGTCAATTCTCTCATTTTTCTTAACGCTGTGTGTACCACTAATGTCCCACTGGTGGGCTGGGTCTTCTCTCATTAGAGGGTTTAGGCCATACGTCCCCACATTGGCCGATTGTGGGTCGGGGACTGGCTAGACACGTTGTGGCTACGTAATCTTGCCGTTGGATGTTGTTAAGCCGCCCGAATGCCTCCAACTAAACTTCACAACTGCTATCTTATGATAAGAACCGTGACGGATTGCTTATCATGACCTCCGAATCCCGGTAACGTTCATAACATATCATGTCATAAACGGTCACCCATCTAGATTTAACCACGCCGTCTTTACTTACCCTCGATTATTGTGTCCAATCACCTAAGGCCACTCAATAAATAAATAAAGCTGTGAATATAATGCCTGCCTGTGATGGGTGACCATTCATAACATATAAGGACATGGAGATGGTTAGCATGGTTACCATACAAACAGTGTCATGGTGACCCTTAGAATTTAGATTCTACTCATGCTTTCGTTCAGGCAGAGTAGAGTTTCTATTCAAGGCTTAAGGAGATATAAATATAGAATAGAAATTACGAATAGAATATTCATGAAACCGGCAATAGTTTACTTTATCTTGTTTCATAAGGAAAGTAAAGATTTGTATGCATCGTAGTTAGTTTACTAAACGACATTTGGCTCCATTTTCCTATCATGATCTCATCGAGATGTGCTATTCTACAAAGTTGCACAATGTAAGTTGAAATTTGACGACATACGCGGATATCGCTAAAGAAAATAGTTCTCGAGAAAATTTTAAACATTACTGTTATCCTTAAAAACACAGCGACCTTCCCCTCTGTCAATGCATAAGTCGAAATGGGCATATCCATTACACTGTTATGACACAGAATGTGTTTATGTGTGTGTGAAAATTAGAATTTTTTGTTCGAATTGTTACGTGTGAGTACATCATGACAGGCGCTTGTTTTTGTGTGCGAGTCCAAAGCAAGCACCACACTTCGCTATGCGCTATTCGTTATGCGGGTTATTCGCGCGCATACGGCGAAGTGTGGAGAGTATATTCGTTTCGTTCACCATAAAAATGACAATGACACATCTCTACAACACACATATTTGCCTTATTTGATGCTTATTTGGCATACCAGTTCGAAGTGTGCATGGCATGTTTGTTGTTTGCGCGCATAACTAATATTTGGGCGAATACGGCGTAGACACATAACGAATAGCGCATAACGAAGTGTGGTTCCTGCATTAAATGGGTATGTGTGAAGAATTCTCCCCGCAATTTTCGATACTAAACAGTCTGTCATATCAATGACAGACTGTTTAGTATAGGAAAAAGACGCTATGGCTACTCCCATCCAGTCCGCGAGTCTGTGTTGTCTGTCTGTGACAGTTGTCACTAGTATCATTTTAGAACTTACGAGGTTCATTCTGGACATCGTTTTTTGATTTTTCGGTAGATTTCATCAAAGACAGTCCACATTTCATCTCATCCACATTTTTTATCATTAAATTCATTGTTGTAAATCGCGAGTAACGCCGCGGGGCGAAGCTAGTCTAAAAAAAATCCATGTTACTTCCTATATCATCAGCTACCTACAAGTGAAAGTCGCCTCAAAATGGGACCAGCAATTCCAGAGATTAGCTGGAACAAACAGGGACGCACACAGTTGCACTTCCTTGAAGCGTCGCCCCACCGTACACACTACTGCATAATTTTAACAAAAAGGAACCGACTTCAATGAAAAACTATTCCGAGTACCCAAATCGCGACAATTGTGCCTATGATATTTGAGGAGTTCCCTGAATTCCTTGGGATTCCGCAGTTATTAAAAAAGTGTTTCTAAAAAATATTACAAACCGATAATAATTTTCATGGATAATAATATATTTATTCATACTAAAAGATTAAACATTTTCTCATAACCTAGGACACAATTTTATTCAACGTTAAAAAAGATTAAATACAAAGTATATGGATGGAATCACTTCTATAAAGTGTAATACAGAAATTGCGAAAAGCTAGATAAAATTCTAGTCATATAAAGTCGGCATATCACGCTAAGAATGAGATAGAAATGTGCCCGCGCTTTTGCATTCCAAACTTAAATATTGACATAGCTGTCAAAGTTGTCTATTGTCAATTGATGGCCTTGACACGATCTGTCAAGCCAAGGTCAATACGATATATTTATTTAGTACTAGTTGAGCCCCGTGGTGATACCCGCGTTTATTGTTGTAATCGCGGGCAACGCCGCGGGGCAAAGCTAGTCGAAAAAAAGAAGCCTTTATATCATCAGTTATCTGCCAGTGAAAGTCCCGTCGAAATCGGTGCAACCGTTCCAGAGATTACACGGAACAAACAGACAGACAGACAGAAAAAAATTGTAAAAAAAAATATTTTGGCAAATTTACCGTATATACATAAGTACATATGCATTTAGTAAAAAGCGATTATTTTAATATTACAATAAGACAGTTAGCATTAGGTGTGTCTGTGTGATTTAATATCACGATAACTATCGTGCAAGATCTTTAATTTGAATGTTATTATTGTTTTGAATACTAAATTGTTTAACTACAATATTCTTGCTCAGCCAAAGTTATTTAATAAATAAGTATGATAATATTACAGGAGAAAATAGTTTTATTCTCAAAATTAGCAGAGCAAAACCCTGTTTTATGATTAAAACAGGGTTTTGCTCTAGTTACAAAGTTTTAGTACAAAGTTTTAATTATAATTGATTCTTGGGTCTAGGCTTTTGTAGATGTAAAATATATGTGATATAATACCTAACAAAATAACAGTCACTAAGAACTTTTTGTATCTATAGTATAGGTAATGTATTTTAGTAATCAATCGATCGCCGTCCACAGCGGCGAATGCTGAACAAAGAGTTCCCATAAGGAGCGTCAACCATCCCTTGGCAGTCCACATCCATCCGACATCAGCTACTTAAGTATAAGTATGTATAAAAGTGCAATTGAGTAGTGATGCATATTACTGCTCATTTTCTCAATTATTTACTCTTTATTTGACATTGATATCTAGTGCACCAAATCACACTTTTCCGCCCTTAACCGGTTGTCCGGAAGAAAATTCTTGTGACATTAAGTTCGCTATTGTTTATTTTATATTTTATAAAATATAAAAGATTCCAAGATCTGTACTGAAGACTTAGTTAAAATAAAGGCACTCATTCGACGTGGTAACTAGATCAAGTTAGTGGGCGAGCCGAGCTAAGTGTCGGCGCCATACGACATTGACCAGTCAAGTGGAACGCCCACTATATGCCACATACTCCATAGGTACAAACATACTCGTATAGATTCAGAGTTTTTTGTTTATTTCACGACGTTAATCTCTATAACAATTAGTAGAATAAGAATATTTTTTTGTCACAAAAAGTCAAATTTATCCGATTTGTAATGAAAAAATACAGAGTGACACCACCCTCATAATTAACATAGCTTTCTGCCAGTGAAAATCGCGTCAAAATCAGTTCAGCCGTTCTAGAGTTTAGCCGCAAATTACAGACAGGCAGACAGACTGACAGACCATAAATTTATATTCATGTAAATACCGTATATACTCATACGTATTTAGTAAAATACTGTTAATTTGGATATTACATACGGACAGTTCAATTAGATTTATTTCTATGGATGTATACATTATCATGAAAATAGATCTGCGAAACAAGGAAAACTTGAAACAAATCCTATATCAAGCAGTCTGACAGGCGTGATACAAGTATAGCAGGCCAAAAAGAGCTTTTTAAGGGTAGGCCTGTCTCCAGCAGTGGACCATCTAAAGGCTATTGATAATTAACAAATAAAATAAAGATAGATATGACAACACAAGCAGCTTACGAGTAAGACTATGCTATTAATCACAAAATACTAAGCAACGTTGGATAAGGAACTGACCGGAAACTTAACATACAATTATGATAATCTGATGTTTAATATTTTACTTTAAAAAAAAACTCCTTTTACAACTTTAAAAACGGATAATATTAAGACCCAGAACTCCAAACAACTTTTTGTGTATCACACAGTATTGCCTATTACGGTGATTGAAGTCATAACACTAAGTGCGAAATGAAGCGACGCGGGCGACCGCTTACCATCTGTACAATCTGTTTATAAGCTGTAAGTTTCAAATGTATGTATATTTTCCTCCACGAGTAATGAAGTTGATTTCATAGTTACCTAAATATAATAACTGCCTAAGGATAAGGAATGCCCGAGGCAGGTAGTTACTATTTAACAGTTTTTTTTTTTATATATATACGTCAAATTATGAGTCTACGTCGTTCCAAAAATGACATTAATCATCCGGCTACCTTTAAATTTTGACGTATCTAATCTGGTTTAATAGGTCCACCATAATTATTGAAGTGGTGCATTGCCTTAAATGTGGTCGTGACCTTAAATTTATTTCCGACGTAAGTTGTCTTTTACGTAACATGTAATTAAAAACAGCTATAAACATGATATAAGGTTAAATTACAAATAATTTTTGAAGTTACTCTCAATCACTTATTGAAGGTCATGTGTGCAAATGAAAAAAGATTTTATGCTCCTCATTCTAATAGCTTTTAATTTATATCATTACTCATCAGGAACATTATGCATCTTTATAAATTGATCTGTAGCGATATGTTTTTATTAGGGTTCCGTACGCAAGTAATAGGGAACCGTTTTACGTAAGGGTAAAACGGGACTCTGTTACTTATCTCGGGCGTCTGTCCGTCTGTCTGACTGTCACTGGGCTGTCTCCCATGAATATCATCATTCAGTAATTGATAACGCCAAAAAGTAGACCCTTAAAATTCATCAGTGCAGCGGCTAACAGTATAACAGACGGAGAGAATTACTTTCGCATTTGTAATATTAGTACCTATGTATCAGTAGTCCTGCCTGTAGGCAAGGTGACCGAGTTTCAAAATAACTTTTTGTACTAATTATGACAATACTTTATGATTATGTAACTAATACTTTGAGGCAGAGTAAAATATTATAGAAAGCTTCTTCGTAAATTCAAAAGACCTACCTATTTACTATTTAAGAAGAACGGGCAAAAAAATTAAGCCTAAGCTGGGCCCCGCATAGTTAGTTCCAATACCAAATTTCTTCAAGATAAAAGTAACCTATCTCAAACTTTAATCTATCTCTGTGCCAAATTACATCAAGATCCATTCAGACATTTTTGCGTAATAGAAAAAAAACATTCATAAATATATTTTTTATAATATTACAGTCGTACATAATTACAATACAACAGACTTAAATGGAAAATGAAGACTATGTCCACGACACGAGTAATTAACTTGGCGTTTCTCACAGACTGCGTGTTATTTGTAAGTCCTCGTACCGGATTCCCCACGTCTGTAAGTTCATATGGCCACATTTTAAAGAAGTTTTCTCACCTACCATGTATGGTACCGAACCTTTTGGTGACTGATCCAAAAATTATTTCCCGCTGATAATAATTAATTCCGAGATATTTACCGCTTTTGGGAAACAATTAAAACGAGGTAATTTATAATTATTATTTTTAGTATGGTATTATCTAAGAATTTAATGAGTACAGGCTGAAAACTTTGGCACGAAATATGCCTATTTCTCAGAATATTATTGGGGTCATTGTTATGCTTGGATATTGTCGGATGACCATTATGTGACAATTTAATACGAAAAAGTGATTTCATCTCTGCTGCAGTTCAATTACGTCACTCCAGTCATAGTTTCGCGCGTTAATTATTAGGAAAGTTATCCTAAATAAGTATATTAGCGTGAAGACATATTAAAGCCAAAGCCTTCCTGCTAAGAAGATGAATACTTTCAAGTAGACTATTTGGGTACAAGTGGACTATATGTTGATGATAATAAAGCACTATTAAATCGTAGTGGTACTCATATAAATGATGTGCTTTTTAAAACAAAGTATCATAATAATTCTAAAATAAAATGTTATTTTTTTATCTCAAATTAAATAAATAAATAATCAGTGAATGTTTAATTTTAATACACAAGAACCATACATATATTATATCAGGATAGAATCGTGATGAACATACTTGTGCATGTAATTCCTGATACTTGTCTATGACAAGAATAGACAAATTCCGCGCCAAAAAAAACTGTCAACAAAACTTCAAATTTGTAGGAACCTACGTTACTACTATACCTTTATATTAACTAATAATGAAAAATACACATTACAGAAATACAGGAAACTACAAAGAAGAGACCACATAAGCGTAAGTGCACATACTACATACGTACTAAGAGACCTTATTATACTTATATATATGTAGGTACAGTCAACCTGGCCATGTTGTTGGCCTACTTCGTATTATAAAATATTAAGAGCGAAAGTGTACTGAGATCTTGAACTTGGATTGCACAATGATAAATACCGTTGCTTCATTATCATATTACGTATTAAGTAGGTTAACATGTGTTATACATGAAACGACTTCATTTGTAATGTACTAAAGACCCGCCCTGACTTCGTACAAATATCTACATCACAGCTTATTAATTTATTGATGGCCAGTTCCAATTTCTGTGCTATTTTATAACCTTTTTCTAAAATTTCCACCTTAAAGTTAATTATATAGTTTACTATCTGAACCCGCGGTGTTACCCGCGTTTTTGTAATAGTCTAAAAAAGTAGCCTACGTTACTCCTTATCTCATCAGCTATCTATCTAAAATATTTTGGCATATGTACCGTGTATAATTACATATGGATTTAGTAAAAAACGGTTATTTTAATACTACAAACATACACTCCAATTTTATTTATTTATATAGATGAGGAGTCAGTGAAAATAGGAATTCGAAGTCTGCCTAGACTGCTGTGCTTGAGGTCTCGGATGCGATTCCCGGGTCCCAAATATTTGTGTCATTTGGGTCTAAGTTTGGGTGTTTGCTATGTATAATATCTATGTATTTGCAAAAAAAAGTATGTCTATGTATTTATATCGGTTGTCTAGTACCCTTATTACAAGTTTGCTCTGCTTAGTTTGGGACTAGATAGCATTGAGTGTAAGATGTCCGAGATATTTTATTTATTTCAAGAATGCCATCTTATTATAATGTACTATAATGATTTGAAGACAGAGAGAAATAAAAGAATTAGTCGAAAACGGAGCGAGTGACGAACGTAAAAGATGGATTGCAAGACGTTAAGTGCAAATTTTCTATAGAAAATTCGTTTGTATATTTTATAAGTACCTTTTATCATTTTGATGTTGTCACAGATTATAAATTTTACTTGCGTTACCAAAGAATAACAATGACCCATCAGCTGTTTTATACACTATAATTAGAAGACAGATCTAGGCATGTCTCGTCCGGGCCCCTCTACTAACACACCTCACCAGTCTCGGTCCCATCCCGGCTATACATTACATCCTTAATAGTCCTTACTTATATTGTAAATGAGAAGTAACTGTCTGCCAGTCGCGTTTTAACGCCAAAACTGATGGATTAATTTAAATGATATTTGGTACACAGATAGTCTCGAGACTATCATTTAAAGTCCTTATCTCAGGGTAGGGTTTTGTAGGTAGTAGAGCCACGCTGATTTCAACACGAATGGGCCGGCTCGATCGGGGCAATACTACCGTAACACAAAAGACCATCCTAATAATGACAGTATTCTTGAAGTCATATTTCGTTGGTGAATGTGAGACCGGAGGCCCAATAATTTTGCATCATTCAACCGGCCTTAGGAGGCCGGGAGAATGATGCAGAATTTTCTGACCAGGCCGCCATGGTATGGGTCACCATGCTGCATTGCCTACACTTACAATGAGGCCCCTACTCCTGGATTCTACTCATGCTTTCCATCAGGCAGAGTAGAGTCATTTTGGTAGGCTTACATAAAAAAAACACCCTGTTAATAGGTCTAGATAACTAAAAAACTAGTCTCTTATAATGAGTATATTATTCGCTTTATTAAAACCTTGTAAAGTATATTTCAATCACCATACTATCACAAAAAATACACTCAACGGTACTTACAAGAACATTGTACCTATGTAATATGTTTAACTACGCAAGACAATATCATTACAAAGAGAAGGAAAACTTGAAACCAACCCTATACCAACCCGTCTGGCCAGCGTGGTATAGTAGGCCAAAACCTCCTTTGTAAGGAGAGGCCTACGTCCAGCAGTGGACTGTTAAAGGCTGTTGATGATGATGATGAATATGTTTAATTTTCACATACCTAGATGTCACACAATCAAATCAAATCTAATCAAAACCATTTTTATTTCAAATACAACGGCACCTTTGAAACGTCAAGTAGTCAGTCAGTAGTCAGTCGTGAAGCTAATTATCTGTTCCAAAGACAACAGACAAGTACACACCAACCTACCAACCTGTTTCCATGTAACACAGACACTCTACTCTAAATTAGAGTAGGTAATGTCACTGAAAACGCCTTGCGTAAGGTCAAAAATGTCGGCCACACGACTCGACAGGTCAATCATTATTTTCGGAATGTTGGTAAAGGTATATTTCCAATTATGCACATGACTTGATGACGTAAGGATTTAAGGTTGGTTCGGGAGATAGTGCCTGAGTACGTAGAAATGTTGCACAAGCATGTAATTATTGCAATTCTTATAGTAAGTGATGACTCGTATAAATACAAAATTCATTCATTTTATCTAGGGATGTTATGGATAAGAAATTTGGGATCTGGATACGAATATGGATATAAGAATAAAATTATATCGGTTTCGGATACGGTTACGGATATCTAATTACTTATTTCGGATTATCCGTTATAAGTAATTAAAAAGAACAAAACTATTGAAAGATGTCGTTTTATTTAGACTCCACTCTAATATGAAACTATCCGAAACTATTCGAAACTTGAGAAACGGATATCCGATTGTTTCGGTTGCGGTTACGGAGCTCCATAACATCCCTGATCTATACTTAACTATCCTACTTAATATTATAAACATGAAAGTTTGTGAGTATGTATGTTTATTTGGTTCTGAATGGATTTTGATAAATCTTCACAAAAATATAGCTTACATACCGGAATAACATAGGCTACTATTTACCGCCATGACGGACCTACACCGACATAGGCCGAAAGCTAGAATATTATAATGCTAAAGAATAGTCCGATTTGAAAAATTATTTTACTGTTACATACTTCATTTATCAAGGAAGCCTTTAAGTTATATAATATAATAACCACGCTACGATTATTGTTATAAAACATTATTTATCGATTCTGAACTACAGGAAGTTATTTAAGGTATATAATTTACACAAGACATGTGACTGCTTAACGTAACATCCAAATCACGGAAACTTTCATATTATATCATGCAACAAACGGCCACCCATCTAGGTACTGACCGCGCCGTCGTTGCTTACCCTAGTTGATTGTTACGATTCGGGTTCGATTCCCGAGTCGCACCAAATGTTTGTATGATCTGCAAATATTTGTTTCGGAGTTTGGGTGTTTTGTATGTATGTATGAACAAAAAAAAAGTAAACTTAGTATTTACATCATGCTATTAATGGATGATGTGATACATAATAAAATAACCCAAAGTAAAAATTACATATAAATAAAAAGTTCTATTGCTGTTCGTTCGTTTCCGAGGCGTGGAAAGTAGAAATAACTATGGGGATTGAATATATACAAAAAGTTACCAGTCAACAATAACAATTAAAAAAAAGAACTGCAAGAGCAGGCCTTTTTGCGTTTATCTTTTATCACTCTATACTATTGTATTCTTTGTTTGAACAATTGTCTTTTTATACATGAACGATTTTATCGATGAAATTTTTAAATTTCGAAATTCCAAGCACAGTTAGGAAGACGTGCAAGTACGTACAAAGTATGCTCTAATTCTCATACTGTAGTTTACACGTCCGACAATTAGCGGGCCATTTCGAAACAATGACCAGTTGAACGGATCCTATTAGTACTGGCAATGACTACTTTCCTCGCATTGAAGTATATATATCAACAAATGAATACGTCTGGCCATCAATATGGGAAGGAGTGCTCGGAAGTTATACAACAGTTCGGAAAAACTAGATAATTAGTTGTTACGCTAGACTTTCCTTTGTTTCATGACTTGCAATTTAAAAAATATATTCAAGAACACGCAGACGGGTCGGACGGTGTAATGAGTAGTAATTAGCCGTAGTACATTACTGGTAGTTTTTGAACAATATTTCGACTGTTGATGTTTTACAAAGACGGTTCTTTCGTTAAGACAATCGGGGCGAAATAATGCTATTGTTTTGTTTGCACATGTGATTTTCCGTTTGAAATCTCAGACGTTTTGATAAAGACGTGGTCACAGACATATGACTGACTGACTTGTTGGTCTAGTGGTTAGCGTATGTGACTGCTGATCAAGAGATCTCGGGTTCCATTCCTGAGTCGGACTAAATGTTTGTGTGATCCGCAAATATTTGTTTCGAAGTCGGGATGTTTTCTAGTTATAATACTGTACGTACTTGTATTTAAAAAAAAACTTTCGTTTATGTATTTATATCAGTTGTCTATATATACCCCAAATACAAGCTCTGCTTACCGCAGTTCATATTAATTGTAATCAATATCTTTTAAAATCATTGATAACAAACAAAGCAATGTAATAATTAAATTTTTATCCTGTTTAATTTATTGTAGCAGTGTATTGACCAGCACTACTTACAAAACACTACTTAAATCACCTTTCTTAGATTGAAGAAGTTCGCTTTAGGTTTTTCCCATTACTTTCGTCAAAACTTATAAACTAATAATATAACGTTAAAAGAACAGTTGCAATTTCGTATATGAATGCATGTGTTTAGATATATGTTTTTTTTTGTTTATGTTTAATTCTGTAAGTGAACTTGCGGCATGGTACGTGTGCTTGCATGCTGATCTTGCTTATGTTAACTTTTAACATCTGTATGATATTAAGCAACACGAAGTACATGGTTAGTTTAATATTTCAACTGTTCTATTTTTTTTATTGAATGTCTCTTATAAAATATGAACAGATAGGAAAGTCTCTAAGTAAGTAAGTTTTAAATATAATAGATTTTTTTTGCAGCGAGACGTAAATACTAAGTTGCAGAAAATATATATTATATATATTACATTGCACTTAAATGTCAATTTAGAGTAGATCATGTGATTTCAAAAAGAAAATCTGTACAATTTGACTTCAATAACTTAAGGTTTACAGATTAGATCTACACAATAAATACCTTTAACAGCGTGATTTACAGTACATAATTCTAAACTTAGCATATTTAAAAAAAATATGTGTAATATCCTGCTATACAATCCGATACTGGCTTGTAAAAAATAGATCAGGCTAACGGCGAAAGAAGTAAATATTTTTCTACATTTTCTTACCTTATCAACCTCGCTAATTCTCAAAATAACCTTCAGTCTCGGGTTGTACTTTTTGTAGTCCTTCAGCAAACCATCGAGTTTTTCTCCTCTCGCGTCGCCGGTATAAACGAGATGTGTGCACTCGGAAAAACCGTCGGTGGCGCGCGAGCTTTCCACGTAGCAGACGAGGCGGGCGGCGCCTGCGCCAGCACTATGTACCGGCGTTAGCAGCGCGGCCGCAGCGATCAACAACCAAAGCCACATGTTTTTATTTAAAAAAAATCAAACTGTCATTCCGAACGCGTTGATTATCGAAAATTTAAATTTTGGAATATTTAGTTTGGGAGCGCGTTGGTCGTTTGGTTAGCACAGTACAAGTGGCGTTGCAGCGGTGTTCGGTCGCACTCATAGGCGCCCCCGCCCTGGCGTGGTAGACTGCGCAAGGTCATGCGCTCACCGACGCCCGCTGGACGGAGCTTGCACAGAAATGCTGTTACATTTCATTCGTCACTGATATGTCTCATGTATGTGACAATGAGTAATGGAGGCTTTTAACTTAAGCAGCTGCTGGAACAATCACGTAATAGCTTTGTCGTACCGACTGATTGACTGTTTGACATTATTTTCTAATAGTAAGAAAGAAATGTTTAATCACATCTCTCTCTATATTTATATTTTAGTAACCTATAAAGTATGTATTATGTCTTAATAGTCTCAAAAGTATTGTTAATTATAAAAATAACGCACAGTTTAAACTTTACGTTGTTGTTGCAGACATGAATAATAATGTACCTACATGAAAATTTCTCTTCAAAGAAGAACCTTTAAAGTTTCTTGACAATTTTTCTCCATGTGCATAGGATAGATAGAGATAGACTTCATTCTCGAACCGAGTAGAGTCATTAATGTAACGTTTCGAAAATGCATGAAAAGGTCTACTGGAAATGAAAGCTTTTTGGTTTTAAGCATAGTTTTATTAAATGTCAATTTAAATTTCATTTATTTACTGGCGTACACATAACGTATGTTACGTGTGTAGTATATAGGTACATTACCTACAATAACTATGAATGGTCTAATTACTTTCAAGTTTAGTGTACCATAGCCATAGTCACTAACAACCCGATTGAAACGTCAGGACAAAGATATGCCATGTAAAGTCCTATTAACATTATCGATAAAATTAATCGATTAGTAGAGCCTCGAATTTCTGTTCGAATAATTCCGGGCTCGGACCCATCCCATTACATTATCGACCTTAGTATGCTTACTACTAATATTAGTTTATAGCTTATAGTGATCGAAGCCAGGTCAATCCAGGTTTCACACTTAAGGCCGCTGCATACGCAACGTGATGTGACTGTGACTCGGATCTAACGTGCTAGTGTTGTGAACAAGGAAAGATGGATTTTTCATTATAAGAATTGGCTTTAATTGATATTGACGTGCTAAACATCGTCGGCGATGATATTTAGCTCGTCCCGTGAAGTATGCATTTCCTTATACATTTTGTATGAAACGATGTTTGCAAAACTTTCAGTGCCGTCCCGTCCGTGTAAAATCCCGTCACGTATGCAGCGGCCTTTAGTATGCGTACCACATTATCCGTATTATTTATCAGGAAAAGTAAAATGGGTAATATTTTAATGATACTAAATTTAATCGCATAAAATATTGAAATATTATATGTAAGACCCTTGAGCCCATACGTGACAATGCATCAATAAACGATCTACGAAACTGCAACCATATAAAAACATCGTAACGAAAATTGTTGATAAAATTTTAGTCCTTATTGGTTCTCAGTTCTCTCGTATTCATAGTAGACGTATACCTATTTTAACCTACCGTCTCTTTACCAGGAGCCTCCTAAAAAAGGTAGCCCCTAAGTTTTAAGAGAAATATAAGTACTTAGGTATCAAGTAAAGGTTGGTTATAAGGTAAATAACACACAAGAGTTACATACCTAACTCTTTCTAACTGGCCTGTTAAATTTATGGGTAGTTGAAGACAACGGCCATTAGTAGTCTGTTTCCATACGTCTTAACATAATACTAATTGTATGTATGTATTAAATAGTAAGTACTTTAAGTATTGAATTATTGAATACAAAAAGATTCAACAAAAGTCAATAAAGGAACCCTTGGTTTCAATGCATTGATGGCGCAGTGACAACAATCACAACATCGCTTCCCACTCCGATTAGTGTTGTGGTTTAAATTCCCACATTGACGTGCCCCACATCAGTATAGTCCACTGATCCACAGATCGTTGTTCTGAGTCTTGGATTCTTTTGTGTCCTTTTCATGAATTCTTGCGAAGTTCCCAATGATATCGTCCTTATTCGGTATTTGTCTTTGCAAAAGCCGGTTTGCCTTAATCGACTTTTACTCTTGTATTAACTCGTGTAAGCAATTTCTTGCATTGCCTTTTTTTTCTTTTCAAATATTTCCATACTTAGATTCCATTTTACTACCAATTATTGCACTTTATAGCACTTAATCCCAATATGTTTGAACCCTATTACACTGTCGGTGCACCAGCTTTCATTCATGGCATGCCAGACGACCACTCGGCCCTCAGACGCGCTACGGTATGGGCATATCTTTATACGTATTTTGTTATCGTTGAAACTATAATAATAAAAGTGAATATTTCGGACATTTTACACACAATGCAGAACAATAAATAAATATTTGCTTAACATACAAACTCAGCAGCAATTGTATACGCCACCACTTCGCCACCAAAGCAGACACTAGTCAGTATATATTATTAACTTTTATAATACAGTCCGCTATCCTCACATACGCTGTTAGTGTTAAAATGAAGGCGTTTACGAGTAATGTATATAGTTAAATCGTATAGTTCCGTACAACATGAAAAATTCGGCGTAGTAATTATGGAACGAGCGATCCATTGTTCGCATGTACATCTAGCAAGTATCTCACAGTAAACCTTACTAACATGCATTGTATTTATTATTGTCGCTACATATAGCAATTAACAACACTGTTAGTTAAGCGTGGGTTGCGAAAATTTTACAAGGAGGCCGTATATTAGAATTGACGTCTGATAAAAGTGGTTCATGCATGATGGATGTAATGAATATATTTTTTCTTATTAGATCTTCCTAGAAATCTTTATGACTCCGAGATACCTACATTTTATAAGGTTCACACATAGACGTTGCTGAAAATTCATACACAAGCTCACTATGTTTCCGCAGGCATTTTGTTTATTACGTCTTTTCTTCGTGTGCGTAGGCACTTGCTCATCGAATGCTCACCTAGGCAATATAGGCATTTGATTTCAGACATCGCTTTGGTGACATCTCTTGGTGACAACAAGAAGAATTGTCCAATATAGGGGCGACAGTAGCGTGTTGCGTGCTCTTGTCATGCGTTTTCAGACCCCCAAAAAGCAACAAAGGTTTTTAATAATAATTCCCCATACGGATCTCTAAAACTTGGTTCCGGTGTGCGGTCGGCTCGAAGGACCTTGACATTACCCTGACGTCGAGCAATATGATAATGCTCCGCAATACTTATCGTCGATGAAACACAATTGAAACCACCTTTATTCTTTGACCTATATAAACGTGTTTTGCGTAATGAATGTGAACGGCCGCATTTAATGATCTAAGCGGTTATTTTTTTTTAAATTAAGAGCTTGCCAAAGTGACCCATAAAGGAAAGTATGAGTAGAATATGGGAGTCATCCTACTCATTTTAAATGTAAACACTGAAGCATGGTGACCCACGGTAAGGCGGCCCGGTGAGATGGTACTGCATCACTGGGCCTCGGGTCCTGTCACTCACCAACGATACTTGGCAGCTGGCAATGCTGCTATTTTAGGTTGGTCATCTGGGGCCCCGGTCGAGCCGTCCCATTCGTGTTGAGATCTTTCTCTTTCTTGGTATAGCACCAATACTATTTATTTAAAATAATCGCAATCACAATGTTACATCTGATATCTGACATAAATGCGGGCAAAACCGTGGGTAGAAGTTAGTTCATTATATTTTAAAAACAATTAATTAGGAATATTTAAAGTAATTCAGTCTCAGAGTCTCAGTAATAAGTAAGTAAACCACCTATTGCGATAGCAAAATATTACCTTTTTTGGCATAGAGCAGAGCCACTACAAGATATCGCGGCACATCTTAGAACCAACAACAGGTTTTACCTGCATCACTTAAATCCCACATTAAAGACGTGACAACTGCATTTTCAAAGCAAATAATATTATATAACAAAAAGTATGATAAATTACAGATAAGTAGTTAAATGTTTTTTCGCAAATATAAACTACTTTTGTTTCAAATTCTTAAGGAAGTGTACTTGTTTGTGCAACTATTTTTTGTAACAACAATAATTATATGTTTCAATCTGTGTGTGCTGGTAAGTAAACTAGATCTCTTTGAATGAAAGTACATTACAGATGTTAATTACTGGAACGCAAATGGTAATACGTAATGCTTTACTATTGGCAATATAGTAAAGACAGTACTAACAAAAAGTTAACTAATTATTAGATTTAAAAAAAACCTCCGCACTAGCAATGTTCCTGTGTCGCGGAGAACTTTACAAACATAAAAGGAACTGACAGACGGAACAATAATTTGTGGATCGTACAAAGTTTTGTATCATGGGAGGTTTGAACCCACATCTTAGAGCAGGTAAAAAGCGGCAGTTATTATAAAGTATCTTTGCACTATACTTTATCTTTAAACTGATGGACCGGGAGGGAATGCCCCATAGCCCTAAATAAAAAAAAAATCTATCATAATCTGCCCTTTCCCGTCTTTAACAAGTCATCTATTTGACGTAAGCACTCCTTGAGAATGAACTCATTTTCGCAGGAGATAAAGAAAGATAGCTAAGCGACGCTACGAAGGCTGTGTTATCAATTGATCAGAAAATTATTTTATAATTAACCAGAGGCAGGTAAACAATGTACACATTTACAACACACTGAGACCCGTTCAGACTTTTACTCGTGAGTTACCAAATTTGGAGTTTTTCATCAACTGTTTATCATGGGAACTAGTACGACTATATGCTTATAATCAGCACGAGAACTTTCATTGCGCAATACAGAGTTAGTAGTTACATTGTAGTTCACTGTGTCTTAGTTAGATGGCGCTGAAATACATTTATATATTTATATTTAAAAGTCACTCCTACATGAACGGAACCGGAACGATGCAAAATCGACCAACAAATAAACGGTTTTGTATTTACTACGAAGATGATTTGTCTACTAAGCATACGGTGTGTTTGTTTTCAAACTGTTCAAATATTTTTGTGCTCACTCTAACTTGTTTAGTTTTACTCTAAAAGTGTGATCGTTCTCAATTTAATGTCCTATATTATGAAGTTCTATTTATCTAATAATCTTACAGAGCCTTGATCACTTGTTTATTGTTATGATTCTACTCAAAGAACGCGTTAATAAACTAAACTAGCCTTCGCCCGTGTGGAATGTCAGTTAACGGGCTTATCATTTTTCGGGTTAATATACTTTATATACTCATAATATATATTAGTAACAGGATACGTCAAAAAGGTGAATATCCGATATCTAGATAGTTGTATCTATAGGACTCGGGAATAAATAGCCACCTGTAAAATAAGCAGTTATTTACATAAATTTAAAATTTATAATACTTTTGTGTGCGTTATATATTGTCAAGAGAAACAAGAGATAATCGCCATAAAATTAAAGGTTTAATTTCATATAAAATTTCTATACTTATATTACTAGAAAGCCACGTTTTTATGAGTGTATATATTATAATTAGTTTGGCACTCGACTGATTTTGCTTTTCAGAAAAGGGATTCGTAAAAACGTCTAGCCAAATATACCATATTTTTATATATGCCTACAAAAGTGGCTCTACTCTATCTGATGAAATGCATGAGTAGTAATCAGTTGTAGGGGTCACGATGGTGACTCACTATGAAAGCAGAGGATGCAACGAAGTCAGACGACAACTGTCATTTTTAAGTTGGTTTTCTGCGTGAGGGTCGGGCAGGCTCATTCGTGCTGAAATTAACGTGACTACTACCATTAGGCAGGCTTTATAGTCCACTGCTGGACATAGACCTTTCATAAAAAAAAAAGTGTTGGCCCGTTGTTGTTGCTCGACAGGTTGGCATTAGATTCCTTTTCATTCTCATGCTCTTACGTCGCCTACGTGATAAATGGGATGGTGACATTCTTAATCAGTCCCCATATTACCACTTCCCAACTCTATCCATTATACTGATTTACGGTAATAATCTTCAACAGAATTAAGGCAACTAGATTTTTAATAAACTACATCACTTATTCGTTTCCTTACAAATTAATTAGCAATTTAATAACATAACATAAGTTACTTAAATCCACCGACACAGCTATTTGCCACTGTTAATATTTTTATGTGCAACTCCATGTCTTTTAATTAGCACTTGTAATTAAAAATGACGTGATTATGAACTTTTTTAATCAATATTTATAAATATAAAGAAGTGATCATACGTGGTGTGACCAGTAATAAATAACCTTTAATAAGTAACGTTGCTCTTGTATTGAGTACCATCGTCAAGAAGGTAATATCGTAAGCCATTGTTACCGACCGGAAGTGCAATGTAGTCTATCGAAGTGTTATAGAAAGAAAGATTTAGAGATACTCTTTAAAGATTTAAGTGCTTGTAAATTCAATCAACTGATGCCCTTGGGACTGGTCAATCGGATGTTCTCACGGAATTAATCCCGAAAATAGTGAAACTGTAACATGACGTGCTTTGAACAAGCCATAGTCGTTGCCTTCTATAGTCCGACTTTCGGACTTTTCCGGAATTTTGTTCATAATATGATATTCGAACCGATATTCAGTCCGCTACAAATGCACACACACGAAGAGACATACGTTGACAATACGTTTTTTCTGTGCATAAATGATCTTCGATAACACAGGGTTTGTTAAGTTGGCCTCGAGCTGACTAATATCCGCTTTCTTGGGTACAAATAGCCGGAAATCAGGTAAATCATAAATGCATAAAAAATATTTTTTTGCTTTCCAGAAATGTCTTTCTACGGAAAAACGTTTAAAAGAATTCGGACGGAGAATATTGAGAAACTGCTTGAAGCTGCAAGTAAGCGACATATTATTATTAATTGGAGTAATAAAAAAAAATTAAATGCATTTCGAAACTCTAAAAGTAAGAAACACCACGCCATGTTTATAAATTCACTTACAAAATGTTTTTTTCTGCAGGAATCGGCGAGTTTAATAAAAATGTGCTGCAGAAAAAAACACCAACGTTTAAATTTAACAAACTTAATGAAAACATGTATAACTTCAGCCTCGACAATGAGGGAAAGATCATTTCACATAACTTTAAGCTCGGAGAAGCAAGCGAGACGAAGAGAAGAGATGGCTCTTCAGTAAGTAATTATTCGGGATTTAAAAGCACTACCACCATCCGTGCAGTGTTGTCTAAGGCGGTCTTTGTTACTCCTGTGTAGAACAATGAGAGACACAAGTGTCCTGCCCGGGGATGATACCTCAGCCTTGGGGCACGGTACGGGGTACTCCTGAATATACTCCGCCCGAATGTCGAAATAGATCGCCGTAGGGCTTAATGGGTAGACCGGGGTTCCCGATCTGTGGAACACACAAGCCCTTCATTTTCCTTACATAGGATATGATGTGATGAGCATTCGTGGTGAAGGAAGGGTTAGGTTTACTGGTTTACTAAACGTCCCTAAAATATGATTGTACACTTTGTCTATTTTTTCCTATTTTTTTAGGTATCTGTCATTTACACGATGGAAGGCGACAATGTGTTGACTGAAACAATCACACCATCCAATGGGGCAAAGTCCCATTTCAAGCGTATATTTGGAGACCAGGAAGCGAAACTGGTAAGATAAGGTTTAGATTTCAGAAACTCCTTGACTGCTCGGGTCGTATAGTGGTTTTTGTGGGCTACTCGCCGCATATACTGCGCTGTGCAGTGGCTTGTAGTATTCGTGCTTCGTTGATGAATATAAGATCGTAGGCTAAATATTGCAGAAGCACCATGCTTCATTGTGTGCACTCACAATGAGGATGGTGACTCTTGCTTTCCAACAGGCACAGTAGAGTCACTTCAGAAGGCTCATTTATAAAGAAAAATTACGATTGTAAAGTGCCCCGCGACACAGGAGTATTGCTATTGAAAAAAAAAAGAAAAAAGGACATTTCGTTATTTTAATGACAAATTGTGTAAAAACGAGAAAATATGTCCATTTTAGAGACGCTCAGACTGAGTCGAAAAGATATCAACAGATATTTTAATAAGTACTCTTTACTTTCACAGACAATCAACATCGAAGGCATAGATATAGAGGGAGTAGTCTATTACACAGCGGCGGAATGAGGACCAAATGCAAGAGAATAATTAATCACATTAACTTATTATACCATTTATATATTAATCTATGGGATAATTTGATAATAAACTAATCTATTTACTGTGTTTTTATATTTAAATAATTAAACCAAATTATTCTTAAGTTGAATTTCCATGACCTGTGTAATAATCAGCAACCATAGCCAAGTTGCTAAGCGCTGGTTCCCACTACGCCGGACCGGCAAATCTGCCGGAAACTGGACACCGGACAGAGTGTTCACATTACACCGGAGCCTCGGACAGTCAAGTACTCAGCTCAGTTAAATTTGGACCTGTGCACACAATGGACGACGAAATTGTTGTGTTGTGGTGGTATCTTAATAGAAGGCAAAATAAAAGAAAATATTGGGTACATTCTATTTTCGAATGAAAGCAACCACCTTTGACGATTTACTGAAGAAAATGCGAGCCAAATGATGTGAGAGGAGCGCGGGCGGGTCGAGGGGGGGACAGATACCGGCACAAACTCGTTCACATTACTCCGGTCCGGTGTTTTTACCAGACGATCGTAGTGACAAAACGGTATAAATGCCGGACTCGGCAAAAATGCCGGACCCGGAATATTGTGAATAGCTTCATATAACTTGTACAGCCACTAACCCTTCGGGCAGTTTTACCGGCCCGGCAAATCTGGCGGTCCGGCGTAGTGGGAACCAGCGCTAACGCTCTTCGTTTTCTATTCTATTTCTCTATTCTCTTAATTCATTGACTAATATTTTGTTCTGATTACGTGACAGAGATACATTAGCCAATTAAACAAGGGAATGGAGAATAGTATAGAAAACGAAAAGCGTTTGCAACGTGGCTAGGGGGGCAGGCGACTATGAAGAGCTCTGAGCTGAGCTACTATCATCATCATCAACATCAACATCAACACAAAATGAAGCGACTTGTGTTCAAACAAAATCTTCTTTAGTTACATCTCTACTTAGTAGATTTACTACCAACCTAACGTAATTTAGGCCGCTTGTACATACACGTTTTAATGTGCGCGTCCATTGGCGTTGCGTGCCGAGCGTGCGGTGCGTCCGGCGCGGGCCAATGGACGCGTACCCTTATCGGCTTAAAAATCTACGATTAAATTGCCGCGATTACGCACGGCACGAGGTGTACGAATTACTGAGAGCTTGTTGACATACACGACGACGCACTGTGGGACAAAACCGTGCGTACCGTCTCAAAAATAGGTTTAGGGAATGTTCGTGAAAATTCCCTAAACACATGTCTGACGCATGTCTTATTGAATGTCTGATACATATTATTTTAGCATAAAAAAAAGGATGTACACTTTTTTCTAAATAAAACTTGACTTGCAAGTTGACGCTCAAATTAATGTCGATTATTTAGAACAGAATTCCACGAGCTTACATGGTCATATTTTGGGTAATTTCAATGCATATCTATGTGTGCTCTATGGTTAAAAAGGTATTTTAGTATTCTATTTAAAAAATATTTGAATGGACCTATACGCAAAGCCTGGACAGGTTTTTTTTTGTTACCAATTTAAAAAACAAAAAATATAACTTCAAATAGACTTTTGACAGTAATCGCCGCACGATTGCATCGTAAAAAGCATCATTATACAAAAGCCAGGGCAATCAAATTTTTGTCCCCGAACTTGCCTCCTATTAAATAAGACGAAAAAAGCAAATTCGCGAAAAATTCTAAAAATGTTCAAACATGAGTTGGGTTCAAATCAACCGCAATCGATGCCCAAGCATTTCCCAAATATGCTCACATATTTGGGACATGCTTGGGCGTCGATTGCGGCGACAGATTCAGACGGTCAGACAAATTCAGAAGGACAGACAGAATCAGGCTGATAGACAGGTTTACTGCCAACCTAACGGAATTTAGCGTTCCCTTTTCTAAATTACATTTTTGATGTGTTATAGAAACAGGAGACAAAAGCGTATCACATTAGTTGTGTTACAATGATTATACACCAAAATATGCTTACTGTAAAGCTAGCTCCTTTTACGATAGATTGACATTCAAACCTATTGCTGGTTTTCGACTACTTTATTAACAAGAGGTATTTTTAAAGTTCCGTATCAAAATGGCAAAAAACGGAACACTTCATGTCTGTCTGTCTGTCACAGCCACTTATTTCCGAAACTATAAAAACTATACTGTTGAAACTTGGTAAGTAGATGTATTCTGTGAACCGTGTTAAAATTTTCACACAGAAATAGAAAAAAAAACAATAAATTTTCCCGTACTTGGACAGAAACTCAAAAAAAATTATTTCATCAAACCAATATCTATGGATAGGTCTTCAAAAATGATATTGAGGTTTCTAACAATTTTTTTTCTAAACTGATTAGTTTGCGCGAGAGACACTTCTAAAGTGGTAAAATGTGTGTGTGGGACACACACACACTTTTACCCCCCATTAACTTATAAAATAAGAGAGTGATAAAACTAAAAAAAAATATATTACTATGCAAACTTCCACCGAAAATTGGTTTGAACGAGATCTAGTAAGTAGTTTTTATTTAATATGTCATAAATCGTAAATCGGAATTTACCGATCAACGCTACAACGAACTACAAGAACTTTTATATGATGTTACTTGCTTCTACGGAACCCTTCATGGGGGAGTCTGACTCTCACTTGGCCGCTTTTTTTTTAATTAAGTGCCTGCCAAAGTGACTCATAAAGGAAAGTACGAGTAGAATTTGAGGGTCACTCTACTCATTTTAAATACAAACACTGAAGCATGGTGACCCACGGTAAGGCGACCTAGTGAGATGCTACTGCATCGTTGGGCCTCCGGTCTCACACTCACCAACGATACTTGGCAGCACAAATGCTGTTATTTTAGGTTGGTCTTCTGTGGTACCGCCCCGGTCGAGCCGTCCCATTCGTGTTGAGATCAGCGTGGCTCCACTACTTTGTAAGATCTTTCTCTTTTTTTGTATAGCACCAATACTATTTACATAAAATAATCGCAATCACAATGTTACATCTGGCATAAATGCGGGCAGAAACGTGGGTAGAAGTTAGTTCATTATATTTTAAAAACAATTAATTAGGAATATTTTAAGTAATTCAGTCTCAGAGCCTAAGCAAATAAGTAGGTAAACCACCTATTGCGATCTCATAATATTACCTTTTTTGGCGTAGAGCAGAGCCACACACACACACACACAAGATAACGCGGCACATCTTCGAACCAACAGGTTTTACCTGCATCGCTTAAATCCCACATTGACACCACGTGACAACTGCATTTTCAAAGTATAATATTATACACCAAAAAGTATGACATTCATCCAGATATAGGTTTTTTTTTAAATATGAACTACTTTTGTTTTTAATTCTTAAGAAAGTGTACTTATTCGTGCCAGTATCTTTGTAACAAGAATAATTATGAGTTTCAATCTGTTTTGTGCTGGTAAATAAACTAGATCTCTTTGACTAAAGGTACATTACAGATGTTAATTACTGGAACGCAAATGGTAATAAATACATAATACTTTAATATTGGTAATATAGTAAATATAGTACCTACTAACAGAAAGTTAACTAATTATTTGTTTTAAGAAAAACCTCCCCACCAGCAATGTTCCTGGATCCCGGAGAACTTTACAAACAAATAAGGAACTGACAGGCAGAACAATCATTTTTAGATCGCACAAAGTTTCATATCATGGGGAGGTTAGAACCCACACCTCAGTGCAGTTAGAAAGCGGTGAGATGATCGCCTTAAATACTACGCCATCCCTACAGTCGTGCAGTTATTATAACGTTTCAATTTCGTACTTTATCTTTTTCTTTACCTTATAAACTAATGGACCGGGAGGGAATTCCCTTAGCCCTAAACTAAAGTAAATAAATCCATCACAACGTTCCCTGTCCCGTCTTTAACAAGTCATCTATTTGACTAAAGCACTCCTTGAGAATGAACTCATTTTCGCAGGAGATAAAGAAAGATAGTATCTTCTTTCTTCTAGAATAAGATACACTTATCAGGCGATGTAGAGTAAGAGATAACGTAAGTCCCGGAAGAGAATCAGGACTGATGCCTATTTTTACCAACTGTACACAAACCGTCTCCTTACTAGGGGCTCCTAGTAGTCCCTAAATTTTAAAGAATATCTAAGCACTTAAGTATCCCTATAGGTTGGTGTAAACCAAACCTAAATCTCTCTAATAGGTCTCTTAAATTCAGGTGAAGTTGTTGAAAACTTCATGAGACTACTGTAGTTCGATTTGGCATGCGTCGAATACTCGTCCTATGATCAGCGAAGCTACCACCGCTGGGCTATCAATTGGCGAGAAAAGTATTAACTAATTAACCAAAGTCCGGTAAAGAATGTATACATTTACAACACACTGAGACCGGTTCAGACTTATATTTGCCAGCATCCTACTCTGACAGAAGAAGTCATGGCCTTCCAACAGAAAGGCAGAATATTGGCGACTCCACAAAAGGATCACGACCCCGGGCCGCTGCCTAACTGTTTATATTGGGGAGTAGTATCCTTCTAATATTAAAGGTATAAAGTCTTCAAGACATTTCGTTGTCTTGAAGACTTTTAACCTAAATCAACTGGATTTTGAAGAAACTGCAACAAAAAAGAAACTGCCTCATTCGTTTGATTACAAATAGATTGACAATTTAATAACATAATTTAAGTAACTTAAATCCACCGACACAGTTATATGCTATTGTTAATGTTTTATGTGCAACTCTATGTCTTTTACATTAACTCTCGTGATTAAAAATGGAGTGATTATGAACATATTTAATCAATACTTAGAAATATATAAAAGTGAGCATACGTGCTGTGACCAGTTATAAATTAAGTAACGTTGCCGTTGTATTGAGTGCCATCATCCTGAAGGTAATACCGTCAGCCATTGCTAACAACAGAAAGTGTAAAATAATCTTCAGTAGTGTTATAGAACTAAAGAAATAGTTATAAGAGATACTCAATAAGAGTCTTAAGTGCTTGTGAATTCAATCAACTGATGCCCTCGGGACTTGGCAATCGGATGCCCTCACGGAATCCATTCCAAAAATAGTGAAACTGTAACGTGACGTGCTTATTACGAGCCGTAGTCGTAGACCTCTGTGGACCGGCTGTCGGACTTTTCGGAGATTTCGTTCGGGATTTTAATGTCCGCGCGGGCTGTGGTTGAAATTCGGTGATTTCAGTCACATGCACTCACACGAAGAGACACTTACACACGTTGACAACGCTTTTTTTTCTGTACGGAAATGATCTTGAATAGCACGCTTTCTTGGGTACCAATAATGGAAATCAGGTGTACTCTAGAACTTTCATCTTTCTAACCTTAATATTTCCAAGATCGGTTACTAGTTCAACCAGTTCTACCTAAATGACAATTTTTCAACAAAGCTGGCACTGACTCCTTAATAATGATTGCCATAGATGTTCTTGACAACCGAGACCGACGGCTTAACGTGCTCTCCGAGGCACAGTATAAACCACCAAAACACCATCAGTGACCATACTTCGAGCTGCTATTAAGAATTTCTTTTGAGAAAAAAATAGTAGCTTTACCTGGGAATCGAACCCAAGACCTCTTGATCAGTAGTCGCATACGCTAAAGAAAGGAAACTCCTATGAGAAAATGTACATAGGACTAGCAACTAACGTTCTAATCAGTTGATTATCTAAGTTCTAATACTCAAATCCCTGAGTTCTTATCATAATCATGATTTAATATCGATAAGGTTAATACATAGTGTGTGTACTCGTTATATACTTCCATGTTTATCAAATAAAGTAACTTCTTTTATGACGTTAGTGATAAAAAATTATAAAGAGCGCAAATTTTATATGGAATCAATTACTAGTATATTACTTTATTTATTGTACATGCACTGATTAATTTGATAATTGAAATTAAATGTAGTCATCTTGATAGCCACTATTAGTAGATAGATACTATTAGTTAGTTAGTTATAATAACTAACTAACTAATAGTAATACTACTTGCGTTGCCCAAATGCCAACTCCCGTCCTGAATACAGCGAGGGGCTTGGAGGACTGCAACATATTGTGTTGCCGGTCTCTGTAGGCAACGGTAACCAGACAGGTGAACCGTCAGCTTGCCAAAAGGAGTTTAGACACTCAAAAGGCGACAGCGCACTAATGTCTCTCAAATTGTTTTCTATAACAACTTCCTGTCTCGCGATTTATCTACTAATCCTGAATTGTGGTATAGAAATTTTCGCGCTGATTAGACAG
The DNA here is from genome assembly GCA_932526445.1 of Phragmatobia fuliginosa. Taxonomy (NCBI): domain Eukaryota; kingdom Metazoa; phylum Arthropoda; class Insecta; order Lepidoptera; family Erebidae; genus Phragmatobia; species Phragmatobia fuliginosa. The sequence continues at coordinate 5,468,912 of OW052066.1, read as the reverse complement.
CCCTACAACCCTCCAGGCATGATAGGAGGGAGGGACATAATACCTATTCCTCCTACCTACTTGGATAGATAACATAAATTTATCATATTCTTTTTGTTTTCCCAGAAATGTCTTTCTACGGAAAAACGTTTAAAAGAATTCGGACGGAAAATATTGAGAAACTGCTTGAAGCTGCAAGTAAGCGACATATTATTATTATTAGTTGGAGTGATAACGCAAAAATAACTTAACGCTTTTCAAAACTCTAAAACTACATACACTACGTAATGTTCACTCTCAAAATGTTTTTTTTGGCAGGTGTCAGCGAGCTTAATAAAAATGTGCTGCAGAAAACAACACCAACGTTTAAATTTAGCAAACTTGACGAAAACACGTATAACTTCATTCTCGACGATGAGGGAAAGACCATTTCACATAACTTCAAGCTCGGAGAAGCAAGCGAGACGAAGAGAAGAGATGGCTCCACAGTAAGTAATCATTTTTTTTTTTTTTTTTTTTTAATTTAAATCATTTACAATATCTTTGCAGAATTATTACAAAGGATAATAGGTTACTGCACGTACCTCGACCCGGGCGGAACCCGTGCTGGGGCTTAGTTAGTTGAGAGCTAACCTGTGCCTAGATGGACGGGTGCAATGCAGACTCAAATAGTTTTGCGAACGCTGACAGTACCGCCACTGGTCTAAACCCACTCACTTACAACGATGTGAGTGGACGGTGACCGCCACTGCTGGATTCTAATCATGCTTTACATCAAGGCAGGGCAGAGTAATTTTGGCAGCTAATATATTTAAAAAAATGTCCTGCTCCAGAAGTGACTTCAGTCACCATGGGATGGACCTCAGCCTTGTGGCACGTCACAGGTGACCAAAAGCCACTGATGCATTTCTATCGCTCCTCCCGACGGCTGAAGTAGGTCGCCGCGGGGGTTTGTGGGTAGATCCGGGCTCCGGGTGTGTAAAGACATCCACGCCCTTCGTATCCCTTACGGATGATATGGTGTGATGAGCATTTGTCACATAGGAAGGGTTAGGTTTACTAGACGACCCTAAATATAATCACATGTTTCTGGTACCACATGTACTTGTACACTTTGTCTATTGTTTTAGGTATCTGTCATTTACACGATGGAAGGCGACAATGTGTTGACTGCAACAATCACACCATCCAATGGTGCAAAGTACCATTTGAAGCGGATATTTGGAGATAAAGAAGTCAAACTGGTAAGATAAGGTTTATATATCAAAAACTCCTTGAGTGCGCGGATGGTGTAGTAGTATAAGTGGGCTACTCGCCGCTTTATACTGCGCTGAGTGTCCCACTACACTACACTGTACTATTCGTACTTCCTTGATGAATATAAGACCGGAGGCTGAATGATGCAGAGGCATCTCACTAGGCTGCCATAGTGTTGGTCACCATGCTGCATTGTGTGCACTCACAATGAGGATGGTGACCATGACTCTTGCTTTCCATCAGGCAGAGTAGGGTCACTTCGGCAGGCTCATTTATAAAAAAAGTAAATGTTTGTAAAGTGCCCCGCGACACAGGCATATTGCTATTGAATTGTTTTTTAAAGGGATAGATAGAGAGAAAAAGAAAATTTCGTTTCTTTAATCTTCATGGCCTATTAATCTCTCCGCCTCTGTCCGCCCTTTATAAATATTGTAAATCAGCATTCGTACACAAATCACAGACCAAAATAAATACTGAACTAAAAACCAGAGAGTTATAAATATCAAACTAATCCTAATAACAAAGTCACAAATGGCATTACAGAAAAAACGGCACCTATTACTTGTCATAAATTAAATCTTAAAATGATTATTACACTTACAATTACAAAATAAATAATGTAGGTGGCCAGTAAGTAAAAAATACTAGGTTACTTGAATTACCTATATAAAGTAATAATAAAAAAAACACATCCAAATCGGTCCATCCACGTAGGAGCTATGATGCCACAGACAGACATACATAGATAGCGGTCAAACTTATAACATCCGTCTTTTTGCATTGAGGGCTAAAAATAACTTTTGCTTAAAGTTATTTATAGACCGTTTGATCTCGAACTATGCAAAGTCTTTACTATGGTAATCAGACCCTGATAAGGTTAGAATTACGAAAGTTTTTTTAAGTAATGGAGGCGATATAACATGACTCTTCGACCAATAGCAACTAATTTTATGACAAATTTTGCAAAAACGAGAAAATATATCCATTTTAGAGACGCTCAGACTGAGTCGAAAAGATATCAACTGATATTTTAATAAGTACTCTTTACATTCACAGATAATCAACATCGAAGGCGTTGATGTAGAGGGGGTAGTCTATTACACAGCGGCGGAATGAGGACCAAATGCAAGAGAATAATTAATGACATTAAAATTGTTTTACTATTTCTATGTTGATCTGATATATTTTGAAAATAAAGAAATCGATTGACTGTGTGTTCTTTTATTTATCACCATCAGTCTATCGCAGTCCACAGCTGGACACAGGCCTCTCCAATTGCACGCCACTTAGTTCGATCCTCTGCTAGTCGCATCCAGCTCCTACCAGCCGTCTTGCGCAAATCATCACTCCACCAGGCCTGTAGGCGTCCGCCTGTGCCTGGAAACGGTCTCTACTCAAGAACACATTTACCCCAACTGTTGTCGATTCTGCGGCTAATATAGCCAGCCCATTGTCATTTCAGCTTGCTAATCCTGTGGGCTATGTCGATAACTTTAGTTCTCTGCCGGATTACCTCGTTTCTAATATTCGTTTATTTATAATGCCAACAAATTATTCTTAAGTTGAATATCCATAGCCTGTGTAATAATCAGAGATCGGAATTGGGTGTGTGTAAATACCTAAAGTTTGCAGCGGGACATAATATGGAGCTGTTACAACCACTTAAGTTAAACCGGGTTTGAATTTTACCGGTTTAGTTTTGTTTTTTTTTACATGTTCCTTACCTTTGAAACACCGAACTATAAACATTTACAAGCTGTAAATACAGTTCTAAATAAATTTTCTGCTAATACAGTTCTAAATAAATTTTTGTTTTGTACTTTTCCGGTTAAAATTCGGTCTTTTAGTCCCAATTATTCTTTGTCGGTCAAACACAGAATTTTATTTATCTGCAAAATGCTAATGCGGTTTTAATTTCTTTTTTTGATCTGTATCTTAAGTTAAAAAGTTTTGCTACAGGTTGATGCAAGGAAAACGAACATTTTCGCGTCTTTACATAGTTTTGAAGTCGGCTTTTTTTTAAATTATTAAACCTGCACTGCATAAAAAAATAAATTAAAAACATTTATTTCAATTGCAAGAACAGTGGCTGTAACAGCTCCATATTATTATTGCAAACTTACTGCAAACTTTAGGTATTTTCACACACCCAATTCCGATCTCTGGTAATAATACTTCGAAACATTTAGTCATAAACTCTGGAGAGCTCTAAGGTGATCATAATTAAGTAGACTCTACTTAATTATGATCATCAACAGTTAGTACAAGATTATAATCAAAATGACGCGACTTGTGTTCAAACAAAATTACCCTACTTTAGTCAGTCTACTTGGTAGATTACTAGATTTACTACCCTTCCCTTTTCTAAATTACATTTTAGATGTGTAATAGAAATAGGAGACAAAAGCGTATCACAATAGTTGTGACACACAATGATTACACACCAATATATGATTACTGTAAAGCTAGCTCCTTTTACGATAGATTGACATTCAAACCTATTGCTGGTTTACGACTACTTTATTCGGTCTGTGTGGTGACGAATTAAGAATAAAGAGTGTCACCACCCCTATTCGTAAAAGGCGACTAAGGGATAAACTACGCAAGACAACATCAATGCAAAGAGAAGGAAAACTTGAAACCAACCCTATACCAACCCGTCTAGCCAGCGTGGTATAGTAGGCCAATACCTCCTTTTCAAGGAAAGGTCTATGTCCAGCAGTGGACTGTTAAAGGCTGTTGATGATGATGATGACTACTTTATTAATAAGTCGTATTTTTAATATATGTGTCTGCTCTGCCCGATGGAAAGCATAAGTAGAATTTAAGAGTGGTCACCAGTCTTGTTGCGAATGCAGAGAATGCAGCAAGGTGACTCAAACTATGACGTTATCACGAAAAATTATCGTCCGTAAACCGACTTTTACTATGTCCAGCAGTGGACTGTTGAAGGCTGTTGGTGGTGATGATGATTGATGAAACCGACTTTACAGAAAACTAATTTATTGTAAAAAAACAAACGACAAAGAAATAGATACAAAGAACATCCAGACTCAGAACAGCAATTTGGCTCACACAAAGTGTTGTCTCAAGTAGGGTCTGAACCCACAATACTCAGTGCAGTAGAGAGCGGTGATGTGGTGACCAACTGCCTAAAAAAACTAGAGTGCACACACATTCGTGCAGTTAAAGTCCGTGATATCAAATTTTGCAGTAAATATGCAATATTTGAATTTTTTTTTTTTTATTTATTTATTTATTTATATTATGGAGGACTTACAGCTAACATAATAACATTTGCAATCTAGTAGTTTTTGTTTTCTAAATTTGTATTCTAAAACTTTTATATCACTTTAATCTATAACTTCATGTAATCATTGAACTTAAGAATTACAATAAAAAATAAGAACAAAAATTAAGTGCCCCGAGTAAAAGTAAATAAATAATCAATCCAGATGATGTTTAGATTTGAAACATCATATCAGGTAAGTATTTATAAAATAAATTTTGAATGTAATCACGATCAGCTAAGCAAACGTTGACTGAAATATTTATATATCGTGATCGTTTTAGGGTTCCGTAGACAAATGGCAAGAAACGGAACCCTTATAGATTCGTCATGTTTGTCTGTCTGTCCGTCCGTATTTCACAGCCACTTTCTCCGAAACTATGAGAGCTATACTATATATAATATTTTTACACATAAATAGAAAAAAAAACAATAATTTTTGGGAGTCCCCATACTTAGAACTCTAAACTCAAAAAAATTTTTTTTATCAAAACCGTACGTGTGATAGTTTTGATAAAAAAAACTATCTATGGATAGGTCTTAAAAATGTTATTTAGGTTTCTAACATCGTTTTTTTCTAAACTGAATAGTTTGGCCGAGAGACACTTCCAAAGTGGTAAAATGTGTGTCTTATTCTAAAATGAGATAATGATAAAACTAAAAAAAATATCATATACCTTTGATTATAAACATGTCTAGATAGAGAGTTCGAGCGTCTAAACGTCCAAAAAAATAGTATTTAACTGTAAGAGACTAAGCTCGTCGCGGCCGATCAGTGGCGTTACTGTCATTGTACGGTAAACACGTATTGAGTGGCGTATAAAAATGACGTTTTGCATTATAAAAGTGTGCAGGAATTACTTTGGACAATTGAAATCAACTAAAAAAATGAGTTATCATCGGTAAGTAAACTTTAAATAACTATATTGTAAAGAAATAATTAAATTAACTCAGTGAAATTTTATAAAAATTCGACCACCATTTTGACGGCATTTTTTACAGGGTTGCCTGTTAATTGAATTTAAATTTCCCATGTGAGTGTTAGCCATTTTACAAAATGTTGAATCATAACTATAGTGCTGGTTAATACATATTATATATGTATATATCATATATTTTTAAATCTAAGGTGGTAGATATTGTTAATCTGATATGGGTGTCAATTTTGCCGCTCCATGGATGCTATTAATGAAAGTAGTATGTACGACGTAAAGCTGAAGAGATTGTTTGTTTGTTTAAACGCACTAATCTCCAGAATTTCTGAACCGATTCTGAAAATTCTTTCACTAATCGGAAGCTATACCTTCTTTGAGTTTTTAACGAGAACGATATAAAAAACAAGATTTACGAGAAATTGCGAGGAACATCTAGTTAAAAATATAGTAATTAAATTAAATATAACTATGTTGTATATTAACTTAATTAAAGGCCTCTGTGAGTTGGCTTTCCTTCGTCCGCCTTTCAAAGTACCGGAACCTCAGACTACTTTCTAGGGCACAGGGTATATTTCTACCAAATTGTTGTTAAGTATTAAGAATAAATAAGCTTTAATAGCAATTCCTTTTTTCACCAACATATATTTTACCTAGTAACTCAAAAGCAAAAACTCTAATACATATTGACTGACTTTAAATTTAATACAAATTACATACTTATAAATCTCAAAATCAATACACAATTATTTTCCCTCCTTTTATGGAAAACATTCAAGGGCTGGTATCACTCAGAACGCTGCCACGTCATGCGCACGCCCGTAGACTACGCTTGCATGTGTGTGTAACATGCACACAAGCCCTGCAAATCTGGCCTGTTGTTTTTATTGCAAATGCAGCGCAACACTCCATCTAGACATGTATATAATCAAAGTCATATACATAACCATGCAAACTTCCACCGAAAATTGGATTGAACGAGATCTAGTAAGTAGTTTTTTTTAATACACGTCATAAGTCGTAAACCGTAATTTACCTTTCATTCAATCAATACACTATTATTAAAACATCGATCAAGTTACAATGAATTACAAGAAGTTTTATATGATGTTATGATGTACCCTTCATGGGCGAGTCCGCTCGCACTTGGCCGCTTTTTGTTTTTTCGAAAGACGGTACCCATTTCATTTCATCCGTAGTTTAATGCCCGCGGTAATGTTGGTAATCGCGAGTAACAATGGGGAGCAGGGCTAGCCTAAAAAGTAGTATTAATTAACTCGTGAAAGTCCCGTCTAAATCCGTTAATATATACTTTTATATGCATTTAGTAAAAAAACTGTTCAGTTGATAAGTGTCTGTAACACTTTAATTTTATTTACTTGTTTAAGAATATCATCACGATAACATAAAAACTAGAAAACTTCAAATACTAAACATTGGTGGAAATAACTGATATATTATCGGTTAGTTGCCATCTCATATCTTAGAAATAGAAGAATATTGAATCATCATCAAGTAGTACTGATGAACGGTATTGGAATGAATTGTATAATAACTGGGAGTCTCTTAGAATGTACATACGTAGATTCACATAATAGACTCGTGTTCAATAAGCACTCATAACAATGACATACTATCCATTCAATGTACATAGATACCACACAGATAGAATATTGAGCGTTAACATCTGACACTCTGGTGGCTTTAGGTGATTGGAAAAAATCACTAAGGGTAATCAACGACAGCGCGGTCGGACCTAAGATGGGTGACCGTTGGTGGCATTATACGTAATGAGCGTTTCCGTGATTCGGTCACGTTAAGCAGTCGGTCCCGGTTGTTATCATAAGATAGCAGTCGTGAAGCTTTTTTGGAGGCCTTCGGGCGGCTTAAAAACATTCAACAGCAAGATTAATTTATTTATTTTTGTTACATTACCCTCACTATCATTACAGGTAGACCCAATGTGATAGAAAGGCTAGCTTATACATTTGTCTTATACTACTAATTTAAGTGTATAAAAAACATACATCTTACTTACAATAACAAAAAGAAAAACAAAGACAATAATCCTTATTAAAAATAATAATAATATAAGTAAACAAAACAAAAATGTTGCAATTATTTTAGTCCTTGTAACATTATATTTAAAAGACACTTTGCGAGTACACTCAATTGACTCGAAAAAATATCTAGTTCTTTGTGAGATTACGTAGCCACAACGTGTCTTGCCAGTCCCCAACCCGCATTTGGCCAGCATGGGGACGTATAGCCTTAACCCTCTCTTGAGAGGAAACCTGAGCCCAGCTGTGGGACGTTATAGGTTGTTGATGACATCTTAAACTGTCGCGGTATGATGACATTTTATTTCCTGAAAAAGGGTCTCAAGAAATTAGACAATCATTCAAAACTTACATATTAAAGTAAAATTGCATTTATATTTACGTGTAAAATGTACTCTATTTTCTCTTCTCTTCTGTAAAAGGTTGAAAATAACAGTATTTCTTTGAATGAAAAATAAAAAAATGAAAGAAAAAAATTGCACACATATTGTGTAGATAGTATACTCGTAGTTCGGAGAGTGAACAACACAGCACTTGGCATCCTGTAGTAGAGAGCAGATTAACATTTAAAATATTTTGAAATATTTAATTTGTTGGAACAAAATTTTTTAATTATTGTTTTTTTCATCATCATCTTATCGCAGTTCACTACTATACATAGCTTCTCCATTAACACGCAATACAGTTTGATATTTTGTCTGTAAGTTGATAAGGATAAAAGTAATTACACTTTTATTCATCATCCAAGTATTTTTATTGGTATTACTTTTAGATAGATCATTTTCCAACTCTATATTCGTAGTTATCTATGTCTATGTTATACCTTTTTCGACCTGAAGTAGGGAAATTATCACCGTTGAAAAGATAATACATGACAGTTAGATAATTCTAGCGATACTGTATTGTTATCGTCACTAATATCTGAGTGCTCTGGCCGATACTTGGATATAAAACATACATTTAATTACTTGAATTATTAATACTAAAAATGTCTTTCTCTGGAAAGAAGTTTAGAAGAGTTCGTAGTGAAAATATTGAAGAACTACTCAACGCTGCAGGTAAGTGAGATTGTGATGTATTCGAGAACTTCTTTTCTCTAATATCTGAAAATGTTCTGTAGGATTTTATACTCAGCAAAAAGCGGAAAAATCGTAATTTATCTTTTCTGTTCTGTTAATCTCATCGCCCAGTGTCCGTAGGTGATTGGAAGCAATCACAGAGGGTAAGCAACGACCTACACGAAACAGAAAACTTCTTCCTTGTGAGAATTTCCATTGCATTGGAAGCATTTCCCCTTTAAAAGTTGCAGAGATTGGTCCCTTTTTCCTTTTTCGTGGAAAACTTTTTCACGTTGTTAAATCATCGTACTATGGACGGGCAATAGGAGACTCAGGCGGCATTGCGTATGTTGGCTAGATAAAACTAATTTAAGTTAATTAAGAATACAGGTATTGTCATACCGATAAGTACTTATAATCTAAGTGCCCAATAAACTTTGTCAATTTACAAATAACTTATTTATTTATATTATATATAAATATATATATGTCGTGGATTGATCGTGAACTAATAAATCGTTACCGGAAATGTCGTGGATTGATGCTATGGTGCGACGGACAGCGCCATCTAAGAATTATTTCAGTGAACTAATAAATCGTCAACGGAAACGCAAGTGGCGCCCTCCCGCTTGGACACGATCGTCGGTAGAGGGGATGCAGCGATGACTGGCGGGAAGATATGGCGGTGGTCATTCTACCTCGGACAGTCTTGGCATACGCTCAGTACCAACGCACGTGTCTGTTTCCATATTGTAAAAACCGTTAGTAAAATAAAGATAATGTTGTGATTTAAATTATCTTTCGTTCGAGTATCCAAGTCAGTGCCCACATTTATCAAAAACTATGTCGGATCATGATGAAGACCCGATGTTTTGCATCTCGGCCACCCCTGATGCGACATCAGAAGTTGGGATTACCATGTGTTCAAGGCTGTTCGCTATCTAAATTATTTAAAGTATTTTGAGTGTTCTTTGTGTGCGTTTCATGTGTGTTTGTGGAGTCCCCCGCGACACAGGAATTTGTATTCCTAGTGCGGGAGTTGTCTTTAAAAAAAAAAAACAGTGTTCGTTGTGTTTCTTAATTCAAATCGATAAATAAAGTTTTGGTCAAAAATAACTGACGGCAACAACAAGAAAAATAAAATGGAAAGTTAATTAAAGATGCCGGTATATAGAAATCATAAATTGACATGTAGTCCATATCTGGTTTTGAGTAACAGTTAAAAACGAATTGAAATCGTTTTAGTTTTCAGGAATGTTGTTATACGTGTGGTACATTAAAAAATAAAAAAGTAAAAATAATGCGGGTACTTCACGCTATGTTTCAGTGTGTTCGTGTGTATAACGCTTTCTTTCCAGGTAGTAAAGATTGTGCCAAGCGATGGACCTGCTTTGTACGGGATCGACAGAGTGCAATGTGATAGAGGTGCAATGCAGTTCACCAGTGCCGACACGGTAATGAGTGAGGTTACTGAAAAGCTTGTGAGTTGTTATTAACGCTACACTGGTAAGATCGAATCATATTTTCATATCGAGTTTTGATTTAATTTTACGTAATTTTGGTTTGTGGTGTACGAAAGTAAACCGTGTGCGCAATTTAAAGCGATAAAACGATCGATAACTCGTGTAAGAAATTGCCTAAGGCTGGTGTAAAGCTGTGGCTTAACAAAGGCGTTAATAGTAATCGTAGTTGATTGAATTTTAAGACTAAATTCATGCTCTGTTTCTATCATAGTTTTATATTGTGAATATTTTTTTTTGACGTGATGAAAACGAATTTTTATAACTACCCCACCTGTGCATAATAAACTAGGCGTTTCTTATTACGATCACGCATTGTCTACCGAATGGGTGATGAATTAATAGCAGTGGTAATTATAGTGTCTGTCTAATGCAATGCTAACCTTTTAGTTAAAAGTAAAGTAACTTTTAAATCGATTTACGTAAAATCAAACAAAGTTTCACTAACGCACCAAATATGCCAAGACATACCCACCACATTGTGTGATTTGTTGAGTTATTTTAGAACGACAGAGACAATGTGTACACCATTACGAACAGGTAACCCACACTGCTAAGTATTGACAGCGGTGAAGACTGCGTTGTCTATCGATCTTAGTAGCACGTCTACTTAACCATGCCAATCTGTGATTAGACATTACGGAAGATTAAAAACCCTTAAGTACCAGGTTTTCAATGAACTTTTAAAGTGTTAAGTTTGCTAGACAGCAATGTTGTTTGTGAGACATTTTATAAGGGTCAGTTTAGGCCAAGCTTATAAAAGGTTTAAGCACTAGTCATCGGACAATTTCTGTAACTGGCTATTTTGTGTTAAGTTTAATGGCCTTAAATTTTAACTACACGGGATGACGAGCAAGTTCGTAAAGACATTATTGAAAGCTTGACAAGTGATCTATTGCTGGTTATTTTAAATCATTCCTTCCTCAGTGTTTGTGTGTTTACACACACTTGTGTACTACGGTGTCTTCTGAGTAAGTGGCTTGTCTCCGTTGAGACTGGCCGCCGTGACAGAGATTAGTCATCATATTGTCGTTCTATTGCAGACTAGTGACGGTAATCGTAAGCAGCCTAATGCCTATCACAGCATCTTCTCGCTGTCTACGCGAGCTGAGCGCGTGCTGTGATCTGCTGTTTGCCACTGCCTGGTGCCTGGCCAGCGCGGATCTCCGGTCTACTCGCCGCCTGCTGAGGTGCGGACTTTCTGTCTGCACGCCGCTCCGTGAGATGTGGACCTGCGGTGTGCGCGTCGTCTGCGTGACATGCAGCATACGGCCGGCTCGTACTGTGCGCGAGGCGCAACCTGCGGCTACTCAATGTCTGAGGGAAGTAAAACCTTTGTTCTGTTCTCCATGTAGCAAATGAACGCTGGATACGTGCTCAACCTTCTTCGAGAGAAGTGAGTGACGCCAGTGTTGCTACTGTATTTACGCCTTTGAGAGAGCACATACGAGAGTATGGATCTGTTTTTACAGCTTTGCTCTCAGGAAAAAGTTTTTATTTGTCACACATTAATAGTTAGCAATCCTTAAGGTCTATGATATGTATGCGTGAAAACGACAAGCAAACTTTTGGCCTCTGTCGTGTAGCAGTATATGGCGGGTGATGGAAGTCCTTTATTTTTATTGGTGTTGAGTCTGAAGCTATTTAACACTTAGAGACAGACCCTTGTCTGTGGGCGCTTGAATGCACGCTTGCACCCATGAGTAAAAAAAAAAAAAAAATTTAAGGTCATTTTCCTTTCATTCCTTCAAAGTATATGCTTCGGATTCTAACACGAAACTGGGTAAATTACTTCAGTGTTCTCTTTGTTTATTTCGGAACATGAGCTAAATGATAATTATCAGGTAAGCAAACTTGGGTGGTGTTCTGGGTGCTGTATCACTCTAGGGTGTCTCATCACGGATGACACGGGTTGTCATAGTGACAGCTATCTATTAAAGGCCCGTAACTGTAATCGTACCTTTAAATACGCTCATGACAAGTTGCAAAAAAAAAAAACAGATGCCGGACTACCAGAACATAACTGACGAGATCGATGTAGAACAAAGTAGTTTTGATTTTGAGGAGTGTTAAACTTAAGTTTGCATGATGGTTGGACCGTATCAGAGGTTGTCGGGTGGAGTCCTGGGAAGACTCGGCGTTCCCATGTGGGGTTCGCACAAAAATGAGTAACTGGAGGTTACTGTGCATAGCAAAATAATCACATGTAGAGCTTAAGTATTTTGGTTTGCCCAGTACGATTGATGTCTCTAGTGAGAGAGACAACGTGATAATCAAGTCAGTTGTGTTTTGAGTGTATCGATTATTGTTTTTGCTATTATTTGATGAGAAAATCATTGGTTTGATGTTAAGGGTTCTGAAATTGTCTTGATTTGATGTCATGAGAGACAGAGCTATATGATACTGCTTATTGAATTTTGTTTCAGAGTAACACACAGAGACGTGTGTCCCGTAGGATGGCCGTGTTGGAATAAATCAAACGAAGTTTCAGTCGGCAACGGTGAAATGTCACAACTGCGACGCGGCAACGCCGTACATTTCGCAACGAAATGTCTACGTGGCAACAGTGGAGGAGCTGGCGCAGCAGGAGGCGCAAGCAGTTGCGAAGCAGTGCCTGTAGCAGCGGCGAACAACGCAATCCCAGCGGTACGCTGATGATCACTGGTGGGTCATATTCATTTTATTACGATTCTGGTGCCGAATGCTCTCTCATCAAAGATTTTGTTGCGTCAAAGCTTAGTGGAAAGCGGGTAAATAACACTGTCAGTTTGACAGGTATCGGTCATGGTAGTGGGAAAAGTACCCTACAAATTACGAGACTAGTCGTGACCACTCTTGGCAGGACGCTTTAAGAGGTTCAGTTGGCTATTAACTCTACTATTAATGGGGTGACTAATCTAGCCCTCTCGGGTTGATGATAGGAAAAGTAGCACGGCCACTTGGTTTAGTGACCGCTGATGATGATGTGAGTGACGTTAATTTAGATGAGATTAGAGAGCAAGCGACACAGAATATTGAGAAAAATGCCAATTATGATAAAAAACGATTTGATCAAAGTAAGGCTCCTAGCGATCAATGATTGTGTTTTGATTGAAAACGAGGAAAGGAATCAAACATTCCAGGTCCATTTAAGATTATTCATGTAGGGGGACAGATACTTACCAAAGGCGCTTGACTCTAAGCGAACGTACAAATAATCATGGGGGGGTACCCATGATCGTGTGAGAAAGATCCCCGATCACCAAGTTCCTCGAGAACTAGATGTCACAGTTGTAAGAATGGCTTGTATACTCATACTCGAAATCTACACGGAATCGCTGGTGCGATTTCTGTCTGTGTTGGTGCACGGAACGTTTCATGTGTTGGAGCACATGTTGCGTGAGATCTCTGAGAGTCGTTGGTGCGATTCTTGTCCGTGTTGGTACACGGAGCGTTTCATGTGTTGGAGCAGATGTTGCGTGAGATCTTTGAGAGTCGTTGGGGCGATTCTTGTCCGTGTTGGTGCGCGGAGCCTCTCATGTGTGGAGCATATGTGGCGGCAGATCCGTAACAAATCGTTGGTGCGATGATAGTGAAAGATTCAGGAGTTGAGTATGCATTGCTTATGAATTATGGTAAAGGATAACAGAACTGTTAGAATTACCTTGTTTGGTCATTTTGACTTGTTGGTCGGATCTTTTGCAATGAATGATGTAGTGCAGGGAGCACTGTGTATGTAAACTTAATTATCTTAAGTCATGAAAATTGATGATTGTACCTAGATTTAGGAGAAACTAAGTACCAATGAGAAACTGCTACCTTTAGTTCTATTGGCAGGATAGCCGAGCCAGTTTACTCTGAGTATATTTTGTCCACAGGTGCTACACCCGAGGACGGGTGCTAGTCAGAGATGGCCGTGTCGTGGATTGATCGTGAACTAATAAATCGTTACCGGAAATGTCGTGGATTGATGCTATGGTGCGACGGACAGCGCCATCTAAGAATTATTTCAGTGAACTAATAAATCGTCAACGGAAACGCAAGTGGCGCCCTCCCGCTTGGACACGATCGTCGGTAGAGGGGATGCAGCGATGACTGGCGGGAAGATATGGCGGTGGTCATTCTACCTCGGACAGTCTTGGCATACGCTCAGTACCAACGCACGTGTCTGTTTCCATATTGTAAAAACCGTTAGTAAAATAAAGATAATGTTGTGATTTAAATTATCTTTCGTTCGAGTATCCAAGTCAGTGCCCACATTTATCAAAAACTATGTCGGATCATGATGAAGACCCGATGTTTTGCATCTCGGCCACCCCTGATGCGACATATATTTTATTAAAACATTTCATAAAGAACTTATTATTAATACGTACAACCTACTTTAAAACTATTATTAAACTGATTAAAATTAAGTCGTTTTCCTTATACAAACATTTTCATTAACGCGATCGAGATTATTTACTTAATAATACTATTTTAATAGCTTGAACTAATCTAACTTTTTAATAACTCTTTTTACTCTTGAGATCCCTTATCCAGATGTAGCATGATTTTACCAATACGAATGTGAATTCAAGCTACTCATAAATATGGCTATTCAAGCGTCGCTTAGTCGGGGTGAGAAAAAACATCTCATTAAGTCCGCAGAAACCGCAGTCCGCCAGAGGATTGGGACATCTGGTGGTAGATTGATTACTGCAATAGAGGATGTAACAGCCTGATTGCATGTAATACGCGATGGACAAGGAGCCTATACGGGGAGGAGTTCAAATATCCTGGTCCGGGTCCTCCCAGAGCAGGGCGCATGGTCGGATATCGGGGTGTTTTTAAGTGAAATACTATACAGAGTGAATTTTTGAGACGGGACAGTAAGGGTAGGTACCCTAACCGTTATAGTTACAGGAAAACGCTTTAAGAAGACTATTCATATTTTTATAAGATATTCTGAACTCCATTTACAGATTTTGGAAAAAATGTACAGCCAGCAAGAAAATGGTAATTTTAAACAAATTTTTTTTTGATGCCAATCAATCCTGTTTCTTATAAGGATCAAAAGTCTCTACTGGACCGACTGAGGTTTAAGTACTAGAAATGGCAGAAATCGCAAAAAACTTTTCCCATACATTTGTACGGAAATAAATAATTTTTCACTTACATTTAGATGATCTACGAAATAAATTGCGCAAAACGACCGCCGATTTCACGAATACATAGGTTCACTTATTTTTGTACTGAGCTAGTAGCAGCTGATAATTATCTTGGATTCCTGAATTCTTGTTAATGCATCTTTCAGCTCCTGAATACTGTTGTATCTTTTTTGTAGACTTCGTTTTTAGGTAGCCCCACAGAAAACTATCGAGAGGCCATGTGTACGTGTCCACTGTGACCCGAACTGCCTATTCAAAATGGAATACGCGGCTGTTGAGTGGTGGAGCGCCATCTTACTGAAAATGAACTTTTCGCAATTTTGACAGGAGCCATTCAAACTGGTTTTGGAGATTCTCTAAAATGACCTCGTTATACACAGCAGAATTAAGAGTACCTTCATAAAATTACACCATTACCACTGGATACTTGTCGCAGTGGATACTTATTCGCGTACCACACCAATGCAGATTCCGTGTTCCTATTATTTACAAAATTCGCTTAATACAAAAGATGTATTAACAACGATTTTAAATGATATCTATCCAAGAAAATTATCGGCTACTACTAGCTCAGTACAAAAAAGAGTGTACTTATGTATTTGTTAAAACGGCAGTCATTTTGAGCAATTCATTTCGTAGATCATCTAAATGTAAGTTATCTGTTGTCTGTGTCTAAAATACACATTAAAATGTTTTATTTCCGTACAAATGTATGGGAAAAGTTTTTTGCCATATCTGACATTTCTAGTACTAATACTAGTCGGTCCAGTAGAGACTTTTGATCCTTATAAGAAACAGGATCGATTGGCATCAAAAAAAGTTTTTGTTTAAAATGACCATTTTCTTGCTTACTGTGCATTTCTTCTAAAATCTGTAAATGCAGTTCAGAATATCTTAAAAAAATATGGATAGTCTCCTAAAAGCCTTTTCCTGTAACTATAACGGTTAAGGTACCTACCCTTACTGTCCCGTCTCAAAAATTCACCCTGTATACTCCTGGTTTCCATATCCCCGCAGAAGACAGAGATCCGAAATAATTTCTCACCCCGTCCACAAAAAAAATTACCATTGCTGCGTTCACAATGACTATAGTGATCACAAGTCTTGGATTGTATTCATGCTTTCCATGAGGAGCAGTATTCATTTTTAAATAGAAGTAAAATATTTTCTAAATGAAATTCATTAAGTAGGAATTGCTACGCTAGGCTAGAAACCATTCCAGAAAAAAAGCTGAATTGAGACATAACTTTTTTGTATTCAGTCCTAATCGGTTTTTTTTTCTGCAGATGTCGGTGAGAGTGCAAAACAAATGCTGCGTAGTAAAACACCGGTATTCGCGTTTACCAAGATTGATGACAAAACGTTTAACTTCACCCTCGAGAATGAAGGCAAGGTCATAACACACGACTTCAAGCTCGGAGAAGAAAGCGAGACAAAGAGAAGAGATGGCTCTTCAGTAAGTTACCATGTTTCCTTAGCTCAATAGTTTCTTCTTTTTTCTAAAGTACACACACCGGCACAATTAGGGGAAAGCTTCATGCGACATACATGTCACTCACCCGTTTAATCATAGAAGATGTACAGCTTCGATTGATATTATATGTAATCGGTAAACACTGATATATTAAATTGAGATTTATTGATAACTGATTAAATGTGAAGTGTATTGCCACATGTGCATTGATTTACAATAAAATGTAATGTAATGATAAAAATTTGCTCATTAAAATCTTAATTCATGATCACTTGCACTGATCGGAAAAATAATATGGTTCACAAGATAATAAATAAATATTACGGACATCTTACACACAACGCCATCTAGGCCCAAGCAAGGCAGAGCTTGTATTATGGGTACTAAACAACTAACATAAATACATAACCATTCTTTTTCGTGCAAATACATATATATTATAAATAGAAAACACCCAAACTCCGAAACAAATAATTGCGGATACACAAACATTTGATCCGACCCGTGAATCTGACCCGAGAACTCAAGCACAGCAGCTACCACTGCGCTGCACTGTCTAGAATATGATCACATTTTGCTGACTTCAAAACCCTGCATTTTTCTGACACCAATATGACCCTTTGTATTTCTAGGTATCTGTCACATACACGATGGAAAGCGACACTATATTGACACAGACAATGAAAGGAGCTAATGGTAAAAAGTCCCATTTCAAGCGGGAATTTGGTGATAAGGAAGCTAAACTGGTAAGATTTGTTTAGTTCAATAAAAGTTTCCGTTGCTTTAGTACACAATATCGACGGCAGAAAGCAAAAATGTCGTATCTCGAAAGATCCTTTATATAGGAACCAAAAACCACTTTAAAAATTCATAACTCGGAGATTAACAAAGATAGGATTAGGAAATTTCAAAAATATTACTACGTCACGTCACGTAATGCAACACATGGCCTGTGTGTGTGTGTGTGTTCACTCGGTTTTATTTTTGACCAAAACCATACCTATATTGGAGTGACGACTTGTGCAGCATGGCTGGCAGAAGCTGGATGTGAGAATCACAAAAACGATCAGAGTGTGCAATGGGAGAGGTTTACTGCCAGCAGTGAACTGCGATAGGTAGATGATGATATTAATAGTTAATTTGTAAAATTTTCGAGATACGACATTTCTACTTTCTGCCTTTGATATTTCGATATATAATTGTCAATAATTAAAATAAATAAATTAATAACTAACTTGTTTATTTATTTGATGTATGATATGCAAAATCTCGTTATGGTTGCCGCGACGCAAGCATTGAGCCTAAAACCATCGTTATGTTTAAAGTTGTAACTTGTATTTTAAGTGTAAGCAAATTTTTTATATTTACAGTCTCGTAAAGATAATAAGGACCATTATCCTAAAACGACACTATAAGTGAAAATGGAAACAGTTATTTTATAACAAAATATCACCTTCTGTATACCTTTGGGTAACTTCTCTGAAGTTCGCAAGGTTACAGTTGTAAATATCCACATGTGTTGAAATAATATTAATAAGCTAACTTTTTTTGGATTGAATTTTAATTTGACTTGGATTTATTCATTCACTCGAAAGATACGCGTATAATATACATAAATACAGCAATGTAGTAAATTTTCATTATTAACTACTTTTTACTTTCACAGACAATCACAATTGAGGGCATTGATATTGAGGCGGTAGTTTATTACGAGTTGGTGGAATGACGACAAAATGCGAGAGAATAATGGTGACATTTTAATTTTTATACTATTTATAAGTTGATCTACGCTATATTTTGATAATAAACAAAAAAATAACTGACTATTTATTTCACCTTTTAAACAAATCATCCGCCGATCTACAACCGATCATCTTCATTCATGTTACCAAAAAAATATTGAGGGCTAGTTTCCATACTTCCTGGTAAAGTTTTATTAGTGACTTCATTACCTAGTAGTGAAACTAGATAAAACTAGCCCTAACTCTCGTAGAAATAACCAAAATATATAACATTGTCTAATGATAAATAATCCATTCCATCTAAAATGAATAACAGACCCTATTTTAATGAAAATGACCATGTATAATACATAATAACTTCATTAAAATAGTACACATAATATATATAAATATATACAAATGTATATGTTTTACAAGCTATTTAGTTTTATTTCTCCCTTCGTCTGTAATGAAATCTTTCAAACTAAATTTAATCATTTTCCCGGTTTCCGATTGACATGAATTTTACCATGCATATGTATACTGCGTGACAATGCAATATGCGTAAGCGTAGATAATGCCTTGGGCATTAATTCCGCCGATAGTAAATGTAAATGTTCTTCTCACTTTCTTGCAAATCTAATAGAGATTTTATTTCAAGAAACGAAAGTTTGAAACAGAAAACGGACCTATGTACTCTTTGATAATGGTATTTATTTATTAACAAACTATATCCTGCAAAGATTCAAAAGATAATGAGAAATGAAAATCTTAACTGACACGAAAAAAAAACATTTCAAAAAGGTTGTTTATCCATACAACATTTTACCTCAAAAGATGGTTTCATTGACTTCAAATTTTGTAATTAATTACAACCCGCACAAGCTATGGTAGCGTTTTACAAAACTTTTTTTTTTGACATTTTACACAACGTCATGTAGTCCCCAAACTAGACAACTGATATGAATACATAAACATCCTTTTTTTGTAAATACATACTTATTATACATAGAAAACACCCACACAAACATTTGGTCCGACCCGGGAATCGAACCTTGATCAGCAGTCGCATACTATAACCACTAGGCAGTTCCCATAGATTTAAGGTTTATTAAAATAACATAGGTTATATCGATGAATCATGTAATAAAAACGTAAGCTGTGACATTAAACAATAAGTGTCTGCAGAGCGTTATAGTGTTTGTGTAACGTATTGATAAATGTGGGTCACGAGCTTCGCCTTTTGTGGCCTGCTCTGTGCAGTGTAAGCCTTAATGAACGCATGCCGCGCACCCGCGCCTCGGGCTAAGAGACATTGCGACTCCTAGGGCTGTCAGGCCCTCGGAAACGAAGAGATAATTTAATAAAAACATATGTTTGAAAGTATTTTTACTAGCTATTAAAGCCACGCTTATTTCAGCACAATCAAACTAGAATGAAGTGACAATATTCACGCTGTCGTATGTCGTTGGTGAGTGCGAGACCGTAGGCCCTTTCTAACCTGAATGTCTTAAGAGTCGACTAGGGCAGCAAACTTTTCAGAATGACAGAACTGCAAAAAAATAAAGACTTGAAACAAACCCTGTATAAATCGTCTGGCCAACATGTGGACCGAATGTTTGTATTATCTTCAAATATTCGTTTCGGAGTTGTCTAGTACATAATTGTATAAGCTCTTCTCAAAATTTTGGGCTATATGTCCGAAATATTTATTAAATTTTTTTTGTTCTTTCACTTTTTTTATATATTAATTCAACAAGAACTTTACATACAGTAGAAACAAAGTCAATTTTTTTCACCTTCTTTACCTTTCAAAACTGAGATCTTTTGGAAATTATTAAATTTAAAATTATACACATGTTATGTGTGACAACCCTGCACTCGTAGTAATACATAATATCAAACCTTATCTCACAATGACAAACGTTATTTTAAGTAATACGTTTCTTTATAAACGGTAGTAGATTAATTTTTAATTTAATTTAATCCGTGTGGTTACGGATTAAGAACACGGAGAGTTCCCACCCATTTTTTAAACATAAAGAGCTTGCCAAAGGCATTCTACTCTGCCTGATGGAAAACACAATCCAAGTGTAATGGGCCTTCGGTCTCTCACTCATAGATGAGACACGAAAAGACGAATGCTGTCCTTTTAGATTGGTCTTCTATGAGAACTTAGTACTGCCCTAGTCATTTCCGCTCCTTTGTACTAAAATCAGCGTGATTCTACTGCCCTTACCCATACCCTAGTCAGACGACTAGGTTATGGGTAAGGACACCCATGGATAGATTATCTATGGGTGTCCTTTTCTTCCCGGTACGACAAGCACGTGATGAGTAGGTGACTATTCTTAATCCGTCAAAACACAGACAACCTTAAGCCTATTTTAAAATCCCTGTGAGTTTAATAACACCAATTTATATTTTATTAAAATCTTTGCTTAAATCTAAAGTTGTAACTTATTCAGTGAACAAAGTTTAAAATTGGCATATATGTATGCTCCAGATATACGCGATTTCATAACATTTGCATGCGATATGCAAGTGCTTTTAACATTACCAGTTTACTTGTCGCCTTTGGATATGTTTAAATGTCGAAACATTGGGGTAACTTATAGGCAATGGAAACTTTGTCATGCAAGTAAATATGTGATGGCAATAAATAAACAAGATATATGTTCCACGGTTTCGAATTTACAGCAATATAGGTCAGTTATCGTTTTATTGTTTATGTATACAAAAGAATAACATTGAAGTGTCTGGCAAATTAACCGGTTTTACTAAATATATAGTGTATGCGGTATTTATATACCTACATCAAAAACGGAAGTATTATTATTATTTTCTGTCGGTCTGTTTGTTTCGGCTAATCTCTGGGACTGCTGCACCATTTTAGCGGAACTATCATTAGCAGATGACTGATGACATAAGTTACTTAGCTATTTTTTAGGATTATATCGCTCCTTTTTTTTTCGTCTGGAAAATCATCATGGACCGTCACCCCACCGGGGGTTACGGCGGGGTGGTGTGTCGGACTTGAACAGACTAAAAACCACACAGTGTGCCCTCTCTGCGCTTCTCTTTTACCCCAACTTATTAAAACCTAAATTCACAAGTAGTTGTCTTGAAATGACATAGTCACAAAGGTTTTTTTTTACCTTACTCTTTAAGTATAATTTGGCACAATAATAGTAGTCCCATTCTAAATTGTTTTCTCTGATCACATAACTCAGAGACAGCCGTTAATCCCTTAAGTGAGATCAAAGCTAAATGAACAAATGTCTCGATGTCGTTAGAAATAATACGGATTGTCAGGGCTTGTTACGTCATCATTGTTACGTCATTAGCACTTTTTAAACGTTCACCTTCCTGGTTATATAACTATGAACAGGTACAGGAATTAAAGCAATCACGTTTGACGTTGCTTTAGTTGTTGACCAAGTTGCTCGAGACATGTGACCACACTTTGAATAAGTCCTGTGTACCTTTACAGGTTATTAGCACCTGTCGCCCGTAATAATTAATAGTTCACACAGAACTGTTGAAATTGATAATAACCGCAATATTACGAAATAACTTTATTCAGAGCTTTACTTATGACCCAAAAAGTTCTTTAACGTGCAGTGTGACACGTAGTAAATAAATAAAATAACTAAATTCATTAAAACTACAAGTAATAACGACGAATATACCTAATATGACTCGTATAGTAAGTAGACTATCATCGACAGCCCATAACGGGGTTAAGGCCATAAGTCCCCACGCTGTATAGGGTTGGCGTCAAGTTTTCCTTCTTCCGGCATGGCTGTTGTCTTCCAAAGTTTGCTTCCTCAGTCGACTCGTATGATACCCTAGGGTTGATTAGTTATACCGAGACGGTGCCCGCATCAGGAGCGGGCAGCCACTGGTTCAGAAAGAGATCCCACCCTGGACTTCTCCTCCTCCTAAACGGAGAAGCGCGGAGAGGGCACACTGTGTGGTTTTAATTGGTTCAAGTCCGACACACCACCCCGCCGTAACCCCCGGTGGGGTGACGGTCCATGATGATTTACCGCACATAAAAAAAAAGAAAATGGTTGATTAGGGATGGTGACACTTTGTATTCGTAATCCATCCCCACACATATTACAATTGTCTCTAAATCCTAAATGCAGGCAACAATTTATGACCTAGCTGAATATACCGTTTACCTCTATAAATCAGGAAATTAACTCAGAGGTCATAATATTCGGTAACCTGAACTGACATTGACCGTAGTAGCTGAATCAGACATAATTGTGATACGGCGGGTGCATTACCAATATGGCCGACGGCAAGGACATCCCTTGACCAGATGAATTCACACTTTTGAATATGTAATGATTACGTGGAATCCAAAGAAAGAAGGAAAAGTATACATGGTCTTCTAAATGCCGAGTTCAGTACTTGCTGAATTTCAGTAAAACTAATTGCACATCACTGAGGCAGGCTATACCCCGTATTCTTAAATCTCTAATGACACGGAATGTAATATATTATTTATTTATTTAATAAATGTAACTCCACGCAGAAAGATAAAATATAATATTTTGAAAGAATATACTTTCGTTATAGCATAAAGCCAAATTATTTCGGTACAATATTAAGAAGTAACGTTATTCATTGATAAAAGAAATGATAGCGAATAGGTTAAAAACCCTTAAAGTATGACCTAATTAATGCTACTAAATTATTCATCCAAAGTCTAATATCTAAACTTACTTATGTAATACTAAGTCCCGCGGTGTAACCCACTGTTATTGCCGTAAATCGCGAGTAACGCCACGAAGCAAAGCTAGTCTAAAAATTTTAGGCTAAATTACTCCTTATGTCATCAGCTACCTGCAAGCGAATTAACCGGAACAAAGTTATAGAGGCTTACCTCCATAACTCCTGAACTAACAAAGTCATCTAATCCGTTATAGTTTTCCTTCAAAGTTCAGTTCAAGTATATGGACCACCATCACGAATTTTTCCAGATTTTTTGAGCCAGCCGTTTAGCTTTTAGATGGGGGGGGGGGACGCCCTGTTTTTACAAAAAAGTGGCCTTTAAAGTGGAATATCTCGCAAACAGATATCTAAATAAAAAAATCGTCTTAGAAACCCTTTACTGTTTTTTACCTACCGACCTATCTAATGATACCCCACACGATGGGGTAGCCACGAGAAAAAAAATCATCCCAACTTTACATTTATTACTACTATTTTTCATAATTTTATTGTAGCACTTTGTTGACGTAATTACAACACATATTCATGAAAAGTTTCATCTTTCTAGCACTCATTTGGACGGTAAGTCGACGACGGACGGACAGACGGACATGACGAATCTATAAGGGTTCCGAGTCATAAACTTCGGAACCCTAAAAAAAAAACTTTTTTTATGTAAGAACTTTTTATACTTTCTTAGGCATTTACTAAAAAACTCAGATCATTTGATATATCAAACAGACACTGCAATTTTGTTTGTTTGTATAGATTTAAGGTAGGTACTGTCGGGAAGAATATGACTGACAGCGGATGAATGCAGACTGCCGAATATCCTGATAGTTGGCACACCTTGAGAGATACCTTCGTTTAGCAATGAACGCCGATAAGTTGATTGGATACTTAAAACATTCAAACCATGATATTTGATACCGACACCTGTGGGTGTCACATATCTTTCAACAAAATATCACGACTTGCTTCAGGTCTAGTAGTAAATCGATTGACATTACGCCTCATTTAAATATAAATACATACCCATATGATTTCATTAATTAATTCTGTACTGAATATATTAGTGTAGTACCTACTAATTACGAGGCATTACTGACGCATACGCCTTCAGACGTTTGACATTTCGTTATTTCTTGGTATAATTTACCATGGAGAGTGATCTCATTTCGAAAGTAATTTAATACCAGTAAATATCATGAAAAGGTGCCACCACAGCAACATATCAGGCAATATAATAAGAAATAGTACATTGTTCACCGAGGGAGGAAAGGAACCGATTACTAGCGAGGGAGCAGTTTGTGGCCCGAAGGCGCAGCCTAGGGCCACAATACTCCCGAGGTAGGAATGGGACTTTCACCCGAGTGCTACATAGTGCTTTATACTATACCTGTGAGGAAAATTTAAAGTATTTATAAAATAAAATCAAAACGTAAGACACTATGTAAGACACAATTTAGCTTAGAATTTGACATAATATTTAAAAATATTTCGCGCTTCTTTTGTTTTTTTTTATTCTTCACAAAAGGATGTCAGTGGCACGGAGATTCCATATTTAAATTATATGAAAACTCTTTGGGCAGGCACGCGCCATAGATAAGATAACACATGAGAAATGAAAATTCATACAACTTTCTCTCCCGCTAAAACACGTTAGAAATGGATTTTCATACATTTTTTCCTCCCGCTTATTGAGGTCAAGGAAAAGACTAACTTTCTCTTTTCATTTTCAGGGAATATTGACTACTGTTCCGATCAGGTGTAGTATAAAAAATATTTCAGACATCTTACACAAGGCCCACTAGTTCCAAACTAAGCAGAGCTTGTATTATGGATACCAGACAAGTGATATAAATACATATACATACCTTTGTTTTGTAAATACATACATATTATACATAGAAAACACCCAAACTCCGAAACAAATATTTGCGAATCACACAAACACTTGGTCAAACCCGGGCATCGACCAACAGGGCAATCTTTCTCTGTTTGTTCCCTATAATTTCTAAAACGGCTGGACCCATTTCAAGGGGACTTTCACTAGCAGAGAGCTGATGACATAAGCAGTAACTTGGGCTCTTTTTGATGTGAAACATCTATAGCCGCACGTAAAACAGATTTCTGGCGTGGCGACGCATGCCGTGGCGACGCGTCGCCATGAACTATTCAATTATTAAAATAAGAAATTTAACTGATATATTTCTGTGGGTGCGACCTATATCTATGACCCCTATAAACATCAAAAAGTGTCAAACAAAAAAATCGGCCAAGTGCGAGTCGGACTCGCCCATGAAGGGTTCCGTATCAGCAAGTAACATCATATAAAAGTTTTTGTAGTTCGTTGTAACTTTCATCGATGTTTTTACACTAGTTTATTGATTGGATGAAAGGTAAATTGCGTGTTACGATTTATGACGTATTAAAAAAAACTACTCACTAGATCTCGTTCAAACCAATTTTCGTTGGTAGTTTGCATGGTAATGTACAACATATTTTTTTTTTAGTTTTATCACTCTCTTATTTTAGAAGTTAGAGGGGGGGACACACACATTTTTCCACTTTGGAAGTGTCTCTCGCGCAAACTATTCAGTTTAGAAAAAAAATGTTATTAAGAACCTCAACATCATTTTTGAACACACGTATAGGTTTGATGAAAAAAAAAATTTTGAGTTTCAGTTCCAAGTATGGGGACCCCCAAAATGTATTGTTTTTTTTCTATTTTTATATAAAAATCTTAATGCGGTTCACAGCATACATCGACTGACCAAATTTCAACAGTATAGCTCTTATAGTTTTGGAAATAATTGGCTGTGACATACGGACGGACAGACAGACAGACAGACTTGACGAATCTCTAAGGGTTCCGTTTTTTGCCATTTGGCTACGGAACCCTAAAAACGGCAAAAATATTATGCAAGTACTCTTCTTATATTTCTTTTGGCTTAACCGTCGCCGTCGTTGGGAAAGAAGACAGTGCGGTTTGCAAGTAACCTTTGCATGTAATAAAAGCATACATACAAGTTAATTTTACTTACTACATTTTTCTAGGTGCCGTTCCTTGAAACATATCGCTCATTTAAAAAAAAAGTATTCCTAAACCAAAGACGGTAAGTCATTGGTTTGGTTAATCGATTCATCGTTATATAAACCGATCAACGATATTTTTTTATTAAATATACGATTAATGTTCCTATAATTTTCTATTGTGTACCAATTAAACATTTCTCGATAAGATTACTTTCAGTTAAGACCTACCTATTTAAAATGTTAATATCAAGAAATTAATTTAAAAATAAATACATGTAATATAATCATTATTTATTATAATGTCAAGTACGTTATTAAAAAGTCAATATTTAGATTATGTTTTTTATATAGCAAATAGTCACGTTTGAACAATTTATAATGTAATGAACAAGATTAAACAATTTCCTAAGAGGCAAGTATTTATGTTATGACTTTATGAGCTATATTTTATACATTTAGACGAGTCTTTGTACTTTTAAGTTATTTATGAAGGTTACGTTGTAGTTAGATAATAAATAACAATACAATAACCTCCCTATAGCCTCCCCTACTCAAAATTAAAAAAAGTAATTGTATTTTTTTGATAATTTTGGTCAATATATGACCCCAATAATGTTGCACGTTTGTTAATTAAAAAAAACCTCTTTGAAAATGACATTTCAGTTTTTTTTATTCTGTATAGGTACACGCTTAGACTAAGAATGACCTAGACCGGTCATATGCGTGCACCCGTAAGGGATAGCAACAAAGTACATTAAATATTAATGTTGCCAGGTTAAAACAATTCCCCTTTAATAAGGGAGAATTGTTATTCCGTTTACTGTTCCAAACGTTTTAAAAATCTGTCAAATATGGTTAGATTAGAATAGAAGGCCTTCAAAACAAAAGCTGAGGATGTAACCGGGATCAAGATTGATTACATAAAAAAAAAAACATTTTTAGAAGGTTATAGTATTTATTGGCCCTTAAATAAAATAAGTATGTTGAAGAAATTAGTTTATTTTCTTGTCTCTAGTTATCAGCATATTTTTGTACTGTAATATATCCTTACGTTTAAATATTTTTACATATAGCTTTGCTATTGCCAAACCTTGTCGTCCAGTAGCCTTCAACCACATTTACGCACATTTTCATCTTTTGGAAATCTGGAGGACAATAAAACACAAATCAAATCAAATTAAATTTCCTCACCATATGGGGTAATTTCAAAAGGCTGATGCGTTATCCTTAAAATGCTGGTAACCTTGCAAAATTACCTTAACACATTAATGGTCATTCAAACTTTAGCTGTGACAACCTACGCAATTTGGTCGGATAATTACAAAATTTTCACACTTTAGAAACTAGTTTTTATCACTTATTTTCAATTATTTCTGCACATTAACAAACAAAAATTGATGTAATTAATCGTAGTTAATATTAAAAACAATATTAGGCCGATAAAACGCTATTTTTTATACTTACGTGTGAAAGGTTATATTTTCATATTTGCGTTCACTACGGCTTTTGCAGCCGAAAACACAACACTGTACCATATTTGTTAAAGTATCTGGGGTGAAAACAATTAGTTAAACTTAAAATCACACAGTAATTCACTCAAAAAGCATTATTTTCACTCCTGATAAATTCCCGCTTTGAAATTTGTTTGACACAAATGTTTTGTGACAAACCTATACGGCGATAAGGACAAAAAATACGTATCTCTATTTTTCTCTAACACACTGGAAAATGGTATCGTTATCTCACTCTCTCGTGGTAACGGTTGTTGGCATGTCAGGTCTTGGTCATTCTTAGTCTAAGGGTACACGACACTGATCACACAGGTAATTCCTGGTTACAGGTACACGTGACAACCCCGTCACGTCATGTGGAAGTTGTAGAGGTTACAGCAACGTACAATGGCCTTAATTTTGTTTCGTGGCATCTGGATGGACTACTTTCGAAAACGTGGTGACCCAAATTTCCGAACGCAATGTAAACCAATACGTCTACTCTTTAGTTTTATTTTTAAACGAACTTTATGTTAGCCGGAGGTCTTTATGCAAATCCTGCCAATTTTAATTATGATTTGATTAATTCGATTATGGCTTGTGTTAGCAAATGGCACAACAGTGCTCTATTTAAAGAAAACTTACTACTCAATGTAAAAATTCACTTGATGTTATTCTTGCACTCGTACATAAATGTAACAAGAACCAAATATTTCATTTGTGAAGTGTATCCTTTTTTTATACTGTAGTCTGTAGTTTTTGTTATACTTTATTGCACCTGTCGACCATATAGAAGAAATATATATTTTAAAGTTTTTCTTTCTACTTTTCCAAACACATTGCGTATAAATAGAAAACCTTTTTCTCTCCAGTTTCAATCAAGAGACTATTTCAATCCTGATAAAATTTCCTCTTCATAGGATTAACTTGCGGACGGTTGTTGATATACCAACACATTGCCTTGTAAATCAGAACAGATGGCATAAAACAATTATTTAATCAACGTACAAATAAATCCCAGATGGACAAATTTAATTAAAAGAAACAAGTTCTCGAGTGAAATGTTATTTAAGAGTATTATTTACTTCCAATAAAGGTAGTGACTGATCACAGCGTAACATAATTTTTTTTAAGTTGTCCACACAGAGTATATATCAGTACTCTAAATAAGCCTATATGATGCTAATTATTGATGTTTCTTTGTAAACTAAGTCATCTATATCCATACAAATAAATTAAATTGAAGTGTCTGGATGTAACGGTACTTATTTCATCGGTCTGTCTGTCTGTTTATTCCGAGTAATCGGTGGAACGGCTGGATTATTTTAACGGCTAATTCTTTTTTAGACTAGTTTAGCTCTGCGGCGTTACTCGCGATTTACAACAATAGCCGCGGGTAACACCGCGGGACTTGGATAGTTTTAAATATAATTTAGTATTGTAAGTTTCAGTTTGATATTTTTTAACTTTAATTCGATCGCAATGACAGGACATAAATATGTATGTGCATTTATGTATAGTCAGCGTTAATTTACAAGTGTTGTAGCGTATTTGTATTATAACAGTCTACTTATTACTATAATTTGAGGTTTTTTTAGCGATTGTAAGTTTTCAAAACCGGACACTTCCTATCTCTGATCGGAGTCGTACTTACCTGACCATGTACTTTTTTTTTCTAATCTTAATACACAGTCATTAGCAGTCCACGTTAGTTTAGTTAGTTCTAGACGGGTTGATTGTTTCAAGTTTGCCTTCCCTATGCAGTAAAGTATATTTATTTATTTATTTATTTATAATGGACCTCCGACAAGGAATACACCTTACATGCTAGTTTTTAACAAACAGAACTAACAAATTGTTTTAATGCTTGTGCTTCCTCAATTATGGGAGATCACAACATGCGCATTACAAAAATAAAAATAGGTACAATTAATAGTGTTTACAAACAGCATGTATTATGTAGAAAAGGTAAAAATAGGAAAGAAATTAATAAAATTATAAAGGTAAGCAAAAATTAGAAAATGTGTGGCAGTTACATATTTATCACACACATTAAAGTTTATATTCAACACACATAACTACATATTTATATTTAAATTTAAACAGAAGGTAGGTACGTCAACAATTAAACATTTAATTGCAGTATTGGATCTCGATTTTTTTTTTTAAATTCAACCAGACTATTAGAAAAGATGTCTATGTCGACTGAAGGAACTGAAATAGCATTATACTCATGAGTCATCCTAGCAATTGGTGCTTGCTTCCCTAGATTTGTTCGGGCCCGTGGAACCTTAAATATAGGGCGAGGGTATCGTGGGATTTTAGTTGGAACACTTATGTCGATTTTGCTGAGGAGGTTTGGACAGTCAATATGGCCATGGAACAATTTATATAGGAATACTAGATCAGAAATTGTACGTCGGGCCTTCAGAGATGTAAGTTTGAAATGCGTTAGTTTATCCTCGTAAGTATATAAATTCTTAACGCCAAAACGAAAAGTTAGATGTCGAACTAGTCTCTTTTGGACTTGTTCTATTTTGTTGCTGTGTATTTGGTAGATTGGGTTCCGTACCGTGCTGCAGTATTCCATCTGGTCTAAAGTCATCTGACTTCGTACGTAACTGTTGTATAAAATTATAGTGGTGAATGGCTTGGTGAAATGCTTTTTAAATTCCTTCGAGGACCGCAGTACAAAACCTCAGGCCCGAAATGCTGAGTTAGTTATCTTATCATAATAATGTATGAAGTTGTATGAGTAGTTACTTCTTTTAATTTGTCTTCTCTAATGCGGTAAGTATAGCTCAGTAGCCGATTACAACAATCACTAAATGAATACCTGCATCAGATCACCGTTCCAACGTTTCGCTACAGTTGATACATTACCTTATGACTCATTCTCCTCGAGGCAGCCCAGTAACACCTCCGCTAGTCTATGATTAAGTACAAATTGTGCTGAGCGGATTCATGACAAACAGAGGTAAGATTAATTTACCCTTATGTCATCGCCATTGTGAGTCACGTAATGTCTTACCGTGTCTTATTTAGTAATGTCTAGTTGAACTGGACACTTGCCATTGTCCAGTCTTAGTTTTTAATGGACGTAATTGTTAAAAGGTTTTTGCAACGCTAATAGGTTGTGCTACTATATTTGTCACACTACCGTTTAAACTTTGCAACCGAATAGGGAAGAAGGAATATTGAATGTTAAAAACATCCAGGGTATCTAATCCTACTACATTGTAAACGCGAAAGTTTGTGAGTATGTATGTATGTTAGTTGCTCTTTCACGCAAAAACTACTGACTGGATTTTGATTAAACTTCACAATAATATGGCTTACTACGGTACTACTCTCACACAGAAGACCAAACAAAAAGTGAGCATTTCTCCAAATTTTCGTCACGTAATGAACCCTGCACTGCAATACTTTGAATTTTAGTTGCTCTTTCGCGCAAAAACTACTGAACGGATTTGGATGAAACTTTACAGTGGTATAGCTTATATATCAGAATACCACATGGGCTTACTTACTTACTTACTTTTTACTGCAATAATCGGGATACACGCGGACGAAAGCTAGTAAATGATAAAAGTACGCAATGTATATCTCAGCATGTTGGAGTGTTTTACCTAAATAGTAGTAGGTATTTTGAGTCACCGCTGTTCTACCGATACAAGGAGCATTCTTCATTCATTTTATTTTTTATATAAGACTGAATACATATCCTATATCGCCTGAAAAATTTTCTGCTCGTGAAAACCAAGAAAATGCTTGTGCAATCTCTTATCTTCCCTTTGATCGACTATGGTGACGTGTGCTATTATGACCTGAATGCAGATCTCCTCAACAAGTTAGATCGTCTTCTCAATAACTGCATTCGATTCATCTTTAATCTTCGTAAGTATGACCACATTTCCAGTTTTCGTTCCCAGTTAGGTTGGTTACCGATTCGTCAACGCAGAAAAATGCGCGCACTCACATTCCTGTACACTATCCTCAATTCCCCATCCCCCCCCAGTTATTTAAAAACACATTTCCAACTCTTATGCAGTAATCACAACCGAAACCTTCGCTCGGCTAACAATCTCCTCCTGCTTTGCCCATCACACACTACTGGTTTCGTTGGATCCTCATTCTTTGTCCAGTCTGTCCACTTGTGGAATGCGCTTCCTCTCGAGGTCAGAATGGCGAAGAATCGAGACATCTTTAAGATGAAGGTAAAGAAGCTTTTATGGGGCGAATTGGCGGATTCAACAGGGTCTTAGTTTATCAAAAATTCTTATTGGATTCTACGTTAATAAATATATGTACGTGTATGTATGTGTATAAATATAGACGTATATATGTATGTTTATGTAGGTATATTACTTATCATATTATATGTATGTATATTACCTATGACTTTTTGTACTATAATCAATCAATTCACCCTATATGCACCTACCTCATTTTTTCTCTGCATCGCCCAATCGGTCGACTGGCAGAAAATGCCTAAGGCATTAAGTCCGCCGATGCATGTATTTGTGCATAAAGTATATAAATAAATAAATAAAAAATACAAGCGTCGTGGTCACCATGCTCATTAAGAATGCAGACCATGCAATATAGTTGTTGGTCTAGTGGTTAGCGTATGCGGCTATTGATCAAGAGGTCTCGGGTTCGATTCCCGGGTCAGACCAAATATTTGTGTGATCCACAAATATTTGTTTCGGAGTCTGGGTGTTTTTCTATGTATAATAATTATATGTATTTACAAAAAAAAAGGTATGTTTATGTATTTATATCAGTTGTTTAGTACCCTTAACACAAGCTCTGCTTACTTTGGGACTAGATGATGTTGTTTGTAAGATGTCCAAAATATTTATTTATTAATATTTAGTATAGAGACCCAACACTAGAGAACTTGTTTTTAAGTGTTTGTTTGTTATTTCTAATTATTAGCTGTTTACTGAATGCGTATAATCACTACATATTATAAAACAAAGTCCTGTCGCGTCTGTCTGTCTGTTCGCTATAAACTAAAAACTATTACACCGATTTTCATGCTGTTTTCAGCAATGGATTATCGAGGAAGGTTTTGAACCATTTTCAACTTGACAAATTATATACTTTAGTAGTCGCTAGTAATATACAAAATTAACATTAAAAATCTTTTTTTCTAAGTCGGTTATCGCGGTAAAAAGTAACTTATGTCCTTTCTCAATTGTTAAACTATCTACATCTATACCAAAATTCATCCTATTAAGCTGCTTCTGCCTTATTGGGCCTCCGAGCGAAAGAATGATGCAGAATGATTGGGCCTCCCGTCTCACACTCACCGACGAAATACGACAGCAAGAATGCTGTCATTATTAGGATGGTCTTATGCGTGAGGGTAGTATTACTCTGGTCGAGCCAGCCCATTCGTGCTGATATCAGCGTGGTTCTACTACCTCACCCTACTACTACTACATACTACTTAGTATGTATTATTTACGCATTAAAAAATAACACTGGCAGTTTATGTATTACCGGCCAATATCTGTTAAAGGCTCCAAAAATGTATGGTCAAAATAAATTACTGCATCATTCAAACCTAGACGTAACTCACAAAACTCCGTGATTATAAACGGGGCGCGTATTCATGTTTATATGTAATCATAAGATAAATGTCCCTACGTGGTATATGTGAACTGCATAATAACGTTAAAAGCGTAAATAATAAATCGTTGTCATGTGATGTTGTAAAGGCTGAAGGTAAAGAAAATAATAAAAAGAACCAGCGCTATAAAAAAGTTTGTGAAAGAAGGTTTTGGTATTTTGTTAAAAACAGAACGTCACTTTAAAAATTAAAGTGGATAATAGGTGTGGAACGCCATGCTTCAGCACAATGAGTCGGCTTATCCGGAATGAAATGTGGTGTGGTCTCCGTATGGATCAAGATTACAGAGTTTCTCCATCGTTACTCATCTCATGGATGTCGTTAGAAGTGACTAAGGAAGCAACTACGCAGAACAACATCACTGCAGAAAGAAGGAAAACTTGTAACAAACCATATACCGACCCATCTGACCACAGTGGTATAGTAGGTCAAAATCTCCTTGCTAAGGAGAGAATTATGTCCAGCAGTGGATTATTAAAAACTGTTGACGCCTACAGAGTAAAATATTTCATTTCAATATGCCATTTCTTCTAATTCTGAGGTTACACAGCCACGCAGGGGGTTACTATATACTTGTTTACATTAAATTCAATGTTATAAATAACATATATAATTACACTTAAAGCTGACTAACTGAGAACATGATGCACAGACTTCTATTTTTCTTTAATACCTGCAAAAAGCAATTAAACTTAGTCCAACATATTGAAAAGAAAATAGGTAACTATTGCGAAACCAGAAGTCAAGTAGCCAGTATTATTACAACAACTTTCCATTTGCAACAGATGTTGCGCCACGCTATTCTTAACAAAATACAATAAAATAATCAATACTATTCTCAAAACAAAGAAACTACCCAAATTTGCTGCAAATATTTGTACAATACACAATATTTTGACACGTTGCTCATTGTCGACAGTCGTTACAACATCAAATATCCATAACTAAATATGACTCGACGTCTCGACACCTGGATATTTCGCTACGTGAAATGATTTTAATTATTATATGGGAGTTGGGAATTACGTCATTTGTCCTCGTTATTTAAGTGTTCCTGGAACTTACAAATATGCGTACTGACTCAACTGTAAAGCTTCCTTTCTGCAATCAAGGCGTTAAAACCGAATGTTCTCTATATTATTAAAAGCGTATTATCTACTGTAAAGACTGACAAATGCAGCAAGGAGATTGGCAGGCAACTGTTACGTGACATGACAATTCAGTTGGCAATGTGTTCAGTAGGTTATACGGCATCCTTTTAATTGTAATATGTTCAAGTAATATCTACATGTGTAACTTTAATTTTCTTCCCTGATGTTGTTTTACTTATTATATAACATAGTAATCTTTAAGTAAGTTTATAAGAGTAGTTCACCTATCTATAATAAATAATAATTCAACCTTTCCTAATCTAGTTTGAAAGTTATCAAGCTAAAATAGAAAAAAAATAATCATCGTGTACATGGCTAAAATATGCCGCAAAGATTGAACATTTGATTGAATATGTGGTACATTTTATACAAGTAAACCGAATTATTATAATAAATTGATACTAATAGATAGGTCTAGTTTTATATCCTATCCGCTTATTTAATACAGTAATAAACATGTACAAATCTCCGCCTCACAAGTTTCTGATAGTATTAAACACTTTCTGTAGCTTGCACTTTAAAAGCACTAAAAGTCTTTCGTACTGCCGTAAAATACGATATCGAAAGACTTATTTATATCTGATAATGCTTTGCCTTGCCTATATTAATATTGTCGATATTTGTTACACATATGTTATAGGCCGAGTGATGTCGCAACTGTGTACAAGTTATAATTTCTCAAATAGATAGTGTTTCTATGTACAATCTTGTCACTTATGTGGAACGATGTGTTGTGCAAAAAGCAGGTGTTCCATGCACGGTGCTAGCCGGTTTCGGATATTTGCTATAAGTGATAAGAATTCGCGAGTCTTCAATAATTTTGTAATGGAATTTTATGAAGTGTTTTTGCGATTAGATTACTAAGTATGAGTATCGTTTGACATAAAGAGATGTGCAAATAACGTTAGAAAACACATGTGGCTGTTTTATTTAGTGATAAATAAGATGATATTGTTTTTATTAATCTTTACTTGTTCACGTCGAAATTAGGCCGGTTGCACTTGGTTCTATTCGGTGACCAAAAGTTCAAAACTTTATCATATTTCAAATTTAGAATCGATCGAAGAGGTAATGTGATAGTAAGTTTTTATGAGCCTGCCAAAGTGACTCTACGCTGTCTGATAGAAAGCATGAGTAAAATCCAAGAGTAGTGGTCACCATACATATTGCGAATACATCCAATTTAACATGGTGACCCATACTATGGTGCTTGTTGAGATGTTTCTGCATCATTGGGCCTCTTGTCTGCCAACCACTAACAGAAACACGACAGTACAGTCCGTGTGGTGACGGATTAAGTATACAGAGTGTCACCACCCCTATTCATCCCACGTGGGTGTCGTAAAAGGCGACTAAGGGATAAACTACGCAAGACAACATCAATGCAAAGAGAAGGAAAACTTGAAACCAACCCTATACCAACCCGTCTGGCCAGCGTGGTATAGTAGGCCAATACCTCCTTTTCAAGGAGAGGCCTATGTCCAGCAGTGGACTGTTAAAGGTTGTTGATGATGATGACGAATGCTGTTATTGTGGAATGGCATACTGTGAGAGGGTAGTAGCGTCCCGGTCCAGCCGGTGTATTAGTACTAAAATCTGTGTGGCTTACTATATAGGAAAGTTACCCTCAAGCACTTTTCTTTCATGTAATCAAGAGCAGTACAAATTTCCTATATTTTTTATATTTGTTCTTAAAAATGTTTGTTTCTGAGCGATCTCAATATTCTATAGTACGAAAGAAGTTAAATAGTTACATATTTTGCATGATAATTCAGCAGCAGCAAAACAATGTATCAGATGATAAGGACGCTATATTTGTGAAAACATTGTTCTTAAGGTCCATTTTGATGTTAAGTATTGGAACGAAAGGGCAGTGAAATCTTTGACCCGCTAGTGCTTATGACCAAACCCTCGAAGATTAAGTTAATCCAAGTGCTGCAGAGTAAGGTACGGCAATTACAGCGACTATTAAACCATCGCGCCAAGGTTATTAAATGAGACACCTTTGTTTTACAATACAGATGATGGTGATTTGTCATACCGTTGAGTGCACTCCGTCTAATAACAATACTGAACAAGACAAGCATAAAAAATAGTAGGTACTTATTTTTGTACAGAAGTGCTACTTTTTGTGTTGAGTTGTAATGTCAGCTTTTGTCATTCGATAGTATTGTTTTTGGTTTTTGTTACGTATTTTTAATATATTTACTACTGCAAGAAAAACGAACAATACATGATACATTATCATGCAATATGTCAATTTTCTTTTTCTTCTTCCTAGCCTTTATTCCCAATATGATTTGGGGTCGGCTTACTACTCCAACTGGTTTTACCTGAACTTCAGTTTTTACATGGACACTGACATCGGACCTCCGCAGCACTTAAGGAGAACTGAAATTCGAAGGTTAAACTAGTTATTAGTATATTCGAGGGCACTGAATTCCCAATAACGATGGCCATAGATGTTCATGACAATCGGGACCGATGGCTTAACGTGCTCTCCGAGGCTCGGGCGTGAATCACCGCCAAATTTCTATACTCCGGGCTGCTATTAAGGATTTCCTGTAAGAAAACCCAATAACACTTTTGGCCCGACCTGGGATTAGCAATCGCATACGCATACCAATGAGGCAGTCTGCAATGTGGCAAAATTACTTTTCTAAATATCCAGCCTAGCCGTTACCTTAATACTCGATAACTCGATCCTTCCTACCTACCTATTAAATCGTGATTCACATCATTCGTCTTGACTACGTGCACAATAAAAAAATTAATGCCTGCAAATCAAACTGCGTAATAACCTTTCTCATTGCCAAAATCTTATAATTTGACCTACATTATTTAGTGCAGCCCTACATAAAAATACTTCATGTTGATTTATAATTCACTGTTTCATTTATTGTGCATAATTTTGACAGTCGCATTCCAAATGTCGTGTGTCGTTATACACGACATTTGGAATGAAATAAAAAAAAAAATGTCGTTATACTTTTTTTATTAAAATAACTCCCGCGGTATCCTGTGTCACTGAAACTTTATAAACAAACATGACTCGGATTTAAAGGACACCCAGGTCTAGGACAACAACTTGTGGAACACAGTAGAAAGCGATGTGGCGATTGCTTAAGCCACTACGAAACCCGTGCAGTAAGTTGGGATTAATATAAAAGAATGTTTTTTTT
Organism: Phragmatobia fuliginosa; assembly: GCA_932526445.1. Classification (NCBI taxonomy): domain Eukaryota; kingdom Metazoa; phylum Arthropoda; class Insecta; order Lepidoptera; family Erebidae; genus Phragmatobia; species Phragmatobia fuliginosa. The sequence goes on along the minus strand of OW052066.1, from coordinate 5,431,262 downwards.
AGGAGATAACGATGCTCTAAGATAAGATATAAAACGATCTGTGATACCTTTATGAGTCACAGGTTACAGAATTTAAAAAAAAAAGTAACAGAGTTACGCCGATTTTAGCACGAATGGACCGGCTCGACCAGGACGGTACTACCGTCACACAGAAGATCAACCTATAATGACAGAATTCATGCTGTCGTATTTCGTTGGTGGGTGAAAGATACGGAAGGCCCAATGATGCTTCTGCATCTCATTACGTCGCTATAGTTTGGGTCACCATGCTGTATTGTCTGAACTTACAATGAAGATGGTGACCCTTACTTTTGGATTTGACTCGTGCTTTCCACCAGGCAGAGTCACTTTGGTAGACTTTAAAATTAAAATAAGGTCTTCCATATGTTCTTCTTTTGATAAAATAGTAACCAGCCGAATATCAGCTATTTCTACTAATGTCAAGTGATTACCGTCTTCAATTTTATAGTCTTCTAGTCTTCAAATCGTCATCATAATAAATAAATAAATAAATAATCAATAAATATTTCGGACATCTTACACACAACGTCATCTAGTCCCAAACTAAGCTGATAGTCTAATCGACAAGTTGAAAATGGTACAAAATAGAGATGTTGCTCTTAAAATTGTGCGATAGCTCATTGGATCCGGAGTAACGCCTAGAAAATGTGCCAAAAGCGTGTATTAGCCCATAAAAAAATGTAAAAGTTATAAACAATTAAAGATGAAAAAAAAATGGCATTTCGTTTTTTGCCGATATTTCATACTCGCTTTTGTGCCGTACTCGCTTTTGGCGCCACGCGTGCAACCTAAAAATGTCGCGCGCAGACCTATTTTCAGCGTTAAATTAAAATTATAAATAATGGAGATAGAGTTCCGGGAGTTAGGAGTTTTTTATTGGAAATTTCCTCTTCTTACAGAATCTTTTATGAAATTCCTTAAATATCAATAGTTTATGAAATATTGATGAAAATGTCATTTATTTTCATCTTTAATTGTTTATAACTTTTGCAATTTTTTATGTGCTAATACACGCTTTTGACAAATTTTTTAGACGTCATTCCGAATCCAATGAGCTATCGCACATAATTTTAAGAGCAGTATCTCTATTTTGTACCATTTTCAACTTGTCGACTAGACTTTGAGCTTGTATTATGGATACTAAACAACTGATATAAATACATAAACATACTTTTTTTTGAAAATACATAGGTACATATTATACATACACATTATACATAAAAAAAACACCCAGACTCCGAAACAAATATTTGTGGATCACACACAAATTTTTGGTCTGACCCGGGAATCGAACCCGAATTTAATGATTAAAAAATGTGGATGATATGAAATGGGGACCGTCTTCCGAAGAAATAAAAAACGATCTCCTTCTTCAATATATTAATAGTATACCTATCATAAACTGACAAGTTTCATAGATAAGTTTGACAGCCGTTGTTAAGTTTTTCATCTGTTTAGTATGGATAAGGTCAACAAGTTAAAGTGCTATTAAATTGTAGTGAAGTCACACCAACAGGCATTATTTGAAACGACAAACTCAATAAAGCCGAAATGTTATATCTAATAAGGAGGACTTGGCTAGATTCTTCCTATCCATTTAGAGCAAGGTGACATCCAATAAATTGCATAAATGCATATCAATGTAGTAAGTACAATACGTACATATATTATTTATCTATTTGGTATTACTGACATGAGATCATAACGAAATAGATAATTATTTATTTATTTATTTCTACCTTACAATATCCTTACATACAGACTAATACAATGCGATATTGTAGTTACATTTTTTCTAAAAAACTAATTTCATTTGTTGGTAACTAATTTTGTATTTATAAATGTGTGAATTCACTGCAATGAGTGCAATAAAATATTTCCACCTCGTCAGCTATGAGGTTGACCATTGAAGATGGTTTGTGTCTGTAGATAAAAGAAAATAACTAGGATGGTAGCAGCTTACTCGAGATTCATACTTTTCTTGCGAGGGTAAAAAATTGACGACAGACGGAACTTATTTGTAGGTAAGTTTTAATAGAATCACGAGACACTCTTAGCTCTTAACCTACCTATAACCCCAAAGAGTCAAATCCCGAAATGAGTTTTTCCCTCATCAACAATAAGAAACTTGTTTCATTTTAAGAAATACATTATGCAAGTGAAGTCACGCACGAGCAGTGCTACCAAAGAATAAAATACCAAATGCCCGTGGTAATCAATAATCAATTATCCAGTAAAAGGTAGGGATATTATAAACGTTTAATTAAGACTAGTTCTATAATAAATTGAAAAACCTAACCAACTTAAACACCAGTACTGACCATATACAACTCGATTACATTAGCGGTAACATCAACTTATCATAATAAATCGATTTCGGACATGCTTACGTATGTATATATGTTACCTGCAATCTGTTTAAGCTGACATTCTGTACAATACCAAGTAAATGTTTACAAAACCCGAAATGTATAGGTTATGTTTTAAATATTTTTTTATTTTATACTTTGCTTAGGTATTTTTTTATAAAATGCTTATACTCAGCCGGTAATGTGCAATATACGAGAACAATTCAAAAACAATCTACTTAAACTCATTTGGTTCGAATGATTCAACAGAGGGTTTCTGGCACTCGCCTGCACCGGGTATGTCCCGGCCTGCAAAAATGAAAATTTCGATGTAAAAAAAATATATATTGATAGATCTTAATTAGCCCTTTCGAACTACGTTCATTAATTTATGAGCCCCTCTTTCGTTTTCTCAGGAAAAAACAAAATATCATTTTTATTTTTTCACCTTTTCAAATATCCGTATCTCTTTCAAAGAGGGTTATTTTTTACTCTACCAAGCGTAGAAAAATTGCCCTTGAGCTGATTTAAATTGCCCTCGTGTCAATTATTATAAATATTTAGTAATAATCCTTTAAAAAGTAAAAGAACTAGACTAGTTTGTATAGAATAGGTACCTATGTAAAGTATGAAATGGACTATTATGTTTATTTTATTTCATACATTCAATCCCCCAGGCATTATATAGATTACGTAGGCATTGTATAGAATATCGGAATTATACAGATTGCCGGTAACATGTACAGTAACAAACCCACCTTGCACTCACGATTATAAGTAATCGTAAGTTCGACTCGATACAAAATCGATTGCGACCTTCGATTTAAAATAAATTGAGCTACACCTACATTGAACCATATATTTAGTCGTAAAACAGACATGTTTACGTTTTAAACTGAATATGACTTAATTAACTTGTTTGAAAGTCTCAATTACAGTCAATCATTCTTTAATTATTGACGCCCTGAAAACCTACCTACCTATATCAAAGTATACATATTGATATATACGTTGGTCGAGTGGTTAGCGCATGCAACTGCTAATCAAGAGGTCTCGGGTTAAATCCCGGGTCGGGCCAAAAAGTGTTATTGGGTTTTTCTTACAGGAAATTCTTATTAACAGCCCGGAGTATGGAAATTTGGAGGTGATTCACGCCCGTGCCTCGAAAAGCACGTAAAATCTTCGGTCTCGGTTGTCATGATCATCTATGTTAATCGTTATTGGGAAGTCAGTGTCCTCAAATTTACTGACAACTAGTGCAACCTTCGAACTTCAGTTCTTCCTTAGGGTTGCGGAGGTCCGATACCAGTCGCTCCGTAAACTAACTGATATTCAGGTAAAACCGGTTGACCCAGTAGCCGACCCTAAATAATATTGGGAATAATGCTAGGAAGATGAGATATATAGATAGAAATAGTCTTAAATTCCATGAATATACTCGTATGTCCTACTTCCTACTAAGGAGCCTATACTATAAACCTAATAACAGATCGAACGATTTTTTACCTATTTAAGCATCCGTGTTACCCTAATTACTTGTACTTGTTGTGTACCTGAAAGTAACGCCACGGGGCGGAGCTAGTCTAACAAAATTAGCTCCAAATTACTCCTTATATCATCATCTATCTCTCAGTGAAAATCCCGTCTAAATCGGTCCAGTTGTGCCAAAGATTAACCGAAGAGACAGACTGACAGACAGACAGACAAATAGGGCGATTCTTCGAAACACTTCTTTTTAAGTTCTATAATAAAATATAAAACGCTAAGTAAATAAAGCTCATAATAAAAAACTAAAGTAATGTAAGCTGAGTCATCGAAAGTCATAAATTCAAAATGAAACAACTGTCTTCAAAACAATAACGGCCTTCGGAGGAGAATGATGCAGAAACAGCCGTCAGGGTCACCATGCTGCATTGCTTACCCTCACAATGAAGATGGTGACCCCTAATCTTGGATTCTTCTCATGCTTTCCATGAGGCAGAGTAGAGTTACTTTGGCAGACTTAAATATTACAAAAAAAAAAACAATAAACTCACATTATACAAACGGACATTAACATTGTGAAGGTGGTTTCTCACGAGCAGACGGATGTGGGCGGAAAAACCTTGAAGAAATATGTAACAGAAATGAAAAGAGTACCTACAGCCATGGATGACGCGATGGAGCCGGAAACCAAGCAGTGTTTCGCGATGCAATTCTCTGCAAATCTTATTTATTTACGTCTATACTAGCTTTCGCCCGCGGCTTCATTCACGTCTACATCAGTTAACAGAGTAAAAATTAGCCTATATCCTTTCTCAGGCTTTAGAATATCTAGGTACAAAATTTCATTTAAATCGATGCAGTGCTTTTCAGTTTATGACGAACCGACACACGCGGTGAAGGATTTTATTTTATAATATGTTGTGTGATATACATATAAATTCTTGTGTCGCAATATTAGTTGCCATTCTCCTCTGAAACGGTTTGATCGATTCTTATTATATTTTGTGTTTTTATTTAGTAAGTCTAAAAATAGGACGTAAACAATTTTTATAGCCCTAGGTAATGGCGGTAGAAAGTAAAAGCCTACGTCTTTCTCAAGCTCTCGATATCTGTGTACCAAATCGAATTGAAATCGGTTCAGTGGTTTTGGCATGGAAGCCCGACAGACCGACAGAGTAAAGCTGGAAACAATTATCGGACGCAGCTGACGGCTGACAGCCGCGTCACTTGTGCCAGATTTCTGTCGGACGTCCGAACGCTCAAGGTCAGTCAAAGGTCACGTCCACGACTTACGTCCGATAGTTTGCACAGCTCAGTGTATGTCCATACTCTAGATCACGGCTATCAGCCGCGTCCGATAATGTGTTATTAGTAAGAATTAGTCTCTGCTATCGCTTCCTGTAACCTGTAGGTGTTTTTGTGTATTAATGTCTAACAGAAAACCGAGGCAAGCTAGCTGTTCAGTTTGACGTCAGATGATGGGTGACGTGAAATTAGTAATAGTAGGAGTATTGAATGTCGATGTAACATCATAGACTCGCTTGTTCTTGTACAACTCAGCATAATTTCATCTACAACATCTAAGCTCATAGCACATCACCTTTGACTACACTAGCGCCGTTGTGGTCGATACTTGAACTATATTCGGTCGTCCATTTTCTCGGCTTGTTGTCTATAAGATCGAATAACAATAGAAAGTTAATTAGTCTAATCCTGATCGATTATATTTGCGATATTATAATGGTATTATTTAAAGTGTTATCGAATTAGACTGTCCTTAATATCTGTTCGTGATACAGTTGATATTGAGGCGTTATGTAATAATTGCAACTTGTTGTTACATATATTTGAATGTGTAAGAACATTACTTATTAAAATTAACAGCAGGTAGTAGTATTATTTAATGTTATCATAAGTACTTATGTAATTTTCAACTTTTACCTGAGAACACAGGGCCTGAACCTTTTGTAAAATAACTACGAAACCAAGAGTTCTCAGAGTTTTGAAAAAGGAGTTCTTCTTTTATTGCAAATTCTTAACTGTATCGTTTTAATCTGTAGACAACGATGAATCCATAGCGTTTTTCATAAACAACAAAACGACGTAAAATGCGCTTAAGTTTTATAATAGTGCACTGATTTTTTTGTGACCACTACGGTCTCTTCAGAATGCAAACAATGCAGCAATGTGATGTGACCCTCATTATGGGGGCCTAGTCTAATGGTTCTGTATTATCAAGCCTCCGCTCTCGTACTCACCAACGAAACAAGACAACACGAATGTTGTCATTTTAAGTTTAACTTCTGTGTGAGCGCAGTACTGCCCGGTCGAGCTGGCCCGTTCGTGCTGAAATCAGCGTGGCTCAACTAACATTTTAAATTTCAAAAAGAAGAGGAAAATTGTAATTTGTTCTAAATCATGGTGTACACAAATTGTCTTTTGATCCGACTTTGCAGGTTCCTTATTTCATACCTAGGTACTAGTTCTTCCTAGCCTTTATTCCCAAGTTTATTTGACTTGATTTTACCTGAATTTCAGTTTTTCCACGGAGCGACTGGCATCGGACCTCCGCAACCCTAAGGGAGAACTGAAATTCGAAGATTGAACTAGTTATCACTATATTTGAGGGCACCAATAACGATTGCCATAGATGTTCATGACAACCGGGACTGACGGCTTTACGTGCTCTCCGAGGTACGGGCGTGAATCACCCGCCAAACTTCCAAACTCCGGGCTGCTTTTAACCCAAAACCACTTTTTAGCCCGACCCGGGATTTGAACCCGAGACCTCTTGATTAGCAGTCGCATACGCTAACCACTAGACCAACGAGGCAGTACCATACCTACTAGTATTGATCCCAAATATTTTATATTTGTACCCCCATTAAACATATTTCTAACAGTAACTAGGACACCAATAAACTTTTTAAAAATCTTTAATTGAGAATAAATTATACGTCTTTATAGCTATTTGTAGTGACAGTTTTACATGGCTATACTTTTATTCTCTTTATTTATCTTTCTTTCTTCTCTTTATCTTTTGCTGTTTCTGTCTTTTCAGAATAAAATTCTAACTAGACTCGTAATTGTGTGCAGTATAACTACAAACAAATGGGCATGCCAAGAAACCATATATCGTAACCTTGGAGTTTCGTGACTTGTTCGCAGTGAAATTAAAAGTACAAGCTGAATAGTTCATAAGACTTATATCTGACATACCGATACATTACAAATAGCGTTACAGATAGGATCATAGCTTTATAAACTGAACATTATAATGAACTGAAAGGCAACCCGGTCGGGTCTACTAGATCTATTGTGACAGGCTTGAACGGACGTGTGTAGTTGTATGACGAATGCTTCAGATGACTAACATAAATGGACAGGAATGTTTTGTTTCTAAATAATACTTAGCATAGGTCACAGTTTTTAATGCACATAATACATTGATTTACAGGTTTACAAGATCGTCGGTCTGGTACCGGATCAAGAACACGGACTGTTACTAAGTCACCACCCCTATACATCCCGTGAATGTCGCGAGAGGCGACAAACTACGCAGGAAAACATCAATGCAAAGAGAAGGAAAACTTTAAACAAACCCTTTACCAACCCGCCTTGCCAGCGTGGTATCCTAGACCTAAGAATCCTTTCCACGGAGAGGCCTGTATTCAGCAGTGTACCTTAAAAGGCTACGATATCATTAGGGAATTATTGGGATCATCATCATCAATATTGTTTTTTTTTATAGAGTGCCAGGGTGACAATACTCTGCTTGATGGAAAGCATGAGTAGAATCCAAGGGTATGTATCCATCACACTCTGTGAATACAAGCAGTGTGGCGAAGCCGACCCACACTATGGCGGCCTAGTGAGACACTTTTTCCCGCCCCTGTTAAAGAACCCGGAATCATAATGGGAAGGAAACACGTGAGCTGGTAGTGAGTTCCAGTTTTTAACTGCTCGGCACAGGAAAGAAGAGCCGAACCATTTAATTCTAGTGCATATTTCTACAACTTTATGGTCTGAAACTATGCTGCCGATCATTCAGCCAGGAGTGATCCTCCAGGTAGCAAACCAATTAGCTGTTGAAGATTCACTGGAACACCTTGTAGAGAATGGAGGTGACGGCTATAGGTGGGTAAGTAGCTGGATCGGAGCTGTCACCTTTCTTAGGCATAGGACATTCGCCTTCTCCAGGTCTAGGGGACAATTCCTGAGGTATGCAGTACAGTACAGATACAATTTGCTATGTCTTAACACTTAATTGCCATATAACCAATCGTACGATAGCATAAATAGGTATATTTAATGTACAATAATGTCTATTGTACTCTGGTGAATACTTATGTACCAGTATTAGATATTTAAAATCGTTGGGATCTGAATCATTGGTTCTTATAAGCTTTATTACAACTGACAGAGGAGGTCAGAAAGGTCACAAGAACAATTAAATACAGGTTATTTATAGAACACATACCTTCTATTGTTTTTCTAACGACATGTTTACACGCATTTGCGTATGAGTACGCAAATTAAGTACCTAGCCATTATAGCTTCGTCGAACAACAAAGTACTGAAGGTCTTATTTCGACCTCCTTTAGGTTATATTAATATGTTAGTTTGTTCCCATCAAAATAGGTTTTAATTCACTTAAATATTGTACAAATTGCTTCTTGTACACATTTAATATTGAAGATGACTACTAGCTGTAATGAAGTTGAAGTTAAAGTAGGTATATAATATTCCGGCCGTGGGTGGACGGAATGGGTTTCCCCGTCCATCTGCTGTAGTGGCCAGCCGCGAGGGGGCGACGTCCGGTCACACAATATGAGAGGATAAAGAGTTGGTGCCCGCAACAGTGCAGGCAGGCGCCAGGAGGGGTCCAGGAGACCAAAACACAGGCGCAGAGAGGTCACACCGTGTGGTTTTAGTCGGTTCGAGTCCGACACATCGCCCCGCCGAATCGAAAACCCCGGCGGGTGACGGTCCGAGGGGATTTCCACACGTTAAAAAAAATTGTATATATTATTCCACAAAATTAAGAGGTAAGACACGCTGATATCAGCACGAAAGGGTCGGTCGAAGACCTTGGCGATATTACCCTCATGCAGCTTTCCATCAGGCAGAGCAGAGTCACATTGGTAGGCTTAAATATAAAAAAAGTTTAAATAAATAAATAATAAATGATAAATAAATATTTTAGGACATTTTACACACAATGCCATCTAGTCCCCAAACTAAGCAGAGCTTGTATCATGGGTAACTAGAAAACTGATATAAATACATAAACATACTTTTTTTTTGTAAATACATACATATTATACATAGAAAACACCCAAACTCCGAAACAAATATTTGCGGATCGCATAAACATTTGGTCCGACCCGGGAATCGAAACCGAGACCTCTTGATCAGCAGTCACATACGCTAACTACTAGACCAACGAGGCAGTCGTATAATATATCTATTTATCAAAAGCCCGCTAGTAATATTTGCTTGATGTAATTTTCAAAGTTTTCACTCAATCAGATGTACTCAGAACCTAAGACCACAGATTAATAAATAGACGCACATTTGTGTGATTTGAAGATTCGTTACTACAAAATAATCACAATGATTAGTCACCGAATATGGGATGTAAGAACGACCTTGTTTACTCCATCTGCAACTAAGACCTATATAAAAATAGTTATATCTATATGTGACTTTGTCTATTACATAAATTGGCGTTTGAATTGGTATTTTATCAAAATGTGAAAAGGCTCGAGCTTTTCAATTCATTTCTCCAACAATGAAATCATTGCCTTTTTATCTATACAAAAAAAAAATGGCAGTGTCTGTATATAATATAAATTAACAGATTTTTACGAAATGCTCCTGAAAGTGTATAAAGTACTTACACAAAAAGTGCAATTTTTAAAAAAATTGTCTGTCTGTCCGTCTGTTTGTTCCGGGTAATCTCTGTAACGGCTGCACCGATTTTGACGGGATAAGTTGACGATATAAGAAATAACTAAGGCTAATTATTTTTAGACTAGCTTCGTTATTCACGATTTATAACAATAATTTATTTATTTATTTTAAACTTATTGCACATGTTGTACAAAGGCGGACTTAATAATCGCGGGTAACACCGCGGGACGCAGCTAGTCTTAAATAAATACCTACTCATTAAAAGGTTTTAGTTAGGTATGTAGAGCAAAATTTGTTTATGCGTTCTACAACAAAATAATAATATTAAAGTCGTTCTCATATCTAATACCTACTCCTGTCTTATACATTCAGTGGTACTGTCTGTCTGTCTGTCAGATGAAAAGCAATTTGTAAATTATATGTAATAGGCTATTTGTTTTATACCAACCATTGTCTGAACAATAATAGTTATTTCGTTACGATGGTATCAATTATTTTTGATAAACAATGTATTGTTTTGTCTCCACGTAGCATTGCCGGCACAATCAACATCATCTTCTTAACCTATATAACTTACAAGATTCGTTTTACCTGAATATGTATAAGTTTTTCAATGGACTGACTGGCATCGAACCTCCGCAACCCTGAGGGTGAAATGAATTTGAAGGTTTAACTAGTTTTCAGTACATTTGAGGGCACTGACTTCTCAATAACGATTGCCATGAATGTTCATGACTACCAGGACCGACGGCTTAATGTGATCTCTGAGGTACGGGCGTAAAATACCGCCATAATAAATAGATTAATCCATATTTATTGTAAATAAATGTCCGGAATGCATATAATTAACCATTTATAGTTGTCATACGCAGACATCATGAAAGATACCCTACTTTCGTAGTGACAGCTAAGGTATAAGGACGTCCTCAAGCGTAACCTCCTCGCCTGTGGCATACCAACAGATGCCTGGGAGCGGTGTGCGAGTATCAGATCCGAATGGCGAAGGACGGTCTGCACGGGTGTCGAGGAGTTCGAGACCGCGTGAAGGAACTTGACGCGAAGCGTTAATGGCGCAAAACCAGACTCAAGATCTTGTACCACTAGGTATACTTGCAACTCTGACGGCCAGCTCTACCGTACGCGGTGCAACCGAATTTTTAAAACTCAGGGAGAACCCAGGCTGAACAGGATGGAGTCGCCATCACCGAAAACGGTGTGGATAGATAGATAAAATGACAGCTAAACTGGCTAAACAGCTAAATAGCTTACAATGAAAATAAATTTTACTGTGGCTCATCATTATCAGCATATCGCAGTCCACTGTTCTACATAGGCCTCTCCAATCATATATTATTAATTTATTTATTTATCATAATAATGTATAACACAACTTGCAAATATTAAGCTAGTAGATATAGCTGCAGATTTTCCAACCCAATAGTTATTTTTCTATACTTCCAAAATAGCACAAATTTTGACCAAGAATTTGCGTCTAGGTACATTGCTTTTCATCAGATGACAATTGGAATGCCAAATTTAATACATTCTAATTCATATCAAAAGTAATAAGAACACAACCAAACAAATTAATTGATTTACACGAAAACAATAATAGTGCACTACATTTGTTAGTGTAGTGAGATTAACAAGTGAAGTCGGGTGTCGATATAGGTGGTAGTAAATGGCGCCTAGTGGGCGAGTCACGATCCGCAGTGGCAGATATCAGATAAACATATCCATTTGAGGCGTCCATTTGTCAAATCCGATTTAACACGTGGTTGACACGTGTGGGTTAATACATACTTTTACCTTGATTTAATTTGGTTTTGTACAACAATAAGAATGCTAAGTACGAACTTTTTAAAATCTTACTACTTGGAGAAACTAATAAAGATGGATACTATCATAAATTGTCATCAACATCAGACTTTTGGACATAGGCCTCTCTAATTGCTCGCCACTAAGTTCGATCCTCGGCTACTCGCATCCAGCTCCTGCCATCCGTCTTGCGCAAACTATCATTCCACCTGACCTGTGGACGTCCTACACGTACTACACAGTGTATTATACAATACGAATTTAAATAATGAGATAAGATTTCAATAATCTTTAAAGTAACTATTTAATTTTTACTATTTTTTTAACACGCAAAGTAACTGCCATTTAGACAACAATTTGATGATGCAGAGCTCTACGATGAACAATATACAACACATTATAATTATATCGATGTAATTAATATCATTATCGAAATTCTTAATATGGAGTATGGATAATATGATGATATGGTATTACTTGCTCCCGTGCCTCTGGGAGCACATTAAGCCGATGGTCCCGGTTGTCATGAACATCTATGGCAATCGTTATTGGGAAGTCAGTGCCCTCAAATAAACTGACAACAAGTTCAACGTAGTTTGATCAAAAGCCCAACTTAATCCAAAACACAAAGCTACAGAGCCCATTCGGAGGAAATCTTCACAGATACTCATTGAGGACTCCCATTCGAAAACAATCGCCTGACACTATTAAGGCTAAGTACACACGAAGCGTTTTTTTCCCGTGCCCGCTGCGGTGGTGGAACTGTGAAGTAAATATAATGCAACAGCTCGTTTCTGGTGTGTGTCGATGGCGGTCTGAACCTCAACTGAACATTACCGCATCTTGAAACCGCCTGTCTTGCGATCAGTGCCCGCAAACGTGGCGGGCGAAGATCGCAACCGCGACAGCCGCGTAACCGCGCAAATAACCGGTTTCGTGTGTATAGAAAAAAAACCGCAGTTCCACGACCGCAGCGGGCACGGGAGAAAAACGCTTCGTGTGTACTTAGCCTAACACATAACAATTAAAACAAAAATTCAAAATGTCACACACACACAAACACATTTACACATACTTTGACGAAGGGGAACACATGCATATGTATGGCTACAAGTTAATGTATACCATGTTGCTCAATGCGAAAACACTATCAGTGCTTACACAAAAAAAAACTTTATTTTTTAGGGCGTGATCTGTCACAAAACTATCCTTCAATCTGCCACAAAGCCACAAAATCACCGAACTCACAAACAAACAAAGCTAGATATATGATCAAGATCATTGCTAATCTACCAGTAACGTACGTAAGGTCACGAATATGTAGGACCTTGCACCGTATGCGCCTGCGCAGATACGATCGACTTATAAATCCAGATACCAACCGTTACGCAATAATAACGTGTACTTTAATTGTTACTAGATGTGAGTTATTTGTTGTTTTAATATGTGATAATGATGTAATCATGTGTTTACAGTACAATTAAATTATCGTATTTTTTTTCTTTTTTTTAAAGATATCTGCATCCACTACGTCACCCTTTTTAAATCAGTTTACTTATTATTGTACAGGTAATGTTTTTTTTTTTAAATTAAGGCATGAAGAATAAATAAATAAAATAAATGAATCTTTCGGACATCTGATACACAGCATCATTCAGTCCCAAGCTAAGCAGAGCTTGTATTATAGGTACCTATTATACAACTGATATAAATACAAAAACATACTTTTTTTTTGTAAATACATACATATTATAAGTAGAAAACACCCAGACTCCGAAAAAAATATATTTGGTCCGACCCGGGAATCGAATCCGAGACCTCTTGAGCAGCAGCCACATACGCTAACCACTAGACCAACAAGGCATAAATAGACTAGTTCTTAGATCAAAGGACAAAGGTATTAATAAAATAACAAAACAATATACAATAAATAATTTATTACGTATAGGGCTAGGCTCTATATAAATGCTTCATCACTACGCTTACAAGGCATATTGTACAAACAGATTATGTATTACAATAAATATAAGATACTATTTAAATCAGAACATATGTATGTACCAGAGATATTGTATGTCTGATTGTACATAAATACATAATATGTCGTACATATTCAGAATATACAAAGTTATGTTGACCAAACACAAAATAAGATATAGTATATTTATCTACATATGTTTGTTTGTAACCGACTCCGAGTTTGACCCACTTTAAACGGCCATATTTCATTCAAACTTTGTAGATTTATCGAGGACCGATGACAATACACTTATTTAAAAAAAAACTAAAAAAAATGTTTCAACAAATTTGTCTTTTTTAGTCTAGAAAAAAAAAATAGTTTAAATAAACTAAACAAACACAAAGCGTGGGGCGACGTTATTGAAATATTTTCAGAAAGCACCCCACGGTTTTTTACATTAAAATTATTTTCTACTTTTTACTTTAAAAGCGTGTTTGTTTAGTCTTTAAAACTATTTATTTTTAAATACGAATTGAGTATTTTGTTACAAGCATACATAAAACAGACACAAAAAACACCCAGATTGAACAAAAATTTGTGGATCACACAAAGTGTTGTTCTGTATGGGTTTGAACCAACTACACTTGGCGCAGTAGAAAACTTCATGGCGACCGCTTAAACCATTAGGCCAACCATGCAGTATATTTTTTTAGATTGTTATGCTGTACCAGGAACATAACGGATATTATAACTATCCCTTTACATAAAACAAGTATTTCGTACTTTGAATGTAGATATTAGATATTTAAAATTGGTTATAGCACCATATTGAATCCTCTCATATATTACTGATCAATAGAGTTGTCGCGGTATATTGAAACAGAATTTTGCTTAAGGCGACTTCGTTCCGAGGTGTGGAGTAATTGAAGGGTCTGTGAATAACCGGTGAAGGTCGACCTAAGCCCATCTGTTAACACATTTTACTTTTTTAATAACATACCTATGAAAGCTTGCCTTTGCAAAGCTAACATTTTTTTTTATTTAATTTTAATGACCACTTTTTTCGTAAGCAAACCTATACCATTATTTTCATTTTTAAATAATCTTTATTGTGATATTAATTTCGATTAGTTATCAACTGTAAATAAATTAATATTTCGGGCATCTTACACACAACGCCATCAAGTCCCAAACTAAGCAGAGCTTGTATTATGGGTACTAGACCACTGATATAAATACACAAACATACATTTTTTTATTGCATACATAATTGTTATACATTGCGATTAAACAAACAGTTCGACCCGGGAATCGAACCCGAGATCTCTTGATCACCAGCCGCATATGCTAACCACTAGACCAACAAGACAGTCATTTAGTTCAGGCAGGCAAGGAAATTTTATTTTTAAAATTCGACAAATTTGAGATAGGCATGTCATCATAGGTTTTATTAATTACATAAACATCAAAAGTAGATGTCTGATCTGGTTCTGTAGGTGCAAGTAGATCTTCACTACCTCTTGTACTAATATTAAAATCAATAAATGACTTTTTTTTTAATATATTAGCATGTTGAACTGAATATAAAAATCTGCATACGTTCACGATCCATCTTGGTTCTGCAACTGTTTCAGTTGCTTCAAGACGGTATCAAGGAGTTTCCTTCTATCTCTCTCGTTCTTTTTCAATACGGAGAATACTGAAGACTTCTGTTCAGCCTCTTTCAGAACAAAAATTTGTGGATCACACAAAGTGTTGTTCTGTATGGGTTTGAACCAACTACACTTGGCGCAGTAGAAAACTTCATGGCGACCGCTTAAACCATTAGGCCAACCATGCAGTATATTTTTTTAGATTGTTATGCTGTACCAGGAACATAACGGATATTATAACTATCCCTTTACATAAAACAAGTATTTCGTACTTTGAATGTAGATATTAGATATTTAAAATTGGTTATAGCACCATATTGAATCCTCTCATATATTACTGATCAATAGAGTTGTCGCGGTATATTGAAACAGAATTTTGCTTAAGGCGACTTCGTTCCGAGGTGTGGAGTAATTGAAGGGTCTGTGAATAACCGGTGAAGGTCGACTAAAGCCCATCTGTTAACACATTTTACTTTTTTAATAACATACCTATGATAGCTTGCCTATTGCAAAGCTAACATTTTTTTTATTTAATTTTAATGACCACTTTTTTCGTAAGCAAACCTATACCATTATTTTCATTTTTAAATAATCTTTATTGTGATATTAATTTCGATTAGTTATCAGCTGTAAATAAATTAATATTTCGGGCATCTTACACACAACGCCATCAAGTCCCAAACTAAGCAGAGCTTGTATTATGGGTACTAGACCACTGAGGGGGCGACGTTCGCGTGTGACCGGACGTTGCCTAATCAGAGAGTAAATTTTTGAGATGGTGCCCGCAACAGTGCGGGCAGGCGCCGGTTGGAGTCCAGAAGGAAATCCCCTCCCTGGACTCCTTCCAATACAAAGGCGCAGAGAGGGTCACACCGTGTGGTTTTAGTCGGTTCGAGTCCGACACACCACCCCGCCGTAACCCCCGACGGGGTGACGGTCCGCGGGGATTTCCACACGTAAAAAAAAAAAAAAAAAAAAAAAAAAAAATGGGTACTAGACCACTGATATAAACACATAAACATACATTGCAATTATACAAACAGTTCGACCCGGGAATCGAACCCGAGATCTCTTGATCAGCAGCCACATATGCTAACCACTAGACCAACAAGACAGTCATTTAGTTCAGGCAGGCAAGGAAATTTTATTTTTAAAATTCGACAAATTTGAGATAGGCATGTCATCATAGGTTTTATTAATTACTTATACATCAAAAGTAGATGTCTGATCTGGTTCTGTAGGTGCAAGTAGATCTTCACTACCTCTTGTACTAATATTAAAATCAATAAATGACTTTTTTTTTAATATATTAGCATGTTGAACTGAATATAAAAATCTGCATACGTTCACGATCCATCTTGGTTCTGCAACTGTTTCAGTTGCTTCAAGACGGTATCAAGGAGTTTCCTTCTATCCCTCTCGTTCTTTTTCAATACGGAGAAGACTGAGGACTTCTGTTCAGCCTCTTTCAGTTTCTCGAGCAGAGTGGCAGCGTCCCTTGGTGTGACCAGAGCGTACTTCCCGCCGTCTATACCTACGTCGTGAAGGTACGAGGACCAGTCCCAACCTGTGATGAGGTCCAGAAGTTGTCTGCGAAAGAAGGTTTTAGTTAATTGTGTACTTGTTTAATCATTTACACCGCGTGTTGCTTGTGCATGACATGTAATGAGCGTTCCCGTAATTCGGAGGTCACGTTAATCAGTCGGTCCCGGTTGTTATCATTTCGAGTCGTGAAGCTTATTTAGAGACCTTCGGGCGGCTTAAACATCCAATGGGCACTAGAAAACTGATATAAATACATAAACATACTTTTTTTTGTAACTACGTACATATTATAGAAAACACCCAAACTCCAAAACAAATATTTGCGGATCACACAAACAATTTGTCCGACCCGGGAATCGAACCCGAGACCTCTTGATCAGCAGTCGCATACGCCAATCACTCACTGCGTCATCGAGGTAGTCAATGTCAAGATGATGATAGTAAGTACCTGAGACTGGCAAAGTGCTGTAGCAGTTCTCCCTCCCGGAGACCCGGCACGGGTTCCCCGGCCGCAAACTGTTCGCACTGGATGACGTCGAGGTTGAGCTGGTCCAGGGCGCCGGAAGACACCTGGCGCACGCCCGGGTCCAGGAGCAGCAGGCGCAGACGACACGCGATGCGATTTGTAGCCGCTCTCACCGCTGCCACACTGATTAACATAAAGACAGATTTTCGATAGAATGAATATTTTTTTTAAATCAAATCAGAAAGGTTTAATCAAGTTGCTTGATTCCAAAATGTCTTTTTAAAATAATTAAATACACACATCAAAAGTGTCTAGGGATCAAGCATTTTTATGCGGATTTCTTGAGATTGAGATGTGGCTTTGTAATAAATTTATGATTTTATAAATTTATATGGATCCTTTTTGGTGCATTTCATAATTTGAATCAGGAACTGTCAATCAAATTCGAGTAAAAGATGAAAATCAGCTGCCAATATTTTCCCTATAAAAACATACAACGCATTGAAGAAATTATTAGTGCTACTGTTTCCCTACTACTGATTAAAACCAACGTTATTATGGAGCGGCGACGTCATTTAAGCAGGGAAGAAATGCTCAGAGCCGTGGGAATGATAGAAGCTGGTTCCCGGCAACGTACTGTGGCTTTAGCTCTGAATACAAGTCAGAGTGTTATCAGTCGACTTTGGACACGTTACCGAAGCACTGGTACCGTGGCTGAGCGCCATGGAGGACGGTATCGCTGCACCACACGGAGACAAGACCGATACATTCAAATCTTAACTCGAAGAGCTCCAACAATAACCGCCATGATGTTAGCCGTGAGGCTTCATCACTCTTCAGGGAACTTAATTAGCGACCAAACAGTCAGAAACCGCTTGCATGAAGTGAACCTTCATTCCCGAAGACCGCTACGGGTACCACCTATAGCAATGCACAATCGTAGGATTCGATATCAATGGGCTCTTGAACACAGAAATTGGGCAGAAGAACAATGGCGTTTCGTGTGCTTTTCTGATGAGTCTCGTTTTGGTATGAGACCGGATACAAGACGTATACGACACTGGAGAACCCCTGGACGCCAACAGCGATTAAAATCCTGCCAGGAAGTCCATCCTTATAGTGGTGGAACCATCATGGTATGGGCGGGTATTTGGATCGGCGGAAGAACTGAGTTGATTTGGATCAGAGGCAACCTCAACGCTCAAATTTATGCTGAGACGATTGTATCAGACGTCATCGTTCCTCTACAAGTGCAAATCGGTCCCTTATTTCAGTTAATGCATGATAATGCACGACCGCACACCGCAAGAGTTGTAAGACAGACTCTCGCCGCAGCTAACATCAATGTCCTGCCCTGGCCTGCTCAGTCGCCAGACTTGAACCCGATTGAGCATGCATGGGATATGCTACAGAGAAGAGCTCTGCCGAATATGGAGGGTATCCAGTCGCAAGAAGACCTTTTTTTGTTGTTGCAACGAACATGGGCGGCCATTCCACAGCGTGATTTGGATGAACTCATTTTGAGTATGCCAAACCGATGTTCTTGTGTTGTTAGTGTTCGCGGTAGAAACACGGATTATTAATTGTTTAAGTTACCTAATAAAATTTTAAAGAAAACTGTTATTTCAGTCTTTTTTTCGAACTTTAATGTTAGTGGTTCAAATGTCAAAAATCCCTTTATTAGGAAAATGGCAAATTTCTTTACTAATGCAAAGGTGACTTGGTTTATCGTTACTGTGACAAACGAAAACACTTTATTTGATGAATCCTTAAAGAAATTTTTAATTAATATCAATCAGGAGAAAAGTTATTGCAAAAATATATGTTGATCCCTAGACACTTTTGATGTGTGTATTTCGGACATGTAACATAACGCCAACTATTTTCAAACTAAGCTGAGTTTTTACTATGAAAACTAGATTGACTGATAGAATATTAATATATTTTTATGGTAAATACATAAATATTTTAGAGAGAAAAACCCCAATCTCCGAAATAAATATCTGTAGATCATACAAAAATTTGGATCGACCCAAAATTTGAACTTGAGACCTCAAGCACGCCGACAAGGACCCGGGCTAAACCAAATGTTTGTGTGATCCACAAATATTTGTTTCAGAGTTTGGGTGTTTTCTATGTATATACTAGTTGACCCAGCGAACTTCGTACTTCTTTAAAATTCCAGAACTTGATCGCAGCGCCACCTACCGGGTCCAATTGCGAATCTAAACCATTCCCAGATCCCCTTGAACTCACACAAAAAATTTCATCAAAATCGGTCGAGTCGTTTGAGAGAAGTTCAGTGACATACACACTCACACAAGAATTATATATATAAAGATTTACTAGTAAAAAAATTGTATTTATATCACTTGTCTAGTACCTATACTACAAGCTATGCTTAGTTTTGAACTAGATGGCGTTGCATGTTAAAAAAGATATATTTAAGAAAAAACAGTCGCATGAAAAACCCGTATCCGGTGATACGACATAGCCCACAGGATTTGCAAGCTGAAGTGGCAGTGGGCTGACCATATATGCCGTAGAACCGATAACCTTTGTGGTAAACGGGTTCTTGAGTGGAGACCGAGACTCGGCAAATGTAGTGTAGGACATCCACAGGTGAGGTGGTGTGGTGATTTGTGCAAGACGGCTGGCAGGAGCTGGATGCGTGCAATTGGTTAGGCCTATGTCCAGCGGTGGACTGCGATAGGCTGATGATGATGATGATGGAAAACCCTCTTTCATTTCCTTACCGAGCTCGTTCGGGCAGCTGTTCTAAGGAAGTGAGCACCCCCGACAGGTAACTGAGCATGTCCGTCACGAAGGCTGATGCCTGACCCGTCGGTTCCACTGAAACAAGCCAAGTATAAAATGACACGTACTGCGAAAGGAGCAACTTTTATTCTGTGTGAATCTATCTGTACTAATATTTTAAAACTGAAGTTTATTTGTTTATTTGAAGGCGGTTATTCTCAAGAACTAATGGTCTGATTTTTAAAAATTTGTTTACTGCCTCGTTGGGTTAGTGGATGGCGTATGCGACTGCTAATCAAGAGATCTCGGGTTTCAAATCCCGGGTCGGGCCAAAAAGTGTTTTTCTTAGGAAATTGTTAATAGCAGCCCAGAGCCTCGGAGAGCACGTAAAGCCGTCGGTCCCGATTGTCATGAACATCTATGGCAATCGTTATTGGGAAGTCAGTGCCCTCAAATTTACTGACAACTAGTTCATGCCTCGAATTTCAGTTCTCCCTTAGGGTTGCGGAGGTCCGATGCCAGTCGCTCCGTGGAAAAACTGATATTCTGGTAAAACCGGATGAAGTAGAAGCCGACCCCAAATAATATTAGGAATAAGGCTAGGAAGAAGTTCACTGTTAGATAGGTCATTCATCGAGGAAGGCTATAGGCCATATATCATCACGCCACGACCAATAGGAACGGAGTATAAAAATGTTTTAAAAACGGGGGAAATTATTTCTTTTGATAGATTTAATTGCGTGTTTATGTCATTTTCCAATGTATTTCTATACCAAAATTCATCCTAATTGGGTTAGCTGGGAAAGCGTAACAGACATACATAATATTTCATGTTAATATGGATATTATTTACCTAATAACCAGTCGTAATTTTCCAGGTCCAAGAACTCGTCGACTTTCTTCTCGAGATTATCGCAGATCTGTTGTTCAGCGTCGTCCCTAGCGGCTTGGAACATACTGCCCGCTGCCTAAAATAACAAAAGAAAATGTATGACTTCTTTTCTAGATTTAAGCATACCAAAGTAACTCTCCTCTGCCTGATAGAAAGTATGAGTAGAATCCACGAGTAGCTGCCATCATCCGCATTGTGAGTGCATACAATGCAGCATGGTGACCCACAGCAAGGCGGCTAATGAGATGCTTCTGCATCATTCTCTCGACCTCCGGAGGCCGGGAGAATGATGCAGAATGATATGCCACTAGTCTCACACTCACCAACGAAAGACGACAGCAGGAATGCTGCTTCTACTTTTCAGGTCATCATTATCCTTAATAATTTTTTTTTATATTGAAGCCTGCCTAAGTGACTCTACTCTGCCTGATAGGAATCCAGGAGAAGGGGTCGCCATCCACATTGTGAGGTTAGGCAATGCAGCTTGGTGAACCATACCATGGCTGCCTGGTCAGATGTTTCTGCATCATTCTCCCAGTCTCCGGAGGCCAGGAGAATTTTGTAGAATGATTGGTCCTCCGGTCTCACACTCACTAACGAAATACGACAGCACGAAGGCTGTCATTATTAGGATGGTCTTCTGTGTGAGGGTAGTACTGCTCCGGTCGAGCCGGCCCATTCGTGCTGAAATCAGCTTGGCTCTACTGCCTCCATTTGTATTTAGTTTACTACAATAGACATAGGTCTCTTCTTAGAATGGAGGTTTCGGCCTTCTATACCGTCCTGCCAGACAGGTATGTATAGGATTTCTCTCCAGTCTTTTTGCATTTATAGTCAGCACATTACTTCTCTATATTTAGTAAGAATGAAAGGTATAGTTTTAAAAAGTAATACAAACCTGTGTAGTGACAAGTTCTGAGCCAGTAATATTGCTGATGAACTCGTACAAGCACAGCGTGGCATCTTCTAAGTACTGTGTGTCTACAATTATCTGTAAAAAGAAAAGAAAAAACCATAAATGTCCATTCGCGTTAAGAACAAAGTGACGTATCAATCAGCGTAAGTCCCGCCCCCTGACCAATCAAATCCCAAGAAATTATATTGGCACCTCATTGGACTACAGCTGTTCCTAGCGGTTGACAATCAGAAATCACATACAAGACACCTATACTAGGCAGAAATAATATATTAATATATATTTATTAACAAAAATATATGTTATTAGTTGACAGCAAAAGGTTTTCCCCTTTTACCTGCCCTCTATTACTAAACAATCCTCTTTTGGTCCCCACTGTCACCTTGCAAACCGACAGCTCCCCAAGACAGCCAAGAATACCCGCACTTAATAACTGTTCATGAACAGTATCGAACTTAAGATAGGTTTTCTGTGACGATGCAGTAGCGATCAATTAGAGCCGGTTTAATTTTATTATCTTTATCAAAAGACTAGCTTTCGCCCGCGGCTCCGCCCGCGTGTATGTCGGTTATCGCGGTAAAAAGTATGTCCTATGTCCTTTCCCAAGGTCAGTTCTATCTTCATACCAAATTTCATCAAAATCGGTTCAGTGGTTTAGGCGTGAAAGCGTGACAGACAGACAGAGTTACTTTCGCATTTATAATATTAGTAGGTATAATCACCTGAACCAGCTGCATCAAGGGCAGTGGTCTACGGAAGAGTGCGGAGAGACACCCGGTGAAGGAGCGGCTGAGCAGCAAGGACGCGGACTGGCGAGCGGCCGCAGCCCTTCGCCCTCCGCCCAGGCCCAGCCCTGCGGAGTACTTGAGCCACGCGTAGATGAACTCCTTCACTTGTACGTACACCGCCGGCACTATCGATGAGAATGGGAACCTGGAGAGAACGAGAAGAGGATGTCAAATTGATTAGTTGGTCTAGTTGTTAGTGATGCTGATAGATCGAGGGTTTGATACCCACCCAGAACAAATGTTTTTATTTTTTTAATAGACATTACAAATATATCTTGTGTCGCGAACTTTACAAACATACAAGAAACGGATACAAGGAACACAGTTGTTAGGTTTTAGATGTGAATTATTTTTAATAGTTTTTTTTGTTTGTGGCGACTTCCACATGCAGAAGCGACGAAAACATACGACAGCGCTATCTAGCGAAGAAACACTGAACTACTAAGAAAACACGGAGTTAACTATACGGAGTAACTACTAATCCTGAATTGCGAAAGTGACATTCTCGCGCCGATTAACATATATACAACATCCCAACATCAACTGTTGGACAGTAGCCCGCCAGGCACGATCACCTCGCCTGGTCGGAGGATCCTCCCTTTGTGTTGGAGGAACACGACACACGTTCCACCACACCTTTGACTATGAAGAGAAACCGGTCAGGTAAAAATTGATGAAAATTAATTAAATCCTTACTAATATTATAAACGCGAAAGTTTGTGAATATGTATGTATGTTTGTTGCTCTTTCACGCAGAAACTACTGAACAGATTGGAATGAAACTTTACAGTAATATAGCTCATATATGACAATAACACATAGCATAATTTTTAATGCAATAATCGTGATACACGCGGGCGAAAGCTAGTAGTAGAATAAATGTACACGTGAGTTTAATTTCAAGAATGGATACAAATAACACCCAGACTCATAACAACAGTTTGTGGATCATTTACACATTTGTTTCACTTAATGATAATGATGATTAAAAACTAAACATGTAACGAACTGATAAAACTTACTTTCGTGGAAACGGTTGTGTTTCTAATTCATCATTATCATACGGGAACGTGTCCATTACACCATCAAATTGATCTTGGGTCTCAACCTGCACACAAACATGAAGACATTAGAACATTTTTATTATCATTATATTAACTGAGAGTTTGTTAATAATTAAGTTAACAAATCTCACAGATTAGGCCTAGTATGTGATGTAATGATAGTCTGGTGATGAAGATTAAACATAGAAGAAATATTTTTTATCCAACTATGGTGAAGACAAAAGAAAAGGCAAGTTTGGCAGTCTATGTATGTTTTTATGATCAGCCGTATGTTCTAAACTACGAAACCGATTTTAATTAATGACTTCTCAATGGATTCGTAACAATGGCCCGGGTAACATGGGCTGAATAAATTTTATCAGTCTTTATATAGTCGGGTTTTTGTTTTGTAGTTAACTTCTTGATTTGGACCGTTTTTTAAACGCGTTTTCACCATAAACCACATTAGTTTATTATAATTCTTTTTGATCGTATAGGGACAAACAAGCAGATGGGCAGCTGAAGGTATGTCACTACCAGTGCCCATGGAGGTCTGCAACTCAAAGAATCGCAACTGTCCTCCTCCCGCCTATCGTAAATGAGACTTTTATTTTTTTATTTATATACTATATGCACAAATACATGCACCGGTGGATTTAGAGCCTAAGGCATTCTCTGAAAGTCGACCGATTGGGCGATGCAGAGAAAAGATGAAGTACTTGCAAATGGGGTGAATCGATAGATTATAGTAGGTAAAGTCATAGGTAATATACATACATATAATATAATAAGTACATAAACATACATATATACGTTTATGTTTATACACATACATACACGTACATATATCTATTTATTAACGTAAGATCTAATAAGAATCTTTGATAATATTATAGGCTTAAAGAATACCAGTTATACTTACATGCAATAATTAGAGTTCTAGGGAAACTTTACTAAACCATAATCATATTCAGAATGTTTGCATGATGAAATTGTCTTCTTACCTCAATAGGTAAAAATGAAGCGTTATCCAATATTTCCCTGAACACCACCACCCATCTTTGCATCAACACTTCTGTATAATGCTCGGCCATCTCTTGGAGTAACAGCGGCAAGGGTTCAGTCGGTAGACCGTAACATCTGCGAAAAATGTAGACCTTTTAAAAATTACCAATGTACCTAAACTATAAAGAGGCCGATGCAAGAAGACTTAATTGTTTCTACAATTTTTTCTTCATATTGGAATTGGAGAAATCGGTTACCCTCTAGGATTTTTTTTACAAATCTGTTTATAAATAAAGAAATTCTGAAGAAAGTCATGAAAAAAATCAATAATAAATAATAAATGTTTCCAAAATCTAGCCCCAAACTAAACATCGCTTATATTATGGGTAGACAACTGATATAAATACATAAACATACTTTTTTATTTGTAAATACATACATATTATACATAGAAAGCACCCATGAAACCACTCCTCCCATTTGGTTAAATCAACGTGAACAATCGAGGATCTAACCCGTCATGCTGTAACACAGTACTGTTTCTTTACACATAATCACACACACAGACTGCAGGAATGCGAAAAACAGTATTACACTATAATAAGTGAGTGAAAAACAGTGTTACACTTTGATAAGTGATAGAAAAACAGTGTTACACTTTAATAACTGAGTGAAAAACAGTGTTATACTTTAATAAGTGAGTTTTGTCTATGTGATAAAGAATACGGAGTGCACTGCCTCTATTCGTGTCGTGAGATCAAACTACGTAATAAGAGCACTGCAAAGAGAAGGAAAACTTGAATTAAATCTTAAACTAAACAGTCTGGCCAGGTCGGCATAGCAGACCTACTTTAAGCTAAAAACCATGTTGGAAAAGTGTCCATGGAGTTTCTTGTCTGTTCTTCTCCACCTATGGTCCTAGATCCTAATCTACGAATTGGAACAGAATTAGCTTCACGACTGACTACTGACTACTATTTGATGTTTCAAAAGTGCCGTTGTATTGGTTTATTTAAAATAAAAATGATTTGATTAGAAACCTATGTCCAGCATTGGACTGTTAAATATGATTGGCTGTTCATATGACTATACTTACTTAAGTGTATTAATAAACAGAACTATCTGGTGTTTAATGCTCAACATCAAGGTTGGATCAGTGATCAGTGATGTATTAGTCCTCAGGGTCGAAGCCACTTTAGTGACGGACATACTCCACATGTCCAGCAGCCAATCTTTCGACACAAGACCTGCACCGGCACTTAGCAACTGCTCTTCTAGTATGAAGAAGCCCAACACCGCGTTTAAATAGTTCCTGATACCCTGGATTGAGTCGTGGAGGTTGGCTGATGCTGGGATTAAAACAAGGCGTGCTTGTTGTTTCCGTTGAGCTCTGAAAAAAAAAACAATTATTATTATCATATAGACAGGCAGTCAGTTGAAAGAACTGATATAAGCCTTCATCTTGAGAGGTTCCAATCAATTTCAATTCTTCTTGGATTTCAGTATTATTATATTTAGGGTTTCGTAGCCTAATTTCAAGTCAGAAAAGTAGTATCATTGGGTAAACACGTATTTTTTTCTTCCGTCACACAAAAACTTTTATCGCCGTTTAAACTTATAATATCCTTACAGTGTCATATACCAAATTGTACATTGTGATATTGGGAATGTGATGGTGTGAATTTAGTTTACTAATCAGTAATAATATTGGTGGAAATACAAGTAAAAGTGTTCATGTGTTCAGCGCTCTGTCATAGTTTTTTCCGTACTACCCACATCCACTGTCAGTGCACGGTTCCCTCGCGGCCGTTAACTGGCGAGTTAAACGGACACTTGTGTTAAAGAACCATTGACACGGGAGTTTTTGAGGACATCATAAAGTAAGCTTGCCTGCCTGTCAAGTAAGTGGTGAACACATTGTTAAGATGATTTGTAGCGCCTGTAATGGATCGCTTATTAGTAAAGATGCAATGAAATGTCGATTATGTCTCGGTAAATATCATTATCAATGTCTGAGTATAGATAAGCTTAAATTCTCTGCACTTACTAAAGAACAGTCCCTGAACTGGACTTGTCCTTCATGTAATAACGTCACCAGGCGAACTCAGTCTCATGACAGCACACCTGTGCGCGGTAGCCGCTTATCACCACTTGATGATGAGTCATTGAACATCTCTTGTGATATAACTCCACATGAAGGCCTTGTTGCGGCAGGCGGAACTAGTTCTAATGAGGTGGTAACAATGGAAAAGATAAGCGCTCTTTTGGACCAGAAGTTAAACTCAAGTTTCACAGTGTTTATGGACAGCTTCCGTAAGGCCTTACGTAATGATGTCAAAGAGATGGTCGCGAGTGAGATGGGTTGTGCTATACAAGTTATTAAAGATGAGTTCAGTGCAACCACAGATTTTATATGTCAGGAACAGCAGGAATTGCGGTCAAATATTAACAGCAGTGCTGCCACTATAAAATTACTGGAGACTGAAAATAACAGGCTTCAATCCGAAATTACGAAACTCAACGCCCGATTGGCGGGAATCGAGAGAGTGTCACGCAGCTGTAATATTGAAATACAAGCAGTACCTGAACGTAAGAACGAGAATGTCTTGCTCTTACTGAAAAAACTTTGTGAAATAGTTAAGGCTCCCATTGATGATGCAAATATTAATTCATGTCGTAGAGTGGCTAAACTTAATACATCTTCCAGTAGGCCCCGTAATATAGTGGCGACTTTCTCAACACCAAGAATTAGAGATATGGTATTGTCAGCGACGCATAGATACAACAAGACTCACCCTGGTCAAGAGCTAACATCCTCAGACCTAGAGATTACGGGTGATTCGTGCAGGGTCTTCATTACGGAGCACCTAAGCCCTGAACAAAAAAATGTACATGCAGCAGCTCGTAGATTTGCCAAGGACCGTGGTTTTAAATACGTGTGGATCAAATATGGTCAAATCTATATACGCAAGGACGATAGTGCTGGCGCAGTGCATGTAAAGAACTGTAATTTCCTGGAAAAATTGTAACTTTTTCCTATTGTCTTGATTTTTTATGTTCCTATTTTGTTTTACTATTTGGTCAATTATCTTCATCCACAATGTGCAGTGTATTTTATCAAAACTTGGGTAGGGCTAGGTCTAAGTTAAATACAATTTACTTGAACCTTTTAAATGCTAACTACGATATAGTATGTCTAACTGAGACCAATTTTGACAGTAGCGTATTTGATAATGAGACAATAGATAACAGGTATATCGTATTTAGACGTGACCGTGCCAGTACGTGTTCTGTTAAGGAGGGTGGTGGTGGTGTCTATATTGCCATTAAAAATAATATAAACGTTATCCGTCAGACAACCTGGGAAAGTAGAGTTGAGGATATTTGGGTTACTATACTGCCCAGGAATCAAGGTGAAGCGCCTTTGCATATCTGTCTTTGCTATTTACCACCTGATTTGCCATTAGACGACGTAGAAACATTTCATCTCAATACTCAAAATATAATACTCAACTCTGCTTTTGGTGACGATTTTCTTGTACTTGGTGATTTTAACAGCGCGAATTTAACCTGGGTCAGACAGACAGGCTCGGCCAACATGCTGCCAATTAATCCCCTAGATCGTAGAGCCAAATTACTTCTTGAAACAATGGAGGTGTGCAATTTGATACAGTGTAGCAATGTGCCCAACATACATAATAGGTATTTGGACCTTGTATTGACCTCTTTACCATGTACCACAGTCTCTGTTCAACAGACAGAATCTTTATGCCGCTCAGATAAACATCACCTGGCGTATCACATTAAAGTCACATATGATTCTATCAGAGTCACTCAACCTAAATTCAAAGCACGTTATAATTTCAATAAGTGTCAGTATATGAAGGTAAAGTCTGAGTTGAGTTGCATCGATTGGGAGGTTTTACTCTCATCAGAAGATGTAAATATATGTTTGGATGTTTTTTACACCAAATTATATGAGATTATTTCTAAAAATACGCCACTTGTAAGAAACACAGCAACAAGTAAGTATCCAATCTGGTACAATCAGGCTTTGATTCATTGTATAAGGGAAAAAAATAAATTTCATAAGCGTTTTAAAAAATTTTCTAATCCAAGAGATTACGATGCATTTGCTCTACTTCGGAGCAGGTGTAAATTCCTTATTACACAATGCTACAGAAACTATTTGTCTTCAGTTGAGGAGTCTTTGAGTGACGACCCTAGGATGTTCTGGCGGTATGTTAATAATAAAAAAGGTGGTTCTACTATACCCGTCACTATGACGTACGAAACTAAAACCTGCTCGAATGGGCAAGATATCTGTGAATTATTCGCCGAGTATTTTGGTTCAGTTTATGACACTCCATCTGATGGGCAACCCACTCTGCTGCATGATATGCCTATGGTCGGAAACCTATCTCTCTATCAGGTCAGAGTTAGCCAACAAGATATCTCTTCAAAAATTAAACAGCTAAATGCACGTAAGGGGCCAGGTCCAGATGGAATTCCGCCGGGATTTATAAAAAACTGTTGCGAAGAGCTGTCCCTTCCATTAAAAATTATTTTTAATAAATCCTTGGAGTCAGGTATTTTTCCACTACGTTGGAAAACAGCTCATATTGTTCCTATTTTTAAATCTGGCGACAAATCACTTTGCTCTAACTATAGGCCTATAAGTATATTGTCTTGTATGGCCAAGTTGTTTGAGACTCTGGTATATTCCCCTCTTTATTTTCACTTCAGTAACTATATCTCCGAAAAGCAGCATGGGTTTGTCAAAAGGAGATCAACATTAAGTAACCTGTTGGAGTTTAAAAATTACCTATGTAAGTCTTTTGCCACAGGAGGTCAGGTCGATGCTATATATCTTGACTTCAGTAAGGCCTTCGATAAGGTAGATCACTATCTCCTGAGTCTCAAACTTGAACATTATGGCATTAATGGCTCCTTACTACGATGGATCATTTCTTACTTAAGTAACCGCAGTCAACTCGTTACAGTGAAAGGCTTCTCCTCCTTACCTGTTTCTGCCACATCAGGCGTCCCACAAGGTTCACACTTGGGCCCGCTTCTCTTTGTCATGTTTATAAACGATATTGTCAGTCGATTATCCTGCCCCTCTCTTTTGTATGCTGACGATCTCAAAATTTTTATAGATGTCAGAGATCTTACGCAATGTATAGCTCTCCAACGAGATTTAAAAACTATCTCTGACTGGTGTTCCCTCAATAAAATGAGCCTTAATGTGAAAAAATGCTATTATATCTCATTTACAAGAAAGAGAAATGTACGTGATACTAAATATTTCATTGAAGGTCAAACCTTAGAGAGAAAGGATGTTGTTAAGGATCTGGGTGTGCTATTTGACGAGCAATTGAGCTTCCGTCCTCACTACATGTATATAGTGAGTAGAGCCCGTAAAATTCTGGGATTCATTATAAGGTCAACAAAAGAGTTTAAAAAACAACTTAGTGTATTGTCTCTTTTCTCCAGTCTTGTTAGAAGCGGCCTTGAATATTGTTGTCCAATCTGGTCCCCGTTCTATAAGGTTCATACAGATGCCATTGAGAGCGTGCAGCGGCGCTGTCTGAGATACGTCACCCGCAAATTTAGTTATGGCAGATCACTGCAGAAATATAGCGACAGATTAGTAAAATTTAATGTGATCTCACTTCAAGCTCGCCGTAAAAGGTATGATCTCCTTTGCCTTCACAAAATTATTCACTCCACCATCGATGCGTCTGGTGTACTATCTGCGGTCTCTATTAACACCAGGCACAGGTCACGCTGTCCCAACGCATTTATCATTAAAGTTTATAAGAATAACACTTCTTTCTTTAACCCTATCGTGAGGATGTGCCGTACATACAACGAATTGAACCGAATCGAAGCCTTGGATATATTTAACGGTAGATTTTCCCGGTACAAGAGAGTCATCACACAATTAATTTCACATTGTTCGTAGTATGTGTTTTTTTTTTATTTGTGATTAAACTTCTTTTTTTTCATTCTAGTTTTATATAAAAAAAGTATTATTTATAGTAATTTTTTTTATGTGTTTTATCTTAACTCATGTTGTGTATGCTAAATTTGGACCACTGTCTAGACTTAAATGTATCAATCAACTAATATGTTAACATGTGCCGGCAGTGATCTGTAAGCGTACCTGTCATAAATAAATAAATAAATAAATAAATGGCAAAAAACGGAACCCTTATAGATTCGTCATGTCTGTCTGTCTGTCTGTCCTGCTGTATGTCACAGTCACTTTTTTCCTAAACTAAGAGAACTATACTGTCGAAACATGGTAAGTTGTAGTATTCTGTGAACCGCATTAATATTTTCACATAAGAATAGAAAAAAAAAATGTGAGCCGTCACGGGGCGCCTGGCAGATGTGAAACATCGCCATTATTTTGTAAAAGTAATATGCAGAAAAGAACATATTGTAATAGGAACTAAATATGTCATAATGATAAAATAAAATATTACTAATTATTAAAATAGTACGGTGTGGCGACGCGTCGCCACACCGTTATTCTAAATTTTATTCTAAATTGAATAGTTTGCCCGAGAGGCACTTCCAAATTGGTAAAATGTGTGTCCCCCCCCCCTCCTTGTAACTTCTAAAATAAGAAAATCATAAAACCAAAAAAAGATAAACGATTTGCAAACTTCCACCGAAAATTGGTTTGAACGAGATCTAGTGAGCATTTCTTTTTTAATACGTCATAAATCATACTCCGTAATTTATCTTTCATTCCATCAATACACTATTACTAAAACATCGATCAAAGTTACAATGAACTTCAAGAACTTTTATATGATGTTATCTGCTGCTACGGAACCCTACATGGGCGATTCCAACTCGCACTTTGGTTTATTAGTATCCGAAACAGCTTAATATGTCTATTTGCAAGTAACATTTTTAGTTGTTTACTAAACAGTTTTTAGCAGTGGATTCTAAATAACAGAAGAAGATCTCGTATATTCTTATATAAAATATTTTCGTTTGCGAATAATGTACATGGAACTGTAGTAGTACTATACTACTACTCTATAACTATGGTTGGCTACTTTTGGGTCCAGAAATTACTGCCTACGAATAGTTTTACGTGTGCCGTAATCTATGCACATGGGTTGAAAGGGTTAATGGACGGCCCCTATCCAAAGCTTTTTATACTACACACGAATGTAGGTAGACATTGAGCGAAATACTTAATGATATTTACCTGTAATACTGTATAAAATCATGTTTAGCGCCCAACACGCTGTGGATATGAAGACATCGGTGCAGTGGACTGAAGTCTACTAACTCATGTGGACACTGCGGACCCGTATTCTCCTTTACTGACACACCAAGGACAGCAGCATCTGTAAAAAAAAAAACTTGCAATCTTCCAAACTTCAACTCTTCAAAATAACGTGAAATTAACAAAACTTCTAAGAAGACATTGCGATATATCTAAGTGACAGCTATGTAAAAAAAATATTTGTTAAATTTACCTTTTTTATTTTTAACGATAGTGGCGAGGTTTCTTCCTAACATATCCTGTGTTTGTTTCAAAGCCATTGCACCCACCTGAGAAGGAAATAAATTAATGTAATCTAAAAAGTAACATTTCTATTTTTTTTTAAAAGCCTATTATGTATTTAGTAGCGCCACTGTATGAAAAGTTAAGAAGAAAATGTTGGGTATGGAAATTGAAGGTTACATGGCAAGAGGAAGACCAAAGAAAAGGTGGATGGATTGTGTGAAAGAAGATATGAATAGGAAGGGAGTTAACAGGGAAATAAAACGAGTGATAGAGTAGAATGGAAGGAGGCATGAGGGCAGGCAGATGATGAGTCATAGTGAGAATCTTCTTAGCTTTTATTATCCTTAAGAGTATTTAGGGTCGGCTATTAGTTCACCCTGCTACTAGTAATATCAGTGTTTAGGCATCGGACCTCCACAACCCAGAAGGCATTCTACATTCAAAGGTAGAAGTTGTCAGTATATTTGAGGGTACAGACTTCCCAATAATGATTGTTATAGATGTTTACGAGTACTAGGACTGACAGCTTCAAATTCAAATCATTTATTGCTTACTAAGTGTACAATTTGTTGTTACAGTAATTACATAAGTACTTATAACTTAGTGCTTTTTTCAAGCATTGCAATATTAACAAAATAATCAGAGCATGTCATAGTAGGTATATTATTAAATGTAAATTTGCAAGTCCAACGCCTCTTCATTCATATGTCATATCTCTAAATAGTTGTCTGTCAGGTATTCGTCAACTGTGTAATAGCATTTATTGATTAATTTTTTTTCAGTTGTTTCGTAAAAACGTTCAGTGATTCCAAGTTTTTTATAGTTTTTGGTAATTTGTTAAATATTTTTATTGCCATATAATATGGACTTTCATAGAGCATTTTTATTCTAGACGGTGGCAGGTATAGTTTATTTCTATTTCTGGTGGGTATGTTGTGGATATCTTTTTTAGTTTTGAAAATATTTATATCAGCTTAACGTGCTTTCTGAGGCACGGGCGTGAAATATTGCCAAACTGACATATTCCAGGCTGTCATTAAGAATTTCTAGTAAGTAAAATCCAATAGCACTTTTTGCCTGATTCGAACACGAGACCTCTATATCGGCAGTCGTATATGCTAACCGTTATGAGGTAGTTTAAGATTAATAGTGTAATAGTGTCCGTGTGGTGACGAATTAGAAAAAACATAGATGAATTAAGAATACAAAGTGTTACCACCCCTATTCATTCCATGGATGTCGTAAGAGGCGACTAAAGGAACAAAATAAGCAGCTAACATCACTGCCAAGAGAAGGAAAACTTGAAACAAACCTTATATCAACCCGTCTGGCCAGCGTTGTATAGTAGGCCAAAACCTCCTTACAAAGGAGAGGCCTATGTCCAGCAGTGGACTGTTAAAGGATGATGATGATAAGTGTAACCTTCAATTGTAATACGTTACCTGTGGACTAAGTTTACGTATGTTCTCAAGGAAGTCCCTGAGATCCGCCATTGAAGCGTCCTGTATAGCTTGCCGCAGACGAGGAATGTCAGCGGAAATTTGACCGCACCATTTGTATGGACCCACCCTTGGAAGTAAGACATGTTCCAATTGCTCTAAGGTTTTCAGAGCAGGATAATATCTGAAATTAAATTAAATTACTCATATAGATGTAGAACAATTAAAACATTGACTCTTTAAATATTTAGATAAATTAAGGACAAGTTGTACAGGTATTGTGATAGTTCAACACAAAGGGAGGATACTCCGACCAGGCGAGATGATCATGCCTGGTGGGCCAGTTGATGTTAGGATGTTGTATATATGTTAATCGGCGCGGGAATTTCTTTATCGCGATTCAGAATTAGTAGTCACTCTGTATAGTTCATTCCATGTTTTTCTACGTAGTTCAGTGTTTCTTCGCTAGATGGCGCTGTTGTATGTTTTCGTAGCGCTGTATGTGGAAGTCACCACAAAGTCATTGAAATCTCTCAGGATATAAAGTTTTATCAGAAGTTTAATTTTGAAATTTAATATAATGGTTATTTAGAGCTTAATTTCTGATATGAAGTTTTTTATGCAGATGGTCGGAGCGATTGCTTGCGTGACAACGAACGTTACCGCGGCATGCGTCGTCACTCGTCACCCTACGTCATAGTCTAAGTAACATATAATATTAATAAATGTTTCGGACATCATACACACAACGTCATCTAGTCCCAAACTAAGCAGAGCTTGTATTATGGGTATTAGACAACTGATATAAATACATAAACATTTTTTTGTTAATACATACATATTATACATACAAAACTTCCAAACTCTGAAAGAAATATATGCGGATCTCACAAGCATTTGGTCCGACCCGGGATTCAAACCCAAGACCTCAAGCACAGCTCAGCACAATTGTGACAGGACTTTCACTGATAGCTGATGATACAAGGAGTGAATCAGGCTATTTTTTTAGACTAGTTTCTCCGTGGCGCCACTCGCTTTTTACAACAATGACTCGGCTAGTATTATCAATAAAAAAATAAATTACCTTTTAGCTTCTACTTGTGACTTAAGCTTAGAGTATGTTGTGAGGAGAGGAAGGCACAGCTCCATTTTTTCAATAGTTGCGGCAATGTTGAGCTCAACCCTGCGCGCACGAAGCAATTCTTCAGCTTTCACATATAAATCTTTACGGAAAAACATAAATAATGATTATTTTAGACATTACACAGGAAATGTACAAGACTTGGATAATTATGTGAATCCGTTTTGAACATTTGACTAACTGATTTCAAAGAAATTTATGATATTGTTTAAAAAATGTAGACACATATATGAGAGTATGGCCTTAACCATCTTTGAGAGTAGACCCGAGCCCAGCAGTGGGACGTTATGGGTTGTTAATGATGATGATGAATTGCCGTCAACTTTCATGATTAACAGTAATCATCTAATTCAAATTAAAATGGAACTATTTTGGAATAGACCCCTTTTAAACAAAAAAAAGATTTTGCATGTTTAAATTTTACTTGTTTTCCCAGATATTGGTATATTTTTTTATAATCTATAATTCAATAAGTAGCCGTGTTTGAAAACAGAGGACTTGACTTACTTTCAGTAGTTTCTTTAACATTAGCTTCCACATTGGATATATCTGCATGCAACTCTTCAGCATGTGATCGGACTTGGAGCAATTCACGAATGGAGTCTATAAAGCCCTGCAACACAGTATTTTAATAAGACTATGTTATTTCATCTATAAAGGGAACTCCTGCAACAGGAATATACAACTTGTGTGTCAAAGGGGACTCTAAAAACATATATGAAACAGACGCAAAGAACATCCAGACTCGTAACAACAATTTGAGGATCACACAAAGTGTCATCACATATGGGGTTTAAACCCACAAGCAGAAAGTATGCATCTATGCACTCAATCAGAAATAATATAGATTGAATAAATTGTACTCATTGAAAGTCTTTTTGTGGAATTGTTGAATTTTTTGTGACCTAGCACTAGCCATGGAGCTCCTCAGTTCCACAAAAGATTGTAGTAATGCTATTGGCTATTAATATGAGGGCATTACTTAGTATGTTTATGTATTTCTATCAGTTGTCTAGTACCCATAACACAAGCTCTGCTTAGCTTGGGACTAGATGATGTTGTGTGTCAGATGTCCAAAATATTTATTTATTATTACTGTAAGTTATTAATGTGTGATGCTAATTTGAAAGCATTTTTTTGTCAAGGTTTTTTTTTATGGTGATGGATACCGAAACACCAGAGTCACAGATGTGTTGCGAGTCTTTAAGATGGGGTGGTTTGTTTTATGTAATTTGGTAAAAAAAAAATTATAAGTTATGTAAGTTTGACAGACATCAAAATAGTGGAGTGATAGAAATGTAATGCAATAAAAACATATATTTATGAATTGTTTACCTGGTAGTGAAAGTTACACAGTTTCTCAATTTCTTTGTCATGCTGTTTAATGCGCTCATCCAACTGCTGCACAAAGGCTTCGTGGCCTTCCCCTTCATATATAGACCGGAATGCCGGGCCCCAATAGTCATCAATACCCTCAATTTCCTGATCAACATGACCATAAATTAGTACATAGACACTACAGAAAGGAAGGTATCGGCTTTAGTCTTAAAAGAAATTCTGGCAAATATATACACACTAGCTGAGTCCCGCGGTTATTGTTGTAAATTGCAAGTAACGACGCAGAGTGAAGTTAGTAGAAAATAACTGCCTAAATTACTTCTTGTACCAAAAGTTAACTACCAATGATAGGCCGGTCAAAATTGGTCCAGGCATTCCAGAGATTAACCGGAACAAGAAGACAGACAAGCAAAAATTAAATATATTACTTTTTTGATGTAAGTACCATATACATTTATTAAAAAACTGTTTATTTGATATCACAAACAGACACTACAGTTTTATTTAGGTGTATAGATGTATAGTTATAAATGTATAGATGAAATCAAAACTATTTACAAGAATTGAAAGTGGGTGTATACCTGTATCGTAGCGTTCGTCATTATGTATTCTATCTGTAGTCTGTTTAGTAAATATACTTAACATGTAGAAATCCAATTTATTCGCATTTCAAACTATTACATTTGAATCATATTTCAACCATTTCAAGAAATTCTACAAAAAGATAGTACGAAAATGACAAAAATATTCGCTTCTTCGACTGACAGTTGACAAATTTTTGACACTGACGGTTGACGGTTTGACAGCTGACAACAATAGAACCGACTATTATGATAATGTATACTTAAGACAACAACACTAAAGTGTATAGTTTATTTTTGTATTTTTCTAGATAGAATTATACTTCTCTTCCTGATGGAAATCATGAGTAGAATCCAATGGTGGCGGTCACTATCCTTATTATGAACGTGAACAATACAAAATGATGCCCACACTACGGTGACCTAGCGTAATGCTTTTAAATAGAATGAAACGAACGAAGATATGCCTCTCAATAAAACGATCAAACATAACTGAAATCAAAGACGAATACTTTACAAATTAATTCAAAGAAACGATTAACCATATACCATAGACAACGTATTGCTTACAAAGAAAAAAAAGTTTGTTTGCCTTTGTCTCTTGTCTCACATTTGCCCCCGTACTACTGTACTGTACAGGTACTTTTCAATTGTCAATTCTGCACAATTCTGGCAATTCTGCTAAGGCAGTGGTGGCAAGCGGCCTTTTTTGCTTATTGGAATAATTTATTAGGAAACCTATAAAATAAAAATTCCATGTGTCCATAATTTAAATTTTTGTTATTTTTAAATTCTAATAATCGAATCTGTGACGTCCAGCAACCATGGCTCACTGTATGAGAGTTTTGCATGGCCAGGTAAGTTTATTTCCACGTTTGCTAACAGACTACGTTTAAAGAATTAATTAATATTTAAATATACATAAATTACTTAATACTAGGTAGCGAAATTGTTTGTTTACTTTCCTATCATCATCGTTAACGATAATTTTTTATGCTCTAAATGATTATGAATGGATAGGTCACTTCATGATTGAGAAAACTTTATCAGGTCAATTGAGGTTACTATTAACGTATCAGTACGTAATCATATTTAAAATTATTTACTATTAAAATGATACAGATATGACCTTATAAACACCTTATATTTGTAGATATTTTTTCACATCCCGATTTTTTTTCAGGGTAGCAGGACAAAGGCGGTACTCCTGGAGATACAGCAAAGATGTTTCAGCGTGTCCCCACTTACCGCAGCAGCGGCCCAGGTATCCTAATAACGTCAGAATGTCCATAAAATAAAGTTTTCAGTGAAAATAGACAGTTGTTATGTAATCACTGTAATTGTGAAAAGTGTGTGATAAGACTCCAAATTGCAACTAATAAGTGTTGTACTATGTGTTTTAGGTCGCTATGTCGAAATTCGACAAGGATCCACTTCCATACGCTAAGTTGACTCAAAATTTGAAGATCGTGAAGGATCGGTTAGGTCGTAAATTGACCTTGTCTGAGAAAGTACTTTACTCTCACTTGGATAATCCTAAAGAACAGGTAAGATATTATATAACCCATTTATGCATATATATATTTTTACCAAATAGTAAAAAAAAATCTAAGAAAGTACAAGATCAACCTTTGATGTCAAGTGAATTAGTGTTATTTTTTATTTATAAAGTTAAGTGTTGTAAAGAATTGAGATACCGTTATTTAAAAAAAAATAGTGTCATAAATAATGAGCTCTTCCTGGAGTTGTTATGTAAACAAACAACAATTTAATTGAACTGACATTTTAATCTTTCTAATACCTGGATTAAAATTTAATCATTATCCTTATTATACAAAGCTTCTTTACTATAAATATGACCTTCAAGTAGTTTGATATATTTTCTCAGCTAAAATATATTGGGCATGGACCTCTTCTTGAACAGGAGATTTTGCCCAACGTTATACCACGATGAGTTGGGGTTTGTTTCACGTTTTGTTTCTCTTTGCAGTTCTGTTGTTTTGCACGGTTTACTTCCTTAGTTAGCCTATTATAAAATTTTTGTACAAAAAAATAAACAATTCTGATTTGCTATTGACTTCCCAATTAATGTCATTTAATACTGGTTTCTAAACCGAGATGCATTGTGATATGATTTTTTTTTTTAAAATAATTATACGGTATTGTCTTGAATATTACTTTTTGTTTGTTTCCTCATTTGTTAAGATATTCACAGCATTATTCAGAAAGAAAGTTTGCTGAGAAAAACCTTTTAATAGCTGTATACTCAAATGCTCTGTTTTAGTTAATAGTATAAAAGCTTTGAGTCCACAGAGTATGAAACTAGGATAATTCTTCTTCTTCCTAGTCATTTCCTCATTGCTAGTTAACTCTGATATAGCTGGTATTTTTAGCATTTTGATATGTCATGGTTTTTACAGTTAGTTGGATATCTGATCTGCCTAAAATACTACACTATGCACTGTTAACATGTTGAGGAAAGGGGTGGTGCTTTGTGAATTATGAGTTCCAATAAGACTGAGAAATTCGTAGCATGGTCAGCCCAAAGTATCCTCTGTAATCACCAAAAATCAATGTAACCAAAAATTGTAAAAACAATGTCAAAAAAAGAGTATCCATGGAATTTCTTGTCTGTTCTTCTCCATAGGATCTACGAATTGGAACAGAGAATTAGCTTCACGACTGACTACTGACTGACTACTTGACGTTTCCAAAGTGCCGTTGTATGGTTTATTTGAAATAAAATGGTTTGATTTGATTTAATCTGAAGTAACAAGGACAAAAACATGATACTATTACAATAGACTTTGTTTTCTATTTTATGTACCTTTAATTTATTCAAAGACAGAATTCTTGTACTTTAATACTTGTACTTTAATACTTGTACTACAAAGATCACTCATTCTTAAAATACATGGTGGTTATACCATTGTTACCATATATACCATAATTGTGTAAATCTATGAGCTTTGGTATGTCCATGTTAACAAAATTCCTCTGATTTACATTTAGTTACCCAGAAATGTTTTTCTACAGGACATTGAACGCGGTACCAGCTATCTTCGCCTGCGCCCCGACAGAGTAGCTATGCAGGATGCTACTGCCCAAATGGCCATGTTGCAGTTTATCTCCTCAGGACTACCCCGTGTTGCTGTGCCCTCTACCATTCACTGTGATCACTTGATTGAAGCACAGGTTGGAGGTGCTAAGGACTTGGCGAGAGCTAAGGTAAAAGTTTTACAAGGACCTAACAATTGCTACCATAAATTATATGAATATTTTATCAGTGTATATAAGAAAATCTAGCTAGGCTCTACATGGTTAGTTTTTAATTACCACAAAAAAACTAGGGGTAGATACAACAAACGTATATACTTACGTAAAACACCATAGAACAGAGATCCCAACACAAAAAAAAAAGTTTAATAGTTTAAAAAATGTGGAAATATGTCCATAAATAATGGACACCTATTATTTTTAAAATTGCGGGCGGCGGAGCGGGCGTCGCAAGCGCGGCACAGTAGGTACTATTATGTATTAGGTTGTGTTAACATCCCCTGAATAAGAGATTTGAGGAGGGAAGAGAGTTTGTAACTCACCGCTAATGAAATTAGTAACTATTTTATACAACACAGGGTTATATTTGGAAATAACTAACATATTATATAGATAATACTGAAACAAAATCATATTGATGCAAAAAGATTAGTCATCTCTAGAGTATTATAAATAATAAATATTTCGGACATCTTACACACAATATCACCTAGTCCCAAACTAAGCGGAGCTTGTATTATGGGTACTAAACAACTGATATAAATACATAAACATATTTTTTTGTTGTAAGACATACATACATATTATACTTAGAAAACACCCTCCGAAACAAATACTTGTGGTTCACACAAATATTTAGTCCAACCCGGGAATCGAACCTGCGACCTCTTGATCAGCAGCCGCATACGCTAACCACTAGGGCAAAAAGGCAGTCATTATTATTAAGGCAGGCTTGCTAGAGTTACTTGATGTATTCTTTAGTGTTAAACTTTCAATTAAGTCATTAGCAATTAAATGTCATTATCATTCTTTAGGACCTCAACAAAGAAGTCTACAAGTTCTTGGAAACGGCGGGTGCCAAATATGGAGTCGGTTTCTGGAAACCAGGCTCTGGTATCATCCATCAAATTATTTTGGAGAACTACGCCTTCCCTGGTCTGCTCATGATCGGTACTGACTCCCACACACCCAATGGTGGCGGTCTTGGTGGTCTCTGCATCGGTAAGTACATTGTGAATTTAGCAACTCCAAAGTCCACAGGAAATAGTTATGACACTGCAAAGGGAAACATAGGGGGCATTTCACGTCAAGCGGACAACCAAAAAAAAGTGAGGTCATGAATTTTGTTTATATTCTGGTTAGTTATACTTCTAGTAGACGTGGATGTGTACACACAATATTTTTTTCGTATGATGCTTTATTGCCGAGTTACGATCTTTTAAAGATTCAATAAAACTGAATTCATGAATTTTTGGAAGCTTATCATCTGTAATAATTAATTTGTAAAAAAAATTAAAAAATAAGGTTTCTTATAGTAAGAAAGTTGAAGTTTTTAATTTTTTTGTCGAATTCTAAATTTGAATTTTTTTACGTATAGTAAACCGGAAGTGAACATTTCAAATCGTTTTTTGAGTAACTTCGACCCTTTTTATTTTTATTTTTTTTAACTTAATTTACAGCTACAAATGTACTAATTCTTCACAAAAAAAATTAGAACGTGATCGCCAATAGTTTAAGACTTAGAGCACATAGAGTACATACACATAGCTATGAGTACGTTCTAAGCAATTGGGTTTTTGCGCTAAAATGCCAAAATACTACGTTATTAATATTTTAATACCTCATTCTAACATGCAAAAATATAAAGTATACCAATGTTTTTAAAACTTGAATATAATGAACACTATAAATCATTTTTTTTATAATAATGACAAGTTCATATAAAATAGTAATTTCAAAAACTATGATACTATGGTGAACACACACCAGTAACGCAATCTCGTAGCTAAAAAAGTTTCACTAGGTAACAAATATAATGCAATAACGCTATAACTAAACTTATAAGATTATATGAATGGGCCAAGTCATCATTGATGAGACTTCTATTTACTACTGCTCCAAAGAAAGTATTCAACAACAGCGAGATTTTCTGGGAGTCCGTTTCGCTTCTAATATTACCGTTCCAGAAAATAAACAACTGCATTCTTTTCTTCCAACCAACGGCAGTATCTGTGTATAGATAATTAGTGCTAGTACATATAGTAAAATTGGAAAAATTACAAAATAAATGTATTTTCATTAATACTGTTTCAAATCTTTATTAAAAACAAATGATTAAAACCGCTCTAAGTCAAACCATTAGCGATCACGTTTTAATATTTTTGTGAAGAATGAAAGAAGTCGTTAATTTTATATTTTTGCATGTTAAAATGAAGGAATAAAATATTAATAACGTAGTATTTTGGCATTTTAGCGCAAAAACCCAATTGCTTAGAACGTACTCATAGCTATGTGTATGTACTCTATGTGCTCTAAGTCTTAAACTATTGGAGATCACGTTCTAATTTTTTTTGTGAAGAATTAGTACATTTGTAGCTGTGAATTAAGTTAAAAAAAATAAAAATAAAAAGGGTCGAAGTTACTCAAAAAACGATTTGAAATTTTCACTTCCGGTTTACTATACGTAAAAAAAATCAAATTTAGAATTCGACAAAAAAATTAAAAACTTCAACTTTCTTACTATAAGAAACCTTATTTTTTATTTTTTTTTACAAATTAATTATTACAGATAATAAGCTTCCAAAAATTCATGAATTCAGTTTTAGTGAATTTTTAAAAGCTCGTAACTCGGCAATAAAGCATCATACGAAAAAAATATTGTGTGTACACATCCACGTCTACTAGAAGTTTAACTAACCAGAATATAAACAAAATTCATGACCTCACTTTTTTTTAGTTGTCCGCTTGACGTGAAATGTCCCATAGTTATTATTTTTTCCATTTTCATAATAGTATCATTAATTTCGACAGATTACGATAGTTTACAGAAGTCTCTTATTAGCATAGTGTTATGATTTTACTAGAAATTTATAGAAAATGCTTATGCAGGTCTTTAATAGTGACTAATAAAATAGGTAAACCATGTTTAAAAATATTTGTTTTTGGTTATCATAAATTAGTACAATAATGTTGATGTAAGTCTTACAAATAAAGATTAATTTTGTGCTTGCAACTGTTGTAAATGTAGTTTAAAATCTATGATACAGAGTGTTTATATTATTCACGACATTGACCATCAATTTCGTTCCGATCTAAATCAATTTATGACCTAGTTCCACTTTAGACTCAATTGCAATAAATACCATCAGTGGCTAAATAGACAATCTGTAAAATAAATCATTTCATTTTCCACTAATTCGACAGAAATATATACATTAGCATACCTAATATGTACTATAATATACCTAAGCATATATAAATTGCAAATGTTCAGTTTTTGTAAAATATGTAAAAAGCTGATTCAGCTGTAATAAATAACAGGTCAAATGGTAAAAACACACTTCGAGTTATTTTAGCACTCTCCCTTTTTGCGTCGGATTTAAAAACTACTTAGAATATTTTTTTTTTTAATTGTTTTTTTTTTTCGTTAAAATGGTATTTCGTTAGTAATGGTTTTTTTCTTATTTCGGTAGGGGCTTTTAACACACTACGTTTTGTTTGTGTTTTGTTAGAATAAAGAATCCCAAAGAACCATTTAAGAATATAGTCTGGACTTTAAAAGAGACTGTGATCCCTGAGTTTGTTTCGTCTGCTGCTCTGCTCAAAAAAAAAAGTTTACCTTGCAAAAGTGTTCTTGTAACCTAATTGCAGAATAAATGATTTGATTTCATTTCATTCCAAATTACACAATTCATATTTATAACTGAGTCTCGTGGTGTTACCCGCGGTAATGGTTGTAAATCGCGAGTAACGCCGAGGAGCGAAGATAGTCTAAAAAAAGTTAGCGTAGGTTACTCCTTCGTCATAAGCCTCCTGACAGTGAAAGTCCAGTCAAAATCGGTCAAGTCGTTCCATAGACTATCCGGAACAAACAGAGAGGCACAGACAATTTTTTTTTTCATTTTAGTAACTGAAAAACACTTCATTTGAACAACAACAAACAAACACTTCAATTTATTTGTATAAATATTACTAGTAAGAATTTTACAGTTAGGATAATAAACCGTTTTTTTGTCCAGGTGTTGGTGGTGCCGACGCAGTCGATGTTATGGCTAATATTCCTTGGGAATTGAAATGCCCAAATGTCATCGGTGTCAAACTTACCGGTAAGTGTAACTGATGATTCGATTGAAAGACTTCGATACTATTCAATTTATAGTGTATGGGAAAGTCCGACCTATTTCATGCACAATAAGGGATAAAATGTATAGTCACAATAGTGCCTACACTTCTTGCATTACGTTCCTCATCGGATCCCAAACAAAAATCTGAATAACGGAAATGTACTTCGTTAGGAAAACTGGTTCAAAATAAAACGAATCTTGCAGTGTTAGATAACGTACACATATAACGTAAAAGTTTTGCAGGTTCCGTAGTTTATGACTCTTAAATAGTTTCGCTTTGTCTGTCCGTCCGTTTTCGACTAACCTTCCAAATGGTTACGTGCAAAGATGATACTTTACATGGATATGTGTTTATATCACGTCAACGAAGTGCTAAAATAAGATCATGTATTTTTTTTTGGGGTACTTCCCCTACATAGCCTAAAAGCGGGACAGTGCCTCCCAATGCGAGATGTATGGTCACGTTTCTCATATATTTAGGCTGATTATTTCCTTCCGTTACAAAAGTTACACGCGTCAGCTGGTATTTATTTAATAAATTAATGTTTTCGCGTATCAGTGCACAACGTAGATAATATATTGTTATCACATTACATACACACCTATGCGAGATGTTTGTCAGCGCGCGTGATCGTAAAAATAGCGCAGTACGTTGTATTTCTACAGTGGCGAGGCGCCAAGCGACCAATCTCGATAAAATGCTATCGAGATCGTTTTAGGGATCCATGACCGTTCTGAACCGTTATATAATAAATATGTTTGTAAACTTTATTGATAAATAAATAAAGCTTTTTTTAAATGAATTCTCTATTTAGTATTTATATGAAGATGTTATAATAACAATGCCGGAATC
Organism: Phragmatobia fuliginosa; assembly: GCA_932526445.1. Lineage (NCBI taxonomy): Eukaryota > Metazoa > Arthropoda > Insecta > Lepidoptera > Erebidae > Phragmatobia > Phragmatobia fuliginosa. The sequence continues at coordinate 5,386,358 of OW052066.1, read as the reverse complement.
TATGAAACTAATTCCCAAAAATAGACATGGTAAATTCCCGCTTTGAGTATATATTGACTAAATATTACTATAGTACTGTATGTATTATTAATTTCTACATTATGTATGAATTGAATTCATAATTAATCTAGAAATTGAAGGTAAAACAAACTCTTCCATCAAATTAAGTAGTAACAAATGTTTTTTTTTGTTGAATGAAGCATTTATAATGTATTCTTAAATTATCAACAGAGCATATGACTACATTACCACATATTAAAAAATAAAATACTCCCCCACATCTGTCTGTCTGTTCGCGATAAACTCAAAAACCACTGCACCGGTTTAAATGAAATTTTGTACCATCTACACCGTGTTTAAAATCGGAGGATGTTCTTGAGGGAAGTTGGTGTTATCGTGTGCTGCCTATCAAACCTATCAAACAGCGCCAAAATAAATTTCAGACTGATTAGCAAAGGCCGTAGGTGTGTCGACTGAAACATCAATTAATATTTTCCATGATAAGTTGACGATGAAAAATTGTGGCCGATGGGTGCCATAATTGCTCACGGTGGACAACAAGCGAATGCAAATGTTAACTTCGAAACTGTGTTTTTAGTAATTTAAGATCCAAAGGACTTTTCACGTCGAATTGTCACCGTTGATGAAACCTAAATTCATTTTAAACTAGTGTTCAAACGGTTTTACCTGAATTTCATTTTTTCCACGGATCGACTGGCATTGAGATTTACAGATTTATCGCAATAGATATTTTAGAACCCTAGCCAAGTTGCAAACGTTTCTCGTTTTCTATTCTATTCTCTTATTTCATTGGCTAATGTTATTCAGTCACGTGATCAAAACATATTATTAGCCAATGAAACACGAGAATAGAAAACGAAAAATGTTTGCAACTTGTCTAGGGTCTTGTCAGGTATGACGTAGTGGTTTGAGCTGTCGCCACACCACTGAGTGTTGTGGGTTAGGCCCGTATTACACTGTAAAATATTTGATAAAAGATCTTTTATAAAAGTTCTTTGACAAAGATCTTTGATAGTGTAATAGGCCATATTTTATAAAATATTTCTTTTATAAAATTTCTTTTATCAAAGTTAACGGGTTGGCATTACATTTTATAAAATAATTTTGAACAAGTTAACTACTTAATGGTGTTACCACCTTACAAAAAATTAAACTAAATTGTGCAATAATATGGTAGAATTAGTTAAGCCTAATTCTACCTATTTCTACCATATTATTAATTCAAACATAAATAAATATTTCGAACAACTTACACACAACGTCATCTAGTCTCAAACTAAGCAGAGCTTGTATTATGGGTATTAAACAACTGATATAAATACATAAACATACTTTTTTTTAGGGTTCCGTTGCCAAATGGCAAAAAACGGAACCCTTATAAATTCGTCATGTCTGTCTGTCTGCCGTCCGTATGTCACAGCCACTTTTTCCGAAACATAAGAGCTATACTGTTGAAAATTGGTCAGTAGATGTATTCTGTGAATCACATAAATATTTTTACACAAAAATAGAAAAAAAAAGCAATTTATTTTGGGGGTCCCCATACTTAGAACTGAAACTCAAAAAAAATTTTTTCATCAAAACCATACGTGTGGGTTATCTATGGATAGGTCTTCAAAAATGATATTGAGGTTTCTAATATCATTTTTTTCTAAACTGAATAGTTTGCGCGAGAGATACTTCCAAAGTGGTGAAATGTGTGTCCCCCCTGTAACTTCTAAAATAAGAGAATGATAAAACTAAAAAAAATATATGATGTATATTACCATGCAAACTTCCAACGAAAATTGGTTTGAACGAGATCTAGTAAGTAGTTTTTTTTTAATACGTCGTAAATCATAAACCGCAATTTACATTTCTTTCATACAAAACACTATTATTAAAACATCAATACAAGTTACAACGAATTATAAAAAAAATGTGATGTTACTTGCTGCTACGGAACCCTTAATGGGCGAGTCCGACTCGCACTTGGCTGCTTTTTGTAAATACATACATATTAAACTAGAAAAACACCCAGACTCCAAAACAAATATTTGTGAATCACACAAATATTTTGTCTGACCCGGGAACCGAATTTTATCTTAATGTAGCAAGAATAAACGTTGCTTCGTCCCTTTTTCTGTTCGAGACACCACGGTGGACGTTTCATTAACCTATCAAGCAAGAAATGACAACAAATAAGTTCAGTTGGACTGTTGAAACAACAAAATTATTGATTTCCTAGTACGAATGCCACATTTGACAAAGATCTTTGATAGTGTAATAGGCCATATTTTATAAAATATTTCTTTTATAAAATATTTCTTTTATCATATTTAATAGGTTGGCATTATATTTTATAAAAGATGTGGATTGCATCGGCACCTATTTCTACCATATTATTGCACAATTTAGCGTTATTTTTTGTAAGGTGGCAACACCATTTAGTAGTTAATTTTGTCATGTAGTAGCAAGAATAAACTCAGAGTGCCCAACTTAGGGGTTTTCCCCCTAAATTTAGGGGGGAAAAGTGTAGGATGGGGTTTTTTTAGGTAGGGGTGTCTTATTTTTAGGGATATTTTTAGGGGATTTTTATAATGTAAATTTTTTTAATTTCAAAATAAGCAAAATAAAGGTGTATAGCCTTGAGATAATACAATCTAGCGAATCATATTCATATTCATTCATCACACCGCCTTAGCGACATCTAGTGCGATTGATTGTTACTAAGAGAGCAGAGTCAGAGAGAACACAATAATCAATATAAACATATTCTTACGAATTCGTGGATAAAATATTTACTACAAATACGTTGATTGTTATTGTTATTAGTAATTTGATTGTTCAATTCATAGGTACGTTTATCAGCAAGTCATTCGTTGAAATGCCTATAGTTAATTGAAGAAAAAAAAAGTTATGTCAAAAATATACAAAGACCTGGGAAACTATCCGCAAAAATGTTGTAATTATTTAATGTCAATAATGTGTGATTTAAAAAAGTCAGAATCTGAAGACAATGATTTGTTACTCGAAGTTTTCGATAATACATGAATAAACCATTATAAAAAATAATGTTGCTTAATGAAATTATGTATTGATTGTTAGAAATATTGTTTAATATTTGTTTAATGATATTTTATTATTTATTAATTATTTTTATTACAATATTTATTTAAAAATATTTACTAATTCCACGAAACGCTGAACAACACAAAACACAAAGACTACAAAAATAGAAACAAAAGGCAAGGTATTTATAAAACAACTTGTCTTCACATAATAATTCTTTTATTAGATTTGATGAATCCCTTTGACGCCACGCCTTGCAATCCATTGTTTAACCCAAACACGCTTGCGTCGGCGACATTGCCTTTTCTTCAATAAAGCAGTCAACATTATAGCACTCAACGTACTTAAACAAGCATAGAATGCTACATCATCCATGATAATGTTGATTACAAGTCATTGAAACTGTTGGTCTAGCCAACAGTTTCAATGACTTTTTAATACTCAAGTATAATAACCGAACTAAACCAATATTTCATCAACAATAACATTTGACGTGCATATTTTACGTAGTGTAAACTCTAGCCATACATCTTTTATAAAAGATCCATTCGTCAAATATTTTATCATATATTTTATAAAAGATCTTTTATCAAATATTTTACAGTGTAATACGGGCCTTAAACACGTGTGGGACAACACATTGTGTGATCCACAAATTGCTATTCTGAGACTCGGTTTTCCTTGTGTCCTTTTCATGCATGTTCGTAAAGTCCCACGTGACACAGGAAGTATTCCTAATATGAGAGTTGTATTTAAAAAAAATCGACTTGCTGATTGAGTTACTGTTCTAAAATTGACATATCACAAACGTATTATCATCGTTTCACATGTAAACAATAGAAAATTGAAGCATTAAATTAATATTTAATTACTGACAGTTCAATAATAATATATGCGATGACCACAGTATTAGAGGTATTACGATAAATAATCCAGACAACACGTGACATTCTAATCGCATACAATTTCACAACGCAACAGAGTAAACTTTTATATTTGTCAAATTTTAGGCGCAAACCGATCATATGCTGAGGTATCCGATCATATACATATCTTTTAATAAGGCTGGCAGTTTTAATATACAATATATTATACCTCATCACCACGCCTATTGTCATACATATTTACTTAATTTTTCTTTGCTATATCCCATTGCACTTTCGTTTCTTTGACTTCAGTCACAGTAAAAGGATCTAATTATAGTATAATATAAACATATTATATAACAAAAATAACGCGCTCATCTGCATACCCGTGTGTAAAGCTTGTTGACACTTGCCGAGTCATAAGTGTAGTCCAACTGCGCAATTCATAATACACGTTGATCAATGAGACAACTTTAAAGAACGCCTGGCAATATATTTTTCTGCGCATACGCAAACGAGTCTTGATATCTAATACGAATGACATTGATAAATGTCACGAACTGTTAAGGCTATTGACAGCAGGTTGTCAATAGGTAGTCAATGTTGTGATAACCGATACAAAGCGATACAAAGCGGAGCCGCGAGCGATAACTAGTACATATATTGTTCTTTGTACTTCTTGTTGTACAATGAACCACTCTGTTACTATTCTAGACGTCGTCGTGTTTCTACTGAGCATTATATAATAGAAAAACTCGGGTACAAATTCCAGCAGAGCAATCTAATACGAGATGTAACGACCTTGAATTATATTGATTGCAAGGTTGCCCTAGTTTAAGCGATTGTGTCCAGAAGGAGATCTCACCCTGAACTCCTCCTCCTCGTAAAAGAGAAGCGCAGAGAGGGCACACCGTGTGGTAGTTTAAGCGATTGTGGGTTCAAATCCTAAACTAAACGGGTCAACAGTTGTGTGATCCACACATTTTTGTTATGAGTCTGGGTGTTTTTGTGTCCGTTTTATGTATGTTTATAAAGGATGTATACTGTTGATTACAGTATGTGATCCTCAAACTAAGAAAGACGACCCAAAACTAGTACCTAGCTAGAATACTTATGCCGCATTTTTTCCATTGCAACTTTTATCTGCCAAAAATAGATAAGCAAGATAAATATTTTATATCATACCTGCGTGGGCGTATCATTAGATGCTATCGCAATCTCATTTCTGCGTATCTGTTGGGGAATGTTTTTTTTTAATGTTTATAGTATTCAAATCCGGGCAGATCTGATAATAAAATACAAGGCGTCGGTACAGCAGCTAGGTTCATTTATATCTAGATTGAACCGCCTTGATCTTGTGTATTATGTTAAAACAACTGCGGACTACTTGGAATCTGACCTATTTAAATTAGTGGGTTAAATTATAAGCTGATAGAGAGTATATTATATGTACTTTAATTTATAGAACTACGAATAATGTTATAGTCTTTGACAGTCCACTGCTGGACATAGGCTTCTTTTCCTTCTGAAATTCTCAGAGACATTGTCGTCGTCAAACTTGCGCAGAAGATTTGACGAGGAATGTAAATGTTTGTGTAAACATAAAATTCTTCCTATTTTTATAGACGACACCGGATATACTATTTACTTTCACACTCAATTTAATATGATAATTAAAATGTAAACAGCTGTTTAAAATAATGTAAAACATCGACATTGTAACAACTATTTATCTAAAAGATAACGTGAAATCTTTTGTCACAATCACGGCACATATTTAAAGAATAGGTTATTATAATTTATTAAATAACTATTTTAATGTGATAACAATGATAAGTATTGTATTAATGTTTCATCGATAAGTCGCTAGATGTGATTTATTTATTACTAACACTATTTACACAAAAAATCTATGAAAAATGAACCCTTTTTATTTTATAGACAGGGTTGAAGCCTCTTAAAATAATAAAAAGTGAAAAATAATAATATTAGGATGGAAACCCATTGGAAAATGAGGCTATTAAAAAATGAAAGGAAAAATAATTTATGGGCGATCTGAGCTCGTTGTAGCTGAGCTCGAGTTGTAGGTAATAAACCTACAACTTTTGCATTTTACATTTTTTCACATAACATACTAGTAACGTTTTGGAGTGGTCAACATACGCACCTGGACTAAACGATTCGGCTCTTGTTTCTGTGTCGAGCTGTTAAAACCTGGAACTCACTATTAGGGTCCGTGTTACCTTCCCTCTAAGATCTCATGTCTTTCAATCCGGGCGTGAAAAAGTATTTCCTTAAGCCGCCATAGTGTGGGTCACTATGCAAAAATTTTACACAAATAAGAACAATTTTCTATGTATAAAATGAATGTATTTGCAAAAAAAATAATGTTATATATTTATATCAGTTCGTTAGTACCCATAATAAAAGCTCTGCTTAGTTTGGGACTAGATCATGTTGTGTGTAAGATGTCCGAATTATTTATTTATTTATTTAACTTTACAGGTAAAATGAAGGGATGGACCAGCCCTAAGGATGTTATCCTCAAGGTGGCCGGGATCCTCACTGTGAAGGGAGGTACCGGAGCCATCGTCGAATACTTCGGCCCTGGCGTCGACTCTATCTCCTGTACTGGTATGGCTACCATCTGCAACATGGGAGCTGAAATTGGAGCAACCACTAGCGTTAGTATACATATACAATCTTCTTTAGGATAACCTTCCCATAGGATTAGGATAATGAAGAAACAGAGTGCACCTTTGTCCATACACACACACTGCTCCGTAATTATGCATTGCTCTATGATTACCACAAATTAAATTATGGATTCTTATTTTTTATATATAAGTTGCAGTAATGTCGAATATCCCACGATGTCAATACCTTACTTTTTATCACTAATAGTAATTAAAAATTTAATTCATCATCATCATCAACGACCCATAATATCCCACTGCTGATCTCGGGTCTGGTCGGGTTGGGGATTAAATAATATTGAATTATTAAAATTAATTTGTTTAAATAGGTGTTCCCCTACAATGCGAGAATGGCAGCTTACCTTAAATCCACGCTCCGTCAAGACATTGCAGCCTCCGCCAACGAGTACAAGAGTCTGCTCACTCCAGACGATGGAGCTCCTTACGACAAGGTATGCATTATCATGCCCGATGGTCATGTGAACAATGGTGATGGATTCGATTCTCGCAAAGGAAAATGTATACAAATAAATAAAATTTAAGTGTCTGTTTGTAATTTCAACTTATACCTAGTCGTCACAAAATAAGAAGCCCGTTTTGACATTTTTCAATGTCAAAAATCCAATTCATTATCCTATTTAATTACTATGTTACCCATAACACGTATCATAAATAAGCATCAAGTTTAACTTTATATTGAAAAAATACTCTCAAAAACACGAATTAATCGTTGATTAGAAAACACGATGACAAATGTCAAAACGGGCTTCTTATTTTGTGACGACTTTAACAGGTTTTCACTCAATAATTTATAAAGCACACAGAGTGTTACCCTATGTGAAATTTGAACATAAACAATTGACGAAGTAGGGACCGGCGTAGCAACATCAACTACTAAGTCATACGTGGAATCGAATTTTGTGATGTCTGAGATTACCAGTTATCTGATTATCAGAACTGCTTAATTTTGAATCGGAATTTTAAAGCTTGTCGAGTTCCGCGGTTATTGTTGTAAATCGCAAGTAACGCCACGGAGCGACGCTAGTCCAAAAAAACTAGCCTAAAGACATCCTAAAGAACTCCATCATCAAATAAATTAAAAACTGTTTTAGATGTAAGAACCGTATCTTCTTTGAATTTTCATATGTATTAAGTTAAAAGCCATTAATTTGAAGTAACAAACTGAAATTTTAACTTATTTGTATAAATTAAAACATTAAAATAGAAAACTAAATAAAAGCATGAACACATTTATCGTTGAAAATAAAATTAAAACACTGATTTTGAAGTACATATATAACATTATTTTTCTTATTAGGTCATCGAAATAGACTTATCAACCCTAGAGCCCCATGTCAACGGGCCGTTCACCCCTGATCTCGCCAACCCAATCTCCAAATTGGGTGAGGCTGCGAAGTCAAACAACTGGCCAGTCGACATCAAAGTCGGGCTTATTGGATCCTGCACCAATTCATCTTACGAAGACATGGGACGCTGTGCCAGCATCGTCAAAGAGGTCAGTTGCCGCTAAATACGATATTCTCTACTTCTTGTCACAGATCCATAGCTAATTTCGAAGTAAATCTCCAGTACCTGGGCAACCGAGCTCTGCTCGGTTATCATATTATTTTTTTAACAACGCCATCTATTCTCTCAAGTAACTGTAGTGTTGTTATGTTGGAGTACTTACCACCAACCAACTAGGTGTTACAATGCAATATATCCTACTAATATTATAAACGCGAAAGTTTGTGAGTAGGAGTGTATGTTTGTTCCTCTTTCACGCAAAAACTACTGAACGGATTTGGATGAAACTTCACAATAATATAGCTTATATATCAGAATAACACATAAGCTACTTTTTACTGCAATAATCGAGATACACGGGCGAAAGTTAAGTGATTATAAAAATACATAAATCGTAGATGTCAAAATGTATCACTGTTTATCTCCTGTCAAAACTTCACCGGTTGCCATGCATAACAAACACACTTGCATAGCAACCATAATGATATACGCGGGTAACACCGTGGGGCGCAGCTAGTTAAAAATAAAGAAAAACGCACACGCGTTGTCCCAAACATAAGACTAATCTAGATCGATTTTTCACCACCAAAAATCCCCAAATAAAAATTTCACCTAAATTGTTAGACCCGTTTCCTAGATCATAAACAAGAAAAAGAACTATAGGTAACCAAACTACATAAAAAACTTTGATAAAAGTAATATATGTACTTATCTGATTGAATTAAATCAGTTCATTAGTTAGGGACTATGGTACATACATTGACTGACAAAACTTTTGGTGATCTATTTTATCTTGTGTCGTTGTCATAATACGTTGGAGTTATTCATCAGGCCCTGGCGCATGGCGTGAAGTCCAAGATCCCGTTCAACGTGACACCCGGCTCCGAGCAGGTGCGAGCTACCATCGAGCGTGACGGCATCGCGCAGACACTCAGAGATTTTGGAGGCACCGTGAGTTAATATTTTATATTCCTCTCCAGGGTTGAAGGAACTTCCTCTCGCTTTGTAGGTTTGGGTTTGCATGTTTATAGTCTCCCCCAAGAAAAAAACCAAATGATTAAAAATTCTTTGTTGTATTTTTATTTTCTTTTATAATATATACCTAGCATGTCTAAAGGCCGCTGCATACGTGACGGGATTTTACACGGACGGGACGTGGACGTGGTTGCCTCGTTATAAACGGGGACGTGATGTAAATGCATACGCACCGTGACTGTGACTCGGATCTATCGTGTTAGTGTTGTGAACAAGGAAATATGTATTTTTCATTTCAAGAATTGTCTTTAATTACTATTGACGTGCTAAACATCGTCGGCGAATTTAACTCGTCCCGTGCGTGCCACGTTCCCGCCCCGTCCGTGTCTCCGTGAAGTATGCATTTCTTTATACATTTTGTATGTAACGATGTTTGCAAAACTTCCCGTCCCGTTACGTCCGTGTAAAGCGGCCTTTAGTATTATTCCAAAAAAATTAATTTGGCTGTAGATTGCAGCATAAATTTGTATGGACTCAATAAAAGCAAATTCAAATATGTCTAGCCGCACTCCCCTCTTACAGCAGACTAACCTTTAATGACCGGCCGGCTCGACCGGGGTGCTACTACCTTCACACAGTAGATCAACTTAAAATGACAGCATTTTAGGTGTCGTATTTCGTTGGTAAATGCGAGACCCGAGGCCCAGTGATGCAGAAGAATCTTAATAGGTCGCCATAGTGTGATCACCATCCTGCATTGTTTGCATCCACAATGAATATGATGACCACTATGGGATCCTACTCATGTTTTCCATCAGGCAGAGCTAGTCACTGGCAGGTTCATGTATGAAATTTTTTTTCTATATATTAAAATATCTAAAAAGTATTTATTAATCACAACAACTTAATAAATACGTTTTAAAACTATGAAATATAAAAGTCGCTCTTACTGCATAAAAGGTATTGGCAAATGCATGCGGTCCGTGCATCGGTCAGTGGGATCGCAAAGACGTTAAGAAGGGCGAGAAGAACACGATCGTGACGTCATACAACAGGAACTTCACCGGCCGTAACGACGCCAACCCCGCCACGCACTGCTTCGTCACCAGCCCCGAGCTTGTCACCGCTTTGTCACTTGCTGGTAAAAAACTACCTTCTCAATTGTATATACAACCGTTATATTACAATCACAATTTTATTTTCGTATGATAAAATTCAAGGCTAGTAACATGTTTGATCCCATTATATATTTATATTCGGTGTGGCGACTTCCACATACAGCGCAAGCGAATAACATACAACAGCGCCATCTACCGAAGTAACATTGAACTACGAAGAAAACACGTAACGATCTATACAGAGTGACTGCTGATCCTGAATCGCGAAAGAGAAATTGTCGCGCCGATTAGCAACTGTTGGGCAGTAGCCAGACAGGCATGATCACCTGACCTGGTCGGAGGATCCTCTCTTTCTGATGGAGGAACACTATTCCCGTTCCTCCACATTCGGGCATCCAAATAGATTTTAAAAAATGGGACCAAATATGTTTTAATTATGTCAATAGTAAGTTACCAAGTTAGTACTGCAGACAACACAATCCTAATCTCTAAACGTACATAGCAAATATAAGATCACTGCAATGGAATAACTAGTAGTATTTAATGAATGAGTTTCTTAGTATTTAGATCTTATTTTATTTATCTACTAACTAAGTCACTCGGTGTATGACACACCGGTATGTCGAGTTGTTGTTGCAACCTTACAATAAGAACCACGTTTAACGCTACGGGGCGAAGCTAGCATAAAAAAGTGAAAGTCCCGTCAAAAAAGATCTAATCGTTCCAGAAATTAGTCAGAACAGACTAAAATTTTTGAAGCATTTAGTGAAAAGCTGCTAAGTTCCGTGTGTGACTATGATGTGGGATCCACAAATATTTGTTTTGGAGTCTGGGTGTTTTCTATGTATAATATGTATGTATTTACAAAAAATATTAAGTATGTATTTATATCAGTTGCCTAGTAATAATGTGGTACTCTCCTTCACTTTATTTTATTTCCTTTCAGGTCGTCTGGACTTTAACCCTCTCACGGACGAGTTGACCGGCAAGGACGGCAAAAAGTTCAAACTGTCTGACCCATACGGTGATGAGCTACCCTCCAGGGGCTTCGACCCCGGCCAGGACACATACCAGCACCCACCCCCTGACGGCAGCAGTAAGTTACTTTTTTATACTTGATCGCTATTTAACATCTGTTTTTATCAAATCTTCCCGTTTTCATTACAGTCCCAATTTTACAAATAAAAGCGTGTTACATTATGATAGCAAGAAGAAAAAAAAATGGTTTTAAAAAACTAAAAAAACGCTTTTAAACTAAAGAGAAATTAATTTTAGTGCAAAAAGCGTGGGGCGACGTTATTGAAATATTTTCAGAATTAAAATTATTTTCTACTTTTTAGTTTAAAAGCATGTTTGTTTAGTTTTTTTAAACTATTTCTTTTTAAAAAGACAAAATACTAAGTTGTACAAAAGTACATTTTTTTTCAAATTTGTGTATTGTCATCGGTCCTCGAGAAATCTACAAAGTTTGAACGAAATCTAGCCGTTTAAAGTGGGTCAAAATCGCAACCAATTAGTCAGTTACAAACAAACATACCATCAGAAAGAAGGTGCTGAATGTTCTTAATAATACATACCATCATAATATAACATGTTTTATTTGTAAAATTGGGACTGTGATAAAAACGGGCAGATTTGATAATTAAGGTGTAAAGTTTTAGTAATATCATTGATTCAATACTTACATGTATACACGGTTGGTCTATTTTTTCTGTTAACCGGGTAGAAAAATCCCTTCGGATCTCTAGCTCCTCGGGGACTGAGGAACCAAGAGTATGAGAAGCACTAAAAACCCTCCGACGGCCGGTCCCAGGCACCCTTTTACATTTGAAGTGGTCGTCACGCCGCTGTCTACTGCGCCAAGTGTTGTGGTTCAAATCTCACATAGGACAACACTTTGTGTGATCCACAAATTGTTGTTCTGAGTATGGGTGTTCTTTGTGTCTGTTTCATGTTAGTAAAGTCCAGCGACACAGAATTTTTATTCCTCTCGTCTTTCCAAAAAAAATGTATTGCTGCTGGACGAAGCTTATCTAAAAACGTAGGTTAATTTTTCCTTATGTCATCGGCTATCTGCCAGTGAAAGTCCTCTCAAAATCAGTCCAGCTGAATACAAGAAAGTTTTATTACTTTTTTTTTGACAAAAAAAAAAAAAAAATATTTTCAATAAAAAATTTAATTAATTTTACTAAACACATTACTAGTAGTAATATGTGTTTAGTAATTTTTCATTAATATTTAACCGACTTCAAAAAAAATAAGGAGGTTCTCAATTCGTCGGAATCTTTTTTTTTTATTTTATGTATGTTCAGCGATAATTTCGTCATTTATGAACCGATTTCAAAAATTCTTTTTGCATTGGAATGGGCGTAGTTTACAGGTGGTCCCATCATCATCATATCGGGATCTGATGATGGGATCTCAAGGAAATCCAACTCCTCAAATATCATAGGCACAATGTCGCGATTTGGGTACTCGGAATAGTTTTTCATTGAAGTCGGTTCCTTTTGTTAAAATTATTACTAAACACATTACTAGTAGTAATATGTAAAAATTTATGAAAAATTTCAAACAGACCTCAATTTTTTATTTTATATATTTAAAAAAAATATTTTTTAATTCAGGTGTAAGAGTTGATGTCGCCCCAACATCTGACCGTCTCCAGCTTCTAGAACCTTTCGACAAGTGGGACGGCAAAGATTTGAAGGATATGACCATCCTTATCAAGGTCAAGGGCAAGTGCACCACCGACCACATTTCTGCTGCTGGACCCTGGCTAAAGTACAGAGGACATCTTGATAACATCTCCAACAATATGTTTATCACGTAAGTTATTTGGTTTTTTTCTCTGGATTTTGAAATGTAAAATTCAAATCTTTAAAAAAAAATAGTAAATTTTCAGTTATTATTACATAGTATACTACAATAAATAAATTAATTAAAGAACTATACTTGATACACAGAGCATACAGCAAATAGATTAAAAAGCAATTTTAAACAGATGATAACATTTTTGATGCTGGTAACATTTGCTAATGTTGATACCAAATAGTCGCTTTTCGTTCTTGTAGGCTTAGATCTTTCACAATGCATCGATTTTTAATGCAGTTTTCACAAATACATGCATATTATCGATGGATATCCGTACGAAACTGATAACATAGTGCTACATTAAAATTATGAAAAATATTTTTAATTGAGGTAGCTCCCCTACATGTAAAGTGGGGATGATTTTTTTCTCGCGTCTATACCATCGTTAAAAGAATGATACCCCACGATGGGGTAGCTGCGAGAAAGTTTTATTCTAGCACTTTGTCTACGTGATAGTTAAAAACTCATTTCCATGCAAATTTTCATCTTTTTAGCGTTAACCGTATCGACGGTAAGTCGTGGACGTACGGACGGACGGACATGACGAAACTATAAGGGTTTCGAGTCATGAACTTCGGAACCCTAAAAAACTTGTAAAAAGTATTTATTTAGAAAATCTTATAATATAAAACAGTAAAATCACTTAACACTATGGGCCAGTATTGTTATAGTAGACTAATATTATTGCTAAAGAAAGGCTTATATCAAGGAATGGACTGTTAATAGCTGTTGTTGGACTGCCTCGGTGGCGCAATGGGAGCCTATGCAACTGCTGTGTTGGAGGTCTCGGGTTCGAATCCCGGGTCATACCAAATGTTCGATTCACAAATATTTGCGTTTTCTATGTATAATATGTATATTTATGTATTTATATCAGTTGTCTAGCACTCATAATACAAGCTCTGCTTAGTTTGATACTAGATGGCGATGTGTAAGACGAAAATATTATTTATTTATTATTGATACTAATAATATATCGCTTCATTGTACACCAGAATAGTAACATACAACGATAGTTTAAACTAGGAGGTTCAAATGGCGGCCTTATCACTCAACTCATAATACATTTGCAGCGCAACGAACGCGGAGAACGGCGAGCTGAACAAGGTGAAGAACCAGTTGTCGGGCGAGTACGGGCCGGTGCCGGCCACCGCGCGCGCGTACAAGGCGGCCGGCGTGCGCTGGGTCGTGGTCGGCGACGAGAACTACGGCGAGGGCTCCTCCCGCGAGCACGCCGCGCTCGAACCGAGACATCTCGGCGGACGTGCCATCATCGTCAAGTCATTCGCCAGGTAAGACACTACCATACTTGGGCCTAGACATGCGTAATATAGCACGACCGCGTACTGCATCAGTACCTATTACCCGCCAAAATTTAGCATGTCACATAACACTAAACGTGACATTGATATCCACAGAACATATTACATACAGGTCGGTTCATATTTAGAGGTCCGGTAATATTCCAAAAAGTGGTTTAACATTAAATGAAAGGTGTACTCGGCTCAAAACAAAAAAAATATGATAAAATTACTATTTGTAAGTTGTAACTAAAACGTAAATATTAATTAATGTATAAATTGTAACTAAAATGAAAATATTAATTATTTTATTGATATAAAAAAAAGTTTACTTGGTAATAATAAAAGGTCTATAATTTATGACACCCGAACATTCAGTACAGTAAGGCTAAGTACTCACGAAGCGTTTTTTTCCCGTGCCCGCTGCGGTGGTGGAACTACGGTTTTTTTTCTATACTCACGAAATCGGTTATTTGCGCGGTTGCAATATTCGCCCGCCACGTTTGCGGGCAATGATCGCAAGACGGGCGGTTGCAAGATGGGTGGTAATGTTCAGTTGAGGTTCAGACCGCCAAGGGCGCGGGCGACCGCGACCCGCGCGGTTCTACAGGTCGCCCGCCGGTGCAGCGGGAGCCGCAAACAACCGCGCACACCGCGGGCGTAAAACGCGTCGTAGTGCGTTAATTTTTTAAATATAAATCTGTATTCTACGGAAGCTGCGGGCACGGGAGAAAAACGCTTCGTGTGTACTTAGCGTAAGACATACGTAATTGTTAGCGGGCTATACAAATTAAACAATACAGGCATATTTAAAGTACTGTTCTAATGCCATATTACGCGGTACGGAATGTCATGCCATAATTATGGCATTACTTCATAGAGTACTGTTTTGCGCAAGTCTACTGGGCCATTACAAACGTGCGAACTGACTCGTAAATCATTTTTATCAGACCTCTCGCTCACACTTATAGACATATTGGATCTCTCGCTCACACATAGAGGCATATCAGGTCTCTCGTTCACACTACTAGTTGTGTGAGCGAGACATCCGAGAATGATTTATGACTCAGTTCGCACGTTTGTAATGACCCAAATAAAACTACAAACTACCTCGCTATGTATCTCATAGTGTTAACCTGCGTTTTGGTCGACCTAGTAGTTCAAGTTGCTTCGTATGTTTTTTTTATTATTCTTTATTTTAATTTGAAGTTTTGATCTAGTAAGGATATGCCAACCCCATCGTACCTTGATACATAGATAATACAAATAATTAAATTACAATATGTATCATTGTAAATTGTATTGTAATTGCTGAACAATTGTGATCAGGTGACATAATTTTTTAGCTGTTTCTGAATTCGGACTATTCATTATGATTTGTATCAGACCTAGATCAAATGAATTGACATTCAGCTCCCTAAATAAAACCTCCTGTGTGTTGAATAGTGTGTGTGGTGGATAGTGACCGGATCTAATTCTAAGAACTAGTTTTACGTAGTGTCTGCTTAGTCGAGCGTCGTCAAACCATGTTACCTGCGGAAGCATTGCCGGAATGGTCAGGTTCAGAATGTGTTATAACAGTAGTTCCCGAAACCCCTTCTATTTCAATCGGAGTGGTACATAGTGTGGTTTTATTCAATCCGATTCCGACACACCAACCTACCGTAAACTCCGTTGGGGTAACGTCCCGTGGTAGTTTGCACACGATAAAAAAAGTTTTATAGGTCAAAACTCCACACAAACAAATATTTCGGACATCTTACTCATGTTTTTTGTATCCGTTTCATGAACAGTAAAATCACCCCCACCATTTTTATTTTTACATTTATTTATTTTTATAGTAATTTTTACAAAAAAAAACACCTTAAAATGTGCTCACTATGATACTGATAAGGCTCCTTTTTTCGCAGAATTCACGAAACGAACTTGAAGAAACAAGGAATGTTGCCGCTGACATTCGCCAACGCAAGCGACTACGATAAGGTTCAGCCTACAGACAAAATCTCCCTCCTAGGACTCAGTAAATTATCACCCGGCAAGGTAAGGTCAACATTAACATCTGATGATGAACTTGTAGCAAATTACCGTGACCGGCTTGTACCCAAAGGCCACCACTAAAACTGTCTGAACTGATCATTGTTATGACAAAACCGCCACCACCAAATGCGGTTAGGAACAAACTTAATGCCTAAAAACTTATTGTACAACAACCACCAAAACTACTACCAATCATAAGTGGCAGTTACATCAACATTTTAGATGCTATGACATCCATATAACTACACAGAGATAATTTTATAAACAACAAAATATAGGGGCATTTATTATGACATTGTTGTTAATAAGCCATAAAGTATTACGTCAAGGAGATCTGGTACGGTACTGCCAGCGTTTGCAATGTAAGCGTAAAAAATGGATTTATTTACGGCATCAAATTAGAAACCTCTAAAATTATCAATGTTTCTCTACTATATTATGCATGCATTATACATATATACCTTCCTCTTGAAACACTCTATCTATTAAAGAAAATGGCATCAAAATTCGTTGCGTAGTTTTAAAGATCTACGCATTTATAATGACAGACAGAGAGCGAAAGCGACTTTCGTTTTATACTATGTAATGATGATGAATAGTGGATTAGGTAAGCTGTGTGAATCAATACACTTTAGGTCTTCCTTTTAAGATATATATAATAATGTCTATTTTAGCTTAAGATCTTTTAATTTAAGCAGTTTTGCATAATATGTTTCTAGTTACATATCTATCTTCACAAAATCTACATTATATATATCTATCTTTTGCAGCCCGTAGACTGTGAATTGAAACACGCAGATGGTAAGACAGAAATCATTAAACTAAACCACTCGTTGAATGACCAGCAAATCAAGTGGTTCCAAGCTGGCTCCGCGTTGAACAGGATGAAGGAGATCGCTTCTGGCCAATGAAGACAAACACTCGCCCCTCGCCTTAGCTACTGATGTACTTGCAATGGACGAACCCATTAACCCGTTAGGGTAGATTTTATAATGTAGTAACACTTAGACAAATATATATATATAAACTGTGTTTAAGTCACGTTACGGAAGAATCGTATCGTAATTAAATTTAGGACCAAAAGATTAGATGTTCTAAAAGCTTGTAAATTAAAAAAATTAGGAAACAAGATACGAGTACAAATAAAAAATCTAGTAAATATGGACATCTGACCTTTTGGCAGTAAAAAAATAATTGATTAGAATAGAATAATTGAAAACTAGTTATACATTATGTATTTGTTGCCTTAAGCCCGGTGCGAGCAACTTTTTACCACGTAGCTCTAGTATTCATCTTACAGGTCGTCTCATTCAAACAATTCTATAATCGCAGTTTCAATGGTGATGAATCTTAAATTAGTTGTACTATGAAATATGTAGATGAAGATATTTAATAAGTTTCAATGCTTCTTTTCTTTCTATCTTACGTACATAATGTCATTTTATTATTAATTTATGAATGTATGTATAAGAAATAAAAATGTAAAAATCTCATACTATTTATGGTGTTTGTTTTAAACCCTACAAATAGTTCAGCAAAATTAGGGTTTCACCTCAGAATCGGGTATAATGAGCTCCATACTCTTCATTTTAGTGTTCTAAGTTGTCTACGATACGATACATCTCGAATTTCAAGCTTATTATCTCTCAATCCGAGGTTGACCCCTTTAATTTACTAACGTGTCTGCACTAAATTAGTCCTGTAAAGTAAATCTATTTTTACGCACTAGTGTTATCTGCAGGAGCAGCTTTTCACTAGTGCTAAAGGTTGCCGTATATGGATACCGAATAAGGCAGGGTTTAAAGGGTAAATTTCATAAACTTTTGTATGATAAATACACAGTTGGGAAGCATAGGCTCCTAAAGTGTATCCAAAATCCAGATAGCTGGATTTTGGATACACTTTAGGATTCCGTACCCAATACGGGACCCTATTACTAAGATTCCGCTGTCCGTTTGCCACTAGGTTATATCTCATGAACCGTGATACCTAGACTGTTGAAATTTTCACAGATGATGTACCCGTTTCTTTTAAACAACGAATACTAGAAACAGAATTAACAAGGTAAATATTTTAGAGGGGCTCCCATTGAACAAGCGTGATTATTTTGCCGACATTATCAACTGCAACGTGTAGTAGACGCTTTTAATGTAGGTATAATAGTATCATGTTTCTAGATAACTAACTTTCGTCCACGTATGTTGGTTATCACATATACGTAAAAACTTTTGATGACATTAAAATTGGTAGGTATCAGCAGTTTAGACTAGAATGGAACATGCATAGACCGCCAAAATTATAACATTTTCTTTTGGTTTGGACGTAGCTGAGTATGGTGTGTGGCATACTTCTCAAACATATTTTAGGTTCTGCATAGGTGCCTATAATATTGACCTAACGTTTACCTATATCTTTCAATACATTTCGGTTTTAGTACCCTATCATCAGTGAAAATCTCCTAAGACTGCTTCCTCATAACAAGTTTAAAAGGAATAGTTAGGTATATTACAAAAATCAAAACTATTTTAGAAGTTTTCAAAAAATTACCTAACATTTAAAAAATGTTTCACAACTGAAAACAGTTTTTTTTAAAGAAGCTTTATTATTACAAGTTTGTATTAATGAATTTTATTATAAACTTCATAAAATGGTTATGATTTTAACTTATATATTAATAAAGTTTATGAAAAACAATGTTAATGCTTGCTTGTCAATATTAATGAATCAATTTCAAAATAAAAGAAAGTATCGTATAAAACTAATTTATTGCTTCAACAAATTAATCCTCATTGTCTTCATTGTCGCTATCAGCATTAATGTTGAAGTAACGAAGTTCATACGAGTCATGTGCAGATGCCACCACTCGCAGCCAGTCACGGAGGTTGTTCTTCTTGAGGTAACGCTTTGTTAGATACTTCAGGTACCTCTTTGAGAAAGCAATATCTGTAATTAAAAATAAATTTACATAAGCACACATGTATGCTTCATTTCTTAGAAAAGTAAAATGAGTGTAATCTTCAGCTATACACTACCTTGACTCTTCATCATTCAAGCGGGCCTTATCCCCTATTACATAAGGCAATAAGTATCCTGTTCTTGTCAAATTATTTGGTTTAATCACAATGTTATCACCCTTAAGCCTGAGGCAAGGGTCCTGTGTTATACCCCACAGAACAGGGTCCCTGCCGAACTCAGCCACCTTCATACTCCGGCCTACTGAAGCATGTGGTGCCCACCCCCGCGACAAGGACGCGCCGGTCAGGATTTACCCAAGTGAGAAATAGAGAAGGGGACTCTATTTCGCCTTGAGCCGGGTTAATGGACGTAATATATGAGTACGCCCAACGGCAAGTTCACACTTTACTATTAGGTTTAGTTTCCATTGTTGAAATATCAAGATTTTTACTACTTTATTGCTGTTTGGCTTAGTAACCTTATAACTTCTTTTGACCTTTTTCTAACTTTGGCAGGTAATAGTAACCCACCTACAACTTTAAATGATTGTAAAAATCTTAAAAAACATTACTAAAACTAGCCATACATAGCAGTGTACCTGACAGGTTTATCACTGTTACACCAATCAGATTAGCTTGAGCTGCGTAGAGGACAAGGAGTTGTGCAACATACATGCTAATGTTTACCTGTAAGTTCAACTGTACAGGCAAGCCCTACCTAACCTATCAGATGTGCCCTAATGTGGGGTATTGTCTACCTTAGGGCAGACTGACTACCCATACATAAATCACTGCAAAGAGAAGCAAAACTTGAAACAAACCCTATATCAACCTGTCTGGCCAGCATGGCCAAAACATCCATATCAAGGAGGCATACATCCAACAACGGATTGTAAATGCAATCAACACATTTAGATCAAACATAACCTCGAAAAAAATTTAGGTTATGCCGATTTTATATCTGAACAAGAAAATCTTACTAGAGTATTAACTTTACTTCAATTAAAACTTGACACAGTCTCTTTCCCCCCATGTTGTTCCTACACACTTTTTATTAAAATGTGCTAGTAAGAACGACCGGGTGGTGGTTTGGTCCATACTTCTAACTACATTCTATTGAAACGGCTGATATCATGACAAAAATATATCTTCAAGCAAATTTACCTGCATTGATAGTGATTTTCGTCTTGTCCCTGGCGACGACAACGTGATTGCCGAGGTTATTAACTTTACCCTCGACCTTAATGCGCTCCTTCAGATATTTCTCGAAGTTTCCTACGTCAAGGATGCTGTCTTCGGTGGGGTGTGTGCAATCAATTGTGAATTTCAAGTTGATCTTCCGCTTGATGCCTTTACCACGGATCTTGCCACCTTTGACTCCCTTCTTCCCACCCTTCTGTTGCAATTGAGCCTTTTTAGGCGCAGGCTTCTTAGTTACTGCCATTTCGGTAACCTGGAATGTTTACACATTATTTTAGGACACAGCAATATTTAAAATTGAGGATTTTAAATAGAATTTTATCGTATAACCTACCCGACACGTGTGTACTAGTCACCGTAAAAAGTGCAAAATGGCCGATTAGAACGTCAATTTTTAGTGAAGTAACCTAAGCGTCGGTCATAGAGCAAAAAGGGTGACCGCTTAGAAAAACTCACTTCTACCAATGAAGGCAGCACACCAAACAAAAACACCTAAAGCAATGAATAACGAAACAATATTTAAATGTACACTGTGTTTAGGTTGAATAATATATTAAAATAATTTCAGATGTGGATTTTTTATTTTGACGACATTAAATTGACTGCTGATCCAACGTCAATACAAAAAGTAGAAATCTCTATTTTCATCTAAATTCGTAAAGCCTTTTCGAAGGACGCTTAGTAAAGCCGAGGAACGGCAAAGTCAACGTCGAAAGTCCCGTCAAAATGGGTGTAGCCGTTCCAAAGATTACCCGAAACAAACAGACAGACAGAAAAACAAATAAAAATATTAAAAATTGCTTTTCTGATGAAGTACCTGTATAATATGTACCTTTATAGACATTTACTAAGAAACTGTTAATTTGAAATTACATACAGACACTTCAATAATATTTATTTGTATTGATTAAATTAGGCATTGGTTAGATATCAATGTATGAAGTTATAGAGATACAAGATATAGTCTGGCCACGCTAACTCTGCAGAACGAAAAAAATTATAGAATTTGAAAATCTATAGATGGTAACACCGCCTAGACTACGAAAAACTAATTTGATACTAGTTGTTTTTTTTATTTTAGCCAAGTTATTTTGTTTATATTCAGATTTTTTCTTGGTTAAGAATAGTCATGACTTCAGCACGATGCATTGTCGATTTGATACAGTTTTTGAGGTTTGGTTTACAATACAGGTTATAATTATTCTGATTCCTAACTTTTAAAAATCTACTGAGGCTTAGGTTTATCTACACATAAAAAATAATTAAAGGGAACTTTAAGATCTATGAAACAACTCAAGGACAGTATAAAAATAACGATAGATTTTTGAATGATAAACATAATTTATTTTTAGGTTTCATCAAGATATACATTAGTTTTTTTTGTTTCTACAGGCTCGTTTCTTAACAAAATTTTTATTATGTATCTATGGCTCCATGCCGGCACATCATGTTTTTCCATAAGAACTGTCCGTTCGTCAATAATAATTTGCGTAAGGTTTCTCTGCAGCCAGTAAAATCAATTGATTGCCTCAATTGAAGTAGTAATTTACGCAGAGTAGGAACTTTTTTCGGGTCAAATAATACTGATATATTGTATTTCGTTTGGCGCATTGGTCAAAATGATCAATATTAACTTTCGTTGCCCGTGCTGCACGCTTTTTGCCAGGAATCCTCCAGATCGCTGAATCCTGTAGAAATAAATATAAACTTTATTTTGAACTTGTATTCAATGCAATATGTATTGGATGTACGTTGAACCTACTTTAATAATCTAACGAAAATTTTAGAAAGTAAGTACGTAAGTAACAGATTCTTACCAGTCATTGAAGCGATCTTTTTAATATACTGGTTCTCACTATTGATGGTAAACTCTTCAAGAGCCTTCAGCATCCGTAGGGCAACTTGAATATGAGGTTTAAATTCATCACTTATACTACCTGGAATGTCTAAAAATAAATACTTGTTAAGAGTTGAGTATCTATAATTTATGTAATAGTTGCTTAAGACCTAAATCCTATCTGTAGGAAGCAAATCTATAGGTAGATATGTTATTGAAATTGGACGTTAATTTGACACGAGCTTCTTGTCAGCATCATGAACAGGCTATGAGTATTTGAAAAAATGTTCTTAGATACATATAATGGTAAAATAAAACGGCGAAGTATCAAAATCAGTAGATTTACTTACACGTCAACTTTTCGATATCTTGTAAACATTGTCGTTTTTGGCTAAGGACGACATCACATTGTGCCTTCACATCTTGGAATTTACTTATCATGTTATAAAATAACTTCCGCACTCAACTTTTAATAGGTTTAACTATTTTTCTTTAAAATATATGAAAAACAACAAACAGCATATGCAATGTGACAGCTCACGTACCACAAAAGTGACATCAGAAAAAGTATACCATATAAAAAACTTTTTGGGGTTGCCCATTTATTCCACTGCAGAGTTAGCGTGGCCAGACTCTAGTTTATGTTATTCGATATTTTATATTGTGATAGCAACATTATGTGTACGGGCGGTTTTCAAAATTTTGCTCAGGACTATTTTGCCGTGTCCTACGAGTTTGACCATTGATTAAAAGGCAAAAATGTAGGAAGTGAGTATCAAATTATTTTACGTTAGGGTAAAATGTTTAACTTACTGTAAAAAAAAAGATAAACTTAAGACTTAAACGGAAAACATATTTTAATATTTATTAAAATACCAAATATTATCCTACTTTTTTATGTGTCCTTCATCATATCCTGGATTTTGATTACGTATTTTGGAGAATATAGTACAACACATCATTTATGTTTTTATTCATCATCATCAGTCTTTTATTCATCATTCAGTCATTCTAGATTCTTCTTCTTTTTTATTTCGTTTTTTTATTCCATAGATACGCTCATAGGTATTACTAATAAGATCTCTGTTTAGTTGTCATTGTCTTTCGTTTAATAGGATGAATATATTGTTTGGCAAAAATATTGTTAGAATGTCCAGGAAAGCTTTCAAACTTGAAAGGGGCAGGGGACTTAGACTTTAGATGCCGGTCAATGGATTGCTTTTAACTCTAGATTTATTAAGTAAAAATGGAAGATGCTGTAAGTGACGTATCTTGAGGTTTAATTCAGTATTTTCATTCATGATTCAAAAAGCTCTTTTATTTGCTAAGTCATTCTGGATCTGTAACCTTTTAATGACCCTATAATTCGCGATTCATGAACCATTCTGATTCAGATTTTGTACAGAACCATATCAACCGTAGTTCCTTTCTACAGTTAAAACTGGAATTAAATAAAGAGTATTATGAAGCACAAATCAATTACATCGGATTTTACTCGATTTAAATCGAATTACGTCTAGCGTACGTCTAGACGGTCTTCACAGGATTGCTATGACTCACGGAAAATTTGTCACTATCGTAAGAACTCAAAAATGTATTCAACCTCACGATAAATCGCAATCAATTATTATTATGACTTAAATATGTATCAGTTTATTTGACGTCAACTTCATGAACGTCATTATCAGTCCAAATAAATCATCCCACACAGATGGTGTTTTCCAGAATAACTCGTCTTATGCAGCAGTCAACCAACCATTTGGTTCCGATCTAAGATGCAAGATACCATCAAAAGTTCCTTGCTTCTTCATTCATCAGAACCCCACCTCATTGGCTTTAAAACGGTTTTTATTAATAATCATACGATGAAAAATTTGTGACTCCGATTTGACAGTATTTAGAAAGACTCTTAGGAATTAGATTCACAGTGCCATCTGTTGTCAGTTGAACTTCATATAACAAGTTGTGACACGTCAAGAAGGTCTAAGAGGAAGGTTAGTTTACCCGCAGAGATGGATTCATAGATTATAATGTATATACTAGAGATTGAGATAGATGAGCAACTTCGCTTTTTGTGTTAATGTTTACTCGTACTGGAAATCAGATGGCGCTGCTCAGCGTGCCGCCAAAATTTGAATTCTTATCTACTGTTACTTTTACTTTATATTTTTGTATATTGAATGGAACTCGGCGAGTTCCAAGCGGCAGATTCATAGGTTTTCACAGTCATAAATAAAACATAAATATATTTATAAATATTTATTTGATTAAGTTACTAAAAGTAAATTACTTCTATAAACAGCTTATAAAATTCCTTATTTTCTCTTGATCCTGCTGAAATTCTCAGTTAGACAAATCTTAGATAAGATTTTAGTTACAATTTAAAAATGAAAATACCCTTGAAGCCTACTGTGCAATTAATTCTGTCAATACTAATATCATATTATTTATTATGCTCAGAAAATGAACTGAATTAAAAAAGCATAAAATAGAAATAGAAGTGAATTAAGTGAAATAAAATATTTGATTCATTATTATAACCACCAATTAACTTACTAAGCCTCGTATAAATAAACTCGTATATCTGCAGAAATTTGTTTTCAATTTAAAAAAAAGGCGCAGTAAGGCTATATTAATAAAAACTGATTATACATATTATTTATTGGCAACTAGATGTACAAAAAGAAAACATTCGGTTTTAGGAACTGGTTACCCATTGATTAATGATGCATGCATATTATTGATGTAACATATTATTTAGACTCAAATATTATGCTCAACATGTTCTATCAAAACTGGTGTACAAATACGAACAGTTATGCAAGCAAAAAAGGCATGAAAGAGCATCTTACTGTCACCATTCGCAGTGACGTGACCTGCACCATTGATTCTACTCATGCTTTCCATCAGGCAGAGTAGTCACTTTGGCAGGCTTTTAAAAATTATATTAAAAAACTGCCAAATGCAGTACTACGATTCCTGACTTTTGAATTTTTTGAAACCATTACTTGAATCAATATAAAATATATTAATATATCAGAATATAATAATAACAAATCAATCAATGCAAGTTAACGTCAAAATTAAAATTACATATAATATATAAAGTATCATTGAATGTTGTCCTTAAGATTTTTTTTTGAAACAACTAGAAATTTCGCTTAGTATTTTTAAGTTTCCTAAATAATTCAATTCTAGTATATTAATATTTAGGGGAATCTTACTGTAAATAAAAATTTGTGTGAAAACCTAAATTAATTTATAGTATCATTCCCGTAAACATTAAAATTGTAAGCAATGTTTGGGCAAGAATTTTAAAATTGATTTCTTGTTGTACAGTATATACTCTGATATAATTGGATTTACAATAACAGACTCTTAAATTTTACTTATTTATTTAGATACAAACACAAGACTTATCCTGTGTGTTTATATCTAAATAAAAGAAAAGTAAGTATGTAGTACCTACTTACTTATAAGTACGTGCTACTTACTTTTCCTGTGTGTTTTATAATACTCTAAATCTTGAGATTTTATTTTATCGTCTATATTTCTAACGTGTCTGCCTTTTAATATTTTATTAATATTATTGGACCAACTATTTATAATAATTTTTATTAAAAAATATGACACATGTGTCTTAACTTTTTCTTTGTGTTCATCACATGATAAAAAATCAAAATTCACAGTATTCCGAATGGCAATTTTAAGTTTTTCGGTTATCCCACTTTCATGAGGATACTGCTTAATTTGGTTTTTTATTATTTTAATTATATTTGTAACACAATGTAAAAAGTTTAGTGAAGGATATTGTAGCGATTTTCTTGTAATATCTATCGCAAGAATATAATAATAATAATAATAATATCTTTATTGTACACCAGGTAATTACAAAATATCTTAAGATTAGGTGTAGGTACAATTGGCGGCCTTATCGCTCGGAAGCAATCTCTTACAGACAACCATAGGATGGACAGAACAAGATTAGAAGAAAGTATGGGGTAGTGTCTGGTATATCAACTGTAGATAAGGAGGGAATAATAAAAGTATTTAGTAGTATGTATCACCTAAGATGATAGTTATACATAGTATCTATTATTAAAATAAGTACACGCATATTATGAGATAAATATTAATTACATGCATAAATGGAAAGATGTGACCTAATCGACTATAAAGGGGAAGAGAGTGTAGGTTAAGGTTCATAGAGGTCTCCCAAGTAGTGCTCCCTGACTAGTCTCTTAAATGCAGTTAGAGTTTGTGCACGTCTTATTGCGACTGGCAGAGCATTCCACAACCTAACTGCTTGGACAGAGAACGAGTTGTCGAGGAATTTGGTGGAATGGCCAGGCATTTTAAGCTTCAGATTCTCTGACGACCTTAGTGGCTTGGGATGGGTATCGCGTAGGAAAGAGAACCGTGATTTAAGGTAACATGGGGTACAGGGATTAAATAGAGTGTTGTATAGAAGAGAAAGAATATGTGCATTCCGGCGAAGGCGGATGGGTAACCATTTAAGCTTTTTACGATAGGCAGAAACATGATCATATTTTCGTAATCCAAATATGAATCTGATACAGAGGTTTTGGAGTCTCTCGAGCTTATTTAATTGGTTTTCAGTGAGATCTAAATAACTGGCGTCCGCATAATCAAGAATGGGGAAGAGAAGGGATTGTGTTAGAGCAATCTTAGTAGGGATAGGTAGAAAGTTGCGTAGTCTACGCATCGATCCTGCAGCGGCGAACATTTTGCGACTCAGCTCCTGGAGCTGAGGATCCCAGGTAAAGGTACTGTCGATGTAGATTCCCAGGTTCTTAACCTTATTACTAAATGGAATAAGTGTACCATCGCAAGAGACTTGAGGTAGTAAATTCATATCAATTTTGGAAATCAGTCTTGAACTTCCAACGATAATCACCTGCGTCTTTGATGGGTTAATCTTCAGACCATGAGAAATACTCCACTTACAGATTTTATCTAAGTCAGCGTTGATAGTACTAACAGCATTAACCAGATCAATCGGTGGTGCCCTAGAATAGATCTGGAGATCATCTGCGTAAAGGTGGTAGGACGAAGTCAAATCAGTAGTGATGGCGTTAATAAAGACGGAGAAAAGTAAGGGAGATAGCACGCCGCCCTGAGGTACACCAGCGTTAGTACTACACCAAGAAGAGACCGCGCTATCAATGTTAATACGTTGCCGGCGACCATGCAGGTAGTTGTGAAACCAGTCAATTGCAGTTGGAGATATGTTAAGAGAACGCAGTATACAAAGCAGTACGTCAAAGTCAACAGTATTGAAGGCATTACTGAAGTCCAGTAGTGCCAGAACTGTAAGCTCGCCGTTCTCCATGGCAGATCTAATGTCCTCCGTAATATGAACTAAGGTGGTGGTGGTGCTGTGGCCAGGTCGGAAACCGGACTGGAAAGGGTTAAGGAGCAGGTTTGTGGATAGGTATTTTGAGAATTGCGAATGGATTAGTCGTTCAAGGACCTTAGAGAGGAAGGGGAGTATAGAAATGGGGCGGTAATCGGAGAAGGATCCTGGGTTCTTCTTTTTGGGGATAGGTATAATATCGGCATCCTTCCAGGCTTTTGGAAAAACGCCATGAGAGATTGAGTGATTTAGGATATGGGAAATAACAGGAAGAATTTCATAAAGGATTGGAAGGATCATATTGCGACTTAGACAGTCTGTGCCCACTGCATTTGAAGTTATAGAAACTATGCTCTTCTTAACATCACAATCCGAAAATTGACTAAAGAAAAAGGGAGAACAGTCAGGAGTCGAGAGGGAAGTAAGACGTTTCAGAGTAGTATCCTTTGTCATAATATCAAAGTTTGACGAAGCAGAGAAATGTTGGTTAAGTAAACTAATGTCTAAATTCATAGAAGAAGAGTCATCGACAGATTTGCCTACTCCCAGTGACCTTAAAAATTTCTAGACTTTAGCTGGATCTCCATTTTCAACGGAGCTGTGGATGTATCGGCGTTGTGCGTTCCTACACACCTTGTTGCAGTGATTCCTGATAGACACATATTTATCTCGATTAATATCGCTAGGGTTCTTTTGTATCTTGATTTGGCTGCCGCTTTCTTGTGGATTAACGCTTTGATGTCTGAAGAATTAACCATGGTGATGGAAGATGTTTAACTTTCATTTTTCGAATTGGCGCGTGTTTATCGTAGAGAGACAGTATTTTGGCGTTGAAGAACTCTACTTTGTCATCGATACTGGCTGCACCAAAGAGGGAGGTCCAGTCAATAGCACTGGCATCCTCCGTTAAAGCCTCGATGTCAATGCTCTTAAAGTTCCGCTGCAGGATAATTTTGGATTTGGATTTAAGTGGTCGGATACGAAAAGATAGGTATAGTAGGTCGTGGTAGGAGAACTCGTCAGCAGAGCACTGACCATGCTTAACTGCGAGGTTAGGGGAGGAAACGAGCATAAGGTCAAGTAAGGAAGGAGTGGAGTGCGGGAAATAGTGTGTAGCGTTGGTGGGAAGAATAGATAGATTGCAAGATTGGATGATGGATTGGAGAGTAGTGGAGCGTGAGTCATTTTTAAGAAGGCAGGTATTGAAATCACCCATGATTATGGCATGACCGTACGAGGGAGTGAATTGTTCAAGGAGAAGTTCGAAAGATGCGAAGAAGTCGACACGTAAGGAGGGGCAATAATAGACACCCAGAAGAATTTTAAAGTGTTGAAGTTCCACTTCCAGGAAGATATGCTCACCTGCTTTAGATAGAGGGGGCTGTGGCGACAAACTGATAACTGTATAAGGTATGTGGGTGCGTAAATAGATTGCAACACCACCACCGCCTCCCACGGCGCGGTCATTTCTTATGAGGTTGAATCCCGGAAGTGTGTATGCGGAAGAGGGTAGGCAGGGCTTAAGCCATGATTCTGAAATAAGGATAGCGTGTAAGTTCGTACAGTCAAAAGAAGCCAGCATTTCGGGGAAATGAGCCGGAATGCTTTGAGCATTAATGTGCACAACATTAAAATTTCTAGGAACGTCAGAAAATTGTGAAAAGAGAGTTTCAGCGATTGATGGATCACCTTGTGAGCTGAAACTACTGCAAGCTGTCAAAAAGCTATCGGTGTCATCACTGTGATAAGGCGATGACATTTCAATTTTCAGGTCAAAGGTTTGAAAACTAATACTAAATGTACTTACAATAAAAATAATGAGATAAAAATAAATATATAATGTGTATAGGATAAATATGTAATCGAAGTAGAGAAAAATTAATTTAAATGATAAAATAATAAATATATAAAGTATGTATAGGATGGCATTGCCTCCATCTGCCGGTTGCTATATTGTTACAGAATAACCAGTAATTCAAAGTATAAATTAAAAGAAGTAATATAAAAAAAAAAACAAAATTATAAAGTGTAAAACACAGATAAATTACAAAAAGGAAAAAATAAATTTAATAAATTATATTATATTAATCAAGCTACCCTACCCCAGCCTGCAAATTTATGATATTCGCAATAAAAAAAATACTAATCGACAGATTTTAAATAGCTCAATTCAACTACGTAGCCCTTTCAAATTGCTCACCTTTAATTATTTAATTAAAAACAAATAAAGTCCTTGAAAAAAATTAAATTTATCTGTATATTCAAACTCCTATATCTTGTGATGTATACTATATTTCAAATTGCTCAAAGTTCTAAAATACTGCTCAAGTTGCATTTGTAATTGCTCAAGTAGAGTTCTCACCAGCTCCACTTTCCTTAATTATTGAATAAATATAAATAGTTTGAATAAATTTTTAACCAAACAATAACCTACCCTACCCCAGAATGCAATGAAAAAAATACTAATCGATAGATTTTCAATAGCTCAATTTAACTACGTACCCCTTTCAAATTGCTCACCTTTAATTATTTAATT
The DNA here is from genome assembly GCA_932526445.1 of Phragmatobia fuliginosa. Classification (NCBI taxonomy): domain Eukaryota; kingdom Metazoa; phylum Arthropoda; class Insecta; order Lepidoptera; family Erebidae; genus Phragmatobia; species Phragmatobia fuliginosa. Next base: position 5,355,991 of record OW052066.1, on the reverse strand, counting down.
AAAAATAAATAAAGTCCTTGAAAAAATAATAATTTATCTGTATATTCAAACTCCTATATCTTGTGATGTATACTATATTTCAAATTGCTCTAAGTTCTAAAATGCTGCTCAAGTTGCATTTGTAATTGCTCAAGTAGAGTTCTCACCAGCTCCACTTTCCTTAATTATTAAATAAATATAAATAGTTTGAATAAATTTTTAACCAAACAATAACCTACCCTACCCCAGAATGCAATGAAAAAAATACTTATCGATAGATTTTCAATAGCTCAATTTAACTACGTAGCCCTTTCAAATTGCTCACCTTTAATTATTTAATTAAAAATCAATAAAGTCCTTAAAAAAAAACCGTATATTCAAAATTCTATATCTTTTGATATATACAATATTTTAAATTGCTCAAAGTTCTAAAATACTGCTCAAGTTGCATTTGTAATTGCTCAAGTAGAGTTCTCACCAGCTCCGCTTTCCTTAATTATTAAATAAAATATAAATAATTTGAATAAATTTTTAACCAAACAATAACCTACCCAACCCTTGAATACAATGAAAAAAATACTTATCGATAGATTTTCAATAGCTCAATTTAACTACGTACCCCTTTCAAATTGCTCACCTTTAATTATTTAATTAAAAATAAATAAAGTCCTTGAAAAAAAATTAATTTATCTGTATATTCAAACTCCTATATCTTGTGATGTATACAATATTTCAAATTGCTCAAAGTTCTAAAATACTGCTCAAGTTGCATTTGTAATTGCTCAACTAGAGTTCTCACCAGCTCCACTTTCCTTAATTATTAAATAAATATAAATAGTTTGAATAAATTTAACGTATAGATAAGTGAATACTGCGCATGCGCGCAAAAAGTAACACGAGTCGCAAGGGAAAAAAAATCAAGTGTTTCATAACCTCATCATAGTGAAATGAAACTGTAATACTCCAAGCACAACATTATCTATTATCAGGTATTTTTATTATTTATTGACTTATACATTATGTTCAATTTATACAAAAATCAAATCATGACTTAAAGGTAACTTTATTTTGTAACTTTATGTCTGTTTACAAAGTATTTTCTATGTATTCTTCTTTGCTCCAAAACAAAATAAGTAGTAGTATACATGCTCATTATGTTTGCTGGATATTTTTCAATTTTTGACTAAAACTAAAAATTGCTAGAATAAATATAGCCCAAAATCGATCAAAGTGGTGTGCAATGGGGGAGGCAATTTAAAAGGAGTACCGGGTACGTAGTTAAATTGAGCTATTGAAAATCTATCGATAAGTATTTTTTTCATTGCATTCTGGGGTAGGGTAGGTTATTGTTAGGTTAAAAATTTATTCAAACTATTTATATTTATTTAATAATTTAGGAAAGTGGAGCTGGTGAGAACTCTACTTGAGCAATTACAAATGCAACTTGAGCAGTATATTAGAACTTTGAGAAATTTAAAATATTGTATATATCAAAAGATATAGAAATTTGAATATACCGATAAATGAATTTTTTTTCAAGGACTTTCTTGATTTTTAATTAAATAATTAAAGGTGAGCAATTTGAAAGGGCTACGTAGTTAAATTAGTATTTTTTTCATTGCATCTGGGGTAGGGTAGGTTATTGTTTGGTTAAAAATTTATTCAAATTATTTATATTTATTTAATAATTAAGGAAAGTGGAGCTGGTGAGAACTCTACTTGAGCAATTACAAATGCAACTTGAGCAGTATTTTAGAACTTAGAGCAATTTGAAATATAGTATACATCACAAGATATAGAAGTTTGAATATACAGATAAATTAATTTTTTTTCAAGGACTTTAATTATTTTTAATTAAATAATTAAAGGTGAGCAATTTGAAAGGGGTACGTAGTTAAATTGAGCTATTGAAAATCTATCGATTAGTATTTTTTTCATTGCATTCTGGGGTAGGGTAGGTTATTGTTTGGTTAAAAATTTATTCAAACTATTTATATTTATTCAATAATTAAGGAAAGTGGAGCTGGTGAGAACTCTACTTGAGCAATTACAAATGCAACTTGAGCAGCATTTTAGAACTTAGAGCAATTTGAAATATAGTATACATCACAAGATATAGGAGTTTGAATATACAGATAAATTAATTTTTTTTCAAGGACTTTATTTATTTTTAATTAAATAATTAAAGGTGAGCAATTTGAAAGGGGTACGTAGTTAAATTGAGCTATTGAAAATCTATCGATTAGTATTTTTTTCATTGCATTCTGGGGTAGGGTAGGTTATTGTGGGTTAAAAATTTATTCAAACTATTTATATTTATTTAATAATTAAGGAAAGTGGAGCTGGTGAGAACTCTACTTGAGCAATTACAAATGCAACTTGAGCAGTATTTTAGAACTTTGAGCAATTTGAAATATTGTATACATCACAAGATATAGGAGTTTGAATATACAGATAAATTTAATTTTTTTCAAGGACTTTATTTGTTTTTAATTAAATAATTAAAGGTGAGCAATTTGAAAGGGCTACGTAGTTGAATTGAGCTATTTAAAATCTGTCGATTAGTATTTTTTTTATTGCGAATATCATAAATTTGCAGGCTGGGGTAGGGTAGCTTATTAATCATACGTTCACTTTTAGCCAAGGCTCCTGAGTCAAAAGCCTCAGTTCCAAACATAATTTTAGCCAATAGTGTGACTCTGTAGGCACTGTGGAACGAAGTGCAATCAACAATGACATATGTCACATGTCATATTCTGAAATATTTTGAATTTGAATACGATATCAATAGTAGACAATATTAAAGGTTTACCTAACAATTTTTGAACTTATTGTTAAAATTGTGGGTTATTAATGATAAACTATCTAATACTAACCACAATAATGTTTAATCATGATGAGTATGTAAACAAACGAAAAAATACAGTGGTATGAGGACCAGAACCTTGACATTGCATTTTTTGTTAGGAGTGGCTCGGCCCAGCCTTTGACAGCGCTTGATGTCACTTGCCGTGAAGTCCCGTCCACCCACACACTGCGTGAGGGATTCTACTGTGGTGTTAGCAACATTTTCACCTTCATTCTCCTCAACACCATGCAGAAGCAGAATTTTCCTTCGTCCCTGCATTTCCAATCTATCCACAGTGCGTGACAGAGCCCCCACCTGCTCCTGTATCAGTTGTAGGGCCTGAGTGACAAAGTCTCTGAAGGCAGCAAATTCGGTTGACAAGCTTGACACACTAACCGAGGAGCTGGATGTTTTGGTGAGCTGGGCTTCGAAGTCCTCCATCCTTTTATTGAAGATGCCGGTTAGGCTGTCAAGGGTAGCTTGCACACCGGTCATAGTGAAGGAAAAGTGAACTGATAGAAAATTATTATTTTGTTGGTATATTGTTAGGAAATCTAAATTCTCCGGCAGCCGGTCAGCTTAGCACAAAATTAGTGACATGTAAGTCCAAAAATATATATCAAATTAATTAAAAACAAATTTTTTTTAAGCAGATCACAAATTTTACTTTTGTATTGGTTGACTACCCACTTTTGTACGTATACAGGGTGTAACCAGACGACTTCCGAAAACGAAAGATGCAGCTTCAGCACCCCAAAACTAATTAAAAAAAACAAACAGTTGTCTTTAAAAAAAATTGTAGCCGGAAAAAACAATGTATCAAGATTTTTATTAATTTCCGAAGCCAGCAATGTATGCGCGCACTGAGTAGCTAGGTCAATGCCTTTCATAACTATTTAATTTAACTACCTACGCGTCGCGGCGTCGGTAAAGTTCCCTTTTAACGAAAATACCTAGCTAGTGACTTCACGCTACTTACCTAATTCTGCGAGAGCCTAGGTCGACCCAGAAATGGCACAAACTGAGCATATTTTTTTTTTTTCTTAAAATCTTATGCACTGTTTGATGCGATATTGGGGTTCCATGACCTCTAATTAACTTTGCCGTAGTTCGTGTTCCAACCCGAGGATTTCTCTCAAGACCTGTTCGTCCACTCGAAGATCTACTTCTAGGCCTTCTCCATGCCTTTGGGATGTAATCCTCTCATTATTCAAACCTCTCTGATAGGCAGCCGTGATGACTAACCTATCACGGTAAATACGCAAAGCCCGTGATGCATTTACGCGGGCTACACCATAGCACATAATAATTTGGCCGTATTCCCTCGCACTAAACATTATAAATATTCACTATCACTGTTAAAATATAAGTACCTATTCTAAAAATAACACAAATTCGGCGATAACTGATAACTTAAGAGAATAAAAAACGAAAAAATAAACAATTACTTACTATACCTACTTAAAAAAGGAAAATTACAACACAAAACTTTCGTGAAAGTCTCTTAAAAATTCCCATAAAATTCCCTTAAAAAAAATTATAATGCACCACGCAACTGTCCAGACTGTGCGAACATTGAAGACCGACTGGTCTAGTTCGTACCTATTTATAAAATTAGGGAATTAAATTTCTTTGAAACACGCCACCGATCTGACGTATCGATAGGTAAATACCTACGACATGACATCGGAAACCCTTTGTCGCATAAACTCAAATATCACGCTTCTTTGATATTCGCCGACAAAGGCACACAAAACTTGCCGCTACAGTGCTTCGTCTTCTGTGTTTAGGTAAATTAATAAAAATTTCAAAGTAATTCAAAGTTTTACGGCTAGATGCATCCGTAGGTTTCCTGGACAAATTTCGCGTTTTGTATTGGAAATTTTGTATTTTTTTTCTATGGAATAGGGTTTAAACGAGCTGAAGTATGACCTGATGGTAAGCGATTACCGTCGCCAATGGATAACCGCAATACTATAGGCGGCACAAACAGCGCCAGCGCTGTTTCACACCGGTTTTCTGTGAGGCCGTGGTATCACTCTGGTCGAACTGACTCATTCATGCCGAAGCGTGGCTCTCCCACGGTATGTAAGAACAGCGAATGTGAATAGATTGCCGAATCAGCATTGCTAATCAGAAAACCGTAGGCGTAGGCTCACGTCTAGGCTTAAGACTTCAGACGCACGGTGCTATGGGTTCGATTCCCGGCGCAAAATAAACTTCAATTTCATTGAAGACGATGAATGATTTCATTATACGAAAAAAAATAACAAGTGCACAGGATACCATTATTATTTAAGCGTTGGTTGATAACCCATCAGAAAGTCAGATTAGAGAGTGATTTCGTTTAAAGTTTTAGTTAGTGTTAGGTACCTACTGCGGGCGGGACGCGCCGCGCGCCCTAGCCGCGGTCATCGAACCGCGTGCGGTACTGTGTAATGACCCCCGGTCAACTGATTTTATTTAAAAATACATTGCAGTTTTATTGTTTTTATTTATTTTTTGGTTTTCTAAATGAGATAATTAGGTTGTTAGTGTCCTATTATGTTGTACTATGTGTATGTAACCAGAAAAATACAAAAAAGAACTTAGATAAATTAACATATATTTTGCGTTTTTTTTTCGCTAAACCTATTCAGTATCATGGTCTGAATGCAACCATTAAGTTTTCGATTTCAGTCTTTTTACACCCTGTATAGTTGTCTGCTTGGGGCGGGGTAGTGTCACATAATTGGTTGTTGCAAACATGACACAATTTACAAACATTTATTTTTGTTCTTTTTATAACAAACCCCGCCACATATTTTTTTGTTTCTATAACAAGTTCATTTTCCGAACTGCTACCTGCCAATTAATCTGTAGTAGATTTTATTTCTTTGCTCCTTCAGTTTGTTTCTTAAATTAATAATTTTCTTCATCATAATTTTAATTCCTTTGGTCTGCTTTACTTTCCTGGTATTACCTAAAAAACAGCATAAACATTAACACAATATTTAACATACTAATTTCTTTTTCGCTCACTATGCTCTCATATGCAAATTCAATTATGAAATTGATATTAAAACATTGAACCTATTGTACGGAACACTATTTCGTACATAGCTCAACCTGCATGGCTACAACTAGTGACAAAATTAGAACAGTGTAAATAAATTGGCTTTTTTTATGTAGTATTAAATTTAAAACGATAAATTTTTACCAAGCAATATTTTGGTTAGTTATGTAATCACATAAATACCACTAAATAATAAGTTTCAGATCTTTGGTCATACCAATAATACACAAGCTTTTTAATTTAAAAAAATCCATACTCAATATTATATTAATTTGGAAGTAGCTAGGTATGTGTAACTTTGGTATGGAGATACTTTTATTCTTGAAAAAAGATATTGTCTACTTTTTATCGTGATTATCAACGTACATGCAGGCAGAGACACTGGGCAAATACACTAAAGTATAAACCGGTGTCAATATCTTACCAGTTTTGTTCATCAGGTCAAGATTAGAAACATTGGCTGAACATCCGGGTAAAGTTTGTGGTACTGAGTGAATATCCATAGATTCAGGCAGGGGTTGCGGTAACAGTTGAATTTCTATGGATACGTCTTGATAAGAAGAAGCAGATGAACCTGTAATATTAACAGTATTATGTTAAACAAATATTAATAAAGTAATCAGCGAACATTGCTTATGCACTGAACCTATGTCACAGTAAAGAATATGTGATTAAGTTATTAATTAGTAGGTAAATAGAATTTAAAACAATAAGATAACCGATAAAATAACATAATATTCATAAAAGTATCAATGAAAATATCCAGAAAGAAAACTAAAAAGCGTAAAATGAACTTGCTGTAATGATTATGTGACAATTTTTTTATAGACTTAATTTTCTAATAAATTAAATTAAGTAGTAATATAATGTGTGCTAGCTTCCTAAAATCAGCTTGAAGTCGGTGTCCACCAAAATAACTATTATAATTTGTTCTGTATTTTTACTTATTAAAATATGTTATCAATGTGGCAGGTGCAGACATATGTTACTGAGATAAGTAAACAACCTGTACTACCACATGAAAAAGTGGTGTAATTGCTTTCATGGCGGAATAAGGTAGAGTATGGTATAATGTTTTAGGTAGGAAGACTTACCCAATTTAAGAGTAGGATAAGCAGTCTTAGCTAGACAATTACTATGTGGGTAACAGTAGCGTCCTTCAAAATTATGATTACATATACGATAATTTGTATATAGGTATATCATCATTGGTCTTGTCCTGCAACTTTGGTCCCACTATGCCTTTCCATTGCAGAAACCGTTCTACAGATGTCTCTGGTGTAGGGAACCGATGTAAAACATCTGAAATTAGATATAGTACAAGAATTAAATTACTGTTTTTTGAAATTTGAATTTTGAAATTTCGAAATATTACCTACAATTCAAAGTTTGTGTTACAATTTACTAGTTTTTTAGTTAATTTAATTTTTTTAAAGGTGTGTTATACGTTGTATTTTAAATGTACGTAAACGTTGTATTTTAAATGTACTTAATAGATAAAATTTAACACACTAATACAATTCCGAATGCGGTGTTATTAACAAAATAGATACATACCGAATTGTTGACAGCCGAAAATACATTGCGATCTTCGTGGCATCTTTACAACACAAATTTAATTACAGGAGAAAATTAAAACCGTTTTCAATAGCCGTGGTCAATCGTAAGTTTTAATTATCAGGGTCCAAATTCAATAGCCGTTGTAAATCGTTAATGCAAGATATCAATCCGGGTTGTAAGCTGTGGTTATCGTGTGGTAGAAGATATTGGAAGGTCCGTAATACAAGCAGGGTCTCAAAAATTTAAACAAAATAACAAATTACACTCACTCTACAACGAAAACTTATTGAAAAACTTTCAAATCTTGTCGAACCAAATGATGACGTTAGTAATTCCAATGTTGCCTGTTAATAATTAAAATTATGGGTCAATAAGTTTTTGTATTATTTTGTAAATTTCAATTAATTAATAATATAAATACGTTTCTAGTTTTTATTTTGATAATATGTTTTCAATTTATTGCGATTTTCTTACATTTATTTTTACCACGCCGTTTTGGACGCCATCTAGCGTCTCTTACTGTACTTTTCAAAAGATTTTTTTGCTGTACTGACTATTAGATGGCGCTACAATAAACTAAACTATTTAATATTTTTTTCTTCTAAGTCGCACGCAGGATGGATTAGTGCGGACATGTCTTTTTGCGGAGTTCAGTGGACTCCGTGTGACCTTAGTGTGGTAAAGTAATAAATAAAATTCAATTTTAGGTTAATCGTTTAATAGTGTTTAACTGTATTTATTAACGTAAGTATTCATGGACGAGTTTATTTTTTTTTCTGGCAGGAAATAACGGTTATTATTCATATATATATATAAGCATTTATAGATTCTTTACAATCTTTGACCACGATCCATCATCAGCTGTCTTCTAGCAGAGGAAGAAGATGGTGGAGCTATAGATAGTAAAGGTTCAGAGACAGAAGACCATGTTTCAGGCCAATCATAGAATTTTCGTAATATTTTCGCATTAAAAAAACAACGCGCAGGGGAAGCTATTATCGTAGATTAATCTTACGAGTCAACGTTTTTAGTAGGCAAAGCTACTGTTATGGTCTTCAAGATAGAAATCCTAGTCACTGTACAGGGTTGAGTAAAATCAAAGATAATGATAGTATCAATGGTATATATTTGTGTGTAATTGCAGTTTTTAAAATCGAACATAGTAGAGGCACAAAAACGATGAAGATCATGGCCGATTCAATTGATCGCTTTCAGAATAAATGATCTACCTGTAAAACAGCTTTAGGCTGTCTTGCCATGTTTAGCTCTAACATCCTGAATTTTGCTGCGTAAGCAGTGCCGGATTAAGCCAGCGCGGGGCCTGTAGCAAGCTTAAGCGCGGGGCCCTTGGGTAGTTTCAGGATTTTATGTTTCTAAGGAAAAGGTACTTACAGACAGTTACAAGCAACCGTTCTTTGATTCAATGAGGGCAAATTTATTAATAATACTGTTTATATCGACGTTTCTACTTTAATCTGTTTTTTAATGACGCCTGCCAAAGTGCCTCTGCTACGTCTGATTGAAAGCATGAGTAGAATCCAAAAGTACTCGTATGGGATACTATACTCACTGCGAATGCATAAAAAGCTGCGTGGAGACACACACTATGGCGGTATAGTGAGACGTTTTTGCACTCCCCGCTTAAAGGATCATGGATCGAGGTGGAAGAGAAACACGTGCGCGAGCGCTGGTTGTGAGTTTCAGTTTTTGACTGCTCGGCACAGGAAAGAAGCCGGAGCGAGAGAATTATTTCAACCACTCTGAAACGATCATTTCTAAGGCCTATAGAGGAAAGGAGAAGGTGGGGTCACTTAGAACACTCTTCAGAACACTCTACATGCTAAAGGCAAGAGAGGACTGCCACATAGGCGATATTTCTTTGCAGTTGCAGAGTTTCGAGGAACTCGGTATCGTCAATAATGCGGATTGCTTGCCGCTACAACAAACAAATACTTCACGGATCCATGGCAAAAATGAGAACACCATGATGCGAGTACCATACGTACAGACTCATACATGCTCGGCTGAGGAGAACCGTCTCACCTTATTCAGTACAATAAAATTAGCTTACGCGAGGCCACTTTAGTGACACTCTCAAGGTACTCCCGCGGATTGAGATCTCTACAATTATCCATACCCAGAATACCGAAGCCACCCTGCAATTCAATTATTTTTAATGTTCATCAAGGTGAGGTTATTTAGACGCTTTTGTCTCATCCTGTTACGCAGTTCATTTTTAACACGTTTTATTGTCCATAAAGATCGCTAACCACTGTTGTTGCTGATCCTCAGCGACGAATAAATGTGCAAAGCAATTTCAACGATCGGGAATCAAACACATTATTACAATAACTTTTTAACGTGTCTTTTACCCGTTGATAGGTAGAAGCAAAAAAATGCCGATTGCACCATCCACATTCGTCAGTTTTGAGGTTGTACATCCCGCGAAAGTTTGGGGGTCGTGGATTTTTAAATATCAAGACCCTACATATTTGCGAGATATACAATTTCAGAGAATATTTTCTTAATACTGACGTGGGAGTGTATCGCAAAGTAGTTGCAGTGGATAAAGGATTCACTCCACTCGCTCTCGCTAAGTAGAATTGGCGCAAACCTATAGTACTTAGTACTGATGATGGAGTCATGGTAGGAGGTATGGAAGGGCAAAGAGTTTCATGGACGATTTTGAACGGGCCTTATATAGACTTTAAAGAATTGACGTCCTGGCTACGGTATGGTGATTTCTTCGGGTATACTGAAGGTTTTGTTTGTGCAATTATGGACGAAGTTATCATGCTAAATAAAAGCTATCGGATATATATCAATAAAGACGGTTGACATGTGTCGGGCATGTCACCGACCTAGGGAATCTATCAGGCATATTATTTCTGGTTGTTCTCGTCTTGCCAACGGTGAATATATGCACAGACACAACCAATGACATGCATGGTGATGCATACTATGGCGGCCTAGTGACATGCTTCTGGCATTTAATTTTGTACTTCTGTTGCATAAGACATTTTATCTTTCATTTTTTTAGATTTTTGTTATGGCAGACTGTTTTGAACATCTACACGTGTTTAGTACAGCATCATTAAACCTCTTAAGAACTTATTTGTATCGAGTGTCCCACTACACCATCACGCCTTTCAAGTTTGATCTAAATAGATACTTTTTTGCTAAATCGTTAGGCGCGGGGCCCCTAAATGCGCGGGGCCTGTAGCATTTGCTACTCTTGCTACGTGGTTAATCCGCCACTGTGCGTAAGCTATTAAGGACACTCTGTGAATCAAACGCGGCCCACTTTTTTTTAAGAGTATGCTCTTCAACGAACGACAATATGGCCATTCTCGCCGGCTCATCTAACCCAGGCCTGACATTTGTGCCACTGATATCAAAAACGTTCGCTCTGGCTCCTGTCAATGAACAAACACTTAACGCAGTCTTAGAAAAGATTTCCACCAATAACATTCTAGGTAACGCTTTACTATCTTTAGACACTCGTTTGCAATGCGCTAGTTTTATAGAGTTGATAAACACATTGCTTTGAGGGACAAGTTCAACGAGGTTAAGTTCCGGATCATATTCGCGGTACTTAAGTGTCCATCTAGTGTCATCTGGATCATATTCCGGTGGTAAAACAAAGGTGCGAATGTTTCCACGCGTCGTTTTTAGAACCTTATCATCTCTATCCTCATCGTCATCATCATCATCGTCATCATCATCATTATCATCATCATTATCATCATCATTATCATCATTATCATCATTTTTGCGTATTTTGGAGTCCTCATCATTATCGTCCACGTTTTCTTTCATATTGACATCAGAGTTTTCTTCCTCTTTCTTCTTGGCCTCATACTCTTCAAGCATTTGCCTAACCTCCACCGTGACTTTTTTTGAAGTCACTACATTGATTTTGCCCTTCTTCGATTCTCGCAAAATGGATGCATTCGCTATACATTCAATCACTTTGTGAGATTGAACGAATGATTTGTGCAAATCATGAGCGATTTGACAGGCTTGCGAGGAACCGACTTTCATTATTTGAAGAAAATCGAATAATTGATCTGCCAAAACATCTTCCTTGTTCAACACAGAATCAACTGACTGGTCTACTTGTTCATTCGGGTTCAGACTAGCAGTCAATATTTCTTCTGAACTTCTTTCTGAAGAGTTACTTCGCTCATCATTGTCAACTATCTTGCTTTGACGATACGTCATTCGACATAACTTTGTCATTTATCGGCAGCCTTTCTTCAATAGATTTTACTGCTGACTGGCCCAAATGATTTGCATTCTCAAAAATGTTTGAAACAGCAGAGGATTCATTTCCTGCTCTACGTTCAGAAAGGACACTCTGCTTTATGCAGCTCACCTCAGACAGTTCATCAACGACCATTTTTTCGATGCTTAGGTCCTGATGCTCTGCTGAATTCGAACCACTAACCGAAGCATAGGAAGCATCCGTCATCTTACTATGGGAGCTAGGTTTGAAAATAGCACACTCTACTTCTGAGGATTTTCCAGTTTTTTTCTGTGTTGACGAAGCTTGTGGATGATCTTTATTAACTGGCGATGACTTTGGACTATCCAGTTGACTGGACTGGTTAGGTTTGTTTTGAGGGTTCTGAATGACAGACAAGATATTTAACTCGATATTTCGATTTCGGGTCGAAGGTTTTGGAATATCAAGAGAGGGTGGTAAATTCGGAATTTCTTCGGCTTGTATTCCATGAGTTAGCGCAATATGATGTAAATGATCTTGAGAAATTAATGATCGTTGGTTTTCTTGTGGTTGCTGAGAATCAGCGATGATTTGATTAACGAAAATGAGTGGATTCCGTGAAGCATAAAGGGTTTTTCCGCGATACTATCGGAGCTAGCCTCTGCGCTATTAACTTCCGATATTCGTTGAGGATTAGGATATCGACGTAAGAGATCGTCATAACGTGGTCGAACGCCATGAGAGATTTGTTCTTGGTATTCTTTTCGATCAGCCTCCTCCATCATGATGTTCTCACGAAAAACGTAGCCGGGCAGTTCCGATGAAGTTGGTATTGTCAATTCGATGCTTGGATGTGTAGAAGGCCTACCTGGATTTGAAATTGTATCGCCGAGTCTTGCTTTGTCGACTACTTTTAGTAGTTTTTTATTCTTTTTCGACTGTGGGTTCAACAGATTAATTCTTTGTAGTAAAGGACTGTATCCTTTCGTTGCTGTAGCTGGTACAAGTTTATCATCTGCAAAAATATTTCAACTACCGTAACTCGTAAGACGAGAATCATAAAAGTAAACTTTCTTGGCTGATAACCGTACAAATACCCACCTGTGCTCATTACGTTTGAATATCTATTTATAGAAGCATCACGTAATTTTTCCATGATAAACTCATAAGCATTCTTATATGAATCTGAAAGAAATACGACTTGATTATTGATGTAGGTTGTTGACGAGTTACTGATTACGTCACTGTTTAGTATGCTGATTTATTCACGAGAAAATTTATTGATGGTTGAATATTTAAAAGAGGACTTACATGTTTCAAGTTTTATAATTGCCATGTAGAGTTTCCATTTTGCCGAGGGTTTATCACCGTTCATAATGCGCATTTTAGTAATCGATGGAGATTCATCAGGATATGCGACCATGATCTTTCTATCTGTTGCTCGGCGGATCCGTATCCAAGAGTGAGGGACACAAGTGTAGTTGCCAATATTTGCATACGGTAGCTGCAAAAATTCGACCACCGCGTACGTGTACTTATCGGCAATATCTACCTGTAATAAATCAATGCTCATCACAATATGTTGTTAATGGAGGCCCAGCGAATGACGCATACGTGTTGGTTTCGACTGTATGACTGTTTGGGGTACATCCCTAGTTATCTGTCATTTTCGGGGAATATACTTGTGCTTTACTTAATGGTGGCTGTGTTTCATTATAACAAATACATAAATTACAAATACCACTGATTGGGAGCACAACATGGTGTCAGAAATGGGGTTTTTGCCAACACCGCCGTTCCCGTCAATGAATTTTACCGGAAACCTGGCAGCAGGGCCGGATTTACCATAGAAGCTGAAAAAGCTGAAGCTTGGGGCGGCAGAATTAGGGGGGCGGCAAAATGGCCCAATAAAAAAATTGGTACAGAAAAAGTAGGGTTGCGGACACACAAATGTTAATATTTTTTTAAATGTCCATACTCTGATTAGGAGAGTATAAATCCCATGTCTCGGGGGGCTTTACAAACATACATAAAACGACCACAGAGAACACTTAGACTTAGGAAAACAATTTGTGAATAGCACAAAGTGTTTTCCCATGTAGAAACCCACGGTACAGTAGAATGCAGCGTGGCGACCACATAAAACACTTTTTTTTTACCATGTGTAAGTCCCCTCGGGCCGTTACCCTACCGGTGTTTGTTACGGAGCTTTATGTCGGCATAGAACCGTCTAAAACCTCATGGTGTGCCACTCTGCACCTGAAATAGCAGGGGTCCAAGGAACCTGTTATTACGCCCATTGAACCCCTCCCAGTGCTTCCTCTCACTGAAGCGGGCGCCATTAACTGCTTTTCTCTTCATGACGACGTATGGCACACGGGGACGCCTCCTCTGAAGCCTGAAGGCCACTGAATCGGATAGAGGGGAAAACCCGTTTCGTCCATTTGTGACCACACTCAGGGCATCACGACCATGGCATAGATGATGTCTTTGCAGGAGGTTGCGACCGCGGTAACCACGATACCCTGGGGTCACCAGAGGCGTGCCCTATTTTGGGTGGTCAGAACCACCGCCCACACCGGTGCACCGTACAGTGCCATAGATCAGACAACTCCCGTGTACAGTTGTGTCGTCGCGACATTGGCTCCACCCATATTTGGAAAAAGTTGTCTAAGTGCGGAGGCAGTGTCTACCAGCTTCGGAGCAAGCTGTCGAAGTGCTCGTCGAAGAGCCACCTACCGTTAAGGATCAGGCCCAGATATTTCATATGGGCCCGGACCAGTACAAGTTGATTACCGAGTTGACCACGATGTAGGCTCCGGGAAGTGGCCTACGACGGGGCCCATGGAACAAAAGGGCCTTCGTCTTATTCAGGGCCACCAGTAAGTCCAACGCCTTAATGCGCCCAACCACCAGCCAGAGAGACTCCTGTTGTGGCTGTAGCCAGAGTGTCATCGTCGTAACAGATTACGTACAGCCCGAGGGGAGACGCCATTGAAGGGCCCAGTCGTATACCATATTCCACAGGAGTTTTCCGAGGACTGACCCCTGTGAAACACGACTAGGCCCGATGTCTCAAAACAACATCTTGGCCCTCGTATATGACGGTACGCTCGTCTAAATAGTCTGCCACTAGTCGCCTCAGGTACTCGGGCTCTCCGTGATAGAGGAGTGTTTCCCTGTTGCAGCTAAATGGCAGACTATCGAATGCATTGACGATGTCCATAGACACCGCCAACAGCACGCCGCCACTAATTACTGTCTCTTCGGTCACGGCTCTCAGGCGCAATATGGCATCGACCGTCGAACGCCCTTCCTAATTGGTTGTCCGACAGATTTGGCCCCACCTCGCATAGATGCCGGACGATACGGGCAGAGAGCACCCTCCCAAAAATCTTACCCAACCTATAGATCGTGACTGAATCGGCTGACCGTCCTGTCTTCTGTAGTTTGACCAGCTTTCCGCTCTTCCAGCTCTCAGGAAAGCGTCCGGACGGCATGCTAGCGTCCAACACCTCCCTGAGGTGGACCGACCTATAGACGACCGACAAATTCTGCTTAGTTTGGGACTAAATGGCGTTGTGTGCAAGAAGTCCGAAATATTTATTTATTATTATTAACCTCAATTCAAAATTATTTTTAAAATTTGTGTTAAATTGAGTTCAATTAAAATCAGTTTGACGTTTATAGACTGTGCAATATTCTGCTTTAGTAGTTTTGAGACCATGATTCGACATTGGTAACTGTGTACCTGGAGCTGTCTAGGTCGTGTCGGTTGGCAGAAGTTGAATTTTATTCACACGCTCGCGTATCTCCTCCACAACCGCTGCCGCCAACCAAGTACTGCCAACTCTTGGATATATTGACGTTGACAGGTGCATGGTTAGATCATAGAGGCCTATCTGCGCGACATGTCGGTGAAGTTTGTGGATCGGCATGGAGTGGAGAATCGAAGGGAAGTGTGTTGCGGGGTTCCTCAGGGCTCTGTATTGGGCCCATTATTAGGGTACCATACGATGTGGTCCTTTGCACCAGTCTGCCCTTTGGCCTAAGTGTCTTCTGCTATGCGGACGATATCCTAATACTGTTCAGAGGGTCACGCTTCGAGGAAGTGCTTCTGCTCGCCGAACAGGGAGTGGCTTGTGTTATGGAAAAGATTCGTGAGCTGGGCCTAAGGGTGGCGCCTCAGAAAACTGAGGCGATTTGGTTCCATGGCCTACATAAGCGCTAAAAACCACCCAGCTCGCGCCTCCGTGTGGGTGACACTGAAGTCCAGGTGGGCGAGTACATGAAGAACCTAGGCCTCATCCTGGATAGTCGATGGAGCTTCTGCCTATCAGAGTCTGCAGTCGTCAGAGATCGTACGGGCTACCGTACTATCTCGTAGGAGGCAGCGACGATCGACATTCTGGCCAACATGGATACAATGGTCTACGACTAAATTCGTTCTGTCAGTCGGAATACCGAAGGGACAGCGCCGGATCCGTTCTGTTGGAGCCGTTCTGCCAAGCGTCGAAGCTTGGATAGAGAGGACCGACTGTGTCACCTACCGATTGACTCAGATACTCACCGCACATGGTTTTTTCGGTGCGTATCTGAATAGAATCGGACGTGAGGTTAAGGCACAATGCCACCATTGCGGGTCCGACCGGGACTCCGCCCAGCACACGCTGGAGGACTGCCCTGTGTGGGAGTTCTGTGAGATCTGTGAGATCGTAATGCTCCAGAAGGAGTTCGCAGAGCGGGATCGGGAAAGGGCCGATCCCACTCGAAGGAGGCGGCGAAGGAGACTCGGTAGAGGCAGCTTGTCCCCAATCGTTGCCTAAGAGTCGTAGTGGCCACATCTTGGGGAAATGTGACCAATGTAAGCGACCCGAGCAGGCGATACCCTGGTGCGGCTGGGGGGTGTCGTTTGGGGCGGCGGTGTCCCGCCTTTTATTGTGTAAAACAGCGAGAGGCACGATATTGTCCTGTACCAAGGGTAATTTATTGATTACCCTGAGATGTACCCCAGTCATGGGGTAAGACAGGTGTGACTCCAGAAGTCGCTGATGCGCTCCTGAAGCTCCTCCCGACTGCCGATGTAGGCCGGCTCGGTGCTTAGTGGGTAGACCGGTTCGCCGGGAGTCCCACACACGCCCTCCGTCTCCCCCACGGAGGGTATGGTGCGAAAAGCATTCCCCGCGAAACCAAAAAAAAAGGTGCATGTTTAGCAGTATCGGACCTTACCTACCTGTCTTCCTTAGCCTACCAAACCTTATAAGTAGTGCAGTAAAAACCAAGCTTTGCTTTACTTTGTTGAAAAGTTGTAAAAGTAATCTAGTAAGTAGATTATCTCCTAAAGAAAGGAATTAACTTTATTGTAAACAATGTATCTAATTTTAGAAGTCAGTAGGGGCGGCAAAAATTTTAAAACTTTGGGGCGGCAAATGTGTAAATCCAGCACTGCCTGGCAGAAAATTTCAAAACATGGGTGCAACGATTTCGTATATACTTGGAGGCTAACGGTTTGGATGAGGTGAGTGAAAAGCGCAAAATATGTATACTATTGAATTGCATTGGTAAAAAAGGTATTGAAATATATAATACCTTCAATACAACAAGTGATGAAAAGCTGGACTCTGTCATAGAGAGATTCAAACAATATTTCAACCCTAAAAGAATCCTCACAATACTAAGACATGAATTCTTCACAGCCACTCAAAATGGCTTGCGATTAGAAGATTATTTCACCAAAGTGATAAATATTGGACGGGATTGCGAATTGGGGGATCTCAGGGAGTCTCTTACCGTGCACCGAATAATTTCAGGACTAGATGTGAAATACATTAACCTCAAAACAAAACTAATGTCAGAGGACGATAGTAAACTGTCCATAGACTATGTTATGAAGTTTTTGCTTAGTGCAGAAGCATCAAGAATACCTATATTTGCTTAATGAAGAGCAGCGTAATTCATATCAAACAATGGATACAAGTGAGACAGAGGTCTTATATTCAAGTGACAAATACAAAAAGCGACGAAATCAAAATGAAAAGCTTGTGAGAAGCTGCAGAAACTGTGGACAAACTCACCGAATTAATCAGTGCCCAGCATATGGCAAAACATGTTTTCACTGTCAGAAAGTGAATCATTTTAGTAAATTGTGTCGCAGTTCACAGGTTCAAAGGAAACAAGTGAATGTAGCGGAGACTCTTAATGAGGCTGATGAAGCAAGCTCTGATTTCTTTATGGAGTGGTGACAACAACAGGTAATGAGATCTTGCAGGATTTTAAGGTTAACAACAAGAAGATTTCAGTTAAAATTGATACAGGAGCGGCTTGCAATATTATAGGAAGCGAGGTATGTATAATGCTTGGTGTAAAGAAATCAGAAATTCATTCATGTAATAAAAAAGTCATCCAATTGGATGGCAAAAGTGTCTCAGTATGTGGAATGTGTACATTAGAGTTAATACACCCAAATAAAAATAAATACAAAGTACAATTTATTATTCTTCAGGGACAAGTTCCTACTCTATTGGGCTGTAGAACGTGTCTAGAATATGATTTTGTTGTAGCTAATACTGATCTTGTAAATGTAAATAATGTAAGTTGTTATACAAAAGATAATGTAGGTTGGGTTTCGAAACGAGTCACCTGAATTTGAGGGTTTTGGTGGTGTAGGGGGCTTAAGGGAGTTAGTCTTAATCCCCCCAAAGTAATTTTGGCTGCCGGAGTTGCGTCTAAATATTTTTAAACAGTCTCCAAAAATTCTTAAATACAATTGCAATTATGCAAAACGGAATGTATTTTTATGCTTTAGTAGTTTTTCAAATATAATTTTTAGGTTTTATATGAAAAACGTGAAACGAAACGCAACCCGCCATCTTGGATGGATGATTTTGACACTAATTGACAGCAAATTTCAAATTAATGCGTCATTCCTTTGCTTTCGAGTTAAAGTGAATGTGTTCTTCCGTATCGATTTGTGTTTTTTCTACGACTTGGCTACGTTCTTGGATTCTGTTTGGATTGCTTTACTGTAATTAAATAATCAAAGTAAATATATTTTATATATTATGTGCTAAAGGAAATGTATAAGAACAGGATATAATTATTAGGTAAATAATAATGCTAAAAGCTATATATCAATTGCTACAAGCAATATGTTCTAAGCAGTGTACAAATATTGACAACAAGGTATAAACAATAACGAACCACTACAATTAGTGATCAGCCTTAACTTCAATAGGTTGTTGTACTCTTAAACTAATTAGATTAACCGACTTATAGACTAATCATATTAAACACAAGTACACAACTTCCCGTTTTCAGTTACAAATAATAGTTATGACACATCATTTACTTGACCATTTTTGGCTCCTAAAGGGTGTAATACAAAATAATCGGGTACAATGAAAATTAATTAATCTACAAACCCTAAACTACTCTAATACACGTAAATACCAACTAATTATATTTACTACACATTACTTCTAACTATGATCCGTAATCAGTTGAATAATCATTACAAATTTTAATTTTACAATTTAAACTTCGCATGTCTAGCCGTGCTTGGCTCTTATGTCATAAATCTTCGTCCGGATACTACTTATAATAGCTGATGTATCAGACGTGATCCAACCATGTTTGTTCCCGTGCTCTTCAACGAATGCCAACAGGACCATTTTCGCGTGTTCGTCTAGTCCAGGCCTGACTTCAATGTTCACGGAATTGAAAGCTTTTGCTCTTCCACCTGTCAATGAGCACACACTCAATGCGTTATTGCTGAAGACCTCTGTTAACAGCAACCGCGCCAAGGTTCTGCAATCAGTCGATTCTTGTATGCGACGTTTCAGTTCTTTTTTACTGACGTAAACACCAGTTCGGGGTATTAGTTCGACGAGTCCTGGCTTGTACTCTCGATACTTTAGAGTCCACTTTGAATCATTTGGATCGTATTCTGCCGGCAGAGAAAACGTACCTCTTTGCTCACGAATCGGTGTTGGTGCGTCGCCGACACCAATTTTAGTATCGTCTCTAGCTGATCTTCCTTGAGTCGCTTGTAGAACTTGTGACGGCACGTTGTTAGGCGAAGACGTAGGAATCTGGAGGGTCTCTATCGAGTTGAATTTATCGACTCGTTCTAATAATTTTTCGTATGTTTGAGAACATACGAGGAGGGAATTACGTAAGTTATTGAACATGTCACGTATGAGAGACAAATTGGCTCCCAGTTGAGTAAAGAGAGTACCGACTATATTCAGAATGTCCTGCTCAGCATCTATTCTGGATTGTATTTCCTGATTATCCGGTCTTGGGGTTTGTACAGTTGTCAGATTCGTCTGATAAGGCTCTGATATTACTCCGTTTTCTGACTCAATCTCGGGTTCTGTTTCATTTGCTGAATCTGAAGCTTCCCCTTGGTAGAGAAACCCTTGTTCTTCTCTCAACCATCCGTCTGTTTGACACGCGTGATCCACTACTTTTGGTGTGATTTCAGCAACAGGTGATCTAGCGATTTCGTCTACGCAATGATCGACGTCTATAATCGAATCCGTTTCAGTAGCTTGATCAACCATAGTTTTTTTTGTGCGAGGTTGTTGGTAGATATAGTGGCTTTGGGCTAAGGTGGATGGTGTCTTATGTTGTCGGTTAGATGAGAGTATAGTCTGAACCTCGGAGTGTTGCGCAGTAGGTACTGGTTCTACCGTAACGTTTTCACGAACATCTGCTAGATTGATGTTGTTATATTCTGTATAACTTTGATTCCCTCTACTATGTAAATCTATCTCTTGGAATAAATAACTTCTTTGAGCATCTGAAGGAGCGTGGCTGAGAGTCTTCGACGTATAAAGTGATCGTGGTCTCTTAGTGACTTTTCGAGGATCAAGAATGTGAGGACTACGCTTCGATTCAAGGGGGAGACTATTTTCTGTGTTCGCTGGACACGGATCTTCAGAATTCGGCGGATATTGTTTTTGCTGTGGATGGCTAGAATTATGATGTGACTGATTCGATGAATTATGGGCAGCGAGTTGATTATTCACTCCATTTTGAACAATAGGCTTATAAGTAGTGTGAGCTCTGTCGATAGATCCCCTCATCAGTTGTTGTCTCATCACATCTTGCGCGTAGGCAGCGTTAACCGGTATGCATTGGTTATAATTTCGCGGAAGAAACTCAATGGGCTGATTGATCAGGTTTGGTTGACTTTGTATGTTGAATCCTCCATTTTTTATAGCATTCTGATGATGAACTCTCTGGTCAATTGTTCGAGCCTTGTTTGGCGTTCTAAGCATATTTTGCATGAAGGCAAATTGCTGCAAATAATCTTCTTGAGTCAACGAATATTGTTGTTCACGTGATGCTTCAACAGAGGAGCGATGCTGGTGAGCGAATTTTGAGAGGTTCTGGGCAGCCGATGTGTTCATGATACCTTTGGAAAGGAGTTCTCTCTGATCCACACATTCTTCTCCCATAGTACCTCCAATGTTGTTTACTATCGAACTATTAACTCGTGCTTGTTGAAAGGGATTTTGAGCAAGTGATTCAGTTTGCATGACGGCCAAACCACCAGGTAAGGCGAGTTGCATCGTCGAGTTTGGTGGATACTGCATAGTTTTAATATTGTTTGTGATACCTTCAAGGCGAGCTTTCTTATTACCAGAATTTTTCAGGTTCTTTACTAATGGAATTTGTTTCTTGGCTGAGGATGTAGATAATTGAGACAGCTTCTTCCAGTTGGGTTCATGATGAAAAGTAGGTAGTGTGCTTTGCATAGAGTCTTGAGAGCGCGGCTTTTGGTTGTTGTGAACCACATTAATAGAATTTCTCTCATCCATTTCTTGCGGTTTAAGTTTTGAATATAAAATGTCACTGACTGGCAAAAGGGATAATTGATGGTGTACATATTGCTGAATAGGTTGGTTAGCTGTACTAGGAGGCCTTGGTACTATTTTTGGCGCAGTCAAAATATAGTTGTGATAAGTTCTTTGGCTGTCATCGGGTTCTTCTGATTGTCGAACAGATACGTCTCGCAGATGGGGCTCGGGATGTGAATGTTCATGACGAACCAGTAGAGTTGATCTCTTGTTTATTGATTCAGCCTGAAGAGCCTGTTCCAGAGTGCTCGGAGGAGTTTTCGATAATGGTCTTTCTTCCGTGACAGGCTCAAGTAGAACGTTTTGACAGCTTTCGATATCTTCATTACATTCATCTTGGTAAATAACTGACTTGCCAGGTGGTTGTTCACAGTCTACACCAACAACAGGTGAAAATTGATGTTCAGCTGGAAACTTTGGTGAAAGGTGTTGCCCATCTGTAAGCTTTGATGAATGTTGTTGATCAGTTGAAGGATGTGGTGAAAGTTGTTGCTCATCTGAAAGTTTTGCTGAAGGTTGTTGCTCAGCTAAAAGTTTTTTTAAACTAGACTGGACTGACATATAAACGAATTGATTATTCTCAATAACTCCAGGTTGAGTACTTTGCTCGGAGTTTATCTCATCGTTGGAAGCGAAGCTAGTCTTTGTCTGATCATTCTGAATTAACTGATTGTCGGTGATGATTATTGATCGTTCTTGCTTTGAGCGCTCTGACTCTATGATTACGTGATCAGTCACGATTCCAGGCTTAGCATTTCCATTCAATTTCAAGCGTTTGTTATCAATGTTTTCATCGGGACTTTGAGATAGCGGACGTCGAATCGAAATTCTTGGTAGCGGTTTTCGACGATTTTTATAAGGTTTTACTGTCAGCTGAGGCTTATCTGAGTTGGGATCTAACCAGGGAGATTGACTAGCACTGAGTAGCTTTTTATTCAGCACAGATTCAGGTTGAGCATCTGAAACGAAAACCTTCAGTAAATCTTCAAGAAATAAGAAGCATAGCAGTGAACATATTTTTTGTAATTCCAACTGCTAAAGTCTAACTTTACAGGTATATTCGTCGGGCCTAAAGTGTACCTTTTTTGACAATCTATACTTTCAACACTTTTCATGCACAGGTATGCGAAAAGTTATTCTCTCTCTGTTTTTTTCTGTTTTCTGTCTCTACTTTTTAATACAAATCTTAAAAGTACTATAGTTCTTCGAAAAGTATTCTTATTTCTAAAATCGCCCGCCAAGAGGGCACCAAACTTGAAAAAAAATTCGACGTTAATATACATCGATTCATGCAAATAAATTTCTGAGGCCAGATGAATTATTTACCATTAAATAATTATTACTGTTATAAATCTTATAAACAATTTTCATATGACTAATCCTACTAATATTATAAATGCGAAAGTTTGTGAGTATGTATGTATGTGTGTATGTTTGTTGCTCTTTCACGCAAAAACTACTGAACGGATTTGGATGAAACTTTACAGTAATATAGCTTATATATCAGAATAACACATAGGCTACTTTTTACTGCAATAATAGAGATAAACATACATGATTATAACAATACATTAAATCGTAGATGTCAAAATATATCACTGTTTATCTCCTGTCAAAACTTCACAGGTCGCCTAGCAACCATAATGATACGCAGGTAACACCGCGGGGCGCAGCTAGTAAATAAATATAATTATTAAAATTGTCGGTTATTTTTTCTCTAAAGTCATCCTTTAGCAATTAGAATTACAAAAAATAATGTTCGACACAGGTACGAGAAGTGAGAAATCAGGCATCCCTCCCAACTGTATCCCTACGTTGTCGTCGTGGGGGGGGCTTGCGTGGGTCAATGATCTCTGGGGCTATGCCGGTAGAGTCACTCATGCCGGATTGGCCCAGAAGGAGACTCCAGACTAAATGGGATACCCGACGGAGTCTGACGTTAGACTGCCGTGAAGGGCGTGACGTTGACGTTAAAGTCATGCTGCACTCTAAACGTCCTTCTGATCTAGCAGAAGGCGTATTGGAGTTGCAAATAGGTCCTCGAGGGAAGAGGAACTATGGCGAGCTCAGTGAGCATTCACACTGCCTCTGAGCTGGTAACCCAAGAGCTAGTCTTTTGTTACCCTCACCGATGGATCGTAATCCCAGTAGGAGCGTCCAGTTACGGTCATGTCTCTAGCTTAACTGGGACCGAAGGTCTTGGCTTAAATGCCTGGACTGCGAGGAATGAACCTCTCTAAAAAAATATCTGAATCTTAAGCTCTGGTACGTGGCGAGAAGATGAGTGGCTGACAGATTACGCTTCTAACTCCCGAGGAGCTTCAGTCGTGAGCGCAAATCCAGCTAGGGTACCTGTGGACCCCCTAGTTGGGTTACAAATTTTCACCTGCCCAGGTAAAGAGGCTCTGCTTGGGTCAACGAATATTTCCTCACTACTCGTGGGACTAAAATGGGAAAGCCTAATAATAAAAATAAAAACAATGGTGAACGACAACCAAAAGTCGTATCGGCACAGGATGATCTAACAGATTCTGACACAACATCAAGTCAGGAAAGCGCGATGGCGGTAAATAATGCCTAGCTAAGTGGTAAGCGTATGCCTAAACACGTCCGACCTGACTCGCCCAGGGAAGAGAACATGGGGTCGGATCTGGTTTCAGAAGATGAAGTAGTATCGGTAGCAAAGTTTACTACTGCGCGCCGAGGCAGGGGACGCCCACCAACTACAGGTCGATATGTGGGCTTAGCAGCTGCGAGACGAGAACTGGCTGCTGCACAAAAAGCTGCAGAACGTGCTGAGAAGGAGGCATAGGCGGAAGCAGATCTGGAAAATCTGACCCAAAAGGTTAATGCTGGAAGACTTACTCCTGCAGATCTTAGGGAACCTGAAGATCTAACCGCTCTTCAGGTGCAATCAAGAGTGCATGATGCCGTAGCTGCAATCAAGAGAGTGGCTAAGGTGTCCAAAGGTTTAAAAGGGACCTATCAAAAGGCCCTCAAGGAAGCTTCGAGCTTAATTGTGGAACACCTTAATGTTTTGGTCACGCGGACATCAACAGAGGAAATGGCGCGACTTCAGGCTGAAAATGCCCGCCTCTCAGCTGAAACTGCACAACTCCGTAAAGAATTAGATGAACTACGTGCAGAGCTGGGCAGGTTAAAGGGAAGGCAAGAGATACAAGTCGAAGCCTCACCTTCTTCAGTTCAAGAGTCAGAGGTAACCTGCTTGCTCCGTCAGGAGTTAGCAAACTTAAACCAGCGATTTTCAGTCCTGGAAGGAAAGATTCTCCGTCCACCGTTGGCTAGTGAGAATAGGATAAAGAAGACTTTCGCAGCAATTGCTGCCCCTCGTGAAAAAGAGAACAGTGATGACACTATAATAGGGATGTCTGCCTCCCAGTCTGCGTCCAATATTCCAGTAACAAAAGCAATGGCCTAAAAGACAAATCCGCAAAAGGCGAAAAGCCTGGGACCAAATACAAATACTCCTACGGTGAACATGACTGAAGAACCAGTCCCCAAAACATCTACCAGTCAGACCGAGCAGTTAGCCTGTCCACGTGTAGGTGAATGGGATACTGCAGGATCTAAGAAGAATACTAAAAAGTGACAGCGGAATGAAAAGAGAGAGGCCGCAAAGGAGACCAGAAGGCTTCAGACTCCACGCTCAACCGCGGTGGTTAGTAGCTACGCCAAAGTCCTGGCTAAAGCCAAAGCAGAAATCAAGCTATCTGACATCGGTATTGCAGCTCTGCGTTTCAAATCTACGATTACTGGTGCTCGACTTCTTGAAATCCCAGGTGCTACTAGCGGTGCGAAGGCAGACGTACTTGCAGAGAAACTACGAGCCGTGGTGGGAGAAGATGGTGTCCGTGTATCCAGACCCACCAAATGTGTCGAGTTGCGCATTATAGGTCTGGATGATTCAACTACGACGGAGGACGTAGTGGCCGCTGTTGCAAGAGCTGGAGGGTGCCCAGTGGAGCAGGTAAAAGCCAGTTCAATACGTACCGGATTCAATGGCCTTGGCACATCAGTGGTGAGTTGTCCTGTTACAGTGGCCAACATAATAAGAAATAGTCAACGCTTACTTGTGGGTTGGGTTTCAGCACAAGTCCAGCTTCTGACGAGAAGGCCTCTAAGGTGTTTTCGTTGCCTAGAGACTGGCCATGTTGGGGCTAAATGCAATACTGGGGTCGACCGAAGCGGACTTTGTTTCCGGTGCGGTGGGCCTGGCCACAAAGCTGAGTCATGCGATGCCCCTCCGCATTGTGTAGTCTGTGAAGCGGCGGAGAAACCAGCTGAGCATAAAATGGGCAAAGCTTGCGCTATGCCCAAAAATCAAAATAAAGGAGCTAATAGAAGAAAAGGCCCTGCACAGCCAACTGAAAAAGCGAAAAACGGAAACGTTCAAGAAGGCACTAATGCAATGGAAACTCAATAATGGCTGTCCACGCTATTCGTTTTCTACAGGCGAATTTAAACTTCTCCTTCTTCTCCTTCTCTCCTTCTTCAGTCTATGGCGGAGTGGTCGATACATATCACTGTAGTATCCGAACCGTACTACATTCCAGTTAGAAGTCACTGGTTGGGAGATGAGGATGGCTCGGTGACACTCATTATCCGTGTTGTAAACGGTACCCCATCCTTCGAACTCATCACCCGGGGAAGGGTATACGTCGCAGCACTCCTGGGAGAGCTTGTGGTTGTAGGAGTATATTGTTCCCCAAACAGACCTCTCTCCGACCTAGAGAGAGTTTTGGAAGAGGTAGGCACAATCGTTCGTCTCAGTCACCCTCGTCACGTGATTGTGCTAGGCGATTTTAATGCCAAATCTACTGCTTGGGGTTCACCAGCTACTAACACACGGGGTGAGGTTGTCGAGGAATGGGCCGTTGAGTCAGGACTGACACTCCTCAATCAGTTTTCAATACAGACATGTGTGCGACAGCGCGGTGGTTCAATAGTAGACCTTTCATTTGCTAGTCCCTCGGTCGCACGCAATGTCCAAGGTTGGAAAGTTATGGAAGATGTGGAGACGCTGTCCGATCACAGATACATCCGGTTTGACGTTTATGCCCAGAATCAAAGTGCGCCAACCGGTGGAGCCCCGATTGGGGTGGGAACACGATGGACACTGAAGCGACTAAATCGGGAGGCTCTTCTAGAGGCGTCTATAGTGCAGGCCTGGGTAACAGGTCCAGACAGGCCAATGGACATTAAAGAGGAAGCGGGCTGGTTTCAGGAGAGCATAACACATATTTGTGATGCTGCTATGCCCCGGGTTCGGTCGTTTCCTGCTAAACGTCAAGTATACTAGTGGTCAATGCAGATTGCTCAGCTGCGTAAAATCTGCGTACAAAAGCGCCGGCGGTACGCAAGATACCGAAGACTACGCCATCGTGGTCATGATTCGGAGGTTAGGGAAGCGGAACTGTACGAGGAGTACAGACGAGCAAAGAAAGTCCTCCAGGTAGAAATTTCACGGGCGAAAGTTCGGGCCCACGAAGAGCTGTTAGAGAGTTTGGACAGAGATCCATGGGGTCGACCCTACCGTATGGTAAGGGGCAAACTTCGCCCGTATGCGCCACCATTGACTGAAAGTCTCAGACCTCAGCTAGTGGAGGAAGTAGTGTGCTGTCTGTTCCCCTCGCGGGAACAACATACACCCCCGACTATGGTTCCTGATTTGTACCCTGGCGATGACCAAGGCGATGACGACGTACCCGAGGTGACTCAGGTAGAACTTCGAGCAGAAGTGTTGCGGCTTCAAGCTAAAAGTACCACCCCAGGACCCGACGGCATTCCCGGACGTGCGTGGGTTGAGGCCTTAAAGTTCCTTTGGCTCCGACTGGCCCGCCTCTACAGTGCATGCTTGGAACAGGGTCAGTTCCCAAGTCATTGGAAGACTGGAAAATTGGTTTTGTTGAGAAGGGAGGGGCGCCCTGTGGCATCACCTTCAGCCTACCGTCCTATTGTATTACTAGATGAAGTCTGCAAGATTTTTGAAAGAATAATCGCCGATCGTGTAGTTCAACACCTAAATAGAGTTGGTCCAAATCTGGCGGACAATCAGTTTGGATTCCGCCGGGGGCGCTCCACAATGGACGCCATAATGTGCGTTAAGACTTCGACAGAGGAGGCAATTGCTCGGGGCGAGGTCGTCTTGGCGGTGTCTCTCGACATCGCTAATGCCTTTAATACACTGCCCTGGAGTTGTATTACAGAGGCCCTTAGGTACCATAGGGTACCGTTGTACCTCCGTCGTATTGTTGAGGCATATTTGACGGATAGAACGATCATATATCCGGGTCGCGATGGTTGGGTTTTCCGAGAGATGTCGTGCGGTGTTCCACAGGGGTCAGTCTTGGGCCCATTTCTGTGGAACATCGGTTACGACTGGGTCTTGCGTGGTGCTTCACGGTGTCGACATCACTTGTTACGCTGACGATAGTGGCGGCGAGCGGAAAGACGCATCGGCAGGCAGCAATTCTGGCGACGGTTGGAGTGGCACAAGTGGTTGATAGGATCCGTCGGTTAGGCCTGGAGGTAGCCTTGCATAAATCTGAGGCTATTTACTTTCATGGGCCTAGGAAAGCTCCACCTCCAGGGTCCCATATAATGGTAGGAGGCGTCCGCATCACTATCAAGACTACAATAAAGTATTTGGGACTCGTCCTCGATAGCCGCTGGGATTTTGGTCCACATTTTCGGCAATTTGCCCCTAGGCTTTTAAGTACGACTGCGGCACTCTCGAAGCTTCTACCCAACTTAGGGGGGGCAAATACAACCTGCCGAAAGTTATATACGGGGATCGTACGGTCGATAGCACTCTACGGGGCACCAGTATGGGCAAATACTCTGACAGCACGAAATATCGCAATTTTGCGACGGCCGCAACGTGTGATGGTCATCAGAGTAATAAGAGGGTACCGTACGATCTCTTTTGAGGCAGCTAGCCTGTTTGCCGGGTCCGCCCCCTGGGATCTGGAGGCAGTACTTCTTTCGATAGAATATCGGTGGCGAAAGGATACTATTAATCAGGGCGAGTTACTAGTACCTCGAGAAGTAGAGGCAATTCGAGATGAGCTTCGACAAATCTTGATAGCGGAATGGGAGCAACGGCTTGAGAGACCCAGTGCGGGACGCGATGCTATAGCGGCAATAAGACCCGTCCTACGGGAGTGGCTGGAGAGGAAACACGGAGCTCTCACCTTCCGGATGACGCAGGTGTTTTCCGGACATGGCTGTTTTGGCAAATACCTGTGTCGGATCGGCCGTGAACCAACGGCACGATGCCATCACTGCGATGACTGCTCTAATGACACAGTACATCACACGCTGGCGGAATGCCCAGCTTGGGTCAACCAGCGTCGCGAACTCATCGCGGCGGTCGGTAGCGTCTCCCTTCCAACTTTGGTTGTTGCCATGGTCCGAAGCGAGAGTGCATGGAGTTCTGTCGCTTCCTTCTGCGAGGAAGTGATGTCTTCAAAGGAAGCCGCCGGACGGGAAAGAGATGACGCACCGGGCGCCGGAGGGCATTCAATGATCTCCGTCCGCCCTAAAAAGTGGCCTGCGGACGACGATATTGGAGAATTCGTTGTCCGAACAGCTACAGGCCCGAGAGGCTATGCACAGTTTTACTTTTGTGCCACAAGAAACTCATGACCAATGGGCGACGAGCATCAACAACGGGATCTGTCTTGGTGGAGACAGATCGATACCTGTTGGGGGTGGCGGAAGAATGCAATCGCGAATCTCGCCTCCCCCAGCTATTGGTAGGCGGAGATATATATATAAAAAAAAAAAAAAAAAAAAAAAAAGAAAGTGAGAAATCTGGCATGCTTGTTTCGCGACACTCGCTCTTAAGGTTATGTTTACATCCACAACGGGAGCTCAAACGTAATATCTTATCTCGCTACGCTCGGCCAGATAACAACGTCGCGCTCCCGTTGTAGATGCATCATAACCTTAAGCTCGTGTCGCAAATTCAAGCATACCAAAATCCCTCAATTCGCGTACCTGTGTCGAAAATATCTATTCTATTCCTCACCTCTTATTTCGGATTTTTCTTCACCAGGTCCATAATCATTTCTCGTCGCTATCCAGTATTCAGCATCCTTGTACTCATCTGAAAAAAAAATTTATTCCATTGCTTACTTACTCCAGGATCATTTTGTAAGTTTACGATATAGCACACCCAATATTTCATTTATCAACAATGGTTCTTTATTTACCTGATCCATGTTTTATGAGGGCAATGTAAAACCTCCACTTATCATTGGGTCTTTCTATCCTTTTAACGCGATCTCTAGTATCAAAGGGATCTTCGTTATTCGGGTAAGTAACATGAACCTTTCGGTCTGAAGATTTTTGAAATATTATCCAGGACCAGGGCACGCATACGTAGTCATCAATGCCCTCGAAAGGTAATTCTATGAACTGAACTACATAAAATAATTTTCTCTTAACCCGATTAGTCATCCTCATCTAGAACAATAAAACATAAATAGGCTAGAGTCACAACAACTTTATCAAGAGTCTACGAATAATACAAATCGAGCTGTATTTCGACGACTCGAGATCTTGATAAGAACTACTTGTATCGAGTTACATTGCTTACTAAAAATTGTTTATGCAGTATAAATATTACATTGCGTTAGCGATAACAATAAATCTCAACGTACAAAAAATGTTTAATACATCAGACAGGAAAAAAATAGGTCTGTTGGAATTGCGTCGTACGTAGTATGACGTAATACATACGTAATATGTAGACGAATAAATGCATGACTTCCAAGCTATAAGTACAAAATAATTCTTACATTTAATACCTTACTCAGTGTATCTAAGACATAGTCGAATCTTCAAATATATTTTAACCAGTCTGCTGCCTGGTGAAACGTTCTACTGAATTAAATTTCGTTCCACTTCTGCGTCTTGACCTCCTTTCTTCCGAAAATATTCATTGGAAATTCAGTCCGTTTGGTATAAGTATAAATCCGTCATCAAAACTGCAGTATATGACCATCCCAACTATTGGTAAAAAGTTGGTAATAATTCAAATTCACTGAAATTAGAAAGAACGTGTAGTCATGGTAATAGCTTAACTTTGAATGGCCTCGGAAAGAAGATTTACTTTTTTTTTTTTTTTTTGGGATTTAATGACCTGGTAACTAAGACCTTAAGTAAGATAAGTCAAATCTTATTTTATTTAAACAAACATAGCACTTTCACTTTGCTTCATTTTTAAATTGTTTTGATTGTATTTTTTATATATTTATATATAGGTTTGTAAGTGTTTTTGTCTTTTAATAACTGTTCTAGTGGCGGCGGGTGGGACGAAGAATCACACTTAATTTTCACATCACCGAGTTCACTTTAAGTCAAGTCTTATTTTATTTAAACAAACATAGCACTTTCACTTTGCTTCATTTATTTTCTTTCTTAATTACAGCATTGGAGAGGCATAGTTTTAGCACACATTTCATATTGTATCAGCAAACATGTAAAGCATTGGCGCTTTTGCGGCCATTATACGAGTCAAACGTTTCACAGTTTTCCCGCGGTAACGAAATTTATTCTCAAAATGATGGTTTAACTTGTCAGACATTCATGTTATTACATAACTAACACTTAAATTACTAATCTCTTCAATTTGCACTCGCGCGCTTTTTGAGTGTTCCGCCCGCCGCCACTCCCGGAAAGAAGTAAAGCTGTATGTATAGTGGCCGGCATTCTGTATTTGAATAGGCGTTTGATGTCGGTAATAAGTTCTTTTCGTCACTGAGCGATCGTATGATAATCAATTTGGGAGGAATATTCGTTAAGAATTCTATATGTTGATAACGGAAATATTTATGTGAGCTGTATTACGTCATTCAGAACATAACGCACCGTTTTTTTTGGCATGTCTCTTTATTAAAATAGAAATAATACAACTGCTCGATAAAAATTGTTTATTTAAGTCTATAATAACAAACCTAACAGACCGATGTTATCTTAACAGGTAGCTGATAGGACGTTATCAAGCCATCATTCCAGGGTCAGGTTAACGTAACAATTTCCCATTGCCCTATGAGTAGATTACACAACTCCAGTGTCAGCAGAGCCATATCAATCATGTTGATTGATAAATGCGATAAACAAAAATAATATTAGTTGTCTATGGCAACATTATTGTTAGTTCTGTAGTAATAGAAGAAAGAATGGTCTATGGTGTGAAGCATAGAGTATAGTAATATAGGTGGAATAGAGAGCCCACTCACAAGAATTTTTGACACCTATATTTGAAGTGTCGCCACCTGGTATCATATCCGCCGAACTAATGGCAATAGCTATATGTATATATACCTATTTATTTATTATAGGTATAGCTATAGGGTTTAAATGTAGTAGTAGGAAGTAGGTAATTTAGTACATGCATTATAAAAAAAAGCAGTATTGCAAACATTTTGTATTTGTTTGTGCAGTAATGAAATAAGTAAAATGAAATTTCATGTGGAAAAATAACCTGAATGTTTGCAAAACCGAAAATTTTATAATACAAACAAAATAAAATTATAATGTAAATATTAAAGTCATTTATTCACTTGTATGTTTTATGTTTATGCTTATTATAATAATTTTGAGCACATATCTTCATTTCATCCTCACCATCGTATGAAAGCTTCCCTGATAAAATCCTATTTATTGACTTACACCAATGTTTATGTTAATTGTCACATCTGTGAACTATGTTTTTAATTTTTCTTTAAGCGTTTCACATTTAAAAGGGTAATCTACAAAGATTTCTATTACTGTTTCTTCTTTCTGAAGCTTTATCAAAAGCTTTACACCACAATAATCACTGATAATCACACAAAATAGAAAAAAACTACAAATACGCATATACGCCGAAAGTAGAAACCATTTTGATTTTTTACCGGATTATTGCCATACCCAAAAAAAATGTATAAAAGAATTTAGAAATTTAAAATATTGTCGAAATTAATTAAAAATGTTGAAATTAATGTGTTACATATATTTAGAGAGTAATTTTTTTAACGATTTATGAAGCAGGTCTTTTTGAAATTAAAATTATATTGCAAGTTTATTGATATTGACCTAAGCGCCATCTATGATATTTTTAGACACTAGTTGCTTGTAAGTTTAAGCGGATCTTATACGAGATCGCGGTACTGTCTAAGCAGAAAAGTGGAGACCTACATCAAGTACGACAGTGTCCCCCCCTGCATACAACCTTGCCTAACACCCCGACATATCATTACTTCCTCCGTTTCCACTCCGTCAACCCTAATTCTAATAGCACCCGTCTGATACCAGTACAAATTACCTATGACTCGAATATCCTTTCTATCAAGACCTATCTCATGGAGACGTTTTATTAGAATCTCGTGCTTTACACGGTCAAAGGCTTTTTCGTAGTCAACACAGCACAGGAAAACGTCAGTTTGCATGTCTCTACATTTTTGGACAAGGATATTGATGGCAAATAAAGCTTCTCTTGTGCCAACTCCAGGCTTAAATCCAAATTGGTTCCCTCCTATATAATCGGCACATTTAGATCTTAAGCGTTCGTGCACAATAGAGAGAAACAGCTTCAGAACCTGACTCATAAGACTAATCGTTCGGTATTCAGTACATCTTTTTGCGGAATGGTGTTTTATAAAACAATATAAAAATTACAAAATTTCATATGGTATGCTATATTTTGGCCTTTTTTTGTTCTTGTTATGAGAAAAATAATAAGATACATTCACCGCGACACCATGGAAGCAACAGGAAGGCAACAAATGTAATTTTAAAAAGAATTAAGCGTGTAAAATACTGAAGACATTTTACAAGGAAAGGACAAGGAAAATTTTACAAGAAAATGTTACTAAACATTGTAAATATTTATATAATTCATTGTAAAAGGAAACAAAAAAATATCTAAGTTAGTATCTAAACATGTTGAAATTACTCAACTATCTGTAATTTTTCGAAACATTTAAGTACTTATGTAAGTGTATAAGACTGATTTTAAATAAAAGAAATTTAATCATACTCAGTTAAATATTTTTGTCACCCTGACCTAACTTTTTTTGTTCGTAACTGTACCAACAAAATATTCAATTAGACCATTCATTTCAAATGTCAGCCGAATGTATGGGGGTTCGCTTTTACGTAACCTTTTAATTTGGTCGGGTTATAGGTGAATGTAATTGTGTATTATAATAATGTTTTCTTGTTTTACATAATAATTTGTTAGAGTTCTTGAACGGTGGCTCGAATGTGGCTAAATCATTATTTGGTTACTAAAAGGATACTTCAAGAAATGATAAACTTTGATGAATAGAATCCATATTTCAGAATTTTAATTCAGTATTATAATTTACAGATACATGTTTTTGCTTCTAGAACTATCAATGGAATAATATATTTCACTACACAATTTTCTAATTTAAAATACATATCGTTCTTAAAAAATAATTCAAACTTTATAAAAACCTGCCAGTAACCTAATACAAAAAGGTTACTTATCTGAGATTAATAATCAACACACCCCCTTAATCTCAGATAAGTACCGAAAAACATTTCACACATTCTTACACATTCTTACTTCCACAACCACAAACACTTATATCCTGACAACAACAATTTAGAAATTATAACAACAAACTCCTACAACAGTAGCTCCAATAACCACTTCAACAACTCAAACACCAACTCCAACAACTACAACAAATACTTCGACAACTCGAACAACAAACTCCTACACCAACTTCGACAACTCGAACAAATATGTAGGAGATACCACCAATCTTTCATCAGGAAGAAGAAGAAAGAAGAAGAAAGAAGATTCAGTGGCTAACATTTAAACTGACTCATTTATATTTCAACTGTTTGACTCAAGTTCATGTACCATCTGTTTGCCAGTACGCACACAAGCTAGCATTCTTGGCCGGCAACAGTCTTCAATTCCAGAAGATACCAGAAGATACCAGAATAAATGAGAAAACGACACTTCCTACGTATAATATCGTAACTGTATTTTATCAACTTTACAGTATCGCAATTCAAAGTTATGCAAACAGTTTATTGATGATAGTGATGTCAAATAAGCTCATTTAGGAACCAAAATTGGCATACGGCTATATTTTTAGGAATGGAATATTACGTATAAAAAGGATTATTGAAATTGTTATTATAATTTCTTAAAAGTCACTTACGGATTTCTACTATGGAAAATATCAGTGGTATTTGGTTGTATGTAGTATTTACTATACTTTACGTCGATATTAATGTAGAATTAATTAGCGTATGTTACACATACCTTAACTTACTTTGGAACTAATAAAATGATAATGTGTCGTAGGTTACAGTTAAAATAATATACAATGGAACATAAATGTTAATGCGTATCGTAAGTGCTTTTACCGGGGAAAATTAAAATAAAACATCACATCTATTATTCTGAAACATATTGTATTCTGTAATCAAAAAAGTCCAAATAAACATTCTGTGTCAGGGAAAAAAACTTAAAATATTTATCAACTGTATTTTCGATAAATTAGTATTTTATTATAGTAGCATTTAATCATTGACACCATGTCCGTGTGGTGACGGATTAAGAATACAGTGTGTCACCACTCCTATTCATCCCGTGGGTGTCGTAAAAGGCGACTAAGGGATAAACTACGCAAGACAACATCGATGCAAAGAGAAGGAAAACTTGAAACCAACCCTATACCAACCCGTCTGGCCAGCGTGGTATAGTAGGCCAAAACCTCCTTTTTACGGAGAGGCCTATGTCCAGCAGTGGACTGTTAAAGGCTGTTGATGATGATGTTGATGACCATGAAATAAAATCTTTATCATCCAAATAATCATTTAATCCAAAGTACCTAAATAGTATTTTGTTAAAATAATACCCGCATATAAAAAAATGAAATAAAATAAACAAACTTAACAACATCAGTCTCTCAAAAACTTAAAGTCTTACTATGAATTCTTTACTTATTCATCCATAGATTCCTTATCAACTTAACAAAAACCTCTTTCACAAACTTAAAAAGATAAACTTTACTTGTACATTCATAAAAACATAAATCAAAATTCTTCAGTCTTTAAAAATCAGTACAAATATTAAAAAAGAAATAAATTAAAACTATGCATTTTTTTTATTAGTCCGAATCTGAATCCGGAATAACTTCGTTACCAGTTTCAGGTAGGTTTTGAAAAAAAACATGGTGAATAGTGGGTATGATTCGAGTCTTGCACATATTCATCAAATCGTCTTTTTTCGCCTGAGGTATAGGCAGACTATTTGTATACAGTGCATCAATATTATGTACACATTGTCTCCTGGTAGACGCTTTAGTACATAATATATGATAGTCTTCGACAGCTAGATCATATTATATAAGTTTTGTCGCGATATTGCCGTTCAGAGCTAGCTTTTGAAGAGTACACAAGTGTGTCGAACCACTCATTATATAAATCGAACAATCGATGAAAATTCAGGTCTCCGTCTAGGTAAAGTTTACTACTTCTTTGGCGAGTGTAGTGAGATTCTACAGGCTTAAGGGATTTTATATGATCACATACACTTTTAATAATACCCTCAGTTATTACTTTGCGATGATTAGAATGACGCCCTCGCAGATCCGCCTTTATCAAGCCACTTATGTTATCTTTTTTTTCTGAAGATGTATAGACAAACTGTTCACTAATTGAACATGTGTTTAGAAACATCTTTTTGCACACAGTTAAATAGTTTTCCTGGTCTTCTACATCAGCCTTTGGTAGTCTATAAATATTAAAGTAAACTTACGCCTAGATTCCATATCAGTTAAAACCCTTCGTTTTTTTTGTTTGACGACCAAGTTTGCAATAAAAGCCCATTGCTTTTCACGGTTCCCTAAATCCCATAACCTATTGAAAAGCAATATTCTTTCATCATCACTTATTTTCGCTGTACATTTCATATGACACATAGGACCCAAAGTTTTACCATGCCTTACAGTGCCATCACGACTCATATACTCCTTGCCCAAATTTCTAAGCATTTTCCTTTTGTTGTCTTTCCATTCGGCAACATGGCGACGTCTGATATTTCCCTTGTCCCTTCTCGGTTTGGGTCTTCCGTTTTCTGGAAGCTTGTGGTGTCGCTTCTGACATCGAAGATAGAGGCGTGTTCGCTTGCGGAGTATAAACTAAATCAGTGAAGGTTGAATTAACCGAATATTGTGATGGCGGAATATCTTTTTCAACAAACCAGGGACAAAAGTGATTTTCACAATCAAAATCCAGATGATTTATCGTTGTGCAGTCCGGAGATGGATGTCGTGTTATATTCTTATCAGCTGATGGAGATTCTTCACCGGGGTCTAAAATAAAGAGTAAATAGTTTTATAATAATATTAACTTCTGTTCGCAGCTTTGACC
The DNA here is from genome assembly GCA_932526445.1 of Phragmatobia fuliginosa. Classification (NCBI taxonomy): domain Eukaryota; kingdom Metazoa; phylum Arthropoda; class Insecta; order Lepidoptera; family Erebidae; genus Phragmatobia; species Phragmatobia fuliginosa. The sequence goes on along the minus strand of OW052066.1, from coordinate 5,319,023 downwards.
GTGTGCCTAAAAAGTGACCTATGTCCTTCCTCAGGGTTCAAGGTACCTCAATATAAAATTTCATCAAAATCCGTTTAACTGTTAAGCCATGAAAGCGTTATAGACAGACACAGTAACTTTAGCATTACTTTATAATATTAGTGTCGATTAATTCAAAGTAAAAAAAAAATTTAACTTACAATTAAGACTCATAAATTAATTAGAAATTTTAAACTTTAGGTATAAACGTTAGACACAAACTATTATTGTATCAATACACTGTCACTTACTTTGCTCCTTGAGTGAAATACTATGACGTATTTCATCTGACTCGGTTAACAAATCCATTAATTGGTTTATCTCATCACTATCTGCGTCAAAAGGAAGTGGCGACTCTGTAAAATAAAAACAAGAATATCTTTTTATTGAGTTTTTATTAAAAGAATACTATAGTAAATTATGTTTCATATCGAAGTAAAATATCTCAAGTGCAACATAGGATATAAAAAGAGAAAGAAATACCAACGAAAACTATCGTAAGTACAATATACAGAACACAATTATATATTTTTTCCATAGTAAAGTATCGTAACTAGTTACTTACGATACTTGAGAAGTATCTTTAATCGATGTATATTGTCGTAAGTTATACTTACGATATTTTACTATGGGTATTAAACCATTTCATGTTATTTATACAAGTATTAATTCATTTAATCGTTATTCATATTACAAAACGTGTCACTTACCTTCTATCCTTGTAGCATCTTCCACAAAATCGTTGGACGCACAAAAATTATCACTAAAATTTGAATTAAAAGCGTTTACCGGTATAGGCGAATCAAACGTACCTATCATATTGTTTTAACGGTCGAATTACTCCATCAATCATTCGTTTCGACCTAGATGACATGGTTAATAGCAAGAACAGTCTATTAAAAGTGTAACATAAACCACAACAAAATTTAAAAAATGCTACGAATTATGCACAACTCCCGCGTACTCAATCGGAACTGATACTTACAATTCGGTCGCGAGACGCAGCGGCCCCCCGCGCCCCGCGTACAGTCCATTAACTGCATTATACAATATTTTACTACGCTAAAGATGAACATGCGATAATATGCAGTCTCAGTATCTTTGGTTCTATTGTAAATTTTTATTTTTTTATTAGTGCAAACAATAATCTATGTTTTAAAGTAGTTGTAAATGTAAAAAAATACTTTTCGTTAATTTCATAGTTACGATAACATACGTTGGAGGTGTCGAAAAGTGAAAAAACCCCAGAATAAAAATTGAAAATGAAATTACCGTATTGTAAATGAACAAAGTCAGTCTACATAACCATCCACATTACACATTATCCGCCACTTGTACCTCCTTAATTAATATATTATTGTAATTGATCTGGTGTACAATAAAGCAATTTATTATTATCAACAAACAGCTCCAACAAACAGCTAATCAAATCAAATTAACCATTCATAACATTAACATTCATCATATCATCTCAACTCTTTCAACAAAAACCAAAACCTTAAAAATACACAGAAAAACAACACACTATAAAGGTAGAGGAGATATTAAAAATTCTGTAAATTTTTCTGAAAAAAAAACATTCCGTTTTTCAATTCGTTATTATATTTGACTTTGTACTAACAGTCAGATGTCAAGTCTAAAAAAACTGCAGAATAATAAAAATCTCCTCCCCTAACAAAAATAATTGATTAACACAAAAACATTAAATATTTTCCCCCTTACAACAAACACACACGCTTCCACTGCGCGAATCTCTATTAATAACACCCCCTTACAACACTACCTACACCTACAGGGTTTAGAATTAAAAAACCTAAAAGTCATAATAACATCTGTCACAAGACCACAGAACACTAATACTCTACGACACAAGACACAAAACATCAATCACTAAAAAACCTAGTCACTTAAGTCCAATTCCTACTTACACCATTACATCACTAAAACTTGATTACGAAGCCGTAAATATATAACGTTGGTCAAGTTCTTCGTCAGTATATCCGCTAACTGTTTATCTGTTGGACACAGAGTTGCCACCCGTCCCGAATTTCCCGGGACAGTCCCGAATTCGATGATATCGTCCCGCGTCCCGACAGCCTATTGATTTTGTCCCGATTTTTCACAAATGTAACAATTGCTCAATTTGAATTCACCTTCTTCCCTTTTCGCGCAGTGTACATAAAAAGAAACAGCTATTGGGTGCCAAATGGAACTAATGACAACCTTTTTACCAAAATCTTTATTTGTTGTATTATGTGGAGTGTGTCTTTTCGTCAGGGCGGGTGACTGAACTGCCAACGCATTCGCTCTTACGCATGACCTCACCCAACTGGTACTCCAGCACACCAGGATACCAGCGAAGTACGCGCGGAGCTTCGGTCACTCGACGTCCGGAAAGCCAGTGGACCTGACGGGGTCCCAGCGGTGGTTCTAAAGAACTGTGCACCAGAATTGTCTCCAGTACTTACACGCATGTATTGCCTGTCATATTCCTAAGGAATTGTCCCGGATAATTAACAAGCAATTGGTTTATTACCTGGAAGATCACTCTCTGCTAAGTGTTCGGCAATATGGCTTGAGACTGAACCGATCTACGGGTGATCTCACGTACCTCACGTACCTCACGCACCTGTGGAGTGAGGCTTTGGATAGGTATGGAGAGAACATGTCCATCAGTCTAGACATGGCCAAGGCCTTTGATAGGGTTTGGCACCGCTCGCTTCTCTCTAAGCTTCCGGCATACGGCCTGCCCACTAAATTGTGCAGCTGGATTGCCGCCTTCCTGCGCCAACGCCGCATTAGAGTCCTTTGTGACGGCGCGGCGTCTGATTTCCAGCAGGTAAACGCAGGCGTACCCCAGGGCTCTATCTTGTTGCCCACGCTGTTCCTTCTATATATCAATGACATGTTGTTGCTCTCGATCGGTTGCAGGGGCGAGCAGTTCGCATCATAGATAGTCCCGAAGCCACCGAGTTCCTGGAACCTTTACAGTTGCGAAGAGATGTCGCCTCTATGGCAGTCCTCTATCGCCTTTACCATTGGGAGTGTCCCTTCCTCTACAGAATAACACGATCTGGCCAGGGAAGTCACCCCTTTAGAGTGGAAGACATACGCTCCAGAACTGAGCGGCTCGGGTCTTCCTTCTTGTGTCGAGCAGTTAAAAACTGGAACTCATTGCCAGCTGATGTTTTTCATTCCTACTATGATCCCGGGTCCTTTAAGCTAGGCGTGAAAAAGCATCTCCCTAAGCCGCCATAATGTGGTTCGCCATACTGCTTGCATTTGCAGTGAGTATGGCGACCCGCACTTGTGGATTTTACTTATGCTTTCCATCAGGCATAGTAAAGTCATCTTGGCAGGAGTTTAATAAAATAAAAATCCCCTTTAAAGTTGAATAACTCTCAAATGGATATCGAAATCAAAAAAATGCCGGAGCAACTTTCTTAATGTTTAGAAATGACCGATCTAATGATAGCCCTAACGATAAAAAAATCACCCCCACTTTACGTGTAGGGAGGAACCCCAAAAAAATTTTTTTTCATGACATTACTACTTTTGCTGCAGTTACACCTTTTTAGCACCAACCGTTTTGACGTTTTTAAATTCGAGGACGGAAAAACGGACGTGACGAATCTATAAGGGTTCCGATTAATAAGCTATGGAACCCTAAAAAATGAGGTAAAATTAGTGAACGCACCCCGTAGGAATTAAAAAAGGAAAGTAGGAAATAAATACGTAAATGTTTGTACAAAACTTTTTATTTTATCCTTTCCAAAAAACTGCTTTTTTATCATGATCTGAATTAGACTGAAATCTGTCCTACTGTCCACATAATAAGTATTGTCCCGATTTTTTTTTCCAAAAGGTGGCAACCCTGGTTGGACAGTATTTTACTTCAAATAATTGTTCATCAAGCTTTTCTTTCAGAAAGTGGTAACGAACATCGATATGTTTACTTCTCCTATTTAAAACTCCGTTCTTCATTAAAGCAATAGCAGACTGATTATCAACCATCAAAGTTGTTTGAGGTACAACATGTAACAATTCCTTCAAGAGATTTTGTATGTATAATAATTCTTTACAGCAATCAGCAGCAGCAATATACTCCGCCTCAGTACTAGAGAGCGCAACGATAGGTTGTTTTCTTGATGCCCATGCAATCGGACCTCCTCCAAAACAAATCAAGTATCCAGTGGTACTTCTCCGAGTATCTAAGTCTCCTGCAAAGTCTGCATCACAAAAAGCCACAAGATTACTATCTCCCTTAACATACTCAATACCCAAACCAGATGTACCTTTTATATATTTTAGAATAGATTTAATATTAGACTTATCATTTTCATTGGGATTATTTTGGTGTCTACTACAATAACCTACATGAAAAGCAATGTCAGGACGAGATTTGTTGGCTACATACAGTAAAGAACCTACTGCCTCCCTATACTCCTCTATTAACGAATCATCATTTATAACAGGATGTTCACCAGTAAATATAGAGGGCGTAATCGTTGGCTTTACATCTTGCAAATTTAATTTATTAATTAATTTATTAATGTAGCTAGCCTGAGCAATTTTAATCCCGTTATCTGTAATATTAACATCTATACCAATATAATTACTGACACTATCACAAACACTCATTTCAAATTCACTATTAAGTTCCTTTAGAATTTTATCCAGTTCCTGAAAAGAGTTACCAGCGAGCAAACCATCATCTACATAAACGGCAAGAAAAACAACATCACCATTCAATTCTTTAATGAAAATACAATGATCAGATTTTAATTGTAAGAAACCCATTTTCTTCAGTACACTGGTAAACTTAATGTTCCACATCAAAGGAGCTTGTTTTAAACCGTAAAGACTCTTCTTTAACCTACAAATCTTCCCCTTCTTCTCAACATAACCTTTAGGAACATGCATAAATATCTTCTCTTCTAGATTCCCATGTAAAAATGCTGTCTTGATATCAAATTGTCTTAATTTTAAATTCTTCTGAGCTGCTATCGATAAAATAATTCTTAGTGAAGTACTGTTCACCACAGGACTATAGGTCTCCTCATAGTCCACTTTATATTTCTGTTGAAAACCTCTGACTACTAATCTGGCTTTATATCTACCATCCGACTTCTTAGCAAAGACCCACTTACTTGTTAAAAGTTTTCTCCCTTCAGCTTCTTTCTCATCAACTAACTCCCATGTGCCATTCTTCTCTAAAGAAAATTTCTCCTCTTCTATAGCCTTCAACCACTCCTCCTTTTCACTGGAGTTAGTTGATGAGAAAGAGGTTCTGGGCCCATAACCTCTTGAACGGTGGCTCGAATGTGGCTAAATCATTATTTGGTTACTAAAAGGATACTTCAAGAAATGATAAACTTTGATGAATAGAATCCATATTTCAGAATTTTAATTCAGTATTATAATTTACAGATACATGTTTTTGCTTCTAGAACTATCAATGGAATAATATATTTCACTACACAATTTTCTAATTTAAAATACATATCGTTCTTAAAAAATAATTCAAACTTTATAAAAACCTGCCAGTAACCTAATACAAAAAGGTTACTTATCTGAGATTAATAATCAACAAGAGTTTGCCACGTTTCCTTGTTTTATAGGAACTGCATATTCGATGACTTAAATCTACCATTTAAAATTAATAATATTTACTTAGATCTTCATATTGCTTAAAGTTACATAGTATAAATGTATCATTAAAAATGTAAACCATGGCTATATATTACAGCTTTTTATTTGATTGTAAGTATACTGGTTTCCTAGCAAAACTGTTTTTTTCTGATTTTCAAAACCATTTTATTACATCGGTGTTTATCAAACAATTAAGAAATGAATGATTAAACAAATTTAAGCAAAAAAAGGTCTATTGATCGTATTTTTTTCAAATTTCTGCGTTCAGCCATTTTCAAGTTCTAGACAAGCCCAAATTATTGCCCCAGCAAAATTGTCAATAACTTAAGAACCACAGCTCACACAAATTTTGCTGTTTGCTAACATTTAATAGGTAACAAAAGCTATCTTTTAATGTATTTCGTTTGGGTCTGAAAAGTTTTGAAAAATTTTTTTTGCTTAGGTAACGTTTGAAACGTTACGCCAGCAAAAAGTGTTTTTGTCGAATAACTTTTAAACTACTACATGCACACAAATTACTCCTTAGAACACACTAATTTTCTGATAAACTCTCATCTCTCTAAGGCTAAGGCCCAATTTCTGGAACGGATGAACTGATTTTGACGGGACTTTCACTGGCAGAAAGCTGATGACCCAAGAAGTAACTTAGGCTATTTTTCTGAACTAGCTTCGCTCCGCGGTGTTACTCGCGATTTAAAATAATATTTAAATATAGTTTTATATTTAAATAATATTATATATTCCGTTACTGACTGACAGACAATGCACAGCCGAAACTACTGGGCGCAAGAAGCTGGAATATGGCATGTGTTTCTTGAAGAGCTTAGGTGAGCACGCACCGAGTACTCGGCCGAGAGCTCTCGCCCGTTTGCTCGGTACGTGTGATCAAGGCATAACAGAGGATTTTGGAAAATTCCACCCTAAGGGGTTGAAAAAGGCAATCAAAGTTATACATCAGAATATCACGTAGGCGAAGCCGCAAACAAAAGCTAGTTTTTAGTTCATGTAGGTATTTATTGATGTCCTGCTTGGATTTAAGGATAATATATGTTTTTATAAATGAACAATATCGTATCATAGGTCAATTAGGCCAATAACGACTTAACATGACACATGTAGGTCACCTTGTACACTTTTCATTTTTAGGGTTCCGTAGTTCACATCTCCGATCCGTCCGTCCTCGATATCAAAAAGTTAGTGTTAAAAACATGAAATTTTGTATGGATATATGTTTTTATTACGTCGAGTAAGTGCTTAAATAAAATCATGAAAAAAATATCTCTTTGGGGTACCTCCCCTAGATGTAAAGTCCAGATAATTTAGGGTTCCGAAGTTTATGTCTCGGAACCATTATAGATTCGTCCGTCCGTCCGCCCGTCCTCCACTTACTGTCCTAACTGTAAGTGCTAGAAAGATGAAACTTTGCATGAATATGCGTTGTAATTCCGTCGACAAAGTGCTACAATAAAATTTGGAAAACATATTTTTATTTTTATTTGGGGTACCTCCCCTCCACGTAAAGCGGGGATGACTTTTTTCTCGGTACTACCCCATCGTGTAGGGTATCATTAGATAAGTCTTTTAAAAACAATCAAGGGTTTCTAAGACGATTTTTCGATTTAGGTATCCATTTGCGAGATATTTCACTTTAAAGGGCACTTTTTTATAAAAACAGGGCGTCCCCCACCCTCTAAAAGCTAAACGGCTGGCTCAAAAAATCTGGAAAAATTCGTGATGGAAGTTCGTAACTTTGTTAGTTCAGGAGCTATAAAGGCTTAACTTTTAAAATGCGCTCACTTGGAAAACGTCATACAAAATTAACGCATTAATACGTAAACATAACAATTTATCTATTGAATACGATTTAAAATCCACGTATACCGTTAATTATACCATTATGGGTGACTGAGGAACCCTTTCCTGAGCGTGGCCTGACACGCACTTGGCCGATTTTATTTATTTGAACAATCATATGTTATCATGATTCATAATCGATGAATACTCGTGAGTTCAATTGAACATCTCTTTGCCAATTTGGTCGTCCCGTCGCACAGTGGGGCAAGACTGCTAAAATCGATACAATAAGTAAAAACAAAATTTTTTGCGTTATCACGTCGCCTTTGTGTGCTGCGGACAGTTCATTTGCTGTGGCATAAGGGCGCAGGTAAAAGAACACGATTCCCTCGACCCGTTCTCCCCATCACGCCCTTAGTCTCAGTCGATTACTCGTGGAGCGTCTACGTGAGATTTGTGCGTCAGCGCAACATTGAAGTTTTATCAGTTTTTTTAAATAGTGGTGATTGAAACTCCAAAAGTGGCTATGGCAGCGTCATGTTCAGGTATGTATTGTATTATTTGGCATTATATTTATACTTATATATTTGTTTTGATGGGTGAAATTGTGAGTCAATGATTGCACAAAAAAATGTAAAAAGAATTTAAAAAATAATAAAACAACTAGGAACTTAGTTATGTTCCGGAACCGATCGGGCTTACATTCCGATTTTTTTAAGTACCAGCAACTGTTATTGTTACGATTGTATTTTAGTTTTTTGCCCATGTTTGCCCCATTTTAAATAATATGACATTGTAAACGAGTCGCTGTATTAAAAGTAACCCATTCTTACTGTTCAATTACATATTTTGTTACTTTTTTACACAGGTACGGACTCGAATACCTTATTTATGACAAGACGAGAGTAGTTTATGATCATGAAGAATTCTGATCATAAAAAACTTCAAGATCAGATGGATTCACTTCAGAAGGAAATTGAAAAAAGAACTGAAAGTGACGGTCGCTCTCGGATAGCTATTTCGCAAACGCTCAATCGTTTTAAATCTGACTATAAGTCATGATGGGAAGCAGCGCATCGTATGGAAGATAGGTTTTGTGATAAAAATAAGACGTGGCTAGATACATCACTTTCCTTTGCTACCCTTAAAATAAAACGAAGCATTCCCGGTCGTCCAGCAAAACCTTTTGAGCAAAGCACAAACAGGATGAAGCGACAAAAGACATTCGAGTTGAGAAAGAGTACGCCTTTACCTGAGCTGGTTTATGCCACACAAGTAAAACTGAGAGCTTCAGGACAGGGTGCGTCTTCAAGAGTTATCAAAGATATTTTATCGGATCCATCAAAGCCTAGTGAATATTCAAAAGCCTATAAACAATCACTTGATGTACATATGATGTCAGGAGAAGATAGTCTAGCACTTATAGTGGAAGCGAACTTATCTCGTCATCAATACAATTTAATAAGATCGAAATCTCCTAAAATCTACCCGTCCTATAAAGTCGTACAGACTGTAAAAAAACAATGTTACCCAGAGCCAAATAAAATCATTATTAGTGAAACTTCTGTACATGTCGATTTGCAGACAATGCTGGATCTTACCACTGAACGTTTGGCCTTAGTTCAGAGAGACGTGTTGCTTACACAGTCTGAGTTTCAAAATATGTGTTTATTTTGAAAATGGGGATTCGATAGTAGTAGCGGCCACAGCTCTTATAAACAGGCTTTTTATGGTCCCGAAGCCAGTGATGCAGCAGTTTTCATAGTATGTTTCGTACCCCTACGTTTGACATCTGGATCGAAAGTGATTTGGCAAAACCTTAGACCAAGTTCAACGAGGTATTGCAGACCCTTAAAAATAGAATTTGTCAAGGAAAGTACCGCAGTTTCCAAGGAAGAAAAAAAAAGTTGACCTCGAAATAAAAAATCTACGACCAACTATTGTTTGACTAGCTGGACATACAATGAAAATCGAACATAACTTGATGTTTGTGATGATTGATGGAAAAGTCTGTAATGCGGTCACGAATACAACTTCAACACAAATGTGTTACATATGTGGAGCTTCATGTAAAGACTTCAACGACTTAGCCAAAATGATTACTAGACCTGTAAAACCAGAACATTTGGAATTTGGTATTTCAGTTTTGCACGGATGGATACGTTTCTTTGAATGTCTTCTCCACCTGGCATACAGACTGCCTATTAAAAAAAAGCAGGCTCGGAAAAATAACAAAAATGATACAGGAGTTTCAGACAAGGAAAAGGTTGAAGAAACCAAGAGGACTATTCAGGCTCAATTCAGAGACAGACTAGGTTTGATAGTGGACAAGCCCAAACCTGGATTTGGAAACAGTAATGATGGGAATACTGCGAGGAGATTTTTTAAAAACGCCGCAGTATCTGCAGAAATAACACAGCTGGACATACAATTAATACAGAAAATGCATAATATATTAATTGTCATGTCATCTGGATCAAATCGATTTGGAAAAATTCTGCTCATATGCAATTGACACTGCTAAATACTTTGTGCAACTGTACCCGTGGTATAACATGCCACCCACTGTACACAAGTTTTTTATTCACGGGCCAGAAATAATAAAGGCTGCGCTGTTGCCGATAGGCCAATTATCAGAAGAGGCCCAAGAAGCCCGGAATAAAGAATTTAAGAAATTCAGGGAACATCACTCTCGAAAATGTAGTCGTGAGAAATAAAACTGTGATATTTTCAATCTGTTACTGATATCATCAGATCCTGTAATAACAAGCAAAAGGAAACTGCCCAAAAAAAACTAACTTCACTACCTAAAGAAGCACTAAATCTTCTGATACCTCCATCATTACAGTTGACTACTGAAACTTCCATAGATGATGATGCACAAATTGGTTCTGACCATAACGATGACGATGATACTGATTGTAGCGATAGTGATTAGTTTTGTTATGACTTGGTTGTTTCCCCAGGATAGTTTTAATGTACCATAACATGTAACATAATTTTAACCTTCATGGTTTGTTACTAAAAATGTAGCATCATATATACTATATGTTATATGGACATAAAGCTTACACAAACAAATCAGTTTTTTATTTTTGCCAAACCTACCTTGTCACATCAAAATATCCACTCCAAATCATCATTATGAATTAACGACACTTTTTAATAATCCTGCCCCACTGTGCGTCGGCTATTTAACTTGTTAAAATACTTTTAAATATTTCTTTGAAATAGCATAGTATCTATTGGCTTTAAATGATTTAAATTGATTTATGGTATACTAGCTTTTGCCCGTGGCTTCGCCCGCGTGTAGGTCATCACGGTAAATAAAGACTTGTGTTATTCTGATATGTAAGCTTTATTATTGTGGAGTTTCATCACAATCTATTCTGTAGTTTTAACAAACATACATACATACTCAAACTTTCGCTTTAATAGGATATCATGTGGTTGTTGGCGATGTCCTTTTGCCTTTCAAGTTAGGAATTTGAGTCCTTATAACGTCTGCTGGAAAACAAAATTGTGAATGGAGACGGAGATGACCTTCACATTTTGTTTTAATTATTATTATTATCATTTAATTTAAATTTAATTTAAAACACTAACAAGCATACAAATTGAAGATTATATTTCAATCCCACACAGTTCACTGAACACAGGCCCCTCCTTCGTAAGTGCACGGTTGGCCTTAGTGGTTTAAGCGGTCGCCACGCCACTTTCTACTTCGCCAAGTGTCGTGGGTTAAAATCCTATGTGGGACAACAATTTGTGTGATTCGCAAATTGTTGTGCTGAGTCTGGATGTTCTTTGTGTCCGTTTCATGTATGTTTCTAGAGTCCCCCGCGACACAGGATTTATATTCCTAATGCGGGAGTTGTCTTTTTAAAAAGAAAAGAAAGAAAATTGGGTTTTTACCACACTGGCATGTTATAAATAGACTGCCTCGTTGGTCTAGTGGTTAGCGTATGCGGCTGCTGATCAAGAGGTCTCGGGTTCGATTCCCGGGTCGGACCAAATATTATTTGTGTGATTCACAAATATTTGTTTCGGAGTCTGGGTGTTTTCTATGTATAATATGTATGTATTTACAAAAAAAAAGTATGTTTATGTATTTATATCAGTTGTCTAGTACCCATAACACAAGCTCTGCTTAGCTTGGGACTAGATGATGTTGTGTGTCAGATGTCCAAAATATTTATTAAAAAAAAAAAAAAAAAAAAAAAAAAAAAAAAAAAATATTTTGGACATCTTACACACAACGTCATCTAGTCCCAAACTAAGCAGAGCTTGTATTACGGTTACTAAACACTTAAATACATGCATATTATACATAGAAAAACACTCAGACTCCGAAACAAATATTAGTGGATCACACAAACATTTGGTCTTACCCGGTAATCGAACCAGAGACGTCTTGATCAGCAGCCGCATACGCTAACCACTAGACCAACAAGGCAGCCAAGTGTTGGATTGGACAAGCTGATTCCAGCCGGTGTTACCCGGGGTTATTATTGTAAATCTCGTCTCACCATCGCCGCGGAGAGAAGCTGGTCTAAAAAACAAGCCTAAGTTACTCCTAAGGTTATCAGCTTTCTATCAGTGAAAGTCCCGTCAAAATCGGTAAAGCCGTTCCAGAGATTACCCGAACAGACAGACAGACAATTAACAAAAAACTTATTATATAAATACTTTCATAATATGCATTAAAAAAACTGTTACTTTGATATACACACTTCAATTTTATTTACTTGTATAGTATACATTACTGGTTGGTATAGGATTTGTATCAAGGAGTCCAGAAGGAAATCCCCTCCCTGGACTCCTTCCAATACACAGGCGCAGAGAGGGTCACACCGTGTGGTTTTAGTCGGTTCGAGTCCGACACACCACCACGCCGTAACCCCCGACGGGGTGACGGTCCGCGGGGATTTACAAACGTTAAAAAAAAAAAAAAGGATTTGTATCAAGATTTCTTTCTTTTGGCAGTGACGTTATCCCAGAAATGTTTTTCCTTACGACATTCATGGGATGAATAGAAGGAGGATATACACAAAAGTAAAAAATATAATTTACACATCGCTTTTGAACAGTACATTACACTATTTACAAGTAATAAAATACCGCTTAATATTTCATGAATTGTCATTTTTTTAGAATAATGTTTTAATTTCCTTTGAGTTATACATACGAGTTGAGTTACGTAGTAATATTAGTTAAATGAGTCATTTAGAAGCAAATGTAGCAATCTCCATTCATTGCAATTTTGGGCAAATTAAATGAAACACATGTTTGTACCAATACCTATAAGTTTTTGAATAAATTATATTATAAAATTTATAAAACACTATTAAACATTTGTGGTATTTTTTATAAAACACTTTTAGAATTTCACGTAGACAGTGGCAATGTAAATAGGTCGGTTTGAAATAAAAGTGGATATTGCTATGTTTGCTTCTATATGATGACACATATAGTTCAATGTTAACTACCCCTATTCGATTGACCGTTAAAAGAATATTTGTATAAATAAGTTTTATTCGTGTACTTTGTTTGTGTTTCAATGCACTTGGTATACGCATTATCAGAACCAGGGATGTTAGGGAGCTCCGTAACCGTAACCGAAACTATCGGATATCCGAAATAAAAATATATCCGAAACCGTAATAAAAGAATAGAAAACGAAAAACGTTTGCAAATTGGCTGGGTGGTCAGTTTATACGCCTATCCATTTTTAGGGTTCCGTAGCCAAATGGCAAAAAACGGAACCCTTATAGATTCGTCATGTCTGTCTGTCTGTCTGTCCGTCCGTATATCACAGCCACTTTTTTCCGAAACCATAAGAACTATACTTTTGAAACTTGGTAAGTAGATGTAATCTGTGAACCGCATTAAGATTTTCACTTAGACATGGAAAAAAAACAATGCATTTCGGGGGTCCCCATACTTGGAACTACAACTCAAATTTTTTTTTTCTTCAAACTCATACGTGTGTGGTATCTATGGATAGGTGTTCAAAAATAATGTTGAGGTTTCTATTATCATTTTTTTCTAAGCTAAATAGTTTGCGCGAGAGACACTTCCAAAGTGGTAAAATGTGTGTCCCCTGTAACTTCTAAAATAAGGGAGTGATAAAACAAAAAAATATATATGTTGTACATTACCATGTAAACTACCAACGAAAATTGGTTTGAACGAGATCTAGTTAGTAGTTTTTTTTTAATACGTCATAAATTGTAAACCGAAACTTACCTTTCATTCAATCAACAAACTGCAAGAACTTTTATATGATGTTACTTGCTGATACGGAACCCTTCATGGGCGAGTCCGACTCGCACTTGTTAATAGTTTTTGATGATTGCTTATTATTTATCACTGCTTTGGTGGCGCAATTTATAGTGTTTGCGACTGCTGTGCTTGAAATATCGGGTTCGATTCCCGAGTCGGAACAAATGTTTGTGTGATTCGATATGTATGTATTTACAAAAAATAAAGTATGTTTATGTATTTATATCCGTTGTCTAGTACCCATAATACAAGCTCTGCTTAGATTGGGACTAGATAGCGTTGTGTATAAGATATCCGAAATATTTATTTCACAATATAATCTTCGGCATCATTAACGGCCTTAGGCAGTCCTCTTGGACTTAGTAAAACGCTGTTAATTTGAAACTACTATGAGACACTTTAATTTATATAATTGTAGTTTTATGTAGGTATGTATACATGTGGTATAATTTTTGATAAGTATACTGAAAATCTAATATACGTAGGTACTAGACCTACTAGTCAAGCGAATAAGGTTATAACACGAACTTCGAAGATGCAGCTTGCCTGAGTTTTGATAGAGACAAGCTTGCAGTGTCTAACATTAATTCAGTATTTTTTCTGGATTGTCGCAGCCTGAGCTTTGACTTGAGTACAATGAATCGACAGCCTTAGTAAAGACTAAGGCTTCAAATCAAATCAAACCATTTTATTTCAAATAAACCATACACTGGCACTTTTGAAACGTCAAGTAGGTAGTCAGTCAGTCAGTAGTCAGTCGTGAAGCTAATTGTCTGTTCCAATTCGTAGATCCTATGGAGAAGAACAGACAAGAAACTTTGATGCTTATAATGATAAATCCTGAAGTTCTAGTCAACAATGCAAACGCATATTTTTTAGTTACAAAACAGTTCATATTTAAATAATCGTTAAACATGACACAATAGTAGAAGAACCAGTCTCATTATAAAATGGGGAGTGCCTCAAGACCTATTGTTTTCGCTCCATCTCGTTGATAAATATTTCCCATGAATGAACAACGACAGTCATCGACCGAGGTCACGCTATTTTTTTACCTTACGTGATGTAACTGCCTTGCGTTTATTCATTCTCACCTGTGTGAGACCTGTGTTTAGTTTTCTTGTGTATTTTGTTAAAATATGATGTTAAGGCGGAACCTTTGATTATATACATGTTTAAAATCAAAGGGCGGAACCTGGCGGAACATATGAAAGTCTTAAAGTTGGGCATGCGCAGTGATATCTAAGTTCTTCAAAACGTCATCGTGAACTTCGTGACATTTCGTGAAATGCGAACCGCTCACGATCTCAGTTTATTTACGCCGTCGTACACGGCAGCAGTCAGTTCGTAAGTCAGCGCAGACTTATTTTTGTAGTTAACCTCACTTCCTGATAACTGCAGGTGATTCACCGTAAATAACAAGTTCAGTGAATAGCTTTGAATTGTGTCACTGTATTTTTATTATAAAATATCTCAGTTTGAAAGTGTATCGCTACCATTTAACTTATAAAAATGGTACATAAAGTGAATGTGCGTAAGATCGATATTCGTGACAAATAGTGATAATATTCAAGGTGCCTCACCAATGTTGCAAAGATGGATAATTGTTTTGCCGCTTGCGGCTGTGACGGCAACGAGGGCATAACTAAATCAGATTTAGATCGTTTTACAGATACTATAGAAAATGTTCTCAACAATGAAAAAGGGAGAAGGCTTTTCAGAAATTTTATGTACACTTCAAGGTTTAAAGCTGGACGTCGCGCGCTTGATTTCTGGGAACACATCGAGAGATTGCTTGGATATAAAGAAAATGAGGAAAATGTATCTTATAGAAGTTACCTGAGAGACGTCGACCGTTTGATAGAGGAGGCAGAGAAGATTGACGACATTGATTTAGCTACGATGGAGCGGCTCACTATTGCGCGAGAATCGGAAATCAAAGAGCCGATAATTGAAGCCTTGAAGTTATTAAAAGTAGAAGCAACGAAAGCACTCAAAGGAGAATATAACGCTTTTAGAAGTTATTATGTGCCTAAATAGGTCGCACAGAGCACGCCAGTTCCTTACATTATCATAATCTGGATTCGAAATTTCGCGCCAAGTGAATTTACCACACCTGCAGCAGCTGCATTGTACGAGTTGGGAATTGTAATCGATTGTACTGATTTTGATACTCGCACAATTGTTTTTGAAGGCAATACAATATTGAGACGAAAGTATTTACCTAAAATTATAGATTCTTTTTTCAGCAAGAATATTATTATCTAGTAAACGTTAAATTTTTATTGATTGCATTTTCAGAAACTTTAAACTATGAACCAGTCTTGAACGAATAGAACCAAAATGCCACTAGGTTGTTCCTAACTTTGTAAGAACCAACAAAATGGAATAGATTTTTATTGATAATAGCAGAAAAAAGAAATTTATAGAAATACCTACCTACCTCACACTATATCTGTGTATGGTGTGTTCCACAAATATGTTATTTTATGTGCTACAATAATTTGAAGGAAAAACAAATTTAATGTCTTTAAACCTGTTTTATACAAGCTTAGGATTTTAATAGGTACCTGTTTTGTACGTTCATTTTGTTGCTATATGTTGAAGGTTAGTCCTGATTTTTATAACTTAATTTTATTTGTTCCTGACTCACTGAACGCGGTGCTTCAATGAGGTAGATAAGTACCTAGCAATGTGTAATAGGTACGTAATAAAATACAATACTCCTATGTATAAAATTACTGCGAACTTACACATGGCCACTGTAAGTATGTAGTAGCTATATTGTACGTACGTTTGTGTGAGTATAAACAGAGCTGTTGTATTGAGAAATTCAGTGTAATAATAAGACGATGTCTGGTTTTTCTGGTTTTATCCAAGTTTTACCACACGGTGTTTGTACCTAAAGCCACAAGTTGTACTTATATATGTGGAAAGGAAAATAAATTATATTAATATATTTATTAGACATTCATTGTTTCATTGCACATGCCTGATAAGTGAATTATTTTTGCTATAGAACCAGGGGGATGTCACTCCGCAGTTTAGGTATAGTCGGCTGCCTGCCTGCCCGGACAGGCATGCCGGTCGGGCTGTCGCTTACGCACGATACGCGTCACGTTCGTCGCCGCGTCGCTCTCGCGCATTATTGAAATTTTTGTTATACTTCTCGATACGATACCCTCAATAGCTTTTAATCACAAACCTCGATCTTCTAATCCATGTAAAAGATATTGTTCTGTTACGGATAGGTTTAGGTGTTAGCATTGAAGTTTTTATATATCAATGGGTGTTAGGTAGGAACTAATCTGTTCGTGTCGTACTTAAGTAGGTAGTAAAAGTACCTACAGTAATTATAGTAAGACGGCGGCAATATCTTTGAGTAATAGGTATCAGGCCTGTCTCACTTCCCGTAGGGGTTTCGAAAACGTAAGTTGGTATGAGCGAATCACTACATAGTATAAAACAAAGTAGCTTTCTCTGTCCCTTTGTATGCTTAAATCTTTAAAACTACGCAACGGATTTTGATGCCATTTTCTTTAATAGATAGAGTGATTCAAGAGGAAGGTTTTTATGTATAATACATGCATAACAGCATAATATAGTAGATAATAATTTTAATGTCGTAAACCCATTTTTTACGCTTACATTGCAAACGCTTGCTGTACCCTACGAGATAGATCAAAATAATGTACTACAGTATTGTAACCTTAGGGAAAACCCACAATAACCATTTTTTTATTTATTTATTTTACAGTATGTAATTTAAATTAATACTTTTGAAGATATTACAGATTTAAAATACAGGAACAAAGCGATTGTGGCGTTACCGCCGGCCGGGGCCCGTTAGTTAACGCTGCTGTCGATTTGTCACTATTAGTTAATAACTAAACACAATACTTTATTATGAATTACTATTCTAAGGCGGTACGAAGTTTGCCGGGTCAGCTAGTATATTATTATTATTAAAGTACTACTATCAAGTACCTTATGTTTATTTGGAAGTACTACAGCGGCGTCAAATATGCATTGTCTCGGCGAGGGGAAATATGCTTTGTCTCTCTCACAAGGGTAGCGTACCTCGTACTAAAACCATCCGGAAGATATTCTCTGAAGGTCGTACAAGTTGTCATGGGGACACACTTCAATGTAATGTTATTGTGGGAAATTCATAGCAAAAGTAAGAGTACCCACGTATACCGAATTAGTTATGGGGTTACGTGGTATTTGGAACAGGTATCACAAGGGGCATATGCTGATCAACTTTTTAGAACCAGAGGGGCTATTCATGATGAATTCATTCTCACCTCAACCTCAGAGGAAGTAAACCTGACGGAACCCCGACAATTTTATTTATTTAGAAAGATATAGATAATTATCATAAACTGAAATGAAGATATTCCACATAAATGTTTAGGTTTAAAATATTATTTTTTACAGGTTTGATTTATATTACAAAATAAAATATAATCTTTTTAATTATTATTCATTATTTATTGGAACATACATTACGTACATTGACATTTAAAAACCATTCATTTAAATTTAGAACTTTAAAATATTACAGGTATGAAACGAATCCATGTTTAGCATAATACAGCTGCTATTTTTTTAATTAACAAATATGGCTCCTACATTTGAAAATGCTATCAGTACATATGTACATGTATTTAAAAAAAAACAGAAATAATTTTATTAGTGTATAATTATATTAGAAATAAAACTAGTGTTAATTTATTTATTGATAGTACCTACATAAAATTACACACATTACAAAATGTTATCTTTAATATTTTATAATATTACAATTTAATTTTATTGATTTAATGACTCCCTAACAAATGTATTTATATTAAATCACTAGTGCTAATCCTGCTGTTTGAAAACTCCCTAAACTAAACTCATTTCAATAATCACAAAAATCCCTTAGCCAAGTATTGAATACATGTACATAGCTAATTATCCTTGAACCTTTTCTCCAAACTAAGTTCGAGTTGGTTTTAAGTTTACACAATACAACTGAAATTATTGGTTTTTACCCCGGAATGACTGCCATCAGACTTCCACAACTGGATCATATCGAAGGTGTGTACAAAACGGGATTATTCTTTTAAATGAATAAAAATTATACTCACCATTTTTAAGGTGCTAAAATTGGTGGCATATAGCCTATTTTAAATATATTTTATAGTAAACTATAGCGATTGCTGAACAATTTATTAAAGTCGAACATGAAACGTTATTTTTTAAGGCTAAGCAATATTTCGTATTTTATATATATTTTACTATGGTATTACCTATCAAACAATAATATATCAAATCAAATAAATAACAAAACCAAACTTAAATTTAATTTATGAGCTATCTTTTACTGTAAAATAATTCAATATAAAATATACACTAAAATATAGCCATTTATTCGTAAACTGAAGGTGCTCGTAAACGGGCTATTTATTTGACAATTTCTTGCTGCAATATTATAGCCGCCAAGTTGCTGGTTATATATCTCAACACAGTGCAACAATTGCTGCAATATTGGTGCATAGCCCGACGATATTGTCAATATATTTCATTATAGTTGCAAATATTTAATGTCTAGCCGACTATATTGCAAATGATTTATCCAGCTTGCTTAAAGTTGCAAATATACTGATCCATATTGGTCAAGAAAAATAGCCAACAAGATGAAATTTTTATATCCCGTTTACAAGCGACATAATAGTCAATGGGCGGTGAACATGGCCGTGCAAATTTGATATGACGGCAGAAAATCTAATGATTGCTAATTCATCTATAAATTTATTATTTATTTCGCATTTCATGATGCACAATACTATTATGTATAGGACCAGAAAATTTAAGCGTTAGTATAATATATTATTATATATATTTATTTGTGTTGTTGAATATATAAATAAACTAAAATAACATCCCTAATGAATTAAAATTTGCAGATACTATCAACAAAAAAAATTGAATAAAATGAGATATATCCCCACGTGCTGATATTAAAAAAATATTCTTACATTTCATTTATACAGAAAATAAAATAGAGTACTTAGAACTAGATCATAACTTATAATAAAATTTCATATTTTCGAAATAAATTCCATTGATATCTTATCATTATCACATTGGAGTCCATGTCTCGATGTTAAAACTATGTTAAAATTAATGGCAATCATGCACTCTGATCTGTTAACACATATACCGTGTTTACACACTTGGCAAGTCTTGACAAGTGTGTAGACAAAGACAAGGGTGCGAATGAGGTGGTTTAGGTGATTTACCTGGACAGAGATTAAACACAAATTATACAAGCTTTGTTTCTGTCTTAAGCTAAACTCTGTAGATAAAACTACTTTAAAGTCTATGTTTGCCTCTTTAGAACACACTGGTAAGCATTTGAACATTCATAAAGGTTTGGCGCTTGTGGATGTTTGTCAAACCTTGGCAAGTGTGTAAACGTAGCATTATACTTGACTTGGCGACCTCACACAGATCTGCATTACTGATTAGTTCAAGTGACAAGTAGGTATATAGGTGCCCTTATTTCTATTTTTCATTTAGCCCATCAGTAAACATAAGTGATGACTTCAAACAGTATTATAAGCAAGGGGGCGTTCATTAATTTGTGATGTCCTAGGGGGGGGGGGAGAATCAAGCTATTTCCAAATCTCACTTATTATTTTCATATCATCCCTACTAATATTATAAATGCGAAAGTAACTCTGTCTGTCTGTCTGTTACGCTTTCACGTAACCACTGAACCTATTTTGATGAAATTGGTATGAAGATAGAACTGAACTTGGCAAAGGACATAGGATACTTTTTATCGCGAAAATAAAGGTAAGAAGGGTTTGAAATAGGGGACGAAAGTTTGTGTCGAAGTTCCCTAATATCAAACATAAAATCATGTTCAAGATTATTTAATCCTACTCTTACCGTGTCGCGCGATATAAACGAATTCCACGCGGGCGAAGCCGCGGGCGGAAAGCTAGTATTCAATATTTTCATTTCAATTAATTTTATGATTTTAAATTACGGTAATATTCACAAATACCTACTAGACTTTGCTAGTCTTATAATATAAAAGTAATAGAACAGGTTGTTTTTTTTTCAACAACCCAAATAGAAGTCTTGAAGAATCTCGCGTTAGATTAGGGGAGCGGGGAGGGAGTTGAGGAAAATCTTACGATATCTCACCAAGGGGGGAGGAGGAGTTGAAAAATTCTCGTAAATGCCTCACGTAATTTACGGACGCACCAAGAACAGTATTATACCTCAGGCAAGCTGAAGAAGAGGATGGTACGGAGGTACCTAGTCCTCTTTTGAAACTTACAAAATTACTTCAGAGTTATACTGGTAACATATTTATAGTTCAGCTTTAAAATCAAGTGCATGATCACCATTAAATCAACAAAAATCTGTATACTTTTATCACTGTATCTTACCACTCTAGTTACACCATATTTATAGCATATGGCTCAAGTTTTCTTCCACGAGTAGTACATTTCCAGAGGTTTGTTGACCTGAAATGAAGTGTTCCATAATTAAAATACTTTCTTTTTTAATGCATAAGGCTTGGACAGCAACTTTTAGCGGTTGTTTTTCTAAATCCATAATACATACTTGTATGTATGACTTGTTCTCCTTCTACCTTAAAATAAAAGGTGGAGTAAGAGATTAATAGGTGTTTTTTTTTTTAAAAGACCTCCAAAGATTTAAAGATATTCAATTTTAAGATTCTCTTTGGTAAACAAATAGTGTGGTTATTACTGAATTTTTAAGACTAATTGTAAGTTGAAATAAACTAGTAGGTTGAGAGTCAATTACTATTTTCAAAACTTAGTTAAAAAAACAATAATATTAATAATTCAAAACAAACTAATGAAATCAAAATAATCCTACTGACAATATTAATGTCAAAAGTTTGTGAGGTGTGTATCACTCAAAAACTTCTGAACAGATTTGGATGAAACTTTACAGCAATATACTTTAAACACCATAATAACACATAAGCTACTATTTATCACTATAACCGATTAAACGCGCCCAAAGTCGCAGGCTATGTGGCTAGTCATCATATTACAGGCCAGTGTACACACCACCACAAATGCCGATGGATTCCTCTCGAAAAAGAAAAAAAGGTTGTTACAAGTTTTCCTTCTCTTTGCAGAGATGATGATCTGATGTAGTTTGTTCCATCAGTCATGCCTTACGATACCCACAAAACCGACAGAACACAGATAATCTAATCATAATTACCTTCCAGAATTTATCATTGATCTGGCGTAGTGTCTGTGAGCCAGCCAGTGGTACAAACTGACCGGGCGCTGGGGCGACGTAAATGCAGAAGTTTAGAAGGCGGTACGCTTCAGGCAGCTCAGCGTCGAGGTCTAGTGTTAATCTCATCGCCAAGTACTTGCTCAGGTGGTCCACTGGAAGTAGTCGAATATGCTCAATTAGATATTAATCATTTGCACACAAAATAGAAAAATAAACTTATCTATACAAATAAATAAAATTGGAGTGTCTGTTTGCATCATATTTCTACATCGCCTGAAGGTTGACTGGCAGAGAATGCCTCATGGCATTAAGTCCGCCTTTGTACAACATGTGCAGAAAGTCTAAATAAATAAATATTATTAAAATAACCGCTTTTTACCTAATGTATACACAATACATATGCCAAAATATTTTGTCCGTAATTCCGTAATTTTTGTCTGTCTGTTCTGGGTAATCTCTGGAACGGCTGGACCGTTTTCGAGGGGACTTTCACTGGCAGATGACATAAGGAGTAACTTAGGCTAATTATTTTTAGACTAGCATCACACCACGACGTTACTCGAGATTGACAAGAATAACCGTGGGTATCACTCCAAGACTCCGCTAGTTTAGAATATAATGCATAGCATAAGTTACTCTTCTGTTAAAACTACAACCCTTAAAAATGTAGCTTTGATATTTGTGGCAGATGGTCATGAAACCTACAAAGTGCAATACATTATAATTATAAAAATGTTGACCTTAAAATATACCTCGTAAGTGCTATAATGATTCACTAAGGTCAAATGCCTTGGGTGTTTTAATTTCTTTCAAAACTGCTCAACTCCGTTTTGTAGACACTTAAATGTTGGTAAGATTTGTTTAAGACATACTTATGACAATTCCATCAGATAAAACGTATCTATGTTTGTCCAAAAATAATAAATTTAAAATTTATATACATAGCATAATAATATAATATAGCTCTTTTACAGCTCAGAAAAATTGTTGGTCAGCATTGATGTTAGTTAATAACAGTAAAAAAATAACAAAAAAGAATTGGTTGAAGAAGTACACAAAATAGTACCCTTGAATTGATTGCCAACATCTAATTTACATGGGAGAAGGGAAAACGAAATTAAGTGCAGTAGATGCTTATTTATGCTGATATCAACATATTTACCAGATGCATTGGCGGTAGTTTTCAAGTATCTGACGGAGCTATCTCTCAGTGCTCTCATCAGGTGGTGGTCTCCGGTCATCTCTGTTGGATGCGGTTTAAACACAAGTTCTATCTCGTTAGGATTTAATGGTTCCCCTTCACCTTCAGTGTCCATTGAGTTTTCTCCTTCTGTTCTGAAATGAGAGGTATATTTTTATTTAAACCTGCTTTATTAGTTAAAGTAGCATTACTTTATAATCATGTAATTAAAAACTCTTGATTGTACTCCTGGAATTAGTTAAAATGAAATGAAATTAAAGTCACTTGTACTTTTATTCCAACTTTTTTCTTTAGATTTTGTTTTATTGCACATCTAAATAAATAAATCTAAGGTTACAAAAGGTACTTTTGAAATTATCTTGTGATGGACTTTTAAACAACACTCACATTAGGAATATATTCCTGTATCACAGGGACTTTATAAACCAAGTACGGAAAGTACGGACACAAAGGACATCACTTAAAACACTAGGTAAATCTTACAATCTGTGTAAGGGTGGTGAGGTAGCAGTTATTTCTTAACTTCTTAGTTCTTTCAAACCTTCCCTCAAAATGGTTCCTTGCATGACTATGTTATTATATATATTAGACATTATTATTGATTTAAACAACTAATGGACAACCAAGTAGGCAATCATCACCTCTCCTAGTGACTGCAGTCATAATGCCTGTTTAATACCTAGGACCTGTTTACCTTATTTTTTAATGGTCTAATAAGAATTTTCTTTCAAAACAAGAGAAACAATAGATAAATAAAGATGAGATAACAACATTAGAGGCAAGGTGAAAACCTCAATTCATGACAGAGTTAAAAAACACATGTCTGTATACAGAACAAGAATTTAAGGATCACACAATCGAGCAACATTAGTCACAGTCAACTGCCTGACGGGATTTTCCTACAGCAAACCCCTTAAGTCCATCCTAGGTCTGATTCTGATCTTAATTGGACTATTGTTTTGTGTTTTGTTGCAATATAATACAAATCCGACAAGCTAAAACCTTGGCGGTGTACAAAAAGCTGGTGACGGATCTACTCGTCATTGTGAATACTTTTGGTTTAATTTTTTAATATATATATATGTGTATGTTTATAAGTATCTGTGTGTGGTGTGGTATATGTGTAATGTGAATAAGTGTGTACCTGTATAGTGTTCTCTAATAATATTTTTTTTCAAATATTCTTTTGATAAGCCTCTAAAAAATGTGTCTATATTTTGGTTGTCTTGAAGAAATCACAGTAAAACTGCTCATTGTTGTATATACATACTTTGTAACACATTTTTTAAACAAACTTTTTTCCTTAGTTTTATTTTGTGTATACATTAAAAACAAACAAATAAATAATCAGTTAACAATATATATATAAGTACCTACTGAAATTGCTTAATTTTAATATTATCTCTGAAATAAAAATGAGTCAATTTACCTGCCATCACTTGACTCACTCTCTTCACTTCTTTCTGATGTAAGAATTGACTTGGCCCTTTTGGTAGTGCTCGTGTTCTTTGACACTGAGCTCAAATTGGAGGGCACTGGAGACGGCGTACTTCTCACAGACGCTGGGTTAGATGTGGACTGCACAGATGGAGTTGGATTACCACCACTAGCAGAGGTTCCATCTTTAGGAGCAGGAGTGGTACTACTACCATTCTGAGTAGGCGTTTCTGCATTACCGTTAGCATTAGGCGTATTGGTATTATCTTCTTGGTTCTTTCTTGACCTCTGAGGTCTATTTTGAGATTGTAATTTAATTCCTTCAGTAATTGAATTTACTAAAGACGCTTGGGAGTGCGACATGCTTAATTTAGCTAAAACACGCTCCTGGTGGGCCTCATACTCGTCTCTGCTAGGGTATATTTTAGATATCAACAAATCAAAGTTGGGATCCGGCCTTAGGGACCGTTTTGATACTAATTTCTTCCGGCATGTCGGGCATTCTTTATTCCCTGAGCGCAATGCAGTTATAATACAATCATTGCAGAATCTGTGCAAGCATTCTTTTGTCGTCATAGTCTTTTTGAGCATATCTAAACAAATAGGACACATCAATTCACTGTGCAAGCTGCGGGGGGACACTGCGATTTCAGTGGCGTCTGTTATCACCTCCTGTGAGGTTCGGTGAAGTTCATAAAGGGAAAGTTCCCACGTTTTATTCTGAGACGGCTCTGTAGACGACATTTTGGTGATTTATCAATGCTTTATTTATCTATAATAAATTTAATGTACCGCTGAGATGACAACTTCAACGGTAACCACCATGTTGATTTGAGAACTTTGAGAAGTAATCAGAACAGTGACAGTGTCGCCATCACTTGAAATTTTATCTCCCTAAGAGTAAACTCAAAAAACCCCTAAAACCCCATAACTGACAATTTGAAAAACGAGTAATTTTTAGTTATTATTTTTATTTCAAATAATTACAAGTGGTGTAAAAAAACTTATTTATGGTTATTATCATAATCCAGCTCGTTTTTCAATATAAAGTTTACGAGTCAGATTTAAAAGATATGATTTTTCCAAGTCTTTAAACAAAATTTTATAAATCTCTAAAAAAACCTTAACATATTTTCCCTCTAAAAAACCCCTAAACATTTTTCCCTCTAAAAAAACCCCAGTGCAATTTTTTTACCCCTAAATTTGGGGGGTTAACCCCTAAGTTGGCGACACTGAATGAGAATGAGTGGAGTGCTATAGTGTTGCAACACTAGCGAATACTAGCGATAAACTATACTTTGTCCATTCGTTTAATATCTTTTTGACAGGTCACGCCTATAAATTACCGGTATTTTTTTTCGTAATAATGTACTACAGTAATGTCGTACTTTATAGACGGGTAGGGAAGTGGGCAATGTGCATAGCTAAAAGCAACAAATAGAACAGTTCTTGAAATACGATAGATCGATTAATCGATTTAAATTATCTATCTTATTATTATGATCAAAATAATTTGTCTTCATGTAAGTATTGTTTCTGTAAATTCAATAAAATAAAAAGGAAATTAACATATTATGACTTCAAGATTGATTATTTGCTAGGAATTTAGACGAAATTTTGGAATTTAAGTTCAAACTTAGAATAAAGAACAATAACTCTGTGCATTAATCAATTTATTTTTGGACCACTGACTTAAAATATAACTATGCACGCGTTAGTTAAATTTGACTTTGAAACGCGTGGTTGATAACGTTTAAATCCAGAGTTATGACAAAATACATTTGATAAATCACATAATACCATACTACTAAACCGACTTTCAAGTGACTGTGTTCGGAAGTTTTCTTTGTTCTGGGTCAATTAAATATCATAATAGTGCACATTTTATTTATTTACAATACTGACTTAAAGAATATTATATCGATTGATTTTGATTTCAAATCGAATCAGTGACGTGTGAGGGTGTCACTAATTTTTGAAGTGTCAAAAAGATAATAAAGGAATGGACGGAGTATAAGAAATAAAAAATTAATGACGTTTATAAACATCTAAGATGAGTGCCAAGAAATGTTTTGTATTAAAATCAACTAATGTCAAATTACAATATTTTTCAGATTGAGAATGTTTAAAACAATTAGGCGATTCACACACTGCACCGCGCTACGACGCGTAGCGCGGAGTGGCAGATTTTAATATTGTATGCAAGTACATCGGTTAGTATAGAAAACACGCAAGGTCCAACACACCGAACACGCGCCTAGACGCGTAGCGCGGAGTGGCAGATTTTAATATTGTATGCAAGTACATCGGTTAGTATAGCAAAAACACGCCAGGTCCAACACACCGAACACGCGCCTAGACGCGTAGCGCGGAGTGGCAGATTTTAATATTGTATGCAAGTACATCGGTTAGTATAGAAAACACGCCAGGTCCAACACACCGAACACGCGCCTAGGCGCGTGAGCGCGTGCCGCTAGCAGTAAACACATTTATATACGAAATTGAACAATGCCCAGCAATTTGGGATATGAAATGCAAAGAATACAGACGACGACGACCAAATGGAAAGTAACCTTGGGTTTAATGCGGGCCATGTACAAAGCCATCAGGCGCGCAGGCGCGGTAAAATCTGCTCGAAGAGTCAGATCTGCTCCTCCGTCGCCGCGCGCGTGATCTGCTGCCACGCGCCTACGTGGGCGCGTGGCCAGTGTGTGACTTGCCTTATGGATATATTGGATATATACATGGATATAAACATGGATATATATAAATTTTCAAATCATTCAAAAAGAATTGTGTTTTGAGTAACATTGACTCAGTAGCAATTTAGTTTATATTTATGAAAAGAGATGGCGCTGTGTACTCGTTAGGTTTTTGTAGCAGTATTTATTATACTTTGTAAGTTTGATAGTCTCGGTCTTAGGCGATTCACACACTGCACCGCGCTCCGTCGCGTAGCGCGCAGTGGCAGATTTTAATATTGTATGCAAGTATAATACGGTCGGCGTATCATGGCGAACGTAAACATAGGCTCTGCAAACTTTAGCGCATGTACACTCATGAAGAAAACTGTTATTGTCATTTGTTTTATTCCCTAAAGAATTTTCCTATTAAGTGACTAAAGTTTCTTGATATTTATTTAATTTGTACTAAACAAATTAAATAAATATCAAGAAACTTTGGAGACAGAAAGCTACAAAAATCTTATATCGTGTCACATTGTTCGTTCCCATACTCCTCCGAAACGGCTGGACCGATTTGTATGAAATTTTGTGAGCATATCGGGTAGGTCTGAGAATCGGCCAACATCTATTTTTCATACCCCTAGGACGCGAGCGAAGCCAGTTAGTAACTTATAAATTAGAGATTCAATTTCGATATCTCACCTTTCGACGGTAGCAGATTTTATCACAAACACCCACAATATTATTTACATTTAATATTTTTATATATGTCGGAATATTCAATTATACGGGAGCTGATTTGACAACGAGTCGCAATCGGTGAAACGTCATCGCTTCGGTGGAGTCTATATAAGTGTTCGTGCGGGCCGTGCCGAGAGCATTCACCGATCGACCACGACGCGAATCACATCTAGAAACTACCTTACGGCTCGTTGTTCTCACTTTAAGTTACCTACGTGTTGATAAAAGATTATTTAAATTAACTACTTTCGTTTTCTGCTCGAGAAACACCACGCAGCCCACACAAAATATATTCAGGAGACAGCAACGCCCTGACAAACACCCTAAGCCGACATCAGATGTGGGATCCGAGCAGACAAACGAAAACCGTAGTGAGATTGAGCCACGTGTTCTAGAGTGTTCGCTATCTAAAATTCAGTGTTCGTTGTATTTCTTGATTCAAATCGATAATTTAATAAAGTTTTGTTAAGAAATAACTACCGGCAACAACAAGAAAAATAAAATTGAAAGTTAATTAATGACGCGGGAACATAGAAATCGTAAATATGTGACATGTAGCCTTTAACTGGTTTTAAGTAACAATTGCAAACTATTTTAAATCGTTTTGGTTTTCTGGAATGTTGTTAAACGTGTGGTATTTAAATTAAAAAATAATGTGGGTACTTCACTATGTTTCAGTGTGTTCGTGTGTGTAACGTTTTCTTTTCAGCTAGTAAAGTGTGCCAAGCGATGGAAGCTGCATCCGTGCCTTGTACAGGATCGTCAGAGAGTGAAATGTGAAAGAGGTGCAATGCAGTTGACCAGTGCCGACACGGTAATATGTGGGGTTACCGAAAAAGCTTGTGAGTTGTAATTAACGCTACACCGGTAAAGACTGTGTTGTTTATCGATCTTGGTAGCGCATGTTCTTTCATGCTATTGCTAAGGTTATTAAGACATTACGGAAGATTTTAAAAACCCTTATGTGCCAGGTTTTCAATGAACTTTTAAAGTGTTAAGTTTGCTAGACAGCAGTGTTGTTTGTGAGACAATTTATAAGGGTCAGGTTAGGCCGAGCTTATCTAAAGTTTAAGTACTGGCCAATGCTGGAGAACTAAATGGTGTTGGACAACTTGGACATTTCTGTGCCTGGCTGGCTATTTTAGGTGTTAATTTTAATGGCCTTAAGTTTTAACCATACGGGATGACGAGCAAAGGTTTGTAAAGACATTATTGAAAGCTTGACAAGTGATCTTTTGCTGGGTATTTTAAATCGTTCCTTCCTCGCAGTCTTCGAGTGTTAACACACACTTCTGTAATAAAAAAAAAATCTAAGTGGCTTGTCTCCGTTAAGACTAGCCGCCGTGATCGAGATTAGTAATCATATTGTCGTTCTATTGCAGACTAGTGACGGTAATCGTAAACAGCCTAATGCCTATCACAGCGTCTTCTCCAGGTCTACGCGAGCTGGGGCGTGCTGTGATTTGCCGCCTGCTGCCGCCTGGTGAGGTGTGAATCTCCGGTCTACTCGCCGCCTGGTGAGGTGCGGACCTGCGGTCTGCACGCCGCTCCGTGAGATGCGGACCTGCGGTGTGCGCGTCGTCTGCGTGACGTGCGGCATACGGCCTGTTCACGTTGTGCGCGAGGCGCAACCTGCTGGCTACTCACTGTTTGAGGGAAGTAAAACCTTTGTTCTGTTCACCGTTATAATGAACGCTGAATGCTTGCTCAGCCTTCTTCGAGAGAAGTGAGTGACGCCAGTGGTACTAATGTGTTCAAGCCACTTAGAGAACATACAAGGATTTGGGTCTCTATTTTAACAGCTTTGCTGTTATTGAGAAAGTGTTTAAGTGTCACACATTCATAGTTTGCAATCGTTAAAGTCTATGCTATGTACGCGTGAAAATGACAAGCAAACTTTTGGCCTCTGTCGTGTAGCACTATATGGCGGGTGATGGAAGTCCTTTATTTTTATTGGTGTTGAGTCTGAAGCTATTTAACACTTAGAGACAGACCCTTGTCTGTGGGCACTTGAGTGCACGCTTGCGCTCATGGGTAAAAAAAAAAAAGAAACATTTTAAGAGGGTCATTTTCTTTTTTTTTTCCTTCCAAGTATATGTTTCAGATTCTAACACGAAACTGGGTAAATTACTTCAATGTTCTTTGTGTATTTCGGAACATAAGTTAAGTGATAATTATCAGGTAGGCGAACTTGGGTATTGTTCTGGGTGTGTGTCACTCTAGAGGGTGTCACATCATAGATACACGGGTTGTCATGGTGACAGCTATCTAGTAAAGGCCCTTAACGGTAACCGTACCTTTAAATACGCTCATGATGTTGCAGAAAAAAAAAATGACGGATAACCAGGACATAACTGACGAGATCGATGTAGAACAAAGTAGTTCAGATTTTGAGAAGAGAACTTAAGTTTGCATGATGGTTGGACCGTACCAGGGGTTGTCGTGTAGCCGTAGCTCAGTAGAAATCGGCATCTTCTTAAATGTAGTCCGTGAGTACGCGGTAGGCAGTCAACTCTGGCAGAGGTCGGGTTTCATTGGAAACCATAGAGTCCGGAGTAGACTCGGCGTTCCCATGTGGGGTTCGCCCAAGGATGAGTAACTGGAGGTTACTGTGCTATGCTATAGCAAAATAATCACATGTAGAGCTTAAGTATTTTGGTTTGCCTAGTACGATTGATGTCTCTAGTGAGAGAGACAACGTGATAATCAAGTCAGTTGTGTTTTGAGTGTACCGATTATTGTTTTTGCTATTATTTGATGACAAAAATATTTGGTTTAATGTTAAGGTTTTGTTTTCAAATTCTCTTGATTAGCTGGTGCGATGTCACGTGAGACAGAGCTATGTGATGCTGCTTGTTGAATTTTGTTTCAGAGTAACACACAGAGGCGTGTGTCCCGCAGGATGGCCGTGTCGGAATATTCAATTATACGGGAGCTGATTTGACAACGAGTCGCAAGCGGTGAAACGTCATCGCTTCGGTGGAGTCTATATAAGTGTTCGTGCGGGCCGAGCCGAGAGCATTCACCGATCGACCACGACGCGAATCACATCTAGAAACTACCTTACGGCTCGTTGTTCTCTCACTTTAAGTTACCTACGTGTTGATAAAAGATTATTTAAATTAACTACTTTCGTTTTCTGCTCGAGAAACACCACGCAGCCCACACAAAATATATTCAGGAGACAGCAACGGCCCTGACCAACACCCTAAGCCGACATATATTTACATTTATTTTTATTTAATCACTGTTAATGAGGTTGCCTCGTTGGTCTAGTGGTTAGCGTATGCGACTGCTAATCAAGAGGTTTCGGGTTCAAATCCCGGGTCGGGCCAAAAAGTGTTTTCGGGATTTTCTTAGGAAATTCCTAATATGCCCGGATGCCTAATATGCCGTAATGCCCGGAGTTTTGGCGATGAAGTTTGGCGGTGATTCACGCCCGTGCCTCGGAGAGTACGTTAAGCCGTCGGTCCCGGTTGTCATGAACATCTATGGCAATCGTTATTGGTAAGTCAGTGCCCTCAAATATACCGGCAACTAGTTCAACCTTCGAATTTCAGTTCTCCCTTAGGGTTGCGGAGGTCCGATGCCAGTCGCTCCGTGGAAAAACTGAAATTCAGGAAAAACCGGTTGAACTAGTAGCCGACGCCTAATAAACTTGGGATAATGGCTAGGAGGATGACTGAGGTCGGAAATCCCTAACATAAAGTCGTCGGCCCCATGGGTACCATGTGAGGTACTTGACATAGGTTCATTATCATGATCGTCGTTCTCACTTTCATACTCACTTTCCGAATCTGAAGCTGTATCAATGATGAGTAAATGTTCCGTCATTTCGTCAATAATATAATCGCTCTTCCTATATTCATCTTCGACCTCTTTCACTTTTTTGCATAAAGCACTCTATTCTTCCTGACCCATTAAATTTACTTTTTCCCGTATAAGCTCCATTGTCCGGTTTACGTTCCAGTCAACGTTTTTAGCAGCTACGTGCCCATTAATGGCAGCCCATGCCATCTCGATGGGGTTCAAATCGGGGTGATACGGGGGTAAACGAAGGACGTCGTGGTTGTTTTTAAAAAAAATGTCGTTTATTACGTATCGTATAAGCACGTCTTTGTTTTTATTACAATAATAAAAACAATGAATGACAATATCAACGAAAACTTTACCGACTGTGCTCAAGACCGAGATAGCGACACGAACACGACACCAATGCTAACGTGTGACAGAGACAGAGTACCGTATACCGAGCATTGCCGAATAAGCGCGAAGTAACCAAAAAAGGATGTCCGATACGCGTGCCTGAGGATGTTGTTTGATCGATACCTATCTATTCAAATCGATTGAAATTAAATCATTTTTTTTCTGTTTTTTCAATTTTATAAGGAAGTTTTAAATTTTCTCAAACAGTCGTTACATAGGTACACGTTATTAGATAACTGATATTTAAGTAAATTATGTCTTTCAACTGAGAAAAAAAATAATTAGTTTGTTTTTTTTATTAAAGTCGAAATCTCATTTATTACCTAACTATAAAATTCACTAATATTCGTAAATGTATTTCGTTTAATATCTCAAACAAACAAGAAGCAGTAACTTCTAAATAAGAAGTCGATTGTGTTTACTGATGGTCAATCTCTAGCCTAGACCACCGTCCCCCGTACGCCGCCTCATGCCACCATATTGGTCCAAAAAAAGTCATTGCGCAAGCATCTGCGCGAACTTCTGGCTCGCCAATAGCGATGCGCAATCTAACTCACCCATGAGATCAGTGATTTATAAATCTTTTTCCTTAGAAGATTTAAATCACTCTTTTAAATCTTTAACTCTTTTGAATCTTTGGTTTCGAATGACATATTCGTTCAGTTGGAACGAATATGTCATTCGAAACCAAAGATTCAAAAGAGTTAAAGATTTATAAGAGTGATATGATGCAAATATCTATTGATCCATGTAGGTATTGATTCTTTCATTCCCTCAATACAATACATGATAAACGCTTTTTATTATATTTAATTGTTCACAAGCGCCATAAAACTTTTCAAACTTGACTGCACGCGAATCATTTTGTTTTTTTAACTATTATTTAAAGATTAATTGTTTTTGTTAATGAATTAATTTATTTAAATTTTAGGTTTTAGTTTCAATCAAGTTTATTGCAGAAAATATCCTTCCAACCGCAGCACTGGAGTGAGGAATTCATAATAATTCAAATTATTAGTTTTATCACAAAATAAGTACGACATCATTCTAAAATCTGTATACATATAAAAGTTAAGCCAAATCGTAGTCAAAAATCTGTATAGATACATTAAATAAAGATTTTTTAAAGTACAGTAAAAGCTCTTTATTCGCGGGGTATATGTTCCATGAATATGCCGCGAATACAGAAACCGTGAATACGGAATGGTAATTTACATGGGATTAAGGGGGATACGTTCCTAGGTGACAAAATAAAAAGAAACAAATATTTAAAAAAGTCAATTTAATTGAAGTTTTTGAACTGTTTGATTAATTATCTTCAGGCTTAGGCAATGGTTTGAAAAGTTTCTCATTTTTTTTAGTTGACATTATAAATTAAGAAGAGAGGGGTAGAAACGTGTTACTGGATCACAATTTACAAATAATATAATACCTAATATCTAACACCGAACCGAACAGCAACATTTAACAATATACTTTATTCCTTGCGTAGTAAGGTTGCTTTCATTCCGTTTGTTTCCATTCTCCAAAATAATCGCGGCGAAGGTGGCTTATATCAAAGTCCTCGGCGATATCATTAAACAACATACTTTATGCAAAGTTATACTTAGATCTATTTAACTTTTTTTATTAGTCCATTTGACGGCATTTACAAAGAATATTGGGTTGGATACCTATTGAAATATTTTTATTATTATGTATGTACTTATTAGATCCGCAAATAAAGAAATTTTTAGCCGCGAATATAGGAATTGGGTCGCATTTTTTTAATCCGCGAATAGTGAAAACGCGAATGAAGGAAGCGCGAATAAGGAGCTTTTACTGTACTTTTTATAACCGAATTTCATATACTCGCAATCGGTTTTAAGCTTTACTCTAACGCTAGAGAGTCTAATTTACTATGTATCGTCATTGTATTTCGTTTAGTGCGCATGTTATCTCTTTTCAATTCACAATATCCTGTATCTATTGTCTCATACTACATCTATGTATCTGATCTGTTAGTTTTCGTCATTCCATGTAACTAAAATCAATCCTATCGTAGTGAGTTAAAGATGTGTTTTCGAATCCAAAGATTTAAAGAGTGATTCCGC
Source organism: Phragmatobia fuliginosa (assembly GCA_932526445.1). Taxonomy (NCBI): domain Eukaryota; kingdom Metazoa; phylum Arthropoda; class Insecta; order Lepidoptera; family Erebidae; genus Phragmatobia; species Phragmatobia fuliginosa. The sequence goes on along the minus strand of OW052066.1, from coordinate 5,284,623 downwards.
ATTTTGACAGATTATACATCTTCTAAATCAATCACTCCTGAGTTACACATCTCTGCTCGCCAAGACACATCGGCCGAGATATACATCGATTAGTACTGCCGAGCTTACGATAAATACAGTAAGTCACATTTTTGTCGATATTGAGATAAGTATATATTTGGAATGTAGAGATTGAGACCTACACTGCCGTGCTTGTGATATTTACAGTAAGTGCCATAAAATAAGACTTGTCTTATGGGTCTTAGTTACCAGGTCATTAAATTCCAAAAAAAAAAACAGTAAGTGCCTTGGAGACACTTTTGAGAAAAAGGCGGTAAAAGATTTCAATTTTACTTTTGACGTTTCTCCCGAAGTATAAATTAAACCTAAGTTTTTATAAATGTTTATGATAAATATAGGCTTTTGTAACAATTTGTCTATTATCATTTTTATTTAGAATTAATATTTAAATTGTAAAGCTTGAAAAAATATTTATATGGAATTAAAAATAACGGTTTTTTAGTATATGTACAGTAAGTGTGTGACTTACTATAACAATCTTTAGTTTGAACTACATACTGCAATTATGGTTACGGAATGAGGTAAATGTTTAAATAGAATAACAAAAATTGCAAAATTTGCCTAATGAAACTGAATCACTTACTGTAATTATAGCTAGGAGCAATATGTAAACTTTGGCATCTACCATAAAGCACCGGAATCTTAATTAATTACTCTTCCTCTGTTGATTGGAGTAATCTCAGATAAGTAACCTTTTTGTATTATGTTACTGGCAGTTTTGATTTATAGTTTGAATTATTATTATTTTTTATTTTTTTATTTTTTTAATTATTAATAAAAGGACTTTGTCGCTGAGCGACTACATCGTCCCATATGAACATCAAGGCATACAAAACATATGTTAATTTAAAACTACATTATTGTGTACATAAACCTGAATCAGCTAATTTAATGAACTGTCTAATTTCGTTAGTCATTGGATTAGACAATACACCATTCAAATAGCCAACCAGTAGTTTCTTATTTCTGTCGAAACAGGATGCTCTTAGATCCTCGTTCCGAACACATTCCATCAAAATATGCTGGACATCTTCTATCACACCACAATCAAGGCAATTAGGTGACGAGACCTTCTTCATCAGAAATGCAAACTTTCTCGATGGAATGTGACCCAAACGTAATCTTAGGACAGGTTTTAAATTATTTCTGTTTAATACTAAATTGTCTATCCAGGGAAGTTTTGAAATTTGAGGCTGAATTGTTCTGTACAAAATACCGCTCTGACGCGAACGTTCATCAAAATACTCCTGCCAACTATTAATGCACAAATCCTTTACCAACCCCAGTTGTTCTGAGAAAAGCGGTCCAACACTTGTTGGAATGCCGTCATGAGCTGCCTGATTAGCAAGCATATCTACATATTCGTTTGCTTGAATTTGAATGTGTGATGGAATCCATTGGAGAATAACTTTTTTATGTCGTGATTGCAATCGTAGGATCGATTCCAATATTCGGTAGGCAATCGGTATACCTCTCCCGTGAGAGGCGGAGCGAGCCAAATGTTGCAAGGCACTTTTTGAATCTGTCAAAATGACAAAACGGTCAAAATTAATTGAATCAATGTATGCTAACGCCTCTGCTATTGCAATTAATTCAATATGCATAATGGAAATATTATATATTATATTATATATATATATATTAATCGATCCTCAGTTTTACGTAACATCCTAACATGGGGTCAAAAACTGCTGAACCAGCCCCCTTTTCTCCTTTAGAACCATCAGTGTAGATTTGATAATAATGTTCAAATTTTTCCTGTATATAATTTGTACATATAGTATTAAGATCATGGCAAGTAAACTCTCGTTTAGCGCGATCGACTAGAGGTACAGAACTTGATATCACTTGCCGCACTGGAATGTTACTAACCCAAGTTTCCAAAGAAAACATTTCATGTAAATCGCTACACTGTACTGACACAATATCTAGAGAATTTTTAACGCTGATCAATAATGGTATTCTCTTATTCAACCAATAGCGAGCATCAATAACCGATGATAAGTGGTCTAGAACATTAGTAATATTATTGTTGACAAAAGTTTTAGTTTTTAATATAAATTTTCCTGCAAGATATTGTCTACGAACCTGAAGGGGCGGAAGACACAACTCATTCTCCATAACGTGGATTGGAGTACTTCGTATAAAACCACCTATCACCCGTAAGGCTTGATTTTGAACTCGATCTAGTCTCAATAAATTAGTTTTACAACTATTGCTGTACAAGAAACTACCATAGTCGATTCTACTGCGTATGATGGATATATATACCTAAGGTGCTTTTGATGAACGCCCCATCCAGGACCAGACAAAACTTTTAACAGATTTAAATACTTTGAAACTTTACTAATGGTTTCATTAATATGTTTTCCCCATCTTAAAGAGCAATCCAGCCACATACCCAAATACTTAACATAATTAACTTGAATTAATGTTTGATTATTAATTCTAAAATCAATAGTATTTCTAAACCTACCTTTCTTAAATATACATACTTTACATTTGTTCGGAGATATAACTAGACCTAAGCTATGTAACATGCTATTAAAATATTCACATCCTAGTTGAAGTTCTGAGATAGCCGTATCTATGTTGTGACTCGAAACATACAACACAAAATCGTCGGCATATTGAGAAATGTACACATTTTGAATATTTTTACAAATGTTTATGGTTGCGGCATTAAAAAGCAATGGGGATAAAGGGTCTCCCTGCGGTAAACCTTGGCTCGTAGACCTAAAGAAATCGTAATCATCGACACCAATTCCTAATTGCCTGTAGCTTAAATAGGTCCAGAGATAAAGACAAACGTTTGACCCTACACCCAACTCATCTAAAGTTTTCAACAAACAAGTAACATTTATGTTATTATATGCAATATAATAACATAAATGTTACTTGTTTGTTGAAAACATATAACATTATTATCTCAATGTCAATAAAACAAGATGCAGTCAGTAAATCTTTAGAGAAGCCAGTTTGAATATGAGATACCAAAATAGATAGACTATCAATGCATGATCGAGCTTTTCTAAAACCGACCATATTAACTGGAAACATTTTATTTTTTTCAAAGTACCACTCTAACCTTTTATTTAATATAACATGAAAAAATTTACACATACAGGATAATAACGAAATTGGGCGTAGTGAATGACCTGAACTAGACACTGTGCCTACCTTAGGAGTGGGAATTATCTTGACTTGACGCCATTGTACGGGGACGAAACCAGAATGCAAAGAGATATTATTTAATTTAACCAATATGGTTTTAGCTGTCAGAGGCAGGTGTTCTATCATAGAGAATGAAATTTCGTCTCTGCCAGGTGCTGTATCATGTATTTTTTAAAAGAGTTTTCTAGCTCATGTATAGATATTTCCGATTCCAAGGTACTACACTATTAATAGAATTAAAGAGAGGTTGGGATGGGCAAGCATGATCATTAGTTAAGGAATTCAATAAACTCAATGCCCTATCCCTATCGACACACTGACCATGTAAGTTGGAACGATGACCCTTCACCCATCTCATTTTCCCCCACATCTTTGAACCTGAATTAGTTTCGTCTATAGAACTACAAAACTCCTGCCACGACCTGCACTTTGCTAGCCGAATAAGTCATTGGGCATTACGTACTTTCTGTTTTAAAATTTCTAAATTAATAGGAGAAGGACGTCGTCTAAGATTGGCTAATGCTAAACGTCTTTCAGCCACGGCTTTCGATAGTTCAGAACTCCAGTAAGGCTTAGGATTAAATTTATTACAAGCATGTTGAGGTATCTTTTTGGTGGGATATATTTACTGGCTGCTGTTTGTATAATATGCACAAAATTATCATAAAATTCTTGAGGATTACTAGGTATTATAAAATCGATACATGAGTTTTCTATAAAGTCACTGTATGATTTCCAATCACTCATTTTAAAATTTCTTTATTTTAATATTGAACGGCTGACGTTTAAGGTGATAGATAGTTTAATAACGAGATGATCGCTGCCTAAGCATTCGTTATAAACTTGCCAACTAAATAACGTGGCCAAATCAGAGGTAACAAACGAAATATCAGGGGAAGACTTTTGTAGTGAACCATTTGCAAGCCTCAATCTAGTCGGTTGACCGTTATTTAAATAACTATAATTGTGTTCAAGCATAGCATCAAAGACTTCAAATCCTCTCCGATCAGTTTTGTATGACCAATTAGAGTGATGAGCGTTAAAATCACCTAATATTAAAGTTTTTGTGTTGGCTAAAGAAAACAAATAATCCCAATCATTCTGTGTCGTATGCACAGTAAAAGGGCAATACACCGATATAACACTCTCAATATACCGACAATTATGAATACGAACCTGTAACAATTCAATACCAAGGTTTGGGCTTCGTGATAAAATGACGCTACTTTTAATCGATTTATGTGTAAGGATTGCTACGCCACCATAAGCGTCATAACGATCCAATCTAAAAGTGATATAGCTACTTATGTTAAAGTAGCTGTCTGGTTCGAGCCAAGTCTCACTCAAAACGGCTATGTGAATCTTCTCTTGAGACAGTAGTGCCTCCAACGCAACAGACTTAGGTCGCAAACTTTGACAATTCCACTGTATACAATTAATATTAACCAATATCTCATCGCTATCCATCGTTTACAAAAGAATTCAAAAATGAGCTAACTGATATACCACTCAACATTTTTGTTAATAACCACTCTGTGCCGATTGTGACTATTTGTTGTATTTTATCCTCTAAAGAACTTTTTTCAATCACTATTTTATACAATCGATATATAAGCGCCTTAAAACTTAAGTCTTTGTTGTGAGTTTCACGGTCTCCAGTAACACCTGTGTTATTCTCCGAACACTCGGATTCTTGATATACACTTCTTGAGTCAGTCTCCATCTGCAAGGGGTCTGGAGAAGGAGCACGCGTAGGGTATGGGGTAGAGATAGGGAGTTTTTTACGAAGCGTCTTCAAACTACGGGCATGAACTTTTTTGATCACAGATGTTTCGGTATTGGTAATTACCTGCGACGTAGGCTTGATTTTTGGAGGGGGTTGTACTGTTTTATAGCTCACTGTTGCTTCAGTTTCCCATTGTTGCCGCTGAACGTCATCTGATTTCGGTCTTGGGGGTTGGGATATTGAATTAGTACAATGCACCGGAGAGGGCGGCACGTACATTGTGAGAGCTTTTCTATAAGTACAGTTAAATTCTGCCATTAGTTCTCTTATTCTTTTCTCTTTTTGGTAAACCGGACATAACTTCTGTAATGCCATATGACTGCCCGCGCAATTAACACACTTAAATGTTGTGATATCACAGTTTTCGTGGTTTTTTGTACAATTAGGACAAACCACCTTTTTCGATGGACACATTAATTTGGTGTGACCATATTTCCAGCAACGAGAACACTGAGACACGGGAAAGATATATGGAACCACACTCACTCTCATATTGTAAATATAAACATATCTAGGAAGAGTGGGTCTAAAATTTCTATGTCACACCTTAGGTTTTCAATAATTTCATCTTCCGTCATGTTTAGGTCAATATCCTTTATAACACCATAGGAGATACCCACCTCAGACGTTTTCTGAATTCTCCAGTTAAGGTCGCAAACTGTTTTGCATTGGGTTAAGTAATCGGCGTTAAACTCATTATCAAACGATATTAACATCTTGTACTGGTGGACATACTTTACCCGTGTTATACCTACAATTTTGTTATCTTTAAACAATCTAGCTAAGGCAAATTGTTTAGGTAACGCAGTATTACACGTCACACAAAGTTGAATATTATCCTGTTTAACGATTTTATTTCTACTAGAAACCTGGTGCCATCCTTCCTCTGATGAGGCATCTTCGCGTGTCCTCTTTTCGTTTCTCATATTGATTTCGTCTCTCATCTGTATATTTGTATCGCATTCTTCAGTGTTGTTTACCACAGGAGTATCGATTCTATTGTTTGTCTCGTCGTCGTCGTCTGATAAGCTAATATCGACTCTGTCACTTACATCATACATTGCTAATACTTTTTATAATTTAAAAGTTACGGATTCACACGACACGAACTATTCACTCGAGGTGCAAATAACAACAAATTAATTTTCTTAAGAAGTATTTTATTTTAAACTGTAAAATTGTGATGTAATAATGATTGATTCCGTTCTTAGCTTCTAAAGTTTAAACATGTCTTTGTAATTAAATATAATATTCTTTTCCAAAATGTTAATGTATCTAAATTGAATTATACTCTAAAATGTGAAATCTATTTATCAAGTTTATTATTTCATGAAGTGAAGCCACATCGACCGTTCCAAGGGGTTATGGGCCCAGAATGAATGAGAAAAGTAAAAAGCCCCCAGCACGAAATTGAAAATGAAATTACGGTATTGAAAATGAACAATGTGAAGAAACTAATGTGAGTTTTGAGAATTTTATTGAAGAAGATATAGAAAAAAAAAGTTTGTACAAATTATTTTAAAAACAATTGAAAAATGTGACAAACGAGGATGATGGAGGTTATTGAAAGTTTTGGTGAAGCTGATAAGCAAAGAGAAGGAGACGGAGGTTGTTGTTTTTGGTGAAGCTGATGAGACTATGAGGTGGAGACGGAGTTTGTTGATGCTTTGGTAAAGCTGATGTTTTTAATGATCATGATGGAGGTGATCATGAAGTTGTAGAAGTGATAATGATGGATGTCACGATAGTGATGGTGGAGGTAATGGTGGAGGAGATAAAGAAGATGAGATGTAGACTGTGATGTTGTTGAAGGTCACGATGGAGATAAAGATGTGATGATGGAGGTCACGATGGTGTTGATGGAGGTGATAATGAAGATTAAGTTAGTGACTAGGTTTTTTAAAGCATTTGGTGTTATTCTCTCGTCATAATATATATATATGATAATAGGTCTTTTAGGTATTTGAATTCGAAACCTTTGTGTAAGTATGCTAGTTTAAGGGGGTGAGAGATAATAGCAGATTCGCGCAGTGGAAGCGTGTGTGAAATTGTTGTAAAGGAGAAAAGGATTTAATATTTTGTTATTCAATTAATTTAAAAAAAAACCGGAATATTTTAGATAAATTTTTCACAGAATTTTTGACAGAATTTTTGACATCTAATTTTTTCCTTTTTAATGTATTGTTTTTCTGTATATTTTAAGGTTTCTTATATTAAAAGGTTTTTGGTTTCTGTTGAAAGAGAATGTCATGGTTTTGATTGGTGTTTAATAATTTCTAAATTGTGGTTGGAAATTATAAAAGGTTTTGGTTTCTGTTGAAAGAGAATGTCATGGTTTTGATTGGTGTTTAATAATTTCTAAATTGTGGTTGGTTATTATAAAAAGTTTTGGTTTTTGTTGAAAGAGTTGAGATGATATGATGAATGTTAATGTTATAAATGGTTGATTTGATTTGATTAGCTGTTTGTGTTGGAGCTGTTTGTGTTGGAGCTGGTCTTGTTGGAGCTGGTGTTGAAGTAGATGTTGGAGCTGGTGTTGAAGTAGGTGTTGGAGCTGTTTAGTGGAGCTGTTTAGTGGAGCTGTTTAGTGGAGCTGTTTAGTGGAGCTGTTTAGTGGAGCTGTTTAGTGGAGCTGTTTAGTGGAGCTGTTTAGTGGAGCTGTTTAGTGGAGCTGTTTAGTGGAGCTGTTTAGTAGAGCTGTTTAGTGGAGCTGTTTAGTGGAGCTGTTTAGTGGAGTTGTTCGTCGAAGTAGTTATTGGAGTTGTTGCTGTTGTTCGAGTTGTCGAAGTATTTGTTGGAGTTGGTGTTCGAGTTGTCAAAGTATTTGTTGGAGTTGGTGTTCGAGTTGTCAAAGTATTTGTTGGAGTTGGTGTTCGAGTTGTCGAAGTATTTGTTGGAGTTGGTGTTCGAGTTGTCGAAGTTGTTGTTGGAGTTGGTGTTCGAGTTGTCGAAGTTGTTGTTGGAGTTGGTGTTAGAGTTGTCGAAGTTGTTGTTGGAGTTGGTGTTCGAGTTGAAAGAGTTTATGGTTTTATGAATTGGTGTTTCATAATTTCTAAATTGTTGTCAGGATATAGGTGTTTGTAGTTGTGGATGTAAGAATGTGTAAGAATGTGTGACATTCTTTTCGGTACTTATCTGAGATTAAGGGGGTGTGTTGATTGGAGTAATCTCAGATAAGTAACCTTTTTGTATTATGTTACTGGCAGTTTTGATTTATAGTTTGAATTAATTTTCTTAAGAAGTATTTTATTTTAAACTGTAAAATTGTGATGTAATAATGATTGATTCCGTTCTTAGCTTTTGAAGTTTAAACATGTCTTTGTAATTAAATATAATATTCTTTTCCAAAATGTAAATGTATCTTAATTGAATTATACTCTAAAATGTGAAATCTATTTATCAAGTTTAGTATTTCTTGAAGTGAAGCCACATCCACAGTTCCAAGGTCCTCGATATTATTTGTAGATAAATGAAACAAAAGAGATCTTATGAAATCACAGTTTAATAGAATAATTACACAACTTTGTTAATACTATATAATTGTAAAATAAGTTCCATTTATTGAATTTTTTAAGCATTTAGAATCTTATTATAAGCTAACTGAAAAAAAAAAACGTGTTTGTACAATCTGCTTCGTACATGAAACAATCATTAACCAAATAGACTAAGCTCTGTAAATATCTAGAAAAATAACACCTTTGGCGTACCAATTTTTTGAAAATTCGTATTTTTACTTCTTCGTACACAATAAAAATAAAACACCAAATAAAATAAACAGTTTCTAAAAAACTAAGACAGTTTTCTCTTTGGAAAAATAATAAGGCACTTCAAATTCTTTTATAAGTCATTTAACCTCTTAGGACGGTCGTTACTACTAAACTATTATATAGAATATGAGATCCTCGATACAAGAATTTAATCAAATCAGTCTTACAAGTTAATAATATTAGTACCTATATAACAGTTTATGTTAAAATAGTAAAATGTGTATTAGTTGACTAGTAGAATGTAGGCTTACATATAGGTATTTATTAAAAAAATATATGAATTCAAAACTCTTCGGTTAATAAATTTGTTGCAGAATTCGAAACTGGAATGTTTAACCAAAAATCCCTTCTATTCTCAGGCATCAGAGGTACAAGCTTCTGTATAATATCTTCTTTACGATCTGCAGTGATTCCTCTGGGACTATTTTTAGACTTCACCTCATGAAAATTTTGGATCTTTACAATTTAAGCTTGTAAAAAGTCCAATGATTGAAACATCTCATTATGACCTGTTTTATACATTAGTATGAATTGACCCCTCTCAACTTTAACTACCATTATATCCTTATGGTAAACCCTGTTTTCCATGTTTCTCAGTTTATATTGTGACGATAAGTCTTCATATAAATAAAAGTCCGGAACACTTAATGATTTGACTATACATTTGCGACTGTTTGCCATTTTTACCCTTTGGACATAATCATCGAAATCGTACACTTTATTTTTACCCAACATTTTTTCAACTTGGTGATGAAAATGGTCAGCTGACATAAAGATATGTCCCGGCTCGAAATATCGTATCTCGATTGTATTCGCAGATATTAAGGAACTATTAATAACATGTACTAAAAACGACATTAATGCCCAATTTTTATTTTGAGATGCACAGTTATCAGCCCACAAAATCACATTTTCAGCATCTCGTTTGTGAAGCAAAATAGCCCTGAGTGTTGATATTATGTCATGTTGATGGCGACCTGAGATGCACTCATTCCATACAACTGCGAATGGCACTTCTTCTTTAGATGTTTTGCCTAATGGCACGAAACTCTCGTTAAAGGCAATTATTCTGGGGCAAAAAATTGAGGCTTTATATTGGTCTAATCTTGGCAACATGATTACTTTTTGTAAATCAACGGAGTAACGAATAGTTGTTTTATCAGCAATGGCATTATCCACATCTTCTTTATATTTTAATCGACTTTCTGTATATCTAACTTTATGAACAATAAACTTGTTACAAACATCACAGGTAGTTTCAGGATTTTTATAATGTTCTGGGTTATGTAGTTTAAATATTGCACATAATTCACATTCTTCATTTCCTAGATGGGTAAAAGATATATTTAATTCATTTTTTACTACTGTGCGATAAGTTTCTAGAGATACTTTCAAATCGGGAAACTTTTCGCAAAAGTTTTTGTACATAATTGGCACATTAATATCACTGGGCAGATATAGTTTATTAGGAGCATGCTCTCTTCGGTAGTGCGATATTGCAGGATTGTACCCTAAAACATGACTTTTTATAGTACTTCTATAGTATATCTATTTTATTGGCTCTTTCGTAGACTCCCCTGCGATCTTTTTGCTGATCGATAGGTCTCTTTAGGGCAGCAAGAACTCTCTGATCATTTTTTGGGTGATATCCCAAAGTTGTTAGAAAGAATTGTTTGCAAACTTCTATTCTAATATCACCAACTTTTGTTAGAAAATATGCATATGTCAGTTTCCTCTTTGGTATTTCCCTGCTTGTTTCTTTTCTTCTTTAAACAGCTTTTGTCTCAACCATACCTTTAATAAATATACCCTGGGATTCTTTGTTTAGTTTACTGTAATAATCATTAATTACCTTTCTTTGGTCTTCGTTAATATTCGTCGAACATTTTCGTCTACAATTTGCCATGCATGCTCTTTTAAGTGACAACTTTTCAATCGCTAATTGTTTTTTAATCTTCTTTCTTTCTATTAATGACTCTACAAACACTTGTCTTTTCCATGGTAAACCAGACTTAGTCAATCCTTTCCCTTCTTGTATGGGATTATTAACCACATTTAATTGTTCTGAATTATTTAAATTAACTACACTGTCACAATTAACTAGAGCTGAATTTTGTTCTAGAAAAGATATGTTAATATTAACGTTATCGGTCTCAACTGCTGTAGTATCTTTTTCTGGAGTAAATGTTTTAAAACGTGAGATCAGTGAATCTTCACAATCAGTGTCGGTTGTGTCAGAGACAGGTATATAATCTTTATCCTTAACACTATCATCAGAATCTTCGAATAAGCTTTGTTTGTTATTAATTAGTGAATTTTCGTTTTCTTCATCCGAACAAGATATAGTTTCATTACATTTGAGCAAATTATTATCAAAAGGCTCTTTCTCAATAAGCAACCAATCAAAGTCAGTCATATCATTTGCCATTACAGCACTATGTGAAGTTTGGTATTCATTATTAAAATCAAATATTTTTGGATGATCATTAAAATTTACGTACCGCAGCCACATTTGGTTAATATCGGTAACTACACGTTGATCATTCATGTCGGTGTACTTTGAGGATTTAGGTATGGAAGAGTCGCTGGTGCAGCTGCTACTGGTACAATCAGTTGCTGGTAAATTTAACTGATGGGCACTTGAAGTATTTGACGCAGCTGTTTTTCTAGCCAAAGCCATAATTCGGTCAGTTCTGGACGACATCTTGCCTGAAAAAAAAAAGTATTAAAATACTATAGTTATAAGCAACACATACAAACAAACAAGCTAAGTTAACATCCATTTTGTTAAACCAGCATGAATACATAGTTATTTTGCATGCTTTCAAGTACTCGTGTATTTATCGTTATATTTTTAGTTAATATAATTAATAAGAATAATAAACACATAATTCATTGCGATTGGTACATATGGATATGCCGGTAAAACTAGTGCCAAACTAATAATAATAATAATAATCCATTTATTCACTCTCACAAATCTTTCCTAAGCTAATGTACAATATAGCGTGGTGACAGCTTCAGTTTTTAGGTAGCTTCGTGAGAGACTGGTGCCTGAAGTAGGTTTAGAAAACCTGTAAATACAGGTCACCAGGGCCCCCCCGCAGCAACGAATCTATATAAAGCAAATTATGTATGAACCCTGTATTTCGATAAATATAACTTTACTCAAGAACTGATTTACAAAAAGTGAACTAAAAATACAAAAAAATAAATAAATAAAAAACAATTAAAACAAATATTCTAAAATTAATCTGGAAACCAGAACCCCTGTGTATGTATAGTAGCGTGTTTGTGTATGTGTGGAATGTGAATATTTATGTTTATAGTGTTGTTGAGAATGCTATGAGTGAGAGATGCGAACCTCTTATAAGGCACAAGCTAACTGCAAGCGCTCAAAATGATCTCAGTAGCCCGATAGTCTAAGTTGTTAAGGTAGTTGATAACAGATTTTCTACATTTTGATTTTAGCTGAGAGTAGATGTTTAGGATTTTATTTAATTTATTGTAAAGATAAGGACCCATAAAACAAAAAAATCGTAATGTGTGAGACAAGTTGTATGATTTTCGTTGACAGACTGTTCCCTTTCGACGTTTATCCTTTAGTAAATTATGGTCATATCGTAATAGGGAATGTTGTTTTAGGACCGAATGCAGAATAAACGTTTGTCTAACAGTGAGTACTTTCCACTTCTTGTACAGATCGGCTGTAGGAAATTGGAACGAAAGACCAGCGCCCACTTTGAGGATTGCACGCTGTGCCCTCTCAGCTTCAATAAGATGGGTCTTAGCGGCACCTCCCCATGATGTTATACAATAATCAATAAGCGACTGGCAAAGGGCATAATAAACCGTTTTGATAATCGGTTGATTTGCAGAATGTCTTAGGGCTTTAAAAATGTAGATTAGTTTGCGTAATCTTTTAACGAGGTTGTTGATATGAGGCCTAAATGTTAAGGACTGGTCCAGTGTAATACCTAGATATTTTATATTTTCGACTCTTTGCAGAACGGGACATTGGTTAGAGGAAATACCAGGAACGTATGTAGTCGCGGAAATTGGAGAAAGAAGCTGGTGGCAGGAGGTCTGACCTGTATGCAAAAGTGACATACTGGGTTTTTGAAACATTGAGCGTCAAGACGTTTGAATGCAACCATTGACAAACTGTATGGAACCCCTTTTGTGCAGCATTAAAAACCTCCCCCCAGGAATCCCCACCAAAGCAAAGAGCCGTGTCATCCGCAAATGCGATTATTTTTCCTTGATGCAGTTGGAGTTTGCAAAGATTGTTTATATAAAGGAGGAATAATGTAGGCCCAAGAATACTGCCTTGTGGTATCCCGAATTCGACAGGGCGTTCATCGCTTAATTTGTTATCGATTTTAACTATTTGTTTTCTGTCTGTCAAGTAGTCTGTGAATAGGTTTAAGGGGGTTCCTCTTACTCCAATTCTGTCCAGCTTTTGAATTAGGTGCGGGATAGAGACTGTGTCGAATGCTTTTGCTAGATCAAGGAACACCGTTAAGCATTTTTTGCTATTATCCAAACCCGTTACAATTGTATGCAAAAGCTCGTGCACCGCGTCGTCAGTAGACATACCACGGCGAAATCCGTATTGTGCAGCCGATATAAGATAATTAGATTCCAAGTATCCTATCAACTGCCGATTTAACAGACACTCTAAGATCTTAGACAAGGTCGGTAAAATTGAAATTGGTCGGTAATTCCCGACACAGTCTCTGTCACCACCCTTATGGATGGGTTTAATAACCGCTATCTTAAATGCTGATGGAAAAACACCCGTTGACACAGCTAAATTACAAATGTGTACGATTGGAGGTATAAGAAAGTGTGCATACCTTTTAATAATTTTGCCAGATATCTGGTCTATTCCCACAGCACATCTATCTTTGAGGTTTTTAATTAAATGAGAAACTTCCTCTTCATCAGTGGGTAATATAACAAATGACCCAAGACTACCCGACGGGGCATTATCACTGCTCACTGATCCACGCTGATTAGATGTAGTGATGCGCTCGGCAAGGTTCTTTCCAACCTCAGCAAAGTAGCCGTTTATTTTGTTTAGACTCTCTTGCTGGTTATTGACTGCTATGAGACAAGAAGAATAGTCTTTTGGCTTATTTGAACCACTTATAGCGTTGACCACGTTCCACAGCTGTTTTTTGTTGCCTTTTGCTGCCTCAATTTCATCCCTCTCGTAATTCTGTTTGGTTTTTTTTATAAGATTGCAGCAGAAATTCCAATAGCACTTGTATGTCACTTTCAAAGTCTCATTATTGGGGTCGTTTTTTAATTTTTTGTAAAGATTGTCTCTGTTTTTCATGCATCGCAACAATCCTCCAGTAACCCATGGTTTCTTTATAAGTTGCCTTCTAGGAGTGTTAACCAGTCGAGTGTTTTCTTTTATCGCAGCGGATAGGCGTGTCACTAAAAGATTTGTAGCCTTATTCGCGTCACTACACTCAAGAATGGTTTTGAAATTAATTTTCTCTATTGAATCGTCAAGGCTTGTGAAATTAACCAAGTAAAATTCATTATTGCAGAAGCCTGGGCGGACTTTGGGGCTAAAACTAACAGCTACACATTCGTGGTCAGTAACCGAAGACTCGATTACAAAGCAAGTAGGGTTTGTTTTAGATTTTATCATTATATGATATTTCTGGACAATTATTTCTGGACAATTACACACAACGCCATCTAGTCCCCAAACTAAGCAGAGCTTGTATTATGGGTAACTAGACAACTGATATAAATACATAAACATACTTTTTTTTTGTAAATACATACATATTATACATAGAAAACACCCAAACTCCGAAACAAATATTTGTGGATCACACAAACATTTGGTCCGACCCGGGAATCGAACCCGAGACCTCTTGATCAGCAGTCGCATACGCTAACCACTAGACCAACGAGGCAGTCATTGCAGTCATGATCCAGGCATGTACGTCCATGCGTTGGGACAGTATATCCAGGAAGCATAGAATGACCTGCAAGTACATTTAGGTAGTCATATGATCGTCTATCGGAACTATTCGGAGTTATATCGATGTTAATGTCACCACACAGAAATATATTTTTATAGTTATTTAATTTAGAAAGGAGTGCCTCGATGGAATTTATAAAGTTAGAGGTATTTGATTGACCTGGTGGGCGGTAAATGCCAATTACACATGTGTCCTGGCTTATTTTCAGGAGTAGACAGTTGGCGTCAACAATCTGGGGTTCCTCATGAAGAACTTTTAGGCTCTTGCTGTAATAGATTACGACACCTTCGTTTTGGGTTTTGTGGGAAGTAGTTGATACGTAGTTATAGTTATTCAGCACAGGTATATATTTGGCAGATGAAAGCCAGCACTCTAACAAGACTAGAATATCCCAAGGTGTTTGTGATCTTTGAAGAAACGTTAGAAAGTTTGGCATGTTACAATTAATGCTACGTATATTAAGGGCTAATAGATTCACAGTGGAGTCATTTACAGTCACATGTTTATGTATATTGTCTACGTCGGAAGCAATCAGTTTTGCTATTTCAAGTGAGTCAAGTTCCGAGTTCAAATTTTCAATACTATGCATTAATTTTTCAATACTACGATAACTCGCAATGATAGTAAAAAAGATAAGTGTCACGAATCATACGTGACATCAAAGTATAGAAGTAAATTAATACTAAACTCGGGTCTCGCCCACACGACACAGCTGAAATGAAGTTAGATACTGTATAAAACCTCCAGAGACAACAATAAAGGTTAAAACGCATATAAAAGGTTCTCTTGTGTGAAAGTTGATGAGTGCGTGCCAAGTAACGTGTGTAAGTGTGTAGTGGAGTGACTGTGGTAATTGTCTGAGAAGGGTTAGGATTCCAATAGAAACACCGATAACACAGTTGTATAGGTTAACATGCAAAAGGACTAAATTACAAAATATGAACAAAATTATGTAGAACATACTATAAGACGTGACTGTGAAATTGTGACGACAGGATGCTAGTCATATGATAAGTTGGTTTAGATCGGCTTCAGAATCGATGCGAACTGGCTTCGAGACTTCCTCCTTCTTGACATAAACTTTACCATAAGATGTCCACGCCGCAGCAGGCTTCCTGTCTCTAACGTTTACACGCGCATTGTAAAAGAGTCTTCTGGCTTTAGCTGTTAGGTACTCCGAAATGAATATAGTACGAATCTCGCCAGATATCTTAATATGCTCTGTGTTGAGTGGCGGGTCTTTTATCAATCGCTTAGATCTGTTGAATGACTTATATTTGGAAATGACAGACTCTTTTCGTAGGGAGGAAGTAAAATCCACCACTATTGTTTCAGGTCTGAAGCGGTAGATATCTCTTATTTCAGTCGTCTGGATTGGAGTTTCAAACCCCAATGCTGAACCCACCTTTTGTATGACGTTCGTTAAGGTCTCTTTATTTTCAGGTACTTGTTTAGGAACATTACGAACCTCGATGGTAGTGCAGTGGACTTTTTTTTCGAGGGAGTCGATCTGCTGTTCAAGACTCGCAACCTGGTTTTTATAATCATGATTTTCCCTCTCCAAATCGTAAATTCTGTCAAGGAGTTCTTGATGCTGAGACGTAAGACTCCCAACCGATTTTTGTATTTGTTCATTTTGAGATACAATAGTAGAAAGAGTACCATTTAACAGCTCGAATTTCAGGTCGTGTTCCTGTTTAAACTCCACAAACATTGCCCTGATATCAGACATGGAAGTAGAAGAATGCTCTGCAAAGACATCAAATGTACGTTTCTGTCGCTTAGTTATATTAAAATAATTATCCCCGGCCTCGCCTCTAGATGAAACATCAATAGCCGAATCCGAATTGTATTGGTTAATGGGACTCTTGGGTGTTTGATTGTGTGGAGTGCTTGGTGGAGACCGCTGTACTGACATGTTGTCTTATTGATGAACAAAATGAGTCAAATATAACCGTCTGATTATAAATTCAATAGTTTAGATTCAATAGTTACGAGTGTTATTTTGATGATCAGTCACTCGATTGCCGATTGCTTTGTACTATATTCAGGCGCTTTGCCAATCTTAAAGTTTTAAGTTATTGACTAGTAATTAACCGACTTCAAAAAAAGGAGGAGGTTCTCAATTCGTCGGAATCTTTTTTTTTTTTTTTTTTTTTTTTTATATGTATGTTCAGCGATAATTTCGTCGTTTATGAACCGATTTCAAAAATTCTTTTTGCATTGGAATGGGCGTAGCTTACAGGTGGTCCCATTGTCACCATATCGAGATCTGATCATGGGATCCCAAGGAAATCAAGGGAACTCCTCAAATATCATAGGTACAATGTCGCGAATTGGATACTCGGAATAGTTATTCATTGAAGTCGGTTCTTTTTTGTTAAAATTATTTATTCACAAATATTGTTCATGAAGCAAGATAAATGACAAAAAGAACTCAGATAAAATATCCTTAAAACATTGGTCTTGAACCCTCGCCAAACCGTTGTATATCAACGAGAACGGTTCAACCACTTCGCCATTTGTAACTTAGATGTAGGTGCCAAATGTTGATTCCTCCTTCAACCGAGACCGAAAGTACAAGCAAAGCTTTACCGCCTGGCCGAGACAAGGTCACGGTCACAATAAAATTACTCAATGTCGGTTGTCACACAATTCAATGATTTTAAGAATGTATTTTGTATTTAATAGTTACACTGTTCACTGTGTATTCGAATAAATCACTGGTTTACTTCACTTTTGTACATAATGTTGTTTTGGCACAGTTTTTACTAATAGATACGTAGAAATTACATCGAAAACACTTATTTTAGTACGTAGGACTTTTTAACACGACCGTTCACTTTCGCTGCGCAGAAGGGAGATTGAACTCATTATATTAAGCTGTTAATTATACCTAATTACTGCACCAGTAATTATTAACTGTTTAAATATTATAAGAATTCAAAAGCTAGGAAAGAACGAGTGATTTTGGCGCCAATTTTATTATCCGACGCACGTCAGCCAGTGTTGTTGTGTGACCCGCGACTGCAAAAGTACAAATTTACGCACTTTCCCCGCCCCGCACTGCCCATTCGGACCCTAAACGCCTTATAATATTTGCAGTAAGTAACGTGTTTACCTAACATGTTCCAGGCAAGCCTACGAATAATATGAAGTATTCCATAATAGAATTACAGTAGTGAATCTTGCTGTTGTTACGACTACGCATAAAAATAAATATTTTAATTCGCTGACTTATCATATACAAAGTAAGTTCAACTTACTGTACTTATGCTAAGTTAATACAATAATGCATTGCGAAACTCATAGACATTATTAATATAGTATATACCCTTACTGTAGATATGATAAGGTGTAGTAAATTAATGTTTTACTTCCAACACTTATTATAATAATAGCATGTGGCACTTACTGCTAATATGTTTCAGGGATACTTGATGAAACATTCTCATATCTTAAAAATAATACCTAATAGCAAAATTACTTACTGTAGCAATGCATAGGGAAATGGTTTTAACTTTATGAAAAAATAAATCGTATGTGCCCATACTGTAATCATAATAAGTATGCTTTGGCGCAAAATGTGTCTTACTGTAATTAAGCTTATGCTTATTTGATTTTGTATACCATATTTTAAAGTTTTTGACATACAGAAATGGTAGTACAATATTAAAATCTGCCGCTCCGCGCTACGCGTCGTAGCGCGGTGCAGTGTGGGAATCGCCTTACACCCTCTAAAAAAAAAGCGGCCAAGTGCGAGTCGGACTCGCCCATGAAGGGTTCCGTATCAGCAAGTAACACCATATAAAAGTTCTTGTAGTTCGTGGTAACTTTCATCCATGTTTTTATACTAGTGTATTGATTGGATGAAAGGTAAATAATTGCGTGTTACGATTTATGGCGTATTAAAAAAAACTACTTACTAGATCTCGTTCAAACCAATTTTCGTTGGTAGTTTGCATAGTAATGTACAACATATATTTTTTTTAGTTTTATCACTCTTATTTTAGAAGTTAGAGGGGGGGGGGGGGACGCACATTTTTCCACTTTGGAAGTGTCTCTCGCGCAAACTATTCAGTTTAGAAAAAAATGATGTTAGAAACCTCAACATCATTTTTGAACACCTATCTATTTTTGATAAAAAAATTTTTTTGAGTTTCAGTTCCAACTATGAGGACCCCCAAAATGTATTGCTTTTTTTCTATTTTTATGTAAAAATCTTAATGCGGTTCACAGAATACATCGACTGACCAAATTTACAGATAGACAGACAGACAGACTTGACGAATCTATAAGGGTTCCTTTTTGTGCCGTTTGGCTACGGAACCCTAAAAAACGCTATTTAAGAATATAATTATGTTTTGATTAATAAATTCCGATTTATACCGGTTAAAAAATTTAAACATAAATTTAAAAGTGACACTGTTTACTTGCTTGCAGAAATTGTGGCTTGTATATAAAACTAAAGAATTATATATTATATGGGGACCCCCAAAATGTACTGTTTTTTTTCTCTTTTTATATAAAAATCATAATGCGGTTCACAGAATAACATCGACTGACCAAATTTCAGCAGTGTAGCTCTTATAGTTTCGGAAAAAATTGGCTGTGGCAGTGACGGACAGACAGACAGACAGACTTGACGAAACTATAAGGGTTCCGTTTTTTGATATTTGTCTACGGAACCCTAAAAATGATTTTAGAAACCTCAATATCATTTTTGAAGACCATAGATACCCCACCCCACACGTATGGTTTTGATGAAAAAAATTTTTGAGTTTCAGTTCTAAGGACCCCCAAAAATTTATAGCTTTTTTACTATTTTGGTGTAAAAATATTAATGCGGTTCACAGAATACATCTACTGACTAAGTTTCAACAGTATAGCTCTTATAGTTTCGGAGAAAAGTGGCTGTGACATACGGACGGCCAGACAGACAGACATGACGAATCTATAAGGGTTCCGTTTTTTGCCATTTGGCAACGGAACCCTAAAAATGGTCTTAGCAACCTCTCAATGTTTTAAACAGAGGTCTGTTTAAAACATTGATTCTACCTTCTACGTTTATAATGATACTCCACACGTTGGGGTAGACTCGAGAAAATAGTCATCCCCACTTTACGTGTAGGGGAGGTACCCCTAATAATTTTACTAAAGAACAATACCCACTCTCTATACTGCCTCCGGCCTGGAAGTGGACAGTCAAAAATCGTACTACCTGTTTCTGCATTAGATGAAGGAGCGTTTAACTAGAAATCTGAGATTGATTAGAGGTCCAAATTCATACTTTTTTTTTAATTATTTTTAAAGACACTCGCATTAGGAATATAAATTCCTGTGTCGCAGGGGGCTTTACAAACATACATGAAACGGACACAAAGACCACCCAGATTCAGAACAACAAATTGTGAATCACACAAAGTGTTATTATACGTGGGATTTGAACCCACGACACTTGGCGCAGTAGGAAGCGGTGTGGCGACCGCTTAACCCACTAAGCCAACCGTGCAGTTTATAACTTTTATAACCTCAAAAAAACTAAATTAAGCTTTCACTGATGTATTTTAGTTATAGTACAGTGTTGTTTCGTTGTTTTGAGTAAAAAAGAATGGATAGTAAGTCTTAGTTAGGGAATGATGGTTAAGAAGAATAAATAATACGCGGTTTTTAGTTGTCTTCTAGGATATAATGAATGATAATAGATTAATAAGTGTTTTAGATTACAATGCACAGTTGTAAGAAAAGGGTTAATGTTACGAATATTTTCATACCTGTTTCGGAGCAACCCATTGCTAAAGTAAGGATCTCCTCGGATTCCACAGAATACCTTTGCATCATGGATACATTTAAGCTACAGTAACTACACCGTTGTTCTCAAGAGATACAGTTCTCCGTGTTAGACAACTGTAGACAACTGTAGACAAGCGGGAGATTCGTCTCGAAGTTAATGACCTCCGTCAAGCAGTAGCTGCATCTAGAAAAAAGGTAGACCACCTGGAGAGTCGTCTAGAAGACCTAGAGAGAAAGCAAGCTGCCTCACACGGAGAAGCAGTTGCAAACAGAGCTCAACGCGCGAGAGCAGGAACTACTGCTTTCTGATATCGAGATCTCGAACCTCCCTGAGAGTCCCGGCGAGAACGTATTTCACTCCGTGGAACTGGTGGCTAGGAAACTGGGAGTCGCGCTGGAGACGCGAGATATATGGTTTGCAGAACGTGTGGGCCCCCATGTGGAGCGATCACGTGGATCGGGAGCGGCGAGGTGCCGCCACGTCGTGGTGCGGCTGGCGCGGCGTGGGGCCACTTCAGCCGAGCTCGGTATCAATGCGCCGCCGCGTCGTTTCTACCTAAATGAGAGACTCACCAGAAACAACAAGGCTCTATTCTACCGCACCCGACAAGCGGCTGCTAGGCTGGGCTGGAAGTTCACGTGGACGAATCGCGGTAAAATTTTTAGGTTATAGATTTTAGATTCATTATGTTCTTCCTACACCTTGAGAAACTAATAGAGAGTAACAAGTTTCCAATATGTAGCTTCCTAAAGTATAATATTATGATTTTCCTGGTGGATGTGCTTCCAATGGTGATCAGTGTGATCACAATTATATTAATTAATACAAAATTACTTTTAGGTACAATAGATGCCAATTTTCATCTTAGGTCTTATGCAATGACTGTTTATGTGGTTACTGCCTGCAAACAAATATATATTATTAAATTTATTAAATATAAGTATTACAAACATAGTACTTTATTCAGGTATATTAAATTACAATGTATGGTAGAATATTTTTAAAGTTTGGTCTTTTTAATGCGGGCTCTGATCTGATGAGTTTCTGTTGGCTATGAGACTACACTCAGTAGATATCATGGCCATTAGTGAGACATGGTTAAGGCCTGGTGAGGAGGGGAGGGCATCAACTGCGCCAGGCTATAGGCTGAGGCATGTTCCAAGATCTAAATCTATCAGGGATGGTCGCGGTGGGGGTGTCGGATATTACTTAAAAAATGGAATTAAAGTGCAAACTAAAAGTCACCCTGCTCATGAGGATGTAGAGCAGTACTGGCTTTCACTAACTGTAGCAGGGAAAAAACTCTTAGTAGGTACAGACCCTGGCTGTGTGTTGACAAGTTCTTAGATAGTCTGACTGACAGCATTGGTGCACTGGCCCCTTTTGACTATACTATTGTCATGGGTGACTTTAATATAAATATGCTAGATGTGTCTGCCACAAACACTAGAAAACTCCAACACTTCTTAAACTATATCAACATGCAGCAAATAGTAAATACTCCCACACATTTTAAAGGTAATAGTAGCACACTCATAGATTTCATTTGTACGGATGTGACAGTGAGAAGTGTAGCAGTTAGTCATGATCCCGAATTAGGTCAACATTCCATAGTGACTTGTGAGTCAGTGTTTAGGAAAGAGAAGGTCAAACCCATATGGGTTACTTACAGACCACTCAATGAAATTTTACCCGATCCATTTAATATAGATCTGGAACATATTCCATGGCAGACTTTAACTTTGCAGGATGGGGTGGACAACATGGTGGAAGAATTATCAAGACACCTAGTACAGTTGTTCGACCGCCATGCTACTGTAAATCACTCATTATTTAAAGGCGAGTGCACACCGTGGATAACCGATAATATTAAATTAATTTTTAGGTTAAGAGACACGGCTAGAAGTGTGTATCAGCAAACAAAACTACCACCGAAAAAGAAATATTATCTGGACCTTAAACATCAAGCTAAATTAGCATTACATAATGAAAAATCTGGTTACTTTACAATGAACATAATCAATAATATAAACAATCCAAGGTCTCTGTGGAAGAATCTAAAGAACAAAGACTTTCCATCACAAAAACCTAAATTTTTGCCGGATCATTTTAATAATCCAAATGATATTAACAAAGATTTTTTATGTAGACCCGAATACCATAACTGGTATTCTAAAGAATATCAAGACAAGTGCAATGGGTATAGACAAAATTAACACTGACATGTTAACACTCTCCTTACCTAATTCATTGGACACTATTACAAAAATTGTCAACACTTCAATTATGACACATACATTTCCAAGTGAGTGGAAGCGCTCTATTATCAGGCCTATACCCAAAATAGATCTCTCAAACACTACAAAGGATCTGAGAGTGATCAGTATGCTACCCTGTTTATCAAAGGTGTTGGAAAGAGTGGTTTATATACAGGTAATACAATACCTAGAGGACAATGGTATCCTCCCAGATAAACAGTCTGGTTTTAGGAAAGGACGTGGAACTGCAACGGCCCTGTGTGATGTGATAGTTAGCATACTAGGAGCTAGGGATCGTGAAGAGGGAACAATACTCGCCCTATTAGATTACCCCCGTGCTTTTGATGCCATTGATACATCCCCGCTCCTCTCCAAGTCGTCTTATTACGGATTTGCCCCCGAGTTCATACAGTGCTTTCACAGCTACCTCTCAAATAGATCACAAAAGGTAGAAATAACCACAGAGAATGGATCGGTTATGTCTTCCTGACCTGGCTGTAACCAGGGGAGTTCCACAGGGCTCCATACTGGGGCCGCTTTTATTTATCTTATACACAGCTGACATAACCAACTGTTTTCTCAATTGTGGATACCACATGTATGCAGATGATACTCAACTGTTTTTATCATTTAAACCAAATGAAACTAGATCTGCAGTGGATAGGATAAACGAAGGCTTGGAGAGGGTGGTTAAATGGTCTGAGGAGCACTCCTTGGTTTTAAATCTTATAAAGTCCAAATTTATAGTATTGGGTAGTAAAGGGCAGATCCAATCTGTTCTACAGAATGACCCTGCCATTACTATAAATGGACAAAGGATTGCTAGAGTAAATGAGGCAAATAATCTAGGACTGTTCATGGACCCTGAGCTGAGATTTGAAGCGCATATAAATAATATAGTTAGAAATTATTTTTATAGACTCAAAATTTTGTACCACATCCGCGACTACCTCAGTATACCTTTATGGAAACAATTAGTAGAGCGTCTAGTTTTGTGCAAATTTTATTATTGTGATGTGGTGTATGGTCCATGCTTACTGACAAGAACAAAGAATTGAATACAAAGGGTTCAAAATGCTTGTGCTCGATAGTGTTTCAATATTCCCAGACGTCACCACGTAACACCATACATCAATGACCATGGAATCATAAAGATGGAAGCCTATTTACATGAGAGAATAGACTGGATGCATAACCACTTTGCTTACTCCATCAGACCAACAGCTAGAGCTCTCAGCATGCCGGGACATAGAACAGCTGCATTTCGTGGTAGTTTTGAATTTGCGGCGACACGATGCTGGAACTCCATACCACCCCCCATCAGGGATCTGAAATCCATTATTTCTTTTAAAACAAAATTTAAAAAATATTTCTTGGAACTGCAAAAGCAACAAGCTATGACCATAGTTTCTTACCTTTAGGTTTTTGATCCTATAAAAATATTAAACTGGCACAGGTGGGGTGGCATCTCCATTTCCCTTAGAATCCGCATGCATTGGCGTTCCAACCCAGCCTCGCGCAACTCTCAAGGAAAAAAACTATTGTACGAAACGGGGACGAATTTTTACCTTTCTTTCTGTTTGAAAGAACGTTGAAACCTACAAAGCAGTAGATGATTGACGGCATTCGAATTTAGGCGGGTTGTACTTCGACGCCATCTTTAATCGCCATGTCATGTCATGTTGACGTTTCTCTTTTGTTGTGACTGAAGTCTGGTTCACAGAGTACAGAAACAATCTAATTATTTGATAAATTTTTGGGTATATGCTATATTTTTGGGGTATGGTGGTCATCTAGTAGAAACACAAGACAACCACAAAAGCCAAAATGAGTGGACTCAAAAGGAAAAAGTGCGAAATATGTGGAATTAAAACGTGTCGAATGAACGGTCAAAAAAGACTATTCATGGCAAGATTTCCACTAGACGAAGATCGGCAAGTACAAAATATAATTGATTACGGCGTGTCATAACTATGTTTATCATAAATTTTATTGAAAACTTGGTTTATCGATTAAAATATTAAATAACCTTATTTGTATGTAAACAATAGTGCTGTTTGTAAGTTTTATCGATAGTTTTCATTTGAAGTGAAAAATACCTGGATAAATACGAAATATCGTTTTTAAAGCAAAAGCCTATTAGGTATGTGTATACAAAAGGGTGCACTTGAAGAATAAATGTTTTTAGCTTAGCATAACCTCTCAACTATTAAAGCCGTCACAGATGAAGCGGATAAAACACTATTATCACTACTCTTTATGCCAGTCTCACTTAGATTGGGTCAAACAAATACTTATTGCAATTCTCTGGGTATAATTTTATAGTTTACCTATTAAAAATATATAATAGGGAATATGCATAAAATTTTAATTTGGCTCAAACTTTTTTTTTAAGTTCTTTATTGTCGTTACATTATACTTCAAAAGAATTTTTTTTATTTGGTTATTATTTAAACCCAGAAAATAATAAATAAAAAGTGAAAAATAAGGGAGGGAAATTCAAGCTTACAAAACGCGCCATGATTGGTCGAAACGAAATGTGACGTAGATGGCTACATTTTAAGTAGGGTTACCATCTCTAAAATTTGAAAACTAGGACAAAAGTGCAATATCCTCCCAAAAACTGACCGATTTAGTGGTAAGCGAATGCAACTGCTGATCAAGAAATGTCGGGTTCAATTCCCGGGTTGGACCAAATGTTTGTATGATCTGCAAATATTTGTTACGGCCCGTTTACGAGCGGCGACTCGTGGCGTGCCTTGTACATTTTTATACTCTTGATATTACTGCTCGGCGTTTCGCTCTTAGCTACCGCTCACAGCGGCAAGGTCGTAAACGGGCCGTTAGGGAGTTTGGGTGTTTTCTATGTATAATATATATGTATTTACAAAAAAAGTTTATGTGTGTTTATATCGGTTGTCTAGTACCCATGGTACAAGCTCTGCTTAGTTTGGGACTGTAGATGTTGTGTATCATTTGTCCGAAATATTCATTTATTATTAGAACTAGGAGACGTCAAGTTCTTTTTTTTCAATTTAGTGAATTGCTGATTTATTGGGCCCTAAATTATTTATTTCCAGAACAACAATTGAAAGACAAATTACCTTATATTTTTATATTTATTTAAATAACGGCATTTTTCATGCTTGAAGATGTTATTTAAATGTTTGAAGATTTTAAATGACATGAAAAGGTAGCGATATTTGAAAAATGCAACAAAAAAAAATTGTAATGGACACGCTCGACGTGTCAGACTTTTACGTTGAGAATTAAGTTTATGTTGAGAATAAGTGTCTAAGTATCACTAAATTTATGGTTAACAGTTTTAGTCAAGTTCACTCCTTAAATCTTTAACCGACCGACCAAAAACCAGAAAAATTCATTAGTTATGGTTCGATCCGGATTAAAAATGAAACCCTGCCGGATGCTCCTCAAACGGTCTCTAAGCTAGGATAAATCCACGAAAACCCGGACGAATGGCCACCCTACGTATAATGATATCCGAGCCGGCGCGACAACTGACGTCATCAAAAGCGCGCGCAAAATGGCCGTTTGAATGTCTCAAATATAATCAATGTTTTTAATTTCATTTAAAAAAATAATTTGACTCTTTTCAAGACTATTTATATTTTTTTCTATGTTTAATAGACCTAAATAATCGATTTATAAAATAAAAAAAAAACATGCATATTCCCTATTATATAACTAAAAGTAGCCAAGTTACTCTTACTCGGTTGGTGCCTCTGCTTGCTATCGATGTGACGCTGCGACCATTGACCAAAATAACTGCGTGGCCTGTTATACGCACCTCTACTTTAGCCCCTTTGGGTGTTAGCATATTATGTTTTCTGCCTGAAATTGTTGTTAACATTGTTGTTATTAAAACTACAGCGCCTCATTGGTAAGATGCCAACAGATGCGTTTGATGACTAGCAATCCTCATCAATTGCTGCTTGAATGGCATCCTGTAGATTGTCAAAGGAGAAACCCGAAATCCATACAAACTTGGGCCTGGCGTTACAGTGCTAGAATTTGGGCATAAATTACAATATCTATGACGATTTCACGAGCCTAATTTTCAGGTCTCCCAGCAATGGCCAAATTGGTAAAATCAGACAATGTTTACATTTTAGGTTATGTTTATTGTTTAAGTAAATAAAAGTATGTTTATTGTTTGAGTTATTTTCATAAAAATTGGCCAAGTGCGTGTCAGGCCACGCATAAAATAGGGTTATGTACTCACCCATAATTAAATCGTGCCCATTAGATAATTAATAATAATAATAAATAATAAATATTTTGAACATTTTACACACAACGCCATCTAGTCCCCAAACTAGACAACTGATATAAATACATAAACATACTTTTATTTTTGTAAATACATACATATTATACATTGTTGTATTTGCTTATTATTTCTTTATTTTTGTACGAAGTTTTCTAAGTCAGCTTATTTCACAAGTTTTTTTTTTTTTTTTTTTTTTTTTTTTTTTTTTTTTTTTTTTTTTTTTTTTTTTTAAGACAACTCCCGCATTAGGAATATAAATTCCTGTGTCGCGGGGGACTTTACAAACATACATGAAACGGACACAAAGCACACCCATTTAACAATTGTTTTTGTAATGTGCTAGATGATTTTTGTGGTAATAAAGTACGTTTCATATCACTCAAAATTACACCGACAGTCTCGTAATTTTTAGATACTTTCAACTTAGCATGTTGTGATAATCTACTTTTCAACACAGACATAATCAATTCTTTTTGTGATTCAGTGTCAATAACCGAACTATAGTACTCGATACCATCTATCAAATTTCTCTTATTCGACACCTCATTCGTCATAACAGGTAACAAATTCAAAGCAACTTTTAGGTCAAACTTGCCCGACAAACGATTACGTCGACAAACTGCTACAATAAAATTATGAAAAATATTTTTATTTGGGGTACCTCCCCTACACGTAAAGTGGGAATGTTATTTTTTTCTCGCGGCTACCCCTTCGTGTGGGGCATCATTAGATAAGTCTTTTAAAAGCAATAAAGGGTTTCTAAAACGATTCTTTGATTTAGGTATCTGTTTGCGAGATATTCCACTTTAAAGGGCACTTTTTTGTAAAAACAGGGCGTCCTCCCCCTCTAAAAGCTAAACGGCTGGCTCAAAAAATCTGGAAAAATTCGTGATGGTGGTCCATATAATGAACTTTGAAGGAAAACTTTAACGGATTAGATGACTTTGTTAGTTCAGGAGTTATAGAGGCTTAACTTGTAAAATGCGCTCACTTGGAAAACGTCTTACATAATTAACGCATTAATACGTAAACATAACAATTATCTATTGGATACGATTTTAGATCCACGTACCATTATGGGTGACTGAGGAACCCTTTCCTGTGCGTGGCCTGACACGCACTTGGCAGATTTTATTCCTAAAATATGTATATCTTGGCACAACTTTTAGTAAACTTCGATAAATTGTTTTCAGAAATAGTTTTCGGAAAACAATTTATCGAAATTCTCACAATATATTAACATCAAATTTTCTCCTTTTAAACTTATCGTTTTATTATTACTATCTTCACACGAATTATATTTTTGTATTATACTTTGCGCTTCCTTAAATTTTTCTGCTATATCTACGAGAAGGCCCAATTTTAATTACATATTTTCTCACTTCTAGTAAGTCTTCATACAATGTATGTTCACGTCCTCCATAGAATGTTATTATTTCTCTTTAGAATATTTCATTATAGTAAACAAATTAATTTTAGCAACTCAACAATATAACAACCAATAACAAGAATATGAGAAAAAAAAATACGTACTTGATTACAAATTAAGATAATTCATTCACTTTATTTATTACTTACAATATTTGATGTTGTAAGAAAATGTCTAAGTGCATTATTTAATTTTAATTAGCACTATCTATATACAATATAGCGCAGGCTGCTAACAATACAAAAATCAATATTAGTATATTCGTCATCGATAAATGGTATTGTAAATCTTGTAGGGATGCTTGATTTTGTCCACCTGCTACTGTTTGTGCAACTACAACTTCTTTTTTGATTTGGATGTGCCCATTTTTTATAATAATCACACGTGTTGTTCGTGTTACCTGTCCCAAATACAATAATGATAAATTTAAACATTGTTAAAATCTTGCATTAACACTCCAATGTTTATAAAGCACACTCCCTATAAGGGTATGCGTGCGAGTCGAATTCGCTCGCGTTAGCCGTCACCTTTAGGTAGGGTCGCCATGTAAAGAATTTACTTAGAGACGAGTAAAACAAAAGACTGCTGGATAGATACTGAATATATTTAAAAGATTAACATGTTTATATAATGGTTATGCGTCATACTTATATACTAAATAGTACTACATCTCGATAAAATTAAATTGCTTTTTTATTAACTTATTCCGGTCCACTTACTACATAACATCGTCCACGCTGCGATGACTCTGCTGTCATAGCAGAAATTGCAACAAGCACATGAAGAAATCTCTGCTTTTGTTTTTAATTCAAACCAATCACAAACAATGTCTATTTCTAAGCTCGGTTGTGATTGGTTTTTGTTTCATACGTCGTTTTGGTTTCAAGACTGACAAGACAAGACAAGCCACTTTTTGGGTGAAAGTTGTTCTGAATTAGACTTCCGGACTTATTATTTATTCGTATATGTGTGGAGATATAAACGCGTCTCTCGTTATATTCATTAGTAGATTATATTTTTTTTTAAACTCATTGCACCACTGCCTGCTGCCTGGAAGAGATTGCTTTTAGCAATAAGGCCGCCCTTTGTACATTAAAGGTAAGTAATTTCAGTTCTGTATTGTGAATCTGTAACACGGTGTACAAATAAAGAGTTTTCTATCTATTTCTTTTTGATAGCCTAAAATTATTCGTAGGTCAATCAGGTCTTAAATTATCTTTTAATAGAAATAAATAGGCATATACGCATTTAATTTAAAGAACATTCTACGACTTTCTCAAAATATTGTAGCTGTTTTATTAAATATTAACTTTATTATTTATTTGTTTGTTAATTAAAGTAGTATATTTCGATTTGCAATATTTTTGTTTATCAATGTAACTTACGTTTTACGTTTCTTATATATTCTTATATACGTTTCGTAATCTTACGTTTTTCGAGTGATTAAAGTGTAAATTTTAATAAATATCTCATTAACAATAAATAAAATCGAATTCGAGTTTTTTCATTTTTTTGTATTTTCTGAAAAGATCAACTATGGAGTGCGTTCCACTTAGCGCCCACAACGATCACGCTCACGACCGCAGATTTTCCCGTTCCACTTGCTTGTGAGCGTTACTTTCGTAAACTCAAGTGGAATAGATTATAGAGCGTTTTGAGGGTGGATGTAAATAATACAAAGGGCGAGATAATAAAAAGAATGCAAAAGATTTAAGAGGTTAGGTTATAATCTGTAAGCCTTGAAAATAAACTTAATTAATTATTGTTTAAATCGATTTATATTGAAAAAAAGTATAATTATTTTTTTATATTTAATATTAGTGGTGTATTATCGAATTATCGATATCGGTAAAAAAAAAAACTTGCTATAGCGTAATGAGCCAATTATTTTTGTAATAATTAAACAGGACCATTTATTTGTAATAATTAAATAACAAAAGTGTATTCAAAGAATTATATTTCGTTCAAACTTTAACAGTAATTTTTAATTAGGCATAGACAAAAACAAGGCCATTTCTTCACTCCAGGCTGTGCTCCAGGTTGAAGGCTCTACAATACAAATAATACAGGCTAGTAAATAGTGACTAATCTATACAAATAAATAAAATCGAAGTATCTGTTTGTAAGATAATATTTTACTACCAAGTAGCTGACTATATTAAGAGTAACTTGGCTACTTTTAGTTATATAATTATATATTTGTAAACTAAGTATTTGTTTGACCCAATCTAACTGAGACTGGCATAAAGAGTAGTGATAATAATGTTTTATCCGTTTCATCTGTGGCGGCTTTAACAGTTGAGAGGTTATTTTAAGCTAAAAACATTTATTCTTCAAGTTCACCCTTTTGTATACACATACCTAATAGGCTTGTGCTTTAAGAACGATAATTCGTATTTATCCAGGTATTTTTCACTTCAAATGAAAACAATTGATAAAACTTACAAACAGCACTATTGTTTACATACAAATAAGGTTATGTATTATTTTAATCGAAAAACCAAGTTTTCAATAAAATTTGTGATTAACATAGTTATGACACTCCGTAATAAATTCTATTTTTTACTTACCGATCTTCGTCTAGTGGAAATCTTGCCATGAATAGTCTTTTTTCTATTCGACACATTTTAATTTCACATATTTCGCACATTTTCCTTTTGAGTCCACTCATTTTTGCTTTTGTGGTTGTCTTGTGTACCTACTAGATGACCACCACACCCCAAAAATATAGCATATACCCAAAGTTTTATCAATTAATTAGATTGTTTCTGTACTCTGTGAACCAGACTTCAGTCACAACAAAAGAGAAACGTCAACATGACATGACATGGCGATTAAAGATGGCGTCGAAGTACAACCCGCCATAATTCGAATGCCGTCAATTATCTACTGCTTTGTAGGTTTCAACGTTCTTCCAAACTTAGAAAGGTAAAAATTCGCCCCCGTTTCATATAATCGTTTTTTTCCTTGAGAGTTGCGCGAGGCTGCGCGTGAGCGTAAGTCATAACGTCATTAGTGACGTTTTCGCCGCGACCACAACGACCGCGGTCGTTATGTGGAACGGCTAAAGGAGCATTTTAATCGTTGTGGGCGCTTAGTGGAACGCACTAATGGTAATATATATGTGGAAATAACGAGCAATAAGGTTTAGGTATTTTTTGTAACTGGTTTAATTTACGTTACTTTTTAATTGTGAACACCGCACCCGACGTTGACGTCGGGTGCGGTGTTCAATCGTCAATCGTCAATGTCACCCGCAGTCATTTGAATGACTGCGGGTGACATTGACGATTGACGATTTGACCATGTAACAAAGCGCTTGTATGCATTCTTTAAATAAAAGTTTTCTCCGAAATATTCACTGGATTGGCTGATTGAATCAAGCAACATCCTACATTTTTGGGTACTCGTCCGGGATGACGCCAGTTATTGGATTACAGTGAATCAAGACGAAAAAAGCCCGATTCAAGAAACGACGTCACAGCCGTCAGATTTATTTTAAATGCATGAAGATAATGTTTTACGAAACGACGACTTTTATGAAGACTTTCTAAGATGCCTAAAGAAAAAAGAGAAGACTTTAAAGATGCAGATATTCACATTTCATTTCGAGATTTGGAGAAATCGATGAATATTTTTACCGGAGATGACACGTACCTGTAACTGAATTTTTCGGAGAATTTGAAGACGTCGCTAAATTAATGACGTGGACCGCAGTCGAGAAATTAATTTACGCCAAAAGATTACTAGGCGGTACAGCCAAACTATTTTTAAGGTCTTTTGGAAGAGCTAAAGACTACGCTACTTTAAAGAAGGCTCTAATTGAAGAGTTTGGACCTAAACTAAACAGCGCCACGGTTCACAAAAAGTTAGCTTCGCGAAAAATGAAGAATGATGAAACATATCAACAGTACTTTTTGTCGATGAAAGAAATAGCCCTGCACGGAAAAGTTGAAGACGATGCACTGATGGAATACGTCATTGATGGAATTAGAGATCTCGAAACGAATAAAGTCATACTTTACGGTGCTACCGACATGAAAGAATTTAGGAAGAAGCTTGATACCTATAGTGAATTTAGAAAAAAGATGCAGACAAGACCGACTCCTTTGACGTCACACCATGTAAAAAGAATACAACCTGATGCTGAAACGTCAAAGAAAATATGCTTCAACTGTGGTGATTGTGGTCATCAATCACCAACATGCTCCAAAGGTATAAAGTGCTTCAAATGCAGCGAATTTGGGCACAAATGTCCAGACTGCCCGCATAAACCGAAGAAGACGCTGAACATTCTGAAAGAAGAGAAATATGAAGTACCATTTAAAATAATTTAAGATAGGAGGTAAAGAAATAAATAATACCAAATAGATAAGCTGAAAGAGGCACAGATTTTTACATCACTTGACCTAAAGAATGGATTTATGCACATTTATATTAATAAAGACAGTCAGAAGTACACATCTTTTGTGACCCCGTAAGGTCAATTTGAACTTGTTAAGATGCCCTTTGGCTTGTGTACTGCGCCATCAGTCTTTCAACGTTTTTATATATGACATTTTCCACGACTACATCAACGATGGTACCGTTTTAGCCTACCTCTACGATTTGATTATACCCGCTAAAACTGAAGAAGAAGCGTTGAGCAAGATACAGAAGGTACTGAAAAGAGCTGAAGGATTTGGTTTACAACTTAATTGGAAGAAATATAATTTCTTTAAAAAAGAGATCGAGTATTTGGGGTACATTATCCGAGACAATGAAGTTCGTCCGTCTAAAGAGAAGATAAAAGCGGTGTCAAATTTCAAAAAGCCAACCAATAGCAAAGCTGTTCAGTCATTCATTGGATTGACTGGCTACTTTAGAAAGTTTATCCGCAACTACTCATTGATTGCTAAACCGATGACAGACATGTTGAGGAAAGATGCTGTTTTTAACTTTGACGAAAGATGTGAAGAAGCTTTCCTGAAATTGAAGAAAATACTAACGAGTTCACCTGTCTTACGAATTTACAACCCTAATCGAGAAACTGAATTACACACCGACGCAAGCGCAGATGGATACGGAGCTGTTCTGCTACAACGATGCCCAAAAGACGATCAGCTACATCCTGTGCATTATATGAGCAAAAAGACGACACCATCTGAGAGAAAATATCACAGTTATTATTTAAAAATACTAGCCATTGCAGAAGCTGTAAAGAAGTTCAGAGTTTATTTACAAAGTATACGCTTACTTACTTACTTTACCCCCAAGACCGGGATGGTTGGCGTTCCTTGGGGGAGACCTTCGTCCAGCAGTGGACGGCGATAGGTTGACACTATATATACGCTTTAAAATTGTTACTGATTGTTCTGCACTAACGACGACTCTGCAAAAAAAGCGGCCAAGTGCGAGTCGGACTCGCCCATGAAGGGTTCCGTACCAGCAAGTAACATCATATAAAAGTTCTTGTAGTTCGTTGTAACTTTCATCGATGTTTTTATACTAGTGTATTGATTGGATGAAAGGTATATTGCGTGTTACGAATTATGACGTATTAAAAAAAAACTACTTACTAGATCTCGTTCAAACCAATTTTCGTTGGTAGTTTATATGGTATTGTACAACATATATTTTTTTTAGTTTTATCACTTTCTTATTTTAGAAGTTAGAGGGGGGGGGGGGGGACACATTTTACCACTTTGGAAGTGTCTCTTTCGCAAACTATTCAGTTTAGAAAAAAATGAAATTAGAAACCTCAACATCATTTTTGAAGACCTATCCATAGATATCCCACACGTATAGGTTTGATGAAAAAAAAAATTTTGAGTTTCAGTTCCAAGTATGGGGACCCCCAAAATGTATTGTTTTTTTTTCTATTTTTATGTAAAAATCTTAATGCGGTTCACAGAATACATCGACTGACCAAATTTCAACAGTATAGCTCTTATAGTTTCGGAAATAATTGACTGTGACATACGGACGGACAGACAGACAGACAGACAGACAGACAGACTTGACGAATCTATAAGGGTTCCGTTTTTTGCCATTTGGCTACGGAACCCTAAAAAGGACCTACCACCAAGAGTTGCCAGATGGACACTACTTCTTGAAGAGTATGATTATCAAATTGAGCATCGTCCTGGATTCAGAATGAAGCACGCTGACGCCTCAAGCCGTTACTCTACCTATTTGATACTTACCGAAACTACTGCACGTTTAAAGAAGGCCCAAGACGAAGACGAGAACATCTAATTGCTGAAAATAATTTTACAGAAAGAACCCTATGAGAATTACGTTTTACAAAATGACATACTGTACAAAGAAAAGAATAGAAATAAATTGTTTGTTGTGCCGAAGAAGATGCAGAATGAAATCATAAGAAAGAATCACGAAAGAGGACATTTTGGAATAGCAAAGACTGAAGAGTTGAATAACAGAGAGTATTTTATTGATAATCTACAGACTAAGATTAAAAAGGTAATAGACAAATGTGTTGAGGGCATACTCGTATCGCACAAAAGAGGCAATATAGAAAGGATGACCGAGAAGCGACATGAACTGAGAGAGAAATCTAAAGAATCTATAAAGAAAATACAAGAAGAAAACAGAAATAATTACAATAAGAAAAGAAGAGTAGCAACATCATACGAAGAAGGAGATTTAGTCGCAATCAGAAGACGCAATTTTCGCAAGGAAGCAAGTTGTTCCCGAAATATCTTGGACCCTACGAAGTCCCAATGAAGAAGCGTAATGACAGATACGCTGTACGAAAAGTTGGAAATTCTGAAGGTCCCATGAACACCACAAGTTCTACTAACCTCATGAAGCCTTGGGTTTCCGTAGAAAATGAAGATACCGTGTGGAAATAACGAGCAATAAGGTTTAGGTATTTTTTGTAACTGGTTTAATTTACGTTACTTTTTAATTGTGAACACCGCACCCGACGTCAAATGACTGCGGGTGACATTGATGATTTGACGATGTAACATAGCGCTTGTATGCATTCTTTAAATAAAAGTTTTCTCCGAAATATTCACTGGATTTCAATCAAGCAACATCCCACATATATATATTTTTACACCATCGGAAAGTAGATTTTTTGATAATAGTTGTTATTTTGACGCGTGAATTTTTGATTGAAAATTAGGGTACTTTTCCGAAATGAGTCAAAATAAGGTGAAAAATTGATACTTCAAATCAAATAAACTACAGTGTATTCGGGACATAAAAAGGTAAGTTTTCACTACATTTCTTGAAAAATAGTTTTATTTCTAAAAGATAAAATAAAAAACCAAAAACTAGATTTTTTGAATTTATCACATAAAATTTGAGGTTATGTGAAAAAAGTGTAAATGCAAAGGTGTAGATCTTTTAATTACCTACAACTTTGCCATTTAACTTTTCATAGATTTCATAGGATTTGTAGTTTTGCCGGAAATCGAGATAAACCGTTTTTACCCTTTAATCCTCCCCCCCCACCCCTTCTCGACCTCAGATCGCCCGTAAATTATTTTTCCTTTCATTTTTTAGGGTTCCGAAGTATATCACTCGGAACCCTTATAGATTCTTAGGGTTCCGAAGTATATCACTCGGAACCCTTATAGATTCCTTATAGAGTCCGTCTGTCCGTCCGTCCGTCCTCGACTTACCGTCCAAACGGTAAGTGCTAGAAATATGAAACTTTGCATGAATATGTGTTGTATTTACGCCGACAAAGTGCTATAATAAAATTATGAAAAATATTT
Source organism: Phragmatobia fuliginosa (assembly GCA_932526445.1). Classification (NCBI taxonomy): domain Eukaryota; kingdom Metazoa; phylum Arthropoda; class Insecta; order Lepidoptera; family Erebidae; genus Phragmatobia; species Phragmatobia fuliginosa. Next base: position 5,248,323 of record OW052066.1, on the reverse strand, counting down.
TTATTTGGGGTACCTCCCCCACACGTAAAGTGTGGATGTAAAATTTTTCTCGCGGCTACCCCATCGCGTGGGGTATCATTAGATAGGTCTTTTAAAAACAATAAAGGGTTTCTAAGACAATTTTTTGATTTAGGTATCCGTTTGCGAGAAATTCCACTTTAAAGGGCACTTTTTTGTAAAAACAAGGCGTCCCCCCCCTCTAAAAGCTAAACGGCTGGATCAAAAAATCTGGAAAAATTCGTGATGGTGGTCCACATAATGAACTTTGAAGGAAAACTATAACGGATTAGATGATTTTATTAATTCAGGAGTTATGGAGACTTAACTTCTATAAAGCGCTCACTTGGAAAACGTCATGAAAAATTAACACACTAATACGTAAACATAATAATTATCTATTGGATACGATTTTAAATCCACGTGCCATTATGGGTGACTGAGGAACCCTTTCCTGTGCGTGGCCTGACACGCACTTGGCCGATTTTATAATATTCACCTCATTTTCCAATGAGTTTCATCCTACTATATTTTATGTTCACTTTTTATAATTTTAAGAGGCTTCTACCCTGGTCTATCACTGTTATCTATCTTTATAATACTTTAAATATATGTATTATATAATATACATGATATAACGCCAGCGTCTTTTGACCCGACTGACAAGGAAGGATGGTTTATTAAACATTTACCTAACATTGTTTTAATTCGTGTTTACAAGCTTACATTTACGTTACATGTACATAAACATGTAATGTGTATGTAATGCAGTTTCTAGTGCAGTCAAATTTTGAAACGCAATATTAAACTCAATCTCAACTGAGGATGCTGAAGTGTATTCTTGAAATTTGAATGACAATAAGTAAATTTAAGAAAATATGTTTATAATATCACTACAATGTATGACATACATTATAAATATGTCTCGGCTCTCAATGCGTATATGCCTTAGTAGAAGTACGATTTTTTTAACTTTAGAATTTTTGTAGTTCCAGTACTAGTCTAGTAGTGAGGTAGTAGAGCCACGCTGATTTCAGCACGAATGGGCCGGCTCGACCCGGCCAGTACTACCCTCACACAGAAGACCATCCTAATAATGACAGCATTCTTGCTGTCGTATTTCGTTGGTGAGTGTGAGACCGGAGGCCCAATCATTCTGCATCATTCTCCCGCCCTTCGAAGGCCGGGAGAATGATGCAGAATAATCTAACCAGGCTGCCATGGTAGGGGTCACCATGCTACATTGCCTACCCTCACAATAAGCATGGTGACCCCTACTCCTGGATTCTACTCATGCTTTCCATCAGGCAGAGTAGAGTCACTTTGGCAGGCTTAAATATAAAAAAAAAAAAAAAAAAAAAAAAAAGTCTATACATGAAATTGATCTATGTATCGTTCAAAGGAGAAGTTTCAACAACATTTTAACATTTTCTAGTGCCAAAATGATAGTCATCTGTACTCTCCTGGCTGTTCTGGCGCTGACACTGTACCTTCGCAATGTCTACTCAAAATTCTCCGAAGAAGGAGTCAACCACCTTCCCATCGTTCCCCTATTCGGGAACCTATTCTGGGCATCCTTTAACATGGAAAACATCACGGAATTCATGGCGAAGTTACGCGCGACGTTTCCTGACGACAAGTACGTTTTATACGAATGTGGTAATATGCATTTTTAGTCTAAAAATTAACCGGGGAAGAACCATACTTTAAACACAAGTGATAAAATGGCTTCACACAAAATTGCTGTTCAACAATTCTTTCGAGTTATAATAACGAAGGTTGTTGTTTGCTCTTAATCCAGAAATAAACAGTAAATAGTATTTGACTAGGATATTTCTTTGTTGACATCTAAAGAGAATGTCATCTAATGTCTTTACTTTTAACAAGGAAGGCAAAAAGAAAGATTAGATAGAAGTGCATTAAGTTATATGAAGAAGCCTTCAATTGACAACCAGGCACTTTAATATTTAAATAGGAAATTGATAGGAGTTGGGAATATAGCTTGGGAAGTGAAAGCAATGACTCGAGCAATACAAATATTTGTGAATCGAATTGGACTCATGTATAGTTAAATAATAATAAATAAATATTTCGGACAATTTTTCACACAACGCCATCTAGTCCCCAAACTAAGCAGAGCTTGTATTATGGGTAACTAGACAACTGATATAAATACATACACATACTTTTTTTTTGTAAATACATACATATTATACATAGAAAACACCCAAACTCCGAAACAAATAATTGCGGATCACACAAACATTTGGTCCGACTCGGGAATCGAACCCGAGACCTCTTGATCAGCAGTCGCATACGCTAACCACTAGAACAACGAGGCAGTTACTAATATACTCGTATATAAATATTCTTATTGTTGAGACCCACTTTCAATAATGGAAGTTATTAATGTCTTCATTCCGATAAAAATTCCAGAGTCGTTGGAATGTACGAGCTGTTAAATCCTGTTTACATTGTGCAAGATGTAGACACTATTAAAAAAGTCACCATCAAAGACTTTGATTACTTCGTTGATAGAAGGGGCTTCAGTTTTGGAAGAAGTCTAATCAATTTAAAAGGTCAGTAGTTCTACTTTAATACATAATTATTATATTATTTAACAAATACAGTTTTACTGTTGAAATTGGGTGATCATAAGAATATGTTCAAAGGTTTCAAAATTTTTAATAGTGATACAAGATCACATAAAGTAATATTTAGTTTGGAATTAATTTAGGTTCACTACTTATAACTGGATGACGTAAAGTTTCTTTAAAGTAAACAGCCAATGCTTTGAAATAATTAGGCAAATTAAAGGTTAAAAAACCAAAATTTGTAAGAATACTATTAATAGATATCATATCTTTAAATTGAACAGAGTTGCAATGACGAGTTTTTAAAATTTTCAAAAACATACCTAATTTTTAGGGTTCTGTAGTTCATGACTCGGAACCCTTATGGATTCGTCATATCCGTCGTCCGTCCGACATTCCGTCCTCGACTTACCGTCCAAACGGTATGTGCTAGAAAGATGAAACTTTGCACGAATATGTGTTGTAATTACGTCGACAAAGTGCTACAATAACATTATGAAAAAATACTTTTATTTGGGGTACCTCCCCTACACGTAAAGTTGGGATGATTATTTTTTCTCGCGGCTACCCCATCATGGGGGGTATCATTAGATAGGTCTTTTAAAAACAATAAAGCGTTTTTAAGACGATTTTTTAATTTAGGTATCTAAAAGCTAAACGGCTGGCTCAAAAAACCTAGAAAAATTCGTGATGGTGGTTCATATAATGAACTTTGAAGGAAAACTATAACGGATTAGATGACTTTGTTGTTATAGAGGCTTAACCTGTAAAATGCGCTCACTTGGAAAACGTCATACAAAATGAACGCATTAATAATCATAACATAATTATCTATTGGATACAATTATGAAATCCACGATGACTGAGGAACCTTTTTGAAAAAGTAGGGCGCCCCCCCCCTCTAAAAGCTTAACAGCTGGCTCAAAAAATCTGGAGAAAATCATGATGATAGTCCATATATTGAACTTTAAAGGAAAACTATAGCGGCTTGGATATAATATATATACTATAAGTTCAGGAGTTTAATGCACGGTACACACTACAACGATAAATCGTAGCCATTTAACTGCACAGTTCGTTTGCCCAGTTTTATCGTTCGTCCATTGACCGTCCACACAACAACAAACTGTACCAATTTCTGTCCACACATAGGATAAAACTGCGCAAACGAACTGTGCAGTTATATCGCTACGATTTATCGTTGTAGTGTGTACCGGGCAATAGGGGCCTAACTTACAGAATGCACTCACTTGAAAAACTTGGTACAAAAATAAAGAATTAATAAGCTAACATAAAAATTATTTATTGGGCACGATTTAAAATCCACGTGCCGTTATGGATGACTACGGGACCCTATTCTATACGTAGCCTGACACGCACTTGGCCGATTTTTTTGTTTATAATAGCTGAAGAAGCCATCTAGTCAGCAATCACATATTTAAAAATAGATATTAGCACCAACCGGAGTTGTTAGTAAATGTTTCAGATATGATAAAAACCGTACTAACGAAAACATCACTCTGTCCATTCCTTTATTATCTTTTTGACAGTTCAACAAATTTCGAAATTAGTGACGCCTTCACACGTCACCGATTCGAGTTGAAATCAAAATCAATCGATATAATATTCTTTAAGTCAGTATTTTTAATAAATAAAATGTTCACTATTATGATATATAATTGGCCCAGAACAAAGAAAACTTCCTAACACAGTCACTTTAAGGTCAGTTTAGTAAGTATTATGTGATTTTTCAAATCTATTTTCTCATAACTCTGGATTTAAACGTTATTAACCACATGTTTAAAAAGTTAAATTTTACTACGGCGTGCATGGTTACATTTTAAGTCAGTAGTCCAAAAATAAATTAATTAACACAGAGTTATTGTTCTTTATCCTAAGTTTGAACTTAAATTCCGAAAATTTCGACTTAATTCCTTGCAAATAATCAATCTTGTCATAATATTTTAATTTCCTTTTTATTTTATTAAATTTACAGAAACAATTCTTATATGAAGTCAAATTATTTTGATCATAATAATACGATAGATTATTTTAATCGTTTAATCGATTTATCGTATTTCAAGAACTGTCTTATAGTTTGTTGTTTTTAGCTATGCACAAGCCACTTCCCTACCCGTCTATAAAGTACGACATTACTGTAGTACATTATTACGAAAAAAATACCGGTAATTTATAGGCGTGACCTGTCAAAAAGACAATAAACGAATGGACAAAGTATAGGTACAATTAGCAGTAGGTACATTATTATCACACGCACACACACATATCGCGTGTCACAAGTTCACAACAAATCTGTCTGCTACTCTGTCTGATAACCTTTGTATATATCTTATCAATTATCATTAGAAGTAACGGTTGTCTGAATTTTGCAAAATAATGATAAAATAACTTGACATTAATATTTTATAATTGAACTTTGACAATAATAGATACGTAGCATAAAACAAAAGAGAGATCTGCTCATATGAGCATGAGCACAAAAGAACTTAACATGTTTCCTTGTAATAAACCATAATCGTTACAGGTGATGAATGGAAAGAAATGCGTTCTACACTAAGTCCAGCGTTTACCAGTTCCAAGATTCGTCTGATGGTACCTTTTATTGTTGAAGTTGGAGAAGAAATGATTAAGGTTCTAACCAAAAGAATAAAAGACTCTGAAAGTAAGTGTAAAACAAGATAATATGCATTTGTAATTTGTTTTACAAGGGTAAATGTGACATTATTCATTAGGCTGCTGATCAATAGGTCTTGGGTTCGATTCCGGGTTTCGGAGGTTGGGTGTTTTCTAACGTATGTATTCGCAAAAAAAAAACTTAATATTTATTTATATCAATTGTCTAGTACCCTTTTTTTTTTTAACGTGTGGAAATCCCCGCGGACCGTCACCCCGTCGGGGGTTACGGCGGGGTGGTGTGTCGGACTCGAACCGACTAAAACCACACGGTGTGACCCTCTCTACGCCTGTGTATTGGAAGGAGTCCAGGGAGGGGATTTCCTTCTGGACTCCTCCCAGCGCCTGCCCGCACTGTTGCGGGCACCACGTCAAATTTTACTCTCTAATTGGGCAACGTCCGGTCACACACGGACTCCCCCCCCTCGCCGTTGGCCACTACTGCGGACGGACGGGAAATGCGGCCACTCTCAGGGCGGCAGGTATGCGCGCCTCCGCCGCCCGGGGCGCTGGCGGCGGATCCTTTCCGAGTGGATGTCGTCCTCCCGGGCCTTCTCCGCCACCTCCTTCTGCAAGATTACGTCCTCGCAGAAGGTTGCGACGGCGGTAAAACGACTGTCGCTGCCAGCCATCGATCTTATGACGGCTGGCAGCGAGAGATCCCCTCCGATGACTGCAATGAGGGCCCGGCGCTGCGTCGCCCAAGCGGGACAGACAGCCAGCGTGTGCTGGGCCGTGTCCTCACTGCAGTCGCAGTGGTGGCAGGCGGGACTCGGTTCCCTCCTAGCGACCGAGTGCAGGTACTTTCCGAAGCAACCGTGCCCGGAAAGCACCTGCCTCAGGCGGAAGGAAAGGATCCCGTGCTGCCGCCCTGCCCACTCCGCGATGACCGGCTGGAGCGCCTCTACGGCGGCGAAGCCAGCACGCGGGGTCTCCAGCCGGAACGACCATCTGAGCATGATGGATTACACACAGCCCGGAGGGGAGACGCCCTCGTAGAGCTCAGTCGTATCCCATGTTCCACAGGAGTGGTCCTAGGACAGACCCCTGCGGAACACCGCACGACATGGTCCTGCGTCTCAAGGCACCATCTCGGTCCTCGTACACGACGGTACGCTCCTCTAAATAGTCTGCCACCAGCCGCCTCAGGTACCCTGGCACTCCGTGGTACTGGAGTGCGGCCCTGATGCAGCTGAATGGCAGACTATTGAAGGCGTTGGCGATGTCCAAGGACACCGCAAACACCACTCCGCCGCAGCTCACCGCCCTTTCGGTCACGGCCCTCAGGCGCAGGATCACGTCGACCGTCGAACGCCCTTCTCGAAAACCGAATTGGGCGTCCGACAGGTCGGGGCCCACCTCGCAGAGGTGCCGGACGATGCAGGCAGAGAGAACCCTCTCAAACAACTTACTCGCCTCGTCCAGCAACAAGATGGGCCTATAGGCCGCGACCGAATCGGCAGGCCGTCCATGCTTCTGGATCAATACCAGCTTCCCGCACTTCCAGCGCTCAGGGAAGCGTCCGGACGCCAGGCTAGCGTCCAATACTTCCCTGAAGCGGTCCGACATGTAGTCGAGGACTCTGGCCATCACTCGGGCAGGTACCCCGTCCGGCCCGGGGGAGGTGTTCTTGAACCGGATCCGTAGAACAGCCGCCCCTACCTCCGATTCCCTGACGGGCGGAACGTCACCCTCGCTGCCCCGACGACGACCACGACGGGCCATCGACGGGGGTGTACATATGTTCCGCCCGCTGCGGGAATAGGCCCTCGACCACTTCCTGCAGGAAGCATTCTCTAGTACGCTCAGCACAAGCTCCGCTTAGTTTGGGACTAGATGATGTTGTGTGTCATTCGTCCGAATTATTTATTTATTTATTTTTGATTGTAAAACTCAACATAGCAAACTTACATAGTTTAATTGTTTATCTAATCGTAGTTTAACTTTTTTATGCCTACCAAATGACTACTCTGCCTCCCAAATTATCTTCTTAGACACTTATCCCAGACGTCTTATCCCAAACAAAGCAGAACCAAGTACGTACTATGATAATTAATCATATCACTGATGAACTGATCTTGATACTAAATTCTGGATTCTGAATTCTTAGATTCGGGTTGTAAACCCAACCTACAATCTAAAACTTAACATTTAGGGTGACTAACAGCAATTAGACTAGCTATCAATATAAGTTAATAACTAAACGATGAATGTAGATGATAGATTTTTTAATACTTACCAATTATATTTATTATTGTCTTACATGCCATATTTATATCCGCAGGTCAGTACATAGATGTGAATACCAAAGATCTCACCACTCGATATGCAAACGACGTTATCGCCTCGTGCGTTTTTGGGCTGAAAGTAGAATCTCAGTCCGTTGACAGCCCTTTCTATATAAAAGCCAAAGAGGTTGTTGCATTCGGCGTGTCAAAATTGATGAAGATTTTCTTTTTTAGAAGTTTTCCTTTTATTGCTGAAGTAAGTAGTACATAAGACATATATATTTATCTCTGTAAGACTACGTTTACTAAATACTTAAAATTATGACTAAGCCTTATTAACAACTAGTCTTTGCGCAGAACTCCACTCGCATCTATGTCGGATAACATGGTAAAAGCAGCCTATATCCTGCTTCAATAACCGAGGCAGGCCTCCGTCACAAGCTCAAGGCCACGCGCTATATGCCTACCGCTCGGCGTATCGTCGACGATACAACCGTCATAGGGCCGCCAAACGCCCGCCTGAGTACGTTTCCCGCGCTTACGTTTCGTAATGCAGAAACCACGTAATTATTGTGCAGTAGATGGGTGTAAAAGTCAAAAAATTATATATTTATAAATAAATATTGAGGAGTTAGAAAAACTATTTTTAAATAATTTTGACAATGTTTAATGAATCGGCCTGGTAGCACCATATTACAACTATTAAAAACCGTTGATATTCCGTCGCTTTGCTCCTGTTTTCCATTTGATTATTTATTAAAATTATTACGCGTTTTAGGATATTTTCAACTATAAAATTTAATAACAGAAAATTAAAGAAGGGAAAAATAATATAAATCAATATAAAACTTAAACATATTTGATTGACTAACAAGAAGTATGGTTGAATCGCAATATTCGTTTTATTGCAATAATCGTCATGGGTAGCCCTCAGTCTTACGAAAACGCATTGGAGCGTGTCCCGCACGGCGCCTCATGGCGGGCAACACAGTCTCGACTCTTTGCTCGCGTGCTTAAGGTACATTTCTTCTCGTTCTGAGCGGCAGGTATTATTATTAAGATCTGGTAGGCTATTTTAACGTAGGTATTTACGCTTTTGTATGGGAGTTATGTATCTGTTACGTAGTAACTATTTATTAATCTGTGACCGAGGTATCTCCAAGTTTCATTGAAATTCATGCAGCGGTTTAGCCGTGTAAACGTGACAGACATACAGGCAGACAGAGTTACCTTCGAATTCATTATCTTATTACGGTGCATGGATAAAGCCTTTTCAAGCCATATTAAACGAAAACTAAAATATTAATTAAAAGTCAAAGACAAAAGATCTTGACGGACTAGTAATTATATTATATTATTTTCTATTTCAAAAGAGAAATCTTTAATCAAATAGCTGATAATTTAAATTATTAAAAAATAAAGACGATATTCATTAAAACCTTTTTAGATACACTTATTCACCTGAAAAACCTCTAATGTATAATAAGATTTAAAATTGTTGTTTAAAAATGTTTCTATATAACATAAAATACGTGCAGATGATGAAGCTGTCGTTGAGTTCATCTGAGTCTTTTGGGTTCTTCTCGGATGTGGTACTATCAACTATTAAGGAACGTGAGAAAAGAAATATTATCAGACACGACATGGTCAATATTCTCAATGAGATAAAGAAAGGTAACTCAAAACAAAAAAAAAACAAAATTTATAAATACTTTCAAACGTATTAAATCTGTTGGGTATCCATCGATTTAAACACCAAGTTGCAATTGGAAGATAATTTATTGACATAAATTAAATACAATGCATAAGGTCATACGTATGTTTTACAAGTAATAACATGATTGAAGAAAAATTGGAAATTCAAATACTAAAAGAATATTTTACAAATTATGTTGTCTTTAAAAATATCTTGCTGCAGATTGATAGACTAGACAGCAGATATCAGAGACGTGAAGCTTTTATATTCACAACAGTCATCTCTTATTCATCTATAACATATTTTTTGTAATGAATATCGGTATTTTTAATTGAAACCTTATAAATACAAAGTTTCAATTCAGAACTCAACATACTGTCCTAGACCCGTGACAACTACATTTGAAATAGTACATTATAAATTGAAAAAAATTTGTATAAAACATAACATACTGATATATGTCTAATAACATACATGTCGAAAGAGAAACCTATTATAATAATCTATGACATATTGTAGGAAAGTTGAAACATGATGAACATACTGATGTTGATAGTGGCGCTGGTTTTGCTACTGTCGAAGAGTCAAGCATTGGTAAAACATCACACAATAGAGGTAAGTTATTATTACAAATAGGTACGTGTTTTACAAAATAACTTGTAGAAAAAAAAAATGGAGAGAATATATATAATTATGAACTATTTTGGACCACAAATAATGTCGTTGTTACCTTTTCATGGTAATTGACTTTGCAGAATGGACAGAGAACGATTTGGTAGCTCAAGCAATAATATTTCTCCTGGCTGGTTTTGACACAGTTTCAACTGCAATGACATTTATTATCCATGAACTGGCTTTAAATCCTGAAGTACAACAGAAGTTGGTAGAAGAGATAAAAGAATACGATCAGAAAAATGGTGGCCAGTTGGATTACACATCGATACAGAGTATGAAATATATGGACATGGTGGTGTCGGGTGAGTAATCAACTCAGTGAATTTCTAATTAAATATAATTATTAAGTTTAAATACAGTTAATAGACCCATTCCTCGATTTCAGTAAAAAAAAACAGTTTTTTGTTGAACTCTAAATTTGTTTAGTACTTTGGCTTGTTACTAAGTTCCTAAAGCAGAAAATATTGATCGAATGAAATGAAACTGTTTAGTTAATCTTCAACCAGTTTTCCAAATTGCCGACTCTCAAATACAAAAGAATAGGCTGAGGTAAATTTACAGCTAGAATCTATCAGATTTGGATTCTACCTTTGAAATGACAATTCATCACTATCATACAAAAAGCTTAAAATAACACTACAACGCATGCTAAACAGTTCGAAAAATTTAAGTCATATGTAAGAAACAGAAGTTTTTTGTTTCAGAGGGTATGCGCCTACATCCTCCTGCTCCGTTCCTAGAGAGACTATGCGTGAAAGATTACAATTTTGGCAGGGTGAACAATACCGCAAACAAAGACTTAATAGTAAGCATTGCACATATTAATTGTTTTTCAAACATGAAAACAATTTCTGGTTCTACTATTTGATAGTTGGAGAGTCATCAATGACTTTACCTATCTGTGTACTAATTTCCTAGAGTCATGTTTCCTCAAAATGAACTGTCTCTCATGGACACTCGTGACAGAAAACTAATTATTCTCTAATTTATTTTATAGATCCGCAAGGGTACATCTGTTGGATTCCCGGTTTATGTTTTCCACCGCAATCCACAACTATTTCCTGACCCCCTGAAGTTTGACCCTGAGCGATTCTCTGAGGAAAATAAACACAAAATAAAACCTTTTTCTTACATGCCTTTTGGACTGGGACCAAGGAATTGCATGGGTTGAGTACCTTAGAAATACCTTTTCTTTTCCATCATTTGCTAGTATTCTTGATATAGTTAATTCAAATCGTTTATTGCACTCCATAATGTATATAAGGTGTTAACAACATATTAGAGGAAACAATTATGGACCCTGTTGGGCACGGCAACTGGAAGAGAAGACGAAACATCCACTATCAAAGAAGCACATTATGAAATTTATCTAGATACGCCAGAACTACATTATTGTTTATTTATTGTTCACGTTTATAGTGTAAGTACATATTAGTACTTACACTATAAACGTGTTTTATAGTGTAAGTACATATTAGTTAGGGCGGATGTTTGTTTTAAGTTTATTTTGTCATTATTATTTCTATATAGAATATTAATAATACAGAGGAATATTTTTAAAGTATGTCATGTTTATGGTATGTCATTTTTAGAATAGGTATGTCAATTTTGCAGTATGTCATTTTTATGTTATGTCATGTTTACAGTAAAAAGATTTTGAATTATGTATTAGAATTTGTCATTTATATATTCGTTAATGTGATAGTAGCATCGCTGTAATAAAAGGTCTTTTAATTTACTTTTAAATGTATTAAATTGTTATGCACACTTGTGCACTCTAATGCATGTAAACTTCTATAGACATATATATTGAAGCACAAACATATGTTTACAGCTATGTAGAAAAAACCTTTTTAGTTTTACCCAATTACTAATCAACTTGTTCATTTCCAGGTTCTCGTTTTGCTCTCTGTGAAGTCAAAGTGATGCTATATCAACTGCTTCGTGAAATCAAAGTGAGCTCCTGCAAAAAAACTGCAGTTCCTCTTAAGTTAACCAAAGGACTCTTAATACACATTCATGATGGCGCGTGGGTTCGCCTCGTACTTAGACAAGACTAAATATATCTTTACGTAAAGAACTGTATTATTTGAGACACGCGGAAAACTATTGAAACTTTTATTATTTAACAGCTTTTGCCCGAAACTCGCCTTCGTGTTATTCTGATGGATAATTTTGATTGCCTGTTGACACCCTTAGGAGTGGAATTTTCCAAAATCCTCTCTTAATGCTCGTCTACGCTTCTTAAGGAACACACTTGCCAAAGTTCAGCTTCCTGGGCCCAGAAGTTTCAGCTGTGCGTTTTCTGTCTGTCAGTCAGTAAAGAAACAGTTTTATATATTGGTATCGTAGATAAAGCGATATAAATTTGTGACCCTGGCGGTTCTGACAGTGTATGTCAGTGGCGCAGCACTTGAGTACGAGAAAGAAACAACCTCTTCAAATCATTGAAAGCTTTGAAGAAATCGATTGAAGCTTAGCTGAAACCCCACACGAACTCTTTAGCAGAAAAGAAACAAGAAGTACTAGAATACTTTTCTATGGCTCATTCAGAAGATCTGGATTCATCAATGTAGTTCAATCCGTGTGGGATTGAACTACTGTGAACTTCGGTACTCGCCGCATCACCTCTATTCAGACCACGGTAGAGCAGAACGCAGTTAGAAAGCCGGGGGCGTTGGCAGTAACCACGTTTCTATCAGAATGCAGTCACAGCGAGATTCTTAAATTTTTAACTTTATATGTATACTAAACAAACTAGGTGTTTCGCCGGGGGCAGGGCGGTTAGGATAAGATCGTGCACCTACCTCGATGTATATCGTCCATCGACGATGAAGATAGGTCTTCTCCAGGGGGCCCCCGGTCACGTCAGCAATTCTATCCTGTAAAGGGATCTTTCGTGAGGGCTCTTAAGGACTCCTCCTCAAATCAAATCAAATCAAACCATTTTATTTCAAGTAAAACATACAACGGCACTTTTGAAACGTCAAGTAGTCAGTCAGTAGTCAGTCGTGAAGCTAATCGTCTGTTCCAATTCGTAGATCCTATAGATATAGAGAAGAACAGACAAGAAACTCCATGGACACTCTTTTCCAACATTGTTTTTACAATTTTTGATTACATTGTTTAAGGCATTTTATTAAATATGAGCACAATGTAACGACGCTGATATTTACACAGGTAGTGTCCAAAAATAATTAAACAATAAATAGAAGTTGTGAGATGACCAGCCCCGACTGGCGGCGCCCTTATCACGAGCATGACCTATGCACCAGCCATCGTCCAGTTCAACCATATCGTAGGGAGCCGAACGACCCGCTACACACGCCACCGCCAGCAGGGCTTTCGAGCGAGCATGACATACTCACAACCGCCAGTCAACAAACAAACATATGCCACTAGTGACTACAAAGTGCTCACATGTACAATTCAAAATGTTCGCAGTTATACAATAATAAAACCATTTATAAATGCTACTCTCTAAGAGTGCGATAAATATTTGAAACATGTAAATAAAAAGTAATTTATTATGCAATAATGTTATTACCAAAAAATATATAATAATATAATGTCAAACAACAAGATACAATTAAAATATCATTATTACATGTCAGAAATATGGTTATCCAATGTCAAAAAAAAGAGAAATATAAGAATGTCAATCATTATGATAAAAATAACAAATGTCAGAAATACGAACTAACTTCTAAATAATTTGAGAATCATGTGGCTGTGGAGCAGGACCAGCATTAAGCCAAGCATTCTTGTCGGCAATGTAATCCTCTTATTTGTAATAGGCTTGCTTACATAGTGTGCGTTTTACAACATTTTTAAAACGTTTCTCTGTTAAATCTAAGTATGTTTTGAGGTATTTTATTATAAAATTTAATACAGTACCCCATAAAAGATGTATGCACTTTTGAGAGCCTAAAACGTGGTTGAATTAATTTATCCTTATTCCTAGTATTATACCCATGTCTATCACATCTTTGATTGAAGAGATGTAATTTTTTTCAAACATACTTTATGTTTTCATAGATGTACTGACAAGGAACTGTCATGATATTGATCTCCTTAAAAGGGCCCCTAACAGAATCGCGACTGCGGAGACTATATTATATAGCTCTAATGTAAAATAAGCTAATCGTGCGGTTTCCACATCCGTTAGTTGCCGAACTTTTCTAACCGCATATGCCGCTGAGCTAAGCCGCCCAGCAAGTGATTTTACATGAGGACCCCATTGTAATTTTGCGTCTAGCGTGATTCCCAAGAAAACAGTTTGGTCTGCCAATTCTAGCTTCTATTTGTTCACTAAAATGTCACAATTACTGCTTTTAACATTTGGCAAAGAAAATCTTATGCATTTGGTTTTCTTTCCATTTAGCAATAAGTTATTAGCAGTGAACCAATGATGTACGTTAATAATAGTATTATTTATATCAACATTTTCAGCCCGTCTATCAACTTTAAAGATCAATGAAGTATCATCTGCAAATAACACAATGTTCGGTTGATCTTGCAATATGTGTGGGAGATCAATAATATACATATACCAGAAACAAAAATGGACCTTAAAAAAACAAAAATATTGAACCCTGCGGTACTCTCATTCTGACACTTGAGCCCAGAGAATTTACGCCATTTACCTGTAGTTTCTGCTGCCTATCATTGAGATACGACTCAATCAAGCTAAGTGCACGTTTATCTAGTCCGTAGTATTTAAGCTTTAATAATAATGTTTCAATCTTACTTACACAATCAAATGCCTTTGAGAGATCACAGAAAACCCCGATAGTATCCTGTGACGCTTCCCATGCATCAAAGATGTGCTTTAACAAGGTGACACCGGCGTCAGTTGTACAACGTCCTTTGGTGAAACCGTACTGTTGATCGTGAAGGATGTTATTTTTGTTAAAGTAGCGAAGCATCTGATTGAGCATGTCTTTCTTTTCAAATACCTTGATAAAGACTGGCAAGATTGAAACAGGTCTATAATTATTTGTATTTGTAGTGTCTCCGGATTTAAATAAAGGTATTACTTTGCTTTGTTTCATTAAATCCGGAAAGACTCCTTGATCTACACAGGAGTTAAAAATTGAAGCTAAGTAGGGGGCAACTGTTTCAATAATGGGCTTACAAGTTTGCACTGACATACCCCAAATATCCTCGGTCGGTTTGACCTTAATTTCATTGAAAGCCTTCATAACGGTAGATGAGTTTACGTAATTAAAATTAAAAGAAACTGGATAGGCAGTGACTTGTTTTCGGAGCAAGGCCAAAGAGAGAAATAGTGAGGAATTCAGAGCTTCTGTTGTCTTAACAGGGATATCAGTAAAGAAATCAACGAGCTGCTGTGCCACCTCACTATCAGTTTTTAATATACCACGTGATGTTTCTAATGTGTAACTATTACTTAATGGTTTCTTCCTACCAGTTTCACTATTAATTATTTTCCAAGTAGTTTTAATTTTGTTGTCCGACGATTTAATTTTATTACTAATAAATAATCCTTTAGCTTTCTTACAAACATTTTTAAAAGTTTTTGAATACCTAGATACATACTGATTAAAACTTTCAGTGTTTATGCAGGGTTTTAGACTATATAATTCGTATAGTGTTTCTCTACTTCTCCTAATACCATTTGTCGCCCAGTCGCTAAATGAAAACTTGGCGTTAATATTTTTAACTTTTACTTGAAAGATACTATTGAATTCAGTGTGCACTATAGAAAAGAAATCTTTATATAAAGCATTCGCGTCATGCATGTTAAGCCCAAGAATATTTAACTTATTTCTAATAATATTATTAAATCTAATTGAGTTTTTAGGTGATATTTCTCTATACATAATTGGTACCCTAAGTATTGAAGTGTTGGACCTAAAGGTGACAATAAGTCCGCTGTGGTCGGATGGCAGACAGTTTATAATATCCTTATCCACATGTTCACAACCGCTAAATACATTATCGATTGCACAGTTGCAGAATTCAGAGTTACCCGAGTCGGCTCGAAAAACACATTAGTCAGATTAAATGATTTAAAAAGGCTTAGTAGCCTACTCGTGTTGGAGTTATTTTCGAGAATATCCTACGCCATCATGGGGGTCGTACACGAGCTCGTCGGAGACGTGGCTCGTCTGGAGGCGGCTAATGACCGCTTGACGGCGCAGGTGGCCGAGCTCGGCTACCAGTTTGACCGTTTTCACACGACGCTACGTCGCGTAGCGCGGAGCAATGTGTGAACCGCTTATGGGGTCGAAGTGGTCGCCATGGCCGAAATTGGTCGGATTGATTGATTATGTGTATAACTTTCAATCTCTTTTTCACCTTCTTAGGGGTGGAATTTGCCAAAACTCTATATTGTCTAAAACTATATCTTGCCCACGCTCCTCAAGAAACACACATGCAAAATTTTAACTTCCTGCACCCGTTTATCTGTGCGTTGTTCAGTCAGTCAGTAACGGAACAGTTTTATACTCATATATATTATGTGCAAAAATATTGATACCGTCAAGATAGTAGATGGATTTCACCAATGTATTACTGTGAAATCGGGAGAATTATTAACTTTGATTTCCGTTGTATTCTTCCTACACTTGACTGAAGTATTGATAAACCGCCTTACAGTTGATTAAAAACATAGTAGCGATCAAACATGTTATTGCATCCATTTAACATGATAAAAGTTTTTAGGAGGTTAGTCCTACTAATATTATAAACGCGAAAGTTTGTATGTGTGTATGTTTGTTCCTCTTTCAAGCAAAAACTACTCAACGGATTTGGATGAAACTTTACAATAATGTAGCTTATATATCAGAACAACACATAGGCTATATTTTACTGCAATAATCGAGATACACGGGCGAAAGCTAAGTGATTATAAAAATACATAAATCGTAGATGTCAAAATGTATCACTGTTTATCTCCTGTCAAAACACACTTGCATAGCATCCGTAATGATATACGCGGGTAACACCGCGGGGCGCAGCTATTAATGTATAATTTAAAACAAGGTAATAGTTTTGGCTTATTAACACAAGCAAAAGAAGCTTGACACCTACTGGCTAAGCAAACCTTTTTTTTTTTTTTTTTTTTTTCTTTTAATGTGTGAAAAATCATCATGGACCGTCACCCCACCGGGGGTTACGGCGGGGTGGTGTGTCGGACTTGAACCGACTAAAAAACACACAGTGTGCCCTCTCCGCGCTTCTCCGTTTAGGAGTAGGAGAAGTCCAGGGTGGGATCTCCTTCTGAACTTCTCCAGCGCCTGCCCGCTCCTGATGCGGGCACCGTCTCGGATGACGATCCTCTCTTAGGCGGCGTCCGGCACACACCGACGCCGCCCCCTCGCGGCTGGCCACATAATGCGGGTGGAGGGAAAACCCGTCCCGTCCACCCGCGGCCACACTCAAGGCGGCATGAGGCGCAGATGTTCGCGCCTCCGCCGCCCGAGTCGCCGGCGGCGAATCTGGTCCGATTGGATGTCGTCCTCCCGGGCCTTCTCCGCCGCCTCCTTCTGCGTGATTACGTCCTCGCAGAAGGTTGCGACCGCGGTTGGCTAAGCAAACCTATACCAACCTCGAATAGATTTTCGGAACTAAATGATGACATGCAAATAGTAGAAACCAATGACATTGTTCAAAAACCTGCTAAAGCTCCGCCCTTATATGTTGACCGAGTCAGCAATATCCAACCACTACTAAAAATGCTTGATGAGGTAGCAGCAGATAACTATGAAGTTAAAATCCTCCGTAACGAACAAGTTAGAATACAGCCCAAGTCTACTGAGTCATATACAAAAATAGTTAAAAACCTGCAAGGAAAAAACACAGAATTTCATACTTACAAACCCAAGCAGGAACGCTGTTTCAAGGTAGTACTCAAAAATCTTCACCCTTCTACAGATATAGAAGAAATAAAAGCTGAACTAGAAAGACAAGAACACAAAGTTACTAATATTTGGAATGTTATACAAAGGATTACTAAAAAAGCATTACCGATGCACTTCATAGAAGTAGAATCCAATAACAACAATAAACAAATCTACAACATCAAAAGTCTTATGCACTGCAGAGTTGTTTTCGAACCACCAAGACCTAAACGGGAGATTCCTCAATGTGGCAACTGTCAACAATATGGACACACAAAAAAATATTGTTTTAGGAAGCCCAAATGTATAAAATGTGCTGGAGATCATGCATCATCAAAATGCGAACACAAAGAAAGATCAGACTCAGTTAAATGTATACTCTGTGATGGCAACCACCCTGCAAACTATAAGGGGTGCATAGTTTATAAGGAGCTGCAGAGAATTAAATATCCCACTCAACCAGAGAAATATCGGCAGGCAAGGCGCCCCGTACATCATCCAAGCCATACAGAAACTACATCTGGGCAGCAAAACCAACAATCATATAAGCAAGCATTGATGACCAATAAATCACTACACCCACCCGTACCTGCGAATAAGCAGAGCCCAAATGAATCAAACGAAGTCCAAACAAACAAAAATGATATGAGTATGAAAGTGATCATGAATACTATGTCACAACTCATGCAACAGTTAATTACAATGACAAATCTTCTAATGGAAATCATGACCAAACTGACAAATTCTGTTCATTAAAAATAGCCCTTTGGAATGCCAATGGGCTCTCACAACATGTCTTAGAAGTAGAGACATTTTTAAAAATATACAAAATTGATATCCTGCTAGTGTCTGAAACACACTTCACAAATAAAAACTACCTCAGAATCAACAATTACAAATTCTATCAAACCATGCATCCAGACGGTACGGCTCACGGAGGATCAGCGATTCTCATTAAGAGTAACATTAAACATCATGAAACCGAACTATTTAGAACTCCTAAGATACAAGCCACAAGTGTTGTTGTTGAAGACTGGCGGGGTTACCTGACCGTCACTGCATTGTATTCTCCCCCAAAACATGTGATTAAAAAAGAAGAATACATCAACTTCTTTGAAACCTTGGGACCTAGGTTTATAGCAGGTGGAGACTATAACTCCAAAAACACTCAATGGGGTTCTCGCCTAACAACCCCCAAAGGACGCCAATTACAGGCAGCCATAAATGACCTACACTTAAATACAATATCGAACGGAGAACCAACCTACTGGCCTACTGATCCAAAAAAGGTCCCAGACTTGGTAGACTTTAGCGTGGTAAAGGGCATTCCTACTGATTGTTTCATATGTACCTCCTTACAAGATCTATCATCTGATCATAGTGTTGTTCTGCTGGAGCTTACCCAGAAATTTACATGTGTTAAACCTAGGGCAAGGCTACACGAGCGTAGAACAAACTGGGATATGTTCCGCTCCATAGTAGAATCTAAGATTAACACCAATTTGTCTCTTAAAACAGAAAGGGACATCATGGCAGCCGTTGAACACTTCAACGCATGCGTCCAAAATGCCGCTTGGGATAGCACTCCAGCTTCTAAGAAGCACGCGGAACTAGAATGCTCGAAGACTATCCGTGAACTTGTAGCGGAAAAAAGAAAAGCTCGTAGGCTATGGCAAATGACCAGATACAGCAGAGACAAAACACTGCTGAACTACCTAACAGCTAAACTTAAAAAACTAATTCAAACGGAAAAGAACGAAAATTTGCAAAATCATCTATGCAATCTTGATGCCACGGCTGCTAGTGACTATTCTCTCTAGAAAGCAACTCGAAAGCTCAAAAGACCCACTGCTTCCAATCCGCCGATACGCAGAAAGGACGGATCCTGGGCAAAAAGTGACTTGGAGAAAGGTGAAGCCTTTGCCTCTCATCTGGCTAACGTATTTATGCCAAACCCATCGAATAATGATAGTAAAGAACTATCTGCCTTCCTTGATCAACCTTACCAACTTGACCTACCAATCAAAAGGATCGAGAAGTGCGAGGTCATAGAAACAATTAAAAATCTAAAACAGCGAAAGGCCCCGGGATACGATCTGATTACTCCAAAAGTACTCCGCGAATTACCTACAATAGCAATACACTTTTTGACGCACCTATTCAACTGTATACTAACCAGAGGCATCTTCCCACCGCAATGGAAGATAGCTGAAATTAAAATGATACTTAAGCCTGGTAAAGCACCTGAAGATACATCGTCCTACAGACCGATAAGCTTATTGCCTGTGTTGTCAAAAGTTATGGAAATACTTTTCTTAAAGAGACTAAACACCGTAATAGTAGGTAATAAGATCATACCTGACCACCAATTTGGTTTTAGAAAACACCATGGCACTATTGAACAGGTTCATAGACTCGTGGAAGAAATACACAAGGCCTTCGAAAACAAAAAATATTGCTGTGCAGCATTTCTCGACATATCCCAGGCCTTTGATAGAGTTTGGCATGAAGGCTTATTATACAAAATAAAGAAGCAACTCCCAGTAAACTTTTACATTTTTCTAAAATCGTATCTCGCTGACAGACTTTTTTGTGTTAAGCAAGGGGAAGAAATAACTAAACTGCACAGGGTCCATGCGGGAGTGCCACAAGGAAGTGTGCTTGGTCCAATCCTCTACCTGGTCTTCACTGCAGACTTACCGACAAAAGATGGCGTCGTCATTGGTACTTTTGCTGACGACACTGCGGCTTTAACTTCCCATGACGAACCAGCGCAAGCAAGTAACATGTTACAGCGTTCTCTGAACAACATAACGGAATGGCTGAATACCTGGCGGATAAAAGCAAACGAGACTAAGTCGGTGCAGGTGACCTTTACAACCCGACGCGATACATGTCCCCCTGTGACGCTTAACGGAATACAGATACCTCAAGCAAGTGAGGCCAGATACCTTGGGCTCTATCTCGATCGCCGTCTCACCTGGCGGAAACAAATTTTCACCAAGCGAAAAGCACTGGGGATCCAATTGAGAAAGATGTACTGGATGATTAAAAAAAAGTCACAGTTGTCGATGGAAAATAAGCTCCTACTATACAAGTGTATACTTAAGCCAATCTGGACTTACGGAATTCAACTTTGGGGCACATCTGCCAACTCAAACCTTGAAATACTCCAGAGGTTTCAATCCAAAATGCTAAGGATAATCACAGACGCTCCATGGTTTGTAACAAACCAACAATTACACCACGACCTTAACATCAGAACAGTCCAAGAAGAGATCAAGCACTCAATGAAATCATACAGGAATAGACTGGATAACCATCCAAACACACTGACTATGCACCTGATGAGTGACACTTCTACATTCAAAAGGCTTAAAAGAAAGTCCCCTAAAGATTTATAGGGATAATTAAACATAAAGGGCTCATGTCGCTGGACTGATTACCTTGCACGACAAAATGCATAAGTTCATAACCCTATGCTAAATGTTCACACGAAACAGATTGCATGATATAAAAAAAAAAAAAAAAAAAAAATTAACACTAGTAAATCAATAAAAACCAATTCTAGAACTTTAAAGAAATCTATGTAATAAAACAATTCAACTTTAAGCCCTAACCTCATTTATTCGAAAGAGGATAATTATTGCAATAATATTATTTTATTCTACTTTTACATGAATGAAGATAAGAAAATAAATATTGAAAAACATAAGAATGCATTTCTCGTAATATTTGTTATCACAATTTGTAAATACATTGATATGATTAGATAATTTTATTGTGCCTAATTATGCTAGTAATTTGCTAAATGAATAATAAGCACGTTTTCAACTACCGTGATGTATTATCTTTGGTTATATAAGTATTATATTTATTAATTGTCGTAAATCGAACGATGCAGTAATATTAATTGTAATGCTGGTTGTAATGGTTCATTTTACATTTGCGGTCACATTTAAATTAAAAAAATCAAGGTGCCATGCCGGCTCAACCGGGGCGGTATTATCCTTGCATAGAAGATCAACCTAAAATGACAGCATTCGTGCTTTTGCATTTCGTTGTAAGTTCAAGTGTGAGACCGGAGGCCCAATGATGCAGAAGTATCTCACTAGGCCGTTCTGTGGTGGGTCACTGTGCTGCCTTGTGTATACTCACAATGGGAATCATGACCACGGCTCTTGGATTCATTTCTGTTCTGTTTGGTTTGGGCAGGCCTCCGTCACTCGCTCAAGACAACGCGCTATATCGCGTATCGTTGACGATCCAACCAACAGAGGGCCGCCAAACGCTCGCCTCAGCACGTTTCCCGTGCTTACGCTTCGTAATGCCGAAACCACGTAATTATTGTGCAGGAGATGGGTGTAAAAGTAAAAAAATCTATATATATATAAATTAATTATATTGAGGAGTAGAGCAAAAAGTATTTTTAAATAATTTTGACAACGTTTAATGACTCGGCCTGGTAGCATATATGTTTTCCATATTATGATTACTTATTAAAATTATTTACGCGTTTTAGGATCTTTTCAACTATAAAATTTATTATCAGAGAATATGAGAAGGGAAAAAAAATATAAATCATTATATAAAACTTAAACATATTTGCTTAGCTTAAAAGAAATATGGAAACATTCGTTTTAATACAATAATCATCGTAGGTAGCTAAGGTAGCCCTAGCGCATTCTTACGAAGACGCGTTGGAGCGTGTCCCCCACGGCGGGCGACACAGTCTCGACTCTTTGGACGCGTACTTGAGGTACATTTCTTCTCGTTCTGAGCCTGCCGTATTATTATTAAGATCTTATAGGCTATTTTAGCGTAGGTATTTTCGCTTTAGTATGGGAGTGATGTATCTGTTACGTAGTAACTATTTACTAATCTGTGGTTTGGGTGTTTTTTTTTTTTTTTGCGACCTTTTCATACATATTTGTAAAGCCCCCCACGATACTGGATTTATTTCTATTGCGAGAGTTGTTTAGGTATTTATCGTATTTTTTTTTATGCAAAATGACTCATTTGGTGGTACTAGTCTATATATGTAAGGATTAGGAAGTTCTAACCGACCTAGTTAGGACTCTAAAGTATAACTTCTTTAGTATATTTGAGGGCACTGACTTCCCAATAACGATTACCATAGCTAGCATAATAACCGGGACCGATGGCCTGACTCGGGATTTGAACCCATCAGCAGTCGCATACCTCACTAGACCAACGAGGCAGTCAGAAAAAAAATCAATAAAAAAGTGTCATCTTCAAAATCATATCATAACTTGCATGTCTTCGGTTGCAAATTTATAGAATTCTATCGCTTCTATGGCAAAAACTTAACAATCTAAAAAAACTTTTGGTAATAATTTTAACTAAGACAAAATGACGTAATATATTCATTTTGTAAATATACATAGAATACTTTAGAAGAGCACATTGAATAGATAAGCAAATGAAAAACGATTTCATAATCTTTATTCTTTTAATTTTACAATCTTACTTTAAACACTATCATATCATAAATAATTTTACTCACGTCCTAAGTTTTAATCCATTTTAGTTTCCAGAGCTGATCAGTATAGGAGAAGAGCCTCCAGATTGTATTGGGAACAAGAAGGAACCGGTATTAGAATTTTGTCCATTCAATGGAATTAAAGTGTACACAGAGTTAGGATTTTGGCCCTGTACCTGGTTGCCAAAAGTGGGATTAGCAAATACAACTTTAGTTGGTTGGCTAACCTGTCCATTTTGAATGCCATATCCTTGGTTAGGTGGTTGACTAAACACTAAAGGTTGCTGTACTTGCTGGTTCGACTGCGGTACGAAAATTGTTTGCTGATTTGGGTGTTGTTGTTGAACGTATACAAAAGCTTGACCAGGTTGTCCTGTCGTTATTTGATTTAGTGGTAATACATTTGGTTGATTCACCGGAAGCACAGTCGGTTGATTTATCGGTAGAACAGTTAGTTGATTGGAGTTTGGTGCAGATATGCGATCAACTATGAGAGGCTGCTGTACTTGATTGCTGGAACCCACTTGATTTACATCTGGTGCTGTTCGAAATGTTATGATGGGTTGATTGCTTGGTTGTTGGGTTTGTATGTTCGTTGCTGGTTGATATCCATAATTTGAAAGAGATTGAGCGTTTTGAATGTTTGTGTTTGGTTGATAGCCTTGATTGGATATTGGTTGAGGGTTTTGTATATTTTCATTTGGTGTATATCCTTGATTGCCTTGATTGCCATTTAATGGAAGATTCTGTGGATACCCTTGATTTGATATAGGTTGAGTGTTCGGTACATTTGCATTGGGTGAAAATCCTTGATTAGTCAACGGTTGAGAATTTTGTACATTTGAATTGGGTGAAAATCCTTGATTTGTCAACGGTTGAGAATTTTGTACATTTGCATTGGGTGAAAATCCTTGATTTGTCAACGGTTGAGAATTTTGTACATTTGCATTAGGTTGATATGCTTGGTTTGCCATCGATTGGGAGTTTTGTACATTTATATTCGGTTGGAATCCCTGATTCCCCATTGGTTGCATGTTTGATGGATTGAGTTGGTTTCCTTGATTTCCATTCGGTTGAATATTTGTACTCGGTTGATATCCTGAATTTGATATCTGTTGAGGAGAATTCCTGTCATTAGCATTGGCTCTATCTTGAAGATTTTTGAAGGCATCAGCTGGTATGAACACACCGGGAACTAATGTCTGTGGTTGAGGCAGACAATAGGTGGCGGCTATAATACTCCACACGGTAACCTGAAGTAAATAAAAACATGGAGTATTTATGTTATATCAATACATTTTTATAAAACAAATTAAATTTTTTGTTTAAACCACTATTTGTTAACAAAAAATATAATAATATTATTAAAATATAAAAAAATGACTAGAACATTTAAAGTACCTAATCTAGATTCACAATTCACTTACCAATTGTAAAGTATTCATTTTGATGTCAAAAAACATTCTGATTGTTAATTTATTTGGTTTCGTTTTATATCTTAACTTTGTGACCAATGAGTCTCGTTAATTAATGACTTTTATAATTGTCTTTTCCAACTACATACTTAGAAAATCCAGTTGTGGGCAATCAAATATCACTTACCTACTCTTTCGACATTAAGGAATACCAAAATCGTGAGTTTTGGATTTTTCCGTCATGATCACATTTAATTTAGTAAAAGGTAATATACACACCAGGTTTTTAGACTTTTTAGTGTTCCGTAGCCAAATGGCAAAAAACGGAACCCTTATTCGTCATGTCTGTCTGTCTGTCTGGCCGTCCGTATGTCACTGCCACTTTTCTCCGAAACTATAAAAACTATTTTTTAATACGTCATAAATCGTAAACTGCAACTTACCTTTTATTCAATCAATACACTGTTATTAAAACATCGATCAAAGTTACAATGAACTACAAGAACTTTTATATGATGTTACTTGCTGCTACGGAACCCTTCATGGGCGAGTCCGACTCGCACTTGGCCGGTTTTTATACAAAGAGATGTCGTAAGTAAACCTACCTAATACCTCATTTGGTTTCTGCAACGATATTAACAAAACCATATTAATTCTATATCCATATAAGAGTATGATCAGTATCTTTAGAATTCAAATTATCTCATCTTTATCAGTTATTATTCCCAAGTTTATTTTGAATCGACTAATAGTTCTAGACTATCGAATAGCTAAGAATTATATAATAACTAGCTGCGCCCCGCGGTGCTACCCGCGCATATCTTTATGGTTACTATGCAAGTTTGTTATGCCTGTGGAGTTTTGACAGGAGATAAACAGTGATACATTTTGACATCTACGATTTAATATATTTTTAGATATTTTTATAATAACCTAGCTTTCGCCCGTTTATCTCGATTATTGCAGTAAAAAGTAGCCTATGTGTTATTCTGATATATAAGCTACTATATTACTGTAAAGTTTCATCCAAATCCGTTCAGTAGTTTTTGCGTGAAAGAGCAACAAACATACACACATACTCACAAACTTTTACGTTTATAATATTAGTAGGATTGTACATTGTTCACCGAGGGAGGAACGGGACCGATTACTAGCGAGGGAGCAGTTTGTGGCCCGAATCCGCAGCCTAGGGCCACAATACCCCCGAGGTAGGAATGGGACTTTCACCCGAGTGCTACACAGTGGTTTAAACTACACCTGGGAGAAACATTTAAAGTATTTTTAAAATAAAATCAAAACGTAAGACACCATGTAAGACACAATAATAATTTATCTTAGAATCTGACCAATATTTTACGCTTCTTTTGTTTTTTTCTTTATTCTTCACAAAAGGATGTCAGTGGCACGGAGATTCCATATTTAAATTATATGAAAACTCCTTGGGCAGGAGCGCGCTATAGATTAGATAACACCTGAGAAATGAAAATTCATACAACTATCCCTCCCCCTAAAACACGTTAGAAATGGATTTTCATTTTTTCCTCCCGCCTATTCAGGTCAAGGAAAAGATTAACTTGTTTTTCATTTTCAGGGAATATTGACTACTGTTCCGATCAGGTGTAGTATAAATATTATTATTATTTTTAATTAGGTACTACCATACCATGTTATGGGTCGCAAACATGTTTGTCTATAATAAAAAAATCTTCTTTTGTTTATAACCAACAAACAGAGAATACCTAAAATTTATACAAATACATAAATTGGAGTGTTTGTTTGTAATATCGAATGAATAGTTTTTCGGAAAGGCACCTGCTGTTCGGTTCAGATTTTCAACAATTGACGAAACAACTTCTACTTTCTCTTCAAATATTTCTTTTACGGATCCATGGAGCTTATGAGAGATATAATAAAGAAATATGTGTTCTAACATCATAGAAAAGATTGATTAATATATACCACGCAGAATGTACCGGACTCACAAGAAAACCGTTGTTACAGAAAACCGGTGTTTTGCAATATTTTCGTTGTTTTTCCATAGAGCTAGTAATTTTTCTCCCAACCACTATCACCACCACCACTGTACCACAATGACTCATGTTATAAAGCTGAATAGTTTTTTTCTATGTTTTGTTGAACGCGCTAACCTCAAGAAGCTGGTCCAATTTGAGAAATTCTTTCAGTACTAGATAACTAGATAGCCAAGTTATCGAGAAAGGCTTCAGGCTATACATCGTTACGCTAGACCTTTGCCATCAAATAGATTGAAGTATCAATAAAAAGTGTTGCAAGAGTTAAAGGTATTCCGTTTCAGTTCCTTTATTGTGTGCGCCTTGTAAACGATTAAAGTTTCACAAAAACTATGTATTATAGCGTTGTTCTCTTTTAAAAGTACTAAAAAAAAGTTCGAGACGAAATATTTATGTCTAATTTTTAAGGTTAACTCACTATGACCGTTTTTTCACACGCATTGCGGGCAAATAGGTTACGTGGGTCAGCTCAGTCAGGTCAGTCAGGTCACTAATATGGAATAATGGTTACTCACACTTTAAAGGTTACACCTTGTGTTTCTTTAACTGCAATTCTCCACAACCAGCAGTACTTTCGTACAATCAGGTGACCAGTTTGGTATTTTCCCCTCTACTCCTCCGTAGGCCATTTAAGTTTCTTTTATGTTTAAGACTGCCGAAATGACCCTACTCCGTCTGATGGAAAGCATGAGTAGCGTCCAAGAGTGATGAGTACCATCCTCACCGTGAATATAGCATGGTGACCTACATTATAGTTACCTAGTGAGATGCTTCTGAGTCTTATGGCCTCCGGTCTCGTACACACCAATGAAATATGACAGCATGGGTTGGACTTTTATGAGAGGATAATACCGCACCGGTACGGCCAGCCCGTTCGT
This sequence comes from Phragmatobia fuliginosa, assembly GCA_932526445.1. Lineage (NCBI taxonomy): Eukaryota > Metazoa > Arthropoda > Insecta > Lepidoptera > Erebidae > Phragmatobia > Phragmatobia fuliginosa. The sequence continues at coordinate 5,220,745 of OW052066.1, read as the reverse complement.
GAACAAATCATGGCTACTCTACTTTCACTTTACCTTGAATTCTTTTTTCAATAAAACATTTTAGGTGCCTCTAAATGTGTAACCATATTTTATTGTTTATTTTCAATTATTTACAAAAAAAATAATATTGTTGTGGTAAAAATCACGTCAAAAGACCTGAGATTTGCAAAAATCCTGTAACGGGGACATAACAAACATAACACGGACAAAAGAATCGTCCTAATTTGCAACAAAAATTTGTAGTATGCGTTACCCCAGCATAATAAAAATAAAAAGGGCTTTAGAGACCTCTCTAAAGCCCAATTTTTAGCAAGAATGAAATTTAAAAATTTTTTTTTTAAGCACTAATTTTTTTTTTATTATATCTTCCAAGGAGTAATTTGTTAGAAATAACAAAATTCGTGCATGAAGTAGGTTAAAAATTATTCAGCTAAAATAGATGTTGCTATAGTAACTTTTAAAAGTTCATCATCTTCCTACCCTCTTCCCAAATTTATTTGGGGTCGGTGCAATGAATTTTTTTCTTCCATTCTTCTCAGTTCACTGTTTATTCCTTTTCTGGTCATATCCTCTTTCACGCAGTCCATCCATTTCTTCTTGGGTCGCCCTCTACTCCTATATCTGTCAACTTTTATTCTTATTACTTTCGTCACTACATTTAGCTTCTCTTTACGCATCACATCGCTTTTTAAAAGTTAATACAGCAAAAAACTTCCCTGTTGAATTAGTAGCCGACTTCAAATAATATTGGGAATAAAGGCAAGGAAGAAAAAGAAGTGAAATTAAAGAATTATTGATATAAAGTTATTTTCAGATCATAAAATGTCTAAAAGTAATTTATAATGTATTTCTTGGTAATGCTCGTATTGATTAGAATGGCTTGATTAAAAAAGTTTCCTCATTGTAGGCTGATAAGAATATCTAAATACGGATAAAGTCAATTATCTCATTAATTCTTCCTTAACATGTTTGTCATCTAGTTATCATAATAGTTTGGACTGTCACGAATGAACTGAAAGTTAAAACTTACTAATCGTAGTCATAAATAACTCCTATAATTCTTTTTCTTATTTTACCCGACTGCGGTGAAGCGAAAAAGGAGGGTAATATGGTTGGCATTCTATGTGTGTTTCACTACTGAATCGTTTGTATGAATGATGTTTAAATAGATTCGTCAAATTAGCGCAGGTGATATAGACTTCCGGTAAACGTAGTGTAGTAGGACATTCAGGCCAGGAGAGGCGAGGTGGAGTGACGACCTGCGTAAGATGCCTGGCAGGAGCTGGATGCGAGAAGCCCAAATCAATCAGAGTGGTGTGCAATGGAAGAGTTCATGTCCAGCAGTGGACTACGATAGGCGCATGAGGATGATGATGATATAGACCAGTGGCGTAGCGTGCCTCGGCGGGGCCCCGTATAAAAATTTGTTTGGGGGCCTTTATGGAAGGTAAAGATTTCTCACCAAAGAAAAAAGAATGTTTACAAAAAATTAAAAGTAATACTTATTCATCATTTATCTGTCACTTTGTCTTAAATTTTTACAATAATAACAATTCAAATTAAATATACACTCTTTTTGCCTTTTTTTCGGCTAAGTGTTTAATTACTTTTGAACGCACGCTTTACGCAGGAAAAAAATGTATTTTTTGACTTTTGTCATTTCTAAAATAAAAAAAAATTGGGAAGTTTTTATTAATTTTTGAGGGCCCTCTTGTTCCGGGGGCCTCGTATAATTGATACGGCAGATGCGGCGGTAGCTACGCCCCTGATATAGACTTATTACTCTATTTAAAGTTTTTACGTAGTCAGATTATAGTAACTCAAACTTTTTGTTATTAAATTTAGATGCAAAATATATTCCACTGACGTAAGATTTTTAAAAACCGTTACAACAATTCAATCTTCCACTTATTATTTGTTAAATTTCAGGGATTATGAGCATAAATAAATAATGAGACATTCGAAATTCTATTGATAACGATAATAACATAATACTACATAGCTTAGGGTATTTGTTGTTAATAAAAAATATTTTTTTCCTGCTATCTATAGTTAAGTAAGAGTTGTAAATGGCCTAACTTTAATACTACGAGTAGCAAATTGTAAAGTTGTTGATTACGAGTACACTGCCAATGTATTAGGTCTCATCAACAGCCTTTAACAGTCCACTGCTGGACATAGGCCTCTACTTTGAAAGGAGGTTTTGGCCTACTATACCACGCTGGCCAGACGGGTTGGTAAAGGATTTGTTTCAAGTTTTCCTTCTCTTGGCCACTGCCAAGCTAACATCACTATGTTAGCTGCTTGTTTTGTTCCTTTAGTCGCCTCTTACGACACCCATGGAATGAATAGGGGTGGTAACCCTTGTATTCTTAATCCGTCTTTTTAGGCATTAGTTCTAATAATATAGAATTATCTCAATGGGCCATAGTGTGGGTCACCATGCTTTCCATCAAGCAGAGTTCCTGGAACTTTATAACTTAGAGGCACAAAAATATGAGTCTGATAGGAGGATATCAGGCTCATGTTTACTTACACTCTTCATTCCTTAATTAACACTCAGGAATTGAAATTATTCCTTGAATTTGAAAGGGAATAAATAAACATTTTAATTTGGTTTATCAATACCATGGTTCTGAGGGAATAAACTGGTATTATATGATTTATTACGAAGTCGGACACAAAGGATATCATACGTGTCAATGCGTATATAATACTGACTGACTGATATCCAATATTAAAGTCAAAGTAATATTAAAGAAAATTGAAGACATGTAAGAATTAAAAAAAACAACCAGTTTATCTAAACACCTTTGTAATTCATTGTCTTATCTTGTAACATTAATCATCAGATCATTGATATACTTCCACTCTGACGATTCAAAACAATAATTATTGAAATTAACGAAATCTCTCGGTGTTTACAAGAAACAACTAAAGAGGTTCTTTATTCCGATATCTGTATACGTCACATATCATAGAAATACGTATACGTATTTATCCGAGATTTCTATTGCTATTGTGATAACACTATTATCATTGTTGCTTATAATTTAGATATAATGAATGATCTTGATTTAAAGTTTTTACTCTCATTGCTAAATACCTGAACGGTTAGGTAGAGGCGTTCTAAATGTTCATATTTTAATTGTAATGCGTCATATCACGAAATAGTCCTTTTATCGTCAACCTTTAACTTGAGTATTTCATATAAAATTGAAAGTAAGTTGTAAGTAAAGGATTATCAGAGAGAAAGCTATAGGGAAAAAGGTACCTATGTGGTCCATGGTGATGAATTAGAGACCCCATTTTATACTATGTAAGGACATGAATATATAAATAAAAGTTATTGGTTCATACGGACGAACATGTGGTTCCAAAAACGTAGGTACTAAAATTTATCATTCGAGTAATACGCAAGTGTCTGGCAGAATGATCGGTTAATGTCCAGTTTGCTTATAAGTATACAATCAAGAACGTTTCAGTGTTTCCTCAATTTCACTGTTTAGTTTTTCACGTTACAGTGTTTTCAGTACCGGATACCTACATTCTAGCCGTGTAATCTTCAGTGTTTATCAGAGTTACTTGATAGAATGTACTGTAAAAGTTATATAACCATAGACATTTAATTAAAAACTATAAATAAATAAATATCACCTACTATATGAGACATTAAGTGAACCACGTTGTTTATGTTCAATGGGCTCTACCTTTATGGAGCAATACGACATTTTGATAAGAAAGCCTCATCACTCATGTAACGGAAGTAAAGTTTTGGTTTTAACGTTATAATTTTAAATATCGTAAATTGTAAATATTAATTAATTATTATAATATAATTAAGATTTGATTGTAAATATGTTAAAATCAGAAAGGTTAGGTATGCCGGCGTATCGATTATTTTAGCTGGCAACACTGTTAAGTGTCTGAAGGTAAGACACTGACGCAACACCGGGCACAGGCGCGTGCGACCGGTGACCGCAGGGATGGGAATCATTGACACTTTAAAATAATAATAACGCGATTGAATGATTGATTTTAGTCGATTACTTTCATGTCATAAGTCATAGACAAGGATCACAGGTGACAATGATTTTATCCCATCCCTAGATGATTATTGTTCGTTCATTCGTTCGCGAGTTCCTTTAAAAATGGAACGTCGTCGTTGACGAGCAGAGTTGTCGCGGATCGTCTCGTGTGAGCACCGCGTGTTCGGTGGAGTGCCTTATTTAAAATTATTAATCATGGGCTGTTATTCAGTGTCCTAACTGTATTTCGTGATCGCGTGCTGCAATGGAGTGAATGTACGAGAACATTCTCCTCACCCGCTAAACTCACGTCTACCCTCAATTAGAAATGTGAGGCCTGCTAACGTTCCCAGTGGATTCAAGATTTAACATCAGAAGTGGGATACGCAGGGTAACCGCCTGAGGAGAGTGGTGTGAAGTGAACAGCGGTGAGCAGCCCGGACAATCGAACTGTTTACAAAAGCATGGTGATGAAAATCTCAATTACTGGCGACCGCTAAATCAGCGTTTTTGCACACAAGGGCACAGCATTTTGCACATGATATTCTCTCTCGAGTGTCGCGAACAGCGAGAGGGTTCTGAAGAGCCGTCTAAATGAGGCTTCGAACAGATCTCAGCTATGTATGCGGACAGGCTGGATATGTCGCGTCGGTTTGTGAAGAGCGCAAGGGTTCGGAGCTACAACGGTGAGGGAGGTGCACATCTGTAAACATGAATCGACGAGGAGCGGAAGCAACGCGGAGTCCGGTGAGATCGTTTCTTTTTATTTTCTCGTTGATAGTGGGCATGCTTTTCGTTAGTATTTTACACAGTGTCGTGGTATCGGGGGTAGTTAAAAAAAGAAAAGGAACCGTAAGATGTTTCGCAAATACTATCTACTACTAAGTTACTATTTTACGTTGTGCCGAAAGGAACGATAAAAGGTAAAGTAATTCTATAGGCAGTGATTTTTTTAAGCGAGTGCGTCAGTGTGCAAATTAACCGTATTGCTTTTTTTTTACAAAAGTGAGTTTCAGCGAAAAGCATACCCAAACTAAGCTAAGCTCTTGAGGATATAGATACTGACTTAAACTGTGTGGGCAAAATCAAATCAAAAATCTTATTGATCTTAATTTAGTTACGAAAATATTCTGAATTCTTTATCGATGGTATACCAGGGCATCGCGTCTTTACAGGAGATTTACGGGTAGACCCTATTGATCAATATAAGAATGTTCAAAGACGAAAAAGTTTCAGCCCTCCTAGAAGCGTAAGTTATTTACGGTAGTTCCTCACCCTCACAAGATGGTGAATATGGGTATCTAACTAAGCCCTTTGATCTTAGAAATTCGGCTGCAGTCTATCAAAGGTGAATCAACAAGGCTTAGTAATAAACTTAGATATAGCGTTGCGCTGGTTTACATTGATTAAGGACTTGGTTTCTCTGATAAACTTTCCCATTGTCTGGAACGTTGTTTTAACCCTGAGAGCATTGCCAGACGCAGTTTTCCTTTTTTTTTTTATAGAAATGTAAATTCATGAGAACAGGAGTACATTTTGTGGATCGTGTAGTTAGAGCAGGAGAAATGGTCGATTTTCCTACCACGAAGATTGCTACTCAGAATAGACCGTTCTTGGGCCTTGCCTCTTACTTCAGAAACTTTATACCCAAATAATACTCGTATGGTAGGCCCACTTTATTTACTGGACGGGACAATAAGGTGGATGGACCTACATGACAATATTTAAAAGAAAACTGTTCAAATACTTAGCTCAGGAGTCTGTACTAACAATATTAGATCGTGAGGCGGCAGCTATTGAGTTTCACACTGATGATGTTTCTAACGGTTATGGGGCCATAATCATTCAAAGAAAGAATGGTTTGCTACATGTTGTCATATCTTAGTGTCATATTTTAGTTGACGAACGACTGACGCAGAATCGCGATTTCATTCGTAGGAACTAGAAACTATGATAGTCGCCTGAGTAGTCGAGATCTTTAATCGCTGTCTTCTGAAAAACAGGTATATAACCTAGTTTTCCTAGTTTAACCTAGAGTTTCTATAGAAATAAAAACAGATCTTGTAACATTTTAACTATTGTATCTGTGTTAAATATTTTTGATTAAATAAATTATTATTATTATTATTATTATTATTAAACAGTGTTTGTATGGGCAGCATACACCATTAGTGGTGGGTATTTCTACAGGATTTAATATTGTGCATAAGGTGCCAACAAGTAACATGCTGATTTCTTGTCTAGACATCCAATCCTAAAAACAGTTTGTGATGAGTCTAATGCCAGTACATTATCAGATGAAACTGTAAACGTAATATTAGAATATTGTAGAGGACCGGGTGTCGTGTTCCTCCGACACAGAGGGGGGATCCTCCGACCAGGCGAGGTGGTCGTGCCTGCTGGGCCGCTGCCCAATGGTTGATGTTGGGATGTCGTGTGTGTGTGCTAATCAGCTCGAGAGTTTCTCATCGCGATTCAGGATTGGTAGTTGCTCCGTGTAGTTCATACCGTGTGTTCTTCGTGGTTCAGTGTTTCTTCGCGAGATGGCGCTGAGTGTTAACTTTATCAAGGGTAGTTAGCGGTAGAACAAAATCGTGATATCAAAGGTCTCCTCTTGGTGGGGATTGACGCCGTGCGTCACCGCGTTGGTTGTGGACTTGCGGGACGCATTGTGGCTGCGTGGTCTTGCCGTTGGATGTTGTTTTCCTGGAGGGCCTCCAGCTGGGCTGTGCGGATGCTGCCTTGTGGCAGCAGCCAAGGCTGGCTGCTTGGCGTGGCCTTTGGGTTGCGGGGGCGTTCGTGGCGTGTCGTGCCACGGGTGGTCGCCCGTCCGGTTCTGGCCGCGCCGTCGTTGCTTGCCCTTGGTGGTTGTTTCCGGTCGCCTGGGGCCTTTAGGGTTGGCAAGTTGGCCTTCATCAATGCCTAAGGACACGGGTCCTGCCATGCGATTTACATAGATATTGCGGGGGGATTGGGCGGTAAACATGATGGGAGGGAGTGCGTGTCTTTCATTACTCGGCATCTCTCGATGATCATACCTTAATTAAATCCCTCAAGAGGGCTGTTTGCCTATTTGGTGCACCGAAGCGTGTAAAAGCAGACTAAAGTAGGTGTTATATAGGTGCAAACTTCAAACGGTGTTGATGTGGCATAGTGTACAACATCACCTTATCGGTACTGGTTCCGGTAGGGCTAATGCTAAGCGTCTAATACGTACTCTAAAATGCCTGCTCACAATAGTAGACAACAAACCAAACAAAACTTCTGTAAGTCCAGCTTGCCTTTAACACCACTAGATCCAGAGTAACAGGCTACTCCCCTGCGGAATTAATGCCTTACAAACGAGCAATGTAGAATATCAAAAGACTATACGTCTGAGGTAGAACGCTTCATCCGAAGTAGAGCAATAGTGAGTCCATTCAGTGCAAACAATTTCGTCTTTATCAAGGATAGCGAGTGTAACCAAACCAAACTACAGTAAAAGTTCAAAGGTAAGATCCTTTTATTGTCAAGGTACTAAATCATTATAGAGACGAGCTGAGAGACGTTGGTGGGTCTAACATAACCTGTAAGTATGCTCATGAAATTCAAAATCTATAGTCATGGCAATGAACATAACAGCCTATGAGGAAAGTGATGCAGCATCGACATCTAGTCCACATACTTTAGCCTCTGCCTCCGAACATGAGTACTAAAGGTGAGTTTATAACGTTTGTGCACTCTTCTTCATTCTTCTTCTTCCTCAGCATATTTGCTTCCTACATGGTTTTCCATACGCTTCTGGATGCGGTGTGTCTAGTCTTTCTTTATATCTTCCGACCACCTGGCAGCTGGTCTACCAACACTTCGACTTCCTGTTCAGGGTCGCCAGAATAGTTATATGACTTCATCTATCGTAGTTTCTTCGGAAAACGTGTATGACCAATTGCTATTTCATTTGCGCAATTCATTAATTACATTTGTGTATATTCTGTTCTTTTATCGAGAACCAATTTAGAGAACGTACGTAGAGTATCGATCCAGAGCGTGCGTACGTACGTAACGTAGCGAGCGTACACTGGATGGGTACTCGGTTGGCACGTGTCTGAAAAAGGGGGCTGGTCTGGAAAACGGATCGATGCCTCTGATCAGACTACGCGGTATGTAGCCTTATTGATGGGTAGTTAATAGGCGCGTATCTGAAAAATGGGGCTGGTCTGTAAACCGGATCGATGCACCTGATCAGACTTCGCGATTTATAGTAGGGTTGATGGGTAGTTGGTAGTCGCGTATCTGAAAAATAGAGCTGGTCTGTAAACCGGATCGATGCACCTGATCAGACTACGCGATGAGACTGGTGGAAGAGACGCTGATGGTTGTCCGGTCCGAGGCACCATGTGAGTTTGTGATCGGTCGAAGGGACGCCTGAGGTCAGTTGTCTGCCCAGTGTGTGTATGTGTGTGTGATTGGTGGAAGGGGCGCTGACGGGTTGTCAGGTCCGATACACCATGCGAGTTGGTGGATGGTCGAAGGGACGCCTGAGGTCAGGTGTCCACCCAGTGTGTTTAATTTAGATGCGAGGGGTAAAGATCGAGATCTTTTTAAACAGGTGTCATGAATTAGTAACGAGTCAGTGATGGACGAGCGATTTTTTTTTCTCTGATTGACGAGGAGTACGAGACCTGTAGAGGTGAGTGATCGCACAGGGACGTGCGATTGTCAGTATGGCCGTGCCGGCGTATCGATTATTTTAGCTGGCAACACTGTTAAGTGTCTGAAGGTAAGACACTGACGCAACACCGGGCACTGGCGCGTGCGACCGGTGACCGCAGGGATGGGAATCATTGACACTTTAAAATAATAATAACGCGATTGAATGATTGATTTTAGTCGATTACTTTCATGTCATAAGTCATAGACAAGGATCACAGGTGACAATGGTTTTATCCCATCCCTAGATGATTATTGTTCGTTCATTCGTTCGCGAGTTCCTTTAAAAATGGAACGTCGTCGTTGACGAGCAGAGTTGTCGCGGATCGTCTCGTGTGAGCACCGCGTGTTCGGTGGAGTGTCTTACTTAAAATTATTAATCATGGGCTGTTATTCAGTGTCCTAACTGTATTTCGTGATCGAGTGCTGCAATGGAGTGAATGTACGAGAACATTCTCCTCACCCGCTAAACTCACGTCTACCCTCAATAAGAAATGTGAGGCCTGCTAACGTTCCCAGTGGATTCAAGATTTAACAGGTATATTAGTAGGTACAGGAGTGTCGAGAACACACGGCAATTCAAGATGAATCCTTTGGATTTTGGTCATTTGCATTTACTATCTCCGTTTAAAAATAGATTTGTAGTATTTTTATTATGATGGAGCCAAAAATATCCTGTCAAAAATATCGTGTCAGCGTTCCAAACACGATTTTCATGGTACTGCACTGGTACTATTATGTATTCTGTGGTACTGCCACTCATCCCTTGTCCGACGACTTCTTCCCACTTTCCTGTGGAATCTTTACAGAATATATGTTTTTTAAAAGATTAATTGTACCACTTGCGAAACCATTTACTAAAATTTACTTACAACATCATATTTAATTTTGTTGAAAAGCTCTTAGTATGGTGGAATTTGTAAGTCGTGGTGACAGGATATCATAATTTCCGAATTGTTTGATTTATACAAATTAATAAGAGTTACAGAATTCAGTTAAGCATGATAAGGGTAAGTAAACAATTAAATGGAACAATTAGTTTGAGTAGTACCGTAACTTACCTCTTTATTTAAGTCTAAGTTTCTTCTATGGAGATGTATGACTCATATCAAGTTGGAATTTATATCAAGATAAAAATAAACCTGCACTCGGTTAACATAGAGTATTTGTTTTTTTTGCGAGCTAAGAGCAAGTAATTGGCATAAACAATGTAGATGATCCTAATGAGGCTAATAAATTATTGTTACTATAAAGCTTATCCTAATGTATAATTAAAGTGTAGCATTTTTTTAAAGTACACAAAAACTACTTGCTTTATGCTAACGTCAACCATGTTATGATGATACAACGAAAGATCGGACAATCAAATAACAATAAATTGACTTTACAGCTTCATTATTATCAGCTCAGTCTATTACAAGCCACTGCTGAAGATAGGTCTACTCTATAAATCTCCATTTACTTCTCTTTCTTTAGTGCTTCAACCAATATAACTGTCGATTGACGCAATAATTAATGGTACGTGGATTTAAAATAGTAACCAATAGACAATTGTTATGTTTACGTATTAATGCGTTAATTTTGTATGACGTTTTCCAAGTGAGCGCATTTTACAAGTTATGCCTCTATAACTCCTGAACTAACAAAGTCATCTAATTCGTTATAGTTTTCATTTAAAGTTTATTATAGTCAGCCGTTAAGCTTTTAGTGGTGGGGGGGGGGGGGCACGCCCTGTTTTTACAAAAAAGTATCCGTTACAGTAGAATTTCTGGCAAACGGATAACAAAATCGAAAAATCGTTTTAGAAACCCTTTATTGTTTTTAAAAGACCTATCTAACCTCTAAAAGAACTCCCCTACACGTAAACTCGGGATGTTTTTATAATATTATTTATAAATATTTTTATTTGAGGTACTTTCCTCAATTAAAATATTTTTCATAATCTTATTGTAGCACTTTGTCTACGTAATTACAACACATATTCATGCAAAGTTTCATCTTTCTAGCACTTACCGTTTGGACGGTAAGTCGAGGACGGACGGACGGACGGATAGATACTTCATAGCTTCAATTGACGTAAACATGAGTGTTTATTTTGTCTTAATAAGGAAACATTTTTTTTAACGCGGGCTAGGGTTTCGCACCATACTCTTCATGGGGTAAACGAAGGACGTGTGTGGGACTGGTCCCTAGCAACTGGTTTACCCACTAAACCCCGCGGTGGCTAGCCTAATAATACGTATTAACATTGAAAAATTAAATCGCTTGTCGCCCTTAACTTAAACCATGTGACGTTGATCACACTTCTTAAGATACGTCGTTTGTCATTTTTTTTCTGAAAACACTCCTGTGTCCGGTTAATAATTGTAAAATAATATTATGGTTTTGTCCTCATGTAAGTGGCATTTTTTATGAATATTTTTAGAAATAAAGATCTTTAAACCGTGTTAAGGATGAAGCACGTAGTTCATTATAATGAAAGAAAGTTCATCGTCCAAGGTTCAACCTCTTTTCATTAATCAGTATTTTCAATTGACATAACCCTATTGTATTTCTTCTGTATGAATGATGAGACCTAGCTAGATCAACACACCATGATTCATGCCGGTTCAATGTCTGGAAGTCCGCGTTTATGTTATCCCATCAAAACTGCTAAATGTGTTATGCTTTTTTTATGTCAACATGCAAACCGTGCTGTTAACTTAATAATAAGAAAGAAATAGAATAGCTGTGTTTAAAAGAACTTTTACCCTTATAAGAATTAGCAGAAAGCTGTTTGATCTCAGCAACCGTATATATTTTACATATATTTTCCAATCGAAACCGACAGTTGACATTTTTTAAATTATTATCTTTAATTATTATAATTGTGACTCAAATTGTAATTATCGCTCTTTTATTGAAGTAATGTCTTTTACATTTTAGAATATTTTCTGGACTTTAAAAGAGACTGTGATCCCTGAGTTTGTTTCGTCCTTTCTTCTCAGGGCTAGTCCAGTTAAGAAAAGCCGAACTCATTTGCTCAAAAAAAAAAGTTTAACTTGCAAAAGTGTTCATGTAATGTCATAAGTCGAGACAGGTGGTTCATGTTTGTATTAGGCCATCATTAATAGACCCACTTACACTACTCACTATGTAACCCCTAGCCCTGTCAAGGGGGAATTTTTAGTACGCCCTAGCCCTATCCAGGGGGAATCACACACTGACGAGTCAGCAGGAGAGCATGAGATTGCTCAGGGCGCCGTTCACAAATAGAGTCTGAATTCAAAACAAAACCAAGAGACACAAGAAAAGGTTCGTGTGCGCATATGTCGATGGGCGGTCAGGGAACTCTTCAAGGAAACACATTCTCAGTCTCACACATACATACATCTATATTTCAGTACATATTTATAATGGTCCATAGTCAAATCAATTGTATCACATAATTATCAGTCATTAACATTAAAGTATTATGTTTCTTATATATTACCAAAACTAAATAAGAGGGTTGACATATAAAAAAAAATTATGGCTTAAGCTTCCCTGGTTCTATGGGGGCTCGACCGGGATGTGCAGGCGTCAGGCGAGAAAACACAGCCACCCCGATGTGCTCCCTGGGGTCCCTCATCGTGTATCATCGGGGAACGCGTACCGGTGAAAAGAAAACGTAGGTATTAATTTAAATAAAATAAATGCAACCCCAATACGTGACCCAGTAACTGCTTTGAGGTGAGCGGCGCGGAGCTGGCTACTCCTTCTGCTCTCAAGAGAAAGGGCCGAGGAACAGCCTGCCTAGGCCAGTAGGAGCTCAAGTGATGAATCTTTCCGTAGTTCTGGACAAGATTCTACAACTGGGGCTCAGGAGAAGCGTATGTGGCCTCAGTTCTGGAGATTATTCCACAAGGGCACTGGACCCTAGGGAAGATACCCAATCCTAAATATATGGTCACACAAAAGAGACAGCTTAAAATAAAGTTTTAAAAGAATTATAGAACTTACCACGAAAACTGTGGGTGACTCAAAAGAATTATTTTCACAATCAAGAAATACGACACAGAGAATTATACTTTGATTATAGCACAGTAGGAAATGAATCGTTCGGAGATGAAAACTGGCTTTTATAACCCGAACTCGGACTTTTCTGGAAGCTATTTCCTACTTTCTTACAAAACATTTTATGACATCGTATGATTTTCAAAGACAAAATAGAATACAGATTAAAATATTTGACATAACGACCTAGTCTATGACTAAGAAGTGAATTAATTACGACGTGAACGCCATCCTGCGCCTCGTTGGTGAAAACAATTCAATTCGCAAATGTCATCGGTTATGATGTAACTACCGCAGACCATAGAGAGATGGCGCTAATAACAGAAAATTAATTCCAAGAATGTTAGATAATTTCGTGATATTTAATTGTAAAAAAAAAGGTGTTACAACTACAACCTGATATAACCTTGGCACTATGTCAGATACACACTAATAAACAATACCCATTAAATAATGATATAAGAAACTGTTTTGACACAAATTGTGGTTTCCCCTTATAGACAAAATTAATATTTTGTTTATAATATTAATATCTAAAGATATAATATCAGATAATCATAAATTATACGAAAATATTTAATGCAATCTTCTTGATTTGGTGATAACTTATGATTGCTTTCGGTATAAATGCACGCGTGTTTCAAAAAACATTACTTGGTATTCCAAGCCAAAGGTAGCAACATGCGTGTCATCATTCTGTTAGCTGTTATTAGCGCGGCTGTGGCCGGTAAGCTACTAATATATTAGCAAAACATCAGTTACTAAATTATAATGTTTTTTTAGGGTTCCGTTGCCAAGTGGCAAAAAACGGAACCCTTATAGATTCGTCATGTCTGTCTGTCTGTCTGTGCTGTGTCTGATGCTACGGAAGCATTCATGGGCGAGTCCGACTCGCACTTGGCCCCTTTTTTTCATCATTTCTTTAATCAAGAAAACATCGAGACAAGCTAGAGTTCCAAAATTTCTTAATAGTCTAGATTCTAGGCGTGTGGATACTTCATTGCAATACCCTTTTTTTTCCCGTGAGGAAATCCTCCCGGACACCACCAGTTGATGGCTATCACGGGCCATCTACGCCTATTGTAGATGTCCCTCTCTCATGTGGGAACCCCCATGTTCCCTTACTGATCTCAAAAGCGGCGCGGGCACATCGTAGTACTCGCGTCGCCACCCTGCCTGGCGGACCTGGAGAGTTCTAAGTCTCCCCCGGTCCCGCTCCGCCTAAGGTTTCCACACATTACAATAATATTAGAGTAGTGTTACGAGCGACTGTTCACGTATAGTATTTAAAACATCAATGATTTAATATTTCATTTTCACATCTTTCAGCAACCCCAGATGCACCGGTTCCCTCTAACAGGATCGTCGGTGGGTCAGTGACCACAATTAATCAGTGGCCCTATATGGCTAATATTATGGTCGGAAGCGGAAATGCCTTCAGTCAATTCTGCGGTGGTTCCATCCTTAACAACAGATCTGTTCTGAGCGCAGCCCACTGTGTTAGGACGCCAAATCAGTAAGGACAAATAATTTTAATGTTATACATTTGTGTTATACATTTATGTATACTTATTACTAACAAACGGAAATTAATTCGTGCAGTCGCCTCATACGGACTGTGTGACTACAAACAGTGCATCCTGAGCCCAAAACGTGCTAAATATAACACGGTTTTACATTTATTTTAATGAATACATTAAACCACGATTTAGACTATAATATTAAGGTACTGTTATGTATAATTTTTAAATATGGCGATTTGGGTGCTATCCTCACGGATGAAACTCGATCATTGAAATTTCATTCTATAGACACTGATTTTAAGGCACAAAATAGCAGGATTGAGGCCCTATACGAATCGTAAGGATATTTAAAAACATATATTATGTTCCTAGTGATTGCATTAATTTCCGTTAGGTTAAGAACAGTCATAAAAGAATTAAAAGTATCTTAAAATATTAAAAAATCTAATCTCATCTAATCTAATCTTTTCAGCAATTTCAATGCTAACCAGCTTCGTCTACGTCTGGGTTCAACTTGGGCCAGTAGCGGAGGATCTGTTTTCAATGTCGCCCAAAATATTATGCACGCAAGTTACAACATGTGGAACATGGACAGTGATATTATGATTTTCCGCAGTAGTTCCAATATCGCTTATTCCAATGTGATTAGACAAGGAACCATCGCTGGCGCTAACTTCAACGTAGCCGACAACCAAGCTGTTTGGGTAACCGGCTGGGGTAGACAATGGGTAAGAACATTTTTGATACTGAATTCTTAACAAACAAATTAAATAAACATAGGTATTTAATTTAATTTGAAATGTCCAGAATATAAACATAATTTAAAATACAGAAAGCCAAAATGCATTTGGCTGATCCTTTCAGTGTAGAATCTCTATTAAAATTTATTTTCAATCTTACTTTAAGACTTATATTCCGAACTGTTACGAAACATGTTTTATTTGTTTTATAGTCCAATGGACCTTCCTCGGAACAGCTGCGCCAAGTCCAAGTATATACCATCAACCAGAACGTTTGTAACCAACGCTATGGAGGTAGAATTAACGCTAACATGTTGTGTACTGGCGTGCTCAACGTTGGTGGTCGTGACGCGTGTCAAGGTGACTCCGGCGGCCCCGTGTTCCTCGGCCGTGTTATTGTTGGTGTCACCTCTTGGGGTGAAGGCTGTGCTCTTGCACACTTCCCTGGAGTTAATGCTCGCGTATCACGTTTCTCTAACTGGATTGTATCAAACCGATAAACATAATTAAACATTCCCTCAACACAATTTTGTTTACAGACTGTATAAATGATTAATAAATTATTTTTCATGAAAATTAAGATATTTTATTGTTAAATATTACTTAAAAGTTTATGACAAAAATGTTTAGGAGAAACTACACTGAGACTACTTCGTGCTTTGCACGCTAAGACAGCACTTTAAGCCGTCAGCTTCGGTTACTAAGCGAACTTCTGTGGTAATCGTTACGGGGGCGGGGGCGGGGAGCTAGGGCACTCGTTAAAAGTTTGCATGTAAAAGACGGAAGATATGAAATGCGCTACTTGCCTGCGATTTAAAAAGTCGAGCAATCATGTCATTTAGATTATGGAGTTCTGATGGCAGTCACTGCACAAAAGTCGAAGTATCGTAGTACACTTGAAGCCGATCCAAATTTAGTTTACAAACAATAAAAAGTTTCAAGAGCTATAACCCGACTACGTAAGGACTGATAAAGTATATTTTATTCTTACCCATGTCACCCGGGTAATTATCATACCTATTGACAACTCATCCAGTAAAATCGGGTCAGTGCTTACACAAACATACACAGACTGCCAAATATATTATTACCCTTCCATTTGCAATCGCCGTACGTGAAATATTTATAACATGTACATTTCTCAATAAAAATAAATCCATTTAAGCAACTATGGAATTTATTCCTACTACAATTTTTTTTGAAGTTTCCTTAAGTAGGGACTGAATATGAACCGACTTGGTACTATATGGATCTTGCAACTTTTTACGATAGTAGAACTGGGTTGTTCTCGACTTGGATTTTTTCAAGTTATGTTTTGTGATGGCATAGTTTTATCTGTTAATGCAGTCATTAACAGTCACAATTTAATGCTGCAGTCGAAGGGCAAAGTAAACACGTCGACGAACAAGTGTTTCCCTTTCAGAGGTATACAATCGTATGTTACTATCACTTTCAGAGGAGATTCTCTTTCAGAGAGAGTAGTTTTTTTTTTATACGTCATAAATCGTAACACGCAATATACCTTTCATCCAATCAATACACTAGTATAAAAACATCGATGAAAGTTACAACGAACTACAAGAACTTTTAAATGATGTTACTTGATGGTACGGAACCCTTCATGGGCGAATCCGACTCGCACTTGTCCGCTTTTTTTTATTATCAAAAGGGGTTACACACCTCGAGGAGAAGCTTCTTAAGGGTAAAAAAATAAGGGAAGATGGATCAGTCGGTGATTTACAAAGTAGGATATTCCAAGAAATAGGGGTTAAAGTTAGGTAGGTAGCTTATAAAAATCTAAAAAAAAATATCTGTAGCAAATACTAGCTTATAACCATAACAAAAAACAAATAATTTCTTACCTAAAAATTGAACCACCGAAAGAACTGAAAAGCAGAAAATGATAAATTATTAATTACTTAATCTTAATAAGTAACTTTTTAAATTTGTGTAAGCATATCTAATTATTTCTGAGTTGGCGCCATATACGAAAATTCATTAATTACGTAAAGCATGTGTCCGTGTGGTGACGGATTAAGAATACAGTGTCACCACCCCTATTCATCCCGCGCGGGTGTCGTAAAATGCGATTAAGGGATAAACTACCCAAGACAACATCAATGCAAAGAGAAGGAAAACTTGAAACCAACCCTATACCAACCCGTCTGGCCAGCGTGGTATAGTAGGCCAATACCTCCTTTTCTAGGAGAGGCCTATGTCCAGCAGTGGACTGTTAAAGGCTGTTGACGATGACGTATAGCATGATGACACGTTCTTGTTTGTCAATTAGATTTTTCTTTGTCTAGTCTGTGCAGTTGTGCAATGCGCTTCCTCTCGAGGTCAAAATGGCGAAAAATCGAGACACATTTATGATGAAGGTAAGGAAGCTTTTATTGGGCGAATTAGCGGATTCAACGGGTTCTTAGTTTATCAAAGATTCTTATTGGATTCTACGTTAATAAATATATGTACGTGTATGTATGAGTATAAATATAAACGTATATATGTATTTTTATGTAGGTATATTACTTACCATATAATATGTATGTATGTAATATATGATGACTATGACTTTTTCTACTATAATCTATCCATTCATCGTATATGCACCTACCTCATTTTTTTCTCTGCATCGCCCAATCGGTCGACTGGCAGAAAATGCCTAAGGCATTAAGTCCGCCGATGCGTGTATTTGTGCATAAAGTATATAAATAAATAAAATGTACTTATTTCTATAAAGCTCAGGTAATTTAGTTATCTTTGTTTATTGACGGTTTGGCGCCGACGCAAAATTATTTCGTTAAGCTTACACTAAATTAAGTTAGTTCTTAAGGATAAGTAATAATAGTTTATTATTTGCTGCTTTTCAATTCCTTTGGCATTTAAATTTTTCTGCTAATATTACAGAATTAAAAAATCTACAATTTTTAATGTAGAATGAGAGCACTAAAACGATACTAAATTTTGACCCCAATCTGGCATTCATCAGCCAACGAAGTACCCAGATTTTTAGGGTTCCGTAGTTTATAACTCGGAACCCTTACAGTTTCGTTATGTCCGTCCGTTGTACTGTTTAGATTGATTTTATTCATCGCGCTAAGTGTTTGATAATGCCTGTATATGTAGTAACATTAATTATGTTTTATTAACAGGATTAATCTGCAAAAAATACTTTGCAAAGATAAATGCAGTCTACGTAATTAGATATCTACCTATTAAAGATTGTCTTTTGTTATCGTAATTTATGTTTCGGGTATTAAGGTGATGGGATTATGAAATATAATCATCATCGTATGGTTAGTTGTTCACGAGTTTAGCTTTGATAAAAAGATTACTTGGATCTTTATCAAAGCGTACACATAAATAATGCACTCGGGCTATCATTGCCATGCAGACGGTAGCACTGGTGATTTATGTATTTTTATACCAGCTGCGTCAATATTTCTAAGAAAACGTTATCCAGAACGTAAGAAAACGTGCGTCTGAAATCGAATCTAATTTATTGATAATTTAGATTCGATTTCAGACGCACGTTTTCTTACGTGCATCCACGCCACCAATTATGTATCCTTGAGGATACATAATTGGTGGCGTACACGGTCAAAAGCTACTGTTTATTGTATCAAAGCGCATGATGATTGTGATAGTCAGATAATTGCCCTATTGCTCTTGACGTATCTGCTAAACTAGCACCAGAAGTACTGAGTCTGTCCAACCATTTAGAACTTTGTATGATGCAATTAAATTCCATTGTTTGCAACTACCTTGTTGGTCTAGTGGTTAGCGTATGCGGCTACTGATCAAGAGGTCTCGGGTTCGATTCCCGGGTCGAACCAAATATTATTTGTGTTATGCACAATTAATATATGTTTCGGAGTCTGTGTAACTGTAACTAAAAAAAAATATGTTTATGTTATTATATCAGTTGTCTAGTACCCTTAATACAAGCTCTGCTTAGTTTGGGACTAGATGGCGTTGTGTGTAAGACGTTCAAAATATTTATTTAATAAAAAAAATTGGAATAACATTTTCATCTCCGGGTAGGGCCTTTACAGGACAACACGCTTTAGGGTGGAGGAAAGATGCACTAGGACGAAACGGTTCGGCTCGTCCTTCTTATAGCGAGCAGTCAAAAGTTGGAACTCACTACCAGCTCACGTGTTTCATTATCACTACGATCCAGGGACCTTTAAGCGGGTCGTGAAAAAGAATCTAACCCATAGTGTGGGCCGCCATACTTCGTTGTCTGCATTTGCAGCATTGGTTTCCCCCACTCTAGGATTCTGCTCGTGCTTTCCATCAGGCAGGGTAGAGTCACTTTGGTGGGCTAGAATTATAAAAAGACCTATCAGTTTCCCTTCCAGTAGTTACTTACCTTCATTAGGTTTGACTGCCTATTGTAGAAAGAATAACTAATATTTTGGACAGCATTTATGTATGACAATCATAGTGAATTTGTCTTTTTCATAACTCATTAGAATCATTATTCCTCTCGACTTGCGCAGGACAGCTGGCAGGAGCAGAAGCCCAAAATCGATCAGCAGTGGATTGCACTAGGCAGACGATGATGATAATAACAATATTCCTCTCACTATTTTAAGACTAATCGATAATCCTCCCACCTATCTTTTTATTAATTTACCTAGAGTCCTAGATTATGATCATAAATATGAAATAGTTGAAATGCTTTGGACAATGATGATAATATACTGGCTTAAGATATTTATTTTTACTTAAAACGTTTTCCTCCTATTTATAAGCAGTACAATGCTATAAATTTCCTATCTTTTACATAATAACATTCCAGTAACATTCCATCCAGGCTTATTCCGTCGTAGGGGTCAACAATTATAGCGAATTATGGGTGGATAACGAATCACAATTACAGTGTATATGATAGCAGCCATGTTTATTATTTAAGTACTGGTTTATTATTCTAACATTACTTATTAAGTACTAGCTTTCGCCCGCGGCTCCGCCCGCGTATATGTCGGTTATCGCGGTAAAAAGTAACCTATATCCTTTCCCAAGTTCAGTTCTATCTTCATACCAAATTTCATCAAAATCGGTTCAGTGGTTTAGGCGTGAAAGCGTAACAGACAGACAGAGTTACTTTCGCATTTATAATATTAGTAGAGATATATATTAGGTATGGATATGTTTTGCTCTTACAGCTACATTATATATTATAAAGCCTATTGCTACAATGCATATAATCACGTCTTGATCTCAACGAGGAAATTATTGTGACGTGCTCGATAATAGGCACATATCTGAAATGTGCTGGTCAAGCATATCTCTGTATAAATTCCATCAATTACTTTAAACAATATATGAGGCAGGAATATATATCATATACCCATTTACATTTCTACTTTAATTAAACAACTATCCTCATATGCAAAAATACGTTAAAGGGATCAAAGGGATTTGCTATTAGGGCAATTGTCTTTCCATTTCCAGACATCAGTTTCAGCAATATTATATTCCATCTAATGCCCTTCCGTCTCATTTACTGTCAACAATTTTAATCAATTTTACATCTTTTTTTATTAAAATTCACAAAACTGATGTTCAAACACAATAAACGTGAGTACATAAATAACCTATTGACATCTACTGGATGTGGATTCTGCATGCTTATTATAAGTGAGAAATATATTCGACTAGGTTAGACAGTGTTGATTTTCTAGACCGGAAGCCATGTTGATTATTATCCAACGCACAATCAAAATGCAAGTCCATTTTTTTCTCCACAAGCGCTTCAATAATTTAACCACATGTAGATAAAATGGACACCGGTCTATAGTTTGCAATATCATCAATAGCACCCGATTTAAATATTGGAGTCCTGTGTACAAACTTCTATTATTTAGAAAATAATTATCACAATTTTTTTAATCGCTACAGCGCTTTAGAGCTATTCTCAAGGTCTCTCCGGGGTTCTTGTACCTTTTGTATATTATGTTATGATACTTAGCTTATTCTTTTATTACTTTTAGTAAAGCTTGACTATACCAAATAGGGTAGCGTCATTTAAAGCAATCATGTCCGAAAAACAGTTCTCATGATTGCCAAAATAAAATCAAGGTTGGGTTAACAGACCAACCGCCCCATGCGATTGACATCGAACGCTCGACTTTAGGATATATCTCATAACATGTTACTACACACGTTGCGAAAATGTAGATACAAACAGTGGAGGTAGTGAATTATAAAATTTATGATGAGGTCATCTGATAAAATATTCGACTAAAATTAGCCAACATAGCTAGCAGCAAAATAATGCTTGAGTACCTATGAGCCGGCACTATCAAGAACGTGTAGCCACTGGCCTGAATGAGTCTTAAAGTGATACTCCACTACTTTCTCTAGCCTGATGGATGGACGGTGGGCTTTGGCGCACGTTGTGAGTATCCTACTAAAACACTGAAAAAGGCTGATTAATAACTACTATAGTATAGTCCAGATGATAACTTTAGGTAATTTACGTTCATTCCGATTATCAGATAAGATAAAATTAGTTTATCATACACGTAAAGCAAATGTCGCTGTTGATTGATTAATCTCATTACATTATTAACATGGCGATTTATTTTTGGAATTACAGATACTAGCTAAGTAGATATAAAAAACCCAAACAAGCTACAGGAAAATAAACAATTTAAAATAAATTGTAACAAATAAACAGTAGTATTATAATTAAAATTAAAATCATATCAATCTATTACATACAGGCTCAGTTAACTATTGTCATTGTTTATAATACTGCCACAATGAATCTGCTCAGTTATCTGTTGGAAAGCATGAGCAGAATCCAAGAGTGGTGACCACCTTCCTCATTGCCAAACACTTATTCTTGCCAACTAAAAACTAAAAATTATGTAAGGTTAGGTTTCTTTGAGTGTGGCCAACACTTAACAATAATGTCGAGCATAAATATGAGCTGTTGGTCATGACATGAGGTCACAAAATTGAGTACAACATTGAGCATGATTTCAAAAACACTGGAACAAATGTTTTTCACTTCTTATAGAGTGCCCAAATACGAAGTTTTAGCGTTCAATCTTCCTTAACGACGAACTTTTATACAACTTTTATTTAAACTATAAACCCTTTTTTATTCTTTAATTATTTCTTATACATAATCAAAATGTAGTTTATATTAACTTATTCCGGCCCGTCACCTCGTAATTCACGTAATATACATACATACTTTTAAATTTATCAAACCACGCAATGTATTTTAAAACCGTTTTCATTCACAGAGAGACAGATAAATTTACTTTCATAAGTACTTACTTCCTACTTAGGAACATAAGTACAATATACACGTATGTTGACTTCCAGACCTTGAATTTTAATCCTTATCTTGACTTAATATTATAAATACGGAAGTGTTACTGTTATACTGTTTGTCTTTCTGTTCGGCTTTCTCGCCAAACGATTTATAATTATGTACATAGATAGTCTTAAGCCTGAGAAAGGACATAGGCTACTTTTTACCGCTATAACGGACGTACACGCGGGCGGAGCCGCCAGCGAAAGCAAGTTTTTTATGATAAAATTTTGTTGTATCTTGTATCGAAAATCCCTATCTCTCCTTAAATGTTTGTACGATGATGTGTAATTTTCGAGCCAGTAGTAGTCATACCAATGGTTCGATTTATTAGTAATCTTGATTAATTGCGAAACAGTCGTATTATTTACAAAACAATAAAAAAGAAGTAATAACATTAAGGTGTAATAGAAGTCACAACATTTATGAAAATTTTATTTGATTACGTAAATACTCTTTAAATAAAATTTAACGTAGGTAATAGTTATTCCTAGCACACTGGAGAACTGCTCTGCGTTGGAGTCCGGGCGTGGAGTCTTAATCGGACAGATCGGACAAAGTTTGTTATCGCCGGCATTCACTGTGTGAATGATTTATTGGTTTACACATTTTTTTTAACCATTTAAACTTTCGTCATCTAATGTCGATTTATATGACATTTATACCTCTCCTCTTGCTTGCATAGGTCATCGAATTACTTCGACTCATTTTATAATTTAAGTATAGACAGTGAGGCAATAGTCAACCTCTTTTAAACTCTTGATGTATTAAAAGGACCGTGACGTTATATCATTCCTCCAAACTTTATAAGGGAGTGTGCTGCGCAGCATCGGTGCTATTGGTTTTGCTGGATCATTGCTCCATTGGGTTAATTCGTATATGGTAAATTAAACTTTCTTTGTTGTGGCTGATGGTCCAATATATTCAAAATCACCTCTCGCGTCTCACAAGGGTTGCATTTGGGACCTATTTCATTCAGTATTTTTATTAATGATCTCCTGAATTGCTACTATTATTTTACTCCTTACTTATTCGCCGAAGACCTAAAGACAATTCGTGTCCTGTAAAGGAAATACTGATGCGTTATTGCTACAGAGTGGTATTGATCGTCTTTTACCCGTAAACTCAATAAAGTACACCATTGTTATAATAAAAAATGGCACAACACTTGGGCGACGAGTAGACACTGTCAGAGATTTAATGTAAGTGTAATATTTGACTCCAAACTTACTTTTGTTCCCCACAAAAGTTCTAATCTAATCAAAAGTTCTGGGCTTCCTTATTAGAAATATTAAATCTTTTCGTTCTCTTTAAACTTTTTAGTTTACTGTATACAGAGCGACAATCTGGACGATAGTACAGATCGCAGAAGGGAACATGCGGCTTCAACCTAGGCAATGACGTTGTTGACATGGAGATTTATGGAGAGGGTGCGGTTGATGGTCGCACCGAAGTATTCTATTGTCGCGGACCACTCGATATTCTCCCCCATGAGCTTTAACTGTGGCAGTGTCACAGCCCCTATAGATATCGTCTGAGTTTTCGCCACGTTGACCGTCGGTCTAAAAATTACTTTTCACAAAGGATAACCTACTCCCACATACAGCGTAAGCGAAAGCGAAGAAACACTGAACTACAGTAATGAACTATATAGTAACTACTATTACTGAATCGCGAAATAGAAATTCTCGCGCCGATTAGCATATAACACGCCTACATCTACCGCTTGGCACGATCACCTCGCCTGTTAGGAGGATCCTCCAATTTACAATGTGGCATTGTGAATTGTCCTCACTGTCGATCCGTGACTCTACCTAACTCACGCTGGAGGACTGCCCTGTGTGGGAGTCCGAGCGTCAAGGCCTAGTCGGACAGATCGGATGGAACCTGTCACCACCGGCGTTGATCGCGACAATGCTGGCGAGTGGCGAAAAATGGAAAGCCGCGATCTCCTCCTGTGAGGAGATCGCGGCTTTCCTTATTCTCCAGAAGTAGTCCGCCGAAAGAGGCGGCGAAGGGGACGGGACAGAGGTCGATAGCTACGCCCCTATCGTCGCTTAAAGGGTCGTTGCAGCCACATCTTGGGTAAATGTGACCGCTGCAAACGACCCGAGACAGGTGACACCCCCGGTGCGGCCGGGGGGTGTCGTTTAAGGCGGGTCGGTGTTGCACCTCATACTGCGTGGAGCGGTGAGAGGCGCGACAGCGTCCTGCCCTGGGGGTGAGGATAATCATCCCGGGATGTACCCCAGTCGTAGGGTAAGGCTGGTGGGACTTCAGAAGCCGCTGTTCCGTTCCTGGTGTTTCTCCCAACTGCCGAGGTAGTCCGCCACGGGGTTTACTGGTTCTTCCAAGCATTTGATTGTGTGATGCATAGTACACTTCTGCTGAAACTTAGGCATTATGGCATAACAGGTACATCTTGTTGCTTCTTATCTTAGTGAGCGAATACAGTATGTTGATATTAATGGAATAAGGTCCTCCGGATCACCAGTGAGTATGGGCGTGCCACAAGGCTCAATTCTGGGTCCTTTTTTATTTTTGGTGTATGTAAACGGTTTGCCATTTTTTACTAGTAAGTTATGCGATATTGTTCTATTTGCTGATGACCCTTCTCTTATATTCAAAACCAATCACAAAAACGATTACTCTGACGAAGTAAATAGGTCCCTCGCATTGGTCCTTGACTGGTTTACATCAAATAACTTGCTTTTGAATTCTAAAAAAACCAAATGTATTAAGTTTAGTTTGCCAAATATAAGGAATATCAGTACAAATCTAGTTTTAAACAATGAAGTTATTAATTTTGTTGATTCAACGGTTTTTTTGGGAATTACTTTAGATAGTAAGTTACAGTGGGGCGCCCAAATATCGTGTCTCGCAGGGAAACTCAGTTCTGCAGCGTATGCTGTCAGCAAAGTCAGACAGCTTACGGATGTGGAAACAGCAAGGCTAGTATATTTCAGTTATTTCCACAGCGTCATGTCGTATGGCATTCTGCTATGGGGCAAGGCAGCTGATATTCAAACAACTTTCATTCTCCAAAAACGTGCAGTGCGTGCGATTTACAAACTAGGTGCACGGGTTTCCCTTAGAGAAAAGTTTAAAGAGATAGGCATTATGACAGTTGCATCACAATATATATTTGCAAACATTATGTTTATAAAACAAAATATGCATATTATATCACAGGAATAGTGACGTTCACTCGGTGAACACGAGACATAAGCATAAATTAGTAGGTCAATATCATAGGCTACATAAAACGCATAATTCATTTATGGGTCTTTCCGTGCGATTGTTTAATAGGTTACCAGCTAGTGTTATGAGTCTATCAGTGGAAAAGTTTAAAAATGTAGTCAAAACTTATCATATACGTAGAGGTTATTATACAGTTGACGAATTTTTAAATGATAAAGAAAAATGGATTTGCCTACTTGCTCCATGTCATTTTATTCTACTCATGTGAATGTTGTTATCACATTGTTTAAGAGCATGATTTTACTTTTGTAAGTAAAGATTCTACGTGACGAATAAAGGCCATTTTTCTCTTTCTTTTGATCTTAAAATTAATATTTTATATTTAATCTTTCGTTACCAGTAATTTGGCCAATATTTGAGCACATATAGTTTTTACCTTTGTTGTAAGTAGATTACTATGTTGTACCCACTGAGGCTGTTGTTTTTTTTTTTTTTTAAATTAGCTAATGTTCTAATTTTAAATCACTATAATTTGCATCAGTCCTCTAACATGGTGTATAGTATATTAGTGGCAGCACCTTACCCCCATATCAGGTTTATAAACATTAAAACCATGTAAACATTGGCGATTTGAAAAGAGTGGCCGCGAGTTTTTATTGCCATGTTCTTTTCTCCGGCTTTACCTATTGTTTGCGAACATGGCATAAATATACATGTAGAATCTTGACCTGTCACAAGAGATGTATTGCATCCTAAGTGAATAAAGAATTTTGAATTTGAATTTTTCCGGGAGTCCCACACACACCCTTTGTTTACCCCACGAAGGGTATGGTGCGAAAAGCATTCCACGCGTAAAAAAAGAGGATCATCCCTCCAGCAGGAGGGACATGTGAACGCGAGTCTATTTGTTTTTTCTTTGAGTTCATATTTTATATTTTAAAAATATTGTATTAATGAGCTCACCCTAATGTAAAATATTGGAATTATAAGATAAGAAAACTTTATCACTCACTTCACGCATGGATTGATTAATCCGATTATAATTTTTAGTGTATCCCAAATAAAAAAACCCAGAAAACATATTCTACATTACTAGAGCTTGTTGTCTTTTTGATTATGGATTATGATGGAGTGCTCGTTATGCACGAGACACTACATTTATATATATGCACAATGCAATACATTACATGCAATTTAATAGTTAATTCTTATGATAAATGATTTCTTTTTGTCAATTCACAAGTCTTTACTTTCACGATTTTTACTCATACTTATGTTTTTTGTTGTCCAGTGGGACTTGAAAGGTTACGATACCTTCTACAAACTTTCCGTTTCGAACGAGTTATACCGCTTGTCTCGGGTAGTAGAAGACGGCATGAAGAAGGAATCGTAACATTTTTAAAAATTCGGTTTAATAATCAGTATCGTAACATTTTTAAATGATTTTATCGCGAATAAGTACCGCCGAACAATAACAAACATGAATATGTCTTTAATCAGCTATTGGATCTCTGTTAATTTAGGCGCAATTTGGTGAGTAGTTTTTAACCGACAACGGAAAAGCGTTGACGCGTACGGCGTACGTAAACCATAGGATATACTTTGCAACAAATTAATTTTATAACGGCACCAAAACAACTGAAAACTAAACACCCAACTACTACAGAAAACTACGCTGAAAAAGTAAGATACAAGATTTTCAGGACACAGGATTAAACAACGTTACTGAAGAAGTGAGATAATCGTCACTTGGACTACCAAGATTTTATTTAATCCAGTGCACTGAAAATTTTGTTTCATACATTTTCAGCGTCGGTTTTTGTCGTAGTTGGGTTTTAGTAGGATCGAGTTCAACACTGCTTTACAATCGCGAGTATTACATAATATATTCCCGCCATATGACAAATAGATAACTTAGCTATCAAAATAATAGGTGTTTAATCACAATATCATCCAGCGAAGGAAGTTATTTAATAGTATTTATGAATAATAAGTCATTTCGCATTTGAAAACATAAATATCCGGTTGCTTACAAGAATAATATTGTTTTAGAGAGGACAGGAAATGGATTATACGATACTGATTACAATAAAGTGTGATATGACATGAAAACTTTGTGTTTTTTATTATTTAGAAAAGTCATAAAAAGTTTATAAATCCGTGGTCAATCAAGGAGCTTAGCATTCTTAACAAAAATGTTTGAAAATTTGTTGAAACAAAATTTACTTTACATTTAACCTATATTGAAATATCCAAATCAATTATGTTGAGCACTTGCTTACAAAGTGTTGCGCAACTTGCGTTATTGATATTTATAAGTGTGACGTGTCGTTATATAATTGTTATATCTTTTCAAATTGACATGATTTACAAGTCCTTTATTTTTTAAAGAATATAATCCATTGTTGAGTTCTACTTAATCTTTGCATTAAAAATTTAATAAAAATACGATTATTTTTAGTTTTGCGATTGCTCCCTCAGGCGTGTTATATTCTACAACAAACAAATGTGTATCAATGAGGTCTCACAATGCTAAGTCACGTGGTTTAAACAAAACTATTAGCTAAAGTACGGCCAACAAGAAGCGATACAAATGTAAACAAAATCAAAGGTCATTAGGAACAGCATGGGTGCATGTGTGGTAGTGGGTTACATATTTTAGTAGACAATATAGTTTTAAAAGTATCTGACCAACCAAATAAAATGGACTTTTTATTTATTTATCATAGTCCGAATTGTTGTTTAATGTAGATTTATTTTATTTTTATTTATTTAAGACTTTATGCACAAATGTGACATAGGTGGACTTAATGCCGTAAGCATTTTCTACCAGTCGACCTTAGGGCGATGCAGAGACAAACGTGGTAGATGCACAGTAGTGAAAGTTTTTATTTTTTTTAAATTAAAGCATAAGTACACAATATATATAAACATATATATACGCATATATAGAACTTATCCATACACATTACATAAATACTGATTCTAGTGTACACAATATTTAACATTTATATACCCACTTACATACATATAAGATATATTTATAAACATACATACATACATAAATACATTTTTCATTTGAGATAATTTGCTGTTAAAGTTCAGTAAATGTTTGTGTGAAATGTTTCCGCAACAAGTGTTTGAACGTTTCGCGACTTTTTGCCGTTCTAATCTCGAGAGGGAGCGCATTCCATAAGAGAACAGATTGAACGAGGAAAGTAGAATGTACAAAGTCAGAGTGGTGAGTGGGACAGTGGAGAAGTAGGTTGTTTGTAGATCTAAGGTTTTTGGAGTGGTTTGTACCTAAATATTGAAGTTGGGTAGTTAAGTAAGGAGGAGAGCTAGGAGAAAAGAGTAAAGAGTATAGGGTAGTTAATGCTCGTATCTGTCTGCGTTGGCGAATTGGAAGCCACTTCAATAGTATGCGATGTTGAGACACATGATCATATTTACGTAAATTGAAAACGAATCGAATGCAATTGTTGAGAAGACGGTCTAGCTTATTGAGCAGATCTGCATTCAGGTCTAAGTAGCACACATCACCATAGTCAACTACAGGGAATATTAGAGTCTGAACAAGCGTTATCTTAGTTGTCACTGGGAGAAAGTTCTTGAGCCTATAGAGGGCCCGTAATGACCCTGTGACTTTTTGACACACTGTTGCGACTTGTAATCGCCAGCTAAGGGTCGAGTCCATATGCAGCCCGAGGTTTTTAACACTATCACAGTATGGAACAACCATGCCGTCGTAGCTAAGTGGTGGAATTGATGCAAGGTTAAGCTGTCTTATACTGCGGTTGCTACCAATGATGATAGCTTGACATTTATTCGGATTCACCGATACGCCAAACATGTCAGACCATCGTTTAATAGCTGCCAGATCGCTATTTATGATTGAAACCGCGGATGAAATATTGCCCACCTCAGTTTGAAAGTATAACTGCAGGTCGTCGGCATAGAGATGATAGGAACACTGAAGTCTTAGGGTAATGAGATCAATAAAGATGGAAAATAGAAGAGGAGACAAGATACCGCCTTGAGGGACCCCAACATCGAGGCTACACCAGCTAGAAGAAGAGTCTTCTATAGTGACTGACTGCTGACGGTCCCGAAGATAGGAGGAGAACCAATCCAGTGTTTCTTGAGAGGCTGAGAAATGGGATAGGACAGCAAGGAGGAGGTTATGGCTGACGCTATCAAAGGCATTGGAAAAATCAACCAGTACCAAGATAGTAACCTTAGTATTCTCCATCCCTACCTTAATATCGCCAGCCACTTTAAGAAGAGCAGAAACTGTGCTATGTCCTGGTCGAAAGCCAGACTGAAGAGGATTGAGTAAGTTATTACAGTAAATGAAGTGGGAGAACTGCTTATGGACGCAGGCTTCTAGTACTTTGGAGAGGAAGGGAAGGATAGAAATAGGGCGAAAATGAGTCGGAAGAGATGGATTAGAAATTTTAGGTAAAGGGCGCACATAAGCTTTGCGCCACATAGAAGGAAATGTGCCAGATATGATATGAGGGAGAAGTTAATAATATGGGAAATAGCGGGAAGGAGGTGGACCAACAATGTAGTGATCATTCGGCGACTAATGCCATCACTACCAACCGCTTGAGATTTGATGGATAGGATAGTTTTTTTAATTTCTTCATCTGTGATAGGTTTGAAGTGAAAAGGGCTTACTTTAGGACGCGGTAGACTCTTGATATAATTCAGAGTATCAGTTTCAGATATACTGTCCAAGGTGAAGCAGGTAGAAAAGTGTTGATTTAAAGAATCAAGACTTATCGATTGTGGGAAGTCTACATGTCGCGATTTGCCAACACCAAGGGTTCCGAGGAACTTCCAGATGTCAGCAGAAGAAGAAGAGGAAATAGTATCAAGAACATGGCGGCGTTTAGCGTTCCGTATCATCTGGTTACACCTATTTCTTGCAATCTTATACCGTTGCCAGTTGTTTTCGACGCGGTCCTTCTTATGGGTCTTAAAAGCACGGTTTCGACGCATCATGGCCAACTGTATGTCCCTGGTCATCCAGGGCGCCGGTGGTCGCTTAACCTTTATCTTTTTCACTGGGGCATGGTTATCGTACAGATTAGTTACCAATTCATTAAAAACCTGCACCTTGTCGTCGATCGAGGTGGAATCGATCAGGGGTGTCCAGTCAATCCGTGAAGCATCGTTATTCAATTCATTTAAAACTACTCGCCCAAGGCAACGCCTGTACAGAATCCGAGGTTTCGGTTTAGGGGGTCTGAGGACATAGGAGATGAAAATAAGGTCATGATGTGAGAATCCGGGAGCGTCAAGTTGACCGTGAGAGGAAACGAGGGAAGGATTTGAGGTTATGATTAAGTCGAGCCAAGTGTCCTCGCCGATTTTGTTGTGGTGAGTGGCATGTAGTGGCAGAACATGAAAATTGACTGACTCAAGGAGGAGTTGGAGATTAGAGGAACGAGAGGAGTTTTGGGCTAATAGATTAGTGTTGAAATCACCCATGATGATGTGGTGTGCATACTCTGTACCCAAAGATTCAAGAACTGATTCGAATTCAGTGAAATAGTCTGTAGAAGGGGGACAATAGACAACACCAAGCACAGTTTTAGCGCCCTTGACACAAATCTCTAAAAAAAGGTATTCGGCAGGGGCGACGTAATTAGAATTAGAAGTGGAAGATGATAGGATTTTATACGAAATGTCACTCCGTAAGTAAATAGCTACGCCACCTCCCCCCTTCCCCATCCGGTCATTCCGGATAAGAATGAATCCAGGAAGTGGATAAGAGGTGGAAAGAAGATGTGATTTGAACCAAGTCTCGGAGATTAAAACGGCATGAACATTGGTATCATAAAAAGCCTCGTACAAATCAGCGAAGTGGCTGGGAACACTTTGTGCATTTAGATGGCATACATTGAAGAGCTTGTTGTTTTTGTTGATATTGAATTGGTTGCGTAGAACACCACCAAGAGTATCCGATAAAGAGGAGAAACTATCATCACTCAAAGTGGTTTCCGATTCCTGGGCAGAAACATAACATTCACTGTTTGAAGACATTCACACAAATAAACAATAAATATATTTAACGGAACGGTGTGCCCGGTAATGTTTTTAAATACAGTGACGTCATTACTGTTGATTATTAATCTCAGATAAGTAACCTTTTTGTATTAGGTTACTGGCAGGTTTTTATAAAGTTTGAATTATTTTTTAAGAACGATATTTATTTTAAATTAGAAAAATTGTGTAGTAAAATATATGATTCCGTTGATAGTTCTAGAAGCAAAAACATGTATCTGTAAATTATTATACTGAATTAAAATTCTGAAATATGAATTCTATTCATCAAAGTTTATCATTTCTTGAAAGTATCCTTCTAGTAACCAAATAATGATTTAGCCACATTCAAGCCACCGTTCAAGAGGTTATGGGCCCAGGAATATTCATATATTAATAATGTTTTTTCAGTTTATTATGCAATAAGTAAATTTTTCAAAGATGGACAAGCCCATCAAACCATTATTATCGAAGAATTCCAACTACCATGGCTGGAAACAAAAAATTATATTGAAGATAACAGCGGCAGGATATGGGAGCATCCTAAATCACAGTAGCCAAGATGTGACCACAACGACGTCAAGTGAGACTATATTTTCCATAAATAAAATGGAGGCATGGGGTAAGTCACTAATTTTAAGCTCGATAGATCCAGACATAGAAAATTACGTCATTACTATTGATACGACATTTTCTATGTTGAAGAAACTGGACGAGATTTTTCTGGCAAACAAAGACCTGCAAATTAGTGAACTACTAAATGAATTCTACACTTTTACTTTTAATTCGGAGGATATGCTTACGGCAATCGGGCGTGTTGAGCTTATAGTGAATAAACTGAAATCATTAAATCACATACTATCGAATGTAGAAATTACAACAAAAATTATTTCAATATTACCAGTCGAATACAAAGCTTTTAGATTAGCGTGGGACGCAACTCCATCTGAAAATAGAACTGTAGAGAATCTTGTCTCTAGGCTTTACAAAGAAGAGAGACTGGAAAAAGCAAATACAGCTACTACTGTATTTAAAGCAAACGAGAGAGAGTGCTTCATATGTAAGTCTAAGGAGCATGTTGCCAAGTTCTGTCCTAAAAATTATTTCGCACGGCAATTTAACTGCAAGTGTAATTGCAATAGGAAAAAGAATTCTAAATTTTTCTGCTCTTTCTGTAAGAGACCTGGCCATACTGCGGATAGGTGTTTCAAAAGAAATAATCAAAGCAGTAATGATCACAAACCAAATGTGAGTATAGACGCTGTTTTAGATTCTGGTGCTACATCACATATGTTCAAAGATAGTTTACTTTTATATAATTTGAAATCTTTAAATACACCTATAGCTTGCGCTGATAATATGATGATTAATGCAGAAGCAATTGGCAGTTGTATTACTGACGCATGTACTTTAGAAGGCGTGTTACATGTACCTAAGATTGCTAAAAATATTATTTCGGTTAGCAGCTTAACAAACAGGGATTTTAAAGTAATTTTCTATAAAAATGTTGCAGTAGTAAAGAAAGAAGAGAGAAAAGTACTAGTAGCGCATAGGAACAATAACGGCCTCTATATCACGAAACTAAATGCAATTTTTCCAACTGTCTCAGCGTTGCTGGTTGAAAGTGAAAGTATTTGGCACAGACGGTTAGCTCATTTGAGCAATATTAGAGAAACCGCAAAGAATGTGGTAGGTTTAAACCTGTCTAGTTCCGACTTCGTATCAAAGTCCTGCGAAGTTTGTCATCAAGCAAAATTATGTAGGCTTCCTTTCAAAACTGTACGGTATTTGGCTAGTAGACCACTAGAAATCGTTCACACTGATATTTGTGGTCCAATTGACTGTCAGACATGGGATGGTAGGAGATATTTTATTACGTTTCTCGATGATTTTACTCACTACGCAAGGGTCTATCTTTTACGAAATAAATCAGATGCAATAGGTTGTATTTTTCATTTTATTAATTGGGCTGAAAGACATTTTAATCAAAAAATTGAAAAAATACGATGTGATAATGGTGGTGAATACTGTAGTAGCCGTCTGGTTAGGTGGTGTCAGGATCAAGGTATAATGTTAGATTATACTGTGCCATATACTCCTCAATAAAATGGTAAAGCTGAAAGGCTAAATAGAACTCTAATGGAGAAAACACGAGCTCTTATGTTTGATTCTAAGATGCCTAAATTTCTTTGGGGTGAAGCTCTATTTACAGCTGTGTACCTTCTTAATAGAGTGAGTACGTCTACCAAAAATAAAACTCCTTTTGAACTATGGCATGGTAGGAAGCCGGACTTATCTAATATAAAGGTTTATGGTTCTAAAGCATATTATAAAATAAATAGACGTATGGGTAAATTAGATAAACGTTGTGAGATAGGTTTGCTGGTCGGATATGGTGCTAATTCCTATATAATTTGGAATCCACGCGTCAGGAAAACGTTCCATTCAAGGGATGTCGCGTTTGATGAAAAACTGAATGATTATGGTGAGATTTGTAAAAATTTTGGTGGTGTGGCTAATAATTATGTTTGTGCAGATTTGTTTAGTGGTTTAAATATTGAAGATGTTTTACAAGATGTTTTACAAGAATATTCTAGCGATGAAGAAACAATTGAAAATGAACAAAGTGTAGAAAATACAGAAACGAATAAAGTAATTTGTGAAGAAACTAATGTGAGTAATAAAAATATTATTGAAGATATAGAAAATAAAGGAGATATTGATGAGTTTTTGGATGCAAATGAGGATAGAATAGAGGAGGTAAATGATGTTTTTGATGATGCTGATGAAACAAATGAAGAAGAAACGGAGGTTGTTGCAGAAAGTGTGGGTCCAAGGAGGAATCCACCAAGAAATAGGCACTTGCCTGATAAATATAAAGATTATGTAATGGATTTTTTGGCTGAGTGTGCACTTTTAACGTTTGAGGAAGCAGTTAACTCCAGTGAAAAGGAGGAGTGGTTGAAGGCTATAGAAGAGGAGAAATTTTCTTTAGAGAAGAATGGCACATGGGAGTTAGTTGATGAGAAAGAAGCTGAAGGGAGAAAACTTTTAACAAGTAAGTGGGTCTTTGCTAAGAAGTCGGATGGTAGATATAAAGCGAGATTAGTAGTCAGAGGTTTTCAACAGAAATATAAAGTGGACTATGAGGAGACCTATAGTCCTGTGGTGAACAGTACTTCACTAAGAATTATTTTATCGATAGCAGCTCAGAAGAATTTAAAATTAAGACAATTTGATATCAAGACAGCATTTTTACATGGGAATCTAGAAGAGAAGATATTTATGCATGTTCCTAAAGGTTATGTTGAGAAGAAGGGGAAGATTTGTAGGTTAAAGAAGAGTCTTTACGGTTTAAAACAAGCTCCTTTGATGTGGAACATTAAGTTTACCAGTGTACTGAAGAAAATGGGTTTCTTACAATTAAAATCTGAT
The DNA here is from genome assembly GCA_932526445.1 of Phragmatobia fuliginosa. Taxonomy (NCBI): domain Eukaryota; kingdom Metazoa; phylum Arthropoda; class Insecta; order Lepidoptera; family Erebidae; genus Phragmatobia; species Phragmatobia fuliginosa. The sequence continues at coordinate 5,185,701 of OW052066.1, read as the reverse complement.
CATTGTATTTTCATTAAAGAATTGAATGGAGATGTTGTTTTTCTTGCCGTTTATGTAGATGATGGTTTGCTCGCTGGTAACTCTTTTCAGGAACTGGATAAAATTCTAAAGGAACTTAATAGTGAATTTGAAATGAGTGTTTGTGATAGTGTCAGTAATTATATTGGTATAGATGTTAATATTACAGATAACGGGATTAAAATTGCTCAGGCTAGCTACATTAATAAATTAATTAATAAATTAAATTTGCAAGATGTAAAGCCAACGATTACGCCCTCTATATTTACTGGTGAACATCCTGTTATAAATGATGATTCGTTAATTGAGGAGTATAGGGAGGCAGTAGGTTCTTTACTGTATGTAGCCAACAAATCTCGTCCTGACATTGCTTTTCATGTAGGTTATTGTAGTAGACACCAAAATAATCCCAATGAAAATGATAAGTCTAATATTAAATCTATTCTAAAATATATAAAAGGTACATCTGGTTTGGGTATTGAGTATGTTAAAGGAGATAGTAATCTTGTGGCTTTTTGTGATGCAGACTTTGCAGGAGACTTAGATACTCGGAGAAGTACCACTGGATACTTGATTTGTTTTGGAGGAGGTCCAATTGCATGGGCATCAAGAAAACAACCTATCGTTGCGCTCTCTAGTACTGAGGCGGAGTATATTGCTGCTGCTGATTGCTGTAAAGAATTATTATACATACAAAATCTCTTGAAAGAATTGTTACATATTGTACCTCAAACAACTTTGATGGTTGATAATCAGTCTGCTATTGCTTTAATGAAGAACGGAGTTTTCAATAGGAGAAGTAAACATATCGATGTTCGTTACCACTTTCTGAAAGAAAAGCTTGATGAACAATTATTTGAAGTAAAATACTGTCCAACAGATAAACAGTTAGCGGATATACTGACGAAGAACTTGACCAACGTTATATATTTACGGCTTCGTAATCAAGTTTTAGTGATGTAATGGTGTAAGTAGGAATTGGACTTATGTGACTAGGTTTTTAGTGATTGATGTTTTGTGTCTTGTGACAGATGTTATTATGACTTTTAGGTTTTTTAATTCTAAACCCTGTAGGTGTAGGTAGTGTTGTAAGGGGGTGTTATTAATAGAGATTCGCGCAGTGGAAGCGTGTGTGTTTGTTGTAAGGGGGAAAATATTTAATGTTTTTGTGTTAATCAATTATTTTTGTTAGGGGAGGAGATTTTTATTATTCTGAAGTTTTTTTGGACTTGACATCTGACTGTTAGTACAAAGTCAAATATAATAAAAATAATAATAACGAATTGAAAAAACGGAATGTTTTTTTTTCAGGAAAATTTACAGAATTTTTGATATCTCCTCTACCTTTATAGTGTGTTGTTTTTCTGTGTATTTTTAAGGTTTGTTATATTAAAAGGTTTTGGTTTTTGCTGAAAGAGTATATTACTGTTTGGTGTAATAATAATTTCTAAATTGTGGTTGGAAATTATAAAAAGTTTTGGTTTTTGTTGAAAGAGTTGAGATGATATGATGAATGTTAATGTTATGAATGGTTAATTTGATTTGATTAGTTGTAGTTGTTGGAGTTGGTGTTGTAGTTGTTGGACTTGGTGTTTGAGTTGTTGAAGTGGTTATTGGAGCTACTGTTGTAGGAGTTTGTTGTTATAATTTCTAAATTGTTGTTGTCAGGATATAAGTGTTTGTGGTTGTGGAAGTAAGAATGTGTAAGAATGTGTGAAATGCTTTTCGGTACTTATCTGAGATTAAGGGGGTGTGTTGATTATTAATCTCAGATAAGTAACCTTTTTGTATTAGGTTACTGGCAGGTTTTTATAAAGTTTGAATTATTTTTTAAGAACGATATTTATTTTAAATTAGAAAAATTGTGTAGTAAAATATATGATTCCGTTGATAGTTCTAGAAGCAAAAACATGTATCTGTAAATTATTATACTGAATTAAAATTCTGAAATATGAATTCTATTCATCAAAGTTTATCATTTCTTGAAAGTATCCTTCTAGTAACCAAATAATGATTTAGCCACATTCAAGCCACCGTTCAAGAATTACTATTATTATTATTGGAGTATTTCATTTTCAGAAATAACTTAAAATAAACTTCACTTCAACAAGAATTCACTTTTAATTAGTATTGATTACACAGCTTCGAATATTTCACAATAAGTTAGGTGTTTGCTGTCCGAGCGCAGACAAACGAATCTTCGCTCCGCTGTAGCGGGCGGCTTTTTATAGGCATTGTAGTGGGGCGGTCGATCGTTGCGAGTTGTTTACGTCACTAAGAACACGTGCAGCGATGACTTATTTCTTTGAATGTTGTGTTGCGCCGATATATATAATAACTATAAATAAATTAATATAAAATATTAAGAAATAAAATATATAAATTAAATCACGTGCAGATGCTCCGGTACACCGTCTGTAACAATGCACCACCCGCCAGCTTACATCACTGGAAAATTAAAAATGAAACAGATTATATGCATTTATACAAAGACAACTGAGTGTAAAACAACTCAAAGCAGAACATGTATTATTGTCGTGCAGTGTATCCGAACGTTATTCACTGAAATGGTTGTATGATTATTATCTGTTACCTGTGCTACACACAAACGTCAATTCAAAACAAAGAAGCCAAAGAGTGGGTATGAATAACTATTGTTGTATCATTATGTAAACAAAATCTACACAGCACAAAAAATGAAATATTGAAGTATTTGTTCATATAAAGGGACCGAGGGTCTTGTTTACTATGTGGTAACTATTCTAATGACAATATGTAAATGGCAAATGTCACTACTAAATTGTTTGTTTACTTATTTACGTGACCCAATTTCTCCCGCGGACCGATCATTATGCTTTAAGTTAGCTGTATGAGTCCCAGGATATTTCGCCATTATCGGTTTCAGCTCCTCGATGGTCGTTACCTTGTGCCGTATACCACCAGGTACCTTGACAACTATGATGCCGTCCTGGGTCCAACACGCAGAGATACCGAAGTGTAACCTGGCCTTAGCGAAGATCGATTGCCTATTTTTTGTCAGGAACTCTTTAATGGTAATTGAAGATCCCTTAAGTCTAGACTTGGCCTTCCATACTGACGATGTATCGTCCACAGTAGAAAATTTGACTAGTATGGGCCGATGACGCTCTTCGCTCGACGCTCCAAGACGGTGGCAAACTCTGATAGAGGAAGATGAGATACTGTCGAGGCCTAAGTTGCTGCTGATAACATTAATTTTAACATCTTTGCAGATCTCCTTCTCAGCCTCCTGGATACCTAAAAAGATCAACGACTTACGCCGCGTTCTAGTTTCCATGGCATCGATCTCTTTGGAGCATTCATTAATTTGCTTCCGCAGCAAGCCAAGCATCGAAAAGACCAGCTCCCTAAAAGTTCGAAACTCCTCCGCAACCTTGGCTACAGTGTCCTTTGCAGGACCAGCACTTTGGATCTGCGCTTCCAGATCAGACATCTTTCTTGTAAAAGTTTCTTCGAGTGTCCTTTGCGCCGATAATATTTCCGCTACTTGTGGCATTATTTGTTATTGTATATGCACTGCAAGTTATTGTTTAAGCGCTGGCAGGTGGTGTCGAGTAAGTGGCTTATTATCACATTAAATACGCTCCAAATGTGAGCACCAGTACACTAACTGTGTTTAATTATCCAAAAGTTTATAACTAAGAAAAATATATAACAATTATAATATTATTTAAATTCCTAAATTCACGACACGTCTATACTATTCAACATCTACCGTCCGTACCGTATGTTTTGATTATTATTATAGATTTAGTGTATGTAATGGTCGTAATGGAAAAAATAATATTTTTTCTGAATATCGCTTGCCATAAACCTGTGTGCCCGGTGTATGGCAACAGGTTCTATACTCTGTTACAGTGTTTTTTAAATTTATTAGTTATAATAGTTATGTTTATGGAAATAAGTATAATTTTATTATTTTTTTGAGGAAATCTACCGATTGTAGGGTAATCAAGTTTTGATCCTAACCATTTTCTGGCGGTAGAACAAGACATTCGACAAATACAAAAGATGGAAAGTGCACTCCACAGTCGCTTTTATGGTAAATGAATTTTTGTATCCCTTCTCGCTGGTCGTATTTTAGTAATATAAGAGAACAGAGGTGATTATAAGAAAAATATAAAACACTTGGAACTTGGCCAAGGGAACTGAACTGCAAATACTTGACGGGACGCTATCTAATACAATCTATTGAGTTTCTGTCCAATAACGTCTAAGTCTATTACACAGATGTTATCTTCTAACTAGTGTCAAAGAACCGTCTAAGGTTTCAGCCAATTTAATCAATTTAATTTCCGGGAAAAACCAACCGATGTTGACACATTAATTGTTCATCGAAAGATGTTGTTTGATTGCTATCTTACTCGTAACACGTCGGAAATCGTTCTATCAATGGTAGGGCTTAGATTATGTACTTATCAGTTCACAGATTAATAGACTTTGTCATAAATATTATATCATTATTATTTATTTGATTATACAATTTGAAAGATAGAACAAGTTAATATTGTTTTATTTTCACAAAATGTATTTGACGTCATAGCAAAAGTTGCTTCAGAAGCTTCACAAGCAAAACAACAACTGATAACATACATTACTCAGTTATACAACCTTTATATGACAAAAAAAGGAGGAGGTTCTCAATTCATCGAAGTCTTTTTTTTTACTTTGAAATTGAGGGCAACCCTAAAATTTTACAGTACCTAACGTACTTTGTATTAACATTTGATGATGTTTGTGGATGATCTTCTCTCTTTCTCTCCTCTCGTCTTATATGAAATAGTTTCAATTACCTACGATTGTTTATAAAATAAAACCGACTCTAAAAACATCACCGACAACTAAAAAGTGTAAAATTATTTGACTTTAATTTAACAACATTATATTCCTATGTGTTAATTTTTGTCTATACCTAATTTTCTATTAATTTATGTAAATGAAGTTTAGTTTATAAATGATGATGAAAAAATTACAAATTCCCGTATCCCTTATAGTTTCATCATATTCGGCCGTCAATCGGTTCAACTTTCAACACCATATCTGACAGACTGAAGGGTTCGATAGCCGGGTCGGACTAAATGGTTGTGTGATCTGCAAATATTTGTTTCGGAGTTAGGGTGTTGTTTATATATAATATGTATTTATTTACAAAAAACAAGTATATTTATGTATTTATATCAGTTGTCCAGTACCCATATCAAACGTAGCTTAGTTTGGGACTAGATGACGTTGTGTGTAAGATATCCGAAATATTTATTTAAATATCTTCTATAAGATGTGGGGTGTCACTGGATAGGTCTTTTAAAATGATAGTGGTTGATAAAGATAATGTTGTATAACAAACAAAAATAAATTTTTCTTTCATATTATATTTTTAGGATTAAGAATATTTAGGAATATATTTATATTACTAATGCGGGAGTTGTCTTTTAAAAATAAAATAAAAATGTGAGCCGTCACGGGACGCCTGGCAGATGTGAAACATCGCCATTATTTTGTAAAAGTAATATGCAGAAAAGAACATATTGTAATAGGAACTAAATATGTCATAATGATAAATAAAATATTACTTATTATTATTATTAAAATAGTAGTCTATATGCAGTAGTGTGTACACCGTACACACTACTGCATATAGACTGTATATATATACCATCGTATAGCGTGCCGTGGCGACGCGTCGCCAGTCGCCAGGCCAGAAATCTATTTTACGTGCGTGTTTCACATACGTGCGCCTATAGATGTTTCACATCAATAATAATAATAATATTATTCGTTTAGTGAAAATTAGTTAATTTTTAATTACAAATATACACCTCAATTTGATGATAAGTTTTCATTAACGATCACAGCTAAGAAATTATCATTAAATAAATCTGCTGATGTGATTACCTATGTTTTGATTTGGCTCAAGGAAAACTTTGTAAACAAATAATTGTTTACAAGTTATCTAAATCTACCGTAGATGGTGATAATGAAGAATAATTGTTATTGAAAACGTCACGGATTAACACATTGAGGAAATCATATAATAAAACTTTTAGCAAAAATTTGAACTGCTTCAAGAACTGAAAAGCATAAAATAATAAACTGTTGTTACTTAACCTTAATAACTAACTTCTTAAACTAGTCTAAGCATACCTAAAGTATTTTTAATCTGCGCCAAACAATAAGGCGATTCACACACTGCACCGCGCTACGACGCGTAGCGCGGAGCGGCAGATTTTAATATTGTATGCAAGTACATCGATTAGTATAGAAAACACGTCAGGTCCAACACACTGAACACGCGCCTAGGCGCGTGAGCGCGTGAGGCTAGCAGCTTCGGGATTGGATGCCCGCGCCTACGCGCGTGTTCGCGTCGCCAGTGTGTGAAGTCCCTTAAGGGACTTAACTTTACTATCTATACCTACCGTTAATTAAAAATAAATATATGAAAATGCTTAATTATTATATTTGAGTAGGTAAACATGTAAATATGAAGTAAATCGGCTTTTCGTTTGATAGAAGTCGAGTTTACTAAAATGTGCAACGCGTGCAACCATCGACCAGATTCAGATAAAATCTTCGATCTTCATTTGAAATTTCAGGTGTTTTGATAGAACGAAATCTTGGGGTACACCTGGATATAAATGATGAAAATCAAAGACCGCAAAGGACCATAATGCGGCGCATGTGGACGAAAAGGTAAGGTTAGATAACATTTATTATAACAGTAATTATTAAAAAAAAAAAAAATTTATTTGAAAACAATTTGTTTAAAGTCATACTTTTTAAAACTGGCTCTTTCATACACGCTCCCTTTTAAGCGTTAGGGCTCCCACACATAAACACGATACGATGTCGTGAGGTTAGAAGCTCACGATGCAATCCTGCGCAGTTGTTATTCGAAATTCAAAGATGACAGATGGCATTGAAGTCGATCATTTAATTACCCTAGTCGAGCAGCGTCCTGTACTATGGAACAAACATCTGAAGAATACAAGAATAAAAATGCAAAAACAACCGCATGGAAAGAGTGACCCCCCCCCTCTAACTTCTAAAATAAGAGAGTGATAAAACTAAAAAAAATATATGTTGTACATTACCATGAAAACTACCAACGAAAATTGGTTTGAAGGAGATCTAGTGAGTAGTTTTTTTTTAATACATCATAAATCGTAACACGCAATTTACCTTTCATCCAATCAATACACTAGTATAAAAACATGGATGAAAGTTACAACGAACTACAAGAACTTTTATATGATCTTACTTGCTAATACGGAACCCTTCATGGGCGAGTCCGACTCGCACTTGGCCGCTTTTTTTTAATTTCCACGACGCGACACCGTATCGTAAAACGACGCCGCATCGTTGTACGACGCGACGTCGTGTCGTGTTTATGTGTGGGAGCCCTTACTCTAATTTTATAACAATTGAATATTATTTCACCTTCGTCATCATTATCATTATCTCATGGTCAGTTGCTGGCCTCTCCTCAGAAATACACTTATGCCTACTACTAGACCACCCTAGATAGACGTGGTAATATGGGATTTATGTTAAATTTTCTTGCAGTGCTTTGCTTTGCTTCATTGTCCTGCGTAGTTTTCTGCCTTATTTGTCTCTTGCAATACTCCTAAAAAAAAATATTCACCACCGGCTTAAGCTTAGTTTGTTTCTGAAAACGATAGGCGAAGAAAACCTTAAAATATATATAATGACATTATATAAGCTATCATTAGGTATTATTTTAGGTATTTATCATCATTTATACTTGAAACAAAATTATTCAAAGTACAATTTTTTTTCAAATTCGTGTTACCAAGCTACGTATACGTAAGTTACGTATGTACACTACGTACTACGTGCACTAAGATAAATATAAAGCGTAGAAAATCGTGGGGTAAGCCCGGGCCATGCATCAAAATCGTCTGCAAAACCTCCATGGTTCGAAGCTTCTTTCCTGTATTTGGTGGGATCAGCAGGGTGTAATTTATTATGAGCTACTCAAACTGAATGAGACTATCATAGGGGACCGCTATCAACTGATTCAATTGATGCGTTTAAGTCGAACCTTAAAAGAATAAAAGAAAAAGAGTTATACGAGCAGAGAAATGACAAAGTGATTTTGCTACATGACAACGCTCGGCCTTAGGTTGCAAAACTAGTGAAAACCTACCTCAAAACGCTTCAATGGGAAGTTCTACCTCACCCGTCGTATTCACCTTCAGATTTTCACCTATTCCATTCGATGCCACATGACCTAGTTGACCAGCGAACTCATTCTTATAAAGAAGCTGAAAAATGGATCGATTATTGAATATCCTCAAAAGACATGTCGTTTTTCCGACGCTCGCTAGTGATAGGTGATACTATAAATGAAATGTTTTTAGTCTTCATATTATAAATAAAGCTGTTATGTTATTTATTTTGTAAAAGAAACAGCGAGAACTTATTGAAGGTCCAATTATGATCGTTTTAATTGAAATCAATAACATTGATTTAATATTTGATTTTACTTCAGATAAATCGATAACTAAGTCTATAATTCATACGATTAGGATTAAAGATACAACGAAAATTAATATTATTTTTACGGGAATTCACGCGATCACTTATTATGGGTATCAGTCAGCCTGTGACCACAGCCAGTGCAACGTAGTCGAAACGTCAGGCAAATCTGAGGTATGTAATACCCATAATAAGTGATCGCGTTAATTCCCGTGAAAATAATATTAATTATTAGGAAAGCGAACAAAAATATAAAATTACAGGCGTAAGAATAACACGAAACGTTTTCAACGGAAAATATTTTTGACCTTTAAGTTTTTTTTTTTTTTTACCAAGCCGACATGACACTTATGACGTATTTTTAACACAAAGGAATCTACTATCCTACGTGTAGAAAGGAGATATCTATTATACTTGTACGGGATAGAAAGAAATAAAACATTTTCGAATGATGTATCTTTTTGTTTAGAATAATGTTCAATTGCAATCGACTTCAAAAATTTGTTGCAGTAATCTAAACTTTTGCAATCAAGCGGTTAGTATATAACGAAAAGTTATGAAGTTCAAGCAGATGATTCTGTGAATTTTGTTTATAAGTCCACTTTATCGAGTATCGAAACATTTATTTGAATTTCATTGTTACTACGAAAGAGAATAAATTATAATTCGTCAACATTAAAATATGCAGATGTGCACTTGCACTTTTTGTTCGGTTACAACCGCCAAGCACATTAATTAGTCGACTTGACTTGTTGTACCCTTAGGATTGAGATAATAGGGGTTTAAGTATGAAATTACCGTTTTATTGTAATAGGTACTTCGAATTGACATAGAACCTTCGTGGTTTGAGGTTTTTGAGTGAATTTTTTTAAAGATGTGTAACATTTGATTATCGACTTTCCATTGATTTTTTTATTCAGCACAGACAAGAATGATGGATACTTCGAAAATTTGAGTGATTTTTGAATACGAGTTCCGACGCGGAACTAACGCTGCAGAAACAGCTCGCAATATCAATGTTGCGTTTGGAGAGATAACTGCTAATAAACGCACCGTGCGTTTGGGTTTAAACGCTTTCATGATGGAAATTTTGATTTGAAGAACGAACCACGTGGAAGACTGCCTACACATCTGAATAACAAAGAATTGAAAGAGATGGTGGAAGCCGATACGAGCCAAACTACCCAGGAATTAGCGGCATGGTTTAACGTTACATTACCAACAATATTGACTCATTTGCGTTAAATCAATAAAATAAAAAATATGCAAAGTGGGTGCATGGTCCACGGTGGCCAAGGACTTAGAGCTCGCCCAAACAGTTAATGTTTCGACAACCCAGGACAGATTGACCTGGCGCCGCAGAACGAGGAGAGCCGACCCCAAATGATGGGAAATGGCTAGGACAAAGAAGAAGAAGCAAAGTGGGTGCATGATTTGACTGATCTGCAGAAAGAAACGCGTGTTGAAACTGGTATTGCCTTGTTGAATCGATACAGAAATGAACGAATATTGGGTCGAATTAAGTAAGCGAAAAATGCAATAGCTGACCCCAAGTCAAACGCTGCAATAGTGTCCTAAAGCAAAGTTTACAAAGAAATAGGTAATGGTAACTGTTCGGTGGTCTCAGTATGGTGTTATTCACTATAGCTTTCTCCGATCTGGTCTAGCAATAACAACAGATGTCTACTGTGTCGAACTCCGAACAATGATAGCAAAACTTGCTAGCAGTGAAACAGATCGAACTCATGAATCGATCTTCAACACATTATTCCATTTTATACGTAATATTATAAAATATACACACGGGTTGTAGCGTTGTAGCTGTAGTGCTAATTTGTTTCAAAGCATTTTATTTTAAAGTTAATGTATTTTGTGGATATTCTAATTTATTTATTATAGGGGATGTGGGTTCTGCTCTTATCAACACTTCTCATGATCAACATGGGGCCAGAGAAAAAATATTTATAATCAACGTGACAACCACTTGTAGTTAGATGCAGTTTTGTGATGGCTCCCAGAAGGCGACGATACAGAGAAATTTTAAGGTAACTATATTAATCTAATATATAAAATTCTCGTGTCGCGGTTTTATCACCAAGCTTCTCCGAAGCGGTTGAACTGATTTGTGTAAAATTATTTGGTATATCAGGTAGGTCTGAAAATAATGAGTTAGTTAATAGGATAATTATATTTTTTTTTAAACATCTACATATAATTGCTTGATAATTGTGTTTATAGTGAATTTATACTATTTATATTGCCAGTATAGTTATGTTTGTCTTTTCAGTAAACCATTTACTTCGAAAAATGTGATTTTTAACTAATTTCTCATTAAAATAAATTTATCATGTTAAATTGCTGGAAACCATTTATATCACAACTATTAGAAAACATAACACTTGAATCTTTAAATTGGCCTTTGAATTAATAATTGCATATGGATAAAATGAATAACTGAAAACAACAAATGAAATGTATGTAACATTTTTCATTGTATCTGCACTGGTCGCTTGTTCGGTCACATCACGTAATAACAGTCACTGGCATTACAAATATAAGATAACAATATTTTTACATTTGATCTCCTTAGTGTTCTACACAGGTGATATTTTTTGTCGGCCAAGTGCATGACACGCACAGAATAGGGTTCCGTAGTCACCTACAATGGTCCGTAGCTTGTAAATCGTGTCCAATAGATATATATATCGTTATTTTGTAATTTTTGTACGCAGATTTTCAAGTAACTGTGTTTATAGGTTAGGCGTCTATACTCCTGAACTAGTTATCTTAGCTAACAGGACTATCATCCTGAATAGTTTTAGACTTTACGAGCCAGCCAACCAGCTTTAGATTTTAAAGGGAAGCTCAATACTTATAAAAGAACCTTTGATTATATACATGTCTAGATGGAGTGTTGAGCTGCATTCGCAATAAAAACAACAGGCCAGATTTGCAGGGCTTGTGTGCATGTTACACACATATGCAAGTGTAGACTACGGGCGCGCGCATGACGTCGGAGCGTTCTGAGTGATACCAGCCCTTGAATGTTTTCCATAAAAGGAGGGAAAATAATTGTGTATTGATTTTGAGATTTATAAGTAATTTGTATTAAATTTAAAGTCAGTCAATATGTATCAGAGTTTTTGCTTTTGAGTTACTAGGTAAAATATAATAATATGTTGGTGAAAAAGGGAATTGCTATTATGGCTGATTTATTCTTAATACTTAACAAAAATTTGGTAAAAATATACCCTGTGCCTTAGAAAGTAGTCTGAGGTTCCGGTACTTTGAAAGGGGGACGAAGGAAAGCCAACTCACAGAGGCCTTTAATTAATTTAGTTATATTTAATTTAATTACTATATTTTTAACTAGATGTTCCCCGCAATTTCTCGTAAATCTTGTTTTTATATCGTTCTCGTTGAGAACTCAGAGAAGGTGTAGCTTCCGATTAGTGAAAGAATTTTCAGAATCGGTACAGAAATTCTGGAGATTAGTGCGTTTAAACAAACAAACAATCTCTTCGGCTTTACGTCGTACATACTACTTTCATTAATAGCATCCATGGAGCGGCAAAATTGACACCCATATCAGATTAACAATATCTACCACCTTAGATTTAAAAATATATGATATATACATATATAATATGTATTATCCCAGCACTATAGATAAGATTCAACATTTTGTAAATTGGCTAACACTCACATGGGAAATTTAAATTCAATTAACAGGCAACCCTGTAAAAATGCCGTCAAAATGGTGGTCGAACTTTGATAAAATTTCACTGAGTTAATTTAATTATTTCTTTACAATATAGTTATTTAAAGTTTATGTACCGATGATAACTAATTTTTTTAGTTGATTTCAATCGTCCAAAGTTATTCCTGCACACTTTTATCATGCAAAACGTCATTTTTATACGCCACTCAATACGTGTTTACCGTACAATGACAGTAACGCCACTGATTGGCCGCGACGAGCTTAGTCTCTTACAATTAAATACTATTTTTTTGGACGTTTAGACGCTCGAACTCTCTATCTAGACATGTTTATAATCAAAGAAAAGAACTATTTACTGATACCCCACACGATGGGGAAGATAAAATATTTGAAATAGCATATCTTAAAAGGCATGAAATTATAAATGTATTCAATCAAATTAAAAAATATTTGATGAAATCTCTAACAAACTGTGCGCACTTTGTGCCTCAATTTTGTTACCTACCTACAATTTATTTTAATCGTTTAGACAGCTCTGATCTTTGTTTAATTGTACCCACTTTTTACAATTATGTTTCTTTCTTTTGTGAACAAATCATTTCAACCTTTATACTTAAGCTACGAGTTTGTTAGCATAATTTCATATCTTGTATAATCTAGCTTCAATAACAATCAATTTTACTAATCTGATCATCAACAACCCATAACGTCCCACTGCTGGGCTCAGGTCTCCTCTCAAGAGAGGGTTAAGGCCATACGTCCCCACGCTGGCCGAGTGCGGGTTGGGGACAGGCAAGACACGTTGTGATATTATAATCAAATTGGCTAATTTTGATAATTTTATGGAATACCCAAGATTACCGTTAGTAAGTTGGGCATAAACGGAAAACGACAATAAGTTCAAAAAATTTCAATTTTAAACTCCTCATTGTTGTATAAAGATACAGTCATTATTTTTCACATTCAATCAACACAAAATTTCTTCGTGAACTCAAACCAACGTAAACTTTATCTTCAGCGCTTTTCTATTAAGTTACGATTTTTTTGTACGCAGATTTTCAAGTAAGCGTGCTTTAGCAATAGCTGGTTTTTGCCCGTGGCTCCGACAGCTTGTTTGTCGATGATCGCCGTAAAGAGATAAAAACGTTCCTCAAAAATCAAATTATCCCCATGCCAAATTTCATTTGAGCAGCGGATTAGCCGTATAAGTTTAACAGACAGACAGACTGAGTCACTTACGAATTGTGACTCAAAGTAAAACTCTCATCTGTGTAATCGTTATGTGAAGTTGAAGATATAACAAAGTCAGCATTTATCTGAGAAGAAAATGAATAAGAAAAATCACCAACTAACCTTTGTTTGCGATTATTAGATTAATAAATGTATTTTTAAATGCATGTTGCCACTGAACGTTTGAAATTATTGTTAAGTCAATTAAGTACGATAGTTGGCCAAGTTTTATTCCAATTCAGCATACTGCCGTACACTGTTGAATGAAGATCTCCCCCAAAGAGCGCGAACCATTCTGGTCTGGACAGTTATGGTCTTCATTCATTATCAATCCGCCTGAGGATAAGATATCACAATTCCACTTCAGCGTGCTGATTCTACGTGCAATATCTATAACTCAGTTCTCTGTGGAATTTTCTTGCTACGAATTCTATCGACTAGAAAACACTAACCATCGCACGCTTCACCGCACACTAAGCGACTTTAAAACTTGTGGACCAGTCCAACGGTGATTGTCTATGTCTCTTCTTCGTATGACACGGATAGGGCGAAGTTATGCCGGTTGAGTTTTATAAACTGTACAATAATGGCGTTATCAAGCAAAACCTCGAATTTAACGCTATAGGACTCGGAAATACATGCATATTATGCATGATCTTGGTATTGCCAATGTTCATCCCGAATCCCACTCGTATTGAAGAATCGTCCAAACTGCTAGGATTACTGTGTCATCTGCAAATCGCAAGTGTGATATAAATGAACAGTTAATATTAATTCCGCGTACGTTCTAATCGAGCGTCTTTATGACATCTTCTAGTGATTTGGTAAACAATTCCGGTAAAATGATGTCTCCTTGTCTAACCCCACGATGCAATGAAATTGGTCTTTCCATTCTTACCCAGTCAGATGTCGGGAAGCTTGATAGCTTAATAGGAATAGTGCTACAAAACCGTTCTTTTCTTTACTTCTTGTGAAGGTGACTTTACGAGAAGTCATCTTCATGTACTACCTGACTTCACGAGAACTTCATGTGTACTACCTGATTGTGCCATTATAAATGGTAAATGAAAATGTCAACGTTCGACACTATAGATTTACACGATCGAATAGTATGTAAATGTTTAAATGTGAATCATGAAATTTCACCAGCTTCATCATTATTTCCATTAATTGTTTAATTAGTTACTCTTCGTTAGCATAGCCAGCCATTTGATATTTCCAAGTCCGCCAGAATTGCAACCGCTAGTTAGCGCTGTCATCGCTTACCCAATGAATAGATATTAGATATACTGAATATATTTACGCGTATTAATGTCTTACGTAATACTGTCTAAGCAATTAAACCATTTTTACATATTTCGAAAATTTAAGTTTCAGTATAAGCCTAAGATATTATTCTTCAGGTTGGTTTTCCCCGTGTTCGTTTTGTACGTAGTACATAAATCGGAAACCCTTCTATTTATAGATAAACTATCAGATATACCTACATTCAAAAACAAAATATGACCTAATCTTACTGATTTTAGAGATAATATGTAGTATATTTTGGTATATAAATTCATTCATGTTCTAAATAATATTAACTTGAGAACTGCAGAGGAAGGCAGCAACATGCGTTTCACCATTTTGTTAGCTGTTTGTATCGCGGCTGTGGCCGGTAAGTTAGACAATATATTATCTGTTATCAAAGCTATGTTCATTAACTGAACAGATTTAGATTAGAATATCAAGAAAATATTGCTTTGGCCAATCTAAATAGCCCCAATTCAAGGTTCTGATTGGTTAAATCACACGACCTATTTAAACTAATAACTTCTTGTAAATGGCTTACATAGAACAGAACAACTCGCAAGAAATACTTTGACATATTATGAAATCTTTAAAGCTCTATAATCACGGAAAGATAATATTGATAAATTCAGTACACCTTCGTGTCCACCTTTTATCTTAATCATTACTGAAATATAACAGTTATTTTAGAACAGTAGCTTATTTGTGTATTTGATTTGAATGTTTTATCATTCAAAATCATTTCGTCTTTCGTAGGCACGCCGTAGGTTACGTGGATCATTATATCGACATCTTCGGTGGCGCAGTGGTACCTAACGTATGCGACTGCGGTGCTTGAGGTCTCGGGTTTGATTCCCGGGTCGGACTAAATCTTTGTGTAATTTACAAATATTTGTTTCGGAGTTTGGGTGTTTTCTTTGTAGAACATAATATATGTATTTACAAAAAAAATATGTACCAGTACCCATAATACAAGTTCTGCTTAGTTAGACTAGATGGCGTTGTGTGTAAGATGTCTGAAATATATATTATTATTATATATATCGGTAGATTACTAACATATGATCTTGCCAGATATGTACAAAAGCAGTACCTACATAACGTTTGGGATTATGTCACAGCTACATTTTTACTGTTAGGGACGCTAATGACGTTTATATTATACGTTATTACGGCTTTATTATTTGTTTTTTTTTTTTTTTTTTGTTTTTTTTAAAAAGACAACTCCCGCATTAGGAATATGAATTCCTGTGTCGCGGGGGACTTTACAAACATACATGAAACGGACACAAAGAACACCCAGACTCAGAACAACAATTTGTGAATCACACAAAGTGTTATCCCACGTGGGACTCGAACCCACGACACTTGGCGCAGTAGAGAGCGGCGTGGCGACCGCTTAAACCACTAGGCCAACCGTGCAGTCGACAATTTGTGAATGGAATAATAATATAAATGTCAATTACAGATATTACAGTTTTAAATTAAACCTATAACAATTTAACAGACAAATAGTTCAGATTTTAGGTGATTTTAATTACACTATATCATACAAAAACATATCTGACAATTAAATCAAATCTTCACATCTAGAAAATAATTATGTGATCTATGAAGTATCTTACAGAACGTAATTACTGATAATTATAACATTTAGAGGATTCGGCGTTCGATAATGACGACTACTGTATTTGTCTTTTGTAACTGAATCATTAATCATTTGTTTTTTTTTACAACTTTCAGCTAATCCGCAAAATGTCATGCCACCGGCGAGGATCATAGGCGGCACAGTTACGACTATCAACACTTGGCCCCAAATGGCTAATGTTATGATTGGAAGTGGAAATTTTTTCAGCCAATTCTGTGGTGGTGCCATTGTTAACATCAGAACTGTTTTAAGCGCTGCACACTGTGTTCTAGGACCCGATTAGTAAGACTGATATTTTTTTATTTAAGTAGTTTTATTGATTCTCTTCTTATATTAAAAATATCTTATCAAATTACTCTTTTCAGCTTCTACCCAGCTCATTTGTTTCGCTTACGTCTTGGTTCTACTTGGGCTAGTAGCGGTGGAGTTGTACATAATGTTGCCCTGAACATTCTTCATCCACAATACAACATGCATACAATGAACAATGATATTATGCTGTACCGCAGCAGCACTAACTTTGTTTATAGTAATGTGTTACAACAAGGAACCATCGCCAGCGCTAACTACAACTTACCTGACAACCAAGCAGTTTGGGTAACCGGCTGGGGCCATATCGCTGTAAGATTATTAATATTTCTAAATCGTATTTCGATTCCTTTATTCGAATAACAAATGCTGAGAAAATCACCACTACTATTTGGTGACGGAATAAGAAAACGTAGTTTCGCCACCCCATTTTATCCTAAGGCGACTAAAATCCTTTTTTCTAAGGAGAGACCCACATATGTCCAACAATTCACTATTAAGGCTGTTAAAAAGTGATATAAAGTGATACAGTTGAATAGAAGGTTAAAACTTAGTGCACCGACTCCAAATAAAATTTGGATAAGGGCAGACAGATGTTAAAAGATGATTTTAATAAAAAAATTAAAGATAATATTTTTCATATAATAAGGAATTTAATATTTTTCATTTTACATCATTCATCTCATCACTATATTATGATTATTAGTTTCGACTACAAAATGTCAAAATATATGTTTTATTGTAAAGTGTTTTAAGGCATTTTATATTGTTTTTTAGATAAATGTTGTTAGTACCGAGCCACTGCGCCAGGTCCAAGTTAACACAATTAACCAGGCTAGATTTTTCACTAAAACATACTTTCGCATCGTAATAAAATTATATTCAAGACCACTAAAAGACACGTTCTGTTTGCATTTTAGGTAGGAGGACCTTCTTCGGAACAGCTGCGCCAAGTGCAAGTTTATACCATCAACCAGAACGTTTGCGCACAAAGCTATGGAGGCAACATAATCACCGCTAGCATGTTGTGCACCGGTGTGCTCAATGTCGGTGGTCGTGACGCATGCCAGGGTGACTCCGGCGGTCCCGTGTTCCACAATCGCATCATTGTTGGTGTCACCTCTTTTGGTGCAGGCTGTGCTCATCCTAACTTCCCCGGGGTTAACGCTCGCGTATCTGTCTTCACTCCATGGATTACGGCAAACGTTTAATTTCAGTGCAACCTAGTTTATATGTGTACCTAAGGAAAGAAATAAATTTAAAAAACTTAAGTTAATGTATTAATTTAGTTTATTTGTGTATGCCGTAGTATTCTGGTCTATAACAAATTGTGGTAATTTTAGCTTTATCCAATATGATTTTTAAGATAAGTCCATGCTACTAGACAAGATTAAATGAAATACTCATAATGTGGTTTAGTATATTTTTCACCATTTACAACTTTACGTTAAAAAGCTATTTCAGTATTTGGTTTACAATGTAACACATATGCTGTAAGGTAACAGCCAGGCCCGCTGCTGGTCAATTTAACGCCTGTCTGCAATACCGATTATGTCGCCCTTCTTCATTTAATAAATAAATAAATAATTAATAATAATAATATACCCGACTTGCAAAGAAAGGTTTATTTTTCACGCATGTCTTTTAAGTAGGTACATATACTCTTTGTTATCCAATTTCTTTAAGCCGCTGAACAGCACTAGTCTTCAGCGGTGAGAATGCAGGAGAAATACAAGTACGCGCCAATGTCACCCGCGAACATGATCTGGAGTGGGGTGCCGATGGCTCACAAGCTCGCCACCCGCGCTTGTTCGCAACCAATATCATTCAAAACGTATCACAATCAACATTCCTAACAGAGATTATCTAATTTCACGACTATGATAATTATTATTAAGGGTGAGCTTGAAAACAGTTGTTTAATATAGTTAAAAAAAAAAGGAAAATATACAAACAGTTATTTGTACAACTGATAATAGGAAAAGAATACGTACAAATCGTTCCCAATATCTACTTAACGCATACCTAGCACTAAACTTTTGAAACAAATTGAAATCGATGACGTCTTCATTGTTTGCTTAAATTACAAATACTAAAATAAACGCTATTTATTTTAATTAAAAATACATATTATATTAAAACAAATATCTCCATCAATTATTATTATTTCAGTTCAACAGTTAAAACTCTCATAGCGACGAGGGAAGGCGTCACATCTTACTGATTGATTTTATAATTTTAAACACTAACGTTTTTAAAGCTAGTTTTAGCATGTCTTTATCAATTTACAAATAATCACTAAGAGCTACATACCAGGTAATAGGGTCCCAAGGTAGTACCTACTACCCACACACAGAAGACCAACCTAAAATTGACATAATTATTGTTTTTAGGAGTGTGTGACCGGAGACCCAATGTTGCAGTAACTTCTCACTAGGCCGTCATAGTGTGTGTCAATATGCTGCTGAATGAGATGGTGATTTCTACTCCTGGATTCTACTCGTACTTTCCATCAGGCAGAGTAGAGTCACTTTGGTAGAAAAATGTGATATGTATAAATAGATGGTGTAAGCCACAACAGGTCTAACTTAATGGATTATGGGTCCGCCAAGTATCCACGGCTCTAGGTGGAAACAGTTTCCCCTCCTCATAAAGCTCTATTTTTTTTCAACAATAAATTAAATATTGTGTGTATATCCGTGTAATAAGCGATAATCGCCATAAATCTTATCGATTCGATGATAATGAATTGTCTATTTCAGTATAAATACGCATGCTATTGTATTATCCTTACTCTGCTATCATAGCAAGGCATCGACATGCGTCTCATAACACTGTTGGCCGTTTGCATCGCGGCTGTTGCCGGTAAGTATCTTGTTTATATACCTTCTTATCTAAATCTATACTATAGGATATGAAGCCTCCGATCATCAAACAACTTACTTCTTCTGTGCTCCTCTCACTGTATATTTTTATTTTAATGTATGTATATGTAAAATATAATATATAGTTAAATGTACCTGCCCTTATCTGTACGTATTTATAAAACACTTTTTTTCATGACATTTTTATTTTCATTTAACCAAGGACTTTAGTTTATTATTGGTGTTTAGTTAGCGGCCTAGCAAGCACTACCTGCCCCTTTCTGGCCAAAAAAATATAATTTCCTAAAAAAAATAGTCAAAATGTTGCAATAAAACTCTCGGTCTCTCTACGAACGATCACCCAAAGTGCACTTAAATATTATTATGTTAAACAATAAGTTCATTCGACGACTGTGTTGTCGTATTATGTTGGTGAATGCGAGACTCGGCAGAGGACCAATGATGCAAAAGTCTCTCTGTTAGCCGTCATAGTGTGGGTCACTATTTCGTATGTTGCATTATCTATATTTACAATTATAATAGTGACTGTAACTCTTAGATTCTACTCATGCTTTCCATCAGACAGAGTTACTTTGATAAGCTTAAACAAAAAAAACATAAGCTAGAGATGAGTTCACGCAACTTCAAATACGACCCTCATGGCCTCGTGATGTTATAAAATCAGTTATTTTTTTTGTATAAAAATGAAGCGTGCGTTACCCCAGCAAAAAAGCAAAAAAAATTGGGCCTTAGAGAGATGAGAGTATAACAAAAAATTTGTGTGTTCTGAGGTGTAATTTGTTACAAATAGCAAAATTTGTGCATGTAGTAGGTTAAAAGTTATTCGACAAAAACACTTTTTGCTGGAGTAACGTTTCAAACGTTACCCCAGCAAAAAAAAATTTTTTTAAGCGTGTCAGACCCAAACGAAATACATGAATAAGTACATAGCTTTTGTTCCGTATTAAATGTTAGCAAACAGCATTACTAAGCTTTGTTCCTTCCATTTAATTTATTGGTGACCACTAACAAGTTTTTAGATTTGAGATTTGCTTCACATTGGTTTTATAAAGCATGTGGATGCTCAACTGCAATTAAGTATTTTAATTTAATTATTATTATTATATTATAATTCTGTGCACCAAAATTAATTTTTAGTTCTATCAATTTTTTTAATAAATATCTATCTGTAAACGTAAAATAATGAGGAAGTAAAAACACAAAGTTTTCTTTTGTAACATTTGTAACTCCTCCCTAGAAAGGAAATTCTGAGTACGTCCCATACATCATACATCCAGTTTCAGATAGCTAAAGTACATAGCAGCATCACATATAAGGGTGCTAATAGTTTTGCTATTGTTTGGTAGATGGAAAAGAGTTTAGTGGAGGGAGCATAACACTTCCCACCCCCACAAATTATCACGCATCGTTTCATGACAAAATTTCATTATCTCCTCTTTGTATTTGCTGCGTGATTACGAGTATAGTAGGCTATTATTGTTTTCAGACCTTCTGAAGGGGAATAAATTTTTCTTACATTATTTTTCCAAAACTTTAACCTTTTATGTAGTTCACCCTACAAATAAATAATAAGTCAGGAAGTCTAACTCAGAACAAATTTCACACAAAAAGTGGCCCTACTTTAAACCAAAACGACATATGAAACAAAAACCAATCTTAGACGAGGTTAGAAATGGACATTGTTTGTGATTGGTTTGAATTCAAAACGAAAGCAGGGATTGGTTCATGCGCTTACTGCAATGTCTGATATGACAGCAGAGTCATAGTAGCGTGGACGATGTTATGTAATAAGTCGACCGGACATAATATAATAATAAAACAATATAATTGTATAATGTTTATATATATTTTTTTTTCGTTATAAACTCTATGTCCCCCGAAATATAATTACTTTATTAAGTTTTCATATAACTCTTCAAATACATTATTTCTATGAGATATACATTAATTTAAATAATGATTACATTAATACATAAAATAAACACAATACTTAAATTAACCCGTGCCCGACCGCCACAGTGACGAAGTGGTAGTGTTGCTCCAAAGCCGCATATTTCTGCCTCTTCTTATAACAAGCATCCTCCGCCGCGGCCGACGGAGAGCGGACTGTGCGGCTCAGGTGGCTGGCGACAACAGTGCTGACGCAAGTAGCATCCCAGATCAAGCACTTGCCATTCTTCCAGGGCACCAGAGTCATCAAAATTAAATAAGGATAATAATTTATTAAGTTTTGGCCTAGAAGACATTAAAAAAGAATCTTTTTTCGCAATGTAGTGAAGACGGATTCTAAGAAATTCAACGATTACACATTTCATAAAAAAAATGAAATGGTCATTATTTATTTGTCCGGTGACTGTTTTTCCGCAGTATTGCTAAATCCATTTTTCTTTATTTGGTTTAAATATTTTAAAGCGAAATATCCTTAACAGCTAATCTTTCATTTCTGCGTTCTAGATTTCTGATTTGTGATAGTCGTATCACTGCCAAAATAGTTATTTTTTTAATAATAATAATTTATTCACACAAAATAATGTATACACAAAATAAGTTGTCATTGAGTACATTTAATGAGAGTCACAGTCCTTGATTTAACATCATGCGAATGGCAGTAACAAAACAGCAATTTTCTGTTTATTTAGCTATTAGGTAGCTATCACATATCATTGAACATGACTGTTTAATCGCATGTTTTTCGAACAAGGGTTTTTAGAACAATTTTTTTCGTAGTTTATGTTTTAGCATGTGTGTTCTAGGTGTATTCAAAGCAAATTTAATATCTGATGATGGGACATTTATTGGCGTAACGCATAATCCTCTTTCTTTAAAAGTATTGACTTCGTCTGAAACAATATTACTATCAATTACTTTTTCTTGGTTCCTCTGCAACACCATCGATATAGTCAGTGATGATTTTATTCTCCAAGAAAAAAAAATACAAACAAAAATTTACTGACTCCATGTTGCATAGTGTTAACCATCTCGGTTTGATAACATATTTGCAAATCATTAAATATAATTTTATTTATGCTACTACTTACTAGTGAAAAGTGATCCCTGGACATTTTAGCCTTGTATGGCTCCCGCACCAGTTCACTGACATGATTATGGACAACACAATAATAAATCGAAATATGACGTATGATTGCTTGCAACAACGCGGTGGACACGACTTTTAAGCCCCGCCTACTTGGACACGACTTTTGTTGGGTCATTTTTAGAGCGCAGTTAGACTTCCTGACTTATTATTTATTCGTAGAGTTCACCTAATAGAAGGACTCGAAGTAATAGTTTTTTCTATTTTGCAACTTTTAAGCTATTGTATAGTTTTTATCGCGGGCTTTGAGCGCGCCGACCGAATCAAGAAATTCAGTAACGAAAAAACCTAACACCCTAAAAATGGATAGAGAATATGATTGTAACTGCAGTGCGACAAGGATTACTGATAACAGATTAGCGCATGCGTGCTGCGGCCATCGGTCGTTATCTGTTGCCTTGTCAACACAGTCATTCTAGATTCTTCTTTTTTTTTATAATTTTTTTTTTCCATTTTGTTTAGTTGTCATTGTCTTTCGGTTAATAGGATGCTTACATTGTTTGGCAATAATATTGTTAGAATGTATGTATGTAAAAAGACAGTGTATATTGTTTTATAAACCTGAATTAATATCAAAGAAAAAAAATACTGCATAAATGAAAAATAAGTAAATAAATTAATTGCATAAGTTGATAAAAAGTGCTATGGAACAGCTTTACCGCGGCAATCCCCGAGTGCCACACGACTTTTTTTTTAACAACTAAAACTTGCCTGATATGATAATTTAAATGAATACCGACGTAAACGCGGTTTGGGCCACTGGCAATGCCAGTTTTATATAAAACTGTAACATTACTCTGTGTGTGTGGTCCTCAGATGTGTAATACTAAGATTATTTTCGTATTCAATATTTCCTTGACACCAATGGTTTATAATATATTATTAGAATTTTCGTTTTTTCAGCAACGCCAGAAACCTTTGAACCGTCTCAGAGGATCGTTGGCGGCACAGTTACCACTATTAACCAATGGCCTTACCAAGCCAACGTCATGGCTGGAAGCGGCAACAACTTCCGCCAATGGTGTGGTGGTACCATCATTAACAACAGATCAGTTTTGAGCGCTGCACATTGTGTTCGCACATCCTCCCAGTAAGACAAGTTTTACTTTTTATGAGGTTTCTTTTAAATATTTTATAATATTTATAAATCTAACAAGATTATATTTTTAGCAATCTGTCAGCCAGCCAAACGCGTTTGCGTCTCGGTTCAACTTGGGCCCATAGCGGTGGAGTTGTTCTCAACGTTGCCCAGCATATTGTTCATCATAATTACAACATTTGGACCACCGACAGTGATATTATGATATTACGCAGCAGTAACACTATTGTATACACCGATGTAATCGGACGTGGACATATCGCTAGTGCTAACTACCACCTACCTGACAACCAAGTAGTTTGGGTAACCGGCTGGGGTGCACAATGGGTAAGAACATCAACATATCACATTTTATAAACTACTAGCTGATCCGGCGAACTTCGTACCGCCCGAATTTGAAATCCCATAGCTTGTTCGCAGCGCCACCTACCGGGTACTATAATTTGAGATTTAAACTATCCTATCTCTCAAGTTAGATCGAACTGCACATGGTGTGCGAATTTTATTATAATCGGTTAAGTGGTTTAGAAGTCCATTGAGGACAAACATTGTGACACGAGATTTATATATATTAAGATATTCTAAAAATGTATTCATAAAATACATTTAACTTGGTGTAACTAAAAGGTGATGTAGATTTAACAATATAAAAGTCAAAAGGCAAGGAATTTCTTTTCCCAAAAAAACTCTATTAGATTTTAGAAGAAAACATACTTTCACATCCTAATAAAATTAAATTCAAGACTACTAAAAGATACGTTCTGTTTACATTTTAGTTTCAAGGACCTCCTTCGGAACAGCTGCGCCAAGTGCAAGTTTATACTATCAACCAGAACGTTTGTAATCAACGCTATTTCGGTGCAATCACCGCTAACATGTTGTGCACCGGTGTGCTCGATGTCGGTGGTCGAGACGCATGCCAGGGTGACTCCGGCGGTCCCGTGTTCCACAATCGCGTCGTTGTTGGTGTCACCTCTTTTGGTCACCAGTGTGCCCTTGCAACTCACCCTGGTGTCAATGTTCGCGTGTCTCGTTTTACTCCTTGGATTACGTCAAATGCATAAGTCGTCAAAATTGCCGCACCAATATCTGCTATAAAGCTTCGATGATATTTGTATGAGTATTAAATAATAAGTTTATATAAACCTAAGCTCTGCAGTTTTTATTCAATTGTTACAAGTAAGAAAAGACACCCGAATGTGCTTCAAAAAGTCCTAGACCTCAATTCTGCTACTTTTGCTAAGATCCAAGTAATTACTTAAAAAAAAAAATCTTACATGTAATACACATGTAAGAAAATCTGTTGAAGCATATGAAAGATTCAGTAAATACTCAATTTTTAAAACCCGTTTTAAAATATCGCACACTGCAATGTTTATTTAACAGAATATTAACCGACAAGTGTACAGATTGTTGTGAATCAAGTTTGTCTAGGTTCTGTGTTGTATCTCGTTTGTTTCAATAAATTTATCAATTGTCAAATTCGAAGCATATCATAATTTAAATACCGATTTAAGGGCCACCGCAGACTAGCTACTTTTAGCATCGGCGATCGGCAACTAGTCGCTTTTTAGAAGCTAAATACGGCGACCGAACGCTCTACACCGCACACTTACAAACGCCAAACGCGGAGATCGAGTCGCTTTTTAGAAGCGCGACACAGCAGCTGAACGCTACTCTCCGCACACATTCGGATGCCGGTAGCAGCGACTTGGCGTTCGTCAGTGTTGTGCTAGATTTTGACAAAACTACACCCCTGTCATGGATTATCATAAAGCTGCACTGCTGCTTGCTTTATTGATAAAGCGAAAATATCAATCGCGCCAACGACGGTACTGGTTACATCACATAACCAGTTCACGCCTTACGTTTGGAGAGCATCATTCATTATTTCATATATTGCAAAGAGATAAAAGATTTTTTTTTGATCATTTTGGAATGACATATACCTACTAGGTATTCTGTGAACCGTATTAATATTTTCGTACAAAAATAGAAAAAAAAGCGGCCAAGTGCGAGTCGGACTCGCCCATGAAGGGTTCCGTAGCAGCAAGTAACATCATATAAAAGTTTTTGTAGTTCGTTGTAACTTTCATCGATGTTTTGATTGAAAGAAATGTAAATTGCGGTTTATGATTTATGACGTATTAAAAAAAACTACATAATAGATCTCGTTCAAACCAATTTTCGTTGGAAGTTTGCATGGTAACGAACTACAAGACCTTTTTTATGATGATACTTTCTGCCACGGAACCCTTCGTGGCGAGCCCGACTCGCACCTGGCCGCTTTTTTATTATCGTTAAATCTTACAAACTAATTTCTTTGGTACACAATCAAAAAGATATCGCTATCAAAAACATATCTTCTATTAGAGATTCAGAGTTTTGTGTACTCGGAGAGTCCTCATCCTCATCCATCTTCCCTGGTCGAGTGTCATCTTCGACGATTGGATTCGACTGATCATGTTCTAGAGTGAGGGCTAAATGCTGCATCCAATGTCGATTCGTCCAAATTTTCTAATATTTGTGTGCTACTGTAATGATTCGTTGTGTATGAATATTCGACGACTATTTGCAAAGAAATGACAGTACAATGACACTTAGTGACATTACATATATTTTTTTCGGTAGTGTTTCATTTTTGCTACGATATTGGAAATTGTAACCATTGAAATAGTTATTTATTTTGTTGAAATATTTTCTTATTTCTTATGTTGTTATCATACAACATTGCTAATTAAAGGGTTAATGGCATATTATTATTTTATTTTATTCTACTACCGAATCGTGTCCCTCCTATAGATTTAAAAGGGAAGTGTATAATTTTTTTATTTGTAAACCACACCACAGATTACAGAATACTGCAATATCATTGCAAATCACACACATAAGTAATCAAAGTTAAAAATCGAAAAACTATGGACAACACTACAGCCGACGCGATTCAGCATCTGAGCAGTCGCTAAAACGCGCGTTTCCGATATCGCGTTCGAACGCAGAAATTCGCGACTGATGCCGGTAGCATCGATTTGGCATCTAAGCAGTCGCTAAAACGCGCGTTTCCGATACCGCGATCGAACGCAGGAAGTCGCTAAAACGCGATGCAGCATCGATGCAGTCGCCAAATCGCCGATCGCCGATGCTAAAAGTAGCTAGTCTGCGGTGGCCCTAAACTAACACTGAAAACACCCAACACATAAAAAAAAAATTGTGGATCTCATAAACATTTGGTCCGACCCGTGAATCGAACCCGAGACCTCAATCGCATACGCTACCACAGCGCCACCGAGGCAGTCATATAAAATGAATTTTAAGAATCGGTCCACAATTGACAGAGTAATCAATGAATGTACAATAAAAAAATTCATTTAGCTAAACATAAATAATACTCCTTTTTTGAAGTTGGATAATAATAATTTAAAATATAAAGATTGGTGTGTCTATTCTCAGACCTACCAAATATTATCAAAAGTTACACACAGTCATGTCGTCGTATGTAAACAATCAAATCTCTGTGTGCGTGACAGTGCGTGTTGAGCTAAAAACAAGCGTGCGCTCGCCTTGAATATTCGGAGAACACTGAATTTTGGATCGCGTGAACTCTGTTTTATTGCAAATTATTTCTCCATACTAAAATGTATGGAACTTTTGCCGCTAAAAATTAATGATGTTTAAGTTTAAATTATGACTTTCTGGTGAGAATTAATAGAAACTTTAAATGGTTAATCTCTTTTTTGTATTTTTTTCTTGCAACTAATAAAATATTTATTTCAAATAAAGCAACATAATACTAGATAGATTCCAAACAGAAAAGGTCGATTTCCGTGATTTTGGTCACTGTTGATGATTTATTTCTCGAAAATAAATAATTGTATTAGTAATTTTACTCGGTTTCTCTATAGATTGCTTTATTTAGAAACTGAAAATTTTTTTTTACTGTCAAATAATGAATTAATTTGTTTCTCTTGTCATAACCGTAAGTGCTTTTTCGAGCAATTATGGAAACGATCCCCATAATACTATAATCATTGATTTCTTCTACGCTACGCTACGCTTCAATGTTATTTTGACAAAAGAGTTAAATACATCGAAAATAAACCTTAAGTGTGCGAAATTTCACACTCCTCCGTCTAAGCAAATTTTCGTAAAAAGGATTACAAAGTTTTTGCAATATAACGGATACCATAAATTAACATTACATCTCAAAAGGTTACAATATTACCAATAATAATTATGTCTTTTAGTAACACTTACATTGACAAGTAGCAATTGGTGACAATCATATGTGAACAAAAAATATAGATTATGACAATAATACTATTACATATCGGATAACTGCAGTCAGCCCCCCTAGCCAAGTTACAAACGTTTTTCGTTTTCTATTCTATTCTCTTCTTTCATTGGCATTCAGCCATGTGGTCAAATCAAAATATTAGCTCATAAAACAAGAGAATAGCGATATATTGTGCTGGTCTTTTACAAAAATTGAAATTTAATGTCCGCCGTAGGTCATCATAATTATCAGAAGTTATTTTAGCACGGGTTTTGAAAAACGGGGTTTTCAAAACCCGTGCTAAAACCTAAATCTCTTTAAATGGTTCAACAGATTTTCTTACATGTGTTACATGTAAGAAAATTTGTTAAAGCCAACACTTGAATCTTAACAAAGGTAGCAGAATTGAGTTCTAGGACTTTTGGAAGCACATTCGGGTGTCTTTTCCTGTTTGTTACAAACATTTTTTTAACTGTTAAAAAAAACTGCGGAGCTCAGGTTTATATATTATAAACATTTTACTTATTACTCATACAAATATCAGTAAAGCTTTATAGCAGATATTGTTGCGGCAATTTTGACGTATTAAGCATTTGAATATCCATTGAGTAAAACGAGACACACGTACATTGACGCTATCGATTCAAATTTAAACGAAATTTTTGTCCATCCTGTATATTTATATGTATGAGTTATAGACCAAAAGCTAATAAATCGTCTGAGTAACGGTATGTCTATAAGGCTAGAAATTCCTACAATGATGAATCCTAAGTATGGTAACCATCACCTGGCACGCCTCAACCCTGCACGTTATTAAAACATATTTTTCAAACGGTAGAAATTTAAATAAAAGGAACCGTGTGCGTCTTGGGACGCCCGACAGAAGTGATTACTTAAATTAATCTAGGTCAACCTAAATGATATTGGAAATGTTTAAGAAAAAAAGTGTGGACAAGTCTGTCCGAAATACGACTAGCGCTGTGCGCTGCTTACCCCTGCTGTATGCATGAGAGAAAGGGAAGCTAGATTAGTAACGCATTACGTAACGAAGCGGTTTACCCTCCCATAAGAAGTTATCATTTAAAAATTGTTGCTGTGAGCTTGAAATATAATATTATTTGACAAAATTAGCATGCTATGACTTGTCGCCGCAAGAATTTCGAGCCTTACAGACATCCCGTTACGCGGAGGGTAGCCCACTCACAGTTACTCACTAGCTCACTTACTGTTGCAGTTAAGTTGACGGCATTCCCATATACTTCTTTGTTTCCTATTGACGTTTACAAACGAACAAGCGAAACAAAACAAATGAATTGCAGCATTGATCTCTCTATGGCTCTTTAGGTGACTTTGGGCCTTTGTTTAAGACGCATACGAAGCGACCACGTCTCTGTACTATGGATCGTTATCAATAGAAGTATGTATTTTATTTATTGAATAAATAACGGACTTATAGAGTATCTCCACTGTATTAATCCATTAATTTTGTAGTATAATTAAATTAAAATGATCCTTATGCTAATTGTTATTTACGTTTCCTTTTAATACGTATTATAGTCGTGGTATTAGAATAAATTATCTTAGGGCCACCGCAGACTAGCTACTTTTAGCATCGGCGATCGGCGATTTGGCGACTGCATCGATGCTGCATCGCGTTTTAGCGACTTCCTGCGTTCGATCGCGGTATCGGAAACGCGCGTTTTAGCGACTGCTTAGATGCCAAATCGATGCTACCGGCATCAGTCGCGAATTTCTGCGTTCGAACGCGGTATCGGAAACGCGCGTTTTAGCGACTGCTCAGATGCTGAATCGCGTCGGCTGTAGTGTTGTCCATAGTTTTTCGATTTTTAACTTTGATTACTTATGTGTGTGATTTGCAATGATATTGCAGTATTCTGTAATCTGTGGTGTGGTTTACAAATAAAAAAATTATACACTTCCCTTTTAAATCTATAGGAGGGACACGATTCGGTAGTAGAATAAAATAAAATAATAATATGCCATTAACCCTTTAATTAGCAATGTTGTATGATAACAACATAAGAAATAAGAAAATATTTCAACAAAATAAATAACTATTTCAATGGTTACAATTTCCAATATCGTAGCAAAAATGAAACACTACCGAAAAAAATATATGTAATGTCACTAAGTGTCATTGTAATGTCATTTCTTTGCAAATAGTCGTCGAATATTCATACACAACGAATCATTACAGTAGCACACAAATATTAGAAAATTTGGACGAATCGACATTGGATGCAGTATTTAGCCCTCACTCTAGAACATGATCAGTCGAATCCAATCGTCGAAGATGACACTCGACCAGGGAAGATGGATGAGGATGAGGACTCTCCGAGTACACAAAACTCTGAATCTCTAATAGAAGATATGTTTTTGATAGCGATATCTTTTTGATTGTGTACCAAAGAAATTAGTTTGTAAGATTTAACGATAATAAAAAAGCGGCCAGGTGCGAGTCGGGCTCGCCACGAAGGGTTCCGTGGCAGAAAGTATCATCATAAAAAAGGTCTTGTAGTTCGTTACCATGCAAACTTCCAACGAAAATTGGTTTGAACGAGATCTATTATGTAGTTTTTTTTAATACGTCATAAATCATAAACCGCAATTTACATTTCTTTCAATCAAAACATCGATGAAAGTTACAACGAACTACAAAAACTTTTATATGATGTTACTTGCTGCTACGGAACCCTTCATGGGCGAGTCCGACTCGCACTTGGCCGCTTTTTTTTCTATTTTTGTACGAAAATATTAATACGGTTCACAGAATACCTAGTAGGTATATGTCATTCCAAAATGATCAAAAAAAAATCTTTTATCTCTTTGCAATATATGAAATAATGAATGATGCTCTCCAAACGTAAGGCGTGAACTGGTTATGTGATGTAACCAGTACCGTCGTTGGCGCGATTGATATTTTCGCTTTATCAATAAAGCAAGCAGCAGTGCAGCTTTATGATAATCCATGACAGGGGTGTAGTTTTGTCAAAATCTAGCACAACACTGACGAACGCCAAGTCGCTGCTACCGGCATCCGAATGTGTGCGGAGAGTAGCGTTCAGCTGCTGTGTCGCGCTTCTAAAAAGCGACTCGATCTCCGCGTTTGGCGTTTGTAAGTGTGCGGTGTAGAGCGTTCGGTCGCCGTATTTAGCTTCTAAAAAGCGACTAGTTGCCGATCGCCGATGCTAAAAGTAGCTAGTCTGCGGTGGCCCTTAAAGGAAAACCCTAAAATTTTATAAGCACGTTATAATACGCCCCTATAAATAGTTATTAAGTATATATTTTTTTATTTTGTAATGCTATTCCAGACACAATGTCTGGTAGCCATCATTTCATAATGATGAGCTGATGGTGGAAGATATAACTTTTTAACGGTCAGGAGTTTTAAAATAATTATTGACTTTTATTACTTTTTGACTTTTATTATTTATTGACTGCCTAGGTGGCAGTAGTAGCGCATGCGACTACTTTGCTTGAGTGAGGTTTCGGGTTCGATTCCCGTGTAGGACCAAATATTTGTGTGATCCGCAAATATTTATTTCGGGGTCTGGGTGTATTCTATAGGTAAGCAACAAAAAAAGTATGTTTATCTATTTATATCAGTTGTCGAATCAATAATATAAGCTCTGCTTAGTTTGGGACTGGATGATGTCGTGTGTAAGATGTTCTAAATAGTTGTTTATTTATTATTGTAATATATCATACTGCCTTGTTGGCCTTGTGGTCAGCGTATGCAACTGCTAACCAAGAAGTCTAGGGTTCGATTCCCGGGTCGGACCACATGTTTGTATGATCTGCAAACATTTGTTTCGGAGTTTGGGTGTTTTCTATGTATAATAACGTATTTATAAAAAAAAGTATTGTTCGCAATAGGAACAAAGAAAAATGATTATTTTACAATGAACTATATTTGACAAAAATATACAACGATATTTAGCGTACAGCGTGTTGACATTACGTGGTTTTTAATGTGAATGTTTAGAAGAAAAAAATGGAGGCCCGTAGAAGCCTCCCCATTGGTCGGCGAAGTATCACGTCATTTCTTTGATTGTCCATTGGTGGCGCGGTGGCGCCAACATTATAGCGGTCCGCATTGGATGTGACGCATCTCAGCAGCAGCCCGCTGATTGGTTGCGCAGTGGCGCCAACATCCTCCCGGCCGTTGAAAGCTCCATCGAGCTTTCAAGAAATAGGTAGAAGACACAGGCGGTTAATAGCCCTTCTTATAGGGCCGTTGGCAGTGTTTATGTCAACAACACGGCAAACTCCATCACTACCGGGAAACAGCCTAATGACACGTCCAAGGCGCCAACGAAGGGGTGGTAAGTTGTCTTCCTTAATCAGTACCAAGTCATCGAGTTTCAAGTTCTTGCATTGGATGCGCCACTTGGAGCGATGTTGTAGCTCCGCAATGTATTCACTGGACCAACGCTTCCAGAAATGCTGCCGCACTTGTTCCAACCGTTGAAAACGAGTCAGGTGGTGAGCGCTGGCATTCTCGTAGTCCGCAGACGGAAGTGAAGTCAGTGGCCTGCCAATAAGGAAGTGAGCGGGGGTAAGAGTCTGAAAATCATTGGGGGAAGGACTCAAGGGACAAAGGGGTCGGCTGTTTAGGATAGCTTCTATCTGAGTAAACACAGAAGTTAACTCCTCGAACGTTAGATGAGATTGACCTAATATTCTGTGCAAGTGGAATTTTGCTGATTTTACACCAGCCTCGGCTAGACCATTGAAATGAGGAGCGTACGCGGGAGAAAAGCGAAATTCAATGCCCCGACCAGAAGCAAAGTCACAAATAGAGTCCCTGTTAGAGTTTAAAAAGTGACCAATATCTTTGGCGGCCGCTACAAAGTTGGTAAATTTTCTGTCACCAAAACCGCCATCGCCTTCATTTCAGGCAAATTTGGATCTACAGAAGGAATGACCGGCCAGTAGGTTTCCGGTTGCTTAAGAAAGGATGGGCCATGCCACCATAACTCAGCATCGGCCACATCCTGTGGGTCTACTCCGCGTGACACGAGGTCAGCAGGATTTTGTAGGGAAGGTACATGGCGCCAGTTGGCCGTATTAGTGAGCTCCATAATAGAGGCAAGCCTGTTGGCAACGAAAAGTTTGGTTTTGTGAGGAGACCTTAGCCAACCAAGCACAACATTAGAGTCAGTCCAAAAGAACTGACCATTCACCTGACGCCCTAACGCCTTCACAACAGCAGCAGTCAGCTGTGCTCCAAGCACCGCACCACAAAGCTCTAGACGCGGGATAGTACATGCTTTAATGGGAGCTACGCGAGATTTAGCACACAATAAGTTTACTTGTACGTTGTTTTGTTTATCAATAGACTTAAGGTAAATACAACAGCCATAGGCCTGTTGAGACGCGTCGCAAAAGCAATGGAGCTCTACGTAATTGGCGTTTTCAATTAAAACTTGCCTTGGAATTCGTAGAGCAGATAAGGCTTTAATATTATCATAAAACCTTAACCAAGAGACTTGAATAGCCTTTGGGACAGGTTCGTCCCAATTCAGCTTCTCAAGCCATAGTTTCTGAAGCAAAATTTTAGCTTTAATGGAGCAAAGAGACAATAAGCCAAGGGGATCGAAAATTTTGAAAGTAGAAGATAAAATAGCTCGTTTGGTTAACGTGGGGTTTAGTGTAGTATCAAAAGGAAAGTGAAGTTTATCAGTGTCAGGGGACCAACCAATTCCCAGCGTACTAGTAGCGTTACTGAAAACAAGTTGAGATTTCTCTTGAAGGTCCGAAACTATAGTTAAAAAATTAGACAGATTAGAGCGGTACTTCCTAAGAGGGAAACATCCCTTAGCGAGCTCATCCGATATTGAGCGTTGAATGTGTCGTAATTCTTCCTCAGACTCCGCTCCAGTGAGCAAGTCGTCGCAATAGAAATCGTTTTGAATTATCCTTCTTATTTTAGGATTATTGCATTCTTCACCAACCTGCCAGATGCATCTAGTGCATAGAAAGCTAGCACTAGCAAAACCATATGTGACTGTATTTAATCTTAATATCTTGAGTGGCACATTCTCACTATCACGCCACAATATCAATTGTAGTTTACGGTCAGATTCTCTTAGTTGAACCTGTAGATACATTTTTTCGATGTCTCCTGATAAAACATATCGATATAGACGAAAACGCAACAAAATATTGACCAAAGAATCTTGTATAGTAGGGCCTATCGCTTGTAGGTCATTGACCGATAGACCAGAAGTAGTCGGTTGAGAGGCATTAAAGACAACCCGGAGCTTGGTGGATTCACTCTTTTCCTTTATCACGGGATGATGAGGAAGAAAATAATGCACAAGAGGAGGCTTAGATATCTCGGTGAGATGACCGAGTTTACCATACTCATGAATGAACTGACAGTACTGTAACTTTAGCTCTGGATGTTTACGAAAACGCTTTTCCAAACTGAGAAAGCGTGCCTTGGCAGTAAAATAGGATTCACCAAGACAAGCTGCATCTTCCCTTAGTGGTAGACCGATTCTGAATCGACCATCATCGTCTCGGCATGTATTGGAGACATAGTGTCGTTCACAAAGCTTTTCTTCTTCAGTATAGGGTCTAGACAGAGGGACACTTTCTAATTCCCAAAACTTGGCTAATTCCTGATCAACGTTAGGAGTGTCAACTTCTTTTAATAAGAAGTTGCAGACAGTCGGTTTATTGGAGTGGATTTTAACTTCCTTGGTTGG
The DNA here is from genome assembly GCA_932526445.1 of Phragmatobia fuliginosa. NCBI lineage: Eukaryota > Metazoa > Arthropoda > Insecta > Lepidoptera > Erebidae > Phragmatobia > Phragmatobia fuliginosa. The sequence continues at coordinate 5,150,862 of OW052066.1, read as the reverse complement.
CATACGACCGGCTATAAGCCATCCTAGCTTAGAGCTCCGAAGATTAGGGGCACCAGCTCCCAAAGAATGCTGTTTAGTACCTATCAAATCCCAAAATAGGTCGGCTCCAATTAGCATATCGATCGGGGAAGGCTCGTTAAAACTGGGGTTCGCTAATTGAAAATTAGACAGGTTAAGATGACTAATATCAAAATAGTTTAGAGGTATTCTATCTGTGATTGACTTCAGGACCAAGCAAAACATTGATACTTGGAATGAAGTTGAATTAGATTGCAGTTGCAAAGCACAACGTTCAGGAACCAGGTTTAAGGGTGAGTTACCAATAGCGATAATACTGATATTTGAAGGCTGAGGAGTCAAATCGAGTCTTTGCATTACATTCTCAGTGATAAAGGATGACTGACTCCCGCTGTCAAGCACAGCTCTTACTGTAATGGATTCACTGGTTTGGGGATTTGATAGGCGCACCTTGGCGGTACATAACAAGATGTTAGGCGATGACAAAGTAGACATGGTTACAGAGGGCGAGCCACTCAAGTTAGGAGAGGCAGTATTAATGGGCAAGTGAGGTAGCGAATGGTGCCTCTTTCCACATAGCAGGCAAGAGCGGGGTGTCCTACATGTACTGACACTGTGTCCACGCCTCAAACAATTAAAACATAAATTCAACTTCACAGCAACTGTGTTCCTATCCTCTAGAGACTTAGCTTTAAAAGAGGTGCACTCATATAGGCGGTGATTGCCCTGACATAGGACACACTCAAATTTAGAGGAAGGGGTACCATCCTTAGTGGTTGCTACAAATGACTTATATTGTGGTTTAGGCTGAGGCGTGTAGGCATTTGGCTTACGGTTATCTAATTTATCGCCTTTATTGCGATTAATAGTTTCTAAAATATTGGCACGGTCTTTCAGAAATGAAAAGAAATCCTCAAGTGAAGGTATCTCTGAGATAGTATTTCTATGCTCCTCCCATTTAATAGTAGCATTATTGTCCAACTTGGCCACTAAAAGATGAATGATTAAGACGTCCCACTTATCGGTGGGCAGACCCAATGTACCGAAGGCACGTAAATTCTTATTAACATGATCAATGACAAACCTGAGAGACTTATCTGTTTCACGAACGGATTCAATATTAAGTAATGAAGTTAAGTGATTGTTGATTAACTGTCTTTTATTATCGTAGCGATTGCAAAGAATACTCCAGGCCTCAATATAGTTTTTTTCGGAAACTTCTAAGTTACTTAAAACACGGGCAGCCTCTCCCTCCAAGTAGGAGCATAAATAATGAAATTTATGTATACCTTTGATTTTAAAATTATCATGAACCAATGACATGTATATCTCTTTGAACTCTAACCACTTGTAATAATTTCCATCAAACTTAGGTATGTTGATAATAGGAAGCTTGAACCCTAGACTGTCAGCACATTGATCATGATGACTACCTTGAGAACAGCTGGAGACATTGATTGCCTCCTGTTTGGGAGAGCTGTTAGACTGTATAAAGTCTCGGGCAATACAAATGCAATGATCGAATTCTTGTTCAATTAAGTCACGGGAGGTTAATTCACTATCCAACTCAGTGACGTTCAAATCCTCTATTTGTCTTTGCAACCCGTCAAACTCAATGAACAACGCTTCTATTCGTGTCAACTTCATCGCTAGCTTATTGACTTCCACAGAAGAAATACATTCCAACGGCAACAAGGAATCTAAATAGGCTTTAAACTTGGTCAAACGACCCTTAATAGAACCGCGTTTAACATTTAAATCTTTGTAAATAGTTTCGGAGGTCATAGCGATAAAGTATCAAACGAACAAACAAGTTAATTGCGTAAAATAACAAAGGAATACGATACGCTCCTCGTTCCGTAGTCCACCGACGCCAGCGCAGGGAATCCGATTTCTTTTCAGCTGTGCACCGCAGCCTGTAGAGGGCGCTGCTGTCGTATTCTCGAAAGTTCGATCTGAAAAACCCGTTTTATTTCGACTGAAAAGCTGATCGTGACAAGCGTGCAAGGGGTCACTTATTAGATGGGTAGCGTATGCATGTAAAATGACAGTAACTCAGCAAGATACGAATAATTGAAACAGAGTGCAAATTGAAATAAGAATAAGTTATTTTTGTAATTGAAGCTAGCTATAGGGTTTGCGTAGTGCTCATGGGATTTGTAAATTAGCATTAAAACTTAGGCAAACCACTGAAATATTGACAATGACAGTTTATATATTAATATTAAATTTAACTGAAATATCACTAAGCGCTCAAGGCATGTAACCAGTGTTTAGCACAGATAGAAGAGGAGAGATAGGAAATAAGCAGGAACGAGCTCACGGTTAGAATGGGAAGCAGGCAAATCCACAATGAAGGGCGGCTTTCTTGGCTTAAATGTATTTGATTTCTTCGTATGAGGCCTCTTCGGGACGTTGACTCCTCCGTGGGGTTGGCCCTTGCTGCTTTAGATTCCTCTTCGGCTGGCGTTTACGCCGATCCTTCCGTTTTTTAGCAATGAAAAGACACCACGTCACTCCTAATCTGAAAATTGACCTGCACGGACTTGTTTCACCATTAGCATGCAGGTTCGTGTCCTGTCACGGTCGCCAGTTTTTGTTCGCAATAGGAACAAAGAAAAATGATTATTTTACAATGAACTATATTTGACAAAAATATACAACGATATTTAGCGTACAGCGTGTTGACATTACGTGGTTTTTAATGTGAATCAGTCTGGCGAAACTCCCATACAAAAGACGTGATATATGAAACGGGGTACCTTTCAATATGGCGGCTATAACCCGTAAAATTACGAAGAACACCGAGAACTCTGGAACTATACCGGCTACGATTCTTCTTCACATGACATGACAGTCAAAATGGCGATTTTCAAAATGAAAATGGCGATTTTCAAAATGGGTGATCAAAATTTTGACTGTCATTAGTGTCACTAGCAAGTAAAAGTACTCTGTGTAGTTCTTGCTAAGCGTTTGATAGTTTGTTATTGTTTTCTAAAGCTATATTTTCGCGTATAAATTGCATAAAAGTGTATTAATAATCATTTAGTTATAAGAAATTTGTTGTCTGGTTGTCGTCGAATGTTTCTAATAAACAAAATGAGAAAAATTACGTGTGAAATTTGTGGTATAAAAACATGCCATGACTGTGAACAAACTGGAACAAACGTCTTTTTTTGGCTAAATTTCCATTAGACAAAGAACGGTAAGCAAAATTAGATATTTATTTCCTTATAGAAGTCAATTCTAGTACAATTCCTAAAGGTTTAGTGCATTTTAATCAAATCAAAGTAACTTTAACAAAACATTGCATAGTGAGATCACCCATCAATCGGATTTATCGATATCGATGTTTAGTTATATAAATTACTGGACAAAGTTTTGTTTAGCAGTGGAAAGTCTATGCTGATGATGATAATGATTTAAGGAAGTAAAATCAATGTTTTCTCAATTAGTTGGTTTTGTCACTATAAATTTCCTTTCATGTAAAGCTATACTTGGTCGAAAGAGTTTATAAAATATATGGATTTATGATATAATTTTAGCGTATCATAATATTGTATAAAGTTATTTTGTTACATTATTATAATACAGTAGTTTATGTATTTTTTAAGTAAAAATAACTTCACCCACTTTTTAGGTGCAAACAATGGGTCAAAGTAATAGGGAAAGAAGACTTAGTCTATTTGCCAATTGAAAAAGTGCATAAGTTAAAATATGTTTGTAAAAAGCATTTCCGAAGTAATGATTTCAAGAAGAAAAAAACTCAACTGAAGAAAACTGCTATTCCGAGTCTGAAAATCTCATCTACACCATTATCTGATGAAATTTTAGTTGGATTTCCACTACATACTACTACTAAAAGTCCACCATTGCCAGCTAGAAGAACTGATAATGTGCAGCTCTCATACAGTGGTGAAGACTTAGTCTATTTGCCAATTGAAAAAGTGCATAAGTTAAAATATGTTTGTAAAAAGCATTTCCGAAGTAATGATTTCAAGAAGAAAAAAACTCAACTGAAGAAAACTGCTATTCCGAGTCTGAAAATCTCATCTACACCATTATCTGATGAAATTTTAGTTGGATTTCCACTACATACTACTACTAAAAGTCCACCATTGCCAGCTAGAAGAACTGATAATGTGCAGCTCTCATACAGTGGTGAGATATTTATTGATTTGTAAAGCACATCCTGATTTCTCAATAAATTACATAAATTACATCATTATACCAAAGTAATACTTTGCTATAATGATTTAATTTATGTTTACAGAATTATCCTTAGTCATACAGAAGGAACATAATTACCTCATAGCCTTTTTGTGTGAACCAAGTTAGTTATTTGTTTTATGTCAATATATTTGTAAAGCACACCCTGATTTCTCAATAAATTACTTTGCTATAATAATGTAATTTATATTTACAGAATTATCTTCAGTCATACAGAAGGAACATAATTACCACCGAGCCTTTTTGTGTGAACCAAGTTAGTTATTTGTTTTATGTCAATATATTTGACATCCTGATTTCTCAATAAATTACTTTGCTATAATGATATAATTCATGTTTACGAGTTTCAGATAGGAAACGTCTACCCCATCTAGTTCTATAAAAATATTATTGACGTGTGTTTGTAAAACCTATCTCTAAAATTAAAACTACCAATAGTATTGGTAATTGTTTAATTCCTTGTAAATAAATATGATTTAAAACAATCTGAGTTTTAATATTCTTTTATTTATTTATTTATTTCCTGAAAGCCCAAAATTTTGCAATTGATATCGATAATTTTTCGCTAGCCACCATACCACATCACTAGTAATGACATTATGTTGGCAGCATTGTATCACGCCTTAGTTCCGTAACGTTGGTATTGAAAATGGTAGCACGTTTCATACATCGTTTATTTCTATGGCAGTCCCGCCTCTTATACGTAGTGTTACATACTCTTTGATGTGAATGTTTAGAAGAAAAAAATGGAGGCCCGTAGAAGCCTCCCCATTGGTCGGCGAAGTATCACGTCATTTCTTTGATTGTCCATTGGTGGCGCGGTGGCGCCAACATTATAGCGGTCCGCATTGGATGTGACGCATCTCAGCAGTAGCCCGCTGATTGGTTGCGCAGTGGCGCCAACAAGTATGTTTATGTATTATAAACTGCGAAATAAATATTTGCGAATCACACGAATATTTGGTAGATGATATTCTGTGTCATTCGTCTGAAATATTTATTTATTGTTATTTATTATAAACTAGCTTTCTGCCCGCGGCTTCGCCCGCGTGGAATTCGTTTATATCGCACGACACGGTAAGGGTAGATTAAACAATCTTACCTGATTTTATGTTTGATATTATGGAACTTCGACACAAACTTTCGTCCCCTATTTCAAACCCTTCTACCTTTATTTTCGCGATAAAAAGTAGCCTATGTCCTTTCCCAAGTTCAGTTCTATCTTCGTACCAAATTTCATCAAAATCGGTTCAGTGGTTTAGGCGTGAAAGCGTAACAGACAGACAGACAGAGTTACTTTCGCAATTATAATATTATATATATATTTAATATTAGTAGAGATATGTGTGTTACCTTTAGTCGTATCTTTCAAGATGTTCAGCTGATGATGGAAAGTAATACTACTCAATGGTTTGGTCTTGGAGGATTATTATTTCACTTTTATACGTATGTATAACCCGCTAGTTGTATTTATGTTTTACTAGCTTTTGCCCATGGCTCCACCCGCGAGTGTGTCGATTTTCGCGGTAAAAAGTAGCCATGTCCTTTCTCGAGGTCCCATATATCTCTATACTGAAATTGATCAAAATCGGTTCAGCGTTTTAGGCGTGAAAAGGTAACAGACAGACAGAGTTACTTTCACATTTATTTTAGTAACATTATTGCGTAAATGAGCCGTTTGCATTAAATATATTTAAAAAAACACAGTCCTCTGCCTCTTCAACCTGTCTATTAAACTCAAAACATAGCGTAACTTAAAAACTACTGCACCGATTTTCATGATGTTTGCAGCAATGGATAGATTGGTTTTAAAGGAGGGTATAATTTGTCAAATTTTAAATGTTTTTTAAATACCTATAAGACCACGTATCGTTAAACACACATTATTGACATAATAAAATCTTACACTGAGAGTCACTAGTGTAAGATTACGGCCAATTACGGGTGCGACCTGGATGAACGCTCTCTAAAATATTTATTTAAATAATATTGTGTAATAAACAATTTTATTCTACATATTTCATGTAGAATAAAATTGTTTTAAATGTCTACAGTATTTATTAAGATAGGGATTAATATTACATTGTTCCAAATTACTTTGAAATTATTATTCACAAATAAATTAATAAAGAAATATTTAAAAAGTATAATTAAAAAAAACTCTAGGTTATTCCTAATTTATGTAACTCGTAAACTTTTGTCAATATTGGCTTTATTTATGTGTTCCTTTAAAATAATAAAATAACATTATTAAATCTTCCTTAAAAAGTAACCTTAATTATGATGAAAACCGTATTTAATTTACCTTGCGTATTTAAAAGGATCTGAGTTGACAGACAATGCACGCGAGCGAATTTATTTTATACTGTGTAAAATTATTTTATAATCTTTGACCATTCGATTGGTATACAGAAAGTATTATGACTTTCTGTACTGAATGAATCCTACGGGCTTTACGTTATGGCAAGATACATTGCGTGCGTTGTAAGACATTAAAATACGTTCTACAAAGGCCAACAGTTGATGGATATTTAACATAAGCAAATAATTGGCTGTGACATACGGACGGACAGACAGACAGACAGACAGACAGACTTGACGAATCTATAAGGGTTCCGTTTTTTGCCATTTGGCTACGGAACCCTAAAAACCGAAAGTCGGTGATTACTTGCTACGGTGTGTATGCGACAGTGCGCGATGCGTCTGTGTGCATGTAAAATATATATGTGGGTGTTCAATCACAAATTCTCACGCTCGGTGTCGCGGGCCTTAAAGTCTTTGACAATAGAACCTTAACGTTGCCACTTATAATTCGACCCGAAAAAGTAATACCGCGGTATTCAACGGGAGTGCCGCGGGCAAAAGCAAGTTTTAGTGTATTTACACTAAAACTTTATTTAGTGCATTATTTATTGATCACCATTTAAAGACGAGAGTAAACCTAAACTGCCAATCCAGATTAAGATTACCTAGATATAGATTCTAGATTCATATTCTTGTTTCGGGTTCACTATGATACACATATCAACTGGTCAGTCCTAAGTCAGAGTTCTGGATACCGAAAACCTAATGGGTAAATAATAATTAGAGAGAGACGTACTCTAGCGGTAGATAAATATCTAATGCCGATAAGAAAGTGGTAATTAAAGGCAGTAATTTGCAAGGTGTTTATTTATTTCAGCAACTCCAAACGGTTTCTTTTTCTGCAACGTGGTGGCTTTTCCTAGGAGTTATCTATCCTTGTGCCAGACCTAGGAGCACCACGTCACAAAATATTTAAATATATATTTGTCTGGGGATGCAGGGATGGAAATAAAAGTTTTATGCTAGCGGTTTAACATTTATGTGTTCTACTTGATTCTAATACATTGATATTTTGTTCCTTCCTACTAATAAAAACAAAATAAAAAGTTTGCTGCTTATCCGCTTCTTTGCAATGGGCTTCTTTTGTGACTCATAAATTTTGACGTAGAATGCAAATGATCACTTTTGAAACCCAACAGGTCCAAACAGGTACATCTTTTATAAATGTTTTATTTCTTTCTATCCCGTACATGTTTAAGGTTTCAACATTTACTATATCTTACTTCTTACTTGACCTAATACGGCTGGCGTCTAGAAGACTCCTAGGCCTACACGGAGCGTAAGGAACTCCGACTTCATACCAAACACACAAAAGACCTTACTTGAACAGGCGACGATGTGGCCGGCCCGGCTTTGGTTTCAAATCTATTTCCAAATACTGACCCTGTAGTGTATGTGTCAGTGAGTTATTCATTCGCTCGTTCACTGTGATGAATGAGGTGTCATTGAATTATTCATTCAATCGTTCACTGTGAACGAGTGAGGTGTTACTAAGTTATTCATTCACTCGTTCACTGTGAATGAATGATAAGGAAGCATTGTGTCATCTAGAGATGACACAATTCAGTCGATTGTTAGCAACGATAGCGGGTGGATTGTAGGATCCGAAATCTATGGCGGATTTTTGGATGAAAGATACTTGCTTATCTTAAATAGGACTCATGTTGGTATAGACCTCAAGACTAATTTACCAGCCTATTTGCTTACTTCCCGAAGACCTGTTACGAAGCGCTAGCAGTGAACGTTGGAAGACCACCCATTCCGCCAGACACGATGTACGTAGTGAATAAGTTTATTGTACGTAGTTTAAACTACCCAAACAAAAGCTTCAAAATAAGATGTAAACCATAGGCAACATGTAACCGAGTAACTTCACAGTTTGACTTATGTACCAGGGGGGCTGTCACTCTGCACTTTAGGTACAGTCGGCCGACTGCCTGCCTGTCGGCCGGCTGGGTTGTCGCTTACTCACGATACGCTTCACGTTCGTCGCCGCGTCGCTCTCGCGCATTATTGATTTTTTTTTTAAACTTTTCAATACCCACATATTCATGTAAAAGTTAAAGATCTGTTTACGGATGTCTGAATAAAAGATTCTAGGTACTAGGTAGAAACTAATCTGTTCGTTTCCTACGTAAATACATACGAAACGAACAGACTTCGATGTGATACCATTCAAAACGTCACCCGACGTCAAAAGCACCCCAGCAGTCACTGCCTCATCAAAAGTGCTAGAGAAAAAGTAGCTATTATACCCATATTGAAACCACCTTCAAAAAAAGACACGCCCGATTACGTCAAAACAGACAAGAGCCACACGATAGAAAGAGGCGCAATTGCAGGCAAATACAATCGCAGGTGCCTCGGCGCCGCGCAATCTGAACTGAACCCTGTCATTATGCATATACCGGCATCACCTGTCATTATGCATATACAGGCATCGCCCGTCAATATGTATATACAGGCATCGCCCGTCATTATGTATATACAGGCATCGCCCGTCATTATGTATATACAGGCATCGCCCGTCATTATTACCTCAGCTTCTTATTACCTCCAAATGGGGCTTGTAGGTGACTTATTAGCGCTCTAGGGTAATAATGTAGCTAGAAAAGCACTAGGGCGGTAAGTAATTAAAAAAAAACACTTCTTTCTTTCAAACGGTTTGCGTTCATCTAACCATCATACTGGCAAAGACATCATGCATTCAGCCCAATGACCAAAGAGGTCGCTTTGCTATTCAGCCTTGTCTTCGTATGAGTTTATAAGTCATCAATTTTAAATATGGAACGGCGAAGCTCAATTTCATTCTTGAAAAAACAATTTAAAAATTTCGTTACTTGTTTCTTTTTAATGAAAAGAGGCGGGAATAGAAAACTTTTCATTTAAATATTGTTTGTTTTTGGGATTTTTTTTATAATTACGTGCTAATTAGGAAAAAACATGAGTTCTTTAAGTGATGAAGATATAAGCTGCACTCCCGATTCAATGAAAATGGAAGCTGAAGATAAAATGTTATATTCTTATAATGCCGAATGACGTACGAATGAAATGTAAAGCAGAATAGTTAGCTCGGGTGTAAGCACCAATTGCACCCTCGGACTATAGGCGCCCTCGCTGCGCTCGTGCGCCTAAATATCTCGGGCTGCAATTGATGCCTTATCTACTATTATCACTAAGAGTATTGAAAACTAGATTATTATTGTTATTGTAAAGTGCAAGAGTGAAATCAAAATATCACTCTTTTGAAGTCGACGTGAGCTACGTGATTCAGTCACCTTAAAGTATCTAACTTTACAGCACAGCACACTAAACATAAAAAATAAGGTTAAAAATGATTAAAATAATGTGACTTAAGATTGATTTATATCTCTATCTGACATTCTCCTTTTGGCGTGGAGATGCTTTTTGCTTAGGGAAAATGTTATGGGCTGCTTTCCACCGTGGCGATGAAAGTATGTGTGGCCAGATCAATCTGGTTTTGATGTTTAATCGAGTGCTACTACTGGTTAGCTAGTAGATAGGGTTTTGGCGGTTTCCGCAGTTCCCTTTGATTCGTCGTTGTCAGTCGAGTCATTGGTTTAATTTATCAAGTTTAAGTTTCGGGAGCGGAAGCGAGGAAACCTATACAGTTGTGTTCGGTTGCAGCATTAGCAATCCGTAAACGTCGTGTTGTTACACGCAGCTTATACCAGGGTGCAGGGTGCTTGACTGATCCAAATGACTGAATTCGGAAAAATAATTCTTAGTTGTGTATTTATGTAGTCTCTGTCCTGCGCACCGGATTTTAGTCATCTCGAAATTCGAGATATGCTTCAGAAGTCTATTTCTAGCCACTGTCTTCCCCCCGGGATGGGCTATATGTGTGCTCTAGTGAGTGTCATTATGAGGGCTTTGCGCCTGCTCTCCGAAATGAAAGTTGGAAACCCATCTCGTCTTTGCGTGAAGCGTTTTAACTATTTGAGTACATTGGAACCTTTATGGTACTAATATTATGCAGTTGATGGCTGTCTCTGGTGCCTTGCCTGTCCTGGCTACCCACTCTGTAGTATTTCTTCGGAACTCTATGGTTCCTTTCGTTAAGCTGGAGGTTTGCTTCTAATAGCTTGGACGGTGGCTTCCACGCTTCGGTGTGCTTGAAATTCTTTAGTTTCAGCAATCGGTGTTTGAATGAACTGATTGTTGTTGATTCGTACTGGTATAAGGAAAACTAGACGAAAACTTCTTGCCAAGGCGGCTAAAGCTAAGGGGTGTCGAAACGAGACATTTAAATATATTACACATGAAAAGAAAAAAAAAGAAAAAAGAGTGTGTGGAAGGCTATAGAGAAAAGAATGCACAAGTAGATGATTAAAGTAGCAGCAGTCATCTTCAATCGATTTGTTTTATTGACAGCTGTTAGAATGTTCATTCCGACAACCTGAGTTAATATTTTGGTATGTTTACTGGTTATTTTAACGCAAAGAAAAAAATTACAAAAAGGAAGGGATGTAGTGTATGTGTCAGTGAGTTATTCATTCGCTCGTTCACTGTGAATGAATGAGGTGTTGACGATATTTGAGGTATATTTGAGGATTTCGGTAAAATTAAAACTCCAGCACATGACGTGAGAACAATGGTTGTATTCAGAGAGAAAAAAGTGACGCCACACACGTCATAACCGCAATTAAAAAAATGTTGCCAAGTAATTTCTAAACATCTCCCCGCGCGTGAGGAGCTCGGTCTTCTGGGAGAGGACATATCCTGAAGAAAGAGCGACGCACCACTCCATCCGTAGTCTTGATATCGGCAACTCGACAGATTCCATCGGCACCGGGAATAGCAGCAACAATTCTGCCCAACTTCCACTTCAACGGTGGCAGGTTGTCCTCCTTTATGATAACAAGAGAATTAGTACTCAATGTCTGGCTATTTTCAAGCCATTTTACTCTGTGTTGTAACTGGGACGTGAACTCTTTATGCCATCTTGCCCAACAGTGCTGACGCAACTGTTCGATGCGTTGATAACGGGTAAGATGTGGAGTTAATTGATCAGTGTAGTCCTTGCTGGGCAGCGCAGTCAGTGGACGTCCTATTAGAAAATGACCTGGAGTGAGCGGTGTCAAATCATCTGGATCATTAGACATTGGAGTGAGCGGCCGAGAATTGAGGATAGCCTCGATTTGAATTAGCGTAGAATTAAGCTCTTCATATGTAAGTTTACAATGTCCCAACACTCGATTTAAATGAAACTTTGTTGATTTGACTCCTGCCTCCCAGAGCCCTCCAAAATGCGGTGAGTACGCAGGAATGAAATGGAACCTTATACCATCATTTGCAGCTGCCTCTGCAAACGACTTACATTCGGACTTTAAAAACTTTGAAAGCTCATTGTAAGCCCCCACGAATGAAGTACCGTTGTCAGAGTACAAGTTGAGAGGTTTGCCTCTTCGAGATATAAATCTTCGCAGCGCGAGTAAATAATTTTGACTGGTCAAGTCGCCTACTAATTCCAAATGGATGGCCTTAACACTAAAACACACGAATACGACTATGTATGTGTTAATTACCAAGCTGGTAATGTTGACCTTTGGAACTATTTCGCCACTGAACTGGTTGTGAATACTAGGGGAATCAAATAAAACCACTGTATCCTGATCTAGCGAATAGCTCCCTGATAGCTCAGATAGCTTCCAGATTGCTCTCTTTATTAACCCTTAATTACTCGCACAAGGAATATTACACTACTGCTCGCATGGGGTCATAGATGACCCCAAATAGTATGAGTAGTTTTTAATATATTTTGAAATATATAAAACTATTTTATTATTAAAGTACTTTATTTATTCTATAATATCTATAAGTAGTTCATTTTGTAGGTAGTAGAGCCACGCTAATTTCAGCACGAATGGGCCGGCTCGACCCGGCCAGTACTACCCTCACACAGAAGACCATCCTAATAATGACAGCATTCTTGCTGTCGTATTTCGTTGGTGAGTGTGAGACCGGAGGCCCAATCATTCTGCATCATTCTCCCGCCCTTCGAAGGCCGGGAGAATGATGCAGAATAATCAAACCAGGCTGCCATGGTAAGGGTCACCATGCTACATTGTCTACCCTCACAATAAGCATGGTGGCCCCTACTCCTGGATTCTACTCATGCTTTCCATCAGGCAGAGTAGAGTCACTTTGGCAGGCTTAAATATATAAAAAAAAAAAAAAAAAAAAGTAAAAACATGAATTACTAACTAATTATACAAAAACAAGTTAAACTAAAATAACCATCAATAATCAACAATTTGTACTAAGGTATACTGAGGTCATAGTAAATACTAGTATTTTTTAGGCACTCTCTGAATCAGGATTGTTACACAGTTGACAGTATTTGTCAGAACGATCATTGCACACAAATCTTGTATATTTGTTGCATTTTGTTGGAACGAGCTTTGCAGTGGTTGGTGGGACGCGATTTTCCAAACTCATGCACTTCCATCAGACGTTTTTTACATCCTTAGGAGGGGCTCTGACTTCTCTGGCTCAGAACCTGACCCTCCAACCTCTTTTGTTATCAGAACCTCCTTCATACTCTACCAGCTATTGCGCAAAGTGCTGTTCTCTCCTATCCATGACTAACTCTGACGAAAAGACTAGACTCCTAGTAAAACGGATTTTTTTGATAATTTAATTGTATGAAGCTGTTAAAAATATATTTATAGCAAACAATTATTCATTGAACATACAATAATACAAATATAATTCATAATACACAAAAAAAATATATAAAATAAAAAACTTACCTCTTCCAAAAAAGTTACGTAATTACTCGCATGGGGTCACCGCTCAAGAGTGTAGCGGCGAAGCCTTCCACTTTCATGACTTGGTTGCTACTAAAATACAAACTTAGACGCGCATTATGAAGCTACCGAGGGCGTGGAGGTAATCAGGCCGCGACAAGTGCTTCATTTTTTAATCTGAAAATGTTTTGACCCCATGCGAGTAATTAAGGGTTAAACAATATTTACATATATATGGGGCAGTCGGTAACAAAAAATAGTGCGATTTAATTTACGGTACAACGCCATCTATCGAGCTCGACCTACACTACAAATGATAAACATTCATGAACATACCGCCCACCAAGGACATTTAGTGAGCGAATGTCCTTCAAATTGACATAATAAACAACAATCTGCACTATACAATTATTATTAACAAATTGAACTGTTCTTATAGCTACATTTGAACTTACGTCTTTATATTTGTGAGTTGTAAGAAACGTGTTCTAAGTATAAAGTGAACTAAATTATCAATAACAAATTAACTTAGTCTATGCGTTTAATGAAATAAGTATTATTTCATAACAATCTTAGTATATCTAAAATAAAAAGTAAAGTTATTCTTCTACCGGTAAAATGCATAATTTGGATGTTGGACGCTTAATTACTGACGATTTCGTGCGTATTGTAACGACTCGAGTGATATTATCGCCACCCGGGTGCTTTTCAGTTATACGGCCCAATAACCAACGGCAAGGCGGTAAATCGTCCTCCTTAACTAACACTATGTCCCCTACCTTGGGTTCCAGAACTTGGTTAGACCATTTATAACGGTTAACAAGATTAGATAGGTATTCTTGTGACCAACGATTCCAAAACGTCTGTAACATCCTTTGAATCAATTGCCAACGCGACAAGTAGTTAATATTTGCATTCTCATAATTATTGTCTGGTACATTTACTAGAGGTTCCCCCACCAGGAAATGTCCAGGCGTTAATGGGAGTGGTTCACTAGGATCAGTCCCGTCGATAACACTCATAGGCCGCGAGTTTAAGCAAGCCTCGATCTGACTGAGTAGCGTGCTCATTTCTTCGAACGTCAATGTCGCATTTCCGATCACTCGCTTTAGGTGATACTTAGTGGATTTAACTCCAGCTTCCCAGAGACCGCCAAAATTGGGACTATGAGGAGGAATGAAATGCCACTCGGTACCCTGTGTTTCTAACTGCTCCGCCATTGACGCTTGTATAGAGGATAACTGTTGTAGTTCTCTAGATGCCCCTACAAACGTAGTGCCATTATCACTCCATATTTTTGCACAGTGACCGCGTCTTGAGACAAATCGTCTAAAAGCTGCCAAGAAGGCTGGGGCACTCATGTCACTTACTACTTCTAAGTGAAGAGCGCGAGTAGCCATACACACGAACAAGCATATATAGCCCTTGTAAGAACGGTGACCACGACCTTTCGTTGTTCTAATATTTATAGGCCCAGCATAGTCAATACCACTGTGTAAAAAGGGTCGTGCTGGTGTACATCGCTCAGACGGAAGTGATCCCATAAATTGGTTTCTCGTGAGAGCCCTTTGTTTAGCACACACGACGCACTGACGACAATACTTTCTAACCAAACTCTTAGCACCCAAAATCCAATAAGCTGATCTTAAATAATTAGCCATTAGTTGAGGCCCTCCGTGCATAGTCTTTAGGTGGCCATCGGCTACGACTAGATTGGTGAAGTGACTAGAATGAGGAAGAATTATAGGATGTTTTGTACCATCGCTGATGTGTGACCTTTCGAGTCTTCATCGTACTCGCATGATTCCCTTTTCGTCCAGATATGGGCAAAGAGCTTTTAGCTTACTATTTTTGTTTGTATATATCCAGTGTCCTTTAGTTGTTCGTATTCGGTCTTAAATATTTCTATTTGAGTTATCTTTATACAAGTGTTTAGTGCTTCCTCTAATTCTAACCTTTGTAAATAACCCTTGTGATTCCTTAAGATAAACCGCCGACAATATGCGATTACCCTAACCAATCTTTGCAGACTAGAGAACCTTTCGAAAATAGGCTGTTCTAGGGTTACTGCTAGGTGAGCCTTCACGGACTGTTCTAAATCTGTATTTATATCTGTTGATCTCTTATATACTATATTTTTATTTTCAAGTAATGAAGGTCCCTGAAACCACAAAGTGTCATTTAACAGTGAACTAGGCAATAATCCTCTCGACGCACAGTCTGCTGGATTATCCTTCGTAGATATATGAAACCACTGAGAAGACTTCATCGTGGTCAATATTTCCGCTGTACGATTCGCCACAAACGTCTTCCATCGGCTTGGGTGACTGTTAAGCCAAGCAAGCACAACGGTTGAGTCGGTCCATGCTGTGATTTTATCCTCTTTGATGTTCAAGACTTGTGCTGTTTCCGTGAGGAGTTTTGAGAGTAATACGGCTCCACATAACTCCAAACGAGGGATACTTATCTGCTTGATTGGGGCCACTCTGGTTCTTGCAACCAACAATGAAATACGTACTTTACCTCTAATGTCTATTATACGCAAATTAACAACAGCTGAGTAAGCAGCCTTGGAGGCATCACAAAACCCATGTAACTCCAGTTCATCCCCTGAATTGGTGCCGAGCCAACGTGGGATTTGAACTGAGGTGAGTAGACATAACTCCTTACGGTAGACATTCCACTCTCTTACCAGCTCAGTTGACAGTTCATCATCCCAACCAACGCCAGCAAGCCATAGTCTTTGAATAAACATTTTAGCTAAAACCACACTAGGTGCTAACCATCCTAATGGGTCAAATAGTCGGGCTATATCCGATATTATTAATCTTTTGGTAACTGATGCGGCCGTTGTTGTGGGCAGATTTATGGAATACTGGAAGGTGTCCTGCTTACGGTTCCAGGTAAGTCCTAGAATTTTTATTGAACTATCAAGCTTAATTTCTACTTCTTTATCTCCATTTTGTACTATATTTTTTGTCCTAGCTTCCTCGCTCTTGTTTGATCTACTTTGTTCCATTAAGTTGATTCTTTGTAATATTTCTTCATTATTTGTACTCCATTTTTGCAATATAAACCCACCCTTTTCTAACAAGCTCGTCATTTGTCTATATATTTCGATACCCTCTTCGACGCTATTACAGCCACACATCAAATCGTCCATATAGAAGCAATTCAAGACCTTTTCTGCTGCTATTGGGTATCTCTCACCTTCATCGTATGCAAGTTGATGCAGAGTTCGAACAGCCTGATAGGGAGCCGAGGCCGTCCCGAAGGTAACTGTAACCAGCTCAAAATCTCTAATTTGCTCTTGAAAATTGTCACGCCAAAGGATCCGTTGGTACATCGCGTCTTCATCTCTGACCTTAATCTGTCGGTACATTTTTACTATGTCCGCGACAAGAGCAATAGAGTGAACCCTCCACTTCATTACGATGTGCCTCAGATCTGCCTGTAAAGTCGGTCCAACCATCAAGGTGTCATTAAGTGACACTCCGTTGCTGTCTTTCTCGGAAGCGTTAAATACAATTCGGACCTTCGTCGTTGATTTATCCTCTCGAATAACTGCATGATGAGGAAGATACACTGCGCTTTCCTTTTCATTGTTATCCTTCTTCACCATCCTCATATGTCCTAATTGTAAGTACTCCTTTAATATTTCTCTATACTTTCCCTTTAATTCTAAATTCCTGTCTAATCTCTTTTCCAGCGATTTAAATCTCTTCTCTGCTATACCTCGCGAATTTCCTGAAGTACCATGAGGAGGCTCATCTCGGAACGGTAACTGTACAATATACCGACCATCCGAACTTCTCTTAGTAGTATTACTGTAGAATTCTTCGCATTTAATCTCTTCCGGTGTCAATATCCTCGTTGTACTCAAGTTTTCTTCTATTTCCCAAAATTTCTTTAAGCTGTCCTCTGCCTCAATATGTGCATGCATGACGTTTAACTTTATTCTATAATTTTCATTCTCGTGGGCGGCGTAATTGTTTGAGCTAATAACAGCACCTGATAAAACCCACCCCAAGGCAGTGTTCTGAGCGATCAAACTACCGTTGGGACTTTTAACTATGCCTTCCTTAATGATGCAGCTGTAGGCGTCTGCACCTAACAAAAGGTCTATTTTATTAGGCAAGTTGAAGTTTGGATCTGCTAATTGTAGATTGTTTACCTTCACCTATTCGAAGTTATTTATGACTACGTGACGCTCCGGTAAATAGGAAGTAATTTTTTGTAATACATAAGCATTTATATTTAATTTGAAATCCGGATCACCTCGCGATTCAATCGTTAAGTTAACTGTGTACTTGATAGGGGTTGAGTTATTTTCACCTAAACCTGAAACAAGTCCGCGGATCGGAATTCGCTTCAAATTAAGTAACTGCACTGTAGACTCGGTTATGAAGCATGCCTGAGAACCCTGGTCGAGTAAAGCTCTAACTATCTGGTACTGTCCAACTCTGGACTCGGTCTTTACTAGCGCTGTGGCTAATAAAACCTGTCCTGGTTTAGACACCCTACCTGTTGATAAACATGACACTATTTGATCCGTACTAGTCGAGGGACTAGTGGGTTCGATTACCGTTGATGATGGAAATGTAACACCGACTTTGTTTTCTGACTCCTCGCTAGGGTGCAATAAGGTGTGGTGTCGCTTATGGCACACTTTACAAGTTGTATGCTTCTTGCAGTCGTATACTGTGTGGTTACTACCTAGACAATTAAAACATATTCTATTTTTAGCAACAAAAATACGTCTGTTCTGAAGAGATTGTTTCGAAAACGCCTTACAAAAGCAAAGCTTATGTTGCTCTTAACAATACTCACACCGCATACTATAAGATGAACTCATGGCCACCATTGCTTTCGTGTGTGGAAAA
The DNA here is from genome assembly GCA_932526445.1 of Phragmatobia fuliginosa. Lineage (NCBI taxonomy): Eukaryota > Metazoa > Arthropoda > Insecta > Lepidoptera > Erebidae > Phragmatobia > Phragmatobia fuliginosa. Next base: position 5,132,594 of record OW052066.1, on the reverse strand, counting down.
TACGAACCTGTGCTGACCTGATGATGAACCTTTGTGGGCTGAATGCATTCCAATGCTCGAAAGCGATTTTCAATGAACGTTTTAAATTGATCAAAAGTGGGTAGTTCGTTATTGGATTCGTTGGTATTACTAAACTCCCACTGTTTGCGGGTTTCTGGGTCTAATTTAAAAGTTATAATATGGATGATGATAATATCCCAAGTTGTTACATTTATTTTTAAGTTTGAAAGCGCGTTTAAACAATCAGTGGTGGTGTCCAACATCCCTTTCAACAATGCTGCCGATTCGACATTCATACGCTTTTGTGCAAACAAGCGATTCAATATACAGTTAGCAAGGTATTTTTTATTATTGTATCGCTTTACTAAAAGATCCCAACACTGGTTGTAATTAGCTTCAGTTATGGGCGTGTGTCTGATAAGTTGTTCGGCCTCGCCAGTGAGGTGACTTTTCAAATAATGTAATCTTTGCACGTTATCCAATGCATTGTTTTTATGTACAAGTGATAAAAATAAATCATGGAATGTTGTCCACTCATTATACTTGCCGGAGAATGTGGGTATCGCGATTCTCGGTAATTTTACAAAACTGTTTACTTTAGTACTAGCCACAGATATTGGTTGTGCTGATTCATTTACAATTTGAAAAGATTTCAATGTAGTTTTCATCAAACTTTTGTAAGTTAAGTAAATATCTTCAGTGGTATCATATATATTTACTATTTTCTCCTCATATTCTCCTAAAGTAAATTTCTCGTATAATTTAGTATTAGCGTTTTTAAAAGAAGCCCAATCACTTTCTAATAATTCTAATTTAGTTTCAACAAATTCCAAAGTTAATCTTATCTTAGGACTTTTTTAAAAATTAGCCAATCCCTTAGTAATTACATTCTTTAAATCCTCCAGTACTTTAATTACTCCTTCCATTTTTAAATCTAAATTTACTCAAATGAAGAATGTATTAAATTATCTCAAACATAAACAAATTAAAAAGTTCTCGAATCAATTTTATTAATATAAAACTTTGTGGGTACTTTGAAGACAGTACTATCCACAAAAATTTGTTTACTATGTAATGTTACTTTTTAATATTTTGTATGAATCAAAGCGATAAATTTAACAAGTGTTTTAAACTATAATAAATCTAGACGAGATCGGGTATAGATTTCCCGTTCTGTCGTTTTTTATAAAACTATTCTAAGTCTAACATGCACTAAATATTCTAAGTTCTAATTTCTAACATGCACACAATAACGAGTCACTAACAAAACACAAAATCAAAGATATGAAATCAAAAGTTCGGTTCTTCGGCGATTATTAAAGTTAAATCTTGTTGAGAATAAGGTTTAAAATTGCTTGAAATCTTTCAAGTTTTTTCACTAATAAAACGAAAAATGTACTCACAGAAATATTGCACTAGTCTCACTTGTTTCGTCGGTTGAACTGTGGGTGGCGTCCTCCTGCGGCGCTATCTTGAACTAATGATCACGACGAAACTATCCTTTGTAGCTGAACTTGATATCTGCGACTTGTAGATTTCACAAGTACGTCTTCACCATAGGTGAACAGATCACGTATTCGGTTTGTTGCAGCGATCCACTGCGAATACGTGTTGAAGGAGTGCAGTCCGCTAGGAACCGCTACTCACCAAAATTGAACAATCGGTGTCCAAATCCGGGTCGTTAGGACCAATGTTAATTACCAAGCTGGTAATGTTGACCTTTGGAACTATTTCGCCACTGAACTGGTTGTGAATACCAGGGGAATCAAATAAAACCACTGTATCCTGATCTAGCGAATAGCTCCCTGATAGCTCAGATAGCTTCCAGATTGCTCTCTTTATTAAACAATATTTACATATATATGGGGCAGTCGGTAACAAAAAATAGTGCGATTTAATTTACGGTACAACGCCATCTATCGAGCTTGACCTACACTACAAATGATAAACATTCATGAACAGTATGTTTTCACTAACCGACAGCCCCGTCCGCGACGACTGGCTGCCATTATAGGACCAGCGTAGTCAACTCCTACATTTCGAAAGGGTTGACCAGGTACCAGACGATCAACCGGCAGATTTCCCATGAGTGGGGTGATCGTGCGACCTCTCATGCGTATGCAACGAACACAATTTCTATAACAGGCCTTTGCTAATTTCTGACCTCCAATGGGCCAATAGGTTTCCCTAACAGTATATAACAACGATTGGGGAGCAGCATGCATTAGCCGCCTGTGCTCATGTTCGAATATCAATTTAGAAATTGGGTGAGTGGACTGTATTAACACTGGATGTTTTTTGTCATACGAAAATTTTGAATTGGACAAGCGACCTCCAACCCTCAAGATGTTGTTATCATCCATGAAAATATTAAACTTCAGTAACTGGCTCTTTTTTGGTAACGATTTATTGTTTGACAATAAGTCATATTCTGTAAAAGATTCCTTTTGTGAAAGCTTTATAATAGTATTCAAACCTTGGGTTAATACCTACTCAGAGAAAGAGCCTGAATTGAATTTTTGCTTTCTACAAGCGTTAATAAATCTCCAGACGTATGCCATTGTACGCTTGAGTTTTTGAAAACTCGAGAACCGATTAAAATCAATTACTCCGCTGTCACAACCGTGTTTGCTGATTACGGCGTTCAATGACACTTCGGGGCGTGTTTCTGGCAAGTTTTCACTAACAGCTTTAACCGATGCCGGCCAGCTGGCAGGTTCTTGACTAAGAAATTCCGGCCCTGACCACCATGTCTTCAGCGACTGTAGGGAGTCTGCATTCAACCCGCGTGATATAAAATCCGCTGGGTTGTGGTTGGTCGGGTGCGGTTGGAGACACGGTCCGATAATGGATCGAGTCTCCAGCCTCCTGGTCCAGACGAACCTCAACCACTGTGCCGCGGCGCAGGACCTCCTCCTGCAAACCATGGCACAGTGGTCGGTAGGTCTCGCCGTAGTCGCGGAGCCTTACTACGTTCCTCCCCGTCCAAACTGGATGGGTGACTGGGACGGCTCCGTGGCAGTCGTCGGCTCCACGGCGGCCCATTCCCCGCCCTTGTCGCTAAGAGACAAGGGTACGGGATATGTTGCCGCTGAGTGGGGGGGAGTCACCATTTATGGTGTATATTTCTCCCCCAACCGGAGTCTGAGCGACTTCGAGGTCTTCCTTAACAACTTGGAGACCTCTATGCGGCGACTGGCGTCTGGGCACGTCCTCGTGCTGGGGGACTTCAACGCAAAGTCCATTGCGTGGGGTTCCCCGGCGACGGACGCCAGGGGCGAAGCCGTAATGGAGTGGGCGGCTTCGGTGGGCCTCTGTTTGCTGAACAGGAGCTCCACCAACACGTGCGTGCGACAGCAGGGGGGGTCGATAGTGGACCTTTCGTTCGCTACCCCTGCAGTCGCCGCACGAGTAAGGAACTGGTGTGTCCTGGAAGAGGTTGAGACGCTCTCGGATCACCTCTATATCCGATTTGAGCTCTCCCGGTCCCAGGACCCCAGTAGGGGTCACGCGGCGCGGCGCCCTTCCCGCTTCCCGCGGTGGGCTGTCGCCAAGCTCGATAGGGACCTACTGGAGGAGGCGGCCATTCTCAACGCTTGGCTGTCTCCGCGGGCCCCGACCGAGGAGGTCGACGTGGGAGCTGGCCGCTTCGCTGACGCGCTAACGCGGGTCTGCGATGCGGCCATGCCCCGCGTTCGTGGGTGTCGGCCTCCGAGGAAGGAGGTCTACTGGTGGTCCCAGGAGTTGGCGGACCTCCGTGCGGCGTGCGTTCGTGCCCGGAGGTCCCTAACTAGTAGCAGGCGACGTCACCGCGGGGTCGGTGAGGAGGTGGACCGGCTTCACTAGGAGTACCGAGTAGCTCGAAAAACTCTGAGGCTGGCCATCTGCCGCGCCAAGGATGTCAGTAGAGAGGAGATGCTGGAGAGTCTCGAGCGTGACCCCTGGGGTCGCCCTTATCGTGCGGTGCGTGACAAGCTCCGCACGTCGGCCCCCCCCCCTTACGGAGACTCTCCAGCCCAGCTTCCTGCAGGAAGTGGTCGAGGGCCTATTCCCGCAGCGGGCGGAACACACACCCCCGTCGATGGCTTCATCAGTCGAAGACGACGGGGGTAGCGAGGTCGAAGTTCCGCCCGTCAGGGATTCGGAGGTAGGGGCGGCTGTTCTACGGATTCGATCCAAGAACTCCGCCCCCGGGCCGGACGGGGTTCCAGCCCGAGTGATGGCCCGAGCCCTCGATCACATGTCGGACCGCCTCAGGGAGGTGTTGGACGCTAGCCTGGCGTCCGGACGCTTCCTTGAGCGCTGGAAATGCGGGAAGCTGGTCCTGTTGAGGAAGCCGGGACGGCCTGCCGATTCGGTCGCGGCCTATAGGCCAATCGTGTTGCTGGACGAGGCGGGTAAACTCTTCGAGAGGATACTCTCTGCCCGCATCGTCCGGCACCTCAGCGAGGTTGGCCCCGATCTGTCGGACGCCCAGTTCGGTTTCCGAGAGGGGCGTTCGACGATCGATGCCGTGATGCGCCTTAGGGACCTGCGCGTGACCGAGGAGGCCGTGAGCTGCGGCGGAGTGGTGTTGGCGGTGTCCTTAGACATCGCCAACGCCTTCAATAGTCTGCCATTCGGCTGCACCGGGGAAGCACTCCGCTACCACGGAGTGCCAGAGTACCTGAGGCGGCTGGTGGCAGACTATCTTGAGGAGCGAATCGTCATGTACGAGGACCGAGATGGCGTCTTGAGACGCAGGGCCATGTCGTGCGGTGTTCCACAGGGGTCTGTCCTAGGACCACTCCTGTGGAACATGGGATACGACTGGGCCCTAAGAGGTCGTCTCCCCCCCGGGCTGGGCTATATCTGCTACGCGGATGACACCTTAGTCACGGCCCGGGGGGCTAACTTCCAGGAGGCGGCGCGCCTGGCCACCACTGGAGTGTCCATGGTGGTCGGGCGCATCGAGGCGCTGGGTCTGCGGGTGGCCCTGGATAAGACGGAGGCCCTACTTTTTCACGGGCCCCGTCGTGGTCCACCCGCCGGCGCCTCGATCGAGGTCAACTCGGTTCTCGTACCGGTCCGGACCCAGATGAGGTACCTGGGTCTGGTCCTAGACGGAAGGTTGCTCTTCGACGAGCACTTCAAACAGCTGGCACCAAAGTTGGTGGACACTGCCTCTGCCCTCGGGCGACTTTTGCCCAATTTGGGCGGGGCCAGTGTTCCCACTAGGCGGCTGTACACGGGGTTGGTCCGGTCGATGGCACTGTACGGTGCACCGGTGTGGGCGGCGGCTCTGTCCGCCGATAATAGGGCGCGCCTCTGGCGCCTTCGAAGGATATTGGCGGTCAGAGCCATACGCGGATACCGCACGGTGTCGACCGAAGCGGCCTGCGCCTTGGCCGGAACACCCCCGTGGGATTTGGAGGCGGAAGTGCTCGCCGAAGTTTATCGACGAGTGGCTGAATTCCGGGCGGAGAGCGGGTCTCGCCCTCCGCCCGAGGACGTGCGCGAGTGGCGCGAAGCCGCTCGTCGAGCCACCTTGGCAAGATGGTCGTCCCGACTGGAGACTCCACGCGCTGGCTTCGCCGCCGTGGAGGCTCTCCAGCCGGTCATCGCCGAGTGGGCAGGGCGGCAGCACGGGACCCTTTCCTTCCGGCTGACGCAGGTGCTTTCCGGGCACGGTTGCTTCGGGAAGTATCTGCACTCGGTCGCGAGGAGGGAATCGAGTCCCGCCTGCCACCACTGCGACTGCAGTGAGGACACGGCCCAGCACACGCTGGCGGTCTGCCCCGCATGGGCGGCGCAGCGCCGGGCCCTCACTGCAGTCATCGGAGAGGAACTCTCGCTACCGGTCGTAGTTCGCTCCATGGCCGGTAGCGACAGTTGTTTTACCGCGGTCGCTACCTTCTGCGAGGACGTAATCTCGCAGAAGGAGGCGGCGGAGAAGGCCCGGGAGGATGACCTCCACTCGGACCCGATCCGCCGCCGGCGAACCGGGCGGCGGAGGCGCGCCCATCTGCGCCTCATGCCGCCCTGAGTGTGGCCGCGGGTGGACGGGACGGGTTTCCCCGTCCATCCGCTATAGTGGCCAGTCGCGAGGGGGCGGCGTCCGCGTGTGACCGGACGTCGCCCAAATAGAGAGGATAAAGAGATGGCGCCCGCAACAGTGCGGGCAGGCGCCGGGAGGGATCCAGAAGGAGAAAACGGTTACCTGGATCCCTTCCAAATACAGGCGCAGAGAGGTCACACCGTGTGGTTTTAGTCGGTTCGAGTCCGACACACCGCCCCGCCGAGAGCCCCGGTGGGGTGACGGTCCGTGGGGATTTCCACACGTAAAAAAAAAAAAAAAAAAATGGTCGGAACATGCCTCCATACACAATCACCCGTTTTGTCTATAATCTCAGCCGTCCGATTTCTGACGAACGGCTGTAATCTATTAGGCATCATTTTGAGCCATCCTAAAACAACTGTGGAGTCGGTCCAGAAATTGACCGATTTAATCTTTATTAGATCCAATTAGAGCACCACAAAGCTCCAATCTTGGGATTGTTATCGGCTTAATTGGCGCGACACGGCTCTTTGCCATTAGTAGCTGAACTGAAACACATCCCTCGTGATTGGCACTACGAATGTACAGACAAGCGCCGTACGCTTTTTCAGAAGCATCTGAAAAGACGTGGATCACAACCCACGAATAACCATCACTAAGTACATAACGTGGTATGCGAATTTTAGTCAAAGAGAACAATGACTGCAATATCTCAATCCAAATTTTATCAACGTCGGTCGGTAAGAAGTCGTCCCAAGTTATTTTAAGGAGCCATAATTTCTGCAGCAACATTTTCATGTTGATGATGAAGGGAGAAAGAAGGCCTAATGGGTCGAATATTCGAGCGATGACAGATAACACATCGCGTTTGGTGTGTTTTTCAGTTTCAGTGACTGATCCGATACCGATAGGAAAACTGAGTTTATCGAGACTAGTTTGCCAACTCAATCCAAGAGTTTTATTTGGTTCTGACGCTCCGATATTTAAATCAATCGACGATTTTGACGATTCTGACACGAACTTGGGATGATTTGACTTCCATTTTCGTAATGGCATGCCAGCTGAAGCCAATTCAGCTGTGACTTGATCACGAATAAAAATAATTTCTTCAAGACCGCCAGTTAAAAGGTCGTCAACGTAAAAATCGTGAATAATAATTTCTTTGATTTTCTCATTCCGGCATTCGAGACTTATCTGTTTGAGGCACCTGGTAGCCAAGAAAGGTGCGCTCGCGGTACCATAGGTGACCGTATTTAATTGGTAGATCTTGATAGGCTCTGATGAGCTCTGATGATGCCAAACATTTTTTTGGAGAGGTCTAAAATCAGGATGTACCACAACTTGCCGGTACATCTTTTCTACGACGGCGGCTACAATGTATTTATGCTGCCTGAAACGTAGAAGCAACAATAATAAATCATTCTGTACAGTAGGACCGACCATTTGAAGGTCGTTGTAACTAATGCCCGTACTGGTTGGACTGTTGGCATTGAATACAGCTCGCAACTTTGTAGTGGAACTACTCTCCCTCAATACACCATGATGTGGAATAAAATGACCCTGTTCATTTGAGTTTACTGAGCTGCACTCTGACATGTGACCTAACAGTTCATATTCCAACATAAATGCTTTATGGAGTGAACTCAACCTAGATTACTTTTCAAAACGGCGCTCTAATGACAAAAAACATTTAGTTGCTTTAGGTAATGAGGCACCAAGAAGCTTAGGTGATTCCTTTAGAGGAATCTTGACACGGAATTGGCCATTTTTCAAACGAGTAGTGTTTTCTACAAAGTGTGATTCGCAAAATTTCTCTTCTTTAGAGTAATGAGACAAGTAAAGATTGACTTCCACTAATGTCCAGAAATGAACCAAATCATTGTGTATCAATTCGACATCACTGTTATAATCTTTCTCACAGCTGTTGATCTTGCCAAAATTGCAGTTAATTGTTTGAGTGTTCGAGGCGTAATTTGCATTGATAGGACCTGACACTATCCAGCCTAACTTGGTTTCAAACATGATTGGCTTATGATCGCCTAAACCCAAACGTTCATTTCCCAAAATGTCCCAAAAAATGTCAGCCCCCAAAATAATATCAACAGGAGCCGTTGTGTGGAAAGTGTAAGGATCTGCTAAACAGATCTGAGAGGGAATGACAATATCCGATAAATCGACTGGATGAGCAGGCACGAGATCAGTGATCGAAGGTAAAACAAAACAATTAAGTTTAGTAACAAATGAATTGTCTAAAGATTGAACCGAGACTCGGCATATCTTATGGATATCCGAGGACACATTGTTGATACCTACATACAACTGCCTTCCTAATTTTATTATAAGGCAAGCCTAACTGATTGTGTAACTTCTCAGTCATTAAGCATGAAGTACTACCACTATCTAAGATAGCACGAGCAATGTGTTCTTTATTTTGTGCATCATAAATCTTGATCAGTGCTGTTGACAACAAAATCTCACTGTTGTCTTGGCCACAAGTTAACACAGACGCTGACAATGCAACATTCGAATTATTACTGTTTGTAGTTTCAGAAACTCAAAAAGAAAAGGTATTCAGAGGTGGAGTAGTTGGAGGTTGACTTAATGGTTGAGGTTCTGAAGACCTACCAGTTTCTGACCTTGACTTGAAGTCAGCAATGTGAATTAATGTGTTGTGTTTGCGCTTACATATTTTGCAACCCTTTTTCTTGCAATGATTTGCAAAGTGTCCACTTCCAAAGCAATTAAAACAAATTTTATAAGTTGGTAATAGTTTCAACCGTTCATCGTTACTTAATGAGAGAAACTGTGAACAATCACTAAGGTTGTGATCACTATTACACTTAGGACATGATTTGGAAGGGGACGGAAGTGAAAGTAAAGTTTTCACTTTATAAGAATTTCCCTTGGTCTGACTTGGACCTTGATGACGTGACAACTCCTGTGTTTCTACCAAGTCTGCTCGTTTACGCAAGAACAACATAAAATATTCAAGTTTAATCCACCTTTGAACTCTTCCCATTCTCTGTATGTTTTTGAGTCAAGCTTTTGTGTTATCACATATATGAGAAGTGTGTCCCAATGTTGGACAGGTTCACCCAATGATTCTAATGCTCTTAAATTTTTGTTTATTATGTCCATTGAGAATTCTTTTGATAAGGGTTCAATATTGAATAAAGCTGAAATATGATTTTGAACTAATAACCTTTTATTATCATATCTTTATAATAAATCCCAAGCAATTTGGTAGTTGTTAGCAGAAAACTCAATTGCCTTAATTACTATAGCTGCAGACCCTTCTAACGAGGTTCTCAGGTAATGGAACTCATTAATGTTATCAATGTTATGATTTTCATGAATGATACTAGAAAATGTGTCGCAAAACTCTAACCAATTTTCATAGGAACCGCTGAACTTGGGTAGCTGAATAGTAGGCAATTTGACCATTTTATGTTGAGGTGAAGAATTGTTTAAGCTTGAATAAGAATCCTTACCTTTATGATACTCCTTTAACAATAAGTTAGCTTTCGCAAGCGATTTATAGTATAAAGATTCAAATTCTGAACGGTCTTTCAACTGAGACTCTGTATCCTCAGTATTATCACATGTAACAGTTTTTTTTTTCATTAATATTACTAAATAATAACCTAACATTTGGTGATGTGTTTGAGGTAAGCGCCATCTCTCTCTAGTCAGCGGTAGCTAGTTCTTTTCAATTTCCAATTTGATTTAAGTAGTTTTCACCCGCGAGATGGTAGATGGCGTTCACGCACATCAAAATATCTTTGACTGAGATTTTTAGTCTGCATTGCAAATTCCTCTATCCTTGTTTATGTCAAATTCTATTCTTGTCATTGAGAATCATGCGATGTTGTGTTATTTTAGAAGTAGGTAGGATTTTTATTCCAGAAAGACCTTGAAATACGATAGAAAAGCAAGCATTAGTCCCCCGGAGGGATCATTCTCTGTTCTACTGTGGTTCTAACGTAATTCTGCCAGTTGTAATACTTGTTTGTGAAGATATTACTGCTGAGTCGCCCGCTGTCAAAGTGGTAAGAGATTGTATTCCTTTTAAACTGTATTTCTTTGGGCCGTGATCTGTTCGAGTGAATAATTACTTAGGATTGTTATCCTTTCTTCCTAGGGTCCAAGGATTTGTTAAACAATTTCTTCAACGATTTCTTCGAGCATACCTACGTGTGTAACCTTCAAGTACTTTCTTCAAGCCTTACCTGTTTGTACTACTTGCTGGCTTTTTGAGTTCCGAGTGGGTTAACCTGCTGGCAAAGGTCTTCGGAGTGAAGGAAGACCAACCACACGTGGAACGACTCTCCTTGGCTTGCCACTGGGTCACGTATGAGCTAATTTAAATACATAATTTTTTTACTGATACCTACCTTTGTCCACCGGTTCTTCCTTGAGGGACCATCCAAGTAACACATCCGGTTTGCCGGGTGTTACAGCCCAACTTCTCTGCAATCAACCGGCGAGTCCAGGAAGAATTCGTGAGGGGCAACGAACTTTTTTGTTAAGCAACCCACTTAATTTAATTTTGTAACCTCTTTATTATTAAGGATAAAGGCCTATCTGTATTTGATATCTTTGTGTAAATATATCTGTGTGAAACTGAGAAAGTGTTTCCTTGATTTCCTGCGACTACCACGAGGCACACACAAAATAATCTCCTGTGAGACAAAGGCGCCCTGGTTCCCGTGCTTTCTGCCGTTGACTATCCGGAGAGTAACCTTTTATAGCATAAAGGGTTACACACATATATACAGAGCTTCGATTTTTCCTAAACGTAATTGTAACTCACTTACATCAGCAGCTGACAATGAATCATTTGATTCCAACACATTTAAATAGGCTGTAAACATTGTAAGCTGTCCTTTATAGCTGTTGCGTACTTTTACAGGGTCCCTACCATTGTCTTCCTTTGGAGGCATTCTGAAAGGCAGCAGCTATCAATCTGGAATGTTATACAATACAAATTACCAACCAATTTATCACTAAGTACTGACCAAGTAGAACTTTTGATTACTAGGTACTTAAATTTTAAGAAAACTAAAAATACAATCTGTTACAACTAACCAATAACCTATTCTGAACAAATACAATATCCAAGTTGCTTATACACTGCTTCACACTGTTTAAAAACACTAAAATTACTCGCTTACAATCTGACTTTAAATTAATATCAACTCACCATATAAAACTTGAAAAAACTGAAAATTGTCTTTATATGAGGTTGATTTTTAGTAGGAGAAGTAAATACAAGTGTATACAGTTGTGATGACCCTGATAATAGTATATAAATTGAAAGCAATTGAATTCACTAACAAAGAATGACAGATAAGTGAGGTTATATAACAATGTTCACTAATGTTTTAAATTCACAATTACTTATATCACATAAATATTAGGGAGTGCTGGGTTCAAAATAATGATAAATATTACCTATTAATGGTTTTAAATACAAAACCTGTACGAAATGTCCAATGTAAAAATCCGCACCAGACCGCACTAGGCCGCTCAATATTTTTCAAGATATCCACTATTTTGTTTAATAACTCCTTGATCTTTCATTTGATCCTCTAATATTTGTACATCCGGCTCGAAGGACTATATGTTGAGGATATTTGAGGTATATTTGAGAATTTCGGTAAAATTAAAACTCCAGCACATGACGTGAGAACAATGGTTGTATTCAGAGAGAAAAAAGTGGCGCCAAACACGTCATAACCGCAATTAAAAAAATGTTGCCAAGTAATTTCAAAACGTGAGGTGTCATTGAATTATTCATTCACTCGTTTACTGTGAATGAGTGAGTTGTTACTAAGTTATTCATTCATTCGTTCACTATGAATGAATGAGATGTAAGCATTGTATCATCTCGAGATGACACAATTCAGTCGATTGTTAGCAACGATAGCGAGTGGACGCGTGTGACTGTGAGCCGACAATATAGAAGGATATACTACAGACCCCTATGAATATCACAACAATGTTCATATCTTGATTCATCTTTCATCATCATCATCATCAACAGCCTTTAACAGTCCACTGCTGGACATAGGCCTCTCCTTTGAAAGGAGGTTTTAAGTTACGCGTCCATTGGCCCGCACGCACGCACGGCACGCAACGGATTTTATTTTGCTTTATATGATTTTACATAGAGCTACGTCCACTATCCGCACCGCCCGCACCGAACGTCGGCATTTATGAGCGAAAAATGCGTTGCGTGCCGGTGACGTCACACAAATCAGTTCGCCGCTGGCATCGCCCACTGCGCACGTGTTATTTATTTTATTTAAATGAGGAACGAACGACAAGGAAATAAAATGGATGACGCACTATTGATAATATTAGTAGAAAGATATGAAGAATTATATAATTTAAAACATCCACATTATTCTAATGTCTAAAGAAGAGACAATATTTGGGAGGAGATAGAATCGATTCGTTTCGTCAAATGGGGTTTGAGTAAACCATATAGATTCATTAAATTTAGCTCTTGACATTTGAATGTAATTAAAAAATCTTTCTTCATCTTGAAGTAAATCCGGAACAAATAATGAATGATACTCTCCAAATATTGGTGGCTTCAAATTTATTTCATGAACCCACATTCTACGTTTAGTTCTACGTTTTTCTTCATCTTCCAATAAGCAACTAATAACAATGATATCTTCATCAATCTCCATGAGCGAATACGTCAACTGACGACAAGCAAACACTCGAAACTCGAAACTAAATAAAAAATCCGGATACAGTGGACGCATGCCATCGGCAAATCCGTTTAATCCGTTGCGTGCCGCGCGTCCGGCGCGGGCCAATGGACGCGCACCTTTAGCTTTAGTAAGCTTGGTATAGTTACCACGCTAGCCAGACGGGTTGGTAAAGGATTTGTTTCAAGTTTTCCTTCTCTTGGCAGTGATGTTAGCTGCTTATTTTGTTCCTTGAGTCGTATTTTACGACACCCATGGAATGAATAGGGGTGGTGACACTTTGTATTCTTAATCCGTCACCACACGGACATCATCTTTAGAAAACTATATTTATTTAATATCAGAACACGAACAAAGATAACCCTAACGCCATATCTCGGAACTTCCAAGAACCATTTCAATAACTATCGGTCGCTTATCTCATACTAACCCCGTGACCAATTAATGCAACGTTACATGTCTATATATGTAAGTAATATTTAGGAATGGTTTTACTAAATTGGCCATTTACAAATGTGGTGACTTCCACATACAGCACAAGCGAAACCTTACAATAGCGCCATCTACCTAAGAAACATTGAACTACGGGGTAACTAATAATCTTGAATTGAGATATTTAAATATAGCGCTAATTAGCTAATATACAACTGCCAAACATCAACTATTGGACCACGGTACGCCAGGCGTGACCACCTCGCTTGGTCGGAGGATCCTCCCTTTGTGTTGGAGGCACATGACACTACTGTTATATGTGTTATATATGTTATATATAAGGATATAAATAATGCATTTGCGTATATGTATATAAGATTGATGTTCAGCACTGTTTTTAATTGGGTATTGCTCAAATTACGAAATAAAACCCTGATAAAACGTACCTTGACAAAAGTGACGCCGTTTTTAGGGTTGCGTAGATCATGACTCGGAACCCTTATAGATTCGCCATGTCCGTCCGTCCTCGATCAACCGCCTAAACAGTTTGTGCTAGAAAAATGAAACTTTTCATGAATATGTATTGGAAATACGTGGAAAAAGTGCTACAATAAAATTACGAAAAAAAAAAATATTTAGGGCAGATACATCCCCTACATGTAAAGTGGGGATGTTTTTTTATCGTTTTTACATCGTGCGAGGTATATTTAGATATGTTTTTTAAAAAAAAAATTGTGAGGTTTCTGTTTCTATTTTTGGATTAAGGTATCCGTTTATGAGCTATTCAATTTGAAAGCGCATTTTATTTCTAAAAATAGGGCATCACCCCCTCTAAAACCTAAACGAATGGCTCAAAAAATCTGGAAAACTTCATGATATTAGCCCATATATTGAACTTTCAAGGAAAACTATAACGGATTAGATGACTTTGTTAGTTCAGGAGTTATACAAAACAATTATCTATTGGATACGATTTTATATCCACGTACTATCATGGGTGACTGAGGAACTCTTTCCATTGATTGATTGAATGATTTCCATGTCAGGCCACGCACAGGAACTTGGCCGATTTTATTTAAGTACGCGTGACAGCCAGCAGTGAAACTGTGGGAACACGGTGCAGAAGCCGAAAAAGTTAGTTGTTTTTGTTAATGTTAAGATGGTTAAAAAAATGCAATTTTAAATTAGGCGTAGTGTTTCAAAAATTAGTTTCTAGTTTCGCTAAATAGTGCCAACGTAACATAAAATACTTTTCTATTAAAACTTTATCAAATAACTTTGATATACTTTGTCCATTCGTTTATTGTCTTTTTGACAGGTCACGCCTATAAATTAAAGGTTTTTTTTTTCGTAATAATGTACTACAGTACTGCCTCGTTGGTCTAGTGGTTAGCGTTTACGACTGCTTATCAAGAGGTCTCGGGTTCAAATCCCGGGTCGGGCCAAAAAAGTGTTTTTGGGATTTTCTTAGGAATTTCCTAATAGCTGCCCGGAGTTTGGAAGTTTGGCGGTGATTCACGCCCGTGCCTCGGAGAGCACGTAAAGCCGTCGGTCCCAGTTGTCATGAACATCTATGGCAATCGTTATTGGGAAGTCAGTGCCCTCAAATATACTGACAACTAGTTCAATCTTCGAATTTCAGTTCTCCCTTAGGGTTGCAGAGGTCCGATACCAGTCGCTCCGTGGAAAAACTTAAATTCAGGTAAAACCGGTTGAACTAGTAGCCGACCCCAAAATAAACTTGGGAATAAGGCTAGGAAGATGATGTACTACAGTAATGTCGTACTTTATAGACGGATAGGGAAGTGGGCAGTGTGCATAGCTAAAAACAACATGTTAAACCATTCTTGAAATTCGATGAATCGATTAAAGGATTAAAATAATCTATCATATTATTATGATATAAATAATTTGATTTCATGTAAGTATTATACTGTAAATTTAATAAGAAAAAGGAAATTAAAATAGTATGACTTCAAGATTGATTATTTGCAAGGAATTAAGTCGAAATTTTGGAATTTAAGTTCGAACTTAGAATAAAGAACAATAACTCTGTGCATCAATTAATTTAGTTTTGGACCACTGACTTAAAATGTAACTATGCACGTGTTAGTAAAATTTAACTTTGAAACGCGTGGTTAATAACGTTTACAAAATTCATAAGACGCAAAAATTGCTTAATAATATGACCCGTAATTACAGGTTTTCTAAATCTACTTCAGGCGCCAGTCTCTCACGAAGCTACCTAAAAACTGAAGCTGTCACCAAGCTATATTGTACATTAGCTTAGGAAAGATTTGTGAGAGTGAATAAATGGATTATTATATTATATTAATGTGACTAATATGCAGACATGGTAAGTAAGTGAGGACCGAGTTTCAGTTCAGCCATTTTATTTTTCACTTGTATATATGAGGCATTATGGATCGTAATGTGGAGGAACGGGTATCATAGTCCGTCAGACACAAAAGAGGACTCTCCGACCAGGCGAGGTGATCGTCCCTGTCGGGTCACGGCCCACATGTTTGATGTTAGGATGTTATTTGATGTTGGCGCGAGAATCACTCTATCGCGATTCAGGATAAGTAGTTACTGCGTATAGTTCGTTCCTTCGTAGTTCATTGCTACGTGATCAACATGGTGAAGACTCAGGTGATCTCCATGGGCGGCTTGACCCTATCGCAGTTGAAGCTCACGGGGCAGAACATCGAGTGGTCCGCGATAGTAAAATATCTCGGCGTGACCATCGACCGCACGCTCTCCATGAAGCCCCACATCGACAACATCATTGCCCAGGTTCGTGTCACGTTTCTTTCTGTTCGCGTTTCTTTCTGCGGCCCGTGCCATCAACCCGACTGCCACTCTGTGCGAAGCTCGGTGTGTACATGATATACATTCGCGCCCGTTTTACGTATGTTGCCCCAGCCTGGTATGTAGCACCATCGCAACGCTCAATATCATTCAAAACGTTTCACAATCAACATTCTTAACAGAGATAATTTGATTCCACGAATATGATAATTATTATTAAGGGTGAGTTTGAAAACAGTTATATAATAAAGTTAAAAAAATTGTAAAATATACAAACAGTTATTTGTATAACTGATATTAGGAAAGGAATACGTACAAATCGTTCCCAATATCTACTTAACGCATACCTAGCACTAAACTTTTGAAACAAATTGAAATCGATGACGTCTTAATTATGTTTGTTTTAATAACAAATACTAAAATGAACGCTATTTATTTTAAAGGAAAATACATGTTTCAAAACAAATATCTCCATCAATTATTATTACAACAGTTAAAACAGTTAAAACTCTCATAGCGACGAGGGAAGGCGTCACATCTTATTGATTGATTTTATAATTTTAAACAATTTAGGGCTTTCACACACTGGCCACGCGCCCAGGCGCGTGGGCGCGTGGCAGCAGATCACGCGCGCGGCGACGGTGAAGCAGATCTGCCTGTTCGAGTAGATTTTACCGCGCCTACGCGCCTGTCATTTCATATCCCAAATTGCTGGGCGTTGTTCAATTTCGAATATAAATCTATCCGTGTCCAGATCCATCGTGAACAAGTCCTTATAGCACGAAACGCCACGCCTAAGCGCGCGGTGGCAGAATCTGCTAGCGGCACGCGCTCACGCGCCTAGGGACCTTCACACACTGGCCACGCGCCCAGGCGCGTGAGCGCGTGCCGCTAGCAGATTCTGCCACCGCGCGCTTAGGCGTGGCGGGCCGCAGCAGTAAACACATTTATATACGAAATTGAACGAAGTATCGCGCCTGTTTTCGTGCTATAAGGACTTGTTCACGATGGATCTGGACACGGATACATTTATATTCAAAATTGAACAACGCCCAGCAATTTGGCGACATAGCCGGCAGGCGCGTAGGCGCGGTAGAATCTGCTCGAACGGGCAGATCTGCTCCACCGTCGCCGCGCGCGTGATCTGCTGCCACGCGCCCACGCGCGTGAGCGCGTGGCCAGTGTGTGAAAGCCCTTAGGTGTCAAATTACGCCAATTGTTACGTAACATTTTAAAAGGAACTAAACGCTAACACTAACGCTTTTAAAGCTAGTTTTAGCATGTCTTTATCAATTTACAAATAATCACTAAGAGCTACATACCAGGTAATAGGGTACCTACTACCCACACACAGAAGACCAACCTAAAATTGTCATAATTATTGTTTTTAGGAGTGTGTGACCGGAGACCCAATGTTGCAGTAACTTCTCACTAGGCCGTCATGGTGTGGCTCACCATGCTGCAGAATGAGATGGTGATTTCTACTCCTGGATTCTACTCATGCTTTCCATCAGGCAGAGTAGAGTCACTTTGGTAGAAAAATGTGATATGTATAAATAGATGGTGTAAGCCACAACAGGTCTAACTTAATGGATTATGGGTCCGCCAAGTATCCACGGCTCTAGGTGGAAACAGTTTCCCCTCCTCATAAAGCTCTATTTTTTTTTAATAATAAATTAAACATCGTATGTGTATCTGTGTATTAAACGATAATCGCCATTAACCTTATCGATGCAATGATAACAAATAGTCTATTTCAGTATAAATACGCATGCTATGGTATTATCCTTACTCTGCTATCATAGCAAGGCATCGACATGCGTCTCATAACACTGTTGGCCGTTTGCATCGCGGCTGTTGCCGGTAAGTCAGTTGAATTTACCTGACCATAACTGTACGTATTTAAAACTAAACACTTTTTTTCATGAGATTTTTATTTTCATTAACCAAGGACTTTAGTTTATTATATGTGTTGAGTTAGCGGCCTAGCAAGCACTACCTGCCCCTTTCTGGCCAAAAAAATATAATTTCCTATAAAAATGAGTCAAAATGTTATAATAATACTCTCGGTCTCTACGAACGATCACCCAAAAGTGCACTTAATTATTATTATGTTAAACAATAAGTTCATTCGACGACTGCGTTGTCGTATTATGTTGGTGAATGCGAGATTCGGCAGAGGACCAATGACGCAAAAGTCTCTCTGTTAGCCGTCATAGTGTGGGTCACCATTTCGTACGTTGCATTATCTGTATGAACAATTATGATAGTGACTGTAACTCTTAGATTCTACTCATGCTTTCTATCAGACAGAGTTACTTTGTTAAGCTTAAACATAAAAAAAAAACTTAAGCTAGATGAGTTCACTTAACTTCAAATACGACCCTCATGGCCTCGTGAACCAGTTTTAGAAACTGTTTTTTTTTTGTATAAAAAGGTTAAGTAAATAAGCAGATGTGCACCGTGACTAAAGATGAGTCCTGACGTCATCGCAGTTGACGCGGCTTTGTAGACGGTCAACGTTAATCTTCAAGATTAGTATGAAAAAATCGTAAATCTTGATATTTATGACATAAGAAGAAATAAATTATAAAGTGTTGTGTTTTATACAGTGTGTAGAAACTATTCGTATAATACGTATATAATACGTTAATATTTCATTTTATTTTTATAGTAATTTTATAGAATAGTAAAATAAAAAAAGTTCCAGAAAAATCTCTTAGTGTTTAACTGAAATATCATCTAATTTATTCGCCCTAGATGGCAAAACTTTATATAATGTAAAATAAAAATACAAAGGTGCGTAGAGCTAAGTATTGATAAATAATTCGTCCTATCGTAAAAACTATATCGAATCCTATAACTAAATATTTTTTATTTATCAAAGTAAATATTTTATATTTGTCGTAATCATTTTGTGAACAGACACATCTATCGTCAAATACGTCGACTAGAATAACATACTTAACAGAAAAAATCGGAATTAGAATCCAAATATTTTATCAAGCAACGACTATATTAATCTTGTATTGAAAGTGTGTATTTTAAATATTGAAATTAAATTAATTTTACTTAAGCTGATAATTTACAGCTCTTAATTTTTTTTATGAACATAATGTTCTACATTTTCATCCGAAAATAAATAGTATTAAAGAGCAATCGATCAAAAAATTAATAGAAATGACTGAACCTCAACAAAATTTACCAAGCTTTGTTCGTTCCATTTAACTTTATCATTTCAAACAAAGGCCATAATACATTCAATTTATGACGGGCACTTATGAACTAAATTGAAAGTGAATGGATTGCATGTACTCGTAGTGGTGACAGCTAATAAGTTTTTAGATGTTTTGCTTTTGCTTCATATTTGTTTTATTAAACATGCGCTGAACTGAAATTTAATATTTTGATTTTATTAAATTTATTATTAAATTCCGTGCACTAAATTTGTTTATTACTTCATACATCATCAGAGATCGGAATTGGGTGTGTGAAAATACCTAAAGTATGCAGCGGGACATAATATGGAGCTGTTACAACCACTTAAGTTAAACCGGGTTTGAATTTTACCGGTTTAGTTTTGTTTTTTTTTTACATGTTCCTTACCTTTGAAACACCGAACTATAAACATTTACAAGCTGCTAATACAGTTCTAAATAAATTTTTGTTTTGTACTTTTCCGGTTAAAATTCGGTCTTTTAGTCCCAATTGTTCTTTGTCGGTCAAACACAGAATTTTATATATCTGCAAAATGCTAATGCGGTTTTAATTTCTTTTTTTGATCTGTATCTTAAGTTAAAAAGTTTTGCTACAGGTTGATGCAAGGAAAACGAACATTTTCGCGTCTTTACATAGTTTTGAAGTCGGCTTTTTTTTTAAATTATTAAACCTGCACTGCATAAAAAAATAGATTAAAAACATTTGTTTCAATTGCAAGAACAGTGGTTGTAACAGCTCCATATTATTATTGCAAACTTACTGCAAACTTTAGGTATTTTCACACACCCAATTCCGATCTCTGTACATCATACATCCAGTGTCAGATAGCCAAACTACATAGCAGCATCACATGGGTGCTAGTAGTTTTGCTATTGTTTGGTAGATGAAAAGAATTATGTGGAGGGAGCAAGACACTATAACACAAAGTGTCACACATCGTTTCACAAAAAATCTAATTAGGGCATCTCCTCTTTCTACTGCCTTGTTGGTCTAGTGGTTGGAGTATGCGACTGCTAATCAAGAGGTCTCGGGTTCGATTCCCAGGTCGGATCAAATGTTTGTGTGATCTACAAATATTTGTTTCGGAGTTTGGGTGTTTTCTATGTTTAATATGTATTTATTTACAAAAAAAAAATGTTTATATATTTATATCAGTTTTCTAGTTACAAGCTTTGCTTAGTTTGGGGACTAGATAGCGTTGTGTAAAAAATGTCCGAAATATTTATTTATTATTTATTATTTATTATATTTGCTCCGTGGTTACGAATACCTATAGTGTGCCCTCATTCTTTTCAGACCTTCTAAAGGGGAATAATTCATTCTTACATTATTTTTCCAAAACTTTAACCTTTATGTTCACCCAGTAGATAATATTATATTAATTATAATAATAGTTTTTTCTGCTTTTGCAACTTTTTTTAGGGTTCCACAGTTCATGACTCGGAGCCCTTATAGATTCGTTATGTCCGTCTGTCTGTCCGTCCGTCTGTCCGTTCGCCCGTCCGTCCGTCCTCGGCCTACCGCCCAAACGGTTAGTGCTAGAGAAATGAAACTGCACGAATATGTGTTGTGATTACGTCGACAAAGTGATACAATAAAATTATAGCGGTTTTGATAACTTTTTTATTTCAGGAGTTATAAGGGCCTAACTTGTAAAATGCACTCACTTGGAAAACTTCGTAACAAAATGAAGAAATAATAAGTAAACATAAAAATTATGTATTGGACACAATGTTAAATCTACCTACCAGTATAGCTGACTACGGAATCCTATTCTATGCTTATCTTGACACGCACTTGGCCGATTTTTTATAACTACTATAACTTGAATGTACACCTTCGCTCAATAACAACCCTGATCCACTATAAAGGATAATTCGTTCTGTTCTAACTATTTAGAATGACCTCTAAGTATACTATATATATTATTTATATATTTTTTTCAGCGACACCAGAAACCGTTGAACCCTCTCAGAGGATCGTTGGCGGCACAGTTACGACCATTGACCAATGGCCTTACCAAGCCAACATTTTGGGTGGCAACAACTTCGGCCAATGGTGTGGTGGTACCATCATTAACAACAGATCAGTTTTGAGCGCTGCACATTGTGTTCTCACAAGACACTAGTAAGACAAATTTTACCTTTGAGTGAGGTTTCTTTTAAATATTTTGTAAAGTTTATATATTTAACAACATTATATTTTCAGCAATCTACCAACCTTCCTAACCCGTTTGCGTCTCGGTTCAACTTGGGCCAATAGCGGTGGAGTTGTTCACAACGTTGCCCATCATATTATTCATCCAAGGTACCACCTTTGGACCGAGGACAGTGATATTATGATATTTCAAAGCAGTACCCCTATTGTTTACACCAATGTAATCCAACGTGGAAGTATCGCCAGCGCTAACTACCACCTACCTGATAACCAAGCAGTCTGGGTAACCGGATGGGGTGCACTATGGGTAAGAACATCAACATATTACATTTTATATACTATATTCTAAACATTCATTCATAAAATTTATTTAATTTAGTGGAACTAAAAGGTGATGTAGATTTAACAATATAAAAGTTAAAATTCAAGGAATTTCTTTTCCCAAAAAAACTCTATTAGATTTTAAACGAAAACGTACTTTCGCATCCTAACAAAATTATCTTCAAGACCACTAAAAGACACGTTCTGTTTGCAATTTAGGAAGGAGGACCTTCTTCGGAACAGCTGCGCCAAGTGCAAGTTTATACCATCAACCAGAACGTTTGCGCACAACGCTATGGAGGACCCATAATCACCGCTAACATGTTGTGCACCGGTGTGCTCGATGTCGGTGGTCGTGACGCATGCCAGGGTGACTCTGGTGGTCCCGTGTTCCACAACCGCATCGTTGTTGGTGTCACCTCTTTTGGTCGTGCGTGTGCCCATACATGGTTCCCTCGTGTCAATGTACGTGTGTCTCGTTTTAATCAATGGATACTGTCAAATGCTTAATTCGTCAAAATAGCCGCAACAATTTCTGCTATAAAGCTTTACTGATATTTGTATGAGAAATAAATAAAAAGTTTATAAAAACCTAAGCACCGCAGTTTTTTCTTAGCAGATAAAAAATGTTGCTACAAACAGGAAAAGATACCCGAATACACATATAAAAGATTCAGGTTTTGGTATTTAACTCCATTTTTTAAAACCCGTGCTAAAATATCGCACTTCAATGTTTATTTATGAGATTATTAACCGACAAGTATGAAAAAGAAACCGACTTAAGATAATTTATTCTAATACCACGATTGAGATACGTATGAAAAGTAAACGTTAATAACAATAAGCTTATGGAACAATCTAACTTAAAGTCCGTTATTTATAACTATTCAATAAATAAAACTTTTATTGATAACGATGCAAGTAACAGAGACGTGGTCGCTTCGTATGTGTCTTAAAGAAAGGCCCAAAGTCACCTAAAGAGCAATAGAGAGGTCAATGCTGCAATTCATTTATTTTGTTTCGCATGTTCATTTGTAAACGTCGATAGGAAACAAATAAGTATATGGGAATGCCGTCAACTTAACTGTAACAGTAAGTGAGCTAGTGAACCCTCCGAGTAACGGGATGTCTGTAAGGCACGAAATTCCTGCGGCGACAAGTCATAGCATGATAAGTACGATAATTCAGTCAAGTCATGGTTACACCTTTGCGTTCACCTGTCAGGTACTTGTACTCATCGAAAACGCCTATCACTTTTAAACTTTAAGAAGATTTAACAAAATTGTATAAAATTTGAAGCTCACAGCAACAATTTTTTAATATGTTTCTTCTTATGGGAGGGGTAAACCGCTTCGTTACGTAACGCGTTACGGCGCCAATCTAGCTTCCCTTTCCCTCATGCATACAGCAGCGGTAAGCAGCGCACAGCGCTATACTTTGTCCATTCGTTTATTGTCTTTTTGACAGGTCACGCCTATAAATTACCGGTATTTTTTTCGTAATAAAGTACTACAGTAATGTCGTACTTTATAGTCGGGAAGGGAAGTGGGCAGTGTGCATAGCTAAAATCAACCTTTAAAACAGTTCTTGAAATACGATAAATCGATTTAACGATTAAAATAATCTATCATATTATGATTAAAATAATTTGATTTCATGCAAGTATTGTTTCCGTAAATTTAATAACATAAAAAGGAAATTAAAATAGTATGACTTCAAGATTGAATATTTGTAAGGAATTAAGTCGAAATTTTGGAATTTAAGTTCAAACTTAAAAAGTTAACTCTGTGCATTAATTAATTTATTTTTGGACCACTGACTTAAAATGTAACTATGCACGTGTTAGTAAAATTTAACTTTGAAACGCGTGGTTAATAACGTTTAAATCCAGAGTTATGAGAAAATATATTTGAAAAATCACCTACTACTTACTAAACCGACCTTCAAGTGACTGTGTTAGGAAATTTTATTTGTTCTGGGCCAATTATATATCTTAATAGTGCACATTTTATTTATTTACAATACTGACATAAGGAATATTACATCGACTGATTTTTATTTCAAATCGAATCGGTGACGTGTGAGGGCGTCACTAATTTCGAAATTTGTTGAACTGTCAAAAAGATAATAAAGAAATGGACAGATTAAAGCCGTATTTCGGACAGACTTGTCCACACTTTTTTTCTTAAATATTTCCAATATGTTAAAGTTCAACTTAGATTAATTTAAGTAATCACTTCTGTCGGGCGTCCCGAGATGCACACGGTTCTTTTTATTGAATTTTCTACCGTTCAAAAATATGTTATTTATTATTTATTTATTTATATAAATATAAGACCAAAAGTGATTAAATTTGGTCTGTCCTGTATATTGTATATAACTTGGACTTACGTTTCTTTTTAAACTATTTAAAAAGAATAGTTTAAAACTATTTAAAAAGAAACGTAAACATTAAATACAATAAATGTCCTATAAATGACATTTTAAGATGCTGAAATTAAAGTTAAATTGTTCTTATTAGCGAAGTCTAAATAAATTCCACGAAGTGTGGTTTTGGTTTGCCAAAACAGAGCACGATAGTGGTTTGCTATATTTTTAGAAAGAAGTGCATAACTTTTGCGTTAAATATTAAACAGTAATGTATTATGTAACAAAATATGTAACTTATCTCGTAATAAGATAAGAGTTTCATACAAATTATGCTGTCGACAAGAAATGTAAATAGATCGATTGTGCTTTGACAAAACTGCAGTCATTATCCTAGCATCGCAGATAATCTGGATTCATTATAAAATTTTACTCCAGAAATTATTTTTCTCAATTTTTCTCCCAACCACTAAAGGACCTATAAATTCAGTATTCGTTACGATCAGCGATGACATGACTTGTTTATTTCAAATTTCCTCCCCTATTTACCTCTTTTTAGGGTTCCGTAGTCCGTGATTAGGAACCCTTATGATTTAAAATCAGCGGGTGCAGTCACCATCGGAAAGATGAAACAAGGCGTGCAGATGTTATAAGTGTGGTGTGTAGGGGTACCGACATTGCAAGAAAGCAACGCGATCAAGTGCTGGTAGACACAACCTGCACATCACGAAGGCGACGCTAAACTCGACGTAACCTAGCCTTTTTAATTTCATCGCGAATAAGTCCCGTTTACACATTGATGTTTATATGTTAATGCGTTTACAGTAAAAACGTGAGGATGCTATTCCCAAACTATAAGTATTTGGAATTTATTTAATTCCAACATATTTTTGCCACAGAGACCTGCCCTTATTCTATTCTATTTATGGAAAATTATAAAAAGTAGAGTATTTTTCTGAAAAAAATATAAAAATAATTAGTTCCAGATTTTTAAGAAAACACGATAAATTTCATTTAATACTCACTGAGATAGTTTTACATATTGTTCAATAATAAATTTAATATGGCCTCTGAATTAAATGATAATTAGCATTATATCTTATCAATTTAGTGATAATACATGGTTTGCTTCAGTATAAAGTCGCTTCCATTCAAAAAATCCTTACTCTGCTATCACAGAGCAAGTTAATAACATGCGTCTCTTCACACTGTTGGCCGTTTGCATCGCGGCTGTCGCCGGTAAGTATCTTGTTTATATACCTTCTTATCTAAATCTATACTATAGGATATGAAGCCTCCGATCATCAAACAACTTACTTCTTCAGTGCTCCTCTCACTGTATATTTTTGTTTTAATGTATGTACATGTAGTTTTATATATATTTAGTAGTAGTATATATGTATGTGTATTTAGAAATATCTCGTATATAGTATGTGTATTTAAATATTACATTCAAGTAGGCTAATCTTTTTTGCATAGTTATTCTCAGTAATGGTTTTTTTCTCTGCACCTACCGCAAACATAACATAACATAACATTTCTAAAACATCTGAAGGTTGACTGGGAGAGAATGGCTCATGGCATTAAGTCTGCCTATGTACAACATGTGCATTAAGTTTAAAATAAAATGAAAATATAATACTATAAGGCCGAAGAGTTTGTTTGTTTCTTTGGTTGAAGGCTCTATCCTCAGGAAATATTAAAAAGAGAAAAAAATATTTAGTGTTAGATAGTGCAGTTATCAAGGAGGGCTATAGGCTATATCATAACGCTAAAACCAAAAGGAGCGGAGCTCAAATGAAGAATGTTTCTAATTCGGCGATATTTTTTGTCTTGAGAGCCTATGCTCCTTGTGTTGAGTAAACGGTAAAAGTTTCGCAAAAATCATGTAAGACAGAATATTTCAACTTTAAAAGTCCTAAAAGAAAAGAATGTGGCATATGTTTATCTTTTAAGGATGACTTACTTACTTACTTACCTTTTTAACATGAAACAACAATGCTGCCTTACTTATTGCCCGTAGCGTAATGTATACCGCATTACGATACGGGCAATAAAAGATGCAGAAGGGGCCTCGTATGTCAGCTAGTACTTATATATGTAATCTCTTCATCATCTTAGAACTGATGAATATGTTTTAATTTTCATTTAACTTGGATAAATGAAAATTAAAAAAAACAACTTTTTCGTCTTTAGCATAGTTTACGTAATGTGTAATATATAGTGTAATATATGCTAGAGCCCTTCCCCTGTACGCGCATTCAAAACAGTTCTTACTTTGACAAAATAATCTAGCATTAAAACTATCAAAACCATACAAAAGTAATGTGTTGAACAATTCAGTTCAATCCAAGACCGTACCAAATGCTTTTAAATTTTCATTGTTTGAATCCTTACTAATTTTAAATTTAGAAAGTAACTCCAGTCTGTCTGTGTGTACGTTTCTTACGAGCAACGCTGAATCGATTTCAACGAAGTTTCATATATAGTTACTTTGATTCTTGATGAAGAATATAGTCTAGCCTTTACGATAATTACCGACATAAACGCGGTTTGGGCCACTGGCAATGCCAGTATTATTTAAAACTATAACATTACTCTGTGTGTGTGTTGAAGTTGAAGTTTCTTTTTTTCAGCAACGCCAGAAACCTTTGAACCCTCTCAAAGGATTGTTGGCGGCACAACTACGACTATTGACCAATGGCCTTACCAAGCCAATGTTTTGTCTGGTAGCGGCAACAACTTCCGCCAATGGTGTGGTGGTACCATCATTAACAACAGATCAGTTTTGAGCGCTGCACATTGTGTTCGTACGAGGTTCCAGTAAGTCAAAATAAATAATATCTTTCAGTGGCTTTTTTTTCATATTTAATGTTCAAGAGTCTAACTATTTTTTTTTTTAGAAATCTGTCTCCGAGCCAGGTGCGTTTGCGTCTCGGTTCAACTTGGGCCAATAGCGGTGGAGTTGTTCTCAACGTTGCCCAGCATATTCTTCATCCAAATTACAGCATTTGGGGTAACGACAATGATGTTATGATTATTCGCAGTAGTAGCACTATTGTTTACACCAATTTAATCCAACGTGGAAGTATCGCCAGCCCTACCTACCACCTACCTGACAACCAAGCAGTTTGGGTTACCGGATGGGGTACTCAATGGGTAAGTCACCAACATTTATATTTGTTATCAACTATTTCCAATCTAGTTCTTTGTTTTTAATAATAATTATTTAATCAAAATGTAACTGATTTGATATAGATAGTTTGAAAATATAACAGTTTATGAAACGAATTTATTAACTGTGTCATTGTACAGCTTTTAATAGACGGAGAATGAGAGGGATAACATTTTATTATAACGTATCTTTCATGGCGTTGCCAAATTATTCAAGAATTTTTAAATGTTTTGTTTTTCCTTTAGTTCGGAGGACCTGCCTCGGAACAACTACGTCAGGTGCAAGTTTATACCATCAATCAGGCTGTTTGTGCTCAACGCTATGGAGGTAACACAATCACCGCTAACATGTTGTGCACCGGTGTGCTCGATGTCGGTGGTCGAGACGCGTGCCAAGGTGACTCCGGCGGTCCCGTGTTCCACAATCACATCGTTGTTGGTATCACCTCTTTTGGTCGTCAATGTGCCCTTGCGTCCCACCCTGGTGTCAACGCACGCGTGTCTCGCTTCTCTCAATGGATTGAGGCAAATGCTTAAGCCCAATTTCAAACTTTACCGATGAATGACAAATAAATTAAAGTGTTTTTGATAAAAATTCTGAACTCTGAAATTATTTATGTAAAGACCCAATGTGACAATTATATCGTTGTTGTTTTGTAGTACGAGAGGTTTTAGTATTTCAAAGGATCGAAGAAGCTGATGTATAAAAATCAATCATAGGAGATTGTTTCAATAAATACTACGTGACTTCACGACGTGTGTTGATATCGGCGACTTATTGCACACGTTCACGGGAATTACGCATATACATACATATGTTTGGATTTCTTTTTTTTTTCGTGATACATAATTTTATTTTTAGGGTTCCGAAGTTTATGACTCGGAACCCTAACCTTACTTACCGTTCAAACGGTAAGTGCTAAAAAGGTGAAACTTTGCATGAATATGTGTTGTAATTACGTTGACAAAGTGCTACAGTAAAATTATGAAAAATATTTTTATTTGGGGTACCTCTACCTTTCTAGCGGCTACCCCATCGTGTGGAGTATCACTAAATAGGTCTTTTCAAAATAATAAAGGGTTTCTAACGGCCCATTCACGACCTTACCGCTGTGAGCGGCAGCTAAGAGCGAAACGCCGAGCGGTAATATCAAAAGTATAAAAATGTACGAGGCTCGCCACGAGTCGCCGCTCATAGCGAAAAAGCCAGCGGTTTTTGCCGAGTGAATTGCTACAGCGGCGAGCGGTATGGAGAGCGGCAGGAACAAAGGCACAAGTTAGTATGTTCGACGCCACGAAACAGAGCGGCGTGGACAGCGGTGCAGGAGGGACGGACTCAGCGGCGTTAAATAAAAACAAAAATTTTAGACGATTTTATGGCGGTAATGGATACCGAGGCTTTTATAACAGAAATTTTAAATAGACCGCCTATATGGATGTCAAAATATCCCCAACATAAATATAAAAAGGTTGTGGGAAGAAATTAAACAATGTTTTCCGGAATATAATGGTACTTACGTTTAATTTAAATTGATAACACAAAAACATAGAACCTAGGTAGGTACCTACCAAACGAAGCTACTGATATGTTGACAAAACTACTGGTATGTTTACGTAATGTAGGTGGATAGTTGACAAGTTATAAAAGTTAATTTTTTTCTCTGTCATTAGGTACCTAATTAGCAAAACAGTTTACATGTCAGTAGTTTTGTCTGTAGATATAACTACACACGAAACTACTAGTATGTCTTATACGCAATGTAAGTAGTTGACAAGTTTTTTCTCTCTGTAAGTACCTACTTCACAAAACACTTGGAAACATCAGTTACTTCTTATAGGTAGGACCTTCGTATAGGTCACTAAATCCACCATCTAAATACCGATCTTTATTTAGTTCGTGCACTCATTCTAACATATTTAAAAAAAAAAGTTGTTTCTAAATAGACATGGGATAATTTTTATAACGCCATGATTTTTAACACGTTTCGACTACCTAAATACGTCCACCGTCGCCGCTGCAACTAACCGCTACTAGGGTTCGTGGCGTGCGAAACGCACCGCTCACCGACGCCGCTCCGCTTTTCGCTAAGACCAAAACTCGTGGCCAGGCCGTAAGACGATTCCACCACCAAGAAATTCCACGTTAAAAGGCACTTTTTTGTAAAAACAGGGCGTCCCCCCCCCCCCCTCCGAAAGCTAAACGGCTGGCTCGAAAAATCTGGAAAAATTCGTGATGGTGGTCCATATAATGAACTTTGAAGGAAAACTATTACGGATTAGATGACTTTGTTAGTTTAGGAGTTATAGAGCTATATAGGCTTAACTGGTAAAATGCGCTCACTTGGAAAACGTCATACATAATTAACGCATTAATAAATAAACATAACAATTATCTATTGAATACGATTTTAAATCCACGTACCTTTATGGGTGACTGAGGAACCCTTTCCTGTGCGTGGCCTGACATGCACTTGGCCGATTTTTTTTAAAAACAAGTCTCAAAGTAGGAATATTTCTGTTTCATGAAAAACTGTAAGAACTGAAAATTGTAAACCACTGTTTTTTTCACATAATGTACACGTTTACGAGCATGAGTGCATGCCTCTTTAATACGTTTAGGGGTCAATCACCCACTCAAGTGAGTGACTAATTATATTTAAAATCATCTTCCTAGCCCTTATTATTTCCAATATTACTTGAGGTTAGTTACTACTAATTTGTACATTTTTTTAATTTCATTTTACATAAGAGGATACTAAAAAATATAAAATTATTTGGGATTGATGCTGCTCACTCCCGCTTATAAGTTATATTTTGTGTTTTAAAGTGATAGACATTTAAATTACTGGATGTTGTCTTTAAAATATTTTATACCTCATATTCTTTTGTAAATGTGAGTATGGTCTATTATTATTATTTTCGAATAAGTCGATCAATAATAATTTTATGTGTGCATACTAGTCAAAATATCGTTATTTTAAAGAAAAATTAACGGTAATGCCGGTAGCTAGAGTATATTTTGGATTTCATTATAGTATTATGTTTGCTTCTCTTTTTAGGGCTCCGGAGTGGATGACTCGGAAACCCCTAAGGTGCGCGTTTATTGGCCCGCGCCAGACGTACCGCACGCACGTCACGCAACGGATTTTATTTTGCTTTGTATGATTTCACATAGTGCTGCGTCCACTATCCGCGCCGCCTGCACAAAACGCCGGCATTTATGAGCAAGGCAAATCCGTTCAATTCGTTGCATGCGGTGCATCCTGCGCGGGCCAATGGACGCATACCCTTATAGAATAGTCATCATGTCCGTCCGTCGATAAAGTGCTACAATAAAATTATGAATAACATATTTATTTGGAGTACCTCCCTTACATGTCAAGGGGGTGTTTTTAGGGTTCCGGTGCCAAATGGCAAAAAACGGAACCCTTATAGATTCGTCAAGTCTGTCTGTCTGTCTGTCTGTCTGTCTGTCTGTCTGTCTGTCTGTCTGTCCGTCCGTATGTCACAGCCACTTTTTTCCGAAACTACAAGAGCTATACTGTTGAAATTTGGTAAGTAGATGTAATCTGTAAACCGCATTAAGATTTTCACATAAACATGGACAAAAAACAATACATTTTGGGGGTCCCCATACTTGGAACTGAAACTCAAAAAAATTTTTTTCATCAAACTCATACGTGTGAGGTATTTATGGACAGGTGTTTAAAAATGATGTTGAGGTTTCTAACATCATCTTTTCCTCCAGAAATCCATATTCCCGAACAAAACCCAACTTGTGCTGCTTTACAGATCATCATAACATAAAATGAATGTATACGAACGGCTACTCAAGAATACAAAAATGATGATGAAAAAAAAGATTGATGCCGCGTTCAATAAGGCTTGTTTTTTTTTAATTAATAGAGTTTTAAAAGACTGATTAATAATTAGTACAAATACTTACTTCTGATTTTTAACGTTTAATTAATGAATATTATAATTAATAAATAATTTTAATAATAAATTGTTTTTAACTTCCTTGATTTCATCCTTTAGGGCTTCATTCAAAGCATGACATAGTTCTGGAATAATCTTTGATATCAGTTGATGTGAGATTTTAAATAAATAGTGGAGTCATTCGAAACTATCTCCAGTAGCCAAATATCGTAATGTAATGGCAAGGCGTATTTTAGCTGGGATCGATGGTCTTAATTGAGTGTCTTGTTTGGATATCATTGGTAAAACTTTGCCTAATAAGTTATCAAAATCCGACTGAGACATTCTCGTAAACTTATGAAATTCTCCTGATGGGTCAGCAACTAATTCACTCAACTGTTCATCCATTGTTGCACTGAAAAAATAAAGTAGGTAGGTAAAGTATTTATAGCATTAAGAATATACAGAAAAAAATAAAATACGCTCAAAAAAGAAAAATTTACCTGTTTCTATTGCGATGGATTCGTGTCATCCACCAACGTCTTCTTCTCCATCTCTTTTTTGTGTGCTTCTTATCTACACAAAGGTAATTATAATACGCAATTGCAAGCAGTGACACATTAGCAGCAAAAATCACGTCGTCGTCCATCATAGTCGCGAACAAGACTGTGAAGCTTTGCGAGTGTGGAGGGACACAGTTCTTGCGCGAATCACGGCGTGAATTCATGGCGCGACGTCACGCGCCAGTGTAGAGCCGGTATTAAACTGAGAAACGTACTAAGAACAGCAATAATACTCTTTTGTTGAGTTCAATTTTTGTCAGTATTTGATTTGAATGGATTTATCTACCATTTAAAATTTTCTTTCGAGTTAAATTATCGTAATTCCAGTAAAATAATTTTACTTGAAACTATGTTACAGGTTGTATACCTATATACCTTTACAACATCAACTGCGAAAAGTGATAAGGTGTTGATTTGAAATTACAAACCAACACTTCAATTTTATTTATATCATCTTCCGAGCCTTTACTCCCAAGTTTATTTGGGATCGGCTACTAGTTCAACCGGTTTTACCTGAATTTCAGTTTTTCCACGGAGCGACTGGCATCGGACCTCTGCAATTCTAAGGGAGAACTGAAATTCGAAGATTGAACTAGTTGTCATTATATTTGAGGGCACTGACTTCCCAATAACGATTGCCATAGGTGTTCATGACAACCGGGACCGACGACTTTACGTGCTCTCCGAGGCACGGGCGTAAATCACCGCCAAACTTCCAAACTCCGGGCTGCTATTAGGAATTTCCTAAGAAAACCCCAAAAACACTTTTTTGGCCCGAACCGGGATTTGAACCCGAGACCTCTTGATTAGCAGTCGCATACGCTAACCACTAGACCAATGAGGCAGTTCAATTTTATTTATATATATTGCATAATTAGACTAGATGCATTTAAAATTTAGACCAAATACTAGATAGCTACCTGCGTAGGCTAGGTGTGCTAAATAGTGTTATTTACATAAGAATTAAAAATAAGAGTTAGTGATTGCATATAAAAACAAATTCCAAAAGATAAGAGTTGTAAAAACTACTAAAAAAAATTCTGTGTCTAAATAGTGTAATTATTAATTCTATTCTGTAAGAAAAGTCCTTAAAAATTTATAAAACCTATGAATAAATCTATGACTTTCGTCTCCTATCCTATATATCCTATATATATAAAGTTATACGAAAGTCGAGTTTGCTATTTTATATGGTGTGCAAAATAAAAATGTCCGTGTATTGACGGATTAAGAATACAGAGTGTTACCACCCCTATTCATCCCGCGGGTGTCGTATAAGGCGACTAAGGGATAAACTACGCAAGACAACATCAATACCAAGAGAAGGAAAACTTGAAACCAACCCTATACCAACCCGTCTGGTCAGCGTGGTATAGTAGGCCAATACCTCCTTTCTAAGGAGAGGCCTATGTCCAGCAGTGGACTGTTGAAGGCTGTTGATGAAAAATTATAATAACAAAAAATATTTCAGACATCTTACACACAACATCATCGAATCCCAAACCAGGGCTTGTATTATAGGTACTAGACAACTGATAGAAATACATAAACATATAACTCGTGCGAGCTAAGATGGCACCTGGCTCAAAACAAAACATGATACCGTTCCCCCGCGTAATACCCCTCTGTCATCATGCGAGTAGCGTTAGCATCACTATTACCGTTGCATGAATCTTTCCATAATAATTTTAGTTTATTAGGTATTACATAATATCATATAAATCACTCCATGAATTTATTTTATTAATATATCATTAGATTCGTCTGGATAACACAATTGTTTTAAGAAAGGTCACACGAAAAAAACCAACATGACGATACCAAATATCCATATACACATGATATTTAGAGACTTCGATGAAAAGTCATATCATGACGATTTAAAATTGTATTTTATAACCATATTTCGGTTCCTAATTTCATTTAAAATGATATTAGGTATTACCTAATATTATTTAAATCACTGCACAAAGAATGCATTCGGGTAAATAATGAATTCCTATTGGTATGCATATGTATTTTCTTAACTCAGGTAGTAAAGTACCACTTAGGATAAAGTAGTATGTTATGAGAAACTACTTGAAGCAAAATAATTGTTGAAATTAAAAAAAAAACGAGAATAAATTATATTTTTCTTGCACTCAGTACTTCAAACGACTGACATTTGAGTCAGGTGCCATCTTAGGTCGCACGAGTTATAGGTTTTTATTTGTAAACACATACATATAATACAGAAGAATCATTAAGAAAAGAAAATAAAATAACACACGCAGTCATATAATTCCATCATGCCCGTGAACGTGTGCAATAAGTCACCGATATCAACACACGTGCCGTCAAACAGTAGTTAATATATATTTTCTTTGACTACTATCAACTCTGTGTACTATAAAACCACAACTACAGGATTCAGGATTTGAAACGGAGAACCAAGGCAAATTACTAATGTTTTCATGTATGAGCTACAGATATTGGCTTCGGAGTTTGGGTGTTTTCAGTGTATGTATGTATGTAAAAAAGTATTTATGTAGTCAATCTAGCTTTAATAGTACAAGCTCTGTTTAGTTTGAAAGCTAGAAGGTGTGTGTTACATGTCCGAAATGTTCATCAATTTAAATATTTATATTTCTACATTGAGTCTCATTCTCAACTAAAATAATTGCAGTGGTTTTATGAAAACAATTTCATTTATTTATCACTTTATTTATCATTTGTACATTTTCATGCCAGGTGAAAACTTATAACGGGACTTAAGCCATTGCTTGAATCCATTGAGTGAAGCGAGACACGCGTGCGTTGACTCCAGGGTGGCTTGCAAGGGCACATCCACGACCAAAAGAGGTAATACCAACAATATTGCGGTTGTGGACTACGGGACCTCCGGAGTCACCCTGGCATGCGTCACGACCACCAACATCGAGCACACCGGTGCACAACATGTTAGCAGTTATTATGTTACCTCCATAGCGTTGTGCGCAAACAGCCTGGTTAATGGTAAAAACTTGCACCTGACGCAGCTGTTCTGAGGATGGTCCTCCGTACTATAAAACAAATGAAACATTTTTTTTAAATAATTTGATAACGCTATGAAAGGTGGGTTTTAATAAATTATTATTCCTTTCGATTCTCCCTTCGATGAAATCCATTTAAAGCCATACAATGATAACAACAGTGGACTGCGATAGGCTGATGATGATGATGATTTAATAACTGTTATATAAATACTCGAAGTATATCATATCAAAAACGTTTTGACTAATTTATTACAATGAACAAAGTACTGAATTCTAAATGTATGTTAAT
Organism: Phragmatobia fuliginosa; assembly: GCA_932526445.1. Classification (NCBI taxonomy): domain Eukaryota; kingdom Metazoa; phylum Arthropoda; class Insecta; order Lepidoptera; family Erebidae; genus Phragmatobia; species Phragmatobia fuliginosa. The sequence continues at coordinate 5,097,567 of OW052066.1, read as the reverse complement.
AACATGTAAAATATTGATGATCTTACCCATAGAGCACCCCATCCGGTTACCCAAACTGCTTGGTTGTCAGGTAGGTGATAGGTAGGGCTCGCGAGAAATCCTTGTTGAATTACATTGGAGTAAAAAATAGTACTACTGCTGCGAAATACCATAACATCACTGTCGGTGGTCCAAATGCTGTAATTTGGATGAAGAATATGCTGGGCAACGTTGAGAACAACTCCACCGCTACTGGCCCAAGTTGAACCAAGACGCAAACGGGTTTGGATGGGTGTCAGATTGCTAAAAATATAATGTTGTTAGATTTATAAATAATACAAAATGTTTAAAAGAAACCTCACTAAAAGGTAAAATTTATCTTACTGGGAGCTTGTGAGAACACAATGTGCAGCGCTCAAAACTGATCTGTTGTTAATGATGGTACCTCCACACCATTGGCCGAAGTTGTTGCCGCTTCCAACCATAATGTTGGCTTGCCAAGGCCATTGGTCAATAGTCGTAGTTGTGCCGCCTACGATCCTCTGAGAGGGCTTAAAGGTTTCTGGGGTGGCTGAAACGGAAATCCAAATATTATATGATAGACAATCATTAGTGTCAAGTTAATATATAATACAAAATATTTCTCAGTATTAGGTATATATTTGAGGACTACCCACACAGAATACTTTTATATTATACTTGTTAAATCTTGAATCGACTGGGAACGTTAGTAGGCCTCATATTTCTAATTGAGGGTAGACGTGAGTTTAGCGGGTGAGGAGAATGTTCTTGTACATTCACTTTATTGAAGCACTCGATCACGAAATACAGTTAGGACATTAAATAGCAGCCCATGATTAATAATTTTAAATAAGACACTCCACCGAACACGTGGTGCTCACACGAGATGATCCGCGATAACTGTGTTCGTCAACGACGACGTTCCATTTTTAAAGGAACTCGCGAACGAATGAACGAACAATAATCATCTAGGGATGGGATAAAATCATTGTCACCTGTGATCCTTGTCTATGACTTATGACATGAAAGTAATCGACTAAAATCAATCATTCAATCGCGTTATTATTATTTTAAAGTGTCAATGATTCCCATCCCTGCGGTCACCGGTCGCACGCGCCAGTGCCCGGTGTTGCGTCAGTGTCTTACCTTCAGACACTTAACAGTGTTGCCAGCTAAAATAATCGATACGCCGGCACGGCCATACTGACAATCGCACGTCCCTGTGCGATCACTCACCTCTACAGGTCTCGTACTCCTCGTCAATCAGAGAAAAAAAAATCGCTCGTCCATCACTGACTCGCTACTAATTCATGACACCTGTTTAAAAAGATCTCGATCTTTACCCCTCGCATCTAAATTAAACACACTGGGCGGACACCTGACCTCAGGCGTCCCTTCGACCATCCACCAACGCGCATGGTGTATCGGACCTGACAACCCGTCAGCGCCCCTTCCACCAATCACACACACACACACACACACACACTGGGCAGACAACTGACCTCTGGCGTCCCTTCGACCGATCACCAACTCACATGGTGCCTCGGACCGGACAACCATCAGCGTCTCTTCCAACAGTCTCATCGCGTAGTCTGATCAGGTGCATCGATCCGGTTTACAGACCAGCTCCATTTTTCAGATACGCGACTACCAACTACCCATCAACCCTACTATAAATCGCGAAGTCTGATCAGGTGCATCGATCCGTTTTACAGACCAGCCCCATTTTTCAGATACGCGCCTATTAACTACCCATCAATAAGGCTACATACCGCGTAGTCTGATCAGAGGCATCGATCCGTTTTCCAGACCAGCCCCCTTTTTCAGACACGTGCCAACCGAGTACCCATCCAGTGTACGCTCGCTACGTTACGTACATACGCACGCTCTGGATCGATACTCTACGTACGTTCTCTAGATTGGTTCTCGATAAAAGAACAGAATATACACAAATGTAATTAATGAATTGCGCAAATGAAATAGCAATTGGTCATACACGTTTTCCGAAGAAACTACGATAGATGAAGTCATATAACTATTCTGGCGACCCTGAACAGGAAGTCGAAGTGTTGGTAGACCAGCTGCCAGGTGGTCGGAAGATATAAAGAAAGACTAGACACACCGCATCCAGAAGCGTATGGAAAACCATGTAGGAAGCAAATATGCTGAGGAAGAAGAAGAATGAAGAAGAGTGCACAAACGTTATAAACTCACCTTTAGTACTCATGTTCGGAGGCAGAGGCTAAAGTATGTGAACTAGATGTCGATGCTGCATCACTTTCCTCATAGGATGTTATGTCCATTGCCATGACTATAGATTTTGAATTTCATGAGCATACTTAAAAGTTAGGTTAGACCCACCAACGTCTCTCAGCTCGTCTCCATAATGATTTAGTACCTTGACAATAAAAGGATCTTACCTTTGAACTTTTACTGTAGTTTGGTTTGGTTACACTCGCTATCCTTGATAAAGACGAAATTGTCTGCACTGAATGGACTCACTATTACTCTACTTCGGATGAAGCGTTCTACCTCTGACGTATAGTCTTTTGATATTCTACATCGCTCGTTTGTAAGGCATTAATTCCGCAGGGGAGTAGCCTGTTACTCTGGATCTAGTGGTATTAAAGGCAAGCTGGACTTACAGAAGTTTCGTTTGGTTTGTTTTCTACTATTGTGAGCAGGCATTTTAGAGTACGTATTAGACGCTTAGCATTAGCCCTACCGGAACCAGTACCGATAAGGTGATGTTGTACACTATGCCACATCAACACCGTTTGAAGTTTGCACCTATATAACACCTACTTTAGTCTGCTTTTACACGCTTCGGTGCACCAAATAGGCAAACAGCCCTCTTGAGGGATTTAATTAAGGTATGAGCATCGAGAGATGCCGAGTAATGAAAGACACGCACTCCCTCCCATCATCTTTACCGCCCAATCCCCCCGCAATATCTATGTAAATCGCATGGCAGGACCCGTGTCCTTAGGAATTGATGAAGGCCAACTTGCCAAGCCTAAAGGCCCCAGGCAACCGGAAACAACCACCAAGGGCAAGCAACGACGGCGCGGCCAGAACCGGACGGGCGACCACCCGTGGCACGACACGCCACGAGCGCCCCCGCAACCCAAAGGCCACGCCAAGCAGCCAGCACCGGCTGCTGTCACAAGGCAGCATTCGCAAAGCCCAGCTGGAGGCCCCCCAGGAAAACAACATCCAACGGCAAAACCACGCAGCCACAATGCGTCCCGCAAGTCCACAACCAACGCGGTTAAGCACGGCGTCAATCTCCCCCAAGAGGAGACCCGAGCCCAGCAGCGGAAACCACGGGCTGCTGACGAAACTTGTTGAGATCCGGAGCAGTCTCTCGAAGCGTTGCATACTATACAAGAATCAATAAACTTACGTACCTATTTGATCATCTCTGGAAACCAATAATGCTCAAATTTCTTAGTTTCTTAATTTCCGAAGGAACATGATTAATTAAGGTCCACGTTAAGGATCACGGAGCTATTGGTAACCGGAAACTGGTTATATATATATTTTTTTTTTTTTTTTTTTTTATATATTTAAGCCTGCCAAAGTGACTCTACTCTGCCTGATGGAAAGCATGAGTAGAATCCAGGAGTAGGAGTCACCATGCTTATTGTGAGGGTAGGCAATGTAGCATGGTGACCCCTACCATGGCAGCCTGGTTAGATTATTCTGCATCATTCTCCCGGCCTTCGAAGGGCGGGAGAATGATGCAGAATGATTGGGCCTCCGGTCTCACACTCACCAACGAAACACGACAGCAAGAATGCTGTCATTATTAGGATGGTCTTCTGTGTGAGGGTAGTACTGGCCGGGTCGAGCCGGCCCATTCGTGCTGAAATCAGCGTGGCTCTACTACCTGGTACCCTGGTTACCCTTACGCACATCATGGTGCGAGTAGTCTGAGGTTTCTTTGTTCTTATTTTTGTTAATGAGGTCACACGAATTTTGATATCACGATTTTGTTCTACCGCTAACTACCCTTGATAAAGTTAACACTCAGCGCCATCTCGCGAAGAAACACTGAACCACGAAGAACACACGGTATGAACTACACGGAGCAACTACCAATCCTGAATCGCGATGAGAAACTCTCGAGCTGATTAGCACACACACACGACATCCCATTTTTTTTTTTTTTTTTTTTTTTTTTTTAACGTGTGGAAATCCCCGCGGACCGTAACCCCGTCGGGGGTTACGGCGGGGTGGTGTGACACACGACATCCCAACATCAACCATTGGGCAGCGGCCCAGCAGGCACGACCACCTCGCCTGGTCGGAGGATCCCCCCTCTGTGTCGGAGGAACACGACACCCGGTCCTCTACAATATTCTAATATTACGTTTACAGTTTCATCTGATAATGTACTGGCATTAGACTCATCACAAACTGTTTTTGGGATTGCATGTCTAGACAAGAAATTAGCATGTTACTTGTTGGCACCTTATGCACAATATTAAATCCTGTAGAAATACCCACCACTAATGGTGTATGCTGCCCATACAAACACTGTTTAAAGATCTCGACTACTCAGGCGACTATCATAGTTTCTAGTTCCTACGAATGAAATCGCGATTCTGCGTCAGTCGTTCGTCAACTAAAATATGACACTAAGATATGACAACATGTAGCAAACCATTCTTTCTTTGAATGATTATGGCCCCATAACCGTTAGAAACATCATCAGTGTGAAACTCAATAGCTGCCGCCTCACGATCTAATATTGTTAGTACAGACTCCTGAGCTAAGTATTTGAACAGTTTTCTTTTAAATATTGTCATGTAGGTCCATCCACCTTATTGTCCCCTTCAGTAAATAAAGTGGGCCTACCATACGAGTATTATTTGGGTATAAAGTTTCTGAAGTAAGAGGCAAGGCCCAAGAACGGTCTATTCTGAGTAGCAATCTTCGTGGTAGGAAAATCGACCATTTCTCCTGCTCTAACTACACGATCCACAAAATGTACTCCTGTTCTCATGAATTTACATTTCTATAAAAAAAAAGGAAAACTGCGTCTGGCAATGCTCTCAGGGTTAAAACAACGTTCCAGACAATGGGAAAGTTTATCAGAGAAACCAAGTCCATAATCAATGTAAACCAGCGCAACGCTATATCTAAGTTTATTACTAAGCCTTGTTGATACACCTTTGATAGACTGCAGCCGAATTTCTACGATCAAAGTTAGATACCCATATAGACCATCTTGTGAGGGTGAGGAACTACCGTAAATAACTTAGGCTTCTAGGAGGGCTGAAACTTTTTCGTCTTTGAACATTCTTATATTGGTCAATAGGGTCTACCCGTACATCTCCTGTATAGACGCGATGCCCTGGTACACCATCGATAAAGAATTCAGAATATTTGCGTAACTAAATTAAAATCAATAAGATTTTTGATTTGACTTTGTCCACACAGTTTAAGTCAGTATCTATATCCTCAAGAGCTTAGCTTAGTTTGGGTATGCTTTTCTGACGTACTCGTATAAAAAAAAAAACACTGCCTATAGAATTACTTTACCGTTTATCGTTCCATTCGGCACAACGTAAAATAGTAACGTAATCGTGGTATGTTATATGCGAACGCGATTTTGTATTTGCGAGAAACATCTTACGGTTCCTTTTTTTTTTCTAAACTACCCTCGATACTACGACACTGTAAAATACTAACGAACCAGCATGCCCACTTTCAACGAGAAAATAAAAAGACACGATCTCACCGGATTCTGCGTTGCTTTTGCTCCTCGTCGATTCATGTTTACAGATGTGCACCTCCTTCATTGTTATAGCTCCGAACCCTTGCGCTCTTCACAAACCCAAACCGACGCGACATATCCAGCCTGTCCGCCTACGTAGCTGAGGTCTGTCAGAAGTCTCATTAAGACGGCTCTTCAGAACCCTCTCGCTGTTGGCGACACTCGATAGAAAAAATCATGAGCAAAATGCTGTGCCCTTGTGTGCCAAAGCGCTGACATATCGTCGTGGTCAAAACAAATCAGCCTTACGGTAAAGTTAAATTCCGATTGTTGCGGATTAGCGGTCGCCAGTGATTGAGATTTTCATCAAAATGTTTTGTGGCCAGTTTGATTGTCCGGGCTGCTCACTGCTGTTCACTTTATTTATTCTCCTATTATTCTCCTCAGGTGGTTACCCTGCGTATCCCACTTCTGATGTTAAATCTTGAATCGACTGGGAACGTTAGTAGGCCTCATATTTCTAATTGAGGGTAGACGTGAGTTTAGCGGGTGAGGAGAATGTTCTTGTACATTCACTTTATTGAAGCACTCGATCACGAAATACAGTTAGGACATTAAATAGCAGCCCATGATTAATAATTTTAAATAAGACACTCCACCGAACACGTGGTGCTCACACGAGATGATCCGCGATAACTGTGTTCGTCAACGACGACGTTCCATTTTTAAAGGAACTAGCGAACGAATGAACGAACAATAATCATCTAGGGATGGGATAAAATCATTGTCACCTGTGATCCTTGTCTATGACTTATGACATGAAAGTAATCGACTAAAATCAATCATTCAATCGCGTTATTATTATTTTAAAGTGTCAATGATTCCCATCCCTGCGGTCACCGGTCGCACGCGCCAGTGCCCGGTGTTGCGTCAGTGTCTTACCTTCAGACACTTAACAGTGTTGCCAGCTAAAATAATCGATACGCCGGCATACTTAATTCAAATCTATATTATTATTATTAATAGCAAAGATTTGATTGTTTGTTTGTTGGTTTGAAATGAATAGGCTCCGAAACTAATAGACCGATTTCAAAATTTCTTTACTATTAGAAGTAGTATATTTTCTATCACTACATAGTATATATATAAATGCTTATATCTTTAAAACTACGCTACGGATTTTGATGCCATTTTCTTTAGTGGATACAGTGATTCAAGAGGAAGATTTTTATGTATAATACATGCATAATATAGTAAATAATATTTTTTGAGGTTTATAATGTGATGTAAATAAACCTATTTTTTACGCTTACATTGCAAACCCTACCGAGATAGGTCAAAATAATGTAGGTACTACAATATTGTACATCTTGAAAAGTTAGCGACGGTATATGTCTATCTCTTAGGGATAACCCACAGCATTTTTCTTTTTTCTTTTTACGAAAAATAATGGCTTATTTACGAAGCGATTTTAAGCAATACAGTATTAATCCTTATCCAATTAAGTATCTTAAATACATTGTGTATTTAATATAGATTAATATGGCTCTGTATAGTATGTAATTTAAATTAATACTTTTGAAGATCTTACATACTTAAAATGCAGGAACAAAGCGATTGTGGCGGTACTGGCCGGGGCCCGTTAGTTGACGCTGCTTTCGATTTGTCACTATCAGATAATAACTAAACACAATACTTTATTATCAATTAATATTCTAAGGCGGTACGAAGTCAGCTAGTTATTATATATTATATTATCCTTGACCAAAAGAGTTAGTCTATTATTATATTATTATATATATTAGTATATGTCTAACTATTATAGTGGTGTCACAATAACTACTTTTTCATGGTAAAGTATTCAATATTTAGATCCGAACAAACTAATGGTAAGTATTAACATATTGGTATTATTTATTTTCCGAATATATCACTTTATACTATACTTTATACTTTTTTTTTCAATTATTTAAATTAGACATACCAGTCAAAAGTTATCATGAATTTAATATTTTTCAAAATTGAAATATCAACAACTATTGCCGTCATTTTTAGGATTCCGTTGCCAAATGGCAAGAAACGTGTATGTCTGTCCGTCCGTATGTCACAGCCACTTTTTTTCGAAACTATAAAAGCTGTACTGTTGAAACTTGGTCAGTAGGTGTATTCTGTGAACCGCATTAATATTTTTACAAAAAAAAGGAAAAAAAGGAACTTTGGGGGTCCCCAAACTTAGAACTGAAACTCAAAAAATTTTTTTTCATCAAAACCATACGTTCATCATTTTTAAAGACCTCTTCATAGATACCCCATCTATGAATAGGTCTTTAAAAATGATATTGAGGTTTTTAATGTCATTTTTTTCTAAACTGAATAATTTGCGCGAGAGACATTTCCAAAGTGGTAAAATGTGTGTCCCCCTGTAACTTCTAAAATAAGAGAATGATATAATTTAAAAAAATATATGATGTACATTACCATGCAAACTTCCAACGAAAATGGGTTTGAACGAGATCTAGTAAGTAGTCTTTTTAATACGTCATAAATCATAAACCGCAATTTACATTTCTTTCAATCAAAACACTATTACTGAAACATCGATGAAAGTTACAACGAACTACAAAAACTTTTATATGCTGATACTTGCTGCTACGGAACCCTTCATGGGCGAGTCCAACTCGCACTTGGCTGCTTTTTAGGGTTCCGTAGCCAAATGGCAAAAAACGGAACCCTTATAGATTCGTCAAGTCTGTCTGTCTGTCTGTCTGTCTGTCCGTCCGTATGTCACAGCCAATTATTTCCGAAACTATAAGAGCTATACTGTTGAAATTTGGTCAGTCGATGTATTCTGTAAACCGCATTAAGACTTTTACATAAAAATAGAAAAAAAACAATACATTTTGGGGGTCCCCATACTTGGAACTGAAACTCAAAAATTTTTTTTTCATCAAACCTATACGTGTGGGGTATCTATGGATAGGTATTCAAAAATGATGTTGAGGTTTCTACTATCATTTTTTTCTAAACTGAATGGTTTGCGCGAGAGACACTTCCAAAGTGGAAAAATGTGTGTCCCCCCCCCTCTAACTTCTAAACTAAGAGAGTGATAAAACTAAAAAAAATATACGTTGTACATTACCATGTAAACTACCAACGAAAATTGGTTTGAACTAGATCTAGTAAGTAGTTTTTTTTTAATATGTCATAAAGCGTAAACAGCTATTTACCTTTCATTTAATCAACGAACTACAATAATTTTTATATAATGTTACTTGTTGATACGGAACCCTTCATGGGCGAGTTCGACTCGCACTTGGCCGATTTTTGTTGGTTATTTCATTTATTGTCGAATATAAACAAAGTGTAGTGCTGATTGTAAATAGATTTTTTGTTGAAAATGACTCACAGCTTTAGAATTAGTTAGATAAAATTATTGTGGAAATAAAATAAACCTAACATAACTCTACGGCCACGGCTTGAAGTAAAACTGTTAAATCACAGATTGTGATTTAACTAACAGTTTCACTTCAATAGATTATAATCCACCTAGAAGTAATGCGTTAAATTGTCAGCAGTAGTTACAGTTCACAATCTTTCGAAAACGTTTACAATCTCGCGAGGTAGATTATAATCTAACGGCATTTTGACTTTTACGGTGACATATACATACATCTGTTAAAAATCCGTAATGTATGATTTTGAAATGTTCATTGTAGATCATTTTGTTAAAGTAAAGACTAGTAGAAAACCATTGTATAGGCTTCAGCACTTAGGTATGCTATGATTAGCTTGGTAACTAGCCCAGCATTAACAGTAACTTGTACTAACCTAACTTTAAAGTTATTTTTACTTAGTTAAATGAAAAATAAAACAAATTCAACAATTTTAATGATTCAAGACATTTTATAAATGTATTAAAAAGAGGTATAACATCAATAAACTACTTACCGGCAACAGCCGCAATACAAACCGCCAACAGTGTAAAGAGGTGCATGTCGGTACCTTGCTCTTCGATAACAGAATAAGTGTGTTTTGAAAGTAAGCTAATTTATACCAAAACAGATTATCACTAAAAAGATAAGATTAATGATTATTTCATTTATTTCAAAAATATTTTGTATTATTGAACAACTCGTAAGAATATTTAAGCTTGTAACGGCAAGCTCTCGACGAAATGGGAAATTGTAAACAGAAATATTTACCTATGTTCTTTTTTACATATTACCCTATCAAAATATCGCCGTCCACTGCTAAACGTATGTCTTCCCTAAGGAACACCAACTATCCCGGTCTAAAGCAGCCATGTCGTGCGGTGTTCCACAGGGGTCTGTCCTAGGACCACTCCTGTGGAACATGGGATACGACTAGGCCCTACGAGGGCGTCTCCCCCCCCGAGCTGGGTGTAATCTGCTACGCGGATGACACTTTAGTCACAGCCCGGGGGGCTAACTTTCAGGAAGGGGCGCGCCTGGCCACCACGGGAGTCTCCCTGGTGGTCGGGCGCATCGAGGCGCTGGGTCTACGGGTGGCCCTGGATAAGACGGAGACCCTACAGTTTCATGGGCCCCGTCGTGGTCCACCCGCCGGCGCCTCGATCCAGACCCAGATGAGGTATCTGGGTGTGGTTCTAGACGGTAGGTGGCTCTTCCACGAGCACTTCCTACAGCTTGCCTAAGCTGGTGGACACTGCCTCCGCTCTCTCGATCTCTCGCTGCCGCTACCGGCCGTAGTTCGCTTCATGGCCAGTAGCGACAGTTGTTTTACCGCGGTCGCAACCTTCTGCGACGACGTAATCTCGCGGAGAAGGCCCGGGAGGATAACTTCCACTAGGACCAGATCCGCCGCCGGCGAACAGGGCGGAGAAGGCACGCTTACCTGCGCCTCATGCCGCCCTGATTCTGGCCGCGGGTGGACGGGATGGGTTTCCCCGTTCATCCGCTGTAGTGGCCAGCCGCCAGGATGGACCGGACGTCGCCCAATTGGAGAGGATAACGAGATGGCGCCCGCAACAGTGCGAGCAGGCGCCGGGAGGGGACCAGAAGGAGATAAGACCCTGCCCCCCTCCCAAAACACAGGCGCAGAGTCACCGTCACACCTTATGGTTTTAGTCGGTTCGAGTCCGACACACCGCCCCGCCGAATCAAAAACCACCACACGTAAAAAAAATAACTGTATGAAGGATGGTCAAGTTCTATTTTTTCCTGCTTCAAATACTAAATCGTTTGACGAGCGCTGTGTTGTGGTGGTGCAGGATGATGCGTCGCTATGAGTTGGATTTTCGAAGTTCGCCGATGACTTGTGGTAGACAGTTGTATACCACTTTGCGTTAACCGTTCTGCGATCTTCAAGTGCAATAGTCGCAACATTGCCGGTTTTTCCAACGAACGTGGCCACCATCTTCTTTGAAGTGCTTCGAGAACGAACAACTTTAGTCGGCCCTGGCTAGTCTTGAAAGACCCATATTGTAGATTGTTGTTTGGAATCAGGATCGTAGGCATAGATCCAAGATTCGACACCACTGATCATGTCTCAGACGTGGAATTCTAAATACAGCGTTCGATAGTCCGCAGATAGGGGGCTTTATCACTGAACACAGAAATACTCGTAAGCTCTTTAAAACACTGAAGCCATGTCAGACCACTACTAAAGTTGTAGAAAATTATTGCACGAACATTTTTCTTATAAAGGTTCATTTCCGTACGTAACCTGACAGATTCTGTGACTAAAAATTAATCCTAGTACTTTAAACTGTTATGAGAATTGATCTATTACCCGCGATTTAGATTCCGCATAAAGGCGTCAAAAGTGACCTTTTTTTTTTTTTTTTTTTACGCGGGGAATGCTTTGGGCACCATACCCTTCGTGGGGCAAGCGAAGGGCGTGTGTGGGACTCCCGGGCAACCGGTTTACCCACTAAACCCCGCGGCGGCCTACCTCGGCAGTCGGGAGGAACACCAGGATCGCATCAGCGGCTTCTGATGTCCCACCTGCCTTACCCCTAATCTGGGGTACATCTCGGGGTGACTAAACTCAACCCCCAGGCAGGATGCTGCTGCGCCTCTCACCACTCTGTATAAGAGGCGGACCATCAACCCGCCTTAGACGACACCCCCCGGCCGCACCGGGGGTGTCCACCTATCTCGAGTCGTTTGCAGCGGTCACATTTCCCCAGGATGTGACCGCAGCGACCCTAGGCGACGATTGGGGAGCTAGCGGCCTCTACCGCGTCCCCTTCGCCGCCTCCTTCGAGCAGGATCAGCCCTTTCCCGATCCCGCTCTGCGGACTCCTTCTGGAGCATAACATTCTCACAGAAGGAGACCGCGGCTTCCCATCCCTCGCCACTCGCCAGCATTGCCGCGATCAATGCTGGTGGTGACAGGTTTCGTCCAATCTGTCCGACCAGGACTCGACGCTCGGACTCCCAAGCAGGGCAGTCCTCCAGTGTGTGCTGGGCGGAGTCCCGGTCCGACCCACAATGGTGGCATTGTGCTGTAGCCTCCCGACCTATTCGATTCAGATACTCACCGAAGCAACCGTGCCCGGTGAGTATCTGAGTTAACCGGTAGGTGACACAGCCGGTCCTCTCTACCCACGCTTCGAAGTTAGGCAGAACGGCTCCGACAGCACGTTGGCTAGCACAACCCTGAATTTCGAGCCGTGCCTGCCAACACCGCAGAGCTTGAGCATGTGCGTTCCGCCGTAGCATTCCGGGCTCTAGATCCGGCGCTGACCCCTCGCCATCCCGACCGACAGAACGAATTTGGTCATAGACCATCGTGTACATGTCGGCCAGAATGTCGAAGGGTGGAGATCGCGCCAGGATCGTCGCCGCCTCATACGAGATGGTGCGGTAGCCCCGTACGATCCGTATGGCCATCAGCCGCTGCAGACTCCTAAGTTGAGCCTTACAGCGGGAGGAACCCACCAGGTCCTCAGACCAAACGGGTGCCCCATAGAGGACCATGGATCGCACGACGCCCATATAGAGGCAGCGAACTTCCTCCCTTGGTCCCCCGAGATTAGGCAGCAGACGATGTAATGCCCCTGCTACCCCTCGAACTCGGGGGACTAATCGCCCGAAATGCTCTTCGAAGCTCCATCGACTGTCCAGGGTGAGGCCCAGGTACTTCATGTACTGGCCCACCTGGACTTCAGTGTCACCCACCTGGAGGCATGATCTGGGTGGTTCCTGGCGCTTACGCAGGCCATGGAACCATATCGCCTCAGTTTTCTGAGGCGCCACTCTCAGGCCCAGCTCATGAATCTTTTCTACAACACAAGCCACCCCCTGCTCGGCGAGCAGGAGCACCTCCTCGAAGCATGACCCTCTAGCCAGTATTAAGGTATCATCTGCATAACAGACGATACTCAGGCCCGAGGGCAGATCGGTACGAAGGACCGCATCGTATGCAAGGTTCCACAATAATGGTCCCAATACTGAACCCTGAGGAACCCCGCAAAATACCTCCCTTCGATTTTCCACCCCTCTTCGATCGACAAACTTCACAGTCCTGTCGCGCAGATAGGCCCCTATGATAGCCCGCAGGTAGGGCGGCACCTGGTGATATTCAAGAGCCGCCCTGATTGCCCGCCAGGGAAGGGTGCCGAAAGCGTTGACGATGTCAAGGCTAACTGCCAACGCCACCCCCCCCGATCGGACTGCCGACTCCGACAGGGAGCGAACACACCTAATAGCATCCACTGTCGAACGTCCCTGTCGGAATCCAAACTGGCAATCCGATAGATCAGGACCTACTCGCGACAGGTGCCCGCTGATACGGTCAGAGATCACCCTCTCAAAGAGCTTCCCCGAGTCGTCCAGCAGGCATATCGGTCGGAACGAAGATGGTGAATCTGCAGCCCTTCCCTCCTTTTTTAGGAGCACCAGTCTCGCTTCTTTCCAGCCGAGGGGGAACTTACCTAGGCTGAGACACTTTGTGAAAATCTGCCTCAGTTTGTCCCCTAGCACCGACAGAGCTATCACTAACGCCCGACCCGGAACACCATCAGGTCCAGGCGCTGTGTTGCGGGAAGCCAGCCGCCGCACGGCTCGGTCCAGCTCTTCCTCCGTCACTTCCTTGTCGTCAGACCACATTTGTGGATACGATTGTGACGGAGGAGTCGGGGGACGGTCCTGGACCCTTGGAAAGAGCGTGTCTAGCACTCTTCCCAGGAACTCCGGGTCCAGGGTTTCCGTCAACGGAGGGACCCATGGTCTGAGCTTTCCCAGTACCATTTTATACGGTCGCCCCCATGGGTCCCTATCCAGTCCGGCAATGAGCTCCTGCCATGACCGAGCCTTGGCCTCAGCGATTGCATCACTAAGAGCCTTTACAGCGGCTCCATATGCCCGCCGTGCTCCGTCGATCTCCTCGACTGTTGCTCGCCGTCTTCTTCGGGCTCGAAGGTACGGGCGGCGCAATCTTGCGACTGTCATTCTCAATCGCGAGATTTCTGCGCTCCACCAGTACGCTGAGCCCTTTCCGGCTGGTCTGACTCGGGGCATTGAGGCATCACAAATTGATGTCATAATGCTCCCAAACCAAGGGGCCAGTTCCTCTGGATCGGACGAAACCCTTTCCTCTGACCAATCCGCGACATGGGATGCGGCTACAACCATCTCTTTGTTGAGCCGCTTAAGGGACCATCGTCGCGGAGGTTCTCTATCCTGGCTTGAGCGCCCAGAGCGGCGGAGAGACACATCGAATACGATGTGCCGGTGATCAGACAGATTCACCACTTCCTCCGCCACTCGCCATCCTGACACCATGCGCACTGCAGAGGGAGTCGCCCAGGACAGGTCGACAATCGACTCCCCCTGCCACCGCACACAGGTACTGACTGAACCCCGATTGAGAAGTCGAAGGTCCAGTCCAGCCGCCCACTCCAGAATAGCCTCTCCCTTCGCGTCGTCTCGGGTGTCACCCCACTCCCTTGAGTGGGCGTTGAAGTCTCCCAGAACGAATACCGGACGGGAGGCGTAACTGCGTATGCAGATCCCTAACCCGTGCAGGTATGCCTCATATTCGGCTAGGCCACGATTGGGAGAGAAGTAACAGCCTACCACCACTGATATTCCCCACTCCACTGCCACATAGCCCGCACCCGTTTTCAGGAGAGAACAAGGGAGGCCATCCCCACCCGGCCAGTATATGGCCGCTGAGCCGTCGGACGCCCCGAACCAACGCGGATGGTCTGGGACGGAATACGGCTCTGCAATGACTGCCAGGGCAACAGACTGCTCTGCAAGCGTCTGGAGTCAAAAGTGACCTAACAAGAGACAGCTTAAACTCATAATAAGCACTGTTTTGCCGTCAGTCTCACTAGTAGACAAAAATAAAAAAAGACGGTTTTCATGTTAGTACCGTATATACTTTGATTATGCATTTGGTTAAAAACTATTCACGTGATATTGCTTAAGTACACTCCAATTTTAATTTACACACATTTACACAATTACCAACTCTCAGATTATTAGTTGACTAATATCTATAATATTTCACGTATGTCAGTATGTCATCATCATTAGCCTATATAGCAGTCCACTGCTGGACATAGGCCTCTCCAATTGCACGTCACTTAATTCGATCCAAGTTACTCGCAACCAGCTCCTGGCAGCCGTCTTGCGCAAATCATCACTCCATCTAGCATGTGGATATCCAAACAGTAATTTATGTAATTGCTTCTGACTTTCTGACATATGTTCATAATACATTATTCTTAGGATTTTCATTTTTTTATCTGAATTGGTTGATCGTGATAAGCTATGTGTAAGACTTAGTTAATAAAGACGGATTAAGTATATTATTATCATTGATATATATAAAATACATCAATGATTATTATATATTGTTTTACATTAATTTGATACCTTGTCACGACTTCCACATTGAATAAAATAAAAATATTCTTTAGCACCATGTAACGAAGGTACACCAAAAAGAAGAAGAATTAAAGTACTGACAACGATAGGCCGGCTTAAATCAATGAACGAGTACTTGGCAAATTTTGGACTAAAATCTCTAGAGAAAGCAAAAGCGTGACCTAGAGTAAAAAAAAAACAAACTTAAATACCTAGTAACAGTGGCAGACGAGGTGAAGAATATATTTCAAATTGTAGAGCGAAGTTAAGCACGAGACACAAAACCGATTCACATGGAGATTTGCCTTGGATGCACTCTGCCATATCTAAGGGACCTAGGATATTACAAAAGAACAAGAACACCGACAAACATAAAACACAACTTCTTAACACTAAACGTTGAGCCACGGCCACTGAGGTACCTTGCATGTTCGGAAAATCCTGGCTTTGTATTCGAAGAACATAAAGCAATCCTCACATGTCCTCAATAATATTAATGAGAAAATGTAGCGGTGAAAATGAAAATGTAAATTGTCCTTACGTCGTACGTTATTTTATTTTAGTAATCCATTTTATTTTAGAAAGCCTATGACCGGCAGTTGACTGGAACAGGCCGACGATGATGAATTCATTTTTTGTATCCACCAATGCTTTGTTCCATGTAGTGTGAAAATTTTACAATCCTCATCGCAGTATAGAACTGCGTGTCTACCGCTTAACCACTAGGTAAATCGAGTAATCAATCATAATTTATATTATTAAATACCAGTGTTGCCAGTTTTAATATAGATATTGAAATCTCTTACTAACTAAAATTACCTATGTATAAGTAGACGTTATTGATTTAAGAACGCAATCTATTCATTAAAAATATCTCAATATTTTTACAACATGGTTACCGGTATATGCCATATGAAACGGAATTATGAGTTAATTTATAGATAAGACAATCTTCATTCGCAAAAATTTTTTCGGTCACTGAGCACTTGATATCATTTCCGATGCAGTCGACTGGACTGTCGTATTGATATTAGTTTACTTTAATTAGTAAGATTGATGAATGAATTGGAAAATCCTACTTTTTTTTTTTTTTTTTTTACGTGTGGAAATCCCCGCGGACCGTCACCCCGTTGGGGGTTACGGCGGGGTGGTGTGTCGGACTCGAACCGACTAAAACCACACGGTGTGACCCTCTCTGCGCCTTTGTATTGGAAGGAGTCCAGGGAGGGGATTTCCTTCTGGACTCCAACCGGCGCCTGCCCGCACTGTTGCGGGCACCTACTCCATTTTCGACTCTCTAATTGGGCAACGTCCGGTCACACGTGGACGCCGCCCCCTCGCGGTTGGCCTCTACTGCGGACGGACGGGAAACCCGTCCCGCCCACCCGCGGCCACTCTCAGGGCGGCATGAGACGCAGGTATGCGCGCCTCCGCCGCCCGGGGCGCCGGCGGCGGATCGGGTCCGATTGGATGGAATCCTCCCGGGCCTTCTCCGCCACCTCCTTCTGCAAGATTACGTCCTCGCAGAAGGTTGCGACCGCGGTAAAACAACTGTCGCTGCCGGCCATCGATCTTATGACGGCCGGCAGCGAGAGATCCCCTCCGATGACTGCAGTGAGGACCCGGCGCTGCGCCGCCCAAGCGGGGCAGACCGCCAGCGTGTGCTGGGCCGTGTCCTCACTGCAGTCGCAGTGGTGGCAGGCGGGACTCGGTTCCCTCCTAGCGACCGAGTGCAGGTACTTTCCGAAGCAACCGTGCCCGGAAAGTACCTGCGTCAGCCGGAAGGAAAGGGTCCCGTGCTGCCGCCCTGCCCACTCCGCGATGACCGGCTGAAGAGCCTCCACGGCGGCGAAGCCAGCGCGTGGGGTCTCCAGCCGGAACGACCATCTCTGCATGGTGGCTCGGCGAGCGGCTTCGCGCCACTCGCGCACGTCCTCGGGCGGAGGGCGAAAGCCGTTCTCCGCCCGGAAGTCAGCCACTCGCCGATAAACTTCGGCGAGCACTTCCGCCTCCAAATCCCACGGGGGTGTTCCGGCCAAGGCGCACGCCGCCTCGGTAGATACGGTGCGGTATCCGCGTATGGCTCTGACCGCCAATACCCTCTGGGGGCGCCAGAGGAGCGCCCTATTCTGGGCGGACAGAGCCGCCGCCCACACTGGAAAATCCTACTACGCCAACGTTCGCTCAGGAAAGTGAAATCATTGTTTCTCAGGACCATCCATCCGTCCGTTGGTCATCAACTAAACTTGCAAACAGTGCTAGAAAGATGACACTTTTGCATAAATATGTGTTTACTTCACGTCGATGAAGTACTTAAATAAAACTTCGAACTTTTTTTATGTACATACACACCCCCTCTACACGTGGAGTGGTAATAATTTATTTTCTCGTGTCTACTTGACATTGAACATTGAGAGTTTACTAAGACGATTTTTTTTTTGGTTCGGTATCTGTTTACGTGTTATTTAACCTTAAAGAACTTTTTTGTTAAAATAGGGCTTCCCCTAAAAGTTAAATGGCTGGCTCCAAATATCTGAAAAAATTCATGATGGTAATCCACGTAATTTATTAACTTTAAGAAAACTATACCTGTTTAAGCACCTTTGTCAGTTCAGGAGTTCTAAAGTACGCGATAACATTAAAAAAATAGTAAAAAATAACGAAGTAATAATTAAACATAATTATCTATTGGACAGGATTTTAAATACATGTGCATTATGGGTGATTACGGAAGCCTACTCTATGCGTGGACTCATCACGCACTTGGTCGATTTTTTTATTTCGTGGGAACGTATACATACTAAAACTAGCAGACCCGTGCCCACTTCGTTGGGCATAACTTAAATATAAAAGTTAGACATATGCTGTCGTTGACTTTTTTGTAGGCATTTACAAGCTCCACATTTTTTCTCTAGAACTCAAAAATATATCTTTCCTTAAGGCAGCGTTCGTAAGAAACGCTTTCATTCGACCGTTTTTTCTCCGATTCACTTTGCAAAACGGACTACCACGTAAAAGCCTTTTTATTTTTCTGTTTCTTAAATAACCTATGACACTCAGCAATAATATGGCTTTCTATTGGTAAAAGAATTTTTACAATCAGTTCAGTAGATCCCGAGATTACCCCTTACAACTTAACAAACACACAAACTTTACTTCTTTATAATATTAGTATAGATGCATGCATACATGGGTTTGGAGAAATAAAAATCCTTGGATTGGATATTGATCCTTGGAAATATAAGAACCTTCACTTACAAGTACTAAAATAAATTAACTTGTTTTACAAGTTAATTTATTTTTAGCTGAACAATAGCTTTCGCCATTTGTCTAAATCGTAGTTGAAACCAAATTTAATAAGGAATTTCCGCTTGCGTTTTGCAGATTAATAGGTAATTATATTAACTTTAATTATCCTACTTAAATACATTTGGTATTACCCATCGCTTATCAAAATCAATTTAACAAAAGATAATATAACGGAATTTCCACAAAGAAGGTATTAAATGATATTTATTTCCATAAGTAAATCTTCAGTGATGCCATATGGGACGATGTAATCGCTCAGCGATAAAATTCTTTTACTAATAATAATAAAAAAGGAAATTTTGTATAGATATTGTACAGGTCTGGAGAGAGGCGAATGTTCAACCCATCCCATCCATTTGTAATATCAAACACGGAACTATTGAACCCATCCCTAGCGACCGCTCCAATCCAGCCAATTATCGATCCATAGCTGTCACTTTCATTCTATGCAAGGTGTTTGAGCGTATCATCAACAGCCAATTAGAGGATCACTCATTGTTAAATGATCGGCAATATGGCTTCAGACCGAACCGATCCACAGGTGATCATCTAGCGTGCATAACACACCTTTGGGGTGAGGCTATGGATAGGCATGGAGAGTCTCTGTCCATCAGCCTCGACATGGCCAAGACCTTTGATGGGGTCTGGCACCGTTCGCTTATCTCCAAGCTTCCGGCATTCGGCCTGCCTCCCAAACTCTGCAGCTGGATTGCCGCTTTTCTGCACCAGCGCCGCATTGGAGCCTCCAGCTTTCAGCAGATAAATGATGGTGTACCTCAGGGCTCCGTCTTGTCGCCTACACTGTCTCTTCTGCACATCAATGACATGTTAGCCAAGGGCAACATCATCATCATTGCTATGCAGACGACAGCACAGTTCATGGTTGACATTTGGGAAACCCTACTGCTAAGACGGCGGACATTGAGGAAAAGTGAAAGGAGCTTGTCACTGAGCTCTAAGCTGTTCGAAGCCGTATTTCTCAATGGGATGATGAGAATTTGGTCGAGTTTAACGCCAAGAAAACCCAGGTCTGTGCGCTCACTACCAAAAAGTCTCCGTTCTTTCCCCTCTCCACTTTTTAGAACACTCAACTGCCACTACAGGCCAAGCTCGGTATCCTCGGCAAGGATATTTGCCGGGATCTCAATCGATGGGAGTACATTGAGAGCGTCACTAAGGCGGCCTCGCGGAATCTAGGTGTGCTTAACAAGGTGAGACGGTTCTTTTCGCCGGAGCATCTGTATCTTCTCTACAAGACCCAAGTTCGTTCCTGCGTGGAGTATTGTTCTCACCTCTGCGATGGATCTGCGCAGCTCTCGACCGGTTGCAGCGTCGAGCAGTCCGCATTATAAATAGTCCCGAAATCACCGAGTACCTTGAGCCCCAGCAGTTACGAAGAGACATCGCCTCTATGGCAGTCCTCTATCGCCTTTACCAGGGAGAGTATTCTAAAGAGCTCTTCCAACTTATCCCTCCTTCTAGGGGAAGGAAGGGTCCTTTACGAGACAACATGTGATGAACTCAGAAGTCACCACTTTAGAGTGGAAGAAATACGCACCAGAACGAAACGATTCGGCTCTTCTTTCCTATGCCGAGCAGTCGAAGATTGGAACTCACTACCAGCTCACGTGTTTCCTTCCCATTATGATCCCGGGTCCTTTAAACGAGGCGTGAAAAAGCATCTCACTAAGCTGCCATAGTGTGGGCCATCATACATTATTGTCTGCATTCCCCCACTCTTGGATTCTGCACATGCTTTCCATCAGGCAGGGTAGAGTCACTTTGGAAGGCTAAATATATATAAAAAAAGATATTTTTACACGTCGGATTTTAGAGATATCTTTGCATACGCAAAATTAAATGTTGATATAGTTGAACTTTTAACGACTTCGCAAAATACAAGTTAAATATTAACCGTGATTGACATGATATTCCTGTCGAGACTGTCATGAAAGTAAAAATGTCAAAATAGTATTTGAAAGATGCCTGCGTTCCCATTGAGGGACCAACTTCTATATTCTACGATATAATTTGATGCTACACTTGATGCTTGAAACGTTCCTTCATTTACATAGATTTGACTGCCTTGTTTGTCTAGTGGTTAGCGTATGCGGCTGCTGATCAAGAGGTCTCGGGTTCGATTCCCGGGTTGGACCAAATGTTTGTGTGATCCACAAATATTTGTTTCGGAGTTTGGGTGTTTTTCTATGTATGTATGTATTTACAAAAAAAATAAGTTTATGTATTTATATCAGTTGTCTAGTACCCTTAAGCACAAGCTCTGCTTTGTTTAGGACTAGACTAGATTTTAAAATTTCTTCATATTTTTCTTAATAGCGCCTGATTGGTTCTGGTTCGTACGAGCTCAGAATACATAATATGGTACGAGTTCATGTTCGAGTTCGGATAAATGAATATTTGCCATCAATTTTCTTGCAGGCGTTAGTCCCATTTTTTTAAGAATCATTGCAGATCGTCAGTGCTTATCGACTGATAACTGAAAGTATCCGAATAAATTAACTTCGAGAGTTTATATTTGAAAGTTGGTAAAAGTAAAAGTCCATTTGAAGTTTTGAGAAAGTCCGAGGATCCGTATTAAGTTATTCTCTCCATGTATGTAATAATTAGTGACCCATTGGCGGTAAATAAATTTGTATTTGGTTATTTCTTCCCCTCTGTGTGATTTATAACTCAAATGTTTACACTGGTATCGATTAAAAATCTATAAGCTATATCAACATTCTTAAAAAAAGCAGCCAAGTGCGAGTCGGACTCGCCCATGAAGGGTTCCGTATCAGCAAGTAACATCATATAAAAGTTCTTGTAGTTCGTTGTAACTTGGATCGATGTTTTTATAATAGTGTATTGATTGGATGAAAGGTAATTTGCGTGTTACGATTTAAGACGTATTAAAAAAAAACTACGTACTAGATCTCGTTCAAACCAATTTTCGTTGGTAGTTTGCATGGTAATGTACAACATATATTTTTTTAAGTTTTATCACTCTCTTGTTTTAGAAGTTATGGGAATTAATGGGGGGGGGGCACATTTTTCCACTCAAAATCAAAATCAAAATCAAAGCATTTATTTCAAGTAGGCCAGTTACAGGCACTTTTGAATTGTCGAAACAAAAATGTAGCTACAGTCCCAGTCACAAGACATAAAAACTGTGAAAGTACTGTAGTTGCCCATTCCCTAGCGTAGATCTCTATGGAGAAGAACGGGCAAGAAACTCCATGGACACTCTTTTAAATCAAAATGTTTTTTACAAAATCTTGGTTACATCATTCATGTTGAGATGGTACATTATGTGAGAACGATGTAGCAAGACGTGCACGTTAAAAGTGTCCATAGTACAACAAAAATACAATTAAAAATTCAAATAATTATGTAATTCAAATAAGCCGTGGCAACTAAGAGATGACCAGTCACAACTGACAGCGCCCGTTCACGAACATGACGCATGGATCCGCACCATTCAACTCAACCATTTTGAAGGGAATTAAATGATCCGACGCACGCGCCACCATCAGCGTGACATTTGAGTGAGCATGACATACTCTCAACCGCCAGGGCAGATTCAAGTCAAGAAAAGACGTAGGTTTTCAGTGAATGATAGCTTGAATAGCTTCCTAGTACATAGTACTCACACAATATGGGCTATGCGATTATATAATACTAAAGAGATTGAATCTATACAATGCAAAGAAAGTGGTACAATCTTCAGCAGCTCCAACAATACCATTTAATGCTATCAATTTATGCGCCCCTGTCCTTGTGAAGCAGGACCAGCATTGAGCCAAGCATTTTTATCAGCGATATAATCGCTCAACTTGTAATATGCTTGCTTACATAGTGTGCGTTTAATGCATGTTTTAAATTTTGTCTCATTCAGTTCAAGAATACTTTGTGGAATTTTATTATAGCATCTCAAACAGTACCCCATAAAAGAAGAGTCTACTTTAGCGAGTCTAAAGCCTGGCTGAACTAGTTGGTCCCTATTTCTAGTACTGTAATTATGTTTGTCACCTCTTTTGCCAAAAAGATGAAGATTTTTCCTGACGTACATACTTTGGAAGTATCTCTCGCGCAAACTATTCAGTTTAGAAAAAAATGATATAAGAAACTTCAACATCATTTTTGAAGACCTATCCATGGATATGGTACGTATGGGTATGGGCAGGAAGACAAAAAAAATTTTGAGTTTCAGTTCCAAGTATGGGCAAAAATGTATTGTTTTTTTCTATTTTTATGTAAAAATCTTAATGCGGTTCACAGAATACATCGACTGACCAAGTTTCAACAGTATAGCTCTTAAAGTTTCGGAAAAAATTGGCTGTGACATACGGACAGACAGACAGACAAACTTGACGAATCTATAAGGGTTCCGTTTTTTGCCATTTGGCTACGGAACCCTAAAAACCTCTTCTAATGTGCTATTATAAATGGCTAAAACATCGTATGCCTTTATAAATATTTAGTCTTATCTTATTAAATTAGTGATAAATGTAGGATTCATTTCGGTATCAATTCAATATTGTTTTAACATTTTCATTTATGTTTCGGATACCGCGGAAACAACATGCGTCTCATCATCTTTTTGGGTGTTTGTATTGCAGCTGTTGCTGGTAAGTTGCATATTTTGTATAAACTTAATACATATCTCTTTTATTTTTATTCAACATAAGAAAATAACAATAAATATTGGTGTTAGATAGCAGACGGGGATTGACCGTGACGCGACGATGTGACGCATGTAAACTGTGTTATTTATGCACTTGATACAATGCTGCTATAGTGGTTTAGCTTTTAGGGGACGTCTGCCTACTCTGCATATGGCACTAGCACGTGTATACGGCAATATCTTGTTTTAATCATCATCATCATCAGCCTATCACAGTCCACTGCTAGACATAGGCCTCTCCCATTGCACATTACTCTGATCGATTTTGGCCTTCTCGCATTCAGCTCCTGCCAGCCATCCTGCGCAAGTAGTCACTCCACCTTGCCCGTGGGCGACCTACTATATATTTTCCGAGACGCGGTAAATCCGTGTAAAAAAAATAAACGTAAAAATTTTGATAAAAAAATTATTATTGAAACTCGTAGATGACCATTTTAAAAGACACAAAAACTTGAAATTATCGAAATCGTTTCTTTACTATCGAAATAAACTTGAAATGGAATGTTAACTTAACCACCAACAGAACTTTGTGTTAATTCGTTTTACGTACGAATTTAGATAACCTTTCCCAATATTAAGAAGAAACCGTGACCCTCAATCCAACATAATGAACACTTATCTATTCCCTTTCTTACAATTTTCAGCTACTCCACGAACCTTCAAACCATCAGCAAGGATCGTTGGCGGTACAGTTACGACTGTTGAGCGATGGCCCTACCAAGCCAATGTTATGATTGGAGAAGGCAATTATTTTTTCCAATGGTGTGGCGGTACCATCATTAACATCAGATCAGTTTTAACCGCTGCACATTGCGTTCTCTTGCCTGGAGAGTAAGTAAACTAAACAGTTGCTGTTTCACACAAGTCGTCTATTAAAAGCGTGATTAATTTTAAAATTACTGACTAAATGTTTTTTTTAGATATTTGCCACACTATTTCTTCCGTCTACGTCTTGGTTCAACATATGCCAGTAGCGGTGGAGTAGTTCACAGCGTTGCTCAGAACATCATTCACCCAAATTACAACATGTGGACTATTGACAGTGATGTAATGATCATGCGCAGCAGCACTACATTTGTTTATTCCAATGTATTACAACAAGGAACCATCGCGAGCGCTACCTACAATCTCCCTGACAACGAATCTGTTTGGGTCACCGGCTGGGGTGCTCTAGAGGTAAATAAATAAATATTAAATAAATAATTCGGACATTTAGACAACGACATCTCGTCCTTTAATAAATAGGATACTATACAATAGATATAAATACATTTATCTTTGTTTTTGCAAAGACACAAATGTAAATACATATATTATACATAGAAAACACCCAAACTCAGAAACAAATGTTGGCAGATCATACAAACTTTTGGTAAGATCAGATCAATTTTTTCATCAGACACTTTATTTCTCAGTAATCATATATTATATCATTAGATTATGTGTTCAATGTACTCTCTATCATTTTTTTAGAAATTAGCCAAATCTTTAAGCCAAAAAAGCGGCCAAGTGCGAGTAGGACTCGCCCATGAAGGGTTCCGTATCAGCAATTAACATCATATAAAAGTTCTTGTAGTTCGTTGTAACTTTCATTGATGTTTTTATAATAGTGTATTGATTGGATGAAAGGTAATTTGCGTGTTACGATTTATGACGTATTAAAAAAACATTCACTAGATCTCTTTCAAACCAAATTTCGTATACGTGTGGGGTATCTATATACCCCACACGTATAGGTATGATGAAAAAAAAATTTTTGAGTTTCAGTTCCAAGTATGGGGACCCCAAAATGTATCGTTTTTTTTCTATTTTTATGTAATAATCTTAATGCGGTTCACAGAATACATCGACTGACCAAATTTCAACAGTATAGCTCTTATAGTTTCGGAAATAATTGGCTGTGACATACGGACGGACAGACAGACAGACTTGACGAATCTATAAGGGTTCCGTTTTTTGCCATTTGGCTACGGAACCCTAAAAAGTATGAGACAGAATGCATTGCGCATTGCTATTTGAATATTACAAGTATATTTCGGACATCTTACACACGACGTCATGTAATCCCAAGCTAAGCAGAGCTTAAATTATGAGTACTAGACAACTGAAATAAATACATAAACATACTTTTTTTTTGTAAATAAATACATTTCATACATAGAAAACACCCAGACTCCGAAACAAATATATTATCTAAGATTATATTAAAATGATTTTTGTTTTATTTCTAGTATGGCGGTCAAGGTGGCTCTGAGGAGTTACGTGAAGTGCAGGTTTATACCGTCAACCAGAATTTGTGTGCACAACGTTATTATGACCATTTCGGAGGCGAAATTATCACCGCCAACATGTTGTGCACCGGTGTGCTCGATGTTGGTGGCCGTGACGCATGCCAGGGTGACTCCGGAGGTCCCGTGTTCCATCACCGCGTTGTTGTTGGTATTACCTCTTTTGGTGAAGAATGTGCTCATCCAAACTTCCCCGGAGTTAACGCACGCGTATCTCGTTTTACTTCATGGATTGCGGCAAATGTTTAAACGCAGTTGAACAGTCCTGCAATAATGTCTGATACAGTCATGACTGTTTAAAGTAATTGACTAATAAATAAAATACTCGTATTATTCGTAAACCTAAACTCTTTGCTATATTTAATATTTCTCTAGTACATATTATCAAGGTAGTAGAGCTGATTTCAGCACTACGGTTTGACTCGACTGGGGCTATTAGGAATATGCCATTACGGAAATTTAAGAATACCATTAAATCTAAGTTATTCGTAAAGGGGTATTATACCACAGCAGGATATATTGATGATCAAACCACCTGGGATTGAGCTGCCCATTCTGCACATGCTGTTTATTTTGAATGTATAAATTTGTGTTGATGTGACAATAATTGCTAGTTAAATTACATTATATATTTAACAAATTTATTTTAAATAGTTGCTAGTGTTGACATTTTAAAATTATTGTCTTTAATTATTATAGTTGTGACTCAAATTGTAATTATCGCTTTTATGTATGTCTTTTGCATTTAAGAATATTGTCTGGACTTTAAAAGAGACTGTGATCCCTGAGTTTGTTTCGTCCTTTCTTCTCAGGGCTAGTCCAGTTAGGAAAGGCCAAACTCAGCTGCTCAAAAAAAAAAGTGTTTAACTTGCAAAATTGTTCATGTATTGCAGAATAAATAATTTGATTTGATTTGATTTGCGGTATTACCGTCACACAGAAGACCAATCAAACATAAGACCAAAAAAACACAATGACGGCATTCATGCTTTCGTGTTTCGTTGATAAGTTGGTGACAGTAGACCACCATGCTGCATTGTTTGCATTAACAATGAGTACTCATCGTCAGTGAAGTTCTAACAGTGCGTAAGTCAAAATTGTCTATTGTACAGGAGATCAAAATAACTGCGTAATATTTTAGTTTGCTACATTTGAGGTTACCATGGCCGGAAAAAGTATTTAGAAACAAATTACTGAACACATAAAACACTTTCTATATGAAAATAAATATTATTATAATACACAGATTATAATAATATTCTGATTGGTTGTAAAAATCTTCATCTACTGGCATCAAAATTTTTCAACCGACAAAAAATGATTTACAAACTGTTAAAATTTCACTGACGTTATGGTGATCACCATTCTTGGATTATACTCATGCTTGCTATGAAGCTGAGTGGAGTAACTTTGGCAGGGTCATGAAAGTCTAATATACTACGTGATATTTGTATTTTGTATATATTAAGTGTTTTATCAAACAAATCATAAATTTGTTATATCTATTCACTGTGGCAGTAATGTGTTTTGTACAATATATCTGTGCTCAATAAAAGTGCTGTTACGAAAGTAAAAAACCTATAATTTGAAAAAAGTAAAAATGAAGTTTTTAGGGTTCCATAGTTCACGTCGCGGAACCTTTATAGTTTTGTCTCAGCTTGACTATAAAAGGGGTGTCAAAAAGATAAAAGGATATGTGTTTTTATCATGTTTACAAATTGCTAAAACAAAATCAGCAAAAAAATTTTTACACGTCCGCCCACAGGCCAGGTGGAGTGATGACTTGCGCAGGATGGCTGGCAGGAGCTGGATGCGAGAAGCTCAAAATCGATCAGAGTGGTGTGCAATGAGGTCTATGTTTACCAGTAGACTGCGATAGGCTGATGATGATGAATGATGATGTACACAATGAGGATTTTCACGTAAAATTGGGATTTTTTTCTCACTTCTATAGTGTAGTTAGTGTAGCTCATTTTTTCGTTAAAAATCCCTCTGCCGCTCCTCCTCCCCATTGGTTCACGAGTTATGGAGGCCTAACTTGTTGATTTAGAGAAACTGCCTGAAAGTCGATATGAGTACAATTGTATAGGCACCTGAAGCAGTTGAAAATACCTTAAAATGATATATGGGTCTACCAATAAGTACGTCCTGCATTAAAAATTGAATAAAACACACAACTTTTATTAAATATGCATCCGATTGATTTATTTGATAGATAATTTTATGTCATTTATGTTTTAAATAATACATCGGCTAAATGACCGCCGCGGCTCTTTTTTGCAGACGGTCACCCGCTCACGCCAATTTTTCACGACGCGGTATGTCGGTTATGGCTCGTCGAATGTTGGTTTTTAGATCACGAGTTGTAGCTGTATTATTGCTGTACACTTTATATGTGACGTAACCACAAAGAAAATAGTCTAAAAGTGTTAAATCACACAATCTTGGTGGCCAACTGATCGGTCCATTCCTCGAAATTAACGACTCACCAAACTTTCCATGCAATAATTCCATGTTCACTCGAGTAATGTGAGGACGTGCACCGTCTTGGTGAAAATAAAGGTCATATGCATCAATACCATCTAACTCCGGAAAGAAATATTCGGTTGACATCGAGTTCTAGCGTTCGCCATTCACAGTAACAGGGTTTCCTTCGTCACTTTCAAAGAAGTACGGACCAATGATTCCAGCGTACCATAAACCGCACCAAACTGTTATTTTTTGCGGATGCAATATTAATTCACGAACCACACGTAGATTTGACTCACTCCAATAGCAACAATTTTGCTTATGCCAGCCAGAAATGGGCCTCATCTGAGAAGATGATTTTGCGATGAAAATCTTCATCGACTTCCATTATTTCCAGTGCATAATCTGCAAATTCAAGACGGATACGATGGTCGGATGGCTTCAACTCTTGTGCCAAAACAATTTTATAAGAGTGTAGGCCCAAATCCAACCGCAAAATACGCCAGGTGGTTATTGGAGAGAGTTGACTACTGACTGACTACTTGACGTTTCAAAAGTGCCGTTGTAGTGGTTTATTTGAAATAAAAATGATTTGATTTGGTACTTCGTTCTATGGTACTTTTTATAACTTTTTACATATTATCTATGTGTCTAATCATAATCTTCTTAGCCTGTATTATTCACGAAATTATGTTAGGAATGGATATCTAATCGCTTAAAGTAATTTTTACGCATTTTAAAACGACGGATTGAATTAAAACTTCGCACACTTATAAAGGGCCGATGACAATGAAATCTATTAAATAACTTGTTCAGTAATTCTGTGGAGAATTTTCACAAATCTCGTGTCTGCGTCGTAAGTTATTCAAGATAAAAGGTCACGAAAATCAATTTTTCGTGATTATTTCGATTTGTGGGTTCTGGGGAAAATTCCCAGGGGCATTGCCCTATGCCACCCACCGCGTCGCAGGTTGCGGATAGCGAAACGGCCTCCAGATATGAAGGCTAGCTGCTTTGGCAGTCGCGGACAGCAGGGCGGTCCATCTCGAGGGATGCCGGGAAATACTCATGGCGGAGATTTCCTTATAAAAAAGCATGAAACCCAATGACGGAGGACGACAGTGGCGAGTTGGAGCCGCCACTCAAATCAAAGCTCTGACCCGGGGGGACCCACCTCGTGAGTCTTGGTTCGGCTATGGGTCTAGGAGACACAAACTCCGAAATAAAAGTAACCACTGCCTTGTGGAAAGATGTTGGTTCATCAAAGGCTAGGGCGTCATCCCGATAACCTGATGTGTAGTGCCTTGGGAAAGCACTGCACTATTCTCCCAAAACATAATGAAATGAGTACAAATGAAGAAAATGTTTTGCCATGCGAACCGGTTAGCACCCGGCGCTTGCAGGTACCCGGGCCAGCAAGTGAGAAATTGGTTACCGAAGACTGTAAGAGGGTGGGTACCCAGGCCCCCTTACCAGTGAATGTTACTGGTCTAAAAGAAACCCATAAGAAACTAACACAGCAGGTTCTTGATCCTAGTTTTTTCCATGCAAGACCTAAAAGTGCATCTCTAAGCAAGATAACAGATGCTAATGTTCAAGCGCATGTAGCTACCTTGAGCAATATGGATACCGATTCTGAAGATCTCAATCCTCCCACGTGGCAAAAAGTACCAGTGATACGCAATGCCAAAAGAAAAAAAGTTTCTTCACCATCCCCAGAAAGAATTACAGTGACAAACCAATTCAGTTCTCTTCCTGTTGACCAAGAGGAAAAAAACGAAGGTGTAACCCATGCAAAAGTCACAAAACCACCTCCCATCATACTCTACGGAATTGAAGACCTCAACAAACTTACCGAGCTTTTAGAAAGTGTAACTGATAAAACTAACTTCACATATAAAATAGTTAATCAGATGCAGCTCCGAATACATAGTGCTAATGTAGAGGCTTATAAATCTATTATAAAAGCTATAGAAGGAAAAGGACTAATTGGACATACATTCAACAGAAAAGACAAAAGACCCTTTCGAGTTGTAATTAAAAATCTTCATCACTCTACACCTATAATTGCAATAAAAGAAACTCTGGAAGAAACAGGAAACACAGTCATCGGGCAGATAGTAAACGCAAGGTATGGCCCCGAAAAGAAACCCACAAACACATTTTTTGCAACCGTTAAACAAAGTCCTAACAACAAAATTATAAAGAACATTAAACACATCCACCACCAGTCAGTTATCATAGAAGAGCCAAGAAAACGGAATTCAATAATTCAATGCCAAAGATGTCAGCAGTATGGCCATTCAAAAAATTATTGTATGCGTCCTTTCCGATGCGTGAAGTGTGCCCAGGGACACAGAACAGCAGACTGCCCTAAGGTCGATAGGAATACTCCAGCAGAATGCGCTCTGTGTCTTGGTGCACATCCGGCAAACTATAAAGGATGCGAAGTTTATAAGGAAATACTAGCAAGAAAATCGAATAAACGAACACACATAAGAACCAGAGCTAAGATAACAAAACCAGATATCCCGCGATTACCAGTTAATACTGACATACAGCCCCAATCACCAACCCCTCCATCAAACGGCAAAGAAAAATCAAATCCTGACACCAAACAGAGATCAAGCTACGCTGAAATTTTGAGAACTAATAAAAACCGATTACACGCAGAAACAACTACATCAAATAGAATAGAAGAAATGCTTCTCAAACAAGCAGAAAAGTTTGATCTCATCTTACAACAAATGAGCATTTTAATTAATCTCATAACAAAAATTATAGCCCAACCAACAAAATGACTTCCCTTAAGATCGCAACATGGAACCTGGATGGGCTGTCTCCTAACATAGACGAGGTGGAGGTCCTGTTGCACTCCCACAACATAGACATTCTTCTGGTATCTGAATCTCACTGGAGGAGAGGAACCTTCTATCTGTTGCCTACAAAAATGTGATAGGCGCCCGCCGTGCTTCATGGCGGATCATATCCTCCATCGAACAGAAGGAAGAAACCAAAGGCGCCGAGGACAAACTCAGCATGATCAGGGCGTACCGCAGCCAGGTTGAAAAAGAGCTTCGCGACATCTGCTCAGATATCCTGGGAGTTCTCGATAAACACCTCATCCCCAGCTCACAAACCGGCGAATCTAAAGTCTTCTATTACAAAATGAAGGGCGATTATCACCGATATCTGGCCGAGTTCGCGACGGGCAACGACCGCAAGGAGGCGGCCGAGAACTCGCTCGTCGCGTACAAGGCCGCCTCCGACATCGCCATGACGGAACTGCCGCCCACACACCCCATTCGCCTCGGCCTCGCTCTTAACTTCTCAGTATTCTATTACGAAATCCTAAACAGCCCGGACCGCGCGTGTCGGCTGGCCAAGGCCGCCTTCGACGACGCCATCGCGGAGCTGGACACCCTGTCGGAGGAGAGCTACAAGGACTCCACGCTCATCATGCAGCTCTTGCGGGACAACCTGACGCTCTGGACCTCGGACATGCAGGGCGATGGTGAGGCCGCCGACCAGGAGCAGAAGGAGACGGCCCAGGACGTCGAAGATCAGGACGTCTCGTAATACCTCCGACTTCTATTTAAATATAATAAAAAAATAACTATAGTATCACGTAAGACCCAGCCCCCAATGACGACCGGTGTATGGTACTCCTCCACATCTCGCCCCCCCCTCCCCCGACGGAAATCGTCAGTGCGCGCTCTGAACCGAGAGAGCGCGGCGTTCACATGTACACTAACGTTTCGTTTATGTATCGTGTCAAATTATCTAAGCGTCGTATACACGAATATGTACTTCTTTTGATATATGTATTTGTTTTCAATTGAAAAATAATAATGTTAAGAAAAAAGTACTTCGGTATTGCATTTTAACTGTATGTCGTATGATGTATTTTGATAAGTGTAAGCACTCGATTGATCTCTAGCGACGTCGCGCAGCTGTCGCCTCCGCACGCGATCCGCGCCCGCGTACCGACCGACGCTTCTATCGGCGATCTACCTTTTCTATCTCTTTTGTACTGTGTGTGGCTAAAATTAATGTATTTTAAACTCTGTCGATACTTTAACGAGCACCGTACGAACAATATCACAACGATGGTCGGATACTTGCGAGTGCGTATCGTCACCTACGTCGTAATAGTGTTTACTTTGTAATCGCATCTCCGTGTTGATTCAGTCTGCACAAATAGTAGTTTTATACGATGGACGTTTAATCTCGTGGCTAGGTTGTTGTTTTGAGACTGTTGCTAGTTCGTGTTAGTGGCTCCGTGCGGGGGCGCCTGCCGGGGCCGGTCCGGGTCGGTCCGGGCCGCCCGCCGGACCGCGACCTGGCCGCGCGCCGGGTCGGTCCGACCGCCCGGACCGGCCCGGACCGCCCGCGAGCGAGTCTTCCGCGCGCCCTCGCTACTTTGTATACTTTGAATCATTTATTGATATATTTTAAAGGATGATCGTAACATTATTAGGGTGGTATGATGTAGTAACTTGCAATATTTAGCTAAGTGATAGGCGTCACCCTGTTGGTCTTGTGTATCTATCTACTATGTATCGTGTATGTATTTATTGCAACGGTTAACTGATAACAGTAATGTTCATATATGTAATTATAATATATACACTACAAATCATCCAGATGGTACAGGGCATGCAGGAGCGGCCGTAATTATTAAGTCTAATATTAAACATCACGAACAACCACAGTTTAGAAAACCACACATACAAGCAGCAACTGTCACTGTAGATGATCGGAATGGAACGTTTAATGTGTGCGCTATATATTGCCCCCCGAAACATATTATAAAGAAAGAACAATATGACGAGTTTTTTGACACACTTGGAGCTCGCTTTGTTGCTGGAGGTGATTGGAATGCAAAACATGTACACTGGGCCTCCAGAATTACTAGCACAAGAGGGAGAGAGCTTAAGAAATCAATTTCCAAGAATAACCTGATTACAATCTCAACACATGAACCGACAAATTGGCCTACTGATCCAAACCGGCTTCCTGATGTCATAGATTTTTTCATCCTCAAGGGTTTATCGAGACTCTCTCATCAAATAGAGACCTGCTTAGACTCCAGCACCAATCACGTTCCAGTAATCTTGAATATTGGCACTACTGTTCTGAAAATGGAATCCACCGCGAAACTTTACAACAAACGCACGGATTGGGATTCTTTCCGAAAATTAGTTCACGACAGACTTAATATGAAAATATCTCTAAAAACACAGTCGGACGTCGATCATGCTGTACGTGAACTAACATCAATTATTCAAGAGAGTTGTTGGATGTCTACCCCAGAGGAAAACGTTCGTCCTCCTCAGAGCAAAACCTATTCCGACCATATACGACAAAAGATACTCGAAAAAAGGAGGCTACGTAGAGTATGGCACAACAGCAGGCACCCAAGTGACAAAAAATATTTGAACAAGGCCATTAAAGAGCTAAAAACCCTTATCAGGGACGCTAACAGAGCATCCCTGGATGCCTACTTGGAAGATTTAACTAATACAAAGGTAACCAATTACTCATTATGGAAGGCCTGTAAAAACCTTGATAGACCGTTATATCAGAAACCACCCCTACGTACACATGACGGCAAGTGGATTAGAACAGCTCGCGATAAGGCTGAAGCTTTTGCAAGGCATCTCAGTCAAGTTTTTACTCCACATGAGTCGACATTGAATGCGGACGAAACATACATTGACTCAACTCTACACCATGACTTACAGCTTGACGCACCTCTAAAATTGGTGACACCGAAAGAAGTAATCAAAAGCCTCAAGTCACTTAAAAACAACAAAGCACCAGGGTTTGACCTTATTGACAGAAGAATACTTGAGGAATCGCCTCGTAAAGTAGCTGTATACTTGACCATGCTTTTCAACGCAATGATGAGGATTGGATATTTTCCCGACCTATGGAAAGTTTCAAATATCATAATGATCCACAAACCAGGAAAACCAGTTCATGAAGCCACATCTTACAGGCCAATCAGCCTTCTGCCGATAATGTCAAAGTTATTTGAGAAGCTACTTCTGCACAGAATGATGAATATCATAAATGACAAACAAATCGTACCTGAACATCAATTTGGGTTTAGGAAAGAACACGCGACAGTTGAACAGGTACATAGAGTATGTAGAGAAATTAGGAAGGCAATGGAAACAAAGGAGTATTGCTCGTCAGTCTTTCTTGACATTAAACAAGCCTTTGACCGAGTCTGGCACAAGGGTCTTTTGTATAAAATAAAATTGATATTGCCTCACACATTTTATGACATCCTGAAATCGTACTTGTCTGACAGAATCTTCCAAGTGAGCGAGTCAAACTGTACCTCCAACTTCTATGAAGTATTGGCAGGAGTCCCACAAGGGTCAGTGCTTGGACCAGTTCTGTATACACTGTATACATATGACTTACCGCAGATTGCAGGAGTAACTATTGCAACATTTGCTGACGACACAGCCTTGCTCGCGTTAAATAAATGCCCTATTAAAGCCTCTCAGGTCTTACAGAATGGCCTCAACGAAATTGAGAAATGGTTAGCTAACTGGCGAATTGCCGTGAATGTGTCAAAATCGGTGCACATAACCTTCACCCTACGAAAAGAGGATTGTTCTCCAGTCAACTTGAATGGCATACAGCTACCCCATCAGCAGACAGTGAAATATCTGGGCATGCACTTAGACCGTAGACTTACATGGAGAAAGCATATCGAGACAAAACGAGAGGAAATCAACCTTAAATACAAAGGTCTCTATTGGCTGCTAGGGCGTAACTCAAAGCTATCCATAGATAATAAACTTCTCATATACAAGTCCATCTTGAAACCTATATGGACATTTGGCGTGCAGTTGTGGGGCTCCGCAAGCGCCTCCAACATAATGATTATGCAGAGAGTACAAAACTACATCTTAAAACAGATATCGAATGCGCCTTGGTTTATAAGAGCACCAGTGGTCCATGAAATCTTGGACATACCAATGATCAAGAACGAAATAGAAGTCAGCAAAGTCAACTACAAGTTGAGGCTAGCAAAGCACCCGAACCCACTAGCGGGACAGCTCACAATCCCTGAAACCATCCGTCGGCTTAAAAAGCGGCGGGATATATTTGACGATTAGGTTCGATAGAATCTAGGCACATATAAGGAAAGGGTGGGCTCCGCTGGGAACCACGCCTTGAACGCCAGCAACACCCACACCTCATCTGCTTATAGTCATGTGACTGATCGCAAGATTTAAAGAGGAAAAAATAAAAAAAAAAAATTTCGATTTGTGGAACTCCGATGATGTTCACATGTAGTACCAAATTGTAGAGCATAAAATTTGCAACAGATTAGGTTAAAATACTTTGTGTTCGCCTAAACGTTTTTATAGGAGTACTTAACAGCGGTTAGCCACAATGCACGGTCATTCATCTGTGACTAATACCTTGTATAAAGTTTATTTATTGATGCTATTGTAAACAATAAATAATTTGATTTATTTATCAGTTATTACATTACATTTAATATTATTCCTCATGGAGGAGTTGGCGACTGGATGCAAATGGCAGTAAACTGGGCTGTAGTGTGGCTGTACAGTCTTTTCGCATCATCAGCATCACAATAGTGACCGGTCTGCTGCTTTTTGCATCCAGTCACCATCCGATACGACGCTAAAACGAAATTTTATGAGCCTTGAGAAAACTTTTAGAACATCAAATAATGTGCATACGAGTTTTCACTTAATTATCTCTCATTCAGAGGGGAAACCCTAATATGACTGAACTAAAAAGGGCTGAAAAAATTAGCCGAAAAAATAAAATTTATCCTCGTCCGTGACTTTCTAAATGTACAAAATTGTTTCACTGTTAAATAATAGATAAAAAATGAGGTGAGTAGTATTTATCTTATCCAATTTTTAATTTGTAAATTCAGTGTTATCTTATTAATAATTTGGTGATAATGTATGATATATTTTGTCATAAATTTACAAGTGTTTAAGCATTACTACTGTAATTTCGAGCAAAAGGTAACATGCGTCTCATCATATTGTTAGCTGTTTGCGTTGCGGTTGTTGCAGGTAAGTTAATAAAATTAACATAGGTATTATCATCCTAAATATAATGAATAAATGAAATTTGTAAAATATCTATTTGAATAACATTACCCGACACTAACATGAACAATCTAAAGGATTAATTAAATTGGTATAAGTTTGCAAAATGTACCTATAAGGTTCGAGCACATTATGCCGGGCCGCAGCGTGCCGGGGCGGAGCGCAAAAATCCGCTCAAATCGCTTCAATACAAATTGTATGAAGTATCGCACACTGTGTCGGGCCGCAGCGGCTCGCATTATTGCGACGCGGATTTGCGTCCGTGCGATGCGACCCGCCCCGCCCCGCTGCGCCCCGTCACAGTGTGCTATAAGCAAGCGGATTGGTGTGCATGCGCGTACGTGTTTATTTTACGAAATTTGCGTTTTTTGATACTTTTTCTTCTAACTTCTTCTTCTTCTTCTAACAGCAGGCAAAAAAAAGAAAGTTCTTCGTCAGAGCTATCCATAAGGTACAGTTGCACTAAATACACAACAGTTGCGCATGCGGTACACTCTACTCAAAATCCGTCAATGCGCTGCGACCCGGCCCGTCACAATGTGCTAAGTTAGCATTTTGCGCTGCGCTGCGGCCCGCCCCGACACGCTGCGGCCCGGCATAACGTGCTCGAACCTTTATTGTAACAACCCAACCCAACAAGTAGAAAATATAAACAATTAATTATTGATGTATTGATATATATAAACAGTTGATAAACTATAGTAAAACATTTTTTAAAAACAAAATAAGTATAATAAATCTAAATCTTCGTGCAATTTTTAATAACATAATCTTATAAAATCATTCGCTTTGTGTTTATACACTATTTAGAACAAACAAAGGCATCATTTTTACAACTTTCAGCTATTCCACGAACCTTGAAGCTGCCTGCGAGGATTGTGGGAGGCACAGTTACAACCATTGAGCAATGGCCCTCTCAAGCCCTTATTTTAATTGGAGACGAATATTACTATGGCGGATGGTGTGGCGGTACCATCATTAACAACAGATCCGTTTTAACCGCTGCACATTGCGTTCTCTTAGATGACGAGTAAGAAAAAGTATTTTCCATTTTAGAAAATTACATAAGTAAATTTAATTATTGTGATTTTGAATATGAATTTATGGGAACACTTGCTGTTTTTAGATATTTGCCAGCTTATATGTTCCGCTTTCGTCTTGGTTCAACGTATGCCAGTAGCGGCGGAGTGATACACAATGTAGCACAGAACATCATTCATCCAAAATACAACATGTGGACAATGGATGCCGATGTTATGATCATGCGCAGCAGAACCAGTTTTATTTATTCCAATGTATTACAACGTGGAACTATCGCCAGTGCTACCTACAATCTCCTTGACAACGAAGCTGTTTGGGTTATAGGCTGGGGTTTAACAGAGGTAAGTTTGTATTATTTTGTTTCGACATTTATAAAGTATTCCCTGCATAAAACTTACGTACACAAGTAACATAATATTATTAACAAGGTACATATAACTGTTTTTAAACTTTCGCGACTTTTACACATACTCATGTTTTTACTGTAAACGGGACTTTTTCGCGATAATACTATACGATACCTTCTATTTTCCGACGTTTCGAACGGGTTATACCGCTCGTGGTCACGGGTAGACTGACCCGTCGACGAGTCTACCCGTGACCACGAGCGGTATAACATATATTCTTTAAGATATTGGTAAACTTTGCACAAGATGGCTGGTAGGAGCTGCATGCGTGAACCCTAAAATCGATCAGAGTGATGTGCAAGCTTATCTAAGCAGTGGACTGCGTTAGGGCCAGTCCACGTCTCCACGTCACGACGTCGTCAACGTAGAATGGTACGGTATCGCAGCACGGCACGTTGACGTCGCGTGGTCCATGAGCTCGCTCATTTAATGTTTTAGTGTCTTTAGTGTCCCAAAGCACCGGAAGTTATTCAACAAGTGAAATCAATAAAATATCATAATCTATGTTCTTCGACATCTTTTATTCACAACTAATCGCTTAAGACACTAAAACAGTAAATGAGCGAGCACATGGACCACGAGACGTCAACGTCGAACCGTTCCACGTTGACGACGTCGTGACGTGGAGATGTGGATAGGCCCTTAGGTCAATAATGATGATGATGATTCGAAGACCTCGAAACATCATGGTTATATTACTTATTTATTATATTATTGTTCTATCATTTTAAGAGATTTTACAAATTCTTTAATCAAAATGTATGATATAGAATTTACTTCAGAGTGAATGCAGGTTAATTAATTTTACAGAATATTTTATAATAATACTCGTTTTATTTTTCAGTATGGCGGTGATGGATCTGAACAACTGCGTCAAGTGCAAGTTTATACAATCAACCAGAACATTTGTAATCAACGCTATGGAGGTACAATTACCGCTAACATGTTGTGTACCGGTGTGCTCGATGTTGGTGGTCGTGATGCATGCTATGGTGACTCTGGTGGTCCAGTGTTCCATCACCGCGTTGTTGTCGGTATCACCTCTTTTGGTAATTACTGCGGTCATCCAAACTACCCCGGAGTGAACGTACGCGTATCTCGCGTTAGTACATGGATTGTGGCAAACGCTTAGACCGAGTTGAACGTTTCCACACCAATAAATATTTAAGTGATATTTGTACAAAGTAATATAAAAAGTACTCGTTGTTATTGTGAATCTAAAATAATTTCTTTTATTGTTAAAAATTTTAAGTTTTAATAACACTGTTCTTTTAAAGGTTTTTCATTGTCGTTTCATTTGTTTTTTTTTTTATATTCAAGTTTAACAAAGTGACTATACTCTGCCTCCCTGGAAAGCATGAGTAGAACCCAAGAGTAGAGGCCACTATTCTCATTGTGAGTGCATACAATGCATCATGGTGTCCAACTCTCTGGCGGCTTAGTGAGATGCTTCTGCATCATTGGAACTCCGTTCCAGGACCACCGTTGGGCCTCCAGTCTCACACTCGCCAACGAAGGTGACAGCACGAATGCTGTCAGTTTAGGTTGGTCTTCTGTGTGAGGGTTGTACTGCCCCGGTCGGATCGGCGTGGGTCAGTTAGTAAATGACTCTACTAGCCAAGTATGTTAATTTGTAAGTATGTTATGTATGTTAAACTGTAAGCCAACCTTTAAGATAGACATATTATTATACTGTTGTGAACTTTTTTTAGAACTTTTAAAGGTAACAGTTTTTACACGCTTTTATTAGTTTCACCTGTGTGTTTGTTTGTATGTTTGTAACCCACTTTAAACGGCCAGATTTCGTTCAAACTTTGTAGATTTATCGAGGACCGATGACAATACACTAATTAAAAAAAAACAAAAAGAAATTGTTTTAAAAAACTAAGCAAACACGCTTTTAAACTAAAAAGTAGAAAATAATTTTAATGTAACAAAGCGTGGGGTGCTTTCTGAAAATATTTCAGTAACGTCGTCCCACGCATTTTACATAAAAATTATTTTCTACTTTTTAGTTTAAAAGCGTTTGTTTGGTTTTTTTAAAACATTTTTTTTTTACATATGTATATTGGTTTTGTGAAACTGTAACCGTTTACGCCGTGCGCAATATAATGTCTATTAAGCAATAGTTTTCTTCCAATTTATTATATTTATTGATACTACGCTTCTTTGTGATGAAAGCCTTTCTGAATAACTGCGTTATTTAACACTGAAATAATTTCTCTAATCGGACTAGAACTTTCTGAAATTGCGTGTTCGAAAAAAAAAACAAACAAATCAACTTTTCAGGTTAATAATAGTAGTATCCCTCGCACGACTAGTCAGAGTGCCAATATGGCAAAGCGGAGTTTATGTGTTACGAGTTTTGGGCGTACTTCTTTAACTGGACCCTAGGGTCATAATAGAGCCCGATACACCTTTTTTTTGACGAGGGGAATTCTTTTCACACCATACTCTTCGTGGGGAATTCAAAGACCGCGTGTGGGAGTCCCGAATTCGGTCTACTCACTAAACCACGCGGCGGCCTACCTCGGCAGTCAGGAGGAGCTCCAGGAACGCATCAGCGGCTTTTGGAGTCCCCCATGCCGTACTCCATAACTGAGGTACACCTCAGGGTGTCCAAGAATCACTATTAAGACAGGACGATGTCTCGCCTCTCACCGCTCTACACATTAAAAGGCGGGACACCGACCCACCTTAGACGACACCCGCGGCCGCACCAGGGTGTCACCTGTCTCGGGTCATTTGCAGCTGTCACATCTCTCCAAGATGTAGCTACAGCGACGATTTTTAAGGTAGCCCAATACACTTAACTGTTTGGAAAATGTTTCTAGCAAAAATATTTTTTCCCTCTCTTGTAGATTTTATCTTTTAGTTATATCAGCATCTTTGGGTGACTTCGGAACCCTATTTTATATGTAGCCTGACAACCACTTGGTCATAATTTCGTGCATCGCGGAAGTTGGGCGTACTGAACAGGGTGAGACGTTTCTTCGCGCCCGAGCATCTGTGTCTTCTATACAAGACCCAAGATCTTTGCGATGGATCCGCCCAGTATTTGTTTGACGCTCTCGATCGGTTGCAGCGGCGAGCAATCCGCATTATCGACAGTAACGAAGTCACCGAGTCCCTTGAGCCCCTGCAGCTGCGAAGAAATGTCGCCTCCATAGCAGCCCTCTATCGCTTACATCATGGAGAGTGTTCTGAAGAGTTGGTTCAACTGGTCCCCCCTTTCCCTTTCCTATACAGGACAACACGTGCTGGCCTCGGAAGCCACCGCTTCAGAGTGGTTGACATACGCTCTCGAACTAAACGGTTCGGCTTTTCCTTTCTGTGCCGAGCAGTTAAAACCTGGAACTCTCTACCAGCGCATGTGTTTTCTCCCTTCTATCACCCCGGGTCCTTCAAGCGGGGCGTGAAAAAGAATCTTACTAGGCCGCCATAGTTTGGGTCACCGTGCTGCACTGTCCGTTATGGCAGTGAGGATGGTGGCCTTCACTTCTTTATTCTGTTCGTGCTTTCCATCAGGCAGGGCAGAGTCATTTTGGCAGCTTATAAAAAAAAAAAAATATGAACTTTATATTTTGTGTAGCTAATAGGTGGTCCCTTATGATAATATCGAGGGGATCCTAATGAAATCAAGAAAAACCCAGAAATTTTATAAGCACTTAATGTGTTTTTGATATATTTTCTGAAACTTCACATCAGATGACGATGCATGTAAGGGTAATTTTTACTTTAGCTCAATGTGAAAGTGAGGAGATTTAGTAGAAGATACATTACGAGAATCAAGATGTCAGTCCAAAACATCCTGCATCCTGTCAACTCTACCTCTGAATGTAATTATTGTAGTCTTTATTTTTCCTGAAATTTATTAATATTGAGTAAAATAAGATTCTTGGTAGGTACTAAAAATACGTGATATATAGGGGGGGGGGGAGTCTTAAAGCTCAACATGATCACCAAGAGGTGATATTTAAAAAAAAAATCATCTGAGTATGGACGGTCCGTTTTAATTTTAGAGTTTATCCGGTCTCGGGTTCGATTCCTGGGTCGGACCAAATATTTGTATGAACTGCAAATATTTGTTTCGCAGTTTGGGTGTTTTCTATGTATAATTTGTATATATTAACAAAAAAAAGTATGTTTGTGAATTTATAGCAGTTGTCTCGTACCCATAGCACAAGCACTGCTTAGTGTGTTAGATGTCCAAAAATATTTAAAAAAAAAACAAATTTATTGCCGTATCGTATAATTTTTTTTAAATATTCGTATTTTTTGCAAAT
The DNA here is from genome assembly GCA_932526445.1 of Phragmatobia fuliginosa. Classification (NCBI taxonomy): domain Eukaryota; kingdom Metazoa; phylum Arthropoda; class Insecta; order Lepidoptera; family Erebidae; genus Phragmatobia; species Phragmatobia fuliginosa. The sequence goes on along the minus strand of OW052066.1, from coordinate 5,055,375 downwards.
GTCCTTAATCATTGACGTAGAACATCATACGGGATACAAATGTATCTTTCGAGGTATTATACTTATCGTATAAATTAGTAATAAAGGAATCAAAGTATAATATGAATCATCTATTGATAAAAGTAAAAACTTTTGTTACCAATCGATGGATTCTATATCTTTATTATTGATGGAAAATCACCTTTACTGTAAGTGTAACAAATTTACACAGCTCAATGAACTCTAGGTTTAGTAAACATGTTTATATGAACTAATCAAGCTGTATGATATGAGTCTATTGCTCAGGCTCAGGATCGGGAGTGGCTTATCAATTCACTACATTAAATATCTTTTACTACTTTATAGTACGTGATTCATAACAACACATTTAATCACAATAGTGCACCTTTATTAGAATTATATATAAACGCGTGAAACATGTTTCGTTTGCCCCTACTGATCGTTATACAATACAAATTAGTTATAGGATAAAGAATATGATTGTAACTGCAGTGCGACAAGGTCAAGTATATATGCAAGTAGAAAAGCAAGTAATCAAAGTAAGTAAAGTAAACAAGAAAATTGGTTTGGACGAGATCTAGTTAGCAGTTTCTTTTTAATACATCATAAATCGTAAACCACAATTTACCTTGCATTCAAAACGAACTACAAGAACTTATTACCTTACCTTACTCCCTTTTTACCTGTAGTTACTTAGCAGGTTTTACATCGTTGTGTAAAGGTATTTTGTACGCGCGGAACTTACAACGATCAACGCCTTTAGGTATAAGGGGTAATGTTACTTACATTACCCCTTATACCTAAACCACTCGTACCGTTTGGAGACGATTAAACCAATTGAGTACAATGCTTCTAATGTAAACATTTTCCAGTCTGCTCAGAAAGGTACAGATTTCGTTTAATTATTTCTTTTTCTCTAGAATGATTTTTGATTTTTTTATATTAACTAATAATTTGTTGCATACATAAATAATTATTTCCACAATAATTGTATTTCTCTTTTTCTTAAAAGAATAAACCTATGCGGTTTCTTGTCGGCTCTTCTTCATAGAAATGACGATTTGGAAACAAACAACTAGAATCATTAATGTAACGTTTTGAAAGTGACTGAAGATAAATGATTAAGTTCAAGTCTTTTTGATGTTGATTTGATTTAAATCGATACATGGTAGACTACCTTTAAGTTCGAATGCTGCAATAGATATCACCCTCCCCTCTCTGGATAGTTTATCTTAAAGCATTTAAGAATATAGTCCGGTAAGCCGATAATATATTTTTAACTCTGAATCAACAGAATTTTATCAGATAAAAGAAGCTAATAGTTTGAATAATATCTACATATATCTTGTACAGTCATTATTTTATCATTACAATTAAAATTAGGAAAATATGTCTATTCCAAGTGCGATAAGACACATTTTTCTCTATTTTACTATTATAGAAAATGACACCATTTTTTTATGTTTTGATTTCATAATGGAAAGCATAAATATCAGTGAAGACTGTATAAACTTTATTACTGAATTAGTAAAGTTCAGTTTATTTCAAAGTTTGATTCATTTCCATCTGGTATAGCATAATATTATATACTATACTTTAATCTGTATCTGTGTAATATAGTATAGTAATTTTTTTCCCGATTCCTGATTACTTTTTCAGTTAGACACGAATATAACATTTATGTACCATAGTACTAATATGTAATATATAATGTCTGTTACGTAACAATGAGCAATTTAGATTGTGAAAATGTAATCATGCTACTTGATCTGTGTTATAGTCATTTGATAAATACAAATATATAAATACGATAAGTAGCGTTGTTTCAAACGGAACTGTTTTGTCTAATCTTATTATATTAATATGGTGATAATGATATTTTCCTTTGGGTATAAATTTCCTTGTATTTTGCACATTAAGCACTCTAGTTGTGGACAAAAAGGCAACAACATGCGTCTCATCATTGTGCTAGCTGTTTGCGTTGCGACTATTGCCGGTAAGTAATAGTTATTGTTAATACCAGTTAGTTAAACCTGTAGGCACGCTGTGTACATACAAACATACTATAATTTTATTAGTTGAAACCGTGCAGATACTCTCAATGATTTCATTTCCTAAATATCGAAGACATTGGATGCGGGCAGCATAGGACGTGTTGATGTGGAGAAATTAGGGTGAGGCCTATATCCAGTAGTGGGCGAATTTTGGCAGGGGTAATGATTACGATAATTTAGCAACTTTTACCCACATAGAACTGTAAGTATTTTGATAAAAAGGTCTTCATAAAAAAAATCTTTTCCTCAAAATACAAGCACATCACGCTTGTATTTTTGAGGGAAATAATTTTCTCAACTATGACATGATCCGACTACGATTTTTTTTATCTTCTCTTTTTACAACTTTCAGCTACAACCTCTGAGCCATCTCCAAGAATCGTAGGTGGCTCACTTACTACTATTAACCGGTGGCCATTCAAAGCCAATATTTTTTATGTGGGCAACAATAACTTCCAGCAATGGTGTGGCGGTGCCATCATTAACAACAGATCTGTTTTAACCGCTGCACATTGTTCTACAGCACCTTTCCAGTAAGTAGAAATATTTTTGATTTATAAATTATATCCTGATCCTGCTTCCAAATTCATTTGGGGTCAAGAAAATAAGTTTCTGTCTCCTAGTTCCTCCCTGCTGTCGTTTGTTAAATTATCACTTGCCATGTTCGTTCATAAAGTCTTTCATTTAAATTCAATTGGTTTTAGCTTAATTCTGTTTGCTTTAAATGTGTTTTTTTTTAGGATTTGGCCCGGTTGGTTTTTCCGTTTACGTCTTGGTTCATCGTTCAGCAATAGCGGCGGCTTGCTTATCAATGTGCAACACAATATTCTTCACCCAAATTACAACATGTATACCTTGGATAATGATATTATGCTAATGCGCACCTTCACTCCATTTCAATATTCCAATGTGATACAACGCGGAACTATCGCAAGCCCTACCTACGTCCTTCTTGACAACCAACCAGTTTGGATAACTGGCTGGGGTTCAACAGCGGTATGATTAAATTTATATTTTACTACTTTATTGGTGAATCATTATCATGATCAGCGACGACTGCTGGATACGGGGTTCTTTTTAGAAATTTATCACAATGGCCAGGTGTTTGTCCCAAGTTTTACTTTTCTTTATGGATATTTCGCTACCGACCTGACAAGATTTCTACACCACCCCACCACCCTAAGGTTGACTGTTAGAGAATGCCGTGGACTTTAAGTCCACCGATGTACAAAATGCATAAAGTTGTTTTCTGCTTTTTAAGTAAATAAATGTTATCCTGCGTAGTTTCTTCTCTTAGCCGGCTCTTTGCTTTGCTGTCACGGTTTATTTCGTTTATAATGACGACTAGTGTAATATGCAAATGCATAAATATTAGGAAATTAGATTAAGGTGCAGTGAGTTTTAGATGAAGAAGTTACGAGTGTCACGAAACTAGTTGAAACTAGGCACATTCTTTTCTGCTTTTGAAGCGCTGTGCTTTATCTTGGATTATACCTGAAAACAAAGTAATTGTTTTGACGATATCGTGACATCTTTTGGGTAAGAACTATAAGACTGATCAGAAAGAGGGATCAGTAACATATTATAAATAAATAAAAAATAAATAATAAAAATCTTTATTAGAACAAAGAAACAGTATACAAATTCACTCGTGTACGAAAATAACCACATTAGTTATAAACTGTGTCGTGGCTATTAACGCCCACCTCCAGAAAATTATAGATATCAGTTCTACATTACTAATTATGTAAGCATTGTTAGGTTATAAGATACAAAATTATGGAATGTTAACAAAGATAAATTAACTATGTGTAAGTGTGTGTGTGTGTGTGTGTGTGTGTGTGTGTGTGTGTGTGTGTGTGTGTGTGTGTGTGTGGTGTGTGTGTGTGTGTGCGCGCGTGTGTTTTGGTATGGAAGTGACGGGTGACTCAACCATATCATATAAGTGATTGCGAGAATGTTTGAGAAGAAAGATGGAGAAAGAGCTATAACAAAACTACAGTTTCACTATCGATTCAAGTTCGTCATACGTTAAGGAAGTCAACCATTCATCTATTATTTTCTTACATTCGCGGGAGGAGTGTAAATAAATGTTTAAAACTCTATTGATTCTGTTGTATAAGAATGGAGCAAAGTGCGTGTATTGGCGACGTACAACATCTAGTTTAGTAGTGCGAATGGGACATACCCGGTCTGATCGACATTTGCGTGAACACAGATCAGGATTAAAAGGTAATTCAGCATGTTTACGCAGGATCGTGTGCAGTATAAAGGAATGTCTCACCGTAGGTATCCCGCACAGGTAATACAAGTCACTAGTTGGGAAACGTATAGGTTTGTGAACCATGACTTTTAGCACCGCTCTCTGGGCTCTCTCTAAACGTAGTAATAGGCATTTTCCAGCGTTTCCCCAAGCAGGCACACAGTATGTTATAATTGAGTGGGCTAAGGCAAAATAAACCGTACGAAGGACTGAGAACTCAGCCGAGCTTCTCAAATTTTTGAATACATGAATGAACTTGCGTACTCTCGATACCAGTGAGTCTATTTGACAATTCCATGATAATGTGTTGTCTATATAAACGCCAAGATATTTTATTGTTGTAGTGCGTGAGATTTTAGTACAGTTACAGTGACTATTCACAATTGAGTCACACTCATGGACCGTCAAATAGTCAAAAGCGGTTGGTTGTGATGACAGTATTGGACTAAATGTAATGAACTTTGTTTTTGTAAAATTGAGAGTAAGTAGATTATGATTTAGCCATTTTATCGTGTCCTTCAACACTGTCTCTGCAGACAAGCGCACTTCACTCCAATCCCTGCCCCGGACCAATATGGCAGTATCATCGGCGTAAGTAATTATGTTGGCGTTGGACAGATTAAGCCCACAGAGATCGTTAATGTATAACAAGAAAAGCGTAGGTCCTAGCACACTACCTTGCGGAACTCCGTAATTAAGGTACATTTCTTTGCTGCTGTACTTATCGATCTTGACAATTTGGGAACGATCACTTAGGTAACTCCTGAAGATATTCAGTGCAAGGCCCCGAACACCGATCAATTCTAACTTTTTGATTAGGCGCGGGACAGAGACAGTGTCGAATGCTTTTGAGAGATCAAGGAAGATAGCTAAAGTCTTAAAGCCATTGTGTAGATTTTCAGTCACGTTATCCAACAGTGCCAGGACCGCATCTTCAGTATTTTTACCAGCTCTAAAACCATACTGGTTTGTTGCAAGTATGTTGTTTGAATTAAGATAATTTAAGAGTCGTTTATTTAGTATTTTTTCAAATAGTTTGGAAAATATAGTTAAAACTGAGATGGGTCTGTAATTATTGACACTGGCTCTGTCCCCGCTCTTATGGATGGGGTGAACCAGGGCTCTTTTAAAAACTGCAGGGAATACTCCAGATCCCAAAGCAAGATTGAAAACATGAGAAATGACAGGAATAAGAATGCTCCTAGCTGAGTTTACCAGAGTGGCTGATATGCCATCCCAACCCGCAGCAGAGTTTAATTTAAGGTCTACAATAAGTCGTTCAATTTCATCACAATCAGTGTCAAAGAGAACCATGGAATCTGGACAGGCATACTCAGGCATGCACACTCCACTCGTGCGTGCACTCTCATGCATTCGATTGTCTATTTTGGATGCTAGTTTGGCTCCCACACTGGCGAAGTATTTGTTTACACTATCAATAGACTGCAACGGATCAGACTTGACGGACAAAAGCTCAGTGGGCGGCGCCCTACAGGTATTTAAATTAGAAATGGTCTTAATAAGGTTCCAAGTAGCTTTGGGATCCCGACGGTGTTTCTCAAATTCAGTTTTTTCGTACTGTTTTTTCAAATTTTTAAGCAGTTTGTTACAGAAATTTCTGTAGCGGACATAAATAACTTTGGTGGTCTCATTGGCATCTTCTTTTTTAGTTTTGAGATACAATTTATCTCGGTTTCGCATACACTTTAGAATTCCAGGAGTAATCCATGGCTTTATGATGCGTTTCCTACTTGGTACGTAAGAAGTACTACTATTGGCTGCAATAACCGAGGATATAATGTTTACCAGTTTGGATGCAGCAATATCTGCGTTGTAACAATTTAGTACAGGAGAGAAGTCAGTACCACCAAGCACATCAACACAGGCTCGAATGTCTACATGTCGTCGAATAGGTATGTGTCTACAGCTACTTATTGGATCGATATTACAGAAAGCAAGAACTGGGGCATGGTCTGTAACGAAAGAATCGAGTACTAAACTAATACATTGCTTATTCGATTTAATCATCACGTGATCCAAGCAACTATCATCACGTGTAGGAAAAACATGAGCCGACAGCAATGCGTGGGATGCCATGGTGTTTAAGTACATGTCGGTATTAGGGTCTACACACTCGGGTGCTATATTTATATTAAGGTCTCCCACTAAAACCACTGTTCCATATTGATTAAGAGTATGAAGTATCACATCCAAACTGTTCAAGAAATTTTGTATATTATGATTGGCAGGTGACCTATAAACTGCTACAACTGCTATACCATTTCGATTCTTTAAAACAAGACAATTTGCCTCCAGCATAGTCGGTTTTTCAATCACGAATTGCATGTCATGCCTAAAATAAACCACCACTCCGTCATTTTGGTTAGAATGGTCTGAAGCAGATGACAAAAAACCGGGCAGCGTGGGTAGATTTGGACATTTAAGAAGCCAACATTCAGAAAGGACTATAACATCAAACTGTACACTAATTCGATGCAATAGTAATATAAGGTTGTTAAAATTCGAAGAGTTGCCAATACTTCTAATATTCATGTGAAATATTTTAAAACTATGACTAGTTTCACTAAGGTAGTAGGTAACTTGTTCCGGAGAACACTTGTATGACGTGACCCTGTACAGACTCTCCAATTCATCAATTATCGTCAGGTTATCATCCATACTTTAAATATAAGAGACAACAACTTAACAAAATGAAGTATAACATTAAGATAACATAAAGTATGGCAATACAAGGCAACCATGCGACAATAACCACCCGTACAGAATAAATTACTCAACGATATTATTTGTTTTAGGCGAGTCCTCATGTGGCGAAAATGTGTATGTCTGTGTTTAATGAAAGTGTTAATGCGTTTATGTAGTTTAAGTAAGTGTTTGTATGATGTGTGTTTTTGGTGTGTGATTATGTAAGAGTGAGCATATGTAGGATCAAAAGTATACAAAATTAGCATTCCTCTGTAGGAAATCTTAAAATTATAAGTAGCCGGGCATAACCAAACCAGTCACTTATCACAATTTATCTTCACAAGGTCGGATTCATCTCTGATTACGATGTGGGAAGTTCCCTCTTTTTTACGTAGAAATATTTTCCCGTTTTTTATCCAGCAAAATTTATATTGGTTACTATTCGCAAAGTCACGAGCCAGGAAAAATAGTCGTTTCATTCTTTGTGTAAGGTTTTCAGATATGAAGATAGGTTTTGATTCTCCACCAAGTTTCAGTCTGTCCGTTGTTAGTTTTCCACAATCCCTATTGTGCTTTTTATACATTTCAATAAACTTTTCTTTCAATAAGTTCCTGGTAAAATCCACAATTATGGTTCTATTCTCAGAGTCCTTGCTGCCTATACGATAAATGTCCTTTATATCCAGAGGTTGAACGGCTAGGTTAAGAGTAGTACCGATCTTATTTACTACATCCAGTAAATCTAATTTATTTTCACCCCTATTTACAGGAACATTTTTAATTTCGACGCAAGATGATCTAGTACCACGTTCCAGGTGTTCCAATTTCTCTTCCAAAGAACGCATGTAGTTCAAATTACTTTTACGTTCTACTTCCAATTGCGACTCCAACTGCTCAATTTTATTTTTTAAATTATCATAATCCTGCGACAAAAACGATACTGTAGATTGTATGTTAGAATTTTGAATCTTAATTTCCTCCATAGATTCACAAAGCATTTCAATTTTTTTGTTTTGTTCGTCTTTGAACTCACAGAACATGTTCTTCATTTCAGTCATGAAACTAGATAAACAACTCTCCTGGTCAGTCCTTGACTCCATACATTTTCGTTTGTTACGGCGTTTCACATCAGGAATCTGGCATTCGACACGAATGGACTTGTCGCCCTCAGATATGTTAGGTTCAGATGCGCTATGATGCAAAACAGGTACAGCCGGTGCCGTTAGTGACGTCGATGTTATAGAGGTTTGTGGCGGATATCTGTTGATCGGCATCGTTCTGCAGTTCTGGGAAGCAGAATCTGAGCAGTATGAGCAGATGGCACGACGCTGATAAGATGTTTTGATCAGCAAACTTGCAGTACGGCAGTATGAAAATTGGTCGAAAAAAAAAAAAAAGAAAAAATTATGAACCCTCAGTTAAAATTAAATATAATTTATATCATTTGCTATTTGTGGTACAAATTTCAATCTAAATACTGGCAACACTACCCGGAAGTAAGTGTTCGATGACAGGTTGATGAGTGACTTTGACAAGTGACGATGTCGGGTGACAGTTAATATGTCAAATAATAGGGAGACTTAGCTGCTATATCTGTCTCGTATGTTGCTGTCTTCTTCGCACAGACACCGCCAACTGCTGTCACCTTATAAGCGCCTGGTACTTCGCCACTTTATGAACCAATTTATTTTACTTTAAAATTCGTATTTTATTTTATTTTTCAAGCAAATAAACAAATAATACACACGTCCGTTCACTACAGAGGTCCGGAGGGAAGGGGTTGTTAAGGAATATTGAAGTTATTAAAGCAGTGAATATTGTTTCTTAAATTTATTTTCTATTAATATTTTAGAGGTTAACAAAATTTGATTTCTTAAATTTTAATTCTTTTGTTTTAGATTGGGGGAGGTGGAATTAGATCAGAACAACTCCGCGAAGTCCAAGTTTTCACCGTCAATCAGAATATTTGTGCAGAACGCCACGGAAATAACAGAATCACCGCTAACATGTTTTGCACTGGTGTCCTCGATTTTGGTGGTCGTGACGCGTGTCCGGGTGACTACGGAGGCCCTGTGATCCATAACGGCATTATTGTTGGTGTCAGTTCTTTTGGTAGAAGTTGTGGTCATTTCTTCTTCCCTGGAGTCAACGCACGAGTCGCTCCCTCCTCTTCATGGATTGTGGCAAACGCTTAAATACAATTTATTGTTACTATTATGTTAAAATAGTAACAATTGTATAAAATAATAAATGAAATGGTTTTTAATGGCATTATTGTAATACTAAATTATCTCATTATTTAATACTTAGTTGAGATTTAATAAAATTGTTCCACATTATGAAGGCATTTATTGTTCAGAGTAAGTTGACTAGAAGCTAAATGTAATAATTTAATAATAAATCTAACAGTTCGTTGAGTTAGTCTTAGTTTTTTTTTTATATTGAGGCCTACCAAAGTAATAATAATAATAATAATATCTCTTTATAATAATAATATCTCTTTTTTCTCGTGTGTGTGTGTGTGTGTGTGTGTGTGCGTGCGTGTTTGTGACGAAAGTAAGAACATAATTATTTTTAAGAATTAGTTTTATTTTACGTTAACTAATAAATTTTCCACCTCATTGTAATCCAAACCTTTAAGCCATAGTTTAATCGTGTTTTTTATTTGATAGCATTTTTAAATGCTTTTGGGAAAGTGCCGTATTCAAAGCTGAGGTTAATAAGATATGCAATAGGGTCATCGAGGTAGTAACGAAACGTTTTCAAAAAGGATGCTGCTATCTTATCTATTCCTGGGGAACTGTGGGGTTTAAGGCTGTTTATCACATCAATAACCTCAGCTGGATCTGTCAAATATAAGGCCATAGAGTGTAAGGGTCCATCAGATCTTTTAGCTTTTTTGGATAAAGTAACCTCATCCGTGTCAAGCTTTTGGAGTGTTTCATTGGCAAGGTTCGACCCCACTGATGTAAAAAATCTATTAACTTCATCAAGTGATTCGCCAACTGTGGCTTTTAAATTAAGTAGTTGTGTAGATGAAGGTTCCGTAGATTTATTCATGTTATCTTTAATCAATAATCTTTTATTGTATTCCAAGTTTCCTTTAAATTACCTTTATTTTTATTGAGTTTGTCGGTATAATAGTCCTTTTTCAGTGATTTAATTAACCGTTTTAAAGTGTTACTATATAATAAGTATTTGTTAGTGAGAACCTGGCTGTCCCGATTTTTCCTTAGAGCTTTATGCATCCCATCCCTTCATTTTATAGATTTTACTACCCCAACGGTAATCCACGGTTTTAACGGTCTAATACGCTTAGGTATCTTTCTAAGTTGTATTGGTATTTATAATATTTCCTAATTTTGTTATAATTATTTGAGCGGCTTCGTTCACATCTGTAGTCGAATATAGATCGTTCCATTTTTCATTCACCAAGCATTGGTTTATACTATCTATATCAATATCAGTCTTGGTAAAAGACTTATTCTTTTTTTGTGTACATGCATGGTCAATATGTAATAAGATAGGAGAGTGATCAGTCAACTCGTCAAAAACAAATGTTCGTGTTTTAAAACTAGTTTTTACCATGAAATGGTCTAGCAATGTACTCTGTCTAGTAGGGTAGTTAGTGCCCTGCTTTAGACCATAACTAGCCATCAGGTCGAGATAAGTTAAACTATGACTGTTAAGTTTATTTGGCATGATATCCAGATTTAAGTCACCTGTCAAAATCAATGTTTTGTATTTATTGCAGGCGCTTAAAATACTGTCTAGAGAGTTTATATAACTATGTGGATTCCACAATACAGTTACCTTCCGAACAATTCGCTTCGAACGAACTCGCTTCATAAACGTCCCTCACATATACGACCACTCCATCACTTTTATTTAGGGAAGTATTCGTTCTAAACATCTTATAGTTATTTAAAGTTGGTGGTAAGGAATTTTCGTTAGTCCAGCACTCTGTCAATACTATAACGTCAATTAGTCTATTAAACTTTGCGAGAAAGAGACTAAACATTTCAAAGTTAGCACTCAAACTTCGTATATTCACTGTCAATGTTAGGAAAGAATTAACGGTTGAACTACAATTAAAATTCGCATAATCCACAGGATCACTCACCCCACCCGTCTGCAGTCAATGTCGTCCCTATCAACATCACTTATTATCATTTTATTTAACGAGTTGAATTTTATTTATAAAACTTCTGACACAATTAGAATTTGAAACGTGGGTATTTATAAATTGTGTTTGCAATATCAGAATGATAACAGGTGCATATATTTTTAATATTTGTTTATCAAACAGGTCTAAAGTAGTGGGTAGTAGTAAAAGAGTTTTTAAAGTAGTATTGGTGTGTTTGTTTCTTATTGGCTTTGTATCGCTAATAGTTTGATTGTAGTAATATCTAGGTATGCAAACGTAATACTTTTTCACACCGTTTTTAGTACTTATATTGGGGCTAAAATTACCAAAAATGCGGAATAGTTTAGTAACAATACATCGTCTGACCGATGATAAGGTTATTTTGAAAATGAGGTGGGATAAGTTTGTGATATATGTGTGTATGTAATAAGTATGTGGAATGTAGGACATTGCGCATATAGTATTTTGTATGTAAAATGACCGAGCTGCACATTTTATAACATGAAGAAAAAATCGTAAAAACATCATGCAATAGTATTCAATCATGTATTTTCTTGCAGTATTGAAAATAAAACGTATAGTGGAGTAAATTCTTATAGTATCGATGTATTTTAAGTTCGTAGTAGAATAAAAGTACAGCTCTTCGATATAAACGACTAGCTCTTCTATTAATTTAATTCAATGTAGGATATCTGTATATAATGTGAAGTTTATTTTATGTATTAGATATTTTATGTAGTATGACTTGGACATTGCTATAAAATTACTTACAATACTATTTAACTTATAAAGAAGGTACACTATGAAAAAATTATCAGTGAAAGTTGCATGAGATAATAGTAATGACCTATAAAGATTAATAACCAGTCATGCACTTTTGTTTTCCAGTTCCATTAAACATTCCTCTGAACGTATTAGGATCTGTTTATCACCGACCCGTTTGCGAAGAAAGATGGAACCATTGCTAACCCAGCAAAATACAAAATTGTTACTCTTGGCGAAGTTTCGCGTCTGATGAAATAACTTTCTCGCGCTGGCAGATATTTGTTCGTTGATATACACAGGTTGGTTCTTCCCGGATAGTCCGATTAGTTCCGTATTAAGCTTCTCGTTTTTGAGTCTCTTATCTCTGTTGTAACTACGAACAGCAGATATTAATCTTTGCCTTGTATGAACTGTGGTGAACTCTGCAATAATAGGGCGGGACGTAGTCAAGGAAGATGATCTCCCGGGAACTCGATATACATCCCGAATCTCCGATTCAAGAATAGGTGTTCCCACCAGTTCACCTATACTGGATACAGTTTTCAGTAGTTCATCAGGCGATTCCGTGTCCGTGGTAGGGATGTTCCGTATTTCAATACCTGAAGAACGGAAACGATGTTGCAAGTCCATGATCTTCTTTTCCAGGTTCTCTATGTGTATGCGTTGTTCTAGGCGTTCTTTTCTTAAGACTTCTACCTCTTTCTTAAGATCTTCAAGTGATTCATTAATAAATACTATCGACCTCTCAATGTCTCCATTTGTTTTACAGATCGCAGTATTGGATTGCTGTATTTTAATATTCTCCGATTTAATTTCCTTTATATCTGCAACCAGGCAAGTGATCAGTGCAGTCTGTTCGGCTAACATGTTTGATAGATTTACCTCTTGTTCTTGCTTCCAAGAGGAGATAATCTCCTGAAGCTCATCCCGACCAAGTTAGGTTAGGGGGTGAATTTTCAGATCTCGGGCGTTTAGTTCTATTAGTCACGTACCCACTCTCGGTAATCGCCGTATTTATCTCAGGTTCGGACTGGGTTGAAGACAAGTTGTTTTTAGTATTCGGGGGTGTTTTTGTGTAATTTTCGACATTTCTAGTTGTGTATAACGATTCGTAGCGTACGAAATAAGACTCGATAACTTTTGATACGGCAATTACGTAAGTCAAAAAACCAAGCAGATGAGCCCCGGTTCACTTCAATAAGCAGCGTCGTTTACGCATTCACATAAATCACTTAACACAATGTTAATGTCGGTAGACTAATAAATGTATTTATTGTTTATCAGCTCACAATTCCGAGGATACACAGTGCACAGTCTAGATCACTCAACAGTTTTTTATGTAGACAACTTTGATTATATACATGTCTAGATGGAGTGTTGCGCTGCATTCGCAATAAAAACAACAGGCCAGATTTGAAGGGCTTGTGTGCGTATTACACACACATGCAAGCGTTGCCTACGGGCGCGCGCATGACGTGGAAGCGTTCTGAGTGATACCAGCCCTTGAATGTTTTCCATAAAAGGAGGGAAAATAATTGTGTATTGATTTTGAGATTTATAAGTAATTTGTATTAAATTTAAAGTCAGTCAATATATATTGTGTTGAGTTTTTGCTTTTGAGTTACTAGGTAAAATATATGTTGGTGAAGAAGGGTATTGCTATTAAAGCTTATTTATTCTTAATACTTAACAACAATTTGGTAAAAATATACCCTGTGCCTTAGAAAGTAGTCTGAGGTTCCGGTACTTTGAAAGGCGGACGAAGGAAAGCCAACTCACAGAGGCCTCCGATTAGTGAAAGAATTTTCAGAATCGGTTCAGAAATTCCGGAGATTAGCGCGTTTAAACAAACAAACAATCTCTTCAACTTAACGTCGTACATACTACTTCCATTATCAGCATCCATGGAGCGGCAAAATCGTCACGCATATTAGATTTTAAATAAAATAAACAATATCTACCACCACATAAATGTATTATATATACATAATACATGATATGTATTATCGAGCACTATAGTTAAATTGAATTGGCTTGAATTCTCGAAATATACTTTTTCGATCATGATTGAACATTTTGTAAATTTGCTAACACTCACATGGGAAATTTAAATTCAATTACCAGGCTACCCTGTAAAAATGCCGTCAAAATGGTGGTCAAACTTTGATAAAATTTCACTGAGATAATTTAATTATTTCTTTACAATATAGTTATTTAAAGTTTACTTACCGATGACAACTAATTTTTTTAGTTGATTTCAATCGTCCAAAGTAATTCCTGCACACTTTTATCATGCAAAACGTCATTTTTATACGCCACTCAATACGTGTTTACCGTACAATGACAGTAACGCCACTGATCGGCCGCGACGAGCTTAGTCTCTTACAGTTAAATACTATTTTTTTGGACGTTTAGACGCTCGAACTCTCTATCTAGACATGTTTATAATCAAAGGTAGACAAGTTTAGTTCACGTTAGAAGTGTTTCATCAGAGATTAGGTTCGATTTTACCACTTAGAAACGATATTAATGTTAGAGGACAAGTGACTACCGCGACGTCAAACGTAATGTCTGACGGTGATTCATAGAAAGTGATTCTACTCTCTACTCTGCCTGATGGAAAGCATGAGTAGAACCCAGGAGCCACCATTTTCTTTTCTATATAAATATAAAGTACTTGTAGTCACTCAGTGATCGAAATTCGACCATTATTATCCTCTCCGCTACTCCTCCTTTAAATACTTGTATTTTAACTGTACCAAATACCATACTCCAACATTCGCATAACTTTCGTAAAAAGGGGTACAAAATTTTGCTTCATAGATTAATATAATCGTATACTCGATACGTCCTGCAGTATTTGTGGCTTAAGAATCGGTTGTTCACTTATATCGAATAGACTTATACCTACTTTAACATTTTTTTTCTGAAAAGGGACCTCGGACAGCAAATGAAATGCTGCGGCCGGCGGTGGGATAGTCACTTGGTCACAAAATGCGATTAAATTTTATTGAAATATAGAGAAATATATCATGAATGATTAAAATGTTAAGAAATTCATAATTATAATCAGTTATACAAAACTTATTTTTAAATAATGCCCTGAACATAAAAGCATTTTATTTTAATTTGGGACAGCCGATTTGTCAATCGATAGGATAATAAGGACAGTCCTTGTACATCATACATACCCACCACTAGATGTACTACATACAGTAATGTGTCTAGTGGTTAAAGTTAATAAGATATTACTTTACAAAAGTATCAAGAAGTTATAAAGATTTACATAGATAATGAACATTTCGTAGACATGGAAATTAAAAGAAACAAATATTGTAGAAAAGTTTCGATGCATATAAATAACATTTAATTGTTTTATCTGAAAATATCATTATTATTATTTTTGTATCAGAATGTAATCATGGAAATTAGGTGCGAAGTCTTTTTATAGATTACTTTTATAACTTTTCCTTGCTGAACTTAGGTAGGGTAGAGACTGATTCAGTCACTGATGGTAGTCAGTGATTCCATTATTCAAATCTGGTAGCAGTTCAGATCCATCTAACTTCCGACCTATCTCAATACTTCCAACATTGAGTAAAATTTTTGAAAAATTGCTTTTAAACTAAATGTTACAACATTTTATTAAGCACAACCTGCTTCATCAAAAGCAATTTGGTTTTACTAAAGGTCGTTCAACTACGGACGCGGGCGTGGAAATGCTTAAACACATATATGGCGCCTGGGAGGATTCACAGGATGCGTTTGGTATTTTCTGTGACTTGTCTAAGGCTTTCGAATATGTCCATCATCCTATACTCATCAGGAAGTTACAACACTACGGAATAAGAAATAATGCTCTAAGTATTCTAACGTCGTATTTGAACAAAAGAGTTCAAAAAGTTGATATTAATGGAAAAACATCTTCACGATCCCCGGTAACAATGGGCGTCCCACAGGGTTCTATTCTGGGGCCATTTCTGTTTCTCATATACATAAACGATCTATCTTAATACGTAAGTGAAAATCATGATATTGTATTGTTCGCGGATGACGCGAACGTTCGCGTTTCTTAATTTTTACAGTTAGGCGCCAACTTGACAGTTTTAATGAAGTCAACAGTGCACTCTCGTAAGTGGTACATTGGTTTAATACAAATAACCTTCTCCTCAATGAGAAGAAGACTAAATTCATTAAATTCTCTACACCAAATGTTCGACATGTTACAACCAATGTTCGATTGAATGGACTGGAGTTGGATCCTGTGGAATCTACTGTGTTTTTAGGTATAACTATTGACCCTAAGTTACAATGGGGTCCCCAAATAGAAAAACTATCCGGTAGGCTAAGCACAGCGGTTTTTGTTGTAAAAAAGATTCGACATTTAACTGATGTTGATACAGCTAGAATAGTTTACTTCAGTTACTTTCATAGCATAATGACTTACGGTATCCTACTCTGGGGTAACTGTGCAGATATTAATGCCATATTTGTCTTACAAAAACGTGCCGTACGAGCCATTTATAAATTAGGCCCTCGAGTTTCTCTCCGCTCCAAATTTAAAGAGATAAATATTCTGACTGTGTCTTTACAATATATTTAAAAAAAATATTGTTTTTTTTTTGTTTAAAGAAATTTAGCAAAGTTTCCTAAACTCAGTGATGTTCATTCGGTAAATACCAGAAACAAACACAATCTTTGTGTTCACGTCACTCGTCTCCAAAGAGTAGGCAACTCGTTCATGGGACAATGTATACTCTTTTACAATAAACTCCCTATTGATATTATGAATTTGCCATTACGGAAATTTAAGAATACTATATAATCTAAGTTATCCGCAAAAGGGGTATTATACCATAGCAGAATATATTGATGATAAAACCACCTGGGATTGAGCTACCCATTCTGCACATGCTGTTTATTTTGAATGTTTAAATTTATATTGACGTGACGATAATTTATAATTAAATTTACATTATACATTTAACAAATTTATCTTGAATTGTTGCTATTGTTGACATTTTAAAATTATTATCTTTAATTATAATAGTTGTAACTCAAATTATAACTATTACATTGAAATATTGTCTTTTGCGCTTAAGAATATTATTGTCTGGACTTTAAAAGAGACTGTGATCCCTGAGTTTGTTTCGTCCTTCCTTTCAGGGCAAGTCCAGTTAGGTAAGGCCGAACTCATCTGCTCGAAAAACGAAAAGTTTAACTTGCAAAAGTGTTCATGTAACCTTATTGCAGAATAATTGATTGATTTGATTTGATTTGATTCAAAACATCTAGGATACTTAATGATTTTCGAGAAGAACTTACATTTGATATGTAGGCTTCCCAAACCCATACACAACTATTTATATGCGAGATGGTGCATACATAGTCCTACAAACATATAGTGAAAGAAATAAACTTCAGGGATTCTACTACTTCAAGATGCATTGCACATAATAAGCGGGAAAACTAAGAAATAACACTACAAAAAATACATTTGAATTGAAAATCTTTTAGTTTTCAAAGTCGATTAATGAAAAGGTTCACATTTTTAATCTGGATTAAAAGTCTGATGTAGAAGACATATATAATAGGTAGTTGTATTTCTTTGGAACCCTAGCTTCGGTAGCTTGGTGCCTGTTCTCGATACCGGTAGATAGGAGACTATTATATAATTGGTATTTATCAGTGAACTGCCATGCCATATCAAATCGAAATATTTGTTTGGCCAGGAGTTTATTTATTTTTATTTATTTATTTCGGATCACCAACAAATGATACAATAACAAATATGAATATAAAGAAAACAAAATACCTGCCCTGTGCTCATTAAGTTATAGGTAATCACAGCTAACAAAGTATAATTATTAGTACCATCTAAATTAAACTAAAATAATATAATAAAAATGATAAAAAGAAAACAACTAGTTTAAAGAGCCATAAAAAAACCCAAAAACAGCATTTCAACCAGGATTCTTCGATAAGCCTAAGCTCGCCAGAGTTTAACTCGAGTTTAACTCTGGCGAGCTTAGTCTTATCGAAGTACAGACTCAAAATGGTCCATGATTTTGATCTTGAAATTAGGCAAGTTATCTCCAAAAATGTCTAAATCCAATAAACGAGAAAGTTCGTTGTAAGACTTGGCCATTCTGGTCAACGGTGAGTTAAGCCCCATACTAGTCTTATATCTACGTAAGTTCCTGTTAAACATACAACTGCATTGTGGGTGTAATGGTTAGACTATGCGGCTGTTGATCAAGAGGTCTCGGATTTGATTCCTGGATCGGTCCAAATGTTTATGTGATCCGCAAATATTTGTTTCGGAGTCTGAGTGCTTTCTATGTTTAATATGTATGTATTTACAAATAAAAGTATGTTTATGTATTTATATTGTCTATTGTCATTTGTTATTATTTATATATTTGCATTATACAAACATTTGGTCCGACCCGGGATTCGAACCCGAGACCTCTTGGTAAGATTATCACAAGTTTTAAGACGGTAAACAAGATTTCAACTTCTAATGTACCTAGATATTTTAAAATGACACCGTATATAACAAATAAATAAAAAGCGGCCAAGTGCGAGTCGGACTCGCCCATGAAGGGTTCCGTATCAGCAGGTAACATCATATAAAATTTCTTGTAGTTAGTTGTAACTTTGATCGATGTTTTAATAATAGTGTTTTGATCAATGATATTATAAAAAATCGGCCAAGTGTGTGATAATTGTTATGTTTACGTATTAATGCGTTGATTTTGTATGACTTTTCCAAGTAAGCGCATTGTAAAAGTTAAGCCTCTATAACTCCTGAACTAACAAAGTCATCTAATTCGTTATAGTTTTCATTTAAAGTTCATTATATGGACCACTATCACAAATTTTTCGGCGGGCGGGACGGCCTGTTTTTACAAAAAGTTTGCCTTTAAAGTGGAATTTCTCGCAAACGGATACCTAAATCAAAAAATCGTCTTAACAAACCTGTAATGTTTTTAAAAGACCTATATAATGATACCCTACATGATGGGGTAGCCGTGAGAAAAAAAAACATCCCCACTTTACGTGTAGGGGAGGTACCCTAAATAGAAAATATATTTCATAATTTTATTGTAGCACTTTGTCGACGTAATTACAATACATATTCATGCAAAGTTTCATCTTTCTAGCACTTACTGTTTGGACGACAAGTCGAGGACGGACGGACGGACGGATAGACAGACGGACATGACATATCTATAAGGGTTCGAAGTCATAAACTTCGGAACCCTAAAAAGTTGTAGATCTTATAATTACCTACAACTTTGCCATCTAACTATTTTCCTTGTAGTTGTGCTGGAAATCGAGATAAACCGTTTTTTACCCTTTGTTGTATATATTTAGCCATCCAATCTGACTCTACCCTGCCTGATGGAAAGCATGAGCAGAATCCAAGGGTCGGGGCTACCACACTTGCTGCGAATGCGGACAATTATGTATGGCGGCCCACACTATGGCGGCTTAGGGCCATGTTCATCGAAACACATTTAAACGTTGATTTCGTAACCGACCCGTTAATATTTAAACAATGGTTAAACAAGGAGCGGTTTTTTCCTGTTCACCATCACCTTTCAGCGTTCGATTACATAACCGAGACATAACGGAACGTTTTTGTTTGAATGAGTGAGTAATACAATACTACCAAATGAAATGTAAGGTTACAACATGAAATCTCGTTCACGCTTACGACTTTTTAATATGTTCAGATAATATATGATGCCATAAAATGTGAAAGTTGCTGTTCATTGTTTCTTTCGCTTTACGAATAACACATTCTACTTTGGAAGGTTAGCGCGCTCTTTCTTTTTCTATCAGTGTCATTCAGTTTGTTCGTGCAATTTGCAATTTCGTTGTATTTTTGTTTTATAAACAAAGTGCTAAATTCTAATTTATCTTCAATTAATTCCAGAATATGTATAGCACTACACTTGGATAAACGAAACCTGTGTGCTTAGTGCGAGTTTTTTTAACTACTCGACAGCGTTAAAGTAAACTCCAATTTGTACTGAATTGGATCAGCGCCGCCTAGCGGAACGTTTGTAAGACATATTTTGTGAGTGCGAGATTGTTTGTTTATATTACGATCGTGAGTGTCGAATAACTTTATCGAAGTGAGTATTTAAACGAGCTCGAATGACGCTTTTGTGAGTGTGAGTTGCAACGTTAGTCAATTTTGACAGTTGTATTGTTAACTCCTTCACTTTCGAGCAAGTTAACTTTGTCACTTAGCTTTTGGTAGTGAGAGTGAAAACTAACAAAGTTTTTAACATAATTTTTGTGTTGATGATGTATTGATATATATGATATTAAGATCTTATTAGATTAGCCCGATTATAGGTTCGTCCACCTTGTTAAAAGATATATTGATAATGCGATAAAAAGAGTTCCGTTTTACATATTATGGGAAGGATCACATATTACCATGAAAACCTTTTTCCACTTTTCTGTGGTTTTTGTATCACCACTGCCATCACTGTTAAGCAGTGATGTAAGCTCCTGCCAATGCTGAATGGCCACGATCCTACCTCTTGCATTTCTTATTGGCTTACTAAGGTCTCCATGTCTAGCCAAAAGAAAACAATAACATAAAATATATCACAAGTTTACTTCAACAACTCGCATTCACTATTATAAATATCTTGATTAAGTACTTACTCTTCCATAAAAGTTACTAATAATTCAAATTGATATTGACTTGTTTACATTTTATTTTATCGTTGAGTTAAACAATAACAATTAATGCTCGCATAGATTGTTTACACAAAAATGAACCAAATCAAACAAGTGACGCCGAGCGTAACCCGACTATTTTTGATTATACAACGCCTCTATTGAAATAGCGTTCGAAAATCATTGTATTTAATTGAGTTGGTTTATCGCATGGACTCTATAGTGCTGCCAACATTGACAAAAAAGTTTACGTTCTCACGGTGAGTTAACGCCGATCGACGCGAAAGACTTGGTAAGCACTCACACTCGCGAGTATTCGCTCGTCGATCCGTTTGCCGTAAACTCGATTAACGTGGTGGTTAAGTCATTCGATTTGTTTATTGAAACTCACACTAAGCACACTGGTCTTGAATGCAATTTCATCGTATTCCTCGTAAAAATTACGACGATTTTGAAAAATCCTAGGTCTTCTCGTCATCGTTTCTAACTCCTCCAAATAATCTAAGGCCCTGCGCGCACGGGAAACTTTTGTCACTGTGACTGTTTTGTCACTTTCATTATGGCTGTAGAATAAGGCCCTGCGCGCACGGGAAACTTTTGTCACTGTGACTGTTTTGTCACTTTCATTATGTCTGTAGAATTATATGGAGATGCGCGCACGTTGCGACGTGACAATGGGATGACAAAACTGTTTTGTGCCTGCGAAGAAGCCTGCGACAAAACTGTCACCGCGCCGCTAGAGTTTGATAGAAGCGCGCGCACGAGTGACGAAACAGTTTCTGCCTGTGCCCTAAGCCAAAAGCGGAAAGCGGAAAGGATTAACTTTTTATTTATATTTTCAGACAACTTGAAATAGCATTGTAATCAAAACAAAAGTGTCTCCTAGCGTTCAATCACCACATTATCATAAAGGGTCTAAGCAGTATGCCTTGAAGTTGTTCTAATAAAATATTCAAGGTTTTTCTTCGAAATTACTAGAGCTTGAATTATTTTTAGAGAAAATGAAATATGATATAATTTGTGTAGGTGAACACTGGATGAAAGATTATTAGATGTTATTTAATTTTGAGAATTACAAAATAATCGAATAATTAATGTTAATTGTTATAATCGAATTCTTGAACTAAAAAATCGATAATTTTACTGATAAGAGATCACACAGATTGTTTAATAAATATTTTTGTTTTTCATAAAATGGATTTATATTTATATTGTAAATACAGAAAAGATTTAGAAATCGATCTTTTAGAAAATGATTTTTATTAATAATCGATTCTTCATGTTCTATTCTAATCGAATCAAAAATCCCTACAAAAAGTTTATCCTGACGCCATTTTCCGTGCCCCGCTCTCCGCTTACTTTTGATTGCCCGCTGGCGATAAGCAAATATATATAGTATATAGAAGAAGTGGAAAGAAGACCAGTACTTTAAGAGAAAAGATTAAAATAATATTCTGACATATGATAAATACTAGGCATGCCTTTTAAGTTCTGTCGTTTCCATATTTAACCGCAATTTTGAATTTGGAACAGTTCTATATTCGAATGTGTTTAAATTTTGAATCTCAAAACATTTTTAACACCCCAACTTTAAAGTGGAATAAATGTTATAATTAGTGTTTTGAGCGAAGGGAAAAGTGTACTAAACTATGTGGTGAATACTTTGAACATATGCAGTAATTCATTAAAACTTTCTACACTCATTCGAAAACTTTTACGCCGTATGTATTCGCAAATAATGACTGTCTCTTCCAAATGCATATCGTTAAATGAATCATGGATTTACAAAAATGTTTCGTGACTGTCACTCCCCGTGTGCGCACTCAGATTTTGAGACGCGACGCGACACGACAAAAACTTTTTTGTCACAGCGACAAAAGTCACCCGTCAGCGCACTGCTTTATATGGAGATGCGCGCACGTTGCGACGTGACAATCGGATGACAAAACTGTTTTGTGCCTGCGAACAAGGCTGCGACAAAACTGTCACCGCGCCGCTAGAGTTTGATAGAAGCGCGCACACGGGTGACGAAACAGTTTCTGCCTGTGCCCTAAGCCAAAAGCGGAAAGCGGAAAGGATTAACTTTTTATTTATATTTTCAGACAACTTGAAATAGCATTGTAATCAAAACAAAAGTGTCTCCTAGCGTTCAATAACCACATTATCATAAAGGGTCTAAGCAGTATGCCTTGAAGTTGTTCTAATAAAATATTCAAGGTTTTCTTCGAAATTACTAGAGCTTGAATTGTTTTAGAGAAAATGAAATATGATATAATTTGTTTAATTTAACACTGGTTGAAAGATTACCAGATGTTATTTAATTTTGAGAATGACACAATGATCGAAGATTTAATGTTTCGGCCCAAAAAATTGAATTTTGTGCTGAATCGATTTTTACCCTTGAAAATCGACTGTCGATTTTTTGTGTTGGTATAAAAAAATATTTACAATAGTTACAATTAGCTGAATGTATTAATTTGATAGGTAATAAAAATAATTCTTATAATCGAATTCCTTGAACTAAAAAATCGATGATTTTACTGATAAGAGATCCCACAGATTGTTTAATGAATATTTTTGTTTTTCATAAAATGGATTTATATTTATATTGTAAATACAGAAAAGATATAGAATCGATCCTTTAGAAATCGTTTTTTTCAATAATCGATTCTTCATGTACTGATTCGAATCGAATCAAAAATCCCTACAAAATAGTTTATCCTAACGCCATTTTCCGTGCCCCGCTCTCCGCTTACTTTTGATGCCCGCTGGCGATAAGCAAATATATATAGTATATAGAAGAAGTGGAAAGAAGACCAGCACTTTACGAGAAAAGATTAAAAGAATATTCTGACATATGATAAATACTAGGCATGCCTTTTAAGTTCTGTCGTTTCCATATTTAACGGCAGTTTTGAATTTGGAACAGTTCTATATTCGAATGTGTTTAAATATTGAATCTCAAAACATTTTTAACACCCCAACTTTAAAGTGGAATAAATGTTATAATTAGTGTTTTGAGCGAAGGGAAAAGTGTACTAAACTATGTGGTGAATACTTTGAACATATGCAGTAATTCATTAAAACTTTCTACACTCATTCGAAAACTTTTACGCCGCATGAATTCGCAAATAATGACTGTCTCCTCCAAATGCATATCGTTAAATGAACCATGGATTTACAAAAATGTTTCGTCACTGTCATTCGCCGTGTGCGCACTCAGATTTTAAGACGCGACGCGACATGACAAAAACTTTTTTGTCGCAGCGACAAAAGTCACCCGTCAGCGCACTGCTTAACATATCGAGATTGTATTCATCACCTATTATAAAATTAAAAGCCATTATTTGTCACAGATAAATAGGCACTTCGTTGGTAAATCGAGCAATATAACCTACAAATTACTGTCAAATTACTGTAACCAACGTTTAAACGACGTCTTGAAGCTCGGTTAAGATAACCACCCGGTTAACGTCAATAACCGACGTTTAGGCTGTGGTGAACAGGAAATATTGCTTAAACAACCGTTTTAATATTTAAACAGTCGGTTAAGTGTTGGTGAACACCGGCCTTAGTGAGATGCTTTTTCACGCCCCGGTTAAAGGACCCGAAAACCTCCCTCCCTACCCCTTCCCGACCTCAGATCGCCCGTAAATTATGTTTCCTTTCATTTTTATAATATTCTCCTCCTTTTCCAATAGGTTTCATCCTACTATAATTTTATTTGTTTTCAAAAATTATCTACTCTGGTCTACTGGTCTATATGTCATTTACAAACTATCATTATGGTTGCCATGCAAGTGTGTTATTCCTAGCAACCTGTGAAGTTTTGACAGGAGGTAAACAGTGATACATTTTGACATCTTCGATTTATGTATTTTTATAATCACCTAGCTTTGGTCTTTGTATCTCGATTATTGCAGTAAAAAGTAGCCTATGTCCTTTCCCAAGTTCAGTTCTATCATCATACCGAATTTGATCAAAATCGATACAGTGGTTTAGGCGTGAAAGCGTAACAGACAGACAGACAGAGGTACTTTCACATTTATAATATTAAGTAGGGATTAAAAAAAAAACTACTCACTAGATCTCGTTCAAACCAATTTTCGTTGGTAGTTTGCATGTTAATGTACAACATATATTTTTTTTAGTTTTATCACTTATTTTAGAAGTTAGAGGGGGGGGGACACACATTTTTCCACTTTGGAAGTGTCTCTCGCGCAAACTATTCAGTTTAGAAAAAAATGATATTAGAAACCTCAACATCATTTTTGAACACCTATCCATAGATACCCCACACGTATAGGTTTGATGAAAAAAAAAAAATTTGAGTTTCAGTTCCAAGTATGGAGACCCCCAAAATGTATTGTTTTTTTTCTTTTTTTATGTAAAAATCTTAATGCGGTTCACAGAATACATCGACTGATCAAATTTCAACAGTATGGCTCTTATAGTTTCGGAAAAAATATGTATCTTTCAAATTTCATATCTATAATATTTATAAAAAGCTATATTTAAAATTCAAATACTGTACGGCCTTAACCCTCTCCTGGGAAGAGACTAGCCCAGTGGTGGGACTTTATTGGTTGTTGATGAAAACTAAAATTCTCGACACTGTAACTCAATTGATTTCAACGCCATCTACGTTAATTTACTTTAACACAACTAGACAATCAAGTTGTTAATTGATTTAGTCCACTAATATTCAGAAGAGGGCGTTAGTAAACACAAGACAAGAAATGAGCAGATTCAATAAAGTAATTATACAGGACACCAATTTGCAACTAAACCGAAAAAAAATATTAAACATCAATTAAATAAATAGTTATTAATAAAAAAATCTGCCAAGTGCATGTCAGGCCACGCACAGTAAAGGTTTCCTCAGTCACGTGGATTTAAAATCGTATCCAATAGATAATTATTATAGTCCAAGATCTCAGAGCCGCCAGACCTACGTCATTTGTGAAAAGCTGAAATTTTCAAGATTATTAGTACATTGTCTTGTTAAGATGCGTTAGCTTGAAAGCGGGGCCGTTTCTGAGGTAGCGCGAAGTACAGATGGATAAAAACCTTACTTACCTACGTTAAAGGTGCCAAACTAGTATTTACATATTTTTTCAAGAATATTATTTAAAATTAAAATTCATTACTACCAGACACTTTCCGTGGGCCATTATCTTAAGATGCGTTAGCTTGAAAGCGGGGCCGTTTCTGAGGTAGCGCGAAGTACAGATGGATAAAAACCTTACTTACCTACGTTAAAGGTGCCAAACTAGTATTTACATATTTTTTCAAGAATATTATTTAAAATTAAAATTCATTACTACCAGACACTTTCCGTGGGCCATTACTTCTGCCAGACGTCTTGAAAGTTGTGAAAAAATTAGGTAAACTACGTTATAGTCGCAAACCCAAATTTTATACTACTATGTATTTATATATACTGTACTATTTTAAGCCCCTTTGTATGCGGCCAGACCAGTCCGAAGGGCCAATCATCCCCCCAGATACCTTTAAATATTTCTAGTAATTAGGAAGCTGAGGTATATCATCTTTGGTATTATTTATATACAATACACATGTATCCAAGTATACGAAATCTGGCCGTTTAAAGTGGGTCAAAATCGCACCCATAGGAGTTGGTTACAAACAAACAAACATGCAGGTGAAGCTAATAAATAAACGTGTAAAAACCATTTAATATTTTACAATTCTATTCTTGAAATAATACCAAAGATGATATACCTCAGCTTCCTAATTACTACAAATATTTAAAGGTATCTGGGTGGATGATTGGCCCTTCGGACTGGTCTGGCCGAATACAAAGGGTCTTAAAATAGTACCTACCTTAGAAATATGTATAAAATTTAGGTTTGCTACTATAACGTAGTTTACATAATTTTTACACAACTTTCAAGATGTCTGGCAGAAGTAATGGCCCACCGAAAGTGTCTGGCAGTAATGAATTTTAATTTTAAATAATATTCTTGAAAAAATATGTAAATACTAGCTTTGCACCTTTAACGTAGGTAAGTAAGGTTTTTAGGGTTCCGTAGCCAAATGGCAAAAAACGGAACCCTTATAGATTCGTCAAGTCTGTCTGTCTGTCTGTCTGTCTGTCTGTCTGTCCGTCCGTATGTCACAGCCAATTATTTCCGAAACTATAAGAGCTATACTGTTGAAATTTGGTCAGTCGATGTATTCTGAATAGAAAAAAAACAATACATGTTGGGGGTCCCCATACTTGGAACTGAAACTCAAATTTTTTTTTTTCATCAAACCTATACGTGTATACACTATTAATAGGTGTTCAAAAATGATGTTGAGGTTTCTAATATCATTTTTTCTAAACTGAATACGCATACATCTTAACAAGACATTGTACTAATAATCCTGAAAATTTCAGTTTTGCACAAATGACGTGGATGGAGGATATGTTTAGGACGCTGAACTGGAAAGGACGTGGCATTAACATCAATGGCGAATACATCTCTCACTTGCGATTTGCGGACGACATCGTCATAATGGCAGAGACACTGCAGGACCTGCAACAGATGCTGAATGACTTAGCTGATTCTTCTATGCGCATCGGCCTACGGATGAACTTGGACAAAACCAAGGTCATGTTCAATGAACATGTTCTACCGGAATCGATTGCAGTACACGATACCGTTCTCGAAGTTGTTCAAAAATATGTCTACCTTGGGCAGACATTGCAGTTGGGTAGAAGCAACCTCGAGGATGAGGTGAATAGAAGAATTCAGTTGGGTTGGGCAGCGTTTGGAAAGCTACGTCGAGTCTTTTCGTCGTCGATCCCACAATGCCTAAAAACAAAAGTTTTCAATCAGTGCGTCTTACCTGTCATGACATACGGAGCCGAGACCTGAACACTTACGGTACGGTTGGTCCATAAGCTTAAAGTTGCTCAGCTTGCTATGGAAAGGGCTATGCTCGGCGTTTCTCTGAGGGATCGTATCAGAAATGAGGTGATCCGTCAGAGAACTAAGGTCATCGACATAGCCCACCGGATTAGCAAGCTGAAGTGGCAGTGGGCTGGCCATATTAGCTGCAGAACTGATGGCCGTTGGGGCAGAAGAGTTCTTGAGTGGAGACCGCGTCTCGGTAAACGTAGTGTAGGACGCCCACAGGCGAGGTGGAGTGACGACCTGCGTAAGATGGCTGGCAGGAGCTGGATGCGAGAAGCCCAAAATCGATCACAGTGGTGTGCAATGGGAGAAGCCTATGTCCAGCAGTGGACTGCGATAGACTGATGATGATGATGATGACAAATGACGTAGGTCTGGTGGCTCTGGGATCTTGCTCTATTATGTTTACGTAATAATGTTTTAATTTTGTATGACGTTTTCCAAGTGAGCGCATTTTACAAGTTAAGTCTCCATAACTCCTGAATTAATTAAGTCATCTAATCCATTATAGTTTTCCTTCAAAGTTCATTAAGTGGACCACCATCACGAATTTTTCCAGATTTTTTGATCCAGCCGTTTAGCTTTTAGAGGGGGAGGACGCCTGTTTTTACAAAAAGTGCCCTTTAAAGTGGAATTTCTCGCAAACGGATACCTAAATCAAAAAATCGTTTTAAAAACCCTTTATTTTTTTTAAAATACCTATCTAATGATACCCCACGCGATGGGGCAGCCACGAGTAAAAATTTACATCCCCACTTTACGTGTAGGGGAGGTACCCCAAATGATTATATTTTTCATAATTTTATTATAGCACTTTGTCGGCGTAATTACAATACATATTCATGCAAAGTTTAATCTTTCTACCACTTACCGTTTGGACGGTAAGTCGAGGACGGACGGACGGATAGACGGACGGACAGATGGACATGACGAATCTATAAGGGTTCCGAGTGATATACTTCGGAACCCTAAAAAAGAACTAGTAAAATTATTGATTAAATAATAAAGCTCAACAATTAGAATAAAACACTCGGGGACTGCCGCGGTAAAGCTATTACATTAGCCTTTTTTATCAACTTAAGCAATTATAATATTTATTTATTTTTTATGTATGCAGTATTTTTTTCTTTTATATTAATTAAAGTTTACAAAACAATATACACCGTCATTTTAACAACATAATTCTAACAATATTATTGCCAAACAATATAATCATCCTATTAACCGAAAGACAATGACAACTTGTTTAGTTGTAGAACATAATAGTAATATGAGTTTATCTATGTAACAAAACAACGAAATAAAAAAAGAAGAAGAATCTAGAATGACTATGTTTTCAAGGCAACGGATAACGGCCGGTGGCGACAGCACACATGCGCTAATCCGCCTATGGAGTACGGAGCCGCCACATCCTTGTCACACTGCAGTTACAATCATATTCTCTATCCTTTTTTAGGGTGTTAGGGTGTTTTTTCGTTACGGAATTTCTTGATTCGGTCGCCGCGCTCAAAGCCCGCGATAAAAGCTATACAATAGCTTAAAAATATGTAGGTATACTACCGATATACTTCTTACACAACAACAAAAAAAACGCGCCGCTTAGGGCCATGTTCATCGAAACAAATTTAAACGTTGATTTCGTAACCGACCCGTTAATATTTAAACAATGGTTAAACAAGGAGCGGTTTTTTCCTGTTCACCATCACTTTTCAGCGTTCGGTTACTTAACCGAGACATAACGGAACGTTTTTGATTGAATGAGTGAGTAATACAATACTACCAAATGAAATGTAAGGTTACAACATGAAATATCGTTCACGCTTATGACTTTTTAATATGTTCAAATAATATTATGATGCCATAAAATGTGAAAGTTGCTGTTCATTGTTTCTTTCGCTTTACGAATAACACATTCTACTATGGAAGGTTAGCGTGCTCTTTCTTGTCTGTCAGTGTCATTCAGTTTGTTCGTGCAATTTGCAATTTCGTGTTACTTTTGTTTTATAAACAAAATGCTAAATTCTAAATGTATCTTCAATTGATCCCAAAATATGTATAGCACTGCACTTGGATAAACGAAACCTGGTCTTGAATGCAATTTTTTATTCCTCGTAAAAGTTACGACGATTTTGAAAAATCCTAGGTCTTCTCATCATCGTTTCTAACTCGTCCAAATAATCTAACATATCGAGATTGTATTTCATCACCCATTATAAAATTAAAAGCCATTATTTGTCACAGATAAATAGGCACTTCGTTGGTAAATAGAACAATATAACCTACAAATTACTGTCAAATTACAGTAACCAACGTTTAAACGACGTCTTGAAGCTCAGTTAAGATAACCACCCGGTTAACGTCAATAACCGACGTTTAAGCTGTGGTGAACAGGAAATATTGCTAAAACAACCGTTTTAATATTTAAACAGTCGGTTAAGTGTTGGTGAACACCGGCCTTAGTCTACCAGCCCCCCCAAGCCAAGTTGCAAACGTTTTTCGTTTTGCAATCGCTGACGATTCTATTCTTTTGTTTGATTGGCTAGTATTTTATTTTGATTACGTGAATAACAACATAATTTGAGAAAAAATATGATGCTAGTCTCGACGTGGTGTGTAAATGCCAAAACGTATTTTAAACATAATTGGCTCTCATGTAATCGATATTTGTAGTAATCCTTATGGGATAAAGTTGTCGCTGAATATAATTTGTTGAAAATATTTCCAGGTTTAATTGTATTTATGTTGTATTGTAATGTAAGTGAAAAAGGCTGACATGTGTATTGTAATGTAATGAATTGACAAAGTGCTATTAAGCCTCATATTTAGAGTTTCGTAGTTCGTGACTCGGAACCATTAGTTTCGTCATGTCCGTCATGTAGTTCATGACTCGGAACCATTAGTTTCGTCATGTCCGTTCATTTGTGCGTCCTTGAATTACCGACGAAACGGTTAGTGCTAGATTTTTTTTTTAATATACATATAACTCCAATACACAGTTTTTTTTTTCAGAATATTCGAACATTTCAAAACCATTGTATCTTAAAATATTAAGTATTTAACTTTAAAGGCCATTTTTTTGTTAAAACAGTTCGTTCAACGCGCAATCTAAAAGTTAAACGACCGGCTCGAAAAATCTGAAAAATTCGTAATGGTAGTCCATGTGATGAACTTTATAACTTAGATAATTTTGTTACTGCAGGAGTTACAGAGACCTAACTTTTTACATACATGGAACGCACAAACGCTTTCATGGAAAACTGCGTACAAAATAACGAAATAATAAGTTAATAAACTAATCGGATATCTCAGTAAAAATAACAATATAATCTAATGAACACGACTTTAAATCCACGCGCCCTTATTAGTGACTAAGGAACCCTATTCTGTACGTGACCTGACATGCACTTGGCCGATTAAGCCGACACTATCAAATATATACGGTGGCAAATTTGAAATCCGGGCAAAGTACATCAATTACAAGCGTTGATAGCCGAGTAGCCTTAGAACGATGGCGCGGTCAGACCTAGATGGGTGACCGTTCATGGCAGGATATGTATTGAGCTTCTCCGTGATCTGGAGGTCACTTTAAGCAGCAGGTGCAGATTGTTATCATAAGATGTTAGTGGTGAATCTTCGTAGGACTGAGCTAAGGAGGACCTTAGCTCAGTCCCAAACCCATATTTGACCAACGTGTGAATGTATGGAGTAAACCATCTCCTAAGTGAAATTTGGAGCCCCACTGTGGGATATTATTGGTTGTTGATTGAATGACATAAATTTTATTTTTCAGACCTCCCGAAACTACTTTTGTAACTAAAAATGTATATCTCATAAAAGAAGATAATAGCGTCATTTATATCTTTAGACATTGTAAAGTTATTAATTTATCTTTGAAATATGATACGCTGGGACTATGTATATTTCCTGTTCAGACTGACAAAAATTTATCCCGTATAATTTATTTATTCTATTTGTATAATTATAATTATTCAATTTTGGAGCATTCGTATGAACAATAAAAAATCTTCAGTATACTTCATATCTTAATATATATGTACTAGCTTTCCGCCCGCGGCTTCGCCCGCGTGGAATTCGTTTATATTGCGCGCACGGTAAGGGTAGATTAAACAAACTTACATGATTTTATGTTTGATAGTAAGGAACTTCGACACAAACTTTTGTCCCCTATTTCAAGCCCTTCTACCTTTATTTTCGCTATAAAAAGTATCCTATGTCCTTTCCCAAGTTCAGTTCTATCTTCGTACCAAATATCATCAAAATCGGTTCAGTGGTTTAGGCGTGAAAGCGTAACAGACAGACAGACAGTTACTTTCGCATTTATAATATTTGTAGGGATTACACCATCGGAAAGTAGAGATTTCATCAAACAGAAAACACCCCATTTTTTTGAAAAAAGATATTTTGACGGGTTTTCGATATTTTTCACGTCAAAATAGGGTGAAAAAATAATTATTTTAAATCAAATAAATTACAGTGTATTCGGGACATAAAAAGGTAAATTTTCACTACACTTCGTTTAAAAATAATTTTATTTGTAAAAGATAAAAATAAAAAAGCGGCCAAGTGCGAGTCGGACTCGCCCATGAAGGGTTCCGTATCAGCAAGTAACATCATATAAAAGTTCTTGTAGTTCGTTGTAACTTTCATCGATGTTTTTAGGGTTCCGTAGCCGAATGGAAAAAAACGGAACCCTTATAGATTCGTCAAGTCTGTCTGTCTGTCTGTCTGTCTGTCTGTCTGTCTGTCTGTCCGTCCGTATGTCACAGCCAATTATTTCCGAAACTATAAGAGCTATACTATTGAAATTTGGTCAGTCGATGTATTCTGTGAACCGCATCAAGATTTTTACATAAAAATATAAAAAAAACAATACATTTTGGGGGTCCCCATACTTGGAACTGAAACTCAAAAATTTTTTTTTCATCAAACATATACGTGTGAGGTATCTACAGATAGGTGTTTAAAAATGATGTTGAGGTTTTTAATATCATTTTTTTCTAAACTGAATAGTTTGCGCGAGAGACACTTCCAAAGTGGAAAAATGTGTGTCCCCCCCCCTCTAACTTCTAAAATAAGAGAGTGATAAAACTAAAAAAAATATATGTTGTACATTACCATGCAAACTACCAACGAAAACTGGTTTAAACGAAATCTAGTGAGTAGTTTTTTTTAATACGTCATAAACCGTAACACGAATTTAACTTTAATTCAATCAATTCACTATTATAAAAACATCGATCCAAGTTACAACGAATTACACATATGGTGTTACTTGCTGATACGGAACCCTTCATGGGCGAGTCTGACTCGCACTTGACCGCTTTTTTATACTAGTGTATTGACTGGATGAAAGGTAAATTGCGTGTAACGATTTATGACGTATTAAAAAAAAACTACTTACTAGATCTTGTTCAAACCAATAGTACACACCCCACACGTATAGGTTTGATGGAAAAAAAATTTTTGAGTTTCAGTTCCAAGTATGGGGACCCCCAAAATGTATTGTTTTTTTTCTATTTTTATGTAAAAATCTTAATGCGGTTCACAGAATACATCGACTGACCAAATTTCAACAGTATAGCTCTTATAGTTTCGGAAATAATTGGCTGTGACATACGGACGGACAGACAGACAGACAGACAGACAGACAGACAGACAGACAGACTTGACGAATCTATAAGGGTTCCGTTTTTTGCCATTTGGCTACGGAACCCTAAAAAAACCAAAAACCTGTTTTTTTTAATTTTTCACATATAGTTTGAGGTTATGTGAAAAAAAGTGTAAAAAAAAATCTGCCAAGTGTGTGTCAGGCCACGCACAGGAAAGGGTTCCTCAGTCACCCATAATGGTACGTGGATTAGAAATTGTATCCAATGGATAATTGTTATGTTTACATATTAATGCGTTAATTTTGTATGACGTTTTCCAAGTAAGCACATTGTAGAAGTTAAGCCTCTATAACTCCTGAACTAACAAAGTCATCTAATTTGTTAAAGTTTTCATGTAAAGTTCATTATATGGACCACTATCACAAATTTTTCCAGATTTTTTGAGCCGGCCGTTTAGCTTTTAGAGGGGGGGACCTGTTTTTACAAAAAAAGTGGCTTTTAAAGTGGATTTTCTCGCAAACGGATAACTAAATCAAAAAATCGTCTTAACAACCCTTTAATGTTTTTAAAAGACCTATATAATGATACCCCACATGATGGGGTAGCCGCGAGAAAAAAAAACATCCCCACTTCACGTGTAGGGGAGGAACCCTAAATAAAAATACTTTTCATAATTTTATTGTATCGCTTTGTCGACATAATAACAATACATATTCAAGCAAAGTTTCATCTTTCTAGCACTTACCGTTTTGGACGGTAAGTCGAGGACGGACGCACGGACGGACGGACGGACAGACGGACATGACGAATCTATAAGGGTTCCGAGTTATGAACTTCGGAACCCTAAAAAAGCAATAAATTTTGGGGGTCCCCATACTTAGAACTGAAACTCAAAAAAAATTTTTTCATCAAAACTATACGTGTGGGTAAAATGATATTGAGGTTTCTAATATAATTTTTTTCTAAACTGAATAGTTTGCGCGAGAGACACTTCCAAAGTGGTAAAATGTGCCCCCCCCCCCCCCCTTTAACTTCTAAAATAAGAGAATGTTAAACTAAAAAAAATATATGATATACATTACCATGCAAACTTCCAACGAAAATTAGTAAGTAGTTTTTAGGGTTCCGTTGCCAAATGGCAAAAAACGGAACCCTTATAGATTCGTCATGTCTGTCTGTCTGTCCGTCCGTATGTCACAGCCACTTTTTTTTTAATACGACATAAATCATAATCCGCAATTTACATTTCTTTCAATCAAAACACTGATTAAAACATCGATGAAAGTCACAACGAACTACCAAAACTTTTATATGATGTTACTTGCTGCTACGGAACCATTCATGGGCGAGTCCGACTCGCACTTGGCCCCTTTTATAATATTCTCCTTTTCCAATAGGTTTCATCCTACTATAATTTTATTTATTTTCAAAAATAATCTACCCTGGTCTACTGGTCTATATGTTATTTACAAACTATCATTATGGTTGCCATGCAAGTGTGTTATGCCTAGCAACCTGTGAAGTTTTGACAGTAGTTAAACAGTGATACATTTTGGCACCTACGATTTATGTATTTTTATAATCACCGAGCTTTAGCCTTTGTATCTCGATTATTGCGGTAAAAAGTAGCCTATGTCCTTTCCCAAGTTCAGTTCTATCTTCATACCAAATTTTATCAAAATCGGTTCAGTGGTTTAGGCGTGAAAGCGTGACAGACAGACAGACAGACAGAGTTACTTTCGCATTTATAATATTAGTAGGGATTGAAAAGCCACCAACCAAAGTTCGTGTGATGCCGTATAATAAGGTTCCGTAGACCTGAAAAGCTAAGCTTTTAGGGGCTGTTTCAACAAAAAATGCGCATTAAATGCCAAAATCAGAAAATCGTATTAGCAACCTAATGTTCTTAATAGACCGATAAATGATAACGCTACGGGTTAAATGCAAGAAAAGAACTTCGACACTAAAGTTTCCTTCCCTACACGTAAAGTGGCAATCCCATTATTTTCATGGATTTTATTTTAGCACTTAGCTACTAACACTTACTGAACATAATGAACGTGTAAATAACACGAAGACGGAACGAATTGACGAAACTATAAGGGTTTCGAGATGTGAACTACGAAACTCTATAAACGAAGCTATATTATAGCTAGTTGATTTTGTGTATGTTATATTTTTTCATAATTTTATTGTAGCACTTTGTTGACGTACTTACAACACATATTCATGCAAAGTTTCATCTTTCAAGTACTTACCGTTTGGACGGTAAGTCGAGGACGGACGGACAGACGGACAAGACGAATCTATAAGGGTTCCGAGTCATAAACTTCGGAATTTTTAAAAGCAGTAGATAAACTTCAAGTAGTGGTGAATACCATGTACGATTGGAAGAGTAGAGAATCCTTATAATTAAAATGTAACGGATTCCTGACTGTAAATGGAAGTTAATTGAGAAAAAATATTATTAGGACCTTTATCAACGCAAAACAATGATTATGCTAATCTCAAAAACTGCTTATTCCGATTGAGATTTGGTTTTCCCAAATAAAAAAAAATGTGTTAAGCTACATTAAACATTCATTGTTTGATTAATGTCAATAATAAAGTAATACCAATTTTATTAATTAATTATTGAATCAATTATTAATATATAACACGCGGACGAAGTCGTGGGTACAGCTAGTGAATAAAACATCTTTATGTGGATGACGCCACGATGAGTAATGTAGATAAAAATAAAATTACTATCGATGGTTTAATATAAATTAAATTAAATCTAATCTCATTAATGTTACGATAATAAATTATTTGTTTCGGTATAAATTCACCTGTGTTTTAAGCATTATCACTCAAGTTCTGGACAGAGAAGTACCAACATGCGTGTCATTCTTCTGTTAACTGTTTGTATCGCGGCTGTAGCCGGTAAGTTAAGTACATATTTCTCGATGTTTATCTCAATTTTGACTAAGATTTATTTCCATACTAGATTTCGCCCGCGGCTCCGCCCGCGTATATGTCGGTTATCGTGGTAAAAAGTAGCCTATATCCTTCCTCAGACTCTAGACAAATTTTATCAAAATCAGTTTAGCAGTTTAGGCGTGAAAACGTAACAGACAGACAGTTACTTTCGCATTTATAATATTAGTAGGGATCAACTAAAGAACATTACACGGATCACAAACAAAGCATTCAAAATGTTTGGATCCCCAACCCGCACTCGACCAGCGTAGGATGAAGGAGATGAAGTTATGAAGCCTAGTTAGAGGCCTTTGGATGGCATAGAAACATCCAACGACAAGATTATGTAGCCTCTACGTAATCATGTCGTAGACTCTCTCGGCCGCGTGATTTTGTGGACGCGTGGCTTTCCTCTCCTCAGAAGAGACTCAAATCCAGCAGTGGGACGGATACGCAACTATGCAATGGATTTTGATGCCGTTTTCTTTAATAGATAGAGTGATTGAAGAGGAAGGTTTGTATATATCGATACCGGAAATTTCAATTGTCGTAAAGGACAAAACACGAGTTTTCAGTAGAGCCAAAAAACAAAAATAATAAATATTTTTGTCTCATAACTTTGTCAAAAAAAGAGCTATATTTATGATGTCAAAAGAGACTCCAACTATTTTTTCGTGTTCTATCCTTATATTGTAACCAAATAAACTAAACTTAATTATTGACGAAAATGAGCGTCCTTTACAGCCTACAAAAAATTAACTTCAGTACTTTACAACCAAGAAAAATTGGTTACGATAAAGTAAGATGTGTCGTAAAGGACATTGTTGATCATCATTGGGTAGTACAAGTCAACTAAATAAGAGACCAAGGGGGTAAAAGGAACAAAATAACTCTTATACTACTACTACTATTTAAGAAATAGGTATTAAAATTAACTGATATAAAAGATTATTTTTATTTATTTATTTATCAAAGTATTTAAACAAAAAAAAAATCAAAATGTTACCCTAACTGTAACTCAAAATCCAAATTTCAACTAATCCAGTTTTAATAAATTATTATTAATTAACTCTATCAACTAAAATGTTTTTCAAAACAATTTCAAAACTCAATTGAAATAAGCAAAATAATTACAAATTTTGCTGACCAGAACTCATCACTTAAATAATTGACATTCTTAAGTATTAATTAAATAACAAGTAACTTCAGTATTTAAAAAAAACTATTCAGTCTTTTAAGTTCATTAATTAAAATTTGTTGTGTTGTGTTTTACATAAAATGTACAGTTATAAACGGCGTATTTCCTAGAGTAGTATAACAGAGTATAATCAGCCCCTGTGTTTTGGAGCCCCTGCAGCTTTGCCAGGTAGATTGTGATGTCTCTACGATTCCGCCACTATGTCCGTCCAAGTACAGAATCAGAAAACAAGGTCCATACCATTAAATCGAGGAGTGAGACAAGAGGACGTTATTTCCCCGAAATTGTTCACAAATGCAATGGAGGATATGTTCAAGACGCTAAACTGGAAAGGACGTGACATTAACATCAATGGCGAATACATCTCTCACTTGCGATTGGCGGACGACATCGTCATAATGGCAGAGAAACTGCAGGACCTGTAACAGATGCTGAATGACCTAGCTGAATCTTCTCTGCGCATCGGCCTACGGATGAATTTGGACAAAACCAACGTCATGTTCAATGAACATGCCGGAAATGGTTGCAGTATACGATACCGTTTTCGTGGTTGCTCAAAAATATGTCTACCTTGGGCAGACATTGCAGTTAGGTAGAAAAAACCTCGAGGAGGAGGTGAATAGAAGAATTCAGTTGGGTTGGGCAGCATTTGGAAAGCTACGTCGTCTTATCGTTGTCGATCCCACAATGCCTAAAAACGAAAGATTTCAATCAGTGCGTCCTACCTGACATGACATACGGAGCTGAGACTTGGACACTTACGGTGTGGTTGGTCCACAAGCTTCAAGGATTGTATCAGGAATGAGGTGATCCGTAAGAGAACTAAGGTCATCAACAGAGCCCACCGGATTAGCAAGCTGAAGTAGCAGTGGGCTGGACATATTTGCCGCAGAACTGATGACCGTTGGGGTAAAAGAGTTCTGGAATGGAGATCGCATCTCGGTAAACGTAGTGTAGGACGCCCACAGGCGAGGTGAAGTAACGACCTGCGTAGGATGACTGGCAGAAGCTGGATGCGAGACGCCCAAAATCGATCTGAGTAGTGTGCAATGGAAGAGGCCTATGTCCAGCAGTTGACTGCAATAGGCTGATGATGATGATGATATAACAACACACTCTCTCCTTGAGGTGTTAGGCACTTTTTGCAGGTCGAATCTAACAGTAAGCGTATCTTTGGAAGTTAATTTCTGATGGATTTTAAATCTTTGATAGCGGGCCTTTTTTCCTCAAGGTGAACAGTCATGTCGTTGATTTCTTTTTCTGTTAGTTATTCTATATTTCCAGCTTTTGTACAAATTACAAAATATAAAACAAAGCACAGATTGGGGCGTAAAGGTATATATTATCAAATAATACCTTTACGACCATTTAAACTGTAATTAAAAATATGCAAAAATGAGATTACGACCTCAAAAATAATTGAAACATAACTTTACGCTCTCTATTGAAAATTTGTTATACGATACATCCCAAATAGTAAAAAAAAACGTGCTAGAGCTGTAAAAAATCCAGGTCGTAAGAGGCTTTTTTTTAAAGATAGAGTTTTGTTAAGTATACCAATCGATAGAGCTCGCGACGCTGATTCCGAATATGTATATAACTCATTTTCGGCAAAATGTCCTTTACGACAATTGAAATTTCCGGTATCGATATAATACATACATAATATAGAATAAAAAATTGAAAACAAAATTTTAGAGGTTTCTAATAAGATGTTGTGAATAAGCCCATTTTTTACGCTTGCATTGTATCCTACATCCGGTAGATCTATCCTAGATCGGGTCTATCCTAGATCAAAATAATGTACTTCAGTATTATAAGTCTTAAAAAGGTCTACAAAAAAGTATATAAAAATATACCCAACTAATCATGGCCGGATTTACAGTTGTGGAGGCCTCGGGGCAACAAAGGAGTGGAGGCCCAAATTATATTGCAAATAAAATTATCAATTTTTTTCAATCTAGTTTCCCATTTAATAATTTAATGTGAAACTAAGTATACACTATTCTATTATTTAACTAACATGAATATAATCGGAAACAAGAATTATCTAAAATTAAATTTGAGCGTTAACGAACGGAACTTTCCAAGCTGAGAGAATGTAATAATGTTTGTACAAAGTACAGTAGGTCCTGGTAAAGGTACGACGCGAAAAAAAAATTGAAAGGAAAAGTTATTTACTAGTCTGAATTTGATTTTTTTCCGAAGTCTCTATTGTGGGGGCCCCTCTTTTGTGAAGGCCCGGGGCTGTTGCCCTGTTTGCTCTCCCCGAAATCCAGCCCTGCAACTAATCATTTAGCCTAATTTTTACCTCCTAATACTTTTTTAAAATTTTTGTTTTATTTTTTGATCTTATTTGGATTATATATTTTTTAGATTATTTCAACATTTTATCAAACACAGATTTTATATTTACCCACCTGATTGCTTATTCATATTTTAAGAAGCAAATTCACTGTTAAGAAAAAAAGATACATTTTCTTACAGAACAACAGCTACTTAATATATTTTATATTTTCTGCAATTTTCAGCTAATCCACAATCTATTCAACCTTCTGCGAGGATCGTAGGCGGCAGAAACACGACTATTGATCGATGGCCCTCCCAAGCCCTTGTTCTGATTAACAGCTATAATAACCTTGGCCAATGGTGTGGTGGTGCTATAATTAACAACAGATCCATTTTGAGTGCTGCGCATTGTGTTCTCCTAAGTGGACAGTAAGTATATTGTTAAATTTACAAAATTATTGGTTCTGCTTTTTTCAAAAAATTCTCAAAAATTATCTGACTTCTTGTTTTCTTTTAGATTTGTCCCAATTTATTTACTCCGTCTACGTCTTGGTTCAACGTATGCCAGTAGAGGTGGAGCTGTACACAGCATAGAACAGAACATCCTTCACCCAAATTATAACATGTGGACCATGGACAATGATGTTATGATCATGCGCAGCAGCACCACATTCGTTTATTCCAATGTGTTACAACGCGGAACTATCGCAAGCCCCAACTACAACATCCTCGACAACCAAGTAGTTTGGAAAGCTGGTTGGGGTCGCACAGAAACGGTAAGATCATGCCAATATTTTATCAGTTTATTTTGTTGCTGATTAATTATTCCATTAATATATAAATAAATGTTTACTTGAACGAACTTATAAATGTTGTAATTGTTTTTAATTTGATAGCTCTGTTGCTTTAAAAGAATCAACAAAATGTACAAATACGAAACAGGTTTAACCGAGAATGATATTTTATTAGTTAGTTACTTTAACCCAGCAGGAGCGCTTGTCAAATTAACAAAGATTGAATGATGACCTTTCTTTGCTCTTAGGCACAATGGTCAGAACAACTCCGCGAAGTGCAAGTTTATACAATCAACCAGAACATTTGTAATCAACGCTATGGAGGTGCAATTACCGCTAACATGTTGTGTACCGGTGTGCTCGATGTCGGTGGTCGTGACGCATGCCAGGGTGATTCCGGCAGTCCCGTGTACCACAATCGCGTTATTGTTGGTGTCAACTCATTTGGTGGAGAATGTGGTGGTCCTTTCTTCCCTCGCGTCAACGCACGTGTCTCTTCCTATTCTTCATGGATTGTGGCAACCGCTTAAACTTATAATTATGTACGAATTAAAGTGCTCTTAAACTGTTGTTTTCCTGTTATTACCTTTTTTTTAAAAGTTATGTTAAGATGAAACACTTTGAGCTAGCTAGTACCCAAATAATAGTGGGAATAATATAGGTTAGGCTAATATTATAAAGACATTAAAACTTCGGCGCTCATTGTTAAGAGGCTCTAAGTGAATAGAAACAATTACCGAGGTCAAGCATCGACGGCGCGGTCAATACCTGTGTAACGTGGTGGTGTTCTAGGAGTTAACTTTTCTGCGCGAGACCTAGGAGCACCACGTCACAAATATATATATATATAAATTATGTGTCTTGGGATACAGGATTAGAAATAAAATTTGATGCTAGAGAGGTTTTAACATTTATGTATTCTCCTTTATTAAATACTATGAAAATTACATTTCTTCCTACTATGCT
This sequence comes from Phragmatobia fuliginosa, assembly GCA_932526445.1. NCBI lineage: Eukaryota > Metazoa > Arthropoda > Insecta > Lepidoptera > Erebidae > Phragmatobia > Phragmatobia fuliginosa. Next base: position 5,013,970 of record OW052066.1, on the reverse strand, counting down.
ATCAAATATACAATGTAATAATATAGTATTAACATTAAATATGCACTAGTATAACGCCGGGGCAGCTCAACTTCTAATGTATATGTTTTAATGTGTACAAAAGTCTCTTACTCTAAGATAGGTGTTGAATTAATTGTTGGATTAGTTATCTTTTTTAGATGTGACTTAAATGTTACAGTTGTATTTAATTCTCGCAACGGTGGAGGTAAATCATTCCAGCATTTTGTTGCCGCATATTTAAAACTTCCCCTAAACGCTGTTGTGCGATGAGTAGGTACACTCAGGATGTGAACTGACGATCTAATAGGATAAATGTAACTATCCTGTGTCCAACATAATTTATCATCATGCACACTAACAGATACACAGGTCGTAAATATTACGTGGAAATAACATCTACATGCGATGTCTTGGCGCTACAAACAATAAAATTACACACAAGACAGGACACTTACTACAATAGACAAACAAACATTACTATCACACAATATATAGGATGACAACCCCAAGTTATGGGAAGCTTTTAAAAGTTTTTATGACATCTGACAACCAAATGTTATTAGTTTATAAGTATACCAATTAGTAGATGTATCAAAATAGTCAGATCATAAAAAGAACATGTTTATAAAATAAATAAGTTAACGAACTGACATACATGTAATTGAAAATAAAAACGTAAATATATTAGTATTTAAGAACTTTTACAACATCGGGAATTTACCCGAAAAATGTATAAAATAACTAATAGATAGTAAATGTAATATAGAACAATAAGGTCCTGTTTTACGAACGGGGAAAAGCAGGGAGGTCTAAAAGACAGACCTCAAGAAAAAAAAAAAAAAAAAAAAAAACATAATTTATCAAATAAATATTTATGGCTTATGGCTCTCTATTATTCCGAATAGCAAGGTGGCAAAGTGCAATTTCCTTCTAGATGTCATTTTAAGGAGATTGATGGTGTATGAATGGTGTGACATGGTCAAAACAAAAACGTGCACACGCATTCTTAATTCGCTGCAGGAGCTTCTCCGTACGCTTCAGTAGACATGGTCCATACACGACGTCACCATAATTGAGTTTGGATAACACCAATGCATCAACCGGGTTCTTACGCAGGTCGATGGTGAGAAACTGTCGTATATTGTACTCGTACAAAATTTTTAGACGGTAAAAATCATTAAAATCAATCAATCATTAAAATAGTGCATAAATTAATTAAATAGACCGTAGTAGACAAGTGAAAATAAAGAAATAAAAAAAATATTAGAAAATTATTTTTATATATCTATTAAATAAATTAGATATCTAAGAAAAAATACTATGGTAATTGTTTCTCATATGTTTTTTATTTTTTAAAATATCAACGTTTCATCAGCTATCTAACGAGGTATAATAATCTAAGGTTTTATTCAAGTGCAATGAAAAAACTTTAGTTTCATAGGCGACTATGGAGAAGAAAATGTATACTTA